>OX465300.1:16901608-18322326 GCA_949987735.1 Leucophora obtusa
AAATTTTATTTTGGAAAATATAATTCCAAACCACCTATTTATTGGGTTTGGCAGCGTTTTGCCAAAGTTAAAAATTTTGTTTCTCCAGTACTTTTCCGGCGCTTTTTGAACTGCCGGTCTTTTTGTCTATTGACGTTAATCATATTGGAAATGGGAAAACAATTTTTGTCAGTACTTGTACCACCTGTTAAAATACCTTGCCATCGCTTTCCCGTTTGTATTTTTCTGGCTGGGATAATATATGAAGGCCTGTCATTAAGTACACTTGCGCCCAGTATTTTGTAAGCAGATTTTAAAACAGATTCGTTGCGATAACCTTGACCACTAAATCGTGTAATTACAGCAACAAAGTTATTTGGTTATCGTTATCAAATGTTTTCATGGAAGAATTCAAACTTACAGTCCCAGCCAAAACTTACAGTCCCAGTTTCAGAAATCGAATTTCGCTTGGAAGAATAAATCGGTAAAATAACAAACTTGATTTTTCGCATGTATTTAGGGTTTGGGATTTCCCGGACTTTTTTATTTCCCGGGAAACGGGAATTAAAAAATTTGATTCCCGGGATTCCCGGGAATCCCGGGAAATATTTTTAAACAAAATTGTTAATGAAAACCACCTATATAAGTAATTTTTGTTAAAAAAAACACTATTTCAGTACAAATGCAGTCTGTGTAGTGAGAATTCAAAGTAAAAAATATCAGAATGTTGTACATTAGATTTCACATAAATTACTCGCAGCACTGCCAAATGAATTGCATGTTTCCAGCAGAAAGCACCTACTACTGGACTGTCGGAAACAAACCGTTTCATCACACTTGGCCCATTAGTTATGGCGGCCACAATGTTATTTTCCAAAGACAAATAAAACTCTTGTAGTCTTATTTCTACAATTCTTCTTATTTCATCAGCATTACATCTTCCTGATATATAAACCAACCCCAGGTTATAAAAGGAATTATTTCCGTTTATACATATGTTCAAATATCTCTTTTGTGATATTCTTGTCCATTCATCTAAGATTTCTTTTATCATGATATCTTTTACATGATTGTAGTAATTTAATATAATGTTCTTTACATCGGTTTCATTTTTTTGCAATGCCAGGTTTTTATTATAAAAACTTTCTCGAATAAACGAAGATCTAGTTATGGTGCGGATTGACTGCGGCTAATTTGGATACCATTTCAGGAAATGTTTGCCCTACCATAAAACCTTTAATGCCTATTCAGCTTACACTTTTTTCTTCGGGTACTTTGCTAATTTTATCTGAAACGTTATGCTTATTGTTGTTTTCTTCAAGAGAAGTTGCATGACCATAATTTTTTTTTTTTTTTTTTGTGAACCAAATTTAGATAACCAAATTTAGATACCACCGTCAACCATTAGTCTTTTCTTTTCATATTTATTAATGAAAACGTTACTTATAAAATTATTGACCCTTAATATAAAGGAGTATTTTAAATTTAAAGTCGACTTTATTTTTAATCAAACGGTTTTGTTCATTTTGTGTATGAAAAAAACCTTACAAAAATATTTATATTTTCAAATATTTTGATTGGTTGAAAAAAAATTAACCAATCAGAATGCTTCAAAAATAAACCAAGTCAAGGTATACTGCCACCCAATATTTTAACTAAAGTTGACTTTACCTAAATTATACATTTGACAAATTTAGATAGTAAGGGCGACTATTTGTAAGAAACAAAGCTTTGTTTTCATATTTCTTTTAAACATTTTACCAAGTTTTTGGGTTTTACTACTTAAATTTTGAATAAGTTATAATAAATGTGTCAAATAAATGTATTCCCTTTTAAAAGATTTTACCAATGACATTTTTGTTTTGGTATTTAAAATGTTTTTTATGACTAAAATTAAAAAATCCTATTTGAAACAAAAACAATTTAAAAAATTTAATATTTTTAAAATTTCCCGTTTTCCCGGGAAAAATATATTATTTTCCCGGGAATTCCCGGCAAACTTTTCCCGGGATTTCCCGGGAATTCCCGCCCGGGAATTCCCGAACCCCAAACCCTACATGTATTACTCAAAAACTTAATATTGTTTACCAAAATTTCAAATTTTTCTGCAAAGTCTTTGCATAGCTTACTCGAATAATCTACTTAATTTATAATTTTACCAATATCTTGGCATCAATTTCTTGTCACGTAGGTAATCTAAAATTGCTCACTTTGTTTATTTGCGTTTATATTAATATTAAAAAATAAGAAAATCCCGGGGTTTTTGAGAAATAATCCCGGGATTCGGGATTTTCCCAATCCCGAAAATCTCGGGATTTTGGGATTCGGGATTTCTCCCTAGTAGTAATATATCTAGTTTTCATAAGGTCCCAGCAAAACCTTGGTAATGGGTTTGACCTTTTTCACGCATTGCCTGGCAATGGGTACCCCTTTACCCTTGGTTTTACTTAGTAACCTAAAGTAATACGTTACTAATATTGTGATACATCAATACTTATGTGCGAGGTATGAAATAATGAGCTACCGATATGGAGATATATCACTACTTATTTGGAGGCATTAATATAATATATTACCGATATTGTGTTTTACAATAACTTATTAATAAGGGTAAAAATAATAAGTTATTGGTATTGCATAATATAACTACTTATTATGCGAAAGTACGATTTAATAAAATTTTAGAATCTAATTACATTTCTCGGATCGGTGTACTTTTAAACAAAGTCATTACTGGTAACGTCTTATTTTATTCCCTATGTGTAACCAATGAAATATGTACCAATGTGTAATGACTTACTTCGCTCTATAAAAGTATGTACTTATTTTAGCTAACTAGTGAATTTAATATTACAAGTAACAACTTATTTCAGTACTTCCTTCGTAATCACTTATTTTATCCTATACCGGTACAACTTAGGCAACCATTTACCCCCAATGACACCCCATGTTAAAATAATGTGTTATGCGACCAAAGTGTAAGTAGTTACAATTTTTGGTTTCTTATTACATTTCCCTTTACCTGGTAATAGAAGGTTTTGCTGGGGTAATTACATTTTTAACAAATATCGGTTATTCCGTGACAAATTGACCAAAATTTGACTTTGAAGTATCGGTTTATTATAGAACCCTAGAACTAGAACCCCGAATTTGGTGAGGTTTGAAAAAAATGAATAAGCAAAAAATGGGGGAGGTGCGGTGGCTCCTCATCGGGGTCAAAGGTGGTGGTGAAGGGTTAAAAATCCACAAAAAGCCCCACAATTTCCCCGGAGTCGCCCCTAGAGCGGTAAAATGTAAGACCGACCCCCATTGATTTGTCTTTTTCAGCATTTTTGCCGAACATACCTATCCCCTATTTCCAATCTGTAAGAGGGCTCTCATACAAATGACATTTTTATTAACCCTCTAACCGGCCTAAGCTCTTTTGCAATGAAATTTATACCATGTGTTCCTCACGAAAAATAAACAATAAGTTCTTCTACAAATTTTTTTTTCGTTGCCTACTTTAGGCGATATGGGCCAAAATAGTTTCAGGGTGAATCTCGAAATCTAGCGCATAAAAATTACTAGGTTTAGGCACAAATTACTTCTCTTACCAAGATGTAATTGCAATAAAAAAATTACATTTTTTGTGCTGTTACTTAAGAGGATGTAGCGATTTTCGTTTTTCGAAAAACGCGAAATTGAGCGAAAACGCACCAAAACTTCAATATATATTATTCAAATTTATAAACTTTGCTACCTATACCAAATATATTCTTTTTGCCAAATTTCAGAAAAATCCCTCCATTCGTTTTGAAGTTAAGGCGATGTCCTTTAAAGGTATCCTTATGGGATCCTGTGCGTCGTTGAACCAAAGTAAGGAACTTTTTGAATAGCTTAAGCTCCAATCTTACTTCATGGTCACTATCAATTGTTTTAGTCAATTTAAATATGTTTTTAAGATTTTTGAAAATTTTGGTAGTTTTAAAATATTTAATTTTTGAAATTTTACGAAATTTTATCTTTGACACTTTCTCTCTTCCAAACCGTTTATTGTATACAAACAAATTCTTCACGAAAAATTTAATAAATTTTGTTTTCTGTTGAAAAAGCCTAATTTCTTATTATAAAATACTCCTTTGGCGCATTTCTGGTCAATTTAATATACCCCGCCTGGAGGCGGGCTTGCCGGTTAGAGGGTTAAATTTACTCTCACCGCTTTAACTGTCCTAAGAGTGCCCCTAGAGCAGAGCTTTGAAGAATTAATTCCTTTTTGAATGAATTCACTACCAATCGAATTCAATTTTCTCTAGAATTGAATGAATTCCTTTTCTTAAGTAATTCACTGAATTCATTCAACTGAATGCGTTCATCAAACAACAAATTCAAAGAATTAATTCAATTGCAATAGTTCTTTTTATTAAATCAGATGAATTAATTCACCGGTGAACGCGTTCAATTTTATAAATCGAACGGAAAAAAAAGTGAATTAATTCCTTACTGAATTAATTAATTCCTTACTGAATTAATTCACCACTGAATTCATTCAATTTAATTCAGTGAATAAAAAAAAAATAAAATTACATTCAGTGAATTAAAAAAAAAATAATAAGTTCACTGAATTGAAAAAAAATAAAATAGTTCACTGAATTAAAAGAAAATAAAATAAGTTCACTGAATTCAAAGCCTGTTTTCTGCCGTTCAGTAGAAGAAAACAATAATGTACCAATAAAAGTTTTAAATAAGCAATTTTACAGCGTGTGCTAGTAACAAATTAGAAACCGGATGCTGTTTATCAACCTACATGATTCAAAAATAAAGCCTTTTACTATTAAAAATAAAAGCTTTACAGATATAGATAAATTTGGGAAAAAAAATATAACTATATAACTAGTTTGAAAAATTAATAGTTATATTTTTTTTCCAAATTTATATATATCTGTCATACAAATATGACCTTTTTATAAACAGTCCCAAGAGTGCCCCTAGAGGAGTCAAATGTATGACTGACCCCCAATATTTTTGAACCACAATATTTTCTCGGAATATATCTACCCTCTATCTTCAACCCTTAAAGCGGTCCCCATACAAATTTTTTATATTTTTATAATTTTTTTTTATGAAATCAGCTCTTAGCGCCCCATGGAGCCTCCTAGAGGAGTGGTATGTAAGAACGATCCCCATTAATTTTCCCTCCCATTATTGTTTCCGAACATACCTACCCTCTGTCTCTACTGCCTAAGGGCGCTCCCATGCAAAAATACATTTTTTAAAATTTACTCCCACCGCTCTAACTGTCCTCAGGGTGCCCCTAGAGGAGTCAAATGTATAACTGACCTCCAATATTTTTTCAACCCTAAATTTTTTTCGGAACATATGTACATACCCTTTATTTCCAACCCTTGAGGTGGTCCCCATACAAATATTTTAGTTTTTATAAATTTCTTATAAAATCGACGGGGATTTTTTTGCTAGGACTTGTTAAAGTGCCACGCCAGCGCTTTTCCGTTTGTATTTTTCTGGCTGGGTATTTACTCCATTGATAAACCAAGAAATATAGAGAATTAATCGAATATGCTGCTCGATAGCACTACATTTGCTTGTGCACAACGTATAATAAATAGGTACTTAAGTCCGATTTTGTTCTTTCTTTCGTAGAATAAGAGATCTATGTTGCAAATGTAATTAGTTTTTAAAAACAACATATCTTACTCTACAAAAAAATTATAACCGATCCTTACTGTCTCTGGCCAAATTTTAACGAGGGCTGTTTAAAATGAAGTCTTAATCTAAATTTTGCTTTTATCCGCTTAAAACGGCACGAGAAGTAATAGTTAGACCAAAGATTAGTATGAAGAGAGTGTTTGTCCTCTCATTCTGCATAAAAACATTTATATGGTATTTTTTCGGAAAACTGCAAATTTAGGAGTTGTGGCGCAAAAAAGCTATGAACTGGTTTTAGTTAATTTTAGGGTCAAAAGTCCAAACTGACTGGCCTATATGCGCCCGAGAGATCCAATTTTTGTACACATATTATTTTTTATGCCCTGTCTATCGGTGGAGCGAACAAAAAAATACTTTTGCAAATTTGGGTGGTCTAATATACACCCAAATATGAATTTTTGAAATACATAATACTTCACTGGGTATTTTTGTAACAAGAATCAGACAAAACGGTAAAAACAATTTTATAAGAAATATTAATTTTAATAAGTTTTTATATCCGAACTTTTGCACGAATTTGTTAGGACATCTGTGTAGCATATATGTGGAAACAAATTTTGAAAAAAAAATTGTTCTTTTCACACAAATATTTTAACGAATTCGTCTGATTATTTTTAAAAAAACACGCAGTAAATGTACAAAAACAGATACATTTATATAATATTTTTAATAATTAATAATTATACTGAAATAGAAAGTTTAGCTCACTATAAAGAAAATTATTTAAAGAGAGAAAATATACAAATTAATAACAGTGATTAAAATTTTATAATTTACTTTATAACATATAAAATTATATAAACTTATTTAAATTACAATTAATAATAATAAATAAAAATTTACTATGAGTCGATAAGTTTTTTAATTAGAAATATTTCGGAAAAGAAACATACAATGTTAATTTATTAGTATTTCCAATTACCAAATGATTATAACACGTTAATACGAGGTATGACGCGAGAAAACTAATCACGCTGAATTTTTTTCTACAGATTAAATATTTTTTATCAAATTAAGGAACTAATTATATGAAATTAATTTTACTGCCTTTTCAACAAAATTTTTTAGAATTAACAAATTAAATTTTGTAAGTTAACGGACAACAATTTGTCAAAACAACAATTGCTTCGTTATGTATTTTTGCCTACAGTACACTAATAGGAATAAACCTGTAAAAATAGCAGAAAAAAGTTCTAAAAATTAGTTAAAAATCCCTTTGCAGAAAAAACTGCTGGGTACTAGTAAAATAAGAACAGCAAAAATAAAACTGTTAAATTTACAAAATTTTAGATATATTTTATTTAACTTTCCGTTAATTGAAAATGGCAAATTATACTGTAAAATCACAGAAAATTTTGCTAAATATTAGCAGAAAAAATACCAAAAATAAACTGTTATATCTACAAAGTTTTTATTATTTTTAAATTAAATTTAGTTCAATGCAAATAGTAGTGTATCTTGCTAAGATCAACAGAAAATTTGCTAAAAAATAGTAAACTGCTGATTTTAGAAGGCTCGATTTTTATTTGCATTGAAAATAAAACAAAAAAGAAACTTTAAAAATTTTAATTTTTTTCTGATCACAGTTTTTTGAAATGCCGGTACTACTTAATATGTGCTTTGGCAGTACTGTTTTTTGAAAATTGATGACTTTTTCAATTTATCAAAATTAAGAATTTTATTAATTTTACGTATTTTTGCATATATTACACAAATATTTATGTAATAGAGACATAGTCATTGTTTTCATGTGAAATTTCGAAAGGATACATTAAAAATCTGTGATGTACTAAAAGAACAGTAATGTATTGCCAAATTAAATGTAATGGGGTAATACCAAAAAAAATAAAATCCCAAGGCTGTGCCAATTTTGGCAAATAACTACAGACAAGATTTTATTGGTGTTTTCATTTCGACAGCATGTCAGTACAGTACAAATTGAAAATCCGATGCATTGCCAGTACATGTACCTACTTTCGTTTCCAATACCGGGCTTGTTATTTATTTACGTTTATAGAATTTAGTTTAGGTAATCCCAGGTAAATTTGATATCAAACAAAAGGTATTTGAAAGACTAATCTATACATTAAAAGAATAAAAAGCTTAAAATAAAGAAGTTTGGAGCGATTTTGCACCATTGGTTTTTATTTTTTGTAACGTTTTCTGCTGTTTTTACCAGCTTGTTTCTATGAGTCTAGTGTTTCTCTAACTGTTTTTCTAAATTGATTTGAAGTTACCTTAAAAACTAACTTTCGGAAAAGCAAATTTTTGTTTTTCAGATGAGTTAATTTTTTCGTACGGGACGGAACGCAAGCATGTTAATTGTGTTAGCGCGTAATCATTTCTGCGTTAATTTTATTAGTATTATTCTTTGTACAATTATTGTATTATTGGGATTGTAACATGTATAAAAAAAAGAATTTCAAATTAGAGTTAAGTTCGGGCATTAATTTTAAAATATTTACCTCCTGAATATAGGAAATTATGAGCAAGCTCTGACTGCTCAGGTGTGGACCAATCTCCTGTGAAATAAAAATAACATATTAAATTATTATTGTATAAAAGAGCAGCTTTTTTAAATTAGTAATTGCTAGGGAAAGAAATTCCATGCAAATGCATGGACCATATATTACAGAGATGTCTTCCTCTTTGACATTTGCTGTCAGTGCACGTTACTCATGAGAATCTGTTGGACATACGTTCTATACTTATAGAAAAAATATTTGAATGTGTGTGAAAAAATGTGTTTATTGTCAAAAGAAGAAGAAGATATCTATGTAATTTATGGCATGGACATTCTCTTGATAGTCCAAAATTAATATACACTAACCCCTGAATTCATAAACGCTTTGTAAAATTACACTTTGGAACAAATTCAGGTTAGCAAAAGTTAGGTCGATTCTGAGAGTGAGGGGTGAAAATAGAGGCTAAATTAGAAGACCCGTATCGCGGCGTTTGTTTATGTTAGTTGGAATTTTTTTTTAATCGACCTTCGAACTTTGCAGTCAAATGCCGATTTTCAGCATATTGTTTATATGGTTTTTTGGCTATAACTCGTCGACTAATTGATATTTTTTAAATCTGTAAAAGCCAAATTATTGCTAGAGACCTGTGCAACAATTAAAATTTTTTAAAAAATTGATTTAGAAAATTTTTGTGGTGCTTATGAAGCAAAATGTTGGAAAAATTATTTTTTTTCATGCTTTTTGAAAATATTTTACACAAAACTAAGTCTTTTTTGCTTTCTGTTTGATCTATAATATGCTTCTCAGTTTCTTCTTTGTCTTCCCCTTCTTGCTCTTTTTCCTCGGAAAGAGGAAAGCAATAAATAAAACTTATGAAGCAGTGCCAAGTGTCCAAATACCATTACCGCACTCAGAATTCGTTCCAGTACCAAATGGCATCGATTTCTATTTGCATATTTTTGCACATTTTGACAAAAATGCACGTTTTTTTGCATATTTGTTGCTTTTTGAATGAATATTTAAAGTATCTTTGTCCATATTCTTTATTTTTGGTACACTCAGCCAATGGTAATGTAATGGCTACTGAAAATTTTGCTATTATTACGGGAAATTTAACTGTTTTGAGCCCTGCGGTATTTTTTCCTAATTTTAGCATCACATGTCTGCTGATCTGTAGTACAACAAAATTAGTAGAAAAAATTACTAGCCGCTACTAAATTTTACACCGAAAGAATTCCTCAGTTGCTCAGTTAAGAAAATCCTCAGTAGTTTTGAAATAGTTTATTAACAACTGAAGTTCCAGTAATAGGTACAAATTTTATTCAGTTGATATCAAAACTACTATTCAGAATTATAAAAGAATGTCAAGTATAGAAAAACAATACAGACCTTGCTTTTTTTAATAAAAAAAATAATACAACACGAATATAAAATTATCAAAGAAAGGTAAAAAAATGTTAAAACTATAACACGCAAAAAAATAAAAACTAATTTCAATCATGAAAACTGCCTATTCAATAAATTTTATCTTTGAAATTCCTCCAATCACAAAAATTGTCCATTCAATTAAAAATTTGTAGCTCTTTAATTGAATAAATTTTCAATAAAATAGTGATACATTTGATTAGGATTTTTATTGTTTTTTTATATGCATTTGATTAAAAATTAATTCATTGGATTAAAAATTTATCAATATTGTATACACTCAAAAAAATAAGTTAGTAGAAAAATTAGTAAAACGTCTTGTTTATCAAGTGTACGAGTTTTCAGCATTTTTTTTGCTGAAATTCCGTTTTCAGCTAAAATTTTTAGTTCTATTTTTTAGCACTAAACTAATTTTGAACTAATGTTTTACTAATTTATTTTGCTACAAAAATTGTGCTCATAACCGCATTCATAGCGTGGACGACAACCAGATAGACAAGATGTAGATGTCGCAGCTTGTCTGGAAACGGAAATGACAAAAAAAGAAAAACAACTCCACACATATTCTATATTTAAATTTTCAGCAAATAAATTAACTAAAGTAAAATTTTGCTACAAGTTTTTTGAGTTTTTTTCAGTCTACTAATATTCAGCAAAAAGTTTAGTGATTTTTGCTGAGGATCACTATTTTTTGGTAAAAATCAGCTCAGTGATTTTCAGCAAACCTTTTGTTGAAATTACCAACTTTTTTGCAAGCACGCTCCTGACTAAAAATTTGCTGACACAGCAACATTTTTTGCTGACTTTACTGACTTTTTTTTTGAGTGTACCTTTTAAATAGCATATTATATGCATTTGATTAAAAATTAATCCATTGGATTAAAAATCGATCAATATTGTATAAATTCTAAATAAGACTCTAATCGGCTGGATAAAGTGGTAGTTGTTATGCCAACTATAAAAAAATATATTTATTTATGTTTAGCTTGAATTTCATAACATTGAATTTTATTAAAATAAAACCTCCATGCAATTTTCATTCTATTATTTATACTTATGCGAAAAATTCTGTCGCAAAAATTAGTTTTCTTCTTTTTTCTGAAGCAAGATGACTCTGTCAAAAATTTTTTTGAAAACTAAATAAAATATATTTTATATAGAATAACTTTTAATTTATTTTTTGTGATTTTTTGTTTAAAAAAAATTAAATTTTTTTTAAGAAAACTTCAAAAATTACATTATTACCATTTAGAATCAGATGAAGAGCAGTGATGCATTTCTGAACAGGCCCAACTAAATAACTGAGATTAAGTAAGGGGTATTTCACCTGAGACTTAGTTGAAAACTTAATACCCAGTATCTGAGAAACCTTTTCGGTGTAGCAAAATTGTTGCAAACCTCAATTCAAAATCGATTTGCTAAAATCAGTTAAAAAATTTACTAAATATCAATAAGTTTAGTACAATGGAATTATTATAAATAATTAGCAGACGCTACTAAATTTTAGTTAATTGTTGTAAGCTGTAATTTAAAATCAATCTGCCGAAATTAGCAAAAAGTGTACTAAAAAATAAACAAACTGTAAAATCTAAAAAAAAATAATTAAAATCAAATTTAATAAAAAAAAATTTTTCTTTCAATTGTAAAAAATGTGTAATTACTTTAACAGACTTGAAATTTGGAGTAAAAATTGCAAACGGTTCTCCAGTTATTACCTTTTTATGCAATAAAATTTTCTGAGTTTTATTTCCAAACTAATGGTCTAGTTCATAAACTTTTACAATAGCTTTATTGCAGGATTTTAAGCTTATTTGTGAAAAACAGTATTCATATTTGCTTAATAACGAAGAAAATAATAAAGGTTTATAGTTGGTACTCATCAACTTTAAACGTTTTATAAAGTTTGGAGTGAGGAAGCCACCATTTAATTGTTAATTATTTCATTTTCAGGCATGAAATGATTTATTAAAGCCATCCCATCCCTAGAATGTGTGGCTTCCAACAACTTGCATCCATCAAACTGAAAAAAGCTACAACAATTGCGTAGCCAATGACCTTTTTCGAAAAAAATTAAAAAAAAAATGTAAAAATAAAATTAAAAAGAAAAACAAAACAATAGTGATGTACAGACTGTCAAAACATTATTCGAAATTCGATTACTTTTGTATGCTTCGAATAATATGTTCTAAAAAAATTACCTTTTTACACACATTTCCATTGATTTGCTTATAAATAAAAAAAAATATTTTTAATGGCTTTTAAATTTATCTTAGCACATCATTAGTT
The DNA here is from genome assembly GCA_949987735.1 of Leucophora obtusa. Lineage (NCBI taxonomy): Eukaryota > Metazoa > Arthropoda > Insecta > Diptera > Anthomyiidae > Leucophora > Leucophora obtusa. The sequence continues at coordinate 16,913,470 of OX465300.1, forward strand.
CTCTAATTTAAGAAAATACATTTCCACTTCCGATTACAGAGTCAATCGTTTACTAAATTTGTGCATCACTTACGACTTATTTGGGAGAAGAGAGAAAATAAACAATAGTGTTGCCAGTATCAAATCGAAAAATTAATTTATAGTTAAAATACGATTATGAATCAAGATATCTAATAACTCTTTATTAAGCGAAATATGCACTTTAACTATAGCAAGCTTCAAATACCAAATAATTTTTTTTTATGAATTAGCACATAAGAATATATCAATAATAACAAATATAAGCTAACCAAGAATTCTAAAAAATCAACGAATTCTTGTAAATAAAATTTCCTTAAAGTATCCACTTGTTGTTAAAATAGTATATGTTTTGCTGAAATCAGCAACGAAACTTAGTAAAAACGAGTAAAAAGGTTAAAGTCGGGCATGCCGACTATACAATACCCTACACCAGTCTGGTTAAAAGCCAACTAATGTTTGGATCCGAAATTCAAATGGGTTAAAATGGGACTTGTGTCAAAATTTTCTATAATGTGAGTCAGCGAACCAAATTTCATTAAAATATCTTAATATTTGCGACCTGCAGTTTGTAACCAAGCCAATTTTGGGGGGACCCTTATATGGGCACTAGGTCTAAACAAAAACCGGTGTTAACCAAAATCAATAGGCTTCGTCCTTGGGCTGATATAGGTCGGTATACCAAATTTCATCAAAATATCTTAATATTTGCGACCTGCAGTTTGTAACCAAGCCAATTTTGGGGGGCACCCTTATATGGACACTAGGTCTAAACATGGACCGGTGTTAACCAAAATCAATAGGCTTCGTCATTGGGCTGATATAGGTCGGTGTACCCAATTTCATCAAAATATCTTAATATTTGCGACATGCAGCGTATAAACAATATAATTTTGGGTGGACCCTTATATGGGCACTAGGTCTAAAGACGGACCGATGTTAACCAAAATCAATAGGCTTCGTTCTTGGGCTGACGTAGGTCGGTGTACCAAATTTCATCAAAATATCTTAATATTTGCGACCTGCAGCGTATAAACAATATAATTTTGAGGGGACCCTTATATGGGCACTAGCTCTAAACATGGACCGATGTTCACCAAAATCAATAGGCTTCGTCCTTGCCCCGACATAAGTCGGTGTACCATATTTCATCAAAATATCTTAATATTTGTGACCTGTAGAGTGCGCACAAGTATGCATGGACAGACAGAAGTACGGACGGACGGACAGACGGACATCGTTAAATCGAAATAAAAAAAATTCTGAGCCTATCGGTATACTATAAGCTGGGTTTAGGACCAATAGTTTTTGGTGTTACAAACATCAGCACAAACTTATAATACCCTGACCACGTAGTGGTGTAGGGTATAAAAATCCGTAATCCGTAATAAAGGAATAGCAAAAATTATTACTAAAACAAATTGTACTAAACATCAGTCCAAAAATAGTAAATTGCGATGAAACTGTTTATAAATTTGTTTACTAACTTTTTCATCTGAGTGTAGCGTTTTTTAATTTAATAATTTATATAAATATTTTATACCTTTTAATATTTAATATAAATATTTTATACGTTCTCATATTTTGATTCTAATCAAAATATATATTTTTTTAGTAGTTAGGATACCCTCAAAACGTTTTTCTAAAAATTATAAACACATTTAAGCATGAATGGTAACCGAAAGGATGCGGTTATCGGTAAGGGTAACGCTATTTTAGATTATTTGGGTAACGCTATTTTAAGGGTAACGCTATTTCACTTATTTCGGTAACGGTATTTTAAGGATAACGGTTTTTTAGTTATTTCGGTAACGGTATTTTAAGGTTAACGGTTTTTTGATTATTTCGGTAAAGGTATTTTAAGGTTAGCGATATTTCAGTTATTTCGGTAACGGTATTTTAAGGATAACGGTAGTCAGTTATTTCGATGCATCCCGCAATTTTTTTTACAAAAAATAAACGAGATTTAAAACAGAAACAATTTACCAACACTGAACCAAAAGTCGTAAGTGAAATCAACATAAAAATTTTGTTACTTTTTGATGAAACGAATTGTTAAAACAATATATTTTTTATTCAAATTAATGTGTGTGTTTTTTTTTTAATCAACTACTTTTTTAATGAAAGTTATATAATGTATTTGAATTATTAATTTAAATAAAGTTATATGTTTTTCTATATAAAATGGTACATGTGTTTTAAATAAAGAGTTTTTAGTATATGCTATATTATAATTTCAATTTTATATTTCATTATTTTTTATATTTTATCAAATTCATTATAAAAAAGACATTGTATGTATATTGCTTAAAAAATTTTAAATTGGTGAAATATAATAATAAGAAAATATAAGTCTAAAAATTAATAATAAATCGATAAAAAATTAATTAAATTAAATGCATTGTTGAATTTAATAAAATGCATTGGTAAAACAACAAAATCATTATGCAATTTAATTAAATGTAATTGTTAAGACAACTAATTTTTGTTTATACATTTGACGATATTTTGTCAAAATAATACCACATAAAATACTTAAACGTCAAAATATAAATCTACTAAACAATGCGTTAAATTGATGGACAGGTTTTGTTAGTTGTATAGTGATCACCCATTCATCAATTTAATATGGATTTTAGTTGATTTCACAGCTGTTTTTGGTTCAGTGAACTTAAAGTACGAAAAATACTCAATAACCACGTGCAATTACCAAAAGCAGATAATTAAAGATAACGGTAACGGTATTTTAGGGGTAACGGTATTTCATTTATTTCGGTAACGGTATTTTCAGGGTATCGATATTTCATTTGTTTCGGTATCGGTATTTTAAGGTTAACGGTATTTCAGTAATTTCGGTAACGGTATTTTAAGGATATCGGTATTTCGGCTATTTCGGTAACGGTATTTTAGGGGTACGGTAGTCAGTTGGAAGGGTTTTGAATCGATAACGGTATTTTCGCGGAATTGCCTGCCAACCCTGCATTTAAGGTATTCGCAAGGGGTGTGCTATTTGTTGTACCGTTGTATCGTCCTAAAGGCACATCTACACGAGAGAGAAAATTGCTAGAGATAGAGCAATAAACACCTCTAAATAGCTTAAATCATTCACAATAGAGCTAATTAGAGGTGTTTCTTGCTCTATCTCTAGTGGATTTCTCTCTCGTGTAGATGTACCTTAACAAAAAACAGAGTTGTTAGAATTTAAATTGAAAAAGTACAACATTTGAGAATAGCACGATAAAACATTTTTACGTATGTTTAGTGTGCTATCTGTTTAAGTGTGGCAACAGATAGAAAACCCGAAAGAAAATCGTTGTTAAAGCCAAATAAAAATTTTAACAACCCGGTGAAAAATGCTCATATACGCTCAAATATGTTCATATATGGTTTATGTATGGACACATCTGGAGAAATATGGATTATTTATGAACATGTATGGATTTTATATGAACATATATGGAAGTATATGTGATTCAATATATGGGAAAAGATTTCATATAAAGACATATATGGAGGCATCTGTTATTTCATATATGTAAAAGGCACTCATATATGGACAAATATGAAAGTATATGTTATTCAATTTATAGAAAAGGGACTTGTATATGAATATATTGGGAAGAATACATTTTTCCATGTGTAAGAGGAACTCATATTTGGATAAATATGGAATTATATTTAATGCCATGAATAAAAAAGGATCATATGCAGCGTCTAATTTCAATATCATACATAAATTTACAACCTCATAATAAAGGACACAATGTTCGCATGTATTCATATATATTTAATAAATGTATATGCTCATATACTTATGTGTTATCTCATTTTTCGGATCCATACATATATGGTTGGATCATATATGGACATTTTTCACCGCGAACTCTGTTTTTTGTTAGCACGATACAACAGATAGCACACCCCTTCTGAATAACATAATTAATTTTCAAATCGGACTAGATCTAGTTTCTGCTTTTTTATGGACAGGCTTTACAGGGATTTTCCATTAAATTGTACTAACTTATTATATGTTATTGTCAGATTATCTCTAAGTATATGATAACTTTTCCAATAACAATAACATTACAAACGTAACTAAATATACTAAGGCGTGACCGCTTAACGATCTTACACCTTGAATAATATAACCATATATATATTTTTTATGTTTTAAAGTGCGATATTTTTGCCAAACTATTCGTTTTTAGTGCATAATTTTTATGTTTTTAATGCATATTTGTCTTTTATAGCCGCATTTTTAGGCGTATATTTTAGATTTTTAAGTGCATGGAATTCCTTAGCCACACTCATATAAAAAAGTTAGATATATTATTTTGTCTCCCCTATTAAAAAAAATTAATATGGAGCTTTATATGGTAATATATAACTTAATGTGATCCATATACCATTTCATCCGAAAAATGGCCCGATATAATTGTGTCAGTTGGTTATCACTTGTTATCTAATTGTATCAGTTTAGATCTTAACTGATTAGATTATATATTAAGCAGATGAAATTTTATCTGATTTTTAACCTGATACAATTTTATGGGTTTATATCGCATGTTATTAGTTTAGATCCAAATAGATACATTACTATACAAACTTATATAGTTATATCTGAATTTTGACCTGATGCAATTATATCTGCTTTAAAACTTTGATACAATTATATAAGGCAAATGTCGTATACAAATATATTTTATTTATATAAAATTGTACCAACTACGACCTAAACAGATACCATTAGATATAAACCTCTAAAATTGTATCAGGTCAAAAATTGGATATAATTTCATCTGAATAATGTATAATTTTATTAGTTGAGATCTAAACTAATACAATTAGATAAAAACTGATACACAACTGATACAATACATCGGGCCATTTTTCGGATGAACCAGTATATTTATACAGATATAACTTAATCGCATTTTATACGACTATATGTAACTGTTTTTACTCGGGTCCCTAAAATGGTAAAATCTTACACTGTGCGTGGTGCCCTCAAACTCAACATAACCCTTACCATCTACGCATCAGAGTCATCGAAAAGTGAACCTTTTTTTGATAGACCTTTTCGTTCAATTTTAACATCTACCGGTCCCTATAAGAAAACCCTTTATGAAGATGGTAGTATCGAATTTAAAACAAGAATTAGCCCAACTGCAAATTCACGTGAATGTATGAGAATGTATTAGATTAGTATAGTGTGGGACCAAACTCTTTTGATGCTGTGTGGGACGCACAGTGGTGTAAAATTTAAAAAAGTGGTAATAAGTATTGAACTTCTAAAGTACTGAACGTATTTGTCTAAAAATTGAAATGGTTGTAGGGGAGGAGTTAAGTTTTCAGAATCACATCTCATTGGGCACGTTTACCAGAGAAACCCGCTACCGCTGCAATTGATATGTAGCGCTTTATGATTACCTTAATCTGGAGAACGATGCTACTTTTGTTTTTGTTTTGAAATACAAATATTTGTAGATGTTTCATTGATTTTTTTGAATTTTTTTTGAACGACATTAACTGCTCACAAGTAGCGTAAAATTTTTACGCTACCAAAACAAGGTAGCGCTACCACAACAAGGTAGCGCTACCACAACATGTTGACTTAGCGGTAGCTAATCAAATCGTTCACCAGATTGTTGAGTAGTGGATTAGCAACAGTTGAGCATCTGGTAAACGTACTCATTACGTCTGTAGCTGAACCAGGAACGGAGCTACAGGGGGCGAAAGTTATCTACCTCGGGTATGAAAAACTTTGTGCAGCTTTTAATTTTCTTAAATACTAACCGATTTTAATGATTTTCCCCTTTGTTGATTCTGCTAAACAAAGCAAAAAAATGTTCGCATAAGTGTTTTTGTGTCACTTAGAAAATAAAATTTTTCATTTTTTGACTCGACTTTATTTGGTTTTTTCCTTATAACTTTTTTAATACTGGTTCGATTTTAATTAAAAGTACACCATTCAATTTCTGATAAAATTGTAAAAAATGTCTAAATTCGAAACTTTGAATTTGAACCAAAATATCGTTAATTTTTGTAAAAAAGTCCCTTCATTATTTTTAAATTTTGCACTTGATCAACAAGAGGGTATTAACTCAAAATTTTTAAAATTTCACTTTTTGCAAGAAATCAACTAACAACACCAATACTCGATCAAAAAAATTTATATATAGTCATATATAGTAATATCTTGTTTTATCTTATAATATGTGAGTATATATATTGTCATGAATAGCCATATATAATTATATGTCTTTCATGTGGTACCTTATATAACCATATATTTTTATATATTGTCTTTTATAAAATTAGATATAAACCATATATGCTACATATAATGAGATATGACAGATCCATATATTTTGAGATATAATAATGTATGCCCTCTTATAAAAATTTGTTGGTTGTATGCCCGAGTAAAAAAGAGTATATATAACATATATTTTTTAATATTAAAATATATGATAATATAAAATATTGTATGCGACCTTATATGTTTTATATGGTGATATATTGGAAATTTTTTTAGAAATTTTCTCATATGTAATCATATTAAATCATATCATATTTGCTTTATTGAAAATTGTATATATAGGAATATATTATTGATAAAACCGTTCAAAATTGTATATATAAATAGATACAAAAATATTTTTAATTTTATTTTTTATATATAACAATATCGTCGGTTTTCAGGAGGGCGAAGAAACTGGTTTATATTATCCTTTTAATATATTTCATTGACATCATATGCCTTAATAATGATTGTAATAAATAAGGTCGTGAATCATTAGGGCATATGATGTCAATAAAATATCTTAAAAGGATAATATAAATCAGTTTTTTCGCTCTCCTGAAAACCTGTTAAAACCAAAAACATAGCACTTCTTGCAGGCAAGCCGACGATATATTAGTTAATATCAGACCCAAGTTCAAGATTAACTAATATATTCGAGATTAATGTAATATTTGATCAAAAACAATTTTTTATATGCTTTACTCAATTTTTTCATTAAATTAATATTTTCTGAACTTTTTTACTTCTAAAAGTTTTTTTTAATTTAAAAAATCCAATTTAAAAAAATTAACATTTAAAATCATGGCCCGGCTCGTAATGGGTTAATAAGTCTAGGCATGTTGCATATCTATCATATCTTGCGGCCCTATGCTCCTTGCAGGAGTAAAAGGAACAAATATATATATGTTGCATATCATTGAAAAGGCATTTCAAGTACCTTCCCAACGATATATATATTTTGTTCTTGTCCGTTAAGTTTTGAGTGCAGAAATATGAAATAAGCCATTGAATATTGTTGTAGATCATCTTCAGCTCCATAAATCGGGAACTATGAGCCTCCAACAAAAAAGAAGTGCATTGCCGGGCTAACCATTAAAATTTTATTTAAAATAAAAAAGCTTAACATATTTAAAAAAAATTTCTAAGTCCAAAGAAAATTCCCATATTTGATAAAAAATTATCTAGTCTTTAAAGAATAACAGATTTATACATTAACGTCTTTAATAGTTACTCATTATCAATAGTAGCCCTCGGCTGACAGTCAGGCATGTGATGAATATCGAAAACGAAAACGATCTGATTTTCAATGGTAAATATTTTAGGATCTGTACAATACCAATTATATTTTATTTCCTAATTTACATGTCCGGCGTCAAATAAAACGATAAATAATAATTTGAAGCCAATTTGATTTTCGCGAAACAAATTATTCTAGATTGAAAAACTGTTCGTTTTCGATTTTCATCACACCCCTGAGTGTGTAGGACCCGAAATCCTGCTGCCCTCCAATTCAAAGTTTTTTTATCATTTAAATTTAATCATATCGTATTGTATTAACTTATATCCAATTTGATCGGGACAAAATTCGGATATAAGTTTATCATTTGATATAACTTTGTATCCTTGTAAATACAATTATATCCAATATGATACAATTTAATATAACCATTTTTCGGATGAAATTATATCCAGTTACATATTGCAAATATATCCATTCACATATAATTTTATATACACTTTTTTACTCGGGTGGTGTCAGAAATTTTTATATATGATTATATATTATATTAAATGCTATAAGATATAATTATATATGATTCCATATATGGTGCAAGATTAACAATATAATTTGAGATATGATCATATATGGTCCCACGTCAGTAATATTTTCTATGTGTTTAATATATAATTATATATAGTCTCATATTACCTGAGACTCCCTACTATCGAATCCCAGCTCGGGCACAAAAAAAAATTTTTTACATTTTTAACTCAATTTAATTTACTTGTAAATATTTATTTTACAGATCTTATAAAAATTAAGCCATTTTCTGCCAACAGCACCTGAAAGTTATGTTTACTGCAATTTGGAATTAATAATATTTGAATATGTAATTATATATTGTCATATATAATCCCACACATAATTATATATGTGAATGAGGTACTATTATCGAATCCCAGCTCGGGCACAAAAAAATTTTTTTTTTTACTTTTTGTTAACTCAATTTTATTTAGTTATAAATATTTTTTTTTACAAATCTTAAAAAGATTAAACCATTTTGTGTCAACAGCATCTGCAAATTATGTTTTTAATTAATAGTATTTTAAATATATAATTATATATCGCAATATATAAAAAATTAGTTAAAGTTCTGAGTTTTTCCAGAGCGAAAATAGATTTTTTTTTGTAATATTTCTACATACAATTTTGGCAATATTCTTATTTTTTACTCCTACTTTTTTTCAATACCAACAAAACAACTTGTGAAAAAGTGTTGGATAAGAGTATTTTTCCAAAGGATTGCCAACCCGACTAAAAAAGTTTTCATATAATCTTATATGATTTGATATAAGTTTAAATGTTTATATGCGTGGCTTTATATAACCATATAGATTTATATTAACACTTTGGTTTTATAAATATGTTTGATATAACGTTATATATAATCATATGCGATTTGGTCTCCAGCCATATATTAAGAGATCTGCAAATATAGTTCATACATAATTATATATAATGGCATATAAGCTTTTATAAACCATATTATATCAAAATATATAACAAAGTTAATAGAAAATTGTATTAATTTTATATATAATTATATCTGACATGATATCTAATTATACAAAATTTTATAAAGTTTAATAGCAATTTTACAATTTAAAAATAAAAATTCGAAAAACATATGTTGAAATAAATATGGTTTAAGTTCAGTTATTTTTTCCGTGAAAAAAAATTAATTCTGAAATTTATTTTTTTTATTTTATAAGACAGTTGTTCCGGCAAATTTTTGTAATGTTTTATTTTGTCAGTTATTTCCAAGTTTATTAACAAAAATTTTTCTAAACATTAAGCATTAGTATTTAATATGAATGAAAATAACCCAATCAGAAATCGTCAGTGGTGCAAAAAATCAAGCACTGGCATACCACTGGGTAACCATGGTGTTGAAAATAAATGACTGGGAGATCTGACGACCTGGGTTCAAATCACGGCAGGACCAAAAAAATTCATATGAACTTTTTTTAAATTTTATTTTGGAAAATATATTTCCAGACCACCTATTTATTGGTTTTGCCAGCGTTTTGTCAATGTTCACAAATTTTGTTTCTCCAGTGCTTTTCCGTCGCTTTTTTAACAGCCGGTCCTTTTGTCTAATGATGTTATCATTTTGGGAATGGGAAAGCACTTTTTGCCAGTACTTGTACCACCTGTTAAAGTGCTTTGCCATCGCTTTCCCGTTTGTATTTTTCTGATTGGGAAGTGATCTCAACAATATTTACTAAAATTTTATTTGAAAATCTTCATTAAATTGTATGTATTAATATATACTTTGATGAAGTTAGATATACCCATTTTTCGGATCAAATTGAATCAGGTTAGATAACATGCCCAGTCAGAAATCGCCAGTGGTACAAAAAATCAAGCACTGGCATACCACTGGGTAACCACGGTATTAAAAATAAATGACTGGCAGAACACTCATTTGGGACGCTTTGCCAGCGTTTGCGAAAAGCGTTTTACCAGTATGTATTTGTTTTACAAAAATTTCGGTGGTTTATAAAAAAAACCACTGGCAAAGAATTGGCTTAGAGTGATATGCCAAGGTTTGCAACCAGTGGTTATCCAGTATGTAGCGCCGTCCCTGGTTCAGCTACAGACTTAATAAGATGTGATTCTGAAAACTTAACAAATTCAGACAAATACGTTCAGTACTTTAGAAGTTCCATACTTATTATTACCACCACTGTACGATGTTATGGACGTTTACAGTTTTAATTTTTGTTTCCAATACTGTATAAAGTTTATTTAGTACCTAATTTCGTAAAACACTTGGGTGAAGTGAAGGGAACTTTCAATGTAAATTGATTTTGTAACAAAAACAAATTCTATAGAAATAACGCAACACTTCACCGAAGTGTTTTAGAAAATTACCCCCTTAGATTTTTTTCTTCACAGAACACTTTAACAAAAAAAATTTCATTAAACAATTGAGGTTAAGAAGAAGAATAAACATTTTTTCAAAGTTATAGAACCATTATTAATTTGCAAATCAGACTAGATCTAGTTAAGTTTTTGATTTTGATCTAGTTTTGAATATAACGCGTTTGAAAAAACAACACTTTACTAGAAAAATAAAAATGCCCTGCTGGCAGTCCGTCTCCGATATACAAAAATTGCCTGCACTTGCACGTAAAACCATACGTCAGTGTGGCAATATTTGTGAAAAAGGTGACAAAGAGGAGATAAAAAGATAAACAAAAAATCTAAAGTAGAATGTTTGTATGTCTGTTTGATCACTTCTTAGAGTAAATTATCATATGGAGACAATCTGACAATTAAATATAAGCAATAATACAATCTAGTTTCTGTCCATAAAAAGGCAGAAACTAGATCTAGTCTGATTAGCAAATTAATAATGTGTCTATAACTTTGAAAAAATGTCTATTCTTCTTCTTAACCTAAAACCCACTTAATTAAAATGAATAAAAATGCATATTAATTGCATTTGGTCTATATGACGCATTTGAAAAAACAACACTTTACTAGTAAAATTTCATAAATTTCACTTTCGACCTTGGTAAAGAAAGGGTTAACGTTGTCGGAGTTTTATAAAATTTTCGGAAAACAATTTCTCGTATCAGAATTAAAAGAAATCTTAAGTGATTTTGTTAAAGCTAGCTAATAAAAAAAAAAAACAAAAATTAATACTATTATCTAAATTATTGGCCAAAATCACACTTTTCTCAAAAATTTTCAAATTTAAAATTCCGTCACTATTAAGTTAAAAGAGGGATATGTGTAATTTTCAGTAGAATTATTCTCTAAGGTGTATTTAATAAACCCCTATGCGTTGACCACTTTTTTATATTTTCCTTTATATGGAATATACTGGTCACTTTTACATGGCGTTGTCATAGGAGGGGGAAATTGACCCCTTGTGACATGTCACAAGACAAATCCCAGGACAGATCACTGAACTTTGTTTTTTATGAGAGTTCAGTAAACTGTCCTAGGATTTGTCTTGTGACATGTCACAAGGGGTCAATCACCTCCTCCTATGACAACGCCATGTAAAAGTGACCAGTCTAATTCATATAAAAGGGCTAGTTCGGTGACAGTTTGTTAAAATTTCCCATAGGGTAGTTTTGCAAATTTATAAAAAAAAACAAGTTCCATCTTTAGCCATAAGTGGGACTAGGTTCTCATAAGCCAAGAGAGACAAAAATTTATAGATGAATATTTGTGTATCTTAGAAATGAAACTAGAGTATAACATTGTAAATTTTTCATTTTTCATAATTTATCTCATTTTACCTACAATGGTCTGAGGAAAGTGCAATTACTAAAATATTTTCAAACCGATTTTGGATTTTTATACATCACCAGAAAGGGAATTCAGTCTAGATTATGATTCTATTTACATTTTCCAAAAATACAGTTATTTAAGAGCCAGTATTTTCAATAAAAGCCGAAAAAGTGATTTTTTTCGCCTTTTAAATCGTATTTCAAACTTCAGAGCCGATGCGGCACGTGTTCTCGTTATCCGATCACCTTCATTTTTTTCATGGTATATTTTTATACCCAAGGGCACATTTCTAGGGGGGACGGCCTTAAATTACAAGTTGACATAATAAGGTCCACCCTAATGGTCATACATGCGTCTTCATGTAAATATATTCATAAATATACATACATATAGATATTACCTCAATTTTCGTTAATGCACATGTTTGGACATATGTGGATGCATGTATGGAGATTTATGTATCCATGTATGGAAAATCATTCGTGTTTATAATCATGCGCGAACTTACATTAAACCTGTATGAATCCATATATGCAGATTTTTACCCGGGGAAGAAGTACAACAAATGTGTGTTGGAGGGTCTAGGCCGTAGTACTTATAATTTAGGGCTACTATAGTATACTATGGTCTAGGCCCGATTTATATGGCTCAAAAGCCTAAATATCAACAGTCTGTATTTGCAAAATTAATAAATAAACGAGTAAAAAGGTTAAAGTCGGGCATGCCGACTATACAATACCCTACACAAGTCTAGATAAAAGCCAACTAATGTTTGGATCCGAAATTCGAATGGTTTAAAATGGGGCTTGCGTCAAAATTTTCTATAATGTGAGTCAGCGCACCAAATTTTATTAAAATATCTTAATATTTGCGATCTGCAGTTTATAACCAAGCCAATTTTGGGAGGACCCTTATATGGGCACTAGGTCCAAACATGGACCGATGTTCACCAAAATCAATAGGCTTCGTCCTTGGGCCAACATATGTAGGTCTGTGTATCAAATTTCATCAAAATATCTTAATATTTGCGACCTGCAGCGTATAAACAATATAATTTTGGGGGGACCATTATATGGGCACTAGGTCTAAACATGGACCGATGTTCCCCAAACTTAATAGGCTTCGTCCTTGGGCCAACTTAGCTCTGTGTACCAAATTTCATCAATATACCTTAACATTTGCGATCTGCAGCGTATAAACAATATAATTTTGGGGGGACCATTATATGGGCACTAGGTCTAAACATGGGCCGATTTCAACCAAAATCAATAGGCGTCGTCCTTGGGCCGACATAAGTAGGTGTACCAAGTTATATCTTATATATCTAATATTTGCGACCTGTAGAGTGCGCATAAGAATGCATGGACAGACAGACAGACGGACGGACGGACAGACGGACATCGTTAAATCGAAATTAAAAAAAATTCTGACCCGATCGGTAAGGTGGGTCTAGGACCAACATTTTTTTGTGTTACAAACATCAGCACAAACTTATAATACCCTGACCAGATAGTGGTGTAGGGTATAATAAGGTATGACAACCCGGTGGAAAATGTTCACATACACGTACATATTAAATATATAGTCATATATACCCATATACTTGTATATTCCGCTGAAATTACTTGTTGAAACATTAACGGTATTCACAATCTGTATAGTAAAAGAGTAGTCGGTCTGGTATTGTAGTAAAGCGTGCTCCAACCATAATGCACGATGTTAATTGTGAGTCACACCTTAACATCAAGTTTTATGCTAACTTAATTTGACATTTGTTTGTGTCAGTGTTTGATAAATTCAACCATGGAGAGGTAAACAATTGAGCAGCGTGTTACGATTGCTAAAGCCTTCGTCAATAAACAAAATATGCGTTATTGGTCAGACAGCAATCCACACGTACTCCATGAGTCCGCATTGCATCCCGAAAAAATTACGGTTTGGTGCGGTTTATGGGCCGGCGGCGTCATTGGGCAGTACTTCTTCCGTGATGATCAAGACCGGCACGTTACTGTGAATGGGAATCGCTACCGTTCAATGATAACCGAATATTTTTGGCCCCAATTGGATGATATGGACTTGGAGGACATGTGTTTTCAACAGGACGGCGCCACAAGCCACACAGCTAATGTCACAATCAATTTATTGCAAAACAAGTTTGGAGAACGTGTTATCTCACGAAATGGTCCAGTCGATTGGTCGCCGCGGTCGTCCGATTTGACGCCGTTGGTCTATTTCCTGTGGGGCTACGTCAAATCTATGGTCTATGCCAACAAGCCAGCGACGATTGATGAAGTTCGTACGAATATCGGCCGATTTATGCTTGAAAACCGTCGAAAATTGGGTTCAGCGTCTGGACTTCTGCAAGCGTGCCCGGGGTGGCCATGCAAAAGAGATCGATTTCCATACATAATGGCATCGAACGTACTTTCACAGGAATAAAGAATTTCATCGATATCCAAAACCTGTTTTGTTTTTTTTTAAAAACTTTTGTAGCGCTCTTATTGAAGAACCCTTTAGAACCACATTTAGAATTACATTGAAGTATAAATATAATTACAATAAAAATGACAGTATAACAAACAAAAAATGATGATCAACAAACAACGATAGCTCTAAGCTGTGTGTTTTTTATGTAAACAATAAATGTACGTCTGTGTGTACATAACTATATGTAAATACTTCGTATGACTCTTTTCTTGTTTGTTATATTGTCATTTTCATTGTAATTAGATTTATACTTCAATGTAATTCTAAATGTTGTTCTATAGTTTTTTTATTAAAATCTTGTAGACAGTTCTCCTGAGGATGACATTCGATGAATGTCGAAATGTTGAGAAATAATATAATTTTTATAATAACAACTGGCCTCGAGCTCGAGCAATATAAAAAAATATATGGTTATAAGAAAGAAGAAGAAGCATACATATAAATGTATATTATAAGATAAAACAAGATATTACTATATACGACTATACATAAATTTTTTTGATCGGGCTATGGATTGCACTCGAAGAACTCTAATGTATAATATTATTGATATCTGGGTGAAGTTTTTTTTTTTTAATATAAAATACAAACATATATCTTGCTGTAAAATACAAAATTGATCGGTCCATTTTTGAACCCTGTCCTCATTTTATAAGCCACCTTCAAATTTTGATAAACACAACTTTTTGACATATTACTTACTTTAAGTTCGTTTTATCTTTATTTTCTGCATAATTTTTTATCCTGACCATGTTGCAGAATTAACTCTTTTCGTGAAGTTCGGCCCATTTTTCGTAACTGCACCAAATCGATCAAGATCGGCTATCATTTTTTTACTTGTTTTCTATGGATAAAAGTTCTATTCTATCTTCTTCTATCTATTCGATTTTGAGAAAACAATGTTTTATTTGGCTAAATGACTAAGCATTTGAAATTAAAAAGGGCTTTGATAAAATCATAAGTTAGTGTGAAAAATGTCTAAAAGAATGCAAATTTTATATATTGAACTACTTGAAACTTTCGAAAAGTTTATTTTGGAAGCTGACATGATCTGCAAGTACGAGTACTTATGGTGTCATAAAATTTCAATGTCATCCTATCAATAATCCTGAAATAACAAGACTTTGGACATTCTGAAGTAAGGTTTAAGAAAGTATTTCAAATTTCCTTCACCTGCCGTTATTATGGTCTGTTCAAAAGTCTAATCATAGGTTTTTCACTTTTTTCCAAGACTGTTTTTTCCCCGTCTTCACCTTGAAATTATCCAATATATGGTAGTGTATTCAAAGCCCAAAAGTCGATTTATAAAAAATATATACATATATGATATCTCATGTTAGCGTATACAAAATCCCTCTATCGGTATTCCTATTCAATTCATTGTTTATTAGTAGTTAATATTTACGTACCTTCAACAATGACAACACATTCAGTTTCGTCAGTTCCATGACAATTGGTAGCCTTGCATGTGTATTTACCAGAATCTGAAGGCTTACAATCAATAATTTCCATTGTAACCACACCATCGGAATGGGTCATTGCATATTCGTATTTATTTAATTCGCGACCATCCTTATACCACTTTACTGGTGGCACGGGCTTGCCGCTAAGACAGCAGAGCAGTTTGCAAGTATCACGAGCTTGCATGACACGTGGACGCAACAGGAATGTAAAACTGGGCGCCGTTTCTGATTCCTCCTGCCAGAAGGTGTAAGGTAGAGGTTCGCGACGGCGAATAGGTGTCGATTCATGAACATATCTGGGTTGTTCCTTGGGCAGTGGTTGGACGTTCAAAAAGACAACTTCTTCGCGAGAGCCGTAATGATTTTCAGCACGTATTATGTACTCGCCACGGTCCGAAAGTTTTACACGATTGATTATAAAGTAGTAGTCGTTGCCAGCGTATCGCTTCATAAACTTAACACTTTGGCGCAATTCGACATGGTTGTGTGTCCATGTCAATGTGGGTGTAGCAATGGCTATGCAGCGACAATAGAACTTGACACTTTGACCTTCATAACAAAATTGTGATGTGGGACGAATGACGAAACGAGGAGCAGCTTGTCTGCGATCAACTGAAGTGTCGTGCATTTTGTATTTTTCCATGAGGAGTTTGCGCAAACACGAGTATTCCGAAAGGCGACCGATAGGTAATAAGTACTTCCTAAAATCTTCGTACTTCTTGCGAAGTTTATCGCGGAATGCAAGATAACGATCGCGTGCAATTTGTTGTGTGCGATTACTATGGTCACCTGTCAACCAAGGATGCAATAGACACTCATGGGCAGTCATTCGCTTTTCCTTATTGGCTATCAACAGCTTGCGTATAAAGTCTTTACCCTCTTCGGAAATGTGCCGGAACGCTGACTCGTCAAAGTCCCAGTCACAGGCCTTGACATTCTTAAGAGTATGTATATCATTGTCACCGGCGAATGGTGACAGGCCACTTAACAATACATAGGCTAAAACGCCGGTTGCCCACATGTCTGTATAGAAACCAACAGGTTCGCGGTTGACAATTTCAGGGGCAGCAAATTCGGCTGTTCCGGTAGTAATCCTGACCACCTCGTTAGGATCTAGAAGTGTTGCTAAGCCAAAATCAATCAATTTTACATTTGTGCTTGAGTGAGTTTGACACATAATATTCTCGGGTTTAATATCTAAGTGAATAATGTTTTGTTCGTGCATATGTCTAATGCCCTCACAAATTTGGCGCATATAGTTAATGACCTCAGCTTCTGTCATGCGATAACCTTCAGCTGTAATGCGCTCGAAAAGTTCCCCACCAGACAAGCTAAAATTTAAGGAGAAATGTGTGTGGAGAAATTTTAAAATTTAAGTGGTGAAGCATAATATAATTTTGCGTGGCAATTCTACTTACAATTCCAAAATTAAAACCATTTCATCATCATCCTCATAGGCGTCATGTAAATTAATTAACTTTTGATGGTGCAATTGATTCATAATATCTATCTCACGGCGTATTAGATCTTTTTCCACAGCATGTGAGACTGGAATAAATTTGGCGGCAAATATATTGCCAGTACTCCGCTCTCGGCATCTATGTACCACACCAAAGGCGCCGGTGCCGATTTCTTCCAAAATATCGTATTTATCATAGACACTCTCGTGCGAAATCTCCACCGGTTGTGGAACGAATTTCGAATATATATCAAAGACATATGAATCATAATTCTTAAGAGGACCATCGGCTTTACCACGAATCCGTTTGCCATTTTCGTCTACCTCCCATTTACGTTCTGTAGGTTTCTTTTTGATGGCGTCTTTAGTTTTGATCAATGAGCTGACGTCAGAAGGATCTGAACGACCGTATACATTGTCGGCATAAATGCGGAACTCGTATTCCTTGCCTGGAGTTAATCCAGTCACTGCCATAATAGTAAAACGTGTGTTGCCTACACGTAACCATGAGGTCAGAGGATGCTCGCGTTTTTCAACTAAATAGTTGGTAATATCACTTCCGCCATCCCATATGGGAGCCTTCCAGCTAAGGGACAATGAATCAATGCCAATACTTTCTGCCAAGGGAAATCTGGGGGGATCGGGACGATCACTGATTTGAATCTTGATAATGGCCGTATCGGAGCCCAACTCGTTCTCGGCAGTTATAATATAGGGACCAGAATCCATACGAGAACCATCACGTATGGTAAGCACTGCGTGACGTTCCTTAGTTTCCACATGATAATGGCCACCTGATTCGATTTTTTCACCTTCACGTACCCAACGGATACGAGGTTTGGGAAAACCTGTAAACGGAATTTTGACAACGACGTTCTCACCCTTGTCAAAGTAGGCTGTATCGCGGAATCTTGGTGGCACGTTCAATTTGGGAGCAGCTGAAAATTTAGAATGGAACATTTGAAATTGTTAAGATTGATAGAGTGTGGTTGGTTAAAACTTACTTGCAATGGCCAATGCAGCGCGAGTGGACTTAGCACCAGCTTTGTTGACGGCACGACACACATATTCATCAGCATCTTCTCCGAAGACATCGTTAATATTGAGTGTGTAGTTATCACCTTCAGCATACATATAATAACGGGCGCCGTTAGTTATCTCACGGGCACCCTTGTACCAGGTTATAACTGGTTTTGGTACACCCGTAATGGTACATGTAAATTGAGCATTATGATTCTGTATGCATTTTTCATCGCGTAACGGTTTCACAATCACCGGCGCACTAGCAGCTTTAGGATCAATCATCTTAACAGCTGACGAGGCCATAGACTCCTTGGAGAGACCAGCTACATTTTGAGCAAATATACGAAACTCGTATTCACGTCCCTCAATTAGGTTAGGACAATTAATTTGATTGGTAGCGCAAATAGTAACGTTAACACGTTGCCATGTGCTACTGCCAAATTCACGCTTGTCTATCCAATAGCCTTGAATGTGAGCACCGCCATCCGATTCGGGTTTGTCCCATTCCAAATGCACAAAGTCTTCTCCGATTTCATAAACCTTCGGTATGCCAGGAGGTGATGGTGGATCAATGGGGGCTTTGGCTCTTATAGTGTTTAGACCTTCCAATGCTGGACCCATGCCGTTTTCATTAACAGCCATAACACGGAATGAATACTCTTGATTTTCGATAAGTCCTTGAACATTAAACGAAGTTTCTCTACAGAAGCTGGAAACAGTTATCCAGTGTGGTGAAGTGACATCCTTGCGTTCCACCACATAGTGGGTAACACGAAGACCACCATCATATGATGGTGGACGCCACGCCAAAGTGCAGGAGTGCTTATTAATATGTGAAACACCCATGGGGCCAACAGGAGCCGAAGGTAATCCCGTAATCCGTACATCGAATTCAGCCGTGGCTTTTCCGGAATCATTGGTGAACTCAATTTGATACAAACCAACATCAGACTTGACAATATCGCGAATAAAAATAGCAACATAGTCATCGAAAACGGTGAACTTAAAGTGAGATTCGTCGTCTGTAACAGCTTCATTATTTCTAGTAATGTTGACATTCATAGGTTGGTCTCCACCATAGAAGATCTTAATTTTCGTATTGTCACCCTCAGGCAAAAAGAGCTCCGTCGGACATCTGTTAATAACTGGTGGTGAGCCAATTTTTAGATAACCCGAAGTGTGAACGAAACCAAGAGAATTAATAGCTTCACACGTGTAGTCACCCTCATCACCGGTTTGGACGTTTGAGATATGCAGGCGGAAGACACCAGATTTACTGTCACATGTATAGCGACCAGATCCCATTTGAATTTCCTTGCCGTTTCGCAACCATCTGGAAGTAGGGTCTGGCTTGCCAGTAGCCTGACATTGTAGAGTGTAGTCCTTACCAAACGGTGCCACTCGGTCTTGTAGGCGGGATACCCATTCAGGTTTTTCGCCACCCACGACTTCGCAGACTTTAATAGGCATTGTGCACGAGCTGGGATCAGAACGACCCGCAGCATTAACAGCAAAAATTCTAAATTCATAATCACCCATCTCGATAAGGTTAATTACGGTGTATTCGGTATCCATAACGTTGTAGTCGTTGCACTTTACCCAGATTGCTCCGCCAATATCTCTACGCTCCACAATATATCCAGTAATGCGTGAGCCGCCATCACTATGAGGTTTCTCCCATTTGAGGTCGACATAGTTTTTGCCAACCTTAAGCACCTGAGGTGTACCGGGAGGTGAGGGAACATTGAATTTGCCCTTTAACTTGAATCGAGTTGAGGGAGCTGAGGGTTTACTAAAACCGGCAGCATTTTTGGCTTTAACTCTGAACTCATATTCGCAGCCATTTGTTAAATTGTACAATTGGTATTTTGTATCTTTAATAAGGAATTCATATGTGTTCCAGGCTGCGTCGTTAACTACATCTCGATATTCAATTTGATAGCCCTGGATGCGGGAACCACCATCACTGCTGGGGCGAGACCATATCAATGTCACATTACCGGAGTCCCAGTCGATTACCTTTGGTTGACCAGGAGCATCAGGTACGGTAAATTGGAATTTGGCGGTGATTGGTTCCTCCATTGCCAAAGGTTCCGATAGGCCATACTGGTTTTCGGCACGAACACGGAAATAATACTTGTGGTTGGGTTCCAACCCCATAACATCGTAGTGTATATTGCGTACAAAGCTGCTAACCTTTACCCAGGTGCCACTATTATCCAGCTTCTCTACTACATAATTTGTAATCGGAGAACCACCATCATCCAATGGAGTCTTCCATGACAAAGTACACGTGTCGGGAGTGATATCAGAGGCCAAGAGGGGTCCTTGTGGTGCACTGGGTTTGTCGACCACAGTGACATAACAAGATGCGGAATCGGAGCCCTTATTATTGTTCAGCGTAATTGTGTAGCATCCAGTCTCCGAACGTTTGGCACATTTATTCCGATACACAGAACTATAATCACTGGTTTCAAATTTAATGCGATCATCTGGTAGGGCTTCCTGTCCGTTGATGGTCCATGCGGGAGTGGGACGCGGGTTAGCATGATACGGCACAGTAATACGGAATTCTTCGCCAGCAATAACTGTCATATCGCGTATAGATAAATCTGAAGTAATCTTTGGAGCATGTGGAGGGCGACGGCAATATATGGGATCGCTAGAAGCACTATATGGGGATTGGCCAGCCGCATTAACTGCCGCCACTCTGAACTCATATTCAGCATTTTCTATAAGGCCGTGTATTTTGCATGTTAGATCAGGACACAAAGCCTGTATGGCTTTGCTCCATTTTTCTTCACTGATCAAACGTTTTTCCACAATATAGCCAGTGATAGGGGAACCACCATCATGTCTAGGTTTGCTCCACGAAATGGTAATGCTGTCTTCGGTGGAGTCTGTGCTATGTGGCACACCCGGTGCATTGGGCACATCGAAGGGATGTCTAGCACGTATCGGTTCGGATGTGTAGGCTGGTTCGGATTGTCCGTACTTGTTTTCGGCTATAACGCGGAAGTCGTATTCCCTGCCAATATTTAGATTGCGTATACGAATAAAAGACACAGTACAGTAACTGCTAACCTTAGACCAAGTCGACGAACGTGGTTCTTTCTTTTCAATGATGTAATTTGTGATGGGAGAACCACCATCATCTTTTGGTGGGTTCCAGTACAATGTAAGGGAATCGCCGGCAAATTCATCAGCGCGCAAATTGGTAGGTGGTTGTGGACGATCGTGTACTCTAACATTTATGGTGGCTGTATCAAAACCTGATGGATTTTTCAGTTGAAGGCGGTATTGCCCAGAGTCCGAGCGTTTCGAATTCTTAACAATAAATGAAGCTGAGTCATCTGTCAGACGTTGGAACATGCGTTGGCCATCATCTTCTAGCACAATATCATTAGCATACCAATGAGCGGTAGGTTTAGGAAAGCCAACATATGGCACGTGAATGCTAAAATCTTCACCTGCACGACAAACAATATCCCGAACTCCACCCAAATCCATACAGGGTTTATTGGGTTGCTCTTCAATAACAATTGTTTGCGAAGGCTTAGAAGGATCTGAACGACCGACTTCGTTGACAGCAGCCACACGGAACGTATATTCTTCGCCTTCCTTTAAGTTAGGTATAGTATATATTGTGTTATGTATGGGTAGTTCATTAACCGGCTCCCAATTCTTTGAGTTCTTTGGTTTCATTTCCAAAAAGTAGCCCTTAATTTTCGATTTACCATCATTACGAGGAGGGCGCCATGACAGTGTCACACTATTTCTAGTAATACGATCTGCCTTGGGTGGCTCTGGTGGGTCGGGTTTGTACCTTTGCAATTCAGCGGTTATAGACTCTGATGGCTTAGAGGGCTTGCCAGGGCCGGCTTCGTTAACAGCCATCACGCGGAATTCATAACGTCCACCTTCATGGAGATCAGGAACAGTGTAGCTGGTATTTGGAGTAGGATAATTATTGCACCTTATCCATTCACCACCACGTTCACGACGTTCAACAATATAGCCTGTTATTGGTTTGCCACCAGAATACTCTGGTGGATGCCATTCGAGGCTAGCCGATGTTGGCGAATAAGCAACCACTTGTGGTTGGCTGGGTGCATCTGGTGGATCGAATGGAGATTTAGCAATTACTGGTTTGCCATCTAATGGGTCTGACATGCCATAAATATTCTCAGCTTTAATACGGAACACATATTTCTTTCCTTCGGAGAGCCCTTTTACCGTATAATTGGTTTTTGGACAATAACCTGGCACTGGTCGCCAGTTATCCACGCCGAATTCGCTCACTTCAATAACGTAGCCGGTAATATCGCTACCCCCGTTGTCCTTTGGTGCATTCCATGAAAGCGAAATGTGATCGGGAGCAGTTTCAGTGTAAGCCAAAGGTCCTTGAGGTGGTGTGGGTTTATCGACAACAATAATTTGTATATCTGCCGAGTCCTTGCCAAATTCATTGGATGCAGAAATTTGGTAAACACCAGCATCTTGTCTGATAGTATCATCAATCCGGAAAATCGTACGTTCCGAATTAGTGTTGTAAGAGACCCGATTACTTTCAGAAATCTTAACACCGGCGAGTTTCCATTCCACGGTCGGTGTGGGAGCTCCAGAAATGGGTATGTTGATATTAACGGGTTCGCCTGCACGAACCTTAATCTTGCGACCGATTAAACCATCTAAGTGCAAACGTGGCCGCTCGCGCATTGGTCTGGCAGACAATGTGGCTGATGGTTCCGAAGTTTTACCATTTCCCGCGGCATTAACTGCTGATACGCGATATTGATATTGATGGTCGGCTGTAACGCGGTCATCAGTATATTCGGTATTTGGCACCGGCTCGGCATTAATCTTGAGCCAGCGACCTGTGACAACATCTCGTCGTTCAATGTCGTAGCCAATGACGGCGGAGCCACCATTGCTGATTGGAGCCTTCCATTTTATGGAAATATGATCCTTGTCGCTATCAGTAAGTTCTGGTTTACTGGGGGCCCCAGGCACAGTGTATTGGTTCCTGGCAATAACAGGTTCATCTGAGGTCAGTGGATCTGAACGACCTTGCAGATTTTCTGCCATTACTCTGAACTCATATTGAGTACCCTCTAGAAGACGTGGCACAACAGCATGATTGTACTTGGCATTTACGTAGGTAACAGCCGGAACCCAGCCACCACCATGGGTCAAATCGCGTTTTTCAATAACATAAGCGGAAATTTCCGAACCTCCGTTGTCTTTAGGAGGTTTCCAGGAAATAGTAACAGAGTTGGCAGTGATTTCTTCATATTCTAATGGTCCTACTGGCGGACCAGGACGATCTAAAACTATCAGCTCAAAGCTTCCCTCATCGATACCCGAGTCGTTGCGCAACAGAAGATGATAACGTCCCGAATCACTGCGTTGGCAGTTTACAGTGTGTACAACAGTATGGTAACCAATTGATGTAATTGTCGAGCGTTCGGTATTTGCTAGAGGTGAGCTATTAAGGTTCCATACAACTTCAGGTGTTGGTTCGCCAATAAAATCGATATCAATGTGGAAAATGAGACCGGCCTTAATGCGAATCTCATGTAAAGGTGTAATAATCTTGGGAGCCAAATATCTGGCCTTAGCCATAACCATGTCCGAAGGTTCAGATGGTTCAGATTGTCCAGCCTGATTAGCAGCAATAATACGAAATTCGTATTCCTGACCCTCAGTAAGATCGGGTACTGTAGCTGCAGTCTTATTTGGAGGAACATGTACAACATTCACCCAATAGGGGCTGCCTTTTTCCTTCTTTTGTATGATGTACTCAGTAAGAGGGGAACCTCCATCGGATTTGGGGGCTGCCCATTGCAAATCGATGTGATCACGATCCCAATCGGTCACAACTGGTTTGCCGGGTGCATCCGGCTCATCGAAATCATTCTTAGCTATTATACTCTTGTTAGCTTCCAATGCTTCTGATTCACCAATGGCATTTACTGCCTTAACACGGAACAAATATTCTTTCTTATGAGTCAAGCGTGTAACATCGTGTACAGGATGAGTGCTCATACCAGCATCAGACCATGTACCACGCGATAAGTCCATCTTCTCAATGATATAGTGGAGAATTGGCGAGCCTCCGTCGTCTTCTGGAACGTGCCAAGTAAGATGGCAACCATCGCGGGTAACTTTAGTGATATCGAGTGGACCAATTGGTGGACAAGGACGGTCTAAAACCGTAGCATGGGCCGAGGCATCAAAAGCACCATGTTCGTTCTTTAAAATCAATGTATAACGACCCTCATCACTGCGCAAGGCACTGGGGATTTCGAAGGTTAAATCATTTTGGAAAAGATTTATGTCAACTCGAGTGGATGGTTGAATTTCCTTGCCATTGAACAGCCATTTAATAGAGGGTCTTGGCGAAGCCTCAATAGGCAAAACCCAACCAAGGCGCTTACCAGCATGTACAATAATATCTGAGAGCAATGATTTGTCAAAATATGGTGCCAAAAAACGAGGTTTGCAAATAATAGGCATAGTTGGATCGGATGGATCACTGTGACCACCGCGATTGACGGCAATCACACGGAATTCATACTCTCCTCCTTCAGTTAAGTCGGGAATATGGGCTTTGGTTTCACCAGCTGGCATATCCAAAGCCTTCTCCCATTGGCCAAATTTAGGGCGTTTTTCTACGATAAAGCCCGTGATTGGAGAACCACCATCCCGTTTGGGAGCAGCCCATTCCAAATCGACGAAGTTTTTACCCCAGTCTACAGCTTGTGGTTGACCAGGCTTATCGGGACGCGAGTAGGGATCTTTGGCTGTTATGGCTTGGGTAGTGGCCAAAGGTTGGGACTGTCCTTGTTTATTAACAGCGCGTACGCGGAAGTTATAGTCATGGCTTTCGATCAAATTATCAGCTCGTATTTCGCAATCTGCACACTCACCTACAGGAGTCCAACGCAGAGCTACAGCGTCCATTTTTTCTACCACATAGTGAGTAATTTCGGAACCACCATCATCTCTGGGTGGACGCCAACGCAATGAAATAGAGTTTTTGGTGACTTCATCGGGGCGCAAAGGAGCTTCAGGAGCAGAGGGCACATCTAAAACTGTCACCTTAACCGTGGCCTTATCTGTACCATTAACGTTGCGAGCTAGTAAGGTGTATTCACCCGTATCAGCACGCTTAGCATCGACTACACGCAATTTAGTACGATAATCTTCATTTACCAGCCGAACTCGATCAGTATTGATAACAATATTACCCTCATGTGACCATTCTTTGCTTGGAGCTGGCTCACCGCTAACAGGTACTTCAAATTCAAAGGTAGTGCCAGCACGCACCTTTATATCTAGCATGAAATTGCGGTCAATCTTTGGTGGCAAGTTTTTGGCGCGTGCTACATGAGAAGCCGAAGCATCACTGGGTTCACCAGGACCTGCCTTATTAACAGCACGCACTCGGAACTCATATTTGACGCCTTCAATGAGATTGGGTACATTACCGGAGGTAATATCACCTGCTACTTCAGCACAAGGCTCCCAGTCGGGGGTATACTTGTCACGTTTCTCAATAATGTAGCCGATTATAGGAGAGCCTCCATCACTTTGAGGTCGAGCCCATTCCAAGTCAACAAAATCGCGGTCATAATCTTTTATGAGTGGTATACCAGGCTTAGTGGGTTCATCGTACGGATTCTTTGCTTCAGTTGCATGGGGTGTTGTAAGAGGATCCGAAGTTCCTTGACGATTTCTAGCACGCACACGGAACTTATATTTATGGCCAGGTGTAAGTCCCTTAAGATCAAAGTTGGTGCTGGGACCCTCGGTTTCTCCAGCTGGTACCCATCGTCCACTGACTTCGTCTAGTTTTTCAATAACATAGCTTTCAATAGGTTGACCACCATCATCATCCGGTGGATTCCAGTGCAATGAACAGCCATCAGCATGAACATTGTCAACCTTCAGAGGACCATTTGGAGGCGAGGGTTTGTCTATTACAATGACCTTAACATCTGCACTATCTTCGCCATTTATATTCTCAGCTTGTACAGTGTATATACCCGAGTCGGCTCTAGTGGCACTATTAACCTTCAACTTAGTATTGTAGTCGATATGAGTAACCTTAACGTTATCCTTGGAGTAGACTTCACGTTTCTTAAGTAACCATTTGGTTTTGGGTGCTGGTTCTCCGGATACTTTGCAATCAAATGTAAAAGCTTGACCGGCCTTGATGCGTACTTCTATAAGATTGGTGCGATCTATGAGTGGAGCTTTGTTACGTGGCTTAGCAACAATTGGTTGTGTAGCATCCGAAGGTTCACCCGGACCGGCTGCATTAATAGCCGATACACGGAATTCATAAGCTTGACCTTCAATCAAGTCCGGTACTGTGGCTAATGTTTGATCAGCTGAAACCTCTACGGCCTTTTCCCACTTCCCATATTTGTCCTTCTTTTCAACTATATAACCTGTAATTGGCGAACCGCCATCGTTGAGTGGTGCAGTCCAGGCCAAATCAATGTGGTCTTTATCCCAATCGGTGGGTCTCAGATTTTCTGGCTTACCCGGTTCATCAAATGGATTTTTGGCAATAATAGTCTCTTCGCCAACCAAAGGTTCCGATTCACCTTCAGCATTTACCGCTGATACACGGAATTTGTATTCACCACCAGGTGTAAGGCCAGTAACATCAGCTTGAGGTTCCGTCGAACGACAACAAGGAATCCAGCAACCCGTTTCAAGGTCAAGTTTATCAATTTGGAAGTATTCTATAGGAGTGCCACCGTCATCCTGCGGACGTTTCCATTTAAGATGACATCCTTCTTTGTGGACATCGGATATTTGAAGGGGTCCCTTAGGAGCAGTGGGCTTGTCCATAACGACAACATTAATTTCTACGCTATCTTTGCCAGAACTGTTTGTCGCTGAAACAACATATTCACCGGAATCTCCACGTTCAGCGGGTCGAACAACTAATTTGGTGTAGTAATCGGGAGAGTCTATGGTTATATTTTTGCCAGTTTGTAAAGGACAATTAGAGAATCTCCATTCCACTTTAGGTGCAGGCTCGCCAACAATATTGGCGTCCAGTTTCAAAGTAGATCCCGAAGAAAGTGTTACATCACGTAGATTACGACGATCGATCTTCGGCGCCAAGTACCGGGGTTTAGCCACAAATGTTTTGCCAGCATCTGAAGGCTCAGACTGGCCCGCCTTGTTGACGGCTATAATGCGGAATTGATACTCATTACCCTCAATTAAACCGTTGATGGTAGCCAATGGAGTTGGAGTATCTGTTTCAATAGCTTTTTCCCACATGGGGCTATATTTGTCCTTCTTCTCGATAATGTAGCCGATGATGGGAGAGCCCCCATTACTTGCAGGTTCTGGCCAAGCCAGCTCAACCTTGTTGGCAGTCCAATCGGTTGGTTCAGGAGCACCAGGTTTGGATGGTATGGTAAAGGGATCCTTAGCAACGATTGTACCAAATGTTTCAAGTGGTTCTGATTCTCCTTCCTTATTAACAGCCTTAACACGGAACTTGTATTCATGACCAGGTGTCAGACCTTCAACTTCAAATTCTGGAACATCGCTTTTGCCACATGGCAACCAAACACCGGTATCAGGATCAAATTTCTCTATAACATAACCTTCAATGGGTTCACCGCCATCATCTTTGGGTTTCTTCCACTTGAGTTTGCATCCTTCTTTGTGAATATCGGAAACTTCTAGTGGACCCTCTGGTTTGGCTGGTTTAGCTAAATAAAATTGAATTACAAAAATTGAATAGTAACACACATATTGGAAAAAATTCTATCAATAATTAAATATACATACTTATAATATTGACTTGGAATTCAACTTGATCCTGTCCGTACTTATTACTAGCAACTATCTTATAAAGACCCGTGTCTCTGCGTTCTGGATTGCCATTGATATATTTTGTGTTATAGGGTTTATTTTCAATGCGAAGACTGGACGATTGTTGTATGGATTTATCGCTTTGTGACCAGACAATATCGGCAGGTGGTTCACCGCTTACTTGAATATCCAGGAATATTGGCTCCCCAGCTTTGATATTGTAAGTGTGTATGTTACGGCGATCAATTTTAGGAGCAACTAAATAAAAAAGAAATAAAAGGAATAATATATTTTACCAGCTCACAGCATTCATCCAACTTACGTTTACGTGGTTTTGTGATAACTGATTTGCTAGCATCAGATGCCTCACCGAGGCCAGCAGCGTTAACAGCTTTAACCCTGAATTCATATTCACAATTTTCATCCAGATTAGGTACAGTTCCTTTGCATTCATCTCCTGGTAGTGGGGCTGGTATTTCAGCAGCCTTAATCCATTTATCTGAACCCTTTTCACGCTTCTCAATCGCATATCCTGTAATAGGAGAACCACCGTCGTTTAGTGGTGGTCGCCAAACAAGATCCACATGATCCTTATCCCAGTCTACAGCTTCGGGAGTACCCGGTTTGCCTGGCTCATCGAAGGGATTTTTAGCAATTATAGACTGTTCGCC
Organism: Leucophora obtusa; assembly: GCA_949987735.1. Classification (NCBI taxonomy): domain Eukaryota; kingdom Metazoa; phylum Arthropoda; class Insecta; order Diptera; family Anthomyiidae; genus Leucophora; species Leucophora obtusa. Next base: position 16,942,283 of record OX465300.1, read on the forward strand.
GTTCAAAGGTTCGGATTCGCCTTCGGTATTCACAGCTAGAACACGGAATTTGTATTCTTGACCTGGTACCAAGTTGATAATTTCCGCAAAAGGATCTTTAAAGCGCCCTGACGGCAGCCATCTCCCAGTTTCAACGTCCATTTTCTCTACGATATAATGATCGATAGGCAAACCCCCATCGTCCAATGGCGGATTCCATTTCAACTTACAACCCTCTCTGTGAATGTCTGTAATACGTAAAGGTCCTTCGGGTTGCCCTGGACGATCGAGAACAGTGACTTCGAATGAGGCTTCATCATGACCCGAGTCGTTCTCAGCCTTAATGGTGTACTTGCCAGTGTGAGAGCGCTTAGATATGCCTATGGCCAACTTAGTACGGTACGGCTCCAATTCGATGGTTACTTCATCCCCTTCGATGCGAGCCTTGTTATGGAACCAGATTTTCGTTGCTGGTGGCTCTCCGGATACCTTAATATCATAACGTATATGATTACCAGCCTTTACTGTTATATCTTTTACATTTGTTCTATCAATTTTAGGTGGAGCAAAACGATCTTTGGCAATAATTTGATCTGAAGGTTCCGAAGGTTTACTTTGACCAGCTCTGTTAATAGCCATCACCCGGAATTGGTATTTAGTACCTTCAATTAAATCATTAACACGTGCTTTAGGTTCTGGGGTATTAGTTTCGAACACCTTTTGCCATTTTCCAGTTTTATTATCCTTCTTTTCTATGATATAACCTATAATAGGGGCACCACCATCATCTTCAGGGGCACGCCATTTCAAATCAACATGGTTACTGGACCAATCCATAATTTGGGGCTTACCAGGTATGTCAGCTGGATCAAAGGGATTCTTGGCTGTTGTCGGAGCATCAGTAACCAAGGGTTCAGATTCTCCTTCAGCGTTGACTGCCTTAACGCGGAACAGATACTCTTTGCCTTCGGTAAGCCCAGTAACATCAGCTTCTGGGGTCTTGGTAGTTAATACAGGAACCCAGCGCCCAGTCTCTGTATCCATACGTTCCACTACATAATGTTCAATTGGTTCACCGCCGTCATCATCGGGTTTGTCCCACTTTAAGTGAACACCTTCAGCCGTGACATCTGAAACAGCCAGAGGGCCCTTAGGTTTACTGGGTTTACACAATACATCCAATTCAACTTCCACCGTATCAATTCCCGAATCGTTTTTAGCGGTGACAATATATTTGCCCTTGTCGGAGCGTTTCACTTTGGGCATTATGAAAGTAGTTTTGTATTCCTCGTTTTCAATTTTCAAACTATCAGTTGTTTTCAACATTTCTCCGTTACACGTCCATATAATCTTCGCTGGTGGTTCACCTTTAACAATGGCTTCCATGTGTAGCATTTGGCCACTGCGTAAGATCTTCTTTTGCAAATTTTTGCGATCAATATGGGGCTTGAGGAAACGTGGTTTAGCTACCACCGACTTGGAAACATCACTAGGCTCACTAGGGCCAGCCTTGTTAACGGCCACAATACGGAACTCGTATTCGTGTCCCTCTTCCACAGTAGTGACGGTGCCCTTGGTATGGTCACCGGGCACTGTGGCAGCGTCTACCCAAGCTCTGCCAGATTTATCACGCATTTGTATAATATATTTTTGTATAGGAGCACCGCCATCACTCTTAGGCGGATCCCAAGCCAAATCGACAAAGTCTTTGTCCCAATTAGTGGGCTCCGGGCGGCCTGGCTTATCGGGTTCATCGAAGGGATTCTTGGCAATAATGGCTTTTTCAGTTTCCAAATCCTCTGATTCTCCCTCTTTATTTACAGCTCTTACGCGGAACTTATATGGCTTACCTTCAGATAAGCCCATGACTTTAGCCTCGGGTTCTACACTTTTGCCACAGGGTAGCCATTGACCGGTGTGAGGATCGAGTTTTTCAATTTCATAATAATCGATAGGACAACCACCATCATCATCTGGTTTCTCCCACTTTAGCTTACATCCATGTTTGGTTATATCATTAACTTGTAATGGACCCTTTGGTTTGCCAGGCTTACCCACTACAGTGATCTCAAGTTCTGCAACATCCTCACCCACTTCGTTTTTAGCCTTAATGGTGTACTTTCCAGACATGAGACGTTGGGCACGCATAACAAAGTACTTGGTGTTGTAATCGACACTATCGATTTGAATTCCTTCAGGTTCTGAAACCAGAGGTTGGTCTTTAAAGAACCACTCCACTTTAGCTGCTGGTTCACCTTTAACATTTATATCCAAACTAACGGATAGACCGACCTTAACTGATACCGGTTTAAGATTGGTACGATCAATATGTGGCTTAACTATTTAAAAAAAGACAGAAATTTTCAATCAATTTATATTTATTAAAAAAATATAATCAGTCCTACGCTCAGTTTTCAATCGCACTTTATTATTTTTGTACTGATTTTTAGTAAATTTTTTTTAGTAATAATATTTATTCTTTTATTACAAATTACTGATTTTATTTTACTAATTTTCGTTGTTTATTTCAGCAAAACATTTTACTAATTTTTCAAAACCGACTGCTAAACTTAGCAAAAAAAATATACTAATTTTACAAAGAGTTTATACTTGAGGAAATTTTGTATACAGGAATTCGTTGATTTTTTAGAATTGTTGTTTAGTTTATTTGTTATTATTGATATATTCTTACGGTGAAGTAATTATACATTTTTTACAATCGAAAGATTTTATATTTAATTTATTTTTTTAGGTTTATCAGTTTGTTTATTTTTTAGTACACTTTGTTGCTAACCTCAAAAGATTAATTTTAAATTGCAGTTTACAAAAATTTACTGAATGTAGTAGCATCTACTAATTATTTATATTAATATCATTGTACTAAAATTATTAGTATTTAGTAAATTTCTTAACTGATTTGAGCAAATCGATTTTGAATTACAGTTTGCAACAATTTTTCTGAAATCTAGTAGTGGCTACTACTTTTTTATACTAATTTTGTTGGACTACAAATCAGTAGACTTGTGCTGCTAAAATTAGTCTAATAGACAAAAATCAAAAAAAAAAATTGTCTCCGATTTTGACGATAATATTTTTTTTCTATATACATATACTAAAATTACTTAATCTTGTAAATATTATCGTTTCTGTAAATATCAAAAGTTTAATGGAATTAAAAAAAAAAATTATGTTAAAAACTTTTTTTATGTTCTTTAAATTTTGTATAAGGAAAAATAAAGAAAAGAACCAATTTGTTAATTTAACTATAAACTTTTTTTTTTTGTCAAAAAACGTATTTTTGTAATTTCGACTTTTGTATACTCAAAATGTTGGCTGAACAAAAAAATTTTTGTTACTTTAACAAAATTTATTCCTGTTTTTGGGCTTAAAATAAAATTTGTTGATTTTAACAAATTCTTTTGTTAAATTTAAGTAGGAAATTAGTAAAACTACTGTTTTATTTGTAATTATATTGAGTTGTAAATTTTGTCGAAATTTAGAGTCTCGGGACCCTCCCCGGTACACGTACATATCATCTAAGGACATTTAAGGTCACTCCAAAGAAGTAAACATTTTGCCCGTTTCGCTTTATCACGCTCAGTTTTTGAGATATGATATGTATGATAAGTCATACATATTGGCTTTCCAAATTGATGTTGCAGTCACTGGAGATCGAACCCTCAACCTCATGTGCAGCAGTCTAACGCGCTAACCGTTACACCACAGCGCCCACGCTTTCACCTTTCCCATGCGGAAATAAAATGTTGAATAAGTGAAGAAATAATTTATCCGATAAAAGTAATATCGTCGGCTTATTATTGGTTTCACTGACCATAATTGAAAAAATTGAGTTAGTTATGAATCACATATAATCAAAATATTTTTTTCTGATTCCGAAACCCGTTTCCCGATATCTCCTATCATATCTGAGGTATCCAATTTTGCACACAACAAGGAAAAAGTGTGAACTTTCTTTATCCTTTTTTTCTATAATGCCTTTTTACCATACGGATCATACCAAAATAAGCTGGTGATATGTTCATAGCTCTTTCAGACTCAGATTCTGTATTTTTTTTTTTGTATGTGTACTCTAAGTATAAACATATATGTATTGAAAAACATAATTTTTTGATTATCCAGTGTTTTTGTTTTTAAAGTTACTTTTGAAGTTAATTAAAAAAATAACGTAAAATACCGTTAACCTCAAGGTACCCTAACGAAGTTATTTAAAGTACCGTTAGCCTTAAAACACCCGAACAAAATAATTCTAAATATCGTTAACCCTAAAATAACTTAACGATATAACTTAAAATACCGATAACCCTAAAATAACCTAAGGAAATACTGTTGAAATAACGTTATCACTTATCACTAACTTTATGAAACGGTTGCCAACCCTGAAAAATATATAATGTTATTTCTTAAAGTGGTATTTTTTATAAAAAATATTAATTCCCATATATTCGCAGCAAATAAAAAGTGGATAATTGCCGTAGTACTTCGGTAAAATACAACTTCAAAAGTTTTCTGTTAAGTTACACAATTCTTTAATTGAAATATAATATTTTCGAAGACAATTTATAAAAGAAAAAACTTAGGTAACTTAACATATTTTGAAGTACGTGAAAATGAAATAGATGAAAAACTAAGGCAAGTTGACAAAAACCAAAATTTGATAAATCTACATGTATTTTTTTACTAACTTACAAAATATACTTTTGAAGTTGAATTTCACCAAAGTACCTTGATAATTATCGATAATATAATTATACACTTTTTATTTTTTCCGTGTAGAATAAATCTATAAAAATACCAGAAAAGCTATTAGAAATTAATTAAAAATGACCTTGCAGAAAAAACTGTTGATATTAGCAATTTTTTTTTTCTAAATACTACTAAGATAAGAACAGGAAAATAAAACTGTTAACTTTACAAAATTTTAAATAAATTTTAGTTAACTAAAAGTAATAAATTACCTTGCTAAAATCTGCAAAAAATTCTGCAGCATATTAGTAGACAAAAACTAATTTTTTCCGCTAGGTAATTTTTAAGTAATTTTTTGTATTTCTAACTAAAATGTTTAAATTTTTTTTCTTTTTCTATTTGTGTAATAATAAACATATTTATTACGAATTTTATCAACATGGGCTTTACCTTACAATTTTTTACATACAAACCAATATTTAATATTTACTTTTATTATTATGACCTGTTAACTTATCTCAACATAAACTGAGTTTAGTGCTTAACCATAGTTATGAATGTCAATTTCACATGGTAATATCTGTGGTTAATGTTTAACCATGGTTATGTTGGAAATAAGTTACTCGCCCTATGTATTTTAACAAATAATATTTGAAAAATTTAATTTTTATTTCAAATTTTTATATTTTTATAAAACTTGATATAAATGAATAGGAAATTAAAAATAAAAATGTCTAAATCGTTTTAAAAATGCATTGACTAAACAAAATTAAAACGAAAAAAATTACAGTAAAAACAAAAAAAGTTAATAATTGTGTACAAACAGTTCTAAAATTTTTTTTCGACCTGCCAGAATTCGAATCTGATTTCTGTGCCAGTACGTTCCCATGCAACCCCCATACAAAATATTAGCTTCTTCTCACCAATGAAAAAGAACTTCTGACTAGAATATATTTATTGCAGCTTTATATGTACACTAGAGCGTACCATCTAGGCAAAAAAAAGTGTGCCGTACATCCTCCAATATGAAGTATTTTTGCAAGGAGGTTTCAAAAAAAATTTTTTTTTGTCGGACGTAGGGGTCACCATTTTACATTTTTCGTTATATCTTTGGCATTTACAGTCGGATCTTAAAGTATGATACATCGACGTTTTTCTCTCGAGGAGACCAGTGTTCTAAGGGCCATTGACCTCAAGTATCTCGTTCTATAACAAAAAATTTAGAAAGGCGGCCAAAAAAAATTTTTTTTTGAAATTGAATTGCAAAAATACATTATATTGGAGGGTGTACGGCGAATTTTTTTTGCGGTACGGTATAATGTACACTCAACCAAGAAAGTCTGTAATGGCTAATGAAAATTTTGCTGTTATTACGGCAAATTTAACTGTTTTGAGCCCAGCGGTATTTTTTTTTTGCTAATTTTAGCAACACATGTCTGCTGATCTGAAGTACAACAAAATTAGTAGACAAATTTAGTAGCCACTACTAAATTTTAGCAAAATTCTTGTAAACTGCAATTCAAAATTGATTTGTTAAAATCAGTGAAAAAGTTTACTAAATATCAATAATTTTAGTACAATGAAATTAGTATAATATATGGGAAAATCTACGAAACAGGTCGATTTCAGATTTTATAAATGAAAAATTTTAAATTAGTGGCACACATTTGTTTCTAGATTAACTTATTTAAAATACATTAAGAAGAAGTTATCTGTTCGCGTGAATAATTTTTTTTGAGTGCTGAAAAAGTTATAAACAAAAAAACCGCACACATTTTCGCTAATAAATATTTTAAAAATTTTGGATTTTTCGGGTATGCGACCACACATTTTGAAGTAACTTTTCCGTGCTGAGTCCGAATTTGGTTTCCAAATTTTTCCAGCGCATCTGGTTTTTGAGCAAATTGAGGTCAAAGTTACCAAAAACGTTTTTGGCTATTTTTAGTTGTTTTTACACACTTTTACCTCGATTTAATGAAAAAAGATGACACAAATTTTTCAATCATCACGGTTTTTATTCGATCATCACGGTAATGTTGTTTTTTAATTTTTCCGTCTGTCCGTCTGTCTCTCTATGTATTCTTGTGCGCACGCTACAGGTCGCAAATATTAATATTTTTTGATAAAATTTGGTAGACCGATTTATATCGGCCCAAGGACGAAGTCTATTGATTGTGGTTTAAATCGGTCTATGTTTGGACTTGTGCCCATATAAATTTCCCTCAAAACTGCAGCACAAAATTGAATGGCCATCCACGGTTTAAAGAATTATGGGATCAAATATATCTTGAATGGTACATATCTTGCTTACTATTATTATCTGAAAGTGCTAAACGGATCGGACGAATTTCGTATTCTCTACAACATATCTTTCTCCAAAATTCGCTAAAAGGTTAAATTTAAATTGAGGACACATCCATAGATTTAAAAATTATGGAGTCCAAGCTACCTGGAATGGTAGATCTTATCATAGCTGTCATTATGTGAAAGTGCTAAACAGATCGGATTTTATTTTTAGACCTTACATCAATTTTCGCTGTACAATACGCTGAAAATCCAACTTTAAATTGACTAGCACATCCACAGATATTTCAAAGAATTAATGGCTGAAATCTGGCTTATATGTTATATATCGCAATTAGTATTGTTGTGTGTAAGTGCTAAAACGATCGGATTATCCGTTTGGTTTCTACATCACTTTTGGCTCCAAAAATCTATGAAAAGCTACAAAATTTAACCTAAAATGGATCTGGACACCAAACTAATAGTACGACTGCAACTAATTATTTCTCAAACTGCGGATGTGCTCTTCAAAAAATATAAAATTTCAAGTTGTTCACGCATAGAGGTGAAGAGATTATAATTGTCATATTTTCTTTATTTTTGAAGGCACACTCATTAATTTGATCTCAATTTTTTGTTTACTTGTCAGTTCTATGTCAGTATCAAAAAATTTTCAATTGCACTGAGGCTGAAAGTGCAAAAATTAAAAATGTCTGAAATTACTCTTTATTAAAAACACAGAGTTACAGATTTTAAAGAACTACCATTTGTTCCTAATTGAGGGCACCTATTTTTTCAACAAGTTGGAGATTTTCTAATATCATAGTTATTATTCACCATTCATTTTGGGCGGATTCCTTTTATGCTGAAAAAGTTATAACCAAAAGAGTTGAAGAGCTCTTGAAAGTTACAACCAAAATTAGGGTAAATTATGGTAGTTTTTAATTGAGTAGAGCACATTAACAGTATACATAAATATTAAAATTCAAGATGTTCGCCTGATTAAATTCGTTGCCTCGAAAATGGTGATACCATCAAAAATATTATATATTGTTATTAAAATGGTTTAAATCCTGAGTTACATGGAATCGCACGGTTCCGTAGATTTGCCCATATATATGTATATTAGAGTTGTCCAAAAAAAACATGAAAGTTGGAATTCGCGAACTCCACAATGTTGCCCCTATTCGTTAATGTCTAAAAACTCTCTGTGCCAAGTTTCAGCTAAATCCGCTGTTATTTAGAGGTAGCACAAACAGTTAGTTGTCTTTTAAGAATTAGTAATTTATCTCTAGAGTAATTTATACAAAAAGTAGGGTTGACTTTAAATTTTAATATTTCTTAACCTGTACGCTATTATTTAACAATTTTTTTAAATCTGGTCTTAACTAATGTGAATATAAGGAATTTGAAATCAAAACTTAAAATAATTAAGTAACTTTTAAGTAATTCGCGGTTTTTTTAAAATTTATACAAAAAAATAAATATTTTAGTCAAATTTTTGAAATTTTCCGAAAAGACGTAATTTAAAATTCAACTTGTTTTTGCCTTGTATGCGCAAATTTCTCAAATCTGATCTTTATTTTAACGAAGATTATGAATCAGCAATCGAAACTTAAAAAAAATTCGTGGTTTATGAATTATTCGCGGTTTTTGAAAATTCAAAAACTCAAGTTTTTTGAGATATTTTCCTAATTACCTGTAAACGGTGTTATCGAAAAATGCAATTTGTTATACTTTTGATTTTAACACTGATTTTAATTTTAAAAAGGATAACAGATATCCTTGCAAATTAACTTAAAATTTTACATTTTTTAATATTTCGCTATTATTTAGCTTGCTATAATTTTATTGCTACCAAAAACCCTATCTCACATAATAGGACATTCCACAGATATATATTAATGCAAAAACGAAATTTTCATATTGGTAAATATAAGAAAACATCCTGATCGAAGTCGATAATTTTTTGTATGTAATTTTCAAATTTCGCGAAATCCGCGACTCCGATTTCAATTTTGAATTTATATTCGTAATGTACACCTAAAAATATATTAGGTTTGATATGCCGCGATCATAATAATTATATTTAATTTTTCTCATTTTTTCCATTATTTTTAATTAATTAAAAATAATAGAACAAGTACAACCTCGAAACTTCAATTGCGATGTGCTACCTATAAACGAAACTTTTTTGGTGATTTTTTTGATCAGACCACATTATTTTTCAAAGTGGCATATTTGTACGGTTGTGGAGCGTGAAAATTCACTCTAATGCTACTAAATTTCAGTAAATTGTTGTAAACTTAGCAAAAAATTTACTAAAAAATAAAAAAAACTGTAAAACCTAAAAAAAATTAAAATCAAATTTAATAAAGAAAAAAAAATTTTTTTTTCTTTCAATTATAAAAAATGTATAATTACTTCAACATACTTGAAATTTGGAGTAAAAATTGCAAACGGTTCTCCAGTTTACCTTTTTATGCATTGAAGATACAATAAAATTTGATAAGTTTTATTTCTAAACTAAGAATATATCAATATTAACAAATATAAATTAAAGAAGAATTTCCCAAGTAAAAAAGTTTTGATATAGTCATATATTATCATATAAAATTTTGTGTAATTATATATTGGAACATATATACCAAGATATAATTATATAAAGTTTTATGAAATTATATCCTGAATACTTATATATTGCACAATATATAGCGCAACATATTACAACATCCAATTATATATAGGCCTACATATAGTTACATATGTCTCATATAATTATGTATAATTGTATCTACTTGGATATGATTATATTATATTTGATATATTTGGATGAGGAGAAAATCCGGATAAAACTGTATCAAACCATATCTTATTCCATCAAATTAGATCTAATTGTGTCAAATTAGATCTAATATGATCATAATACTATCTAATTTGATACAATTAGATGTTCTCATTTTTCGGATATATTTAATTGTATAAATTACAAAAGTCATATAATTGTTTTTAGTGGGGTCTACAAAATCAACGAATTCTTGTAAAAATATATAAATATTTAATTGAAGAACAAATTTCTAGAACAGAGATAAAGTTTTTCATCAAAAAGTGAATCAAAATCAATATATGTAATAGTTAAATATATTTAATATTTGTAATTTTTAAAAAAGGCCAACATTTTTTTTATAAAAAATTAATTAATTTATTTACGATTATATGCAAGTCTGACGTTATTTTATTGTTTTTAAGGCACTGAATTACGAGTATCTTTATGTAGTAAAATTACAGGCGTAAGGTAAGAAGGTATGTTCAAAAAGTCTATGAATTTAAAAAATTTATCTTTTATGCTTCTAAATTGTTCCGAATTTCAGTTACACATTTTAAGAAATATGTAGCTCTCTAAAAATCGTCAGATCTTGTTTGGGTGTGCTTATATATTAACTTATTGAAAATATTGAACTTACGAAAACGGGGTTTGGCAATGTGCCAATTTGTTTGTTCAGATGGCTCTGATGGTCCAGCTTTGTTGACGGCCCTAACGCGGAATTTGTATTGTTGTCCTTCCTCCAACTTTTTCACAACGCCCTTGCATATCGGACTCTCAGTTTCGACAGCTTTAACAAACTCGCCTGAATCCTTATCCATGATCTCAATTATATAGCTGGTAATAGGAGCACCCCCATCACGAATTGGTGGTTCCCACTTCAGCTTAACATGGTGCTCATCCCAATCTTCAAATTCAGGCAAACCGGGTGGTGCAGAAACGTCGAAAGGATTTTTGGCCGTAATCGCTGAATCGGTTTCTAATGGTTCTGATTCACCTTCTTCATTCACAGCCTTAACACGAAATTGATACCTGTGATTAAACTCCAAGCCCTTAATTTCTGTTTCGGTTTTTTCAGGTGTGCAGGTTCCAGCTGGTACCCATTTTCCCTTTGCGGTATCCAATTTCTCTATAATGTAGCCGGTAATAGGCGCACCACCATCGTCTTTGGGTTTTTTCCACTTAAGCTTGCAGCCTTCTCTATGAACATCGCTGACCTCCAAGGGACCCTCTGGCCGTGAGGGTCTGTCTAAAATAATAACCTCAACATCGGCCTCATCGACGCCATTGACATTCTCAGCCTTTAGTCCATAAACACCCGTGTCTCTGCGCGCACTTTCCGGTACTGTTAGCTTAGTATTGTAGTCTTCATTTTCAATGCGAGCAGATCCAGTAGGAATATAGTCATGGTTCCTAAAGGACCAAGTAAGAGTGGGAGCTGGTTCACCCTTGACGTCAACATCGAACTTAAGAGTTTGACCAGCGCGAATCTTAATTGGTTTCATCTTTTCGCGATTTATGCATGGTTTCACTAAATAGAAGAATAGGTATCAGGAAAAGAAATTAAATGTTAGTTGAAATTCCGTACACAACTCATATTATTAGTTAAAGTCTTTTAAGTAATTACACTACACATAAAAGCTTTGCTTTGTTAAACTTTAAAACTAATTCCTGCAATAAGTTAAGAAAGAAGCTTTGCATAATTAAAAATATTTCATTATTTGGGCCCAGTAAGTATTTTAATGTTAAAGTTGAATAAACATTTGCTTACAATTTCTTGGTTTGGCAAGGTGGGGTTCTGTAGAATCGCTGGGTTCACTAGGGCCAGCTTTGTTCATTGCTGTAACACGGAACTGATAAATATTCCCCTCGATAAGACCTTCAACAACAGCTTGTGTAGCGGGAGTCTATGAAATAAAAATAGGAATAAGTGTCAAAGTTAAGTCCAGTGATAAAAACTCAAAATCGGGGCAACCTATTGCATATATTTGATTAATCATGACAACTTACGTATGTGGTTAAAATCTCAGTCCAAACTGGAGAGAATTTGTCTTTCTTCTCTATAATATAACCCGTTATAGGAGCACCACCATTATTGTTAGGTGCTTCCCAAACTAGTTTTACCATATGTTCATTATAGTCATCGATCTTGGGTGTGCCAGGCTTGCTGGCAGCATCATATGGATTCTTAGCAATGATGCTGCCATCGGTCTCCAAAGGTTCGGATTCTCCTTCCTCGTTAATTGCCTTAACCCGGAACTGATATTCATGGCCTTCTTGAAGTCCCTTGACATCAATTTCGGTATCATTGCCCGAGGTACGACCGACTGGCATCCAACGCCCCTGTTTCTTATCGAATTTCTCTACTTGATAAGCGGTAATGGGTTTACCACCATTATCGTCTGGATTCTTCCATTTCAATTTGCAGCTGTCTTTAGTAATATTGCTGACTTCCAATGGACCCTTGGGCTTACCCGGAACTCCCAAAATCTTAACCTCAACAGTGGCTTCATCCTCTCCATACTCGTTAACAGCACGTATCTTATAAGTACCGCTATGTTGACGTACAGTGTCGATAATGGAAATTTTTGTATTATGAGGAACATTCCTTATATCACAATTACTTGGCACCTCTTCTGGCTTCAACTCTTTCCCATTCTGATACCAAATAATAGTGGGTACGGGCTCACCTCTTATATTAACATCATACTTGATGGGCTTGCCGGCTCGTATTTGTAAAGGCTTTAAATTGGTACGATCAATACGAGGCTTGACTGTAATTTTTTAATAAGTTAGAGAGTTTATAATGGTGAGTTTCATAATAAATGTTTTACTTACGTTGTTTGTACTTGACAACTTGCGTTTGGCTGGCATCGGATGGAGGTGATGGGCCAGCCTTATTGACGGCCACTACGCGGAATTGATATTCACCATACTCTTGCAGACCCCCAATGCTGGCCAATAATTGATCGCCTGGCACTTCGATAGCCTTTTCCCAATCCGGCTTGTTTCTGTCCTTCTTTTGAATAATATATTTCTCAATTGGGGCTCCGCCATCATTCTTAGGAGCAGTCCACTTTAAAGACACACTTTGGTTATCATAGTCCGTTACCTCTGGCGCACCAGGTTTGTTTGGTTCATCGTAAGGATCCTTAGCTACCACACCAACCAAAGTGGATAATGGTTCCGATTCGCCTTCCTCGTTAATTGCCGATACACGAAACATATACTCGGAGCCTGGATTCAGGCCAGTGACAACACAACTGGGGGGATCTTTCTCACCAGGAGAACGTCCCACTCGCACCCACTTGCCCGTGCCGGTATCCATTTTTTCAACAAGATATTCCTTTATTGGCACACCACCATCATCATCCGGTTTCTTCCACTGCAATTTGCAACCTGTAGCGGTAACATCGCTAACAGAGAGTGGGCCCTTGGGTGATGTAGGTTTACCTATTACTAACAGTTCTACCGTTTCGGTATCCACTCCATTACGATTTTCGGCCTTCAGTGTATACATTCCACTATCTCGACGCACCACATTCGCGATGGTGAAATCGGTATGATAATCGACGTTTTCGATCTTAATACGATCGCCTGTGCTTAGAGGTATATTATCACGCCAACTCCAGTTAAGAGTGGGTGCCGGTTCTCCAGTTGCATCCACAGACCACTTATGACTGCGGTTAGTCTTAATTGTGACGCGCTTAAACGTTGAACGATCAATTTTAGGTTTCACTATTTTGTTTTGTTTTATAATAGAGGAGTAGATAACATTTTTATTTCGTTCTTTTGCACATTATATTTAAGCGAGCGTGTGCAAAGCAAAAGCGCACATCAAAACGCAAATTTGATACCGTTGAGCAAATATGGTGAACTAGATTTCTCGCTATTGTAAGGTAAGTCTCCCAAGTTCCAAATATTCCCAACACATTTACCAAAAAAAAATGATTTGACTTGTTATACAAATAAGAATTATTATATAGGTAACATAGCTATATTGTCTTACTTGTTAATTGAAACAGCAAACGAAATTTGTTAAAAATCTTAAGGATCTTCCAACCACAGATCGTATATATAATACGGAAATTTTGAATGAACATTTTATAGTTATTCAAAAGAAATCAAGAAAATATTTCATTTACCTATCACGATTTCTTAAATTTAGTATGTAAATGTAATATTTCTGTCTGTATGTTTTCAACTCTAATTTAGCTTTTAGTTTTTTAACAAATTTCTCGCTATTTCTATCGAGTTTTTTTTTCAAGATACGTAAAGCAAAGCAAGCTTTTATGCTGGTCTAATATCAAAGTGAAAAGCAAGTACTTACAGTTCTTGTGCTTGCACAAATGGTTGTCCGTTGGATCTGAAGGCACTGATGCACCTGCTTTATTGACAGCACGAACGCGGAACTGATAGACCATTTTTTCTACTAAGCCCTCTACTTTGCATTCGGGTTTAGGCGTTTCGGTTTTAGCCACCTCAATCCAGTTAGGTGAAAGTTTGTCTATTTGCTCAATCACATAATGTAAAATGGGACGGCCACCATCTGAAGGTGGTATTTTCCACTTGAGTGTGACACTCATATTATCATAATCGTCAATGACAGGCTTTCCAGGTGCGCTTGGTGGATCGTAAGGGTTTTTGGCTTCTATGGCATCAGTGCATTCTAACGGTTCGGACTCACCTTCTTTATTAATGGCTTTAACACGGAACTTGTACTTTTTTCCCGGTGTGAGGCCCTTGAAATTAAAGGTCGTCTCGTCGGGGCCAACCTCACCAGCTGGTATCCAACGGCCGGTTTCCTCGTCCATACGTTCTAAGGCGTAACCGGTTATTTCGCAGCCACCGTCGTCTTCAGGACGTTTCCACTTCATTTTAATGTGATCGGCGCGCACTTCTTCCGGTTCGAATGGTCCGCCAGGGGGTGAAGGACGATCTAGTACTATTACCTGCGCCTCCGATTCAATATTCCCCGAGCTGTTGGACAAAAGCAACTTGTATTTACCGGTATCTTTGCGCACCGCTTTCTTGAGGGATATCGAAGAGTTGCGTTCGGTTTGATCCAAACATAAGCGTTGATTGTCGAACACCAACTCTTCCGTCTCCTTAAACCAAGTAGCCTTTGGTTCTGGCTCCCCGTCGTACTTGATGTCATAACGTACAGTTTGCCCCTTCTTTACTGTTATGTCTTTGAGGCCATCGCCCACCAGGAATGGCTTAACAAAGCGGCATTTCGCAATAATAGACTTAGTCTTATCACTGGGTTCACCAGGCCCGGCCCTATTTACAGCACGGACTCGGAACTCGTACTGTTGTCCTTCTTTGAGCCCATCTACAGTGCCAGCGCGAGCATCTCCGCCAGGCACTTCTTTGCCAACAACCCAATCGTTGGAAAACTTCTCTTTGTACTCAATAACATAGGCAGTGATGGCATCACCGCCATCACTGTCGGGAGCTTCCCACTTTAGATCGGCATGATCTATGTCCCAATCAGTTACATCGACGTCTTTAGGTTTGCCAGGTTCATCCCATGGGTCTTTAGCTAAAATGGTACTCTTGAAAGTGGCAGGCTCAGAAGGACCGATTTTGTTAACAGCACGAATACGGAATCTGTATTGTTTTTTCGGTACCAGGTCCTCAATGCTCTTGGAACACGGTTCCCCAGACAATACTTCGGCGACTGGCGCCCAGCCTTGTTTTGTACTCAAATCTTGTCGTTCAATTATATATTTAACCAGCGGTGAACCACCATCATCTTCTGGAGGTTTAAAAATAACCTTGCACGATGTTTGGAAAATATCGGTGACATCGACATCGCACGGTGGTTGTGGTGCATCCTGGCAAATGACATTAACATCCTTAATGTCGTCACCTTGGGCATTTGTAAGTTTTATTTGATAACGACCGGACATTTCACGTGTGGGTCTTTTAATCTTGAAGGTGACCTTATCATCGGTAATGGCCACATCAACATCTTTGATAGCTAAAGGTTGACCATCAAAAAGAAGTTTGCCTTCTACAGGTGACTGTCTAGTGCCGTTGACTATAATTATAAAAAAAAGAGAAATGTTAAATTTTTTTCAACCAGGTACCAATTATTTACTCAAATCGATACTGACCTTGGTATGGTACTTCCAAAATAATTGGATCAGTAACTGGTCCAGCAAATTCATCGGGACAATCAATGTGAGGTATACTTTCACCCTTATGTACACTTAGCTTACAAGTGGATGTCAGTGGTCCCGACTCACAAGTTATTTCACCTTGATCGCTCAATTCTACATTATTGAAGACCAATTGATGTTTGCCATCACCTAAATCTTTAATTTCAATGCGATCGCTGGGAACAATTGGTTCACCATTAAATTTCCAAATACATGGTGCTGTATGATCCTGTAACTCAACATCCAACACACACTTTTCACGTTCCACGCAGTCGGTATCCTTAAGTTTTTTGTTAAAGCGGTTTTCATCTACAAACAATACAAAAAGTTTATGCACAAATAAAAATTCCCTGTAACCCTCAAACAAATTTGCTTAAATACCAAAACTACAAGTTCTGTTATTGTCACCCAACATGTGACAGTGTCATTAGGTTATCAGTATGTAACATTTAGGCGCATTATTTTTAAGTATTATCATATTTTGAAATTGAAAATAAGTGTTGAGAGAAATATGTAATGCTAATGGATGCTTCATCTTCATTTCATTAAAAAACTTGTTTGTAATGCAATGAAAAAAAAAATGCAATTATGTAAAAATATTTAACATTGTAATGGCAATAGAAATCCATGTCTGATTATACCCTACACCACTACGTGGTCAGGGTATTATAAGTTTGTGCTGATGTTTGTAACACCAAAAAATATTGGTCCTAGACCCACCTTATAGTATACCTATCGGCTCAGAATATTTTTTTATTTCGATTTAACGATGTCCGTCCGTCCGTCTGTCTGTCTGTCCATGCATTCTTGTGCGCACTCTACATGTCGCAAATATTAAGATATTTTGATGAAATTTGGTACACAGACCTATGTCGGCCCAAGGACGAAGCCTATTTATTTTGGTTAACATCGGTCCATGTTTAGACCTAGTGGCCATATAAGGGTCCCCCAAAAAGTATATTGTTTATACGCTGCAGGTCGCAAATATTAAGATTTTTTGATGAAATTTGTTACACCGACCTATATCAGCCGAAGGACGAAGACTATTGATTTTGGTTAACACCAGTACATGTTTAGACCTAGTGCCCATATAAGGGTCCCCCCAAAATTGGCTTGGTTACAAACTGCAGGTCGCAAATATTAAGATATTTTAATGCAATTTGGTTCGCTGACTCACATTATAGAACATTTTGACACAAGTCCCATTTTAACCCATTCGAATTTCGGATCCAAACATTAGTTGGCTTTTAACCAGACTGGTGTAAGGTATTGTATAGTCGGCATGCCCGACTTTAACCTTTTAACTAGTTTTGTATTGGAAATGAAAATAACATTTCATTGCCATTTCTTAAATATAATGGAAATGAAAGAATATCTTACTACAAATAATTCTATTATTTGAAAATTTTTTCATTACAAAATTAAATATCAACATTTCAAGGAATGATAATTAGGAAATTGAAAAACATTGACCGAGTTTACAATTCAAAGTCTACAATATTTCAACCGCAATTTTTGAGTTTAACTACCCAGCTAAAAATCGACATCTATCCATACTCTAGAAAATGCGTTAAGCATCGATTTTGATGTCAAACGACACTTTTTTACATTTCAAAAATTTGGGGTCATTTTGACCCCATGTGCCTTTAAGGGTTAATTTCTATTTTTTGTTTACTATGTATAAAATCTGGTGTTAACAGAGTCATTTGGACAACTTTTACCAAATTCCGCAAAAAACAACATATTGTTTTGATATACTTCCAGGAAAAATCGGAAAATTTTAAAAATTCCACTTTTGACTTTGTGTAATTTTGACTAATGTGTAATTTTCAGTAGAATTATTCTCTAAGGTGTATTCAATAATCCCCTATGCGTTGACCACTTTTTTATATTTTGTTAAACAAAATTTTAAAAAACTTAAAACTAGAGTTTTGCAAATTTATAAAAAAACAAATCCCATCTTTGGCCATACCTGGGACTAGGTTTTCATAAGCCAAGAGAGATAAAAATTTATATCTGAATATTTGTGGACCTTCGAAATAAAACTAGAGTCAAACATTGTAAATTTTGGAAAGAAATATTTGGTTTTTTACGATTTTCAAAATTTATCTCATAGATATAACGAAAAATGTAAAATGGCGACCCCTACGTTCGGAAAAAAAATAAAAAAAATTTTTTTGAAACCTCCTTGCAAAAATACTTCATATTGGAGGGTGTACGGCGCACTTTTTTTTTTTGCCTGTAAGGTGGTACGCTCTAATGTACATGTATGAACATACATGAAAACGAATGAACATTAGACCGTACCTCAAAAAATAAGTTCGCCGTACACCCTCTAATATGAAGTATTTTTGGAAGGCGTTTTGAAAAAAACGACAGGTATCAGAAAATTTTTTAATTTTTTTTGTTACATGAAGCGTCGCAAATTTCCTGACCAAAAAACTGCAAAAATTTTAAAATCTGAAAAATGTGGTATCACAACTTTCAAACCTTATAAATTTTAAATACTTGATAGTACAACAATTATATTTCAAATATTTATTTTCTGCAAGTGTTGAGAGATTTTCAAATATATATTTTTTACGTAGGTACATTCAAAGCCGCAAACGGAATTGTCTCATGAACAAGATAAACTGAAAAAAGGGAAAGTAATTTTTTTACAATTTTAAACTTTGGCGTTTAGTACTACTGAACGAAAGTACTTGCAACCCCTAGTTTTTGCAAGTTGATTGTCTATAGTGGTAGTAATGACTGTTCATTAACATTTAGTATTTCCAATCCGTATATAAAAAATAATTGATAAATTAAAAAAATACCAAAGATGTTAAAAGTTTCTAGGAATTGCACATATATGTCGAATTTTAGCTGGGTATATAAAGAGCTACTCGAAAACCACAGGTTTAAAATTTAATACTGCTTTTAGATGGCCTTATACATAAAATAATTAATGAAATAAATGCAATTTTGTTTTCTTGAGTAAAATATTTATCGAAAGCACTTACAATTGATAGTGATTTCAGCCTCGGTTTTGTCGGCATTTGTTGTACATTTGAACATGCCGGCATCAGTTACTTTGCAGTCCTTCAGTATAAGCTTACGTTTGCGACCATCCTTAACGATTTGTATACGATTATCGGCTTTGAGTTCCTCTTCGTTGCGCCACCATTGTACTTCACCTCGAGCATCATCGAGTTCGCAGGCCAATGTAACAGTATCCTTTTCGATACATTTCTGTGACTTTAAAACCTTGGTAAACTTATAAGGATACACGACCACCTTTAGTTTGCATTCAGTCTTGTCGGGTTGTCGGTCAAGTTGGCATGTATATTGGCCGGTATCTTCTAACACAGTGTCTTTAATGATCAGCTTTAGATTGCCATTGATATCTTTCGATATAAGATAACGTGAATCATCAGGATCGATCTTTTTGCCATCTTTAAGCCAAGTAACATTGGCCAGATTACTGCTGACAGTACACTCCAATGTAGTCTCATGTTCAGTAAAACTTTCGAGTTTCTTTTTCAGTGGTTTGGTAAATGTATAACTAGGATCAGCTTCCTCTACAGTTAGGAGAGCAGTACTAGAGATTCCGCCAATCTCTATCGTATACTTGCCTGTATCCTCAACTTTGGGACCCGTTATTATAAGTTGATACGCATCATTTTCATTCTTGAATTTATATTTGCTGCCAGAGAAGCATTCCTTTTTTTTTTTTTTAATAATAGAGTGGGTGCGAAGGAGGGAATGAGAGATTATAAAATGTTGAGAAAAGAAAACATAATTTAAATAAATATTTATTAAGTTACAAATAGAGTTTTAAAAACAATTGTAATCGTAATCATAATCGCATTGCTTAATCACGAAAAACAAAAAAAAATCCTTCGATTACAATTAAAAATGTGTGTAGTTTAATATCCTCAAATACCAATCGATCGGATTCCTTACTAGTAGTCTTTAAAAAAGATACAAAATATATAAGTCGAGTTAAAGTTATCTTTAATACCATGCAAAGCGACAAATAAAATTGTATATATAATACGGCGATTATTACGAATATGAAGTCCAAATTTTCTTCCTTTCTTGAGTTGGATCATGATTAATTTAAAACTAAAGATTTTTATAAGGAGATAAGAAATCTCTTTTAAAACATTAACTTTTTGTGTACATTGGCTTTAAAATGCAAAATTATAACCAAACTTTTGTGTTCTCAAGATCATAAAAACCCGGATACTAGAGTGTCCAAAACCGTAATCGAAAACCGGTTAACTAGTATTTTTAGTTTAAAAAAACCGACCCGTTTTGAATAATTTCTAAATCCGAATAAACCGGTTATTATATGTCGGGTAACCGCAGGATGACTGATGAATGTTGCTAGAAAAAGCATATTACATTTTTTTCTGTGTAATTAATCGGTTCCATTTAAGAAAAATGTACGATTGGGATGATTGTTTCCTCACCCCAATAGTTAACTGTGACATCTACAAAAATGTTAGTTATATTTAATAAACTTTAGTTGAATGCAATAATATTCTATCCTACTAAAATCAGTAGAAGTATTTGCTGAATATTAGTAGACTTAAAATAGCAAAAATAAATAGGCAAATAGATTCCCGAAAATATAGAGAAAAATTAACAATTAAAATTATTAGGATCCATTGACACATAAACTAATCACTGACGAGTCTTTGGGAGAAACAAAACTGCGGCAGTCTGGTATTCTCTTGTGGCAGTTAAATTCTTCAATAAAAGTGTTTTCTTCTTCTTCCTATAAATCAGCTTTATAAAAAATTCTTTAGTAATTAATTTTAATATTAATTACGATTGTCCTATTCGACGGTTACAAACCCTTAACTAATAAATAGAAAGTATTTCTGCTGTTTTCAGAAGAGCAGATTGTCTCCCCATTAAAAAAATATGTAACTTAAATTTTGGAAATGTAATTGCTTTTCTGTGATGTTTTTAATTTAATAATATTTTGCAATTTTTTTTGACAATTTCATTTTTTTTTTTTGTAATGTAAAATGTACTTTTCAATTAACTTTTTTATTTCAATTCAATTTCAATTTAATACAATTCATGAGTGTTTAAAACCTTGCAAAATTAAAATTGACATCTAATCGCGCTATCTTTAGCCCATTTGTATCATCCAAAACTCGCATTATTTTCGGGTAGCCATTTTTAAAAAAAGACGCCAGTTTGACGTTTTTCTATTTTTATTATACAGATTTTAGCGCCTTTATGGTTAAACATTTATTTTGATACAATTTTACCTCATTTAAACGTTTTGTGATTATTTTTATAATAATGCGATATTTAATTATATTTTACATTATAATGATTTTTAGCACTTTTTAAATGTTTGATCGCATAAATTAGTTCAAAAGCACCTATTAAGATGAAAAGATTTACTTTCAGAGAAAAAAAACCAAAACTGGTTTTTTTTAAGAAAATCGTAACCGAAACCGTTTTATTAAATAGTAATTTTCGAACAAACGGAAAACCGGTTTTCCGAATTGGCCGGTTTTTCAGACACTAGCGCATACCGTAAAAAGAGAGAACGATAAAATAGTAAATCAAAATTTATAGAGAAAGCTTGCATGGTAATATTTTAAATTGCAGTTGAACTACTTTTTATTAATTGTATGTAAATTTTCATACAAATATATAGTAAGAAAACTTACTATTTTAAACGACCTATAAACGCCAATGAATTAATCAATGATTCAAACTTGAGAAAAAAAATCAGACTACGTCTTATATCTCCATACGATTTTGAAACATCTTAAGATTTATATTATTAAGATTTATAATGTTTATCTAATTCAATATGACCTCCATACATAATGCTTATATGATTATATCCGAAAATGTTCCGATTAAGTTATAACCATTATATTTATTAGGTGTTGTTTTTAAATTTGTCCAGAAATAATTTAAACTCATAACAAAATTTGTCCGTTACTTCTTTTCCTTAATTTATGAAATTCCAATTCTGACAATAGATTCTAGGAACATTTCTATAATATTATTGTTTTGAGAAGACAAATCTGGCATTGAGAAAGGCAAATTTCTAACCGAAAAGTTTATGTTCGATTGCTTACATTTGAATAGAAAAGACAAAACTAACGGACCCGTATTATTCTCTATGACGCAATCTTATGTATATTTTCAATAAATTCGCCACCTGAACAATACTTTTTGTATGTGGGAAAATTTTATTATAATCGGAGACTTTGCTTGAAACAATGCAAAAGTCAATAGGAACATTTTCGTGGGCATTATTTTCTGCAAATCATACTTCTACTACAATTGGAAAATTTTGTTTACTTTTTATATTGAAAGTAAAAGTAGTAACTTGTAGTTAAAGTAGTAACTTGTAATAAGTAAACAAACAAGCTTATTGATATACAGTAATTCCCGCTTAAATCTACCCGGTTAAGCGAATTCCCCGAAGAGCTTCGAAAGAATTAACTCAATTTGATCTTAATTCGCAAAAAATCAAATTCATGTTTAGAAATTTTGCATATCTCATTCCATCAAACCATTCCTTTAGAACTAACTCAAAGGCTTCTTTCCGAAAGCTTAATATTTAAAAAAATTCATTCTTATGCTGAATTCATTCCATATTAAATTACAATCAACTTGATTTTTTTTTTTATTAATTCTAATCCTTTACAAAATGGCTTATCAAAATTGTCAATTCATTCAATTCGTAAAAGATCTAAGGTATGTATATATTAATGAGTCTCGCAACACTCTAGTTCATAATCCAAAATTAGATAAAAACGTAGCATATTTTAAGGAGCTATAATTGTTATCTTATATATCATTCACATGAACGAGATTACTAATCTCCTCGTTTTTGGTTCTTTATTCTATTACCATATAGTGTCAAAAAATTACTTTATGTGGTAATAGAATAAAGAACAAAAATGAGGAGATTTAGTTATCTCGTGAATGGCCCTTTAGATACAACCCATATATTTAACGAAAGGTAAATAATATGGATTCAAACTAAAATTAAAAAACGCAAACATTTCTTTTTATCTTCTACAAAATTAATGAAAGAGAATATTTCAGCCTTTTTGTAATAGAATTTAATTTATAAAATATTTTATTATTCAAGTCAATAACCATTATAAAGAGAATGATTTCGCAAAAAAATTCATTCACTATGTGTGAAAATTAAAAGAATGAAAAGCCAGTGAATAAATTCATAGGGAATGGTATAAATGAATGATATATTAATAAGTTTTAATTTAAAGTACAAAAGTAAATTAAAGAATTAATTCATTCGAATCTATGGTGCTCAGTCTAAATGCGCAAAAAGTGCTGGCAGAAATGTATTTCAACAAAAAGCATAGGAATACTAAATCCATTTAAATGCGTCCGGCATAAATGAGCTCTCTGCTTTAATGATTTCCTTGGCTTGAATTATATTGGTGAAGTAAGAACGAAATTTATCGCTTATATGCGTTTCTAAAAGTATGACTTTTGGGTAAAAAAAAAACAATCTATGAAAATACTTGAAAATTTTTTGGTAAACAAAATCAAAATCAAAAAATTTTATTTAACTAAAACTTAAAATTTTTGTAAAATATTCTTTTAATGGAAATAATATTTATTTTCTTTTATTTTTTTTTCACTTAAAAAAAAATAATTTCTTTAAATCCGTTTATGCAATATTTGCATAAATGCGTTATTTTTTATCGTTTTCTATTTTTTGCAATGTGCTACAGACCTGGGGGATTTGAATTATAATTACTTGTAATTTGTAGTTGAATGAATGGGATAGGCGAGATAACTTGAGTTGACCCCTAACTCGCGCTTTTTGTCATTATTTCTTTTCCCAATAAAATATATTTGGAATAACAATTACATGTAATGTGTAATTGAAAATTTTCAATTTCAAATTACATGTAATTGTAATTACTATTAAATTTATATGCAATTGTGTTTGAGTTTTTTGCAATTACAGTTATATGTAATTGAGTGATTGCATTTGTAATTAATTACAAAATGTAATGATTAACCCCCAGGTCTGATAGTCTACAGTTGGACGCTATAAGTCTGGTTTATGGAATTTAATTTATACTTACATCCTTACGAAATAGCCATTTGGGTTTGCAGTTGGGCTTGCTGAATCGAGCTTCGAATACGATCTTCTTATCTTTTCCTTCTTTGGCAAACTGATCAATTAATGGATTCAGGAACGAGTCTTGCTTCTAAAGAACATCAATTTAGACAGCACAGATGCACAAGTGGTCGTAGTGGTTGAAATTTTTTTATTTTCAATATTTTCAATATTGAAATTCATAATAGAGAAAAGTTTGAAAATTTTTTAGTTGGGTTTGCGTTGTCAAAAATGGGAAAAGAGTAGGTACTTTTTTTCATTTTGAATCGTTGTTTTTTACAAACAAATCAGTATGCGATACATGATTAAAAAAACTTTTAAAATTTACACTTTATAAAGTTATAGCATGTAATGAAACAAATTCTGTAAGAAAAATTTGTTTTGAAACCTCCTTTAACTTTATAAAGTGTTTATGAAATAACACTTTAGTTACTGGTATGGTAAAAGATAGTATTTCAAAGCTTTCTATTATGTATCGAATATCATTAATATTTTCTTAGTGGCTTAGGTGTAAGACTCAATGTGGTATGTGACAAATTTAATCGAAATTTAGAACTTATTATTTGTCTGTGACTATTTAAATAAAATTACTTTGTTATTTCCATTTATTTCAATAAGACATATTCAATTACAAAATTAAATAGAGTTCAAATTTTTAATTTCGAGTGAAATTCACCACATTCCAGAATGTAAAATATGTATATAAAAAAGTTTTATTTTTATTACTTTTGAAAACAAAAAATGGATGTGATAAGCAAGCTTAATACAAAAACAAAAATTTCATGCTTTAGTTCAAATTATAAAATAAAAATAAAAAAATACAAACAAAAAATTACAATAACATAAAACATCTAAGTTCGACCAACAAAAATGGGACTCACAAAAAATATTAAAAACTTAAAAATAAGAACACTCACAAAAACATTTGCCTTACAAAAGTAATGACATCCTTAGATTATTACCCCAGTATTCAAAATGAAAAAGCATATGCTAACTAACTAGCTAAGCTAGCATTCCCTTATTGGAATTTGTGTGTAAAAAAGATAGCACCAAGTTAGTTAGCATAAACTTTTTCATTTTGAATACGGGTATTAGAGTTTAACGTTTATTATAATTCGAAAATTTCTTTCTAAAAATTGTATAATTGAGGGTTTCCTCGTAGTGTCGACACAGAAAAAGGTTTAAGCTTGGAAATAGATAACAAATCCCTAGATTTAAAACTTTAGGGTATTTGATATGACAAAATTTTTCAGAATTAAAATCTGAGTGTTTTTCTTAAAGAAAATAACGTCATAACCCAGTTACATTGCTTTTATAATTATATAAGTTATAATTTATAATTTTTTTGTTTAAGGTATGATTTGACCTCGTTCAATGAAGTTATCCTAATTGGTTCTCTCTGATCTTAACCCATTTCATACCAAACATAGAATCCATGGTCCGATTTCAATAAAATTTTTGCTATTTATGACACCAATATTAATAATAAATGCCAAAAGGAAAAAACAAAATTTCCGTTTCCTAAGAACACGGTGTAACTTTAAAGTCACATTGGCAAATAGGATACAACAATCGCAACAATCTTGAACAAGATCTTCCGCCTCCTTCATAGTCAAGAAGTGTATTTTCGTCATATTTGTTAATAAATTTTACTTTTATTTAACTTGTTTAAAAAAATTAATATTTTATTTTAAAAATATATTTTTAATTGTTTATATCAGCTATTTTTGAAATGCATTCAGCTATTTAGGAACTCGTATTTAGCTTAAGAGATATAAATTTATGATTTCTCTTTCATCAAATAACAAATAATTCTTTAATAATAGATAATTTGTTGAGAAATTTATTATAACAACCACTGCATAGCAATGAAATAAGTATAAAGTAATTAAAAATTGGAAAATTTACTGTATGTTATTTGCCAAAGTATTTTCAGTTTTCTCATTTAAAATAAAGCATAACTATCATTTTTGTATACCGTTTATTTGCTTCCTTTGGAAAGGGGATAGAGAAGAAGTGAAAGGTGGTGAACTATGAAGGGCTTCAAATATGGCAACACTGTAATTGCGCGAGATATTAAATCTTAGAACAGTTATTGCGCGCCATCTGATGAAGAGTTGGTGAACTTTGTTGAAGCTCTTTAGTTCATAGCCCTATTATATTATTTTAATTCGGTGGGGTTTAGTGCTATGGGAACACCAAAGGAGGACGCTGCGATATGTATGACGGATATAAAAAACTCATACATATTAGTATTTTTCATAAACTGATGTTGACTTGGTTGGGGATCGAACCCACAACACGTTACACGTTATACAGTCCAACGCGCTAACCATTAGACCACAGCGCCCACAAATATAGTAATATAGGAACAGCAAAAATAAAACTGTTAAATGTACAGAATTTTAGTTATATTTGAGTTAAATTTCTGTTAAGGGAAAATAACAAATTAACCTGCTAAAATCAGCAAAAAATTTTGCTAAGTAATTAGTAGCCTAAATAATCTCAAAAAATTAAAAAATTTATAGATTTTTTTCGATTTTTTTTTTAAATGCAAATAAAGCCTTTTAAAAACAGCAGTTAACAATTTTTTTTAGCAAATATTTCTGCTGATTTTAGCAGGATAGACTGCTATTTGCATTTAACTAATTTTAGATTAAAAATAGCAAAACTTTTGTAGATATAACAGTTTATTTGTGCTATTTTTTGTCTACTAATATTTAGCAAAATTTTCTGCTGAACCGGTATACTGACGTACGTACCGGTATACTGAATTACGTTAAAAACATATAAAAAGAAGTAATAATTTAGCCCATTTTTTATTTTAAGTGTTAAAAATACTGACTATTAACTATAAATTCGATGCTGGTAGTTTAAATCAGTTAAGTTATTACCTATAAATTTTTTTGTAAAAAATTCAAGATTATAAAACAAAAAAGTTCAAAAATTGTAATATGTATTTTATATAAATTAATAAATACCGGTAACTACCTATACAAATAACGGTATCGGTAACGATAACGGTATTTCTAAATTTTGTTAGAGGAATTGGTAACGGTATTCAATTTGAAACGGTATTTTAGCGATAACGGTATTTATTTTTTAATAAAGTGACCAAAAAAATACTTTTTTTCGACGAATGAGAAATAAGTAATGGTGCAAAATACTTTTTTATAATTTTTAAAATGAAATTAAATAGAAAAAATATCAGGTTTTCTAAATCAAAAACCGTTTCATGATATTTTTCAATTTAGAATTTTGACGATTTTTTAAAATTAATGTAACTTTAAAGTTACATTGATAAGAAATGGGTTAAAGAGATGCTGGTATGTGATAGAGGAGAAAAAAATAATGTACACTAATTTTTTTAGCGGTCCAAACTTTAGCTTTTTTAATTTATTTCCTATAATTTCAAAGAAAAATAGACTAATTGTGTATCAAATAAAAGCTTTCTTGGAAGTTTATCTACTGGTATACAAAGCATTTCCGATTAATTATATGCAACTTTTTTTGTTAATCAATTATTATAATTTTTTTTTTTTTAAATAGCACATTTGTGGAAAATTTTAGGGAAATTGTTGTTGTTTTTAGCTTAAATTTAAGTATAATAATGTCCATATGAATGTGTGACCTTTTTTCGATGTTCGTTATCGATCGGCTTGGAAATGACTTCTCCCACAGTGCCTTTTTCAACAATATTTTAAATGAGTTGTCCACAACATGGAAAATATGGATATCGAAATTTTAGATTTCTAGTCAGACATTGATTTCTTTGAGACATGTTTTCATAGAAAAATAGATTAGTTTTTAATCCCACTTTTTAACCATTAAACGTGAGATTGTGCCGTTAAAAAAATAGTGTCTCTTATTTTTTTTTTTCTCCTCTATCATATATCCAAATTTCATTAAAATCGGTGAGAACTCTTTGGGATACCTTCCTTGTTAGTTATTGAATATATTTAAATGCTTACCTAACGATTTTGTTGGAATGCCTTTGTATAAAATTGTTGTGGTCTGCCATAAATTGGGTAAGAATACGCTTCTGCTTATAACTATTTTTTACTTATCTACATTTTAAGATAATGTATTAATTTATAGCAAAAATATTTTAAACTTGAATTTTTTTTCTTCATATAAAATAATGTAAAAATAATTTCGCAAGCTTATTTGTGCTCGATATCGAATATCACCATTAGAAGTTTTAATAGACCTTACTCGATAGCGGATGAAAGAACCCCAGAAGTTAAAAAATTCAAATGTTCGATCACTATTTTGGCGGGTTTTAACAATAAAATCTTTTCAATAATCGTAATA
The DNA here is from genome assembly GCA_949987735.1 of Leucophora obtusa. NCBI lineage: Eukaryota > Metazoa > Arthropoda > Insecta > Diptera > Anthomyiidae > Leucophora > Leucophora obtusa. The sequence continues at coordinate 16,970,688 of OX465300.1, forward strand.
ATTTTTAAGATCAAATAAGATAGTGTGATCAATGAAATTTTTAAATCTGATTATAATCTTATTGATTATAAAACAATATAAATAGGCTATTGTAGAATCTAAAGAATCTTTTAAGGATTTCGAAGTTTAATATGAATTAACTCATTGAGCCTATTTTGTCTCAGCAAAGCTCCTTTAAAGTCAGTTTTATTTTTTTCCCCCAATCTGGCATATTAGTTGCAACAACTTTTTTCCAGTGCTAGTATTTTTGGATAACCTGTAGTTCTTGTCCAGTACTAGATGTAATAAATCAATTATTTTGACTCAGCGTATCCAAATGTTTTCCAAAAGCTTTATTTTTTGTGAAAATTCTTTCGAAAAAAAATTATATAAACAAAAAACACAATTTTTTATGCTAATTTTTATTCCAAAAATTTTCTGTAACGCCCCAAATACATAATCAAGAAAAAAATTCGTTTGCACGACAAGTGTGTTTTTAAAAATTTTTGTCAAACGAGAACTCAAAATTCCAAAGCTCTACGTTATGCGTTGGTTAGTTATTAAATGTCACTTCGTTAAAAAAAAAATCCTTTACACAATTCTGTTCCGACACAAAAAAACGTGTACAAATTTTTCCAAAAAAATTACACAAAAACAATAATAAATCTTACATCCAGTTGAAACAGTTCTAAAAAAATAAACTTTGTCTTTACACAAAAATAGGTCATAAATAAAGAGAAAGAGACAGAGATAAAAGAAGATTAAAAGAAAGAGATAGAGACAAAAAAGTTATTCAGTTTAACTGAATTTTCGAACCTCTTCTCGACGAAATGGGTGTAATGTTGGCCAATCTGGTATCAATTCAGCCAATGACAGTCTATGTGCTGTTGGTGCCTATTCAACATATTAAAGAAAAGTTTTAATTCATATATTGTAAATGTTAATATTGATGGTATTGTCCTTCTGACGGTTCAGGTTAACAAGAAATTAATTTTAATTAAAAACACAATAAGTCGACTATTTTAAATAAAATGAAATCATTTTTTATTTATATTTTGTTTTTTATTAATCTAAACTTTAAGTCGAACAATATCATCAATACTATATCTTTTTGTTTAGATGCTAGTTTTTACTATTTTTACTAGTTTATTTTCTCTTAAATTCATTTTTGACCCGAAATTTGCCAAAAAAATTGTATTCAGTTGATTCTATTTACAACTCTTGCAATAATTTTCTTTCATGTCACTTGAAAATATATTAATTTTGGCAATTCTTTCGCACTTTCTAAATTTACTATATTTTACTAGAAATGTAAACAAACAGACCCACGAAAACTATAACAGGCCAACTATATATTAAACAATTAATTTTAACTTTAAAAACAAGGCATGGTTTTTTCAAATTTCGTCTGTATCTAAAACTATACGTAAAATAAAGCTAACGCCATGTTTGCAATACAACAGGAAATTTCAGCCTCAAACGTTCTAATACGGAATGAAAGTAACCATGAGTTATACAAAAACTCCGAAGGGATTTATAAATTTAATTCGGATTTCTATTTTATGGCAGACACGGCGCTGTTACAGTAGTAAAACATAATTACATTTTTCATTATTTCAAAGGTACATATATACGGTTTTTTAACTTCATATACCAGATGTAGACAAATAAATGGCTTGAAACTCCGAATTTTGGATTCCACATACTGAAGGAGGGCCGTTTCATATAATTTCGACGCTGCTCCCGCCTGATCAGGCACAAGTTTCTGTGAAGTTGTAAAACCACCGTTATTTTGGCCAGTTATTTTTTTTTTACTAACAGAAAAATGTGTAATTTTAAAATATTATAAAGAATTTATGGCAAAAGCGTAAAACAAAGGCTTTTTTAGGAATCTCTTAAAACACAATGAAAAATCGTCACTTTTTTACGTTCGATGCCATTATGTATGGAAATCGATCTCTTTTGCATGGCCACCACGGGCACGCTGAACCCAATTTTTGACAGTTTTCAAGCATAAATCGGCCGATATTCGTACGAAGTTCATCAATCGTCGCTGGCTTGTTGGCATAGACCATAGATTTGAAGTAGCCCCACAGGAAATAGTCCAACGGCGTCAAATCGCACGACCGAGGCGGCCAATCGACTGGACCATTTCGTGAGATAACCCGTTCTCCAAACTTGGTTTGCAATAAATTGATTGTGACATTCGTTGTGTGGCTTGTGGCGCCGTCCTGTTGGAACCACATGTCCTCCAAGTCCATATCATCCAATTGGGGCCAAAAATATTCGGTTATCATTGAACGGTAGCGATTCCTATTCACAGTAACGTGCCGGTCTTGATCATCACGGAAGAAGTATGGCCCAATGACGCCGCCGGCCCATAAACCGCTCCAAACCGTAATTTTTCCGGGATGCAATGATGACTCATGGAGTACGTGTGGATTGCTGTTTGACCAATAACGCATATTTTGTTTATTGACGAAGCCATTCATTATGATGACCATAAATTGGACGTAGCGCTCTTAACTTTGAGACCACTGACTCCGAATTTCGGTAGTAAATTTTAATAATTTCGACTCGTTGTTGGCTCGAATATCTTTCCATCATGAAATGGCAAACCTTACTGAAGAGAAATGTCAAAATAGCGGCAAGAAATATGGCGTCATTTGCTGTCCCTGTCTTTCTACTTTTGTAGCGTCCCTGTTGAAGAACCCTATATTTATTTCATTTTTCTTAAAAATATATATAAAATGGAGATTTCAGTGTAAAGCAATATCTTTTTAAACCTATAATTTTAGCAATTAAAATAAGGGTTTTAAGATAAGTTAACTGATAACAAAAAACTGTTTTATTTCAGAAATCTTATTGCGAATACTACATAAATTAATTTCACAATTTTTAAAGATATTTTTTCTCTGAACATAAGGTACCCACCCATACACCTGCCGATATTACGTAAATATTATTACCAATATATCGTTATTTTGCCTTCACAATGCAATATGTTGTGTAATACACTCTAATTAAATTCTGTTGAAATTTACCCAACTTATAGTAGGAAACTGAACTCCTACTATAAATTGGATAAATTTACTCTATATGCGTAATTGAAAAAAAAATACGCACATTGTGTTTAAGTTGGTGCACAAATAATTTGTAGTTTTACATTAAAAGTGCGTAAAAATTAAATGAAATTTTTAAATTAGTGTGTTAATTTACTAAATTTGTGTGTAAAAAAGCACGTCTCGCGTGTAAATGTACGCATAAAATGAGTAAAAATCCACAAAAAATGCGCAAAAATCCACAGATAGTGCGTAAAAGTCCAATATAATGCGTAAATTTACAACAGTTGTGCTAACTTTAAGCACCACCCAAAAATTTTTTTAAATAAAATAACAAATTAATTTTTAGTACGTATTTTATTAATAATAATATCCGAGTCATTCTCTCATAATCGTTCATAACCAAATTAGTCGTTTTGGGATCTTAAGGCATTTGTATAAAATTCATATAAAAATTTGTTATAACTATTGAATGGGTGCGATGACTCCTGCTCAACAAAATGCCTTCTTTGAAAGGGAGGCAGTAACCGTCAACAATAACGGGAGAAAACGCCTTAAGAGAGATATGGCCTACGCAGGAACAACTGAGTGCAATGACTCCTGCTCAACTAAATGCTTTCTTTTCAAGTTAGGCAGTACTCAATGAATACTGACTTTGTTGAGCAGGAGTCATTCCACCCAGTTTTTTTACCCAGACCGTATCTTTCTTACGGCGTTTTCTCGCGTTATTGTTGACGGTTGTAGGTTGACTGCCTCCCTTGCAAAGAAGGCATTTTCTTGAGCAGGAGTCATTGCACCCAGTTGTTCCTGCGTAGGCCGTGTCTCTCTTACGGCGTTTTCAAATTTGAAATGAGGTTTAGACTACCACATGCGTTAACAATAATTACCAAAAACAATATTATGCTTATGTTGCTATTTCCAGACTCTAATGTGTTTGTGGAAATGTTGTAATTCACAAAAAATAATCCGTTTTCGTTTTTTCTTTTTATTATTTATAATTTTTTTTTCAATATTTTCCAATTTGAAATGTCAGAGTATTTATTACTATTATAGGATAGTATATTTACCAACTTTGTGCGTAAAAATTTTATTTAACAAAACAAGAGTAATTTTAGGCACAATGTGTTTATTTATAAACACATAATGTCTAAAAATACTTTGTGTGTGTATTATTGTGTATGGAAGTATGTATAAAAAAAGTTTACGCATTTTTTGTTTATATTTACCGAATTTTCGTAAATTTAAACAAAATTTTACCCATTTTATAGTAGTAAATTTACAAACATTTTTTAGAGTGTACTTTTGCACAAAATATGGCATATCGTTTTTCTTCTATTTTGGAGACATACAAAAGTTGCACAATGTGGCCAACACTTTATTAGACATTTTTAATTTTTCGCAAAAAAAAATAAACGTTTTTATATTGCAATACAACGTACCTATTCATTATGTAGGACAAGCGACGATTATCGTCCACTTTCCGAAGTTTAATTATCACTATATTACATACAAATTTTGGATAAAGTTAACAGTTTTAGTTGTTTAGTTGTGTTTAGTTTAGCTCTATGAGAGCTGTTATGAGAGCTGTTAAGGCACATTTACACGCGAGAGAAAACTGCTAGAGATAGAGCAAAATACACCTCTAATTAGCTCTATTATGAATGATTTAAGCTATTTAGGGGTATTTTTTGCTCTATCTCTAGCAGTTTTCTCTCGCGTGTAAATGTGCCTTTATGAGAGCCAGAAATAAATTCTAATACTTTTGTGGTGGAGAACACTAATGCTAAGAAATTACATTATTATTTTTTTGGAAGTAGTCAGTCGCAAATTAATTTTTATTTATTTAGTTATTTCTCGTTATTAGAACAATAACAATAATATTTTTTTATAGTTCAAATGGTATAACATTTAAAACGTCATAATAATAGTGATAATAAAATATTTAGCACTGAGTAAAAAATAAATTATATAAATTAAAAAATAGTAATGTCAACAATTATAATAATTAACAAAGTTAAAGATGTATATATAAGAGGTGATGCTACGAGTCATAGCCTGTGCAGAGGGCTGCCGGTTCAATCCCCGGTCATGGCATACACAAAAAGTTTTTCATATAGAGACAAATTAACAATTAAAAATTACTTTGATCAGTTGACACATAAACTAACAACTGACGAGTCTTTGGGTGAGACGAAACTGCGGCAGTCTGGTGATTTCCTTGTGTTTGTTAAATTTTTCAATAAAAATGTTTTCTTCTTCTTCTTCCTATAAATTTAAATTTGTCTATCAGCAAAAAACAAACATATTAGAATGATTGTAAAGAAAAGTAAAAAAAGTAAGAAGTAGAAGCTAATTATTTCCTTTAATATAATTAAATATAGCTTTTTTAAAACTGCCATTCCCAGTTATGTGTCTAATGGGGAGTGATAAAGAACTCCAAAGTTTAATGGCATTAATGAAAAAGAATCTGCCGTAGTTTAAAAAGCAATATTTTGGATGAACTAAGTTCATGCATCTATCAGATTGTCCAAACTTAATTTTCTCATATAGATAGCCATGGCTTTTTTGATGTAAAAGTCCATTCAAAAATAATAAATTTCTCTTTCGAAGGTAGTCAACAATATCACAACCCAGAACCGCAGTTCTCCATGATGATACGCTGCCAAATCGGCGCAATCCATAAACATATCGCGTAGCATTATTAAAAGCGACCTGTAGTTTGTGCAATGAATTGGACTCCCAATTTACTGTAAACCTCAGCTGAGTAAGTTATCAGGGGATGAATCAGCTGAATAACAAGCCTTTTCTTTATTTCATTCGGCGTAAAATTAGAAGTTATTCGTAAGTTACGTAACGTAAGATAGATCTTGCAAACAACACTGTTAATGTGATCGGTACCAGACAACGACGATTTAATGTGAAACCCTAAGTATTTAACCTTCCGCACATATTTCAGTGGATCATCACAAAGCATCACTACTGGAAATGTGTTATAGTTTATCTTGTATCTGCTCTAGGGCAATTACGATTCTTTAGTGTTTTTAGTTCTAATTAGTATTGAAATATCAATCTTTTCGAGAAAATACACAAAAAGTCATATTTTCCCCTTGTAATCCGTATTCCAAACTTCAGGGCCGATGCGGCACGTCTTCCCGATGTCCGATTATCCTAATTTTTTGGGAGACGTAGTTTTACACCCAAATAAATATTTCCATGGGGTAGCACGCTTAAAAACTCAAAAAACCCTAATGTGCACCCATTTTGGCATGTGTGTAATGAACTGTGTTCACACTATTATACATTTTCTTTTTACAACACATTTCTGATATGTATAACATACTTGTGTGATAATCTAAACGGGGCTTAATGGGCACTACAACAGATTTTACAGGATTTAGCATGAGATTATACTCCTTCGCCCACTTTCCTATAGATTTTAAATCCTCATTCAATTTATTACACGTTTCCTCCAAAGAATCGATACTTCTTGATATGTATAATTGAATATCATCTGCATATGCATGGACTTTAGCATAGTTACAAACACTAAAAACATCATTAACAAAAATGCTAAACAATAAAGGACCAAGAACAGATCCCTCGGGACACCTGCACTCACACACCTAACAAATGACTGATTGACACCTATAACAACTTTCTGCAGTCGATCAGACAAATAATTTCTTATTAGGGATACGGCCGCACCCTCAAAACCAAAGTAATGCTTTAATTTTTTGCATAGCAACACGTGATCTACTCTATCCAATCTTCCATTGATTAGGAAAAGTTGATGTCGTTATGCAGTGGTTAAAGATATGTGTAAGCGAACGGAAAATATTTTCAGAAACCTCATAGGTATACCATCCTCTCCAAATGCATTAGAACGAATACTCATTACAGTTCTGTAAATATCGATCTCAGAAAATACAGTGAACTGGAAAGAGTTTGGACTAACGAAAAAAAAGCTTCGGTCAAAAGTTTCAAAATTCGAAATCTCACCTTCACAGAAGAATTGGATTAGATTGTCGGGGTCCAGGTTACAGTTCGAAACTCCCAGATCATGAACATTTAAGTTTCTAATATTCCTCCACAACTGACCAGAAGGTAAGAACGTATTCAGTTTACGAGCAAAGGAAGCTCTTTTTACTTCCCTAACAATCAGATTAGTACGATTCCTTGATCTACAATAAAAATAATACGTCTGTTGGCTGGACAGAAAAATTTGTTACTTTAACAAAATTTATTCCTGTTTTTTGGCTTAAAATAAAATTTGTTGATTTTAACAAATTCGTTTGTTAAATTCCACAAATCTAAATTTAAGTAAGAAGTTTGTAAAACTACAGTTTTATCTGCAATTATATTGAGTCGCAGAATTTATCCAAATTTAGGGTCTCCGGACCCTCTGCGAGCCTAGTCCATATCATCTGAGGGCATATAAGGGCACTCCTATTGAGCAAACATTTTGTCTGTTTTGCTATATTTTATGAAGTGGAAAATTTTTATTAAAAATTCCCGAGGGTCGAAGTCCCGCCAAGGTCCATTGAATGGTTAGGGGTAGTCGAAATTTTCGTTAATTTTGCTCTATATCTCTTAGTTTTCGAGATATGGGCCATTTTAAAAAATGGGGAGGGAAAGAAATAGCGCCATCTTTAAAACTTCGGATATACTTGTGGCGCCATCTACCAGGTAATAACAGAAACATGAAAATATTATATTTTAACAATACATTTTGTAAAATTTAACGAATGGGTTCTTAAAAATTGGTTAAAATAGCTTTGAAAATTAACACTCAAATCTAGTAAAAGTACTGACGATTTTTATTTAGTATAGTGTTAAATGAAGATAACTAAAATCTTTGTTTAAATCAGTGTTTGTACTAAAAATTTGTTAAAAATTAGTCAAATCGATTTGAAACCGGTTTGACAAATTTTTCTACTGACGTATTATTTTAAGTGTATAATATAAAGATCTGTTAGTAGGTGATGGATGTTTCTTCCATGTATTATTACGCTCGCAAATTGATTGTCTTATGGATGGAGTATACCAAGAACATGTATTTTTTTTTTACTTAAAAACTAGGAATGGGAACATTTCTGTCATAAACATCGCGAACAGAAGAAATCAAAATATCTAATTTTCCACCTACCGTAGGTTAAAACTAGGGTTTATTTTCCCGGGAATTCCCGGCAAACTTTTCCCGGGATTTCCCGGGAATTCCCGGGAAAATAATATATTTTTCCCGGGAAAACGGGAAATTTTAAAAATATTACATTTTTTAATTTGTTTTTGTCTGGAATAGAATTTTTTTATTTTAGTCATAAAAAACATTTTAAACATCAAAACAAAAATGTCATTGTTAAAATCTTTTAAAATGAAATCAATTTATTTGACACACACAAAAAAAATTTCCCCAAGTAATTTCAAATAATAAAGATTTTTCGCATAACTTATTCAAAATTTAAGTAGTAAAACCTAAAAACTTGGTAAAATATTTAAAAGAAATGTGAAAAAAAAGTTTTGTTTCTTACAAATAATCGCCCTTACTATCTAAATTTTTCAAATGTATATTTTAGTTAAAATATTGGGTGGCAGTATACCTTGACTTGGTTTATTTTTGGAGCATTCTGATTGGTTAATTTATTTTCAACCAATCAAAATGTTTGAAAATATAAATATTTTTGTAGGGTTTTCATACAGAAAATTAATAAAACCGTATGATTAAAAATAAAGTCGACTTTAAATTTAAAATACTTCTTTATATTAAGGGCCAATAATTTTACAAGTAACGTTTTCATTAATAAATGTGATATTTTCAAGTAATTTTATTTTATTTTTTATTTATTTATTTATGGAAATACTTCACAAAAAAGAACAATGCAGCGCAGTGCAATATTTGCCCTAAAAGACTAATTGTATCTAAATTTGTTTATCCGACATCTGAACTTGGTAAAAAAAAAAAAAAAAATGATGGCCATGCAACTTCTCTTGAAGAAAACAGCAACAAGAATAACGTTCCAGCTAAAATTTGCAAAGTACCCAAAGAAAAAAGTGTCAGCTGAATAGGCATTGAACGTTTTATTTGAGGGCAAACATTTCCTGAAATGGTATCCAAATTAGCCGCAGTCAACGAAATGTCAATCCGCACCATAACTAGATCTTCGTTTATTCGAGAAAGTTTTTATAATAAAAACCTGGCATTGCCAAAAAATTAAACCGATGTAAAGAACATTATATTAAATTACTACAATCATATCTTTTATCATGATAAAAGGAATATCGAGCAATATTTCCAACAATAGGAGATTTACTCTAATCTTAGCTGAATGGACAAGAATATCACAAAAGAGATATTTGAACATATGTATGTATAAACGGAAATAATTAATTTTATAACCTGGGGTTGGTTTATATATCAGGAAGATGTAATGCTGATGAAATAAGAAGAATTGTAGAAATAAGACTAGAAGAGTTTTATTTGTCTTTGTAAAATAACATTGTGGCAACCATATCTAATGGGCCAAATGCGATGAAACGGTTTGTTTCCGACAGTCCAGTAGTGGGTGCTTTTTGCTGGAATCATGCAATTCATTTGGCAGTGCTTAGAGTAATTTATGTGAAATAAAATGTTCAACATTCAGATATTTTTACTTTGAATTCTCACTACACAGACTGAATTTGTACTTAAATAGTGTTTTTTTTTAACAAAAATTACTTATATAGGTGGTTTTCATTAACAATTTTGTTCAAAAATATTTCCCGGGATTCCCGGGAATCCCGGGAATCAAATATTTTCATTCCCGTTTCCCGGGAAATAAAAAAGTCCGGGAAATCCCAAACCCTAGTTAAAACCAACAGTCAATCAAATTCAAATCAGAAAGTTTGATAATCAATTGACTTATAGTCCCGATAACTTATTAGCTGAGAAGTATTATCCCTGCTAAAATTAATATTCACAGTACAAAACAAAAGATCATGATCAGATATAAACGAGATCTGATCAAACAAAAGCAAGGAGTCCAAATTAATATTTTTTATTTCAAAATAATTGGTTAGTTGTATATTTTTTCTTTGATTAATAAAAAGAATACTACATTTTATTAATTAACATTTTTTGGTGATACCATTAAGCAGTAAAAAATATGGCATCATCTGAGATGTTACAGAGTAGTTTTTTTAACATCTGTTTAACAACCGTGTTCAAACCTAGTTAAAACATTGATATAAGTGATGCACATTTAACATTACCATCATGTTAATAGCCATGTTAACTGATTTATGTTATGTGGAGACACCAAGCCAAAGTTAAGCATTTTTGTAACTATCATCGTCAAAACGATTCTTTGCAAAAGGTCAAAGCTGCACAAGAATATTGCATGGTGTACGGTTACCTCTAGCGCCCAGTTCTTGGTTTTCAGATTAATTTAGGAAAATATAAAATTCTTTAAGAATAGGCATAATAAATCACAAGCATTACAAAAATCGGCAATTCTGGCAGCACTGATAACACTACCTTTATTTTGTATTGAACTCATATAAAATTGGCAGCCCTGTAAATTATAGTAGAGCACTGCATTACGGATATTCATTTGCCATATACTCATTTATTCTATAAAGTTGAAATCTTCGCACACATTACTGTTCCTTGAAGCAATTCATCAATTTAGCATCAATACGAAATCAATACAAAATAAATCAAGTGTCATGCGGAAATCGAAGTTTCCAATGATTTTCTAAAAATGATGACGCTTCGTTAAAAAAGTTTTGTAGTTGGAAGGCTTCGAGTTCAAATCCGGTTGCAGGCAGAGTACTTTTCTTGATTTTTTTTTTAATTTAAAAAAATTTTGGTTTTATAAAATCGATTTTTTTGTTTGTGGGAAAGCTGCTTTAAAACAAACTTTTTTATGTTTTCCCAACTTTGGTATATAGTTTCAACAAACTTTTTGTTTAGTTATCATTCATTTATGTTATTAGCCACCAAGTATTATATGTCTAGTTAGCTCAGTGGATAGAGATCCCGTCTACCAACCTGACGGCCTGGGGTCAAACCACGGCAGGACCAAAAAAAATACATATGATTTTTTTATTCTGTTTCGGAAAATGTATATACGAACAGCAACGACGATCTGATATCAAATAAAAATCTGTTTACAAACTTCTTTAAACATTTGTTTAAATAAAAATGCGTATTTTTTCTATTGAAAACAGAATATTTTAGTAGTTTCTTAAAAATTAAATACAAATTTTTGTAATGCAGGGTAAAAACTCGATAAGGTCTTTATATATATTTTTACATATCATTACTTTTTGGACTACCAGTAATGACACCGACTTACTTTCTGCATTATTTTCAAACATATTTATAATAATGAGTTACTAAAAACTAGATACTTTTCCATTAATAAAAAAATAATGTGCTACCAATAATGACTTCTTCTTTTAATTATTTCAACCATAAAGTAATGTTCTAGATTTTTTGAAATTTTTTTGAAATATATTTTTAGACTCAACATATTTTCAACACTATGGATATGGATATATGTAACCACATACTTTTTAATTGTTTGTGTGTTGGCAAGTATGCCTACTTGTGTGCAGCAGGTAAATTATGTTTTTATCTATCAAATGTAACATGTCGAGGTAGCTCAGGTGGTAGAGCTGTCGACTGTAAATCTGGAGTCCCAGGTTCGATTCCCGGCACGGTAAAATTTTACAAAAAAAAAAAATTACAATAAAAATATTTTTTCCTATAAAACTTATTTTTTTGGAAATCTAATTTTAGAGTCATTATTTTTGTCAATGCTGGTAAGCATATAGCTAACGACATATTTTTAGATTTTTCGTATTCTTATTACAAAAGTAATAAGAAAAGTAACTACTTACCATTACCAGGTATGTAGTTACATAACCACATATCTGGTAATGATTTTCTACACTGGGAATAGTTAAATGTTGCTTCTTAAGAAATGCGCTACAATTTTCACAACTGTTTGCAAGGTAAATAAACCTAACTACAGTTTTTATTCTTCAAAGTTATGGAAATAGGTATCTGGATTTTTTATTATTTTTTTTCCGATAAAAGTATCTACATAAATCTCAAAAAAGTTTTTTATATGTCAATTACATTATATTCAAAGAACAAAATTCGGTAAGTAGGTACCATACTTTATAATTTTAAGAAGTGGTTTATAGAGATAAATTATATTAAAAATAACTACTACCGGGAAATTGTGAAAAAATCATAAATCAACCCACTACTTAAAAGTCTTATATGTATTAGATTGGAGTGAAGTGACCCCACTTACAAATTTCTACTTTCACTAAATACTGGATAACTTAAACAAGCAGTTTTCAAGACCGTTTTTTCTGCATATGCCTACCTCATAGTATTCATCACCGAATTCCATAAAGTTGAGCTTAATTTTAAATTGTTTATTTGTGTTTATTACATATTTACAATTTAAAATATTGATGAAAAAATAAATAAAATAAAATTATATATTATGGGAGATATTTACAAAAGAGATATTGATTATATAATGGTGTGAAAGACATGCACTTTGATAAAGGTGGTTCGGAATCTATAACAACTATAAAATTATTATCGGCTAAAGCAAACCTTTTGCAAAAAACGGATTCGGTCTACTTATATCTTTTGTAGTAAAGCCTATATGATACCTTTTTTCTTTACTTTTTACTGACTATTTTAGGGTTTTTATTTGATTTTTTTCTATTCCTTTCTTATTTTTTCGTAAAAAGCAAAAAACTTTAACAAAAACCCTAAAAAAGTCAAGAAAAAGTGAAGAAAAAAGCTAGTGTTATACGGGCTTTATGTAGTTAGTTATCTGTAGTACACTCATAAAAAAAGTTAGTACAAAAGCCTGTTAAACGCGTTCTGATTAAGTTGAACTAATTTTTCTGTTATTTTCTCTAAAAAAGGCCCTACAAATAGGCAAAAATTCTGCTAAAATAACAAGAAATAGTACATGTATTTGCGCCAGCACAATTTTGACCTATTTGTACAGGATTTTTTTTATTAGTGTAGATATAATCAAGAATCTTTCAAAGACTTTAAAATTTTTCCTTTATAGTTTCATACTTAAAACCAGGGCAAGTTTATCTTTTGGCTTTAGCTATTATCCATTTTTTAATTTATTTCGTAAAATTGCCAAAAATACCTTTATTGCGATTTTTTTTCTAGACTTTTCATTGAAAAATTTTATAAAATATTGACTATATTGACTTTATAAAATATTGACTATATTTTATAACCTAAACTTATCAGAATTTTTTAAAAAACAAATTAATGGAAATGAAATTCCGGAGTATTTTCTTACAGCAATATCATTTTCAACTTTAAAAACTATACTAATTGTCTCGAAAGCACTTTAGCGCTTTAACTGTGAGTTCCCTCATTATTGGTTTTAGTTAGCAATATTAAAAAAACAAGTCAACCGGTATTGCCATGGCCGGTTCGATCCACGGTCAAATTATTTATTAAAAACCAGATATCTACTGTTTTGAATGTCTAAATACCATTTCAGTCCAGTCTATGTAGATAGAAGCTTTCTGTGGTATGTAGATCTGATTCTATCCAATTTCTACAGAGTTCGTCCAAGTGACAAATTTCATGAAAATATCTTTATATTTTCGATCTCCCAGTAAAAAGGCAAAAATCGAAACAACTGCCACAGAACACCTTATACTCCATTAGCACTGATTCGAATTTATGTTATACCATCGTTTCTTTTTGTTTGAAGTTTGATTTATAAACATTTTGGTGACAAAGTTAATATAGACAGACTGTAGGACGGACATTGCTATATTGAATCATAAAGTTATTCTATGGGTCTAAGTATATAATTTTTGATATCAAAGACATACATCAGTATATCTGAAAGTATTGCCAAAACAAATATATAGTAATAAAAACAAAACTCTGCAAAAAAATTTAATTAAAACTACTAAAAATTAGACAAAAATTATGCTGCAGAAAAAACTGCTAAATTAGCAGATTATTTTTGCTATATATTAGTAAGATAGGAACAGCAAAAATAAAACTGTTAAATATACAGAATTTTAGTTATATTTAGGTTAAATTTTTGTTAATAGAAAATCACAAATTAACCTGTGAAATCAGCAGAAAATTTGATAAATAACACTAGCCAACAGGGTTTTGTACTGGAGCAACCAAATATCTTTCCTAGGGTAATTTGGTGGGCTGAATTCGAATGTGTAATTGGTTTTTCATAATCACATCAGGTTTTCGAGATACAAAAAAAATGTTTTCGTTCATTTTTTACATAAAAATTATTAATTTATTTAAAAATCAATGAATTTTCAAAAGTGAAGTGCGTTATTTGAACGTCGTTTGTTATTGCGGTATTTGAACGTCGTTTGTTGGTTCGGTTTCACGTATTAGAGTCCAGTAATAGTATCCCAGCATGCTTTTGTCCAAAAATCCTTGATAAATTCTTTAAATTTTCATTAAATCTTGGTGAGCAATAAATAATGGCATGAGCAATTGTTATGGATGGTTTTTCATTCCCATTATGCAAAAGAAGAGCCTTTAAACTCTACTTAGAGCCATCAATAAATAATCTCCATTCAGTTTTGTCATATGGCTGGTTCATTTTTTGAAATAAACCATCAACATAAGTACAGTATAGAATCGAGTGTTTCTTTTCAAAACATGCAGCCAATTCCAAGCTTCTATCTCTATAGATTGTTACTTTTGTCCCAACTGCAAGATGTTTCCACTGCTGCATGCGTGAAGCTAGTAATTCTGCGACTTGCTTCGTTAAATGTAAATCCCTAATTAGATCATTCAGCTCAGCTTGAGTCACTAAATGGCGTTCATAATCAGCCGCATACAAACTACCACTGCTGGTGAAAGATGTTTTGGACTCACTGCTCGTTGCATTGGGAATGACTGGTAATGGATTATTTGGTTGACGTTGAACTGGTTTGGAAACCGATGGGACATTCGCGTAAGTAATATTTTTTCGATTTTTCATATTGAATCCAGCAACTTTTGTTAAACAGAAATAACAATCAGTTTGGTGGTTGCTTGACTCTCTCCAAAGTACCTACTGGAATTGAAAAATCGAAATAGATCTTGCCATTTGAGCACTTGTATAAAACAGTTGTGCAACTATTGCAAAACATTGTCGGTGTCTACGGTTTGTTCAAATTTCTGACAGCAAAACCAAAGTAATGTATATATGCATATTTTAATGATTCTGATATTGCATATCCTTTTTTTCCAAGCAAATATTCACCACACACAAAGCAAAAATAGCTTGAATCAGTAACACACGATCTCCCTGACATGTTTAAACGCTACTATTATGAAGATTTAGAATGAATATGGGTTTCTGTCAAATTAATAATTGTGAAATTGTAGTGTCAGTATTGACTGTTTTACAGTATAGCCAGCATGCGATAAAAAATGAACAAGACGTGATAGCCCAATTTTTATGCCAGATTCGAATTCAGCGCACCCAGATTATTTAAAAAAACATGCTTCGGTTCTGCGGTAAATTTTTTTTCAAATTTGTAGACCAGCGTAATTAGTAACCTAAATAAACACAAAAAAATTTTCGAAATTTTTTTCGATTTTTTTTAAATGCAAATAAAAATCGAGCGTTTTGAAAACAGCACTTTTTTTTAGCAAATATTTCTGCTAATTTAACAGGATACACTGATATTTGCATTCAACTCAATTTAGCTTAAAAATAACAAAAATTTTGGAAATATAACAGTTTGTTTTTTTAGTGTACTAATATTTACCAAAATTTTCTACAGATTTTACAGTAAAATTTGTCATTTTCTATTAACTAAAAGTTAAGTTAAATGTAACTAAAATTTTGTAAATTTAACAATTTTATTTTTGATATTCTTATTTTGCTAGTATTTAGCAAAATCATCTGATAATTTAACAGTTTCTTCTGCAACATCATTTTTAACTAATTTTTAGTTGCTTTTTCTGCTACTTTTACAGATTTATTTCTATGAATGTACCATATACATATCTGTTACTATTGGTATAATTAAGAGAATAAGTGTAACTGATATTGTATGGTTTTACTTTCACGCACTCACTCTATTCATAAAAATAATAATAACAGTTATTTCTTGTTTTGCATTAAGTGAGACATTTATTTGTTTCTTGTTCTCAAATAACTGTTGTACCACAAATATTTTTAAATAATTGTTGGTGGAAGAAGTGGAGAAATTTGTATTTAAAAATGAATAAATTATAAATAAATAATAAATAAAAGAAAAAATTATATTTCAATTTTGTAAAAAGAAGAGGGCGAAGCAAGATTGGGATTGCTTTGGTCTACATTTCCACAATATTTATTTATTGGCAGCGTACAATAGGTACTTATTGTACAACCTTCATTATCTCTTTTATTTGTTTGAGCGAATCACAGAAAAACAAATGTATTACGCCCATGCTCTCTTTATTCAATTACATCCAATCCACTAGAAAGAATAACAATAAAAACTTTTACCAAAAACACTAAACTACTTATTACAGTAGTTTTGATTTAACTGTCTTTTTCTTAAGTGCACATTTGCTACAGCTGCTCAAAATTTTGGTTTCTCTTCTATTTTACCAAATTATATACGCAATTGTCTTCTTTAAGTGCACTTTTTGTACCTGCGCATTTAAGATAACTGCCTCATAATTTTGGCAGTTTTACATTATTTTCATAAAAAAGAACTCCGTTAGCTGCCTCTTGTGTTTTGCTTTGTTTTTCAATTCTAGGAAAAAAATACACACATATAATAAATGTGTTGTCAACTTTTTTTGTGACAAAAATATCCTACTTTATTAATTTTTTAACCATGAAAATCGCAAGATCTGGTGCAAAGCACAAAGTTGTCATCATTAGCTTCATTTGTTTCGTTTGTTTTCAGTCTGTATTGGTATACCTGCACATTAGGCAGGTAAACAATTTGACTTAGCTGCGTTTTTGGCTTACCTGCACAAAAATTCTTGCAAAAGTTGGTTGTGCAGCTAAGTCAAAATTACTGTAATACGCACTCACAGCAGTAGACACACAGAAACTTGTTTGTTTAGATCAGAGTAGGAAAATAAACTGTACACAACATGTAGGGTAGGGTACGGCTAAGGATCGCGTACCGTATCTATCGTTTTAGCGGTTCTCTGTTTGTACACAAACCGAATGCGGTACACTACGATTGTCTGATGAACGCAAAGGCTACGATTATGTACTAGCGTAGCGTACCGAATTCGAGTTGTGTGTATAAACACAAACACTAATTGAAGACAATAGCGTATGTGTTTTCTACGCAAGCAATATGCTTGTGTACTGTATTCGCGATGTGCGGTACGCAACCCTAAAAAGACGGTTCGTTAGAGTTTATTTTCCTACTCTGGTTTAGATATAACTGTGCAGGTGTTTATTTCATATCAGCACAGCATATAAAATCATAGATCAACTGCTTTGGCATTCTCGCAGCCAATTTTAATTTATTCTGTTCCACTTTAAACTTGCCCTGCTTATAACTATCAGATTTGCTGTTACATTGATCCAGTTTAAGAACAAATTTATGCTAGACAATTCATTGAATAAAATTTAGTGTCAAACTTGGAACGCCAATCAATAAGTCCATCAATATTTGTAAAATACTAAAATATTTAGGATTTTTCTAGCATTATTTCAAAATTAAACATTTTTTCATTACCATATTTTGGCAAGACTGATTCCGACCCACCTTAACGGTTATTGTTTGCGAAGCAATGAAATATTACTCTATACAGATTCGCAAACTCGTCAGAATCGATAACATGCTCAAAGATTTATGATATGATTTAAATGGACTTAATATTAGGGTACCTACAAAGCTTGTACACGAGGGATACCAAACGGCAAATCCTGAATACCGGAATTGACAAATCCCGAAACACGGGATTTTTTTTGAAAAATCCCGGGAATTTTTTAATTACTAATATTTATATACACACAAAAAATATAGTGCAAAATTTCAGATAATTGTTGCCAATAAACTGGTAAAATATGAACTTAACAAGGTTATTCGAATAAACTATATAAAGATATAGCAGAACAAATTGAAAACTTTGTAAAGTGAACTACGTTTTTGAGTAATTCATGCACAAAATCAAGTTAATTTGTTTTTAAAGTTGCGTTTACACTTGCATCGAAATCCCAAGATTTCGATATTCACCACTCTGAAAAAAACAATGAAGAAAAGAATATAAATGTTCAATTTTGAATAAAGCACACGTAGTTAGCTGTAATAAACACATGTTATAAAAATTTAACGTGTATAAGCTTTTCTTCATTGTTTCTTCACAGTGGTGGATATCGAAAACTCGAGATTTTAATGCAAGTGTAAATGCAACCTAATTCATTTGCACCAAAATCCCGAGATTTCGGTATTCACCACTCTCAAAAAACAATGAAGAAAAACTTTTAGATGTTCAATTTTGAATCAAGCACATATAATTTGTGGTAATAAACACATTTTCTAAAAAATTAATGTTTATATACCTTTATCACTGCTTTTCAAGAGCAATGAATATCGTAATCTCGGGAAACATAGCTTTAGATTGCGTTTACACTTGCATCGAAATTTCAAGAATCAGCACTCTGAAAAAATAATATAGATAAGCTTATAGATGTTAAATTTTGAATAAAATACACACAGTTAGTTATAATAAATACGTCCTCGAAAAACTTAAAGTTTACCCGCTTTTCTTCATTGTTTTTTCAGAGTGGTTAAAACGAAATCTTGGGATGCAAATGGTAGCCTAAGATTTATTTCACAAGATAAGAGTAGTCGACGTGTTGCCATTATTTTAAAGCTCGACCTTTGTGCAGTGAAAACTGATTCGTAACGGTAACTAAATCTTTGGATTTCAGCCGCCGACATATTTGTGGCCATTAGATTACGATATAGCTCGAAATCCCGAGATTTCGATATTGACCACTCTTAAAAAACAATGAAGAAAAGCATATAAATGTTCAATTTTGAATAAAGTAACTTTGTGTACTCTAATAAATACATTTTCAAAAAATTTAACGTTTCCAAGCTTTTCTGCATTGCTTTTCCTGAGTGGTAAATATCGAAATCTCGAGATTTCGACTCAAGTGTAAACGCAACCTTAACCAAATTTGAAATCTGCTAACATGTATTTATTTTAAATATTCATAAAATATGTACACTCATACAAATAAACCTGTACAAATAGAGAAATCTACTATAAATTAGTTAAAAAGGGAACTGCAAAAAAAAACGTCTGATATCAGCGGAATCTGTTTGCTAAATATTACTAACATAAAAACGGTATGAAAAATTTATGTAAATCCCCAAAGTTTTAGTTAAATTTTAGTAAAATTCAAATTTTAGTTAAATGCGAATAAAAATTATCTTGCTGAAATCAACAATAATATTTGTTTAAAAATAGTATAGTGCTGATTTCCGAAAGTTAAGTTTTTATACACATTTACAAATATTCAACAAAATCTTTTCCTGATAGGACAAATTGTCGTTTGCAATTAAGTAGAATAAGACTAAAATTTATTATATTTAACTGAAATTTTTCTACTGTTTTTATTTCAGTTCTTTTAGCGGTCCCTTTTGAACTTAAGCAACAAATTTTACAGACTTTTTTCTATTAGTGTATTATTAAATTAGTAAAAAAAATAGCTTTTAATACAAATAACAGTAAAAAACAAGGAAAACTTGAGATCCGTGATATCGGGATATTGATTTCCGAAATTCTGAATGCAATACCGGTGATCTGTAACTATTTGAGAAGTTTCTCACATACAAAATATTTTTGTTACCAAATTTAAAACAGGGAGAGTTGAATAATGTCAAATTTACCTATTGGTATGTAAAAAATTTGCTATATGAATTCGAAATTATGTGACTCACCCGGTGTTAAATTTGGTAGAACTGCATTTTTTATGCGAGAAACTTCTCACATAGTACATGGATTTTAAAACATCAATCTCGATTGGTATTCCTAGTGAGCACAGTAAGTACAGTTACAAAGTTTATAAATAATTTTCCTCTTTATTTTATTGAAGTTAGGGTTTTAGCATAAAAATGTTTCGTTTTCTTTCAATGAAAACCGTGGTTATGGTTGGGCTAAATGTTTAGCATTGGAGAGATGGAGGATAGATTTTTTTAAAAAGGAAGAAATTTTTGCAAGGTAATGCAATATACTAAATGAATCAGACCTTGAAAAAGATAACTCATTTTGAATCAATTTACATTGAAATTGCTTCTTTTTATGAATTAGTTAATAACATGGTTGGCAGGTAATACCTACCTTTTCATAGTGTCCGACCGAACAGTTCGGCCAGAAAATGTATTTTGCCGGTATTTGGTATTTTGAAGAATTATGGACAAATTTTGCTTATGGAACAATGTTTGTTGGGCCCATTAGAATGCATTTTGAGGGTCAAACTTAAGCAAAACTCCGAAGTTGAGCAAAAAATTCACTGTTCGGCCGCCGAAAGTTCTGACAAATCGAAAAAAGTTCGGCGGCTGAACAGTTAACCTTACGGCTTAACTACGGAGTTTTCCTTAAACTTGACACTCAAAATCATATTAAATCGGCTCAACAAACATTCAAGCAGTATGAAAATTTTTCGACAATGCTTTCAAATAACAAAAAATCGGTTAAATGTCACTTTTCGGCCGAACTGTTCGGTCGGATAATACCTTTTCAATAACGTTAGTTGTCTACAACGCCCACGTGGTTTCTAATATTTCCATGTTGATTTCACAACTTTACTGTTAACTTTTGGTATATCTGCATAAATCGGTGTATCGACGCACTCAAAAAAGTTTGTCGGTAAAATGTACTTAAAATGACAATTAAAATAAAAGTATATATCATAAAACATGTTAGTTTACTTACTACAATTTACTACTTTTACTACAACTATAAAAATTCGATACAAAAAAACATTCCAATTGTGTATTCTGATTATCATAATATTCAGCACACGAATGCTTTGTGGAGCCATTAAGACGGATCCATTTTTGTTTCCTTAAAATTCCAAAAGCTAACGAATTTATTCACGGTTTTAATTAAAAAAAAAATAAAAAATATAATTTGTCTGATTTTAAACACCCATAGTTTCCATAGTTCTTTTCGGATTTTAATAACTCAAACAGCATTTTCATGGTACAGTCATCTAGATTTGTATTTAGTTAGTTTAAATAATAATTTTGTCAAGTTTCAAGACCAATAGTTTTTACTATTTATTATAAAAAAAAACTAGTTCAAATGTTATTAAAAAAAAATTAAAAAAATGCGGTCTCCATATTCAGTTTTTCTACCAGTAAGTTTTACACGTTTCCGTTCGTACTACTACAACCGTACCATCAAAATATCTTCTGAATTATGAAAATCCGACAGGAACTGTGTTCAAATCAGACAATTTATGTATTAAAAAACAAAAAATACAGTTATTTTTATTTTGCCAAATAACTTAAAAATTTATTTAAAATAACTGATAATGCCAGTAAAAGAACTGACAAATTTTTACAACAAAAATTTTAAAGCAACTGATAAAATTGGTAAAAACTACAGTTTTTGAGAGCTGCATTTTTTTAAATTTAAATTAAACAACTTTTTTCTGTCGGTTTCAAAACAAATGTATAATTAATTTAACTTACTTCAAATTTAAAGTGATGCAATAAAATTTTCTTATTTTTATTTACAAACTAACGGTGGGTCTCATACTCCAGATTTTAGAATTAACTGTTGGTTACTCCAAAATTTTGTGGTTGGTTTGTGTACAATATTTTGATGTTTTCTTTTGTTTAACAGTTAATTTAAGGTTAACCCTACAGTATGAGATCCACCGTAAGAATATATCAATCATAAAAAATATAAACTAACAAGACGTTTAAAAAATTAAAATAAATTTTTTGATTAACTAACAAAAATAACTATTTACTGCAATAATGCTTTCGATGACAATATTAGAACTAACTGTTTTAATCAACTGTTACGAAATACAGTAGTTTTCTTTCGTTGTTTTGTTTAAGTAACTCTCTTAATAGTTGTTTTGTAACTTTCCAAAGAACAACAACTATAATAAGAGTTAAAAACAACAACTACTAATTTCTTCACAAACAACTGTCGCGTAGTAGCTGTCAAACTTTTAGAAATTATACTGCTAAAATAGCGAAATAAAACCGGTTATACAAGAAAATACATGCCTGTAGTGATAGCGCCTTTTCAAAATATTCATATTGTTTTTGGTTTAGCTTTGGTGGACAACTAACATTATTATAAAAAGGTAGTGCCTGCAAACCATGACTAAATAATTAATAATCACTTAAAATCAAAGCACAGTGGTAGAAAAAGGGTCGTAAGTTATTTCCTTTATTAATATATAGATTTTGCAACAATTTTATTTTTTTCAAGTTCTTTTGTAAAATATCGGTGATTTACTAAATTAACCTTTTTTAAATGTTTTTTCCCCCCATATTAGATACCTTATTTCCGTATTTGTATCACTTTTTTCTTTTGTGGCAGCCCTAAAAAACTGATTTTCGGATTCAGCATATAATCAATTAAAAGTTTTCATAACTCGTGCGTTAAAACGTCTATACAATCCGAAAAATGGCTTTTTCTAATTATATAAAATTAGATTTGACATACTGACAAGCAAAAACTATTTGTAATAGAACGAAAAATTTAATACAATTTAAACAAACTTTGAATGAATTATTTTCGTCTGTATAATTGTATTAAATATAACTTTAAAATTCGATATACCCATTTTTTCGATGGTACAATATTTCAGCGTGTTATATCGAATTATATTATATTGACCTAGAACGATACAAAATTTTAGGTATCAATAACAGAGTACAACACTAAAAATGCACCGAAGATGGGACATTTCAATTCTGATAGATTTTAGGGTTAACATCACGAATGTGAACACCAAATTTTAAAATTTCCTCTACTTTTTAAAATATTCGCAAATTTACCTTTTAGCAAAAAGACAGTTTTTTCTTAAAAATGTCTTATTTATTCATATACCTGAATAAACCACGGATAATGGTCAATATATTTCTAAAGTAGAGACTTTTGGCTTTCAGAACCATATTAAATTATTTTGATTAGATGGAGGATATAGGATATCATTGCAATTAAAATGAAAACTTTACTTATTTTCCTATTTTGCAAATCTCATAAAATCCTTTAATCGGATTTGAAAAAATTTAACACATGACGTTAACTTACCCAGCAAAAATATGTGTAAGTCATTCGAAACAAACAACTTTTAAATTGGTTACAATAAAGCGATAAGTGCTCTTTTTCTGTTTCGAAAGTATGTGCTTTAAAACAAACTTTCAAAAATGTATATATGTGACGCGCAAAATTGAAAGGGACCTAAGGATAGAAAGGGACCTAAGGTCAGGAGAGCATGGGATCGGTCTCATTCGATGCTCAGATGTTGCCCACAAAAAAAAAAATTGATTTTTTTATCCTTAGGTCCCTTTCTCTATGCGCTGTCACATATAATGTTGTTTTTTCTTTGTAAATGCATTTGTTTGTAAATTACGAATTTATTAGAGATTTCATTTTTTGTCTCTAAAAAAACAAAATAGTTAATTTTATTCACGTACTTTATTAATTTACGATTATTTACACATTTTTTAATTATTCGTACATATTTTAAAAAATACTTCAATTACAGTTCCCATTGAAAAAGGGAAGGAAATAAAGAATTGGATCCCATTGAATGTTCTTTTCACTCTATGCAATTATATAAACATATTTTATCGTTTAAAACTGACCCATCAAGAGGTTGGTTAACAGAGGTTGAGTATCCTATGATCGTTGCTTATTCACAGACAGATCTATAAATGTCACATGCTTTAATTGCCACTACGCCTTGAAAGTCATAAAATCAAACTAAATAAATAATTCTATAGTGACAAAAAATATATTATTTCTTCAACTCAAAAAAAATATATTAAAAAAAAAGACTGCCGTCAACTTTAAAATGTCAAGAGGATTATGTCAATTAAAGTTCTAAATTTTAACTAATGTTAAAATTTTGCTAAATGAAGTTCTTCAACATAAGAATTTAACTAATCACGAATTGCAAATTATTACACTGTGAGACAAATGGTAGGGGTCAGTGATCGGGAAGGGTTCAAACTACCGGGGAAAGTTATATCGGTAAAAAAGAAGTTATACGTGTCCCGGCGTTTTTTGTCTAAAATATTAAAAAAAAGTAATAAACAATTGTTTGAGCAAAATCGGACTAGTGGTTCTCGAGTTATGTCAAAAAAAAGATATATCTCGATTCCTAGGGGTGACCCAGCGAAACGCCGGGACACGTATAACTTGTTTTTGACCGATATAACATTTCCCGTTGGTTTCATCCCATCCCGATTTTGACTGTCGCATAGTGTTATTATAGCATTGGAACTTAATGCATCGTTTAATGAAAACGTTTATTTTCAGGTAACGATGGTTGACTTGCAAAATTCAAATGACGACATGGTATTCGCCCTCGAAATATGTCAGGGAAAAAACTGTCCTCCAATGGTTCTCGGATTCTTTAATGAATTTAAAGCTAAAATTTCAATGATAGATCTTCGGCTTGAGCAAATTTATAATGATGGCCTTATTACTGTAGAGATGTAAAATGTCGATGATATTTGTTAAATTGAAAAAGAAAAATATGAAAAAATAGTTTCCTTTACGCTTTAATATTTTTAAAATCTCTTGAGTAATGTTTTTAAAAAATTTAATCAGAGTAGGCTACATATAACTTTTAGACCCAGTTTTTAGGATGTAGATTATCTTTAAACATAGTTTAACGCGGTTTAAAACTGGAATACTGCTTCTAAAATGTGATCTATTTTATTTTCTTTCAATGAAGACCGAAATTCTAAACGAGAAAAAGCTGTTGAGGCAAAATTTTGTTAATAAACTTGACATGGCTGATATAATTCGTTTTCGGTTTAACTAAACCAAGTTTAACTGACATCCCAAAAACTCGGCCTTAGTATATTAATCTTATTTAATTCAAGATTGTACCTTTTTTGAATTTAAAGACTGAAGAAAACATGTTACAAACTTATTTAAAAAAAAAAAACTTGAACAAAAATTTTGGTTTTGTCTGATTTTGACTTAATCGAATTGATTCAGATGCAAAAGAAGTGTTTCCTTAATATTTTCCTACAAATAATACTAAATTGAAGCTTTTGTTACAAAATAGGTTCAGAAATGGGTTCTGTAAAGGCTAAACATTAAACTTGCCTCTAAAATATGCTATTTCATACATTATAAAAAGCAAATTTAAGATGGGGTTTCTAGAAGACGTTCGTTGTCACACGAATGAGTGACTACATGTATTTTGTTTTTGTATTGCATGTATTTTGTTATTGTATTTTCGTTCGTGTGAAGCAAAACGTCATCTAGAAACACCACCTAAATCACATTTAGAAATGAATTATATTATATATTATAAAGAGTTCTTCTAAATCACTCTAAAAATGCAAACAAAATGTACTCATATTGATGTGATGAAAATGTATACCTAAAAACCATACTTTATTAACATTATATACATCACTTTTAAATTACTGACAAAATGCTCAAGTTAAACACTGACAACATGTGTCCTACGTGTAAAATAAATCAGTGTTAGAGCTAAATTGCAACTACGTAACAATCAGTTGATGCTATTCGGAGTGCTTTTAAAATAACTTTTTTGTAATAACTTGTTTTGCTGGGTATGTTCCACTAAATTCATTTCTTCAAAAGAACCACAACTTTTGCATCAACATTTTCAAAAAATTCTATCTGAATCACAAATTTTATATCTTTTTTATTTCAAATTAATTTTATATGAGTTTGCTATGGCAAATGGATATAAAGTACATTTTTTTGAACAAGCATATTTTAAATTCGTTGGTTTTTAGGAATTTCCCCTACAATTTCCTAAAACTTTGTTGGTATTATACTTTTGTAATTCGTGAACAAACTAGGTCAATTGAACTAGTCACTCAATTGATCGAAAGATATAGTTCACTTCTCGCTTTTCTAGTTCAATCGTTCATTTTATTAGCTTTGGTCGGAGATAATTTTATTTCTTTTTATTAATTAATTGATTGATTTTTCTGATATTTTATATCCTTGCTAACCAAAGAACGAGCTATATGGATTAGCTACATATTCAAAATTGCCAAACGAACGATAGAAAAAAGTGTTTTCTGATCGATTGAACGAAATTGTCAAAGAGCTATTGAACTATAAGAGCGAACTAGTTTTTTACAACATATTGAACTAGTAAGAGCGGTCACCAAAAAGAACTAGAAAACTAGTTGATATTGATTTTAAGATTTGTCTCCTTAATTTTTAGCTATTAAAAACATCAAAATTTTTCAGCTTTAGTCAATTCCTTCTTAGAATTAAAAAAAGAAAATACGAAAGTTTTTTGGTAAATTAAGTATAGTCTGTGATGTTTACTAAAGGCATGAATAAAAATATTGGATATTCCTTCTGTCATAAGTTATTCATTAACGGAATCGTAAAGAAGATAAATTTCAACTTCAAATGCAAGTATGTGGAATACTATCGCAGCTATCAAAACGTACCATATATCTAATTAAAGGGCATATGGTATTTCATCATATATTGTATTTTGGAAACTATAGAGTTTTTGTGTTCAATTTTGTGTTTTTTCCGAAAAGAATTTACAAAATTTAATTTTGCTACAAAAACGTTTTTGCAAATATTTCTTAAACTAAAGCTAACTTTAAAATTCTAGTGTCATATTCGTGATTTCTATTACAAAGTCTATTACAAATGATGTGTCGCAATCCCGATGCGTAAATTTTTCTTATTTTGTTGTATTGTGTAATCAATAATAAATTTTATTTTAGGCTAAATCAAAAAAGATATGATTGCATACTACCCTTTTTTTATTCGGTTATTGAAAGTTTCATTCCCTCAATGAAAAAGTTTCGTTAAAAAATAGCTCCATAAAAATTGTGAAGATTTTTATTAAATTTAAGGAATTTTTCATTCACTTTGTGAAGAAAATTTTCATTAAAACTTGTATAAGAAAAAAATTTTTGTGTACTACTTCAATTTAATTTGATATTAAAATTTTATCAAAATTATGTTTTCTTGACTAAATCTATCACTGTACCATTATTTGTAATTGAAAAGAGTGAGATATAGTTTAGTTCAATTCAATGTTGATTCGATTGTATAATTTATTTTTTGATTTAATTCGGGAATTAAATATAAATCAAATAAACCATTTTCGGGTAAATTGATTTCCCAAGCAAAGCAAAAATATTATGCCTTTCCATATCACATATAATTTTATACCAAAAATGAGAACATTAAATCGTAAAATATATTAAATTTACTTTGATACAATTGGATCTAATTTTATGGAATGAAATATAATATAATACAGTTTTTTTTTCAGTTGAAACTACTAAAAAGTTTGCAAAAAAAACTGCTGAAATTAGCAGATTATTTTTGCTTAATATTAGTAAGATAGGAACAGCAAAAGTAAAACTGTTAAATATACAGAATTTTAGTTATATTTGAGTTCAATTTTAGTTAATATAGGAATTGCTATTTGCATTCAATTAAATTTAACTTAAAAATAACAAAAATTTGCTTTTGCCATTTTTAGTCCACTAATATTTAGCAAGATTTTCAGCATATTTTACAGTATAATTTGTCATTTTAAATTAACTAAACTTTAACTCAAATATAACTAAAATCTTAGCAAAAACAAAAAATTTGCTAATTTCATTAGTATTTTCTACAATGTAATTTTTAACTATTTAATTTTTAATAGTTTTTCTGCTATTTTCATATACAAGAAATAATTCATAAATTAAAAAATACCAACGATGTTAAGGTTTCTAGGAATTGCTCAAATTTTTACACATATAGTATTATATAATTGTATCGTATTATATAAGATTATATCTAGTTGAACATGATTATATTATAATTGATAAATTTGGTATATATTTGAAAAATCAACACAACATTGGGAGGAAATTGTATCGAACTATATCTTTTTTCATCAAAGTCGATCTCAAAGAACGGTGTCGAAAAAGTGGCGATTTTCGCCGAAGTAGGAGGAAGTTAAAGTCGACTGCTGTTTTAATAACTCAACTGTGTTGGACTAAAATATGGCCACTTTTATTCTCTAAACCCATGGGAAATATCTAAACATCTGTCATATTTGAGAAAATTACCCTTAGATTTTTCATACGGCTACTTATTTTTAAACAGCAACAATTGAACAATTTCAGAATTTTAAATTATACTTTTTAAAGCTGATACAAATGATGGAATTTACGAAAATTGTATTTAGGAAAATGGGCCAAAGACCTGCGAAAACTCTAAAAAATATTAGTTTCGAGTGTTACATGTCGCTAATTACGTAAGATAATAATACTGGACTATTTTGTTTTTATTAATAAATGTATAGACCAAATAAAAAAAATTACGCTTAATTTTTTAAAGCTCAACATTAATTTTTTTTTTTTTTTTTAAACTAGGGAAGTATATCAAAAAGCATATTTAATTAAGTTTGTACAATATTTTTAAATATAAAATATAGCGGTAAAAGAAAAAATAAGATCAATAGACCTATAGGAGCAGATTTCAATCATACAACAATGGTTAAAATCTGTTAAAGACAAAAAAAGTAATCCTCAAAAAACTAAACGAAACTTCCTAAAATTCTAGTAATTTATTTGTTTTTTGGACATTGTAGCACTTATTCTAAAATATGTTTTGTTTATCTAATGCCACTTTTAAAGGCCCTGGTTAGTAGATTACATTGATATACATATATGTATATATCATTAAAGTCCGACCAATAATGTGACTTTAACCCTTAAATGCTCTTCGATTTTAGCTATTTTTTCATATATGATTCCTTTTTTTTTTAAATTATTAAAAAAAATGTGATTTTTATTGAAAAATATTTTTTTTTTGCCAAATAGCTAAATTGTGATTATTATTAATTATACATTTATTGTCCCCAAAATGAATTTTATTGCGAGAATACCACTTTAAATATTTAAACAAACATTTTTAAATATTACACTTTTTAAATTTTGTAAAGAAAAGGTGTGTTTTAGATTTTTCACAAACATACGAAACAAAACCAAGATTTTTCCTATAACTGTTTAAAAAATCTGAGCTAAACTATAAGAACACTTTGTACAGAAGGGGCCCCAATGCAGTTTTGTTCATCAAGTGGATTTTTTTTATTAAAAGACAGGTACGTTGCCAAATGGCTACACCATGCATTTAAGAGTTAACGATATTATAGATAAAGCCATAAGAATATGTAGTGATTTTTGTGAAAATGTTTGTATACCCGACTAAAAAAGATGTTATATAATCATATATCACCATATATAAACCCATATATACATCCATATATAATTTGATCCGAATATTGGAATATATAATTATATCAAGCGAGATAAGCATGTTATCTCACCTGATACAATTTGATCCGAAAAATGGGTCTATCTAACTGCATCAAATTATATATAAATACATATAATTTTATGAAGATTTTAGTAAATATTATTGAGATCACTTATTTCATTCATATTAAATACTAATGCTAGATGTTTAGAACAATTTTTGCTAATATACTTGGAAATAGCTGACAAAATAAAACATTACAAAAATTTGTCGGAACAACTTTTTCTAGGTTAGAGTTTTGGTTTTTCTTATAAAATGTGTGTCTTTATTATAAAATAAAAAATTAACTAATTAGAAATTTATTAATTCAGTTCGAGGCCAATTTCCTTATTATGAATTAATATAATAAGCACTTTTTTTCAAAAACTGCTATTTTTCTTCATCAGGATACTCTCCTGACAAATACTTCACAGAGTTTTTGCTTTCAAAAAACCTCTACACTTTCAGGAATGAAAAGACGATCGTTTAGGGGATTACGCCACCACTTTCTAAAGAAACCTGATGAAGGGGACCTGGAAAATCCCCGAAACGATCGTCTTTTCATTCCTGAAAGTGTAGAGGTTTTTTGAAAGCAAAAGTATTTGTCAGGAGAGTATCCTGATGAAGAAAAAAAAAACAGTTTTTGAAAAATATACTTATTATGTTAATTCATAATAAGGAAATAGGCCTCGAACTAAATTAATAAATTTTTAATTAATGAATTAAAAAGGTCGAAAAAAACAATTTTTATTTTTTAAAATAAAAATTAAAAACCAACATGATAAAAAATTAACTTTCACAATTAATTTTTTTTATGAACTTAAACCATATTTATTTCAATATATGTTTGTCTAATTTTTAAATTTAAAAGTAAAAATAATTATTTCGACCTTTAATTCCACAATGAAAAAAAAAAATGTTTCCCTTATTTATTTCTTTAAAATTTTTTTTAGTTTAATAAAGAGTATTTCGCCAACTATTTGAAAAATATATGTTAAATTCAATTATAAACATTTATTTATATATCAAAGTGCATACTTCAAAACCAGATCCACAATTTCGGAGTTTTTTTTTTAATTTTAATAGTGCAATTAAACTTTATAAAATTTTGTATAATTAGATATCATGTCAGATAAATTAATACATAAAATTAATACAATTTTATATTAACTTTGTTATATTTTTTGATATAAGATTGTTGAGAGAAGCTTATACGCCATTATATATAATTATATATAAACTATATTTGCAGATCCCTTAATATATAGCTGGAGACCAAATCGCATATGATTATATATAACGTCATATCAAACATATTTATAAAACCAAAGTGTTAATATGTATATGGTCATATAAAGCCACACATATAAACATTTATAATTATATCAAATCATATAAGATTATATGAAAACTTTTTTAGTCGGGTACATAAAAATTGATTGTTATATTGAAAAATATGAAAATTCGCTATAATTACATTTTTGGCCCGGCATTAATGATTTATATGTCAGTGTAAACTGCTAATCAGGATCTTTAAAGCTGACATTAGATAAATAAAATATATTTTATAATAAGTGATACAAAAGCCACAAAAAGAAGAAACTACTCAAATTTTGTGAATTTTTGCTTAGCTTTTGGAGGATTACTTTTCTTGTACTTAAGAAATTTTGGCCATAGATATATCATTAAAATCGGCTAGTATAGATCTACCATATTAATTTTTGTTTTTCTTTTACACCTAAAAATGGAAACTCAATTAAAGATGTTTACTGCGACGATTTTACATATTCTTCCCTAGTTTTTAAAAAAATATAAAAATTAACGTTGGGCTGAAAAAGGTTACGTGTTTCTTTTATTTGATCTATACATTTGTTAATAAAAATAAAATAGATTCGTAATATTATCTTAAGTAATTAAAGACATATATTACTCGAAACTAAAATTAGTTTTGCAAATTTTTACCCACTTTCGGAAATTCCAGGTCCATTTTTGGCATCAGCTTTAAGAGAAAATATATTTTAAAATTCTAAACTTGTTCAAAACTTAATTCAGTTTGTTGTTGTATGAAAAATCTAAGATAATTTTTTTGAATATGACCGATTTGTAGATATTTGCCATGGGTTAAGAGAATTAAAGTGGCCATATTTGAGTACAACATAGTCAAATTATTAAAACAGCAGTCGACTTTTACTTCTTCCTCCTTCAGCAAAAATCGCCACTTTTTGGACACCATTCTTTCATACATTTATGTTATATATACATATGTTCTCATTTTTCATATCACTTTATATATAATGCAAAAAGTCATATATTTCTTTTATTAGGGTAAGGAATTATCTTTTTGAGGGTCTGATATGAATGCACAATTTTGTTTCCTGTTGTTGTTTGTTTGTATGTAGCAACCAAAATGAAGTCTTACCCTTTCAATTTTCTTAAGAGCAGGCAACGGTTTTTCAGTTTCTTTAAGATTTGTATTTGGTTCTTCTGGTTCTTTGCCCATTTTTTGATAACGGCGTTTCTTCAACATGGCACGGAAATCCATGCCACTTGAATCGGATACAAATAATTGCATTTCGGCAGAATCCTCGCCATGTATGTTAGATACCACAACTTTATATTTGCCCTCATCATTGGGCTTAGACTTACGCATACATAATGTTATTGTGTTTGTTTGACTATCGGTCAAAAACTTGAAGCGACCACCTTCAATAATTTCACTAATACCCTTGAAGAATTTAAATGTTGGCGCTGGATTACCTTCTACGCCAACAGTCATGTAGGCAGTTGAATCTATATGATTTTGATAATGTGTTCAAATTATGCATATAATATATGTGTCATTAAAGGACAGAAAGGAATGTAAAAGGATATAACCAACATAAAAAATTAAAGAAAAAATATGAAATTGTATAAATTACCTTCAACAACAGAATATGATTCTTGAACATCAATAATTTTCGGTGGTCCACTTTCGCCCACATCACGCAAAGGCGTTGATGGTTTATTAATAAGATCCTCAAGATCCTGAACGCTGGGACGACGCACATCGATGGATGAACGACGTCTCTGTTGTTTATGGTTTCGTAAATATAACACACACACAAGGCACGTTCACATATACACACACAGAGGATGTGATTAAAAATAAAAGAATTGATTTTATTAAAAACTTATGAACAATTTGAAAACGAATAACTGGGGGAATCCAGGGAAAATATTGGGGGAAATTTAATTTTAACAAACTTAACGTTTCTTCCATCTACAAACAGTTTAATATGAATTTTAAAAAGTTTTCCTTTATTGTTTTCTTATTTTAGTAACAAGTGCATACATTTTTATTAATGATTTGAATTATTATTTTTTGAGGTTAGATCAAGGAAAGAGGGGATATTTTAGAATTTACAATATAAAAAGAAATAATACAACTGTCTCCCCGTTTAGCAGCGATTTGAGATTAGGGTCTTTTGAAATTAATGAACAAAAGTCTAAATTGCAATGAAAAGTTGTAGTTTTTATGCAACGTTAAATAGCGTTTTGATCATAAGGTAATGTACATATTATTTTATGCGGTATCATATAATCCAAATCTAACGCAGCCTAACATATTTTGTATTAAATTACAAATAGTATTTGGGTTCAGGAAATCAGCAAACTACGAACAAAAAAAGCTGGGAATGATTAAACATTATTTGTTTAAAGAAAACTCTTCTTTTTCAAGTTCTATAAAAATTAGAAAAGCTTTCAAGTGCTTTAAGCTACATTCACAGTGATGGAGTTCTCCACTCTACAGAGTGGATTTTGTTCCTTTCTTTTTCGCACTTACATATTTTTTGTATCATGCCATCTCTATTTTAGTACACTCCACTCTGCAGAGTGGTGTACTCCATCACTGTGAATGTAGCTTTAGATTGACCAAAAACTGAACTTAAAGGATAAAAAGCATTTCCTTTTGAAAATAATGCATTCCTCACCTGTCCATCAGCAATTTCACCAGGTCGTAATGACTGCAAAGTTTTGCAATAGTAAACAAAATATATAATTTAACATATATAACACACATAAAGTCAAAATAATAAATCGAAAAGTTAATAAATCTATTCATAATCAGACCTTATGTTTTTTTAAATTTATTTTCAGTCAATATTCATTAGAGTGGGCCGAACTTTGCCGAATTGCGAATTTCAAAAACGGGGGTGCGGAAAATTTGCAATGAGCCCAGTAAACAGTAAAAAAATTTCACGTTCAAGGTCCCCGCAAGGCGGTTTAAATTTCAGAAAGTTTAAAAAAAATCCTTAAATTTGTTTAAAAAATATTTGTATATTATAGTTGCCCGAGTAAAAAAGTTCTGATATAATCATATATTATTTTATCTAATTGCATATATTAACTTATAGTTACATATGGCCACATATGCTTTTAAATTCAAGCATATATACTTTTATATAGTCATATATTAGATATTTTTTCCTCAAAGGTTTTAATATGGAGACATATGTTATTTTATATTATTACATACTGGCCTACATATAATTGTATGTGCTATATATAAGTACATAAATTAACATATAAAAGATATAATTACATATGCGTTTATATATAATTTAGTATGGCGCTATACATAATAATATAAAACTATATGTGGAGCCATATAAGAAATATTTTATAATTTGTGTTAGTTATGATTATATATTGACGAAAATGAACCCATATATACAATATACAATATGGCTCCATACATACAATATTTCATGATTTCTTTAATATATAACAATGTAACGTTCTTTATAAAATCATCTGTAATTATATATCATCCCACATAAGCAATTTTTTCAAAGTGATTTTATATAAAAATATACAAGGTCCATATAAAACCGTATTATATTATATGTGGTTCCATGTTAACAATGACTTTTAACTAGTTTTTAGTGTCCGACGGAACAGTTCAGCTGGAAAATATATTTTGTCGGTATTTGGTATTTTCAAGCCTTATGGACAAATTTTGCTTATGAAACAATATTTGTTGGTCCGATTAGAATGCATTTTGAGGGTCAAACTTAAGGAAAATTCCGAAGTTAAGCAACAAATTCACTGTTCGGCCACCGAAAGTTCGGCCAAATTGATAAAAGTGCGGCGGCCGAACAGTTAGCTTTACAGCTAAACTACGGAGTTTTCCTTAAATTTGACACTGAAAATCGAATTAAATCCGCTCAACAAACAATTTAGCAGTATGAAAATTTCTCCACAATGCTTTCAAATAACAGAAAATCGACTAAATGTCACTTTTTGGCCGAACTACTTTGACCGATACTACTAGTTTTAGATTTAATAATTACTAGGGATTGGCGCGTGACTTGAAATGTTCGTGACTCACGTTATTCACACGTGATCGTGAGTAATAATTACTATACTCAAGTGGTTCGTGCTTGAAAATTTTCAATTACAAATTACTTGTAATTTCTTGAAAATTTTCAATTACAAATTACTTGTAATTTGTAATTGAAAATTTTCAATTACAGTTACATGAAATGTAATTGATTTTTTTTTTAATTTCAATTACATTTATTTGTAATTGTAATTGAAAATTTTCAATTACAAATTACAATAATTGTAATTGAAATCCCTCAGGTCTGATCTCCAGATATTGTATATATTTTTTTATTTAAAAAAATAATTTTTTATATTGTTAGATATGGTCATATATAATATGATAAAAAATATAAGGTCAATATTTAGATATAATTGTATCAAACTATGTCCACTTTTATAACATTTTATATAATTTTATACAAAAAGATATAATTTGATGTAATTGGATGAGGACAAAATTCGGATACAATTGTATCGAATTGCATAAAATTGTATCAAATTGTACGAAATTATATACAATTGTATACAATTCGATACAATATGATACAATAAGACGTTCTCATTTTTCGGATATAATTATATCTAGTTACATAAAATATTATATATAATTAAATATAACTTCATATGGCTCCATATCATTTTTTTTTACTTGGGTGGCTACATTCAAAAAAAATAAAAATGTTTTAATCGTCCGAAGGGGTTCTGAAATATTGCTACTTGAATTTTGCTGAAAAACACGGTTTTTCATTTTTCAGTCGAGCTTTCAAAAAGTTAGTACAAAAACGTTTTCATCTGATCGTTAGAGCTATAACACGAATAAAATGAATTCTCAGCCTAAAGCTCTGTGCGCGAAATGTTTTAATTCGGTAAAAACTAATTCGATTAAGTGCCACATATGTAGAGCAAAATTTCATTTGTTATGTGCGGAAATAGATGATAAACTTTGTAATTCATAAAAAGGTAATAAAAACATTGTTTTTAATTTAAATTTTTCCATAAATGCATCATTAGAAACCTAGCAAAATATTGGTAATGACACCTCCTTACTATCTGCATTACCAAAAATGATATAACATTACCTTTTGCATTATTTTATAATATAAAATAATGACTTCCTAATAACGGCCTATTGCATTCATTATTTCGAAATATAAAATAATGACTTACTCGTATTAGTTTAAATAAGTACACAGTTAAATTTTTTTATTATATGTAAATATGTTTTATGTTTAAATTTTTATGACGAGTCCTTAAATTACACATTAGAGAAAACTTAAATTTTTCTGAAGGTATATCCTTAGGCTAATAAAATTTGCCTAACTCCTTATTTTTAAGAATCAAGTAAGCAATCGGATAACCACTTATAATTAAACTTTTTGTAACCATGTGTGTAACCACTTGTTAATCAAAATCTCATAACTACTTATTTCTCATTTTTTCGTAAGCGAGCGGGTAAGCGTGACTTATAAAAGCGACCACGCCAAACAGAAATAATGAGTTTAGACGCCAAAAAATAAGTTGTGCGGAGCTAGGAATTTCTTTTATATAACCACTTATTTGGTAATGAAAGATTTTGCTGGGAGTGGTATCTCTTCTTTCATCGTTGTCAGCTGAATTAAGAGAACTCAAACAGTCAATCGTCTCATCAATAAGTGAGAATGTAAAGGAATTGAAGTTTGAGTTCACTAACCTGAAGGTAAATATGCTAAAATCTAAAAATGTACAAAAATGTAATTCTTATTTGCCCTCTAATGCAAATAATAATAACAATACTGCACAGAAATCACTTGCCGATGTTTTTGTTGGTGTTAAGGATGATATTACATCTGTTTCTTCTTATTCCACTGCTTTGTCTGATGTTCAATCAATCATGCATGATGGTAATCACAGATTAATAGCAGATGTGAAACCAATGACAGTTGTCAAAAAAGTATTCCCGAACCGTATTGTTTTGTTTACATGGAAGTCAAGTCAAGAGAGAGATAAAAATATAAAATCTCCATACATTTTGTTTTGGGAATTTTTTGTATACATCTGTCTCTTTTTAGATTATTGTGCTTTATACTTTGTATTTTTCTTAAATTTTTGCGTTTTGTTTTGCTCATTTTCTGTCGGCCATATTGCCCAATCAGCTGATTCATATCTGGTATAATCTGTGATGATAATAATCAGCTTGATGTGTTTACGGAGGTACGTAGACGCATGAAAAAACGAAACAAGAAAAAACAATATGTACTTGCTGTTGGAGAAAACCACACAACTGATCTTGGTGTTGTTGTGTACATATTTCTTCATTTAAACCTTCAGTAACTGCTGAGGACATTATGGGTTACATTGTAAACAATACTAGTATTGAAAATAATCACCTTGAATGTACGAGGTTAACCAAAAAAGGTGTGGATGTTAAGATTCTTAAATATGTGAATTTTAAAGTTGGTGTATCGCCGTGTTTTTATGATCAGATTATTAAACCTACTTTGCTGCCTGTTGATATTAAAGTACGGCCTTTTACTTTTTTTCCGAAGAAAACAGCAGATTTCAACAATGCACCATAAATGGTACAAATTCTTCTCTTCATAATTTTCCTCGTAGATCACTAGCGCTTAATGATTTACCAATGAATGTTCAGCGATTAAATTTGATTCTTCAAGACAATACTTCAATCTTCTCAACAATGCAATAACGTACAACTATTCACTTTATTACCAAAATTGTAGTGGAATTCGAACTAAATCTACTCAATTTTCTCTCGCCACATCATTGTTTTTTCGGAACAGGGATGGGAAATGAGATTTTTATGTGGGTATCAAAAAATTGTTTGAAGAGTACTTGTGTGGATAAAAAACAGGATACTTTACGAACAAATTTTTAAATCCAAGCACTCAATCTAATTTGCACAATAGTTATTGAACACTAATGTACTAAGTTATAAACAATTATATTTTTGTATATATATTTTGTGGCACAGTGTATAAAATATTTTTCAAAACTTTTACAAAGAAACTATTAAATGTTTAATATTATTCTAAAATATTTTCTTACCACAACAAAAAATATAAACGAGAATACTTTTCGAACATTGTGTGGACAAAAAAGAGTATACTTTTCGAACATTGTGTTACAAAATTTAATATCCTAGCAAGCAATTTAATTTTGTAAAATATTTACTGAACACTAATGTACCCGAGTAAAAAAGAGTATATGTATATACATATATTTTTTAATATTAAAATATATGATAATATAAAATATTGTATGCGAATTTATATGTTTTTATATGATATATATATACAGTGGTGGCCACGAATTTAACACAATTCAAGTTTTTTATAATTTTATTGTTGTTGCCTTTATTTTTAAAGATTAAAATAATGCCTAAATTCGCCACGAAAGGCAAGGAGATTGTTCAGAAAATTGTACAGAATTTTAATGTAATATTTGTTTTTTCATTTTGTCATTTGTTTTAAGTGGGCGTGGCTTAACGAAAAATTAACGATAACAACCTTTTCTCAAATTACATAGTAAAATTTAGGCAGTACTGATCGGTTCTGTACAAACTGTATATTTTTGGAAATCCCATAAAATTTCATTAAGTCCTGCGTTATTTTTATCTACAAATAGTCGCCAGACTTTAAATTCCTGCACTTTAAACTTGTTCAAATTTTTCTTTGTTTTTAGCGATTTTTAATAAAGTTAACAGCACTGAAATTTTAACTGTGCAAATTTTTACAACTTTTGTCGCAGCGTGTACCGATATTACAAATTGCGCTAAAATCATATAAAAACACCTAAAAAATTTGCATATTTTTCATTTTAAGCGTTAAAATCCCAGATTATAAGCTTTAAATTCAATGCTGGTAGTTTCAGTAATTGAAATTATTAGCTATAAATTTTTTTTGATAAAAAGAACTCCAGATTATTATAAAAAACTTGAAAATGTTGCATTTTTTATATAAATTAATAAATACCGGTAAAATACTGGTAACTACCCATAAAAATAACGGTATCGGTAACGATAACGCTATTTGGAAACTTTTTTAGAGGTATTGGTAACGGTAACGGTATTCAATTTGAAACGGTATTTTAGCGATAACGGTATTATAACGGTAACATTGGCTTCAACATTTTTCAACTTTTTTACACTTAAATGAAAGATAATTTTATATAGATAGTAAATAGGTTTGAAAATGAAAAAAATTAAATACATTTTTGGACTAACTTTTTGAAGGCTTGACTGAAAAATGAAAAAACCTGTTTTTCAGTAAAATTCAAGTAGCAATATTTCAGAACCCCTTCGGCCGATTAAAAAATATTTATTTTTTTCGGATTTAGCGAACTCTAATATATTAGAAATAATATATCACAACAACATATATTTTTTTAAAAATATTTAAGGATTTTTTTCAAATTTCCCGAAATTTCTAAATTTCAACCCCTTTGCGGGGACCTTGAACGTGAACCGATTTTGAAAAATTTTATTTTTACTGTTTACTGGGCGCATACGCAAATTTTCCGCACCCTCCGTTTTTGAAATTCGCAATTCGGCAAAGTTCGGCACACTCTAATATTCATGCTTAATCAATTTTTTAGCTATTTTGACTTACAAAGAACGTAGTCCAAGCTAAGCTCTCCATTTTTAATGAAATTTTGATACTTATTTAGGTCTAATTAGATATACTTTAATCTGCTGCCAGATCTGGTCATATAAGACAATAATATCCCATATGTGATACATTTTATGGCCTCCCGATGAAAAAAATTAATGAGGTACAACATACAACCATATCTTTTTTTAATAATAAAAATAAAATTTGATCCGAATTCGAATGGTGGATCGTACTACATTAATTTAGATCCACCTTGGATCTAATATGATGAAATACGACCCGTAAAATGGGTTTACATAATCATATAAAATTGGATGTGACATAATGACAATCAAAAACCAATTTCAATAGAATGTACCATTTAATACAATCTGCGCGATCTTTGAATGAATTATTTTTTCTAATGGTATCAAATAAAATGGAACTTTTTGTACTAAATCCAATTTTGTATAATTACCCATGAAAAAATGTTTATTCAATTTAATTCGTAAAATAGATTAATTTAATTTGATAAAACAAAGTCTTAATATATCAATTAATATATTTTTGAGTATAATTTGATACAATTGTATCGGGATTTTGGTCTTATCTTATTGATATTTTTTATGCATTTATATATAAGTTATTTCATTTAAATATGATCATATGCATTCATATGCTACACCGTATAAGCAATATCTGAATATAAAAAAAGGAGTAAACCATTATTAAACTTTATCTAATTGAATAATATTGATTAATTTTGAATCAAATTATTTTTTCACGGGTAGATAAACCCACTTTTCGGATCGTATTTGATCATATTAGATTCAAGGTGGATCTAAATTAATACAGAATGATCCACCATTTTTCGGATCAAATTGTATTTTGGGCTTTATTAAAAAAATATATGTTTGTATTTTATAACATCTAACTTAACCAAAGCCAAAGCTAATCGATTTTAGAATTTAATTTTCTCCAACACATCAAGTTTCATCATAATTGGAGTCTTTTGCTTTGGAATATCGTTCTTTTTAGAGATTTACTATATTTTAATTCTTTCTTAACAATTTTTTCAGTAAATACATTTATAACATTGTACCAGTTTATAACTAATTTGCTACAATTTTATATAAATCAGATATAATTATATAAATTTTTCGATCTGATATTATAGATAAAAAGTAGGATTTTCTATTTGATACAATTATCTGAGGTAAAATTTTGCATGCAGTTCTAAAGCCCCCCATACATTTGCAATATTATGCCCAATATAATGGCACAGTATTTTTTTCGTTTTGCAACACACCATACAATAAATTGCAACATATATATATTCCTCTAACTCCCATTGGAGCATAGGGCGCTCAATGGGAGTTAGAGGAACATATATGTAACAAAAGATCGTCACAATATGTTATGCAATATATGAATTCAACATAACCTCAAAATGCACACAAACATAAACAGCGCAAAATTAAAATTGCACAGTTTTGCCAATAGATTATGCAATATTTGAAGTTGTCCAATAAAAATCAAAAGTGTTTTGATTCACTACATAATATTGCTCAACCTTCAATTTTATATATACTCGGTCAATATGCTTGCACTACTTGGAAAGTTGTACCATAATATTGCAAATGTATGGCCCGCTTAAATGACATATATAATTTTATCAGTT
The DNA here is from genome assembly GCA_949987735.1 of Leucophora obtusa. NCBI lineage: Eukaryota > Metazoa > Arthropoda > Insecta > Diptera > Anthomyiidae > Leucophora > Leucophora obtusa. Next base: position 17,011,881 of record OX465300.1, read on the forward strand.
TATACCAAATTTTATAAATATAACAAAACAATGCACCACCTACTCTGGCAATTTCTCGGATACAATTATATGTGATACATATATAAATTTATCAGCTAAGATCTAAACTAATACAATTATATTTCAACTGATAGAATTATATGGGTCCATTTCTTGGATGAAATTGTATACAGATCTTATTAAGTTATGAATTACCCACCATATAAATTTTTTTTAATCAGGTGACAACCAGTTTTATAAAAATTATAAAACTTTTCATCAAATTCATTGAAACTCGTATAATAAAATACTCTCATTGTATATTTAAATAACTTATTTATTACATAGTTTGTTTGTTGTTTGATTCCCAAAAATTTTTATTTAAACATTAAAATAGATGCTCAATATTCAGACATAAATAACACTCTGCAACAATTAAAGGGTAATTGTTAGGATCTCAACCAAACTAAATGTGAATGAAAGTTCTTATGTATGATTGTAAAAACTCCTCTGGAATTTGCTCTACCACATAACAATTTACTTTTATTTAACCATATCAGCAGTAAAGCTTTAGTCCTGACTAGTTTTGGTAGACTTGTCGAAAACATAATAAAAATTTGCGAAATGTTCTTATATTAAAAAATATATATGTATATATTTTATCTGCAAGTAAAGTGTTCACTTCGTGTTAGAAACCCTAAACCCACAAAAATATTAATTTTGTCAAAACATTCTGATTAACCAATCTGGATACTTAAAAACCGTAGTAGATTCTGAATTATTTCTTTGACTGTAAAAAGGAATTGTAATGAGGTAGAACAGAACCCAGCGGGGTTTTTACTGTACGCTGAAAAAAATCGCTCTACTTCAAACATATTTGATTGGAAAAACAGTAAAAGTATATTTGCCGTGTTTCTAATATAATATGTTTGCTTGCAAATATAATATCTTCGCCTGTAAATATATATCTAAATATATTTTCAGTAAATGAATGTTATTTTAGTTTAACTCAAGATCATAAATTAATATCACTTTCTGTTTTAAATTATTTTCAAATCAAAGAAAGATGATACAATTTTTACAAGTAAATTACAAAGAATAAAAATTATTAAAAAAATTTGATAAGACCAGCAAGGCAGAATGCGCATTTTCGCTTTCGCTACAAAGCCATCATCAGTGCCTTTCGCCTTTGAGTGGGTTAATATTTTGATATTCGTCTACTTATATGACTGTTGAAAGCAAATCGAGTTTGTTATCAACAACTCAACTTAGACTAACATCAACGAAATTTAACAATGCTATTTTTATCCTTTTGTTATTATTACTCTTTTTTGCTTTGAACCTTAATTCTTAAGATATCTCAGCTGATTCTATTCAACTCTGTGTATGATAAACACAGATGTTTGAATTACAACGAACCGTTAAATTTAAATTTAAATGTATGTTATTAAATTATATTTTTGCACCGTGTCAATGTGTTTAAGATGAATGGGGGAAATGTGTTCAAAGGCGAAAGGCACTGAAGATGGCTTTGTAGCGAAAGACGAAAATGCGCATTCTGCCTTGCTGGTCTTATCGAATTTTTTCAATAATTTTTATTCTTTGTAATTTACTTGTAAAAATTGTATCATCTTTCTTTGATTTGAAAATAATTTAAAACAGAAAGTGATATTAATTTATGATCTTGAGTCAAACTAAAATAACATTCATTTACTTAAAATAACAGATCAACTAAAAACATTTCCCCCATTCAAATATATTTTCTTCATATGAAATGGATCTCCCGGTAAAAATATATAGGTTTAAAATAAAATTGCAAATATATATTTGTTTAGGTGGGAAAACATGACTCACATACAAACATTACAGTATTTGCCTTGAAACATATGTATAATAACTATAAAAACAAAATAATTGTAAGCTTACTTCAAACATATATATATTGTAGTAATTTGTAAATATATATATAATTGCCAGTCAACATATTGAACAATGTATATTTTTGTGCGTGTACAACATCTAAGTATTTTCATTTCCATTTGGTATGGTTGAGGCCCTAAAATATTTGTTGCACTGTTGAATACATAAATAGTGGGTTCATAAAGGGTTTTTTAAATTTTTACCCTATGAGTCTACATATTGAAATAATACTTATAAATAAATTATGTAATATCTTAGTAGAAAAAGAAAATGTTTCCTAAACTCTAAAAATCATTGTTATATTGTCATACACTCAAGAAATGTTAACTAAAAAAACACTTAAAATTTAATACATAAATAATACATAAATGATACATAAATGATACATAAATATTAATAAGCTTAAACAAATGGTTCCAGTTGTGAAAGTACTTTCATGCCGATTTTTTTTTTTTTTCTGTATGTTTGTGCGAATAGAGAAGTGTTTTAGTGTAATAATGAGTGTGTGTTGTATAATTAAACCTTTACAAAATTTTATTTACCCGAGTAAAAAAATTAATATGATGTCATATGTAATGATATCTTATTTAATATAATTGGAGATATACTATGATCCGAAAAATGGTGGATAAAATTATATCGGATAAGATCTAAATATATTGAATCATATCCGGATTTTGACCCGATATAATTAGATCTAATTTGATGTAGAAAGACATAATTATATAACGCTTTATATTTCAGGTTCAAAACAAAAATTATTAAAAAGCACTAAAAAATAACACCCTTAAGCTAAGAATTCAAAAATTAAACATTTACAAGAAGTTGTACAGAATTATAACCAAGTATTTTAAGCCTTATCATATAAACTTGTATTCTACCCGTAAACTGTGTAATCGTGGTATGTTTATGAGTTTGATGTCAAATTCCATACATAAAAAATATGGCTTGTATTTATACACGGTTTACAAGGAATTCAAGATTTATAATGAGTAAACCTTTTATATTTTGAAATCATACATAAATATATCTCAAAAAACATAGAATTTTATTTTACATTGCGCTATAGGTACCTAAACATATCTAAAACAACTTAGAAAAAAAAAATTTAACATTGAGCTGTATAAAACTATATATATTTTCCGATAAAGCCATTTTTAATTATATATGACGCTGTATTAAAATTGTCATAGCATAAGTAACTAGATATGGTACATATTAATATATATGGGGAAATATATATTTATTCTGATCTATATATGCCATCATATAAAAATTTTTTGAAAAACTCAAAGCTATACATAATTATATCCACAAAGATATGGTATCACACTTGACTATATATAAACATATTAGTCCATATTAAATTATATAATTTCATATATAACTATTTTTACTCGGGTAGCTATTTTATTTATATATGACTGAATAAAATTTATTTTTTTAAATCTCTACTTTTAAAACTAGTTATTGCTTTTGCTCCAGGTCAAACAGGTTACCGCACATTGGTTCCAAACCAAAAAAAAAAAAAAAAATGGTAATAATTATGGATCTTCTGAACGACTGATCCAATCCGAGAAAATGTTCACAAGAACTTAATAGAAAGATCTAGGCTTTTAGAAAATTAGTCTTGTAGCCAATCTGTTTTATCACAGGGTTGTGCTACAGGTTTTCAAAGTTGACCATTTCGGGTATACAAAAGCTTTATAGTCGTAAAACTTTTACAAATGTGACACGATGTTTCTGATTTTACACTTTTTGTAGTCTAGGGTGCTTATTCCTACTTGTGACTCATTGTGAATGTTATAATTGTAGCGATACCAGGTCTTAATTTTTTTGAAGTTTTCAAACAAAAATTTTAATAAATATAATTTATTAAGACTTTGCAACAACAAATACATGGGGAATACAGTCATAACTAAGAATCACAGACTTTTCGTAGGAATAGGTACCTAGGTTACAAGATAAAGAAAAATATGCTTCAAGTACCATAGTAGCTCTTATAGTTTAAAAAAATTTAATATTGAATTTCAAGGTTAGGTTAGGTTGCTACGTTTTCAATCTTTTCTTTAGAAATGAGATGTATTATCCTGCAAAAATTGTGGAGACATACACATTATTACATCTCAATCCAAAAATAAGTTGGAAAATGAGTCACAATTTTGTTGCATATACTGCTTACCTCTGTGTCAACAATTTTACCGGACGTAGTTTCGCCTGATTGGCTAATTTTTAATTCGTTTAATTGGTTAAAGTTTTGAATCGGTGGTGAATAGAAATGAATGTGTTTTTAAAGTTTGTTATATTTAGTTGTTTGCTTTTTGGCAGTTATTGATAGTGGGATGTTTTATATGATGAAATATCCCAGGTAGAAATTGCCGACATTACAAAATAAATTGCACTGGGAGAGCACGGTTTTGTCGGGATATACCAAAAAATTAAATCCCAAGGCTGTGCCAAAGTTGGCAAATAACTACGGCCAATCGTTTATTGGTGTTATCATTTCGAAAACATGCCAGTAAAAGCTGAAAATCCGATGCATTGCCAGTACATGTACTACCGAGCCCAATATAGGGCCGACATTGTGCCGTTTGTATTTTTCTACCTGGGATATTGTTAAAGAAATCAGAGTTGTGTTCAAAAAATTATAAAATAATAACATAAATAAAAAAGGTTAATACATATTAACGAATTGTTTAATAATGAAGTATGCTTTGTATAAGTATTTGTTTGAATTTTCCAAAATAATAATATGGCTTATACAATGTAATTATATATATTCATATTTACATATAAATCGGCCATTCCCTGAAATATGCTCCGAAAACGAAATATTTTTGACGTTCGATCTGCCGATTTTAATTACATTTGCAAGCACTTAAAGATTGATATTCTTATTTTCTCAACTTAACAAAACGGTTTTATTCGCAATTTTCTTTTTTAAAGGAATGGCCGATATATATTTGTTATATTTTTATTTACTATACCGTATGACACAATTTGTTAAAATTTAAAAATTATAATAGATTCTGAAAAAAAATGATTATCAATAAAATTCTCACGGCCTTTAGTTTTTCTCAAACTGCATTTGTACACTTAAATTAATTTATTGGACTGCGATTTTAATGTTTATCCTTTACATACCCACGCAGAAATAGTTATTGGTACAAAAAATAATACACAGGCAGGGCATTTTTTATAAAATAATGCCAATTTCTTATTTTTTTTAATTTTTTATATTGTTTCTTTTAAAATTAAAATATTTTTATAAAATTAGGTTTTTATCGATATGATTTTCGGACCAATTATGTTTTGGTTTTTCTGTAGTTATGGCAAGTGAAGTTATAAAATTAAAATATTTTTGTAAAATTAGTTTTTTATCGATATGATTTTCGGACCAACTATCTTTTAGTTTTTCTGAAGTTATGGCAAGTGAGTTCCAGTAGGCGTTTTACGTGTTCGTGAAAATTTCCTCCAGAACTCATTTGCTATCAACATAAATACTGAGATTGTTATTTCGATGACAATGTGGTTTAATTCTAACTAAATAAATTTTATGTGCGTTTAAGAACAGTTTCTTTAACTTACAAAATTTTAGATATTAATGCCAAGTCACATTCCATACATGCTTTGGCGACTGCTTCATATTTGTATGAGTATAATAGGCAAATATCATCACCATATACTAGTAAGTACAAAGCTTCTTTGAAGAGAGATAAAGGTTATACAATATATATCCAGTGTTGCCAACAAATTTTCAAAATAAATGGCTAGGTCAGATTCAAAACCGCTAGAAAATCATAGATTTATAAACAGTGAAAAAATTTAGCGATTTTATCGCTAGATTGTTGAAAAATGGTACTTGAAATAGTTTTTTACTCAAAAATTTCTTTAATAAGTTCATAAGAAGTGTTATAAATTTTTAAATAATGAATAATTTTACGATTAAGCTTCAAATAATGAATCCCGATTTTCACTGAATTAATATTAGTATTGAAAATAATCAATAGAGGGCGTTATACGATGAAAAACTACATGCCCATATTTTATCGAAATGTGTATTTTTTATAAAGTTTTTTTTACTAAAATCGTTTAAGAAGTTATTTTTTATAATAGAAGAATATTAATATGCGAATTTTATAATATTTATACCCTGCAGCACTACGTGGAGAGGCTATAATAAGTGTGAGCTGATGTTTTTAACACCAAAAAATATTGGATCTAGACCCACATTATAGTATACCGATCGACTCAGAATCACTTTTTATTTCGATTTAACGACGTCCGTCTGACCGTTCGTCAGTCTGTCCAGGCATTATTGTGCGCATTCTACAGGTCGCAAATATTAAGATATTTTGATGAAATTTGGTACACAGACCTATGTCAGCCCAAGGACGAAGCCTATTAATTTTGGTTAAAATCGGTCCATGTTTAGACCTAGTGCCCATATAGGGTACCCCCAAAATTGGCTTGTTTAGACGATGCAGGTCGCAAATACGACGATATTTCAATGAAATTTGGTACACAGACATACGTCGGCCCAAAAATGAAGCCTATTGATTTTGGTTAAAATAGGTCCATGTTTAGACCTAGTGCCCATATAGGGGTACACCCCAAAATTGGCTTCTTTACACGATGCAGTTCGCAAATACGAAGATATTTCAATGAAATTTGTTACACAGGCCTATGTGGGTCCAAGGACGAAGCCTTTTGTTTTTGGTTAAAATCGGTCCATGTATAGACCTAGTGCCCATAGGAGGGTCCCCCAATATTGTCTTGTTTACACGCTGCAGATCGCAAATACGAAGATATTTCAATGAAATTTGGTTCGCTGGCTCATATGGTCCCAAGGACAAAGCCTATTGATTCTAGATAGGATCGGTACATATCAGTTTATATAAAATTTTGACACAAGTCCATTTGAACCCAATCGAATTTCGGATCCAGACATTAATTGGCTTTTAACTAGACTGGTGTAGGGTATTATATAGTCGGCATGCCCGACTTTAACTTTTTTACTCGTTTTCAACATAGAAATGGTTTTTAAAAATTATATTACGGCTGATAAAAAATCGCTAGATTTTTGGCTAAAAGCTACATGAAAATTTTTCCCGCTAGGGGCGAAATAAAATCGCTAGATCTGACGAGAGAATCGCCGTTATGGCAACACTGTATATCTCATTATCATCAACATATACATATAAAAAACTAGAGAAAGACGGAGGTTCTCTATGTATCATATTTATGTCCCGTTTGTATTTCTCTGGCTGGGACGTTAGTGGCAGTCAACGGTTAACTGCTGTTATAATGCGGCCCTATGTTCCACTGGGAATTAAAGGATTAAATATATATATATATAAATCGGGTAACAGGACAATACCTTCAAGATAATTAAAGGTACGTTCCCTCAACGCATAATAGATTGTCGCTCACACTGTGCCGATCGTTATTTTCTGCCTGGTTATCGATGTACGAAGTCCCTAACTCGATTTTTTATTATTTTATAGGATAAAGAAAAAAACTTAAAACAATTTCAAAAATTTTTCATTTAATTGTAGCAGAAGCTATTTAATATTAAAAGTTTTTCAAAATTTTCTTAAGTTTTTTCCTCCTGCTGGCTACTGTAGATTGTTATTAACATTAAAAATAAATCTATAGAAAACTTTGAAAACCTAAAATTAGTTTGTGACGTTTTTAGTCTAATAAATATATTAAATATAACTAAAGTTTTCTAAATTTATCAAGCATTTTTCTTGTTGTTTATATCTTACTAATTTTTATCAGAGAGGCTTTGCTGATTTCAAAAGTTTTATCTGGTGACCCGGTAGTAACTTTGGCAAAAAGTTTTTAAAGCCTTCTTTATATTAGTGAACTTCCTTTTCCGCTATATTATTGCAATCCTAAACGTTCCAGAAATGAAAGACAGCTGTGAAATTTTCCTCATGAAAATAAAGGGTGTTTTTTAGAGGTTCAGAACTGGTAACACTGCTTTATTTGACAACCGATTTATCAGCTGATAGTTGATTTTTGTTTTGTTTGGGTGCCATTTCATTATGGATAGGCTTATACGAGAGCAGCGCTTTAGATTAGATTAGATACGAAGGCACTACGCACCGTGACCAATATAGATCTTTTGTGCTGTAGAGTTCCCTAGAGGCTACCAATAAAGCCAATAATCCTGTTAGGAGAATTTCCCCTAACGTCCGAAGATGACACAAAGCGGTCACCCAGAAATCTGAGTCTCCTGTCGCACAGTCTCGGACATTCGCAGAGAACATGCTCCGATATCTCATTTTCCTGCTCACAAAACCTGCAAACATCAGTGTCTGACCGGCCCTGTTTGTGAAGCTGATACCTGAGCCCACAGTGCCCAGTTAAGTATCCCGTCAGGGTCCTAAGGTTACCCCTGTCAAGTAACAAATAGTCGCCTTGAGAGAGCAAAATAATGATTCTGTTCGTCAAATTTATCGTGCACTTCGTTAAAAATATTTTTCTTTGCCTTATTTTAATTTAAAGTTCTATAATACCTCATTCATACTGAACCCAAAACTAGTAGTTTTCAAATTTATTTCGTTTTCAATTGTCAAATCGAAAACTTTAAAAAAAACTAAAACTTCTAGTTTCGGGTTCAGTATAAATGAGGCTTAACACTAAAAAAGCAGAATTTAGAATAGATTTTATTCTGTAAAAATTTACGCAGTAGTCCAGTAAAAATTTTGAGTTTCATACAAAACATATGGAAATTTTATTTTTTTTGGGAAAGTTTAAACACACGGGTATTTTATGATAACCATGTTTTCAGAATCTGCTGCATTTTAAGTATTTTTTTTGCATCACGGCGTTATATTAAATAAATATACAACGATTTCCACATATATAATGTACAAAAAGTCAATTGTTATACGTTATAAGCTACTATTTGTGATATGCTGGAAACTAGATAAGCCAGACATTAATGTAACAAATCACATATATGTGTATGACTTTGTTATATTTACGTTTGGCTAATCCAACCTTTAGCATGACACATGAATGTGTAATCAAATGCAAAAATCGCTTCACAACTTAACTTATTAAGCATAAGATTTTTGAAACTTACCTCGTCACTAACTATTAAAGAGGGACGACGTGGAGATTCTGGAGGTACTAATGAAGGACGACGACTAGGTGCTTTCTCACGAATGACTTCAATCTTAGGCGGTTCTCCTGGTGCTGGTGGTTGTACCTTGGGAAGTTTAGGCTTTTCATCCTTTAAGTAAATACATATTGGAAACAGGTTTATTAAAAAGAAAAGAAAATAAATCAATAGTTTAAGAAAAGTTAACTGCTTGTTTTTCTAGAGTTTATTGATGTATATAATCAAAACCTAACCACACTGTTAAAAAATATGTACTCAAGCTGGACTGATCGAAGGCTTATACATATATATTTTCAGCAACAATAGTTAATTCGTTAAAAATTGGACTAACTGTTTAAATTCAAGTTACCTTCAATTATAATGAAATTTAAATACGTGTTTGATGCAAAAAGATGAAACAGGTATTTTATTATCTATTTTTGTTTGCGGCATTTAGAAGTGGAGTAAAATCTAGGCCATTCTTGTGTGAAAACGGTGACTTGGCATAAACTCCACTCACATTATTCCCACTTTCAATATGGGAACTTTAAATTTAAATGTTTATTATATAATCAGTTAGAACCACAGTGCGATCTAAAATAGTATATGATCTGCATCATATTTCTCGTAAGCGACGTGGTTGTAACTGATTATAGAACAAATATATTTAAATAAATATTTGAGATGTACAATATTAAACGAATATTTTTTGCAAAACTCGGATGAAAAATATGTGAATGCACTAGTTAACTAAAATAGGTGCTCATTATTCTTTGCTATTCTAGCACATAACCAAAAAAAAAAAAAATTGTAGTATACAATATGCATTGCTGAAAATTTCAATAACTTACCTTGGCTGGTTCTTCAACAGCCTCTTCGTCAACCGTTTTCTACACTGACAGACGATACAATTGAATAAATGAACGGGCAAAGGGAGCAAAATGTGTTTACATAAAAATTATTACAACTAATAAAATTAGCTAACAAAGTTTTTGGACAGACTTCAACCAACTTTTTTTCCTGATTTTATTATCCAAAAATAAGCAACATCGACGTAAATCCCAAAATGTTTTTACAAATCTGAATTATATTTCTATTTCTATTAACCATACACCACTCTGAGTTTGTGCTGATGTATATAAACAAAGAGTATGGACCAGAGAACTGCAACTGCTGATTGCAAAACCATCATACGTGCTCAACACCCGAATAAACATTCGTTTTTGTTCAAGCGCCGAATATACTCAAGTACACATATTCATTGCTGATTTTAAATCAATCAAGCCAAGTGATTTTTTTTGCATCGTTGATTTAATCATTTGAACTACTAACAGCTCCAGAAAAAACACAACTCAAAAATAAAAGTAGTTCAAATTTGGCATTTCCATCAATGAATTTAACACACTCACGTGTATAGGAAAGATCCGATACTGCTGTAAATTTAACAATTTTTCAGTAGAAAACTATGCTTGTACGTCATGTCGCTATGTGTAGTTGTATTTGTTTTATTTTATTTTATTGGATGTAGATAAAATAGTCATTCTTTTTGAAGTACTCCTTAATATTTTTGCTGGGATTCTGTATATTTAACAGTTTTAATTTTGCTGTTCTTATTTTACTAGTATTTGGAAAAAAAAAATCTGCTAATTTCAGGAGTTTTTTCCGCAGAATCATTTTTATCTAACTTCTAGTAACTTTTTCTGCTGATTTTACAGATTTATTTCTATTAGTATGGATATACTATGGCTCTTCAATGCTTATTTCGCAAATTGTTATTAAAACATTTAAATTATTTTTATTGTTTTTATAGGCTTTTAGCGAAAGCGGTCATGCATACAGTTGCAAGTATAAAAAATGCATAAAAAATCATCTAAGTATGCTTTGATTTCTTCTAATGTTTTTTTTATTTGCGCTTATATTTTGTTATTATATTCGTTGATGTGCAGGTTCATATTTTAAGTCGTTTGATTTGCATTTACTTATGTGAATTATTTTTTACAAACTTTTTTTTGAACTAGTGGCTATTTTGTGCGAGAAAAAAAATGCAATGAAAGAATAATATGTATCAGGTAAGCATAAAAATTTTGACTTGAAATCAGAACTATGTTTCAAGGAAACAAGTCCACTTTGCCATAAATTGCAACTCGGTATTAGGCTCGCGGTTATATTCATTGGAATAGTTGACATAAATAAATGCAAATCAAACGATTTAAAATCAGGACTGGCAGGCAATACCGCTAAAATACCGTTATCGATTCAAAACCCTTTCAACTGACTATCGTTACCCCTAAAATACCGTTACCGAAATAACTGAAATACCGTTATCCTTAAAATAGCGATACCGAAAAAATGAAATATCGATAAACATAAAATACCGTTACCGTTATTTTCACATAAATTAAGTCAATTAATTCCATTTGTTTTTACTTAAGTTTGGTTTTTGCAAAAAACAATGCGGTATATACCTGAGTAACTGATTACCGTTACTCTTAAAATACCGTAACCGATATAGCTGAAATACCGTTAACCTTAAAATACCCTTACCGAAATAATCCAAATTTCGTTATCCTTAAAATACCGTTACCGAAATAACTTAAATATCGTTGTCCTTAAAATACCGATACCGAAATAAATGAAATAGCGTTACCCTTAAAATACCGTTACCGAAATAACCTAAAATATCGTTACCCTAACGAAAACAGCATTCGTTTCGGTTACCATCCATGCTTAAAATATGACCCTACACAACAACGAATATAATAACAGAAGATAAGTGCAAATAAAAAACCATTAGAAGAAATCAAAGCATACTTAGATGATTTAGCGTAGAGTTGCATTTTTTATACTCGCAACTGTATATTGCAGAAAATGTCAAAACTATTTTATCTTCAGTGTACGCCACCAAAAAGAAAGGGAAAATAAAACAAAAACTAATTAAATTAAGTAGAATTAAATATGATTCAACTAAATGTTAGCAAAAACCAAAAAAATATAACAATTTGCGACTTTTGCAAGGATATTTGCAAGTAAGTGTCATATGACCCTCTGCCTTGAATTATTGCAAATTATGAGTTAACACAATTATGTGTTCGCATAGCCTTAATATAAACTCGGCAATAAGAAGTTTTATGCCGTTATAGACTGAGGAGATGGTAGAGATTAACGAATGTACAATATACCATACCACCTTTCATCAAAAAAACGTGCGTCGTACACCTTCGAATATAAAGTATTTTTGCAAGGCAATTTCGATTTTTTTAATTTTACCAAAAGTTTAATGATTTTTTTGCGAGCTTTAATTTTCTGACATTAGGGTTGTAGGAGCTGAGATCTGGTGGGTAAATACTAGAACGGGATGCTTGATGTCAATGACCCTTAGAGCAAAACATTGGTCCCCTTTGAGATAAAAACATCGATGTATCATACTTTATGATCCGACTGTAAATGCCAAAGATATAACAAAAAATTTAAAAAGTGCGGCAAAAAAAATTTTTTCTTTGCCGAACGTAGTGGTCCCCTTTTTCAAATTTTCGTTATAGCTTCGGCATTTAAAGTGTGATATATCGAGTTTTTTGTCTCGAGGAGACTAGTGTTTGACTATAAAGGAAAAATCCAATGAAAAAAAATTAAAAAGGCAACCCCTACTTTCGGCAACCAAAAAAATAAAAAAAAATTTCTGCTGGGTTAATCGAAAAACTTCCTTAGCAAAAGTTTAATGATTTTTTGCGATCTTTAATTTTGTGACATTAGAGTTGTACATTAGGGTGGTAGCAACTTAGATATGGTGGGTAAATACTAGAACGGGATACTTGAGGTCAATGGTCCTTAGAGCAAAACTTTGGTCACCTCGAGAGAAAAACATCGATTAATCATACTTTAAGATCCGACTGTAAATGCCAAATATATAACGAAAAATGTAAAATAACGACCCTACGTTCAGCAAAATAAATACAATTTTTTTAAGCCTCCTTGCAAAAATAATTTGTACATTATAAAACAATAAGATTTTTTTATTTTTTTTTATTTTACAAAACAACTAATACTTTGTTTTTTTTATTTATTTTTATCGGGGTATACATTAATTGCATTAAAGGAATTAAATATGCTAAAATCCCAAACGTATTTAACAAATTGTGAAAAATAATATGTTGTAGGCATGTCCCTATCCGGATTTCATCCTTGCCTAAGGAAATCGTCAGGTATGAAAATAAATTTTAAAAAACTAATATGCAAGTGCTTGTGCAAATTTAAATGTTACTGACATTTTAGAAAACATTTGTTTTCTATTGTTGTTTATACATGAATGGATGTCATTGCTAGATCTGTCAAAACAACAGCGTAGTATATTGGAAGATGACAAATTGTGACAAATTAATTTTGGTAAATTTTTTGTTGTTGTTTTTGTTTTTTTTTTTTGATATTTTAAATGTTTAATAACACTCCTAGACGAGAACAAGAAATTTTCATTGAGTTTGTAAATTAACCTAACAAATATTTCAAGAAATTATAAAAACGTCGTCCTCGGACGATTTCCTTAGGCAAGAATGAAATCCCGATAGGGACATGCCTACAACGGATTATTTTTCACAATTTGTTAAATACGTTTGGGATTTTAGCATATTTAATTTCTTTAATGCAACTAATACTTTGATTTATTCATTTGAGTTCAAATGTTCGATCAGCCGACTACGCGTTCAGCAGCATGATGGTGATTTTATTCAACGGTGAGTTTTTTTGAATGATTAAATGTGAATAAAACATGTTCGACAGACGAATCAAACTGATCCGAACTAAGCGTCCAGCAGCATGATTTGATTTTATTCAATATTTAATATTGTTCAGTGATTAAATGTGAATAAGAATTTTTGTGTATGATTAAAACAAGAAAAAAGTTGATTTTGCAAATCTCTGATACAAACATAGAGCGAAATTTTTTGCTCTTGTGAACAAAATACTGGGCTTTACACTAAAATAAATATGACAGTTTTCACAGTCTCCGTCGTACGTCATTATTTTGCACGTATTTTATCCCGCTATACGTTATAGTTCTGTTATGTTGTGCCGAAAATCCCATGTCGTTTACAAAGCTCCTTGATTTCTCTCGTTATATTGTTTTTGGTTCAAAGTTATTTAAATTTTAACTAAATTTTAGTAAAATCCTATTAAAATTTTTTTAAACATTTTAATTTTAAATAACTTTGTTTCAGCCCCAAAATTTTAATAAATTGCATTATAATTACTTTGATTTAATTTAGCTCTTTGGCAATGTAAATTTTAATCTTTAATATCAACGATAAAGTGGCAAGTTTACAAATGCCGAAAAGTTGGTTTCAAGTCTGTACAAAAAATTTAAATTCTTGTCAACTAGTGTAGCATTTAAATTTAAAGAAATTTATTTGATATTATGAAAAACATTGGACTTTGTGTGAAAAAGAGTTTATTTCCTCGTTTTGTGTTAGAAAAAATTAAAAGAAATAGTTCTAGTAAATAGAAATAGTATATACGCACCTCTGGAGGTTCAATGATAACAGGTCTCAAGGTGGCGGAATCTTTTTCATTATCGTCTTCGGGAAGTTTTCCTTTGCCAACCTTGAAACCTTTGGGTTCTTCAGCAGATTTTTTAACAGCGGCTTCTTTCTGTTAACACATAACATGGAACAAAAACAAACACAAAGAGCATAAGGAAAACATTCATTAATACTCGTACTACAAAGAATAGCACTGAGAAATTCGGAGATGATTTTCTGTAATCATCATAAAGCACTTGAGGTTATATACCTTGGGCAGGCCATTCTGCTGTTCTGCCTGCTGAGGCTCCTTTTTGGCAGCATCTAAAATTGGCTTTTCCATTTTATTGGGTATTTCTAACTGACGACTAAAGTCGCTAGCCTCAAATTCTAGCTTTTCGAATTTCTCCAATACCGGCCTTTCGTAGTCGGGTATTTCGGGTAGTTCTTCATATTTGGTTTTCGGCTTAGGCTTAGCCTTAGCTTTAGGCTTAGGTGGCTCTTGTTTGGGTTCCTCTTTTGGTTTCGCGACTGAAGTTTTACGTAATTTAGGCAATTCTTCAGCTGGCTTGGGTTCTTCGATCACCTAAACACACACATATAAAACATGAAACAATATAACAATATGCACACTTAAATATAATTATTCAACACATAAACATGCACAATACATATACACAAATTCTTTGTGAAAACAATTACTTAAATTAAATAGAGAGAGAAAGATAAAGTGTTCCAATGAAAACAACAATGAAAGAGAGCGATAGAGAAAAGAAAATAAAATACACAGCAGCACAAACCTGGGACGATAAAGTTGGCACTATATTTAATTTTGTAGTACTTTTAGAAAAAAGTACTGAAGTTTCTGCAACCATATATAATAGTAGATATATAGACCATATGTCTTGTCCAAATACTGCTAGAGAGAAAATCATTGTTTATCATATATAACAAGGGACAAATGTTCGCTACCGAGTTTTCATCTATCATCCTTGGTACAAACAAATTTGTACCGCGACTAAGGTTGCTATTGTAAGTGATGTCGGAGTAAAAGCGTTAGGCTTTCTTGCGAAAAAAATCGGCACGATCAAAAAATTTTAAATTTTCGTTAAAGAGGCAGGTATTACAGGCTATTAATAAACATGATGTTTCCTTTGAAAAGGGAATAGAAAAGAGATGGTAAATAGTCAGATATACACCAGAGAACGGTTTGAGTGCCTTATTTTATGCTTTTGAATGCAATCAGAAAACATGTGCATATTGTTGTCAATACACATCATTTCAGTAAAGTAATACAGACACAATTGAAAAAAAGTGAGTATGGCGAAAACCATGCATTGCACTGCATGTCTTCAGTTAATCTTACCTAACACTCACAAAAGCAACGAATATAAAATGGTTGGTATGAACACAAACCGATTGTTACGAATGGTCTCAATGTTGGTTGTATAAAAATTTTAAATTTTTTTCTGTCAAATATTTTAGTATATTTTTGGTGTTTATTTTTTTGCACTTAAACATTAAAAAAATGAGAAAATATATACATATTTCATATTTAAATAAAAAAAATGGAAATTTCTTCACACTGCATTTTTCAAAATACTGTAACAGGTCAACGAATACTAAATGATTGTTGTGACTGATTTTATTTTTTTAATGCGTCATCTCTTCATTTCGTTGCTTGACATGTAGTGGCATTATAAAAATAATGCGTAAAAACCACTCATCAAAAACAATGAATGTATATAATAGCAATAGCATTAGTTATTGTTGTTCCATGAATACATGGCAAAAGCAATGAATGGTATGACTGCAAAAAAAACGAATGTACTCAAACCGTTCTCAGATACACACACATTTTCAGGTTTACAGTGTTGCCCCAGTCTATTTAAGTCGTTCAACCACCGTTAGTTACATGCTCTCTCACGCGCTCTTTAGTGGGATTCTTTAACTTTTTAACAACAAAATTCGGCAGTCAAGTTGTCAGTTTACTATTAAAACTTGAAAATTTAACTACCGAATTTTGTCGTTAGAATGTTACAGAATTGCCGCTCTGGCAGAGATTTATATAAGTTATGCTCTGGCTCTGTCCGACATTTCAAAAAGTTTTGGTAGGGGTGTTGGGTTAAGTTTTCTGGTAAAATTTTAATAAATATTAAAAACTTTTCTAATAAATATATAAAATATGAAAAAATATAATAAACAAAACTAAACGCATAAAATGTAATTTAACTTCGTGAAATGTGAAACAAAGCCAGTGGGAGAGGTGTTAACAGTACACGGACACATTTTATGTATTTGTTTTCACTTACTGAGAGAACTGCACTCTCTTTATTTTATAAACACTTTGGTAACACAACTAAGTTATTCGACTAAGGCCCATTAACTTTTCTCGAGAAGTTAACTTTACCTTAACCATGGGTAACTGACCAATACTAAATATTTATCCCTAAGAAAATTTAACCATAATAACTTATCAATATTTTAACTCTGGGTAGTTGACCCAAGTATGAAATGTCAGAATAAAAACAAAAGGAAAAACAAAAATTAATAACAAAAAATTCTTTTTTCAATACGGGAAAATTAAAAGTTTTTCTCGCGGTTTTTTGTGTGTTTCTGGTCGTAAAAAAAATAATACACTTAACCACGTCTTTTTTTTAAAATTCGCGTTCGCTAAATGCTATAAAATGATTGTGTCTTTTTGCATACTACGCGAGGTGATATAATTAAATCCATTGGGTAAGTCTATAAAATAAAAGTGGATTATTTGAAATATTAATAGTATTTCGTGCTGATCGAGACAACCGCGGAAAGATTCGCGCATAAAATTACAAAAAAACAGTGAAAATTTTGTGATAGATTATTAAAATAAGGCTGATCTCAATTAAATTATGAGATCAGCACATCAAAGTGATTAGAAAAATAATCCCTGTGCATGATTTTGCATCTTTCTGTAATTACGAGTCAAAATTGTGGGTTGTCCATGGGTTCCTCACATACTTTTACAATATTTAAAACATGATTGGTTCACATTTCGTTAGTTCGCGAGTGATTTCTGTCTTATACTTCATTCAGTAGTCTTGCGCTTGGATACATGATTCATTTTGAATTTTGATTCCAAATTTTTAAATGTAAGTTACTCAAAATTGATGGAATAATTGTTTTTCTGAGAGTCGTTTTCAAAAGAATTTTTTCCTATAACGGTACACAAATTAAAAAAATGTTGTCCTATGTCTTTTAGAGAACAAAATTAATTCTTTACTACCATCGTAACAAAAAGTCTTAAGCTATTTGAATGCGTTTGGATAGTATTTTAAAATACGTAAAAAGCTATATTTCGCGTTTTTAATCACGATTTTCTCAAAATTGAGAGGTGATAGAGAATTCGGAATAGAGATTTGGAATCAGCAAGTAAAATACTAAAAGTATGTACCAAGCTTTTACCGACAGCGACTTTTCATTTTGTAGAGGTGTATAATTCGTGTCAAATTGTTCTAATATTGGTCACCATTTTTGGTTCTAATTATTTAAGACAGATTTTGGCTCCTTGAACCAATAAAAAACTAAATTTTTCCTATTTCCTTATATGAGGCCTAAATCCTAAATAGCAAAAATTTGTGCACGATTTTAAGTACCCAGTGTAGAAAATCATTACGAGATATGTGGTTATGTAACTACATACTTGGTAATGGTAACTAGTTACTTTTGTTATTACATTTCTTATTACCTTTATATGGCGATGTCGCGAAAAATAATGAGTTGTCGTTACACACCAGCATACGAAAAATCAAAAAATATATCGTTACCTATGTGCTTACCAGTACATACTGACAAAAATAATGAATCTAAAAATAGATTTTCAAAAAAATAAATTATATAAAAAAAAAATATTTTTTATTGTATTTTTTTTTTAATAAAATTTACTGGTGCGGGAATCGAACCTGGGTCTACAGACTGCCAGTCAACAGTTTTACCATCTGAGCTATATCGACTTGTAATATTTAATAGATAAAAACATAATTGACCTGCTGCAAACAAGTAAGCTTACTCGCCAACATACAAAAAATCAAAAAATATGTGGTTACATATATCCTTACCAGTGTTTAAAAAATATTGAGTCTAAAAATAGATTTCAAAAAATTAAAAAAAAAAATTTTTTAAATTATTTTCTATTTGAAATAATGATAAAAATAAGTCATTATCAGTAACTTCATATTATATGTTTTAAAATAATGCAGAAGGTAAGTGGGTGTCATTACTGGTACTCCAAAAAATAATGATATGTCATTACCGTTTCTACACTGGGTACTGATGCAATTTTTGTAAGTTTTGGTAAAGTGGGGAAATGCACATCGAAAATACTTATATGTATCATAAACGATTCTTAGTCAAAGTTTTGTTAAAGCTGCGCTTTAGATTTTTTTTATTAATCATCATTACAAGTTTAATTTATTAAAATATCTTATGTAGGGTGAATTGTTCTAAAATAGCCATGGTTAAGTTTCTTAACCATAGAAATTTCTATGGTTAAATTTTAGCATTGATTAGAAGAAATCCTTGGTTAAAATTTAGATAAGTTATTCAAAAAATATGTTTACCAGTGGTTAAGGCTAGTAGAGGTCTTAACCAGGGTATAAATGGAGATAAGTTAACGGCCCTAAATAACAAAGGTAAATGCCCTCTGGTTGTAAGTGTCGTACTGTTTTGTTAAAGTTTTTTTTCATATAGCCATGTTAAATTTATATTATATCCTGACATGCTAAATGCTACCTAACATCAAACACGCTGCAATATATGAGTGACATCACGCTCTATGGGTCTGTCTGACATTTCAAGAAGTTACATTGCATTTAACCGGTTTATTTGTTTTTATATTTTTACATATTATGCATATTAGACCGACTCACGAAAAAAGTAAAAAAGTGCCCCCTAAAAATAAACCTTGGTTTGTTTCATGATGGTTCCCAAAATATTTCGGGTCTAGCAATGAGATCTCACGAGCTGGACCATTTTTAAAAAAGGTATTTTTTCAGTTTTTGTAAGAAATTTGCATCTTAGCTGAAGACAACATACTCAATATGGGTATCATATGAAAGGGGTTTTAAAGGCGCGTTCAGCGGTATATATAACATGTTCAAGCATATCCTGACATGTCCTATTTTCAAGGATATTTTATAATAAAAAACAATTTTTTTACTCTTTTGTACAGAAATATTAGTGATTGAAATGTCAAACTTTGATGATTTAAGTGAACACGTATTCCAGATTTTTTTGAAATTCGCGATTTTTCGCGTTTTATCAGAAATTCGATGTTGTGGGAACAATATGTTTTAAATAGGGCAATATTGATACCAAAACTTTTCTTTTGACAAGTAAATCATCGCTCAGTGGATAGAGTATAGAATTTTGCAAATTAAACACATTTTTCACGGTGCTCTACCAAATTTTTATAAAAATTTAGAGCTACCCCAATTCAATAAAAAAATTTTATGAAATTTTTTGTAGGTTTATTATTAAATAAAATATTTTATCGAAATACGCGTGTCTGTAATTTTTTTAAGAAAAGTCTAAATATAGGCTGACCCTAAATAAAATTTTATAAAACATTTTTTCGGGGAAAAAAAATTCCGCCAAAAAAAGCGCGTGTTGGGTTTTTTCTGTCAAGTTGCATTTTTATCCTCACATCTACTAAAAACTGAATATAAATTATTATTAAAAAAATTTTTTCCCAAAAAAAGTTAATCCGCTAAAAAAACGCGTGATGGATTTTTTTTTTTCTGTTAAGTGGCATTTTTATCTTACATCAACTACACTGAATTGAAATGCAGATTGCAGTAACTCAAAAATTTTAACAAAATTTGGTCCAGAGCATCGTGCAAAATGTACAAAATTCGCAAAATTGCAAACTATATCCACTCAGCGATGATTTACTTGTCAAAAGAAAAGTTTTGGTTTCCATATTGCCCTATTTAGACTTTTTTTTACACCACATTGAATTTCTAAGAAAACGCGAAAAATCGCGAAGTAAAAAAAAATCTGAAACACGTGTTCACTTAAATCGTCTATAGATTATGATATGTAAGTTTGACATTTCAATCACAAATATCTCTGCTCAAAAGCGTCAACAATTTGTTTTTTTTTATAGAATATCCTTGAAAATTGTACATGTCAGGATATGCTTGAACATGTTATATATACCGCTGGACGCGCCTCTAAAAAACCTTTTATATGACACCCATATTGAGTATGTTGTCTTCAGCTAAGATGCAAATTTTTACAAAAACTTAAAAAAATACCCTTTTTAAAAATAGTCCAGCTCGTGAGATCTCATTCCTAGACCCGAAATATTTC
The DNA here is from genome assembly GCA_949987735.1 of Leucophora obtusa. Classification (NCBI taxonomy): domain Eukaryota; kingdom Metazoa; phylum Arthropoda; class Insecta; order Diptera; family Anthomyiidae; genus Leucophora; species Leucophora obtusa. Next base: position 17,032,755 of record OX465300.1, read on the forward strand.
ATCATAAAACAAACCAAGGTTTATTTTGAGGGGGGCACTTTTTTACTTTTTTTCTGTCCATATAAGGTGAGTCGCTTTAATGCATATTATACCCTTCTTCTCTAAACTATGGCCAATGCAAAATAATAAATAAATCCGAATGTATTTCAAATTGAATTTTTGTAATTAAAAAACCCAAAAAAAAAAATCTAAAAGAAATGTTTTAATTTTTGATTTCGAGCTGACATTGTACTGCTCTGAGACTATCTGGCTTCAAGTTATGGATATCCTTACAAAGCTTCATCTCTCTATTGCCAACCACAATATTTTAGTTAAAATCGATTATCTTAAAATTATGCGTATTCTTTGGATTTTCCCTTGTTAATAAAAACACCGTGATGGAATGTATCTAAAGACTTGGCACAGCCGAATTTAATATTTCATTTGTGTAAGTCCCAAGTCACTTGGAGGCTCCGAACAAGCCAGCGCTTTTTTTAAGAATTTTTAATATTTATTAAAATCTAATGAAAATTATTGAAATGTCGGATCAGTTAACAGAGGTAGAGGTACACGCATAGTCTTGAGATGCTCGTTGGTGCCATAAATAGAAAACATAATGAAAAAAAGATGGGTGTTCCATATTGATTTGTAGTTAGGGTAGGAAATGCAGGTTTTATTATTGTTCCATTCCCATTTCCGATAAAATGATTTTGCATCTATATTTTTTGGAATTTTAATTAAATTAACTATTCTTTCATTGCAGAGCACCCTTTCGCAAATCGACTTAAAACCACCGTTTAATATTTTCAGAATGATGCATTATATATTTTACAAATAAATAAAAGAAGAAAGATAGACAATGATAGGAAATTATAATGTGTACAATGAAGAAGAACTTAAAGTAGCTTACACAAGAATAATTATGGCAGATATAGTGACAGAAAAGCTTAAGAGTTTAAACAAAGGTGTTAACAGAGAAAGAGATACGATTTATTATGAAGAATAACTGATGAAAGTGATAATCATCACAGAGTTAAAGCTTAAATTAAAAAGATTTATGACAGAAACAGATATATAGAATTTTTTCTAAAATTATTTATTGACACATTAAAGCCAGAGTGTTATGCACACAGATACAAATCGCCACAACGTAACCCGTAAGTTTACCTTTGGAATACGTCTCTTTTCTGCGGGCTTAAGTTTAGGCAATTCTTCTTTAATTTCTTGGGGTCCCTTATTGGCTTCAAGGGTCTTACTCTGAACTTGCTACATATGATATACACAAATACATAATTTTATAATTGACCATACTTAATACTTAAACAATCAATAATATTTGGAATAAAACAAACTATTTATTATGTGTCTATATGTACTTACGTCAAGAGCTTTCTTTTCGACGACAGAAGCACGCCGAGATTCAGACTTAATTTCTTCAACCTAAACAAAAGAATTAGACAGAAAAAATAACTCACATTCAGTTATGAGACAACACTTAATATAAAACATTTGAATTAGTATTTTTTTTTAATAAAGTAATGAAGTAAATAGACGAATGACGTGTATCTCGGTACTTTTGGAAATTTGGTGTCAATATCTCTAATATTAAAAGAGATGCAAAAAGTTTTAAATGCAGAAAGATTTGTTGTTATAGATTGCACGTATTAAAAACGTAAATAACTTTTATGCATTTTAAGAAATGCGAAAAAGTGTTCATAGATGGCGTGTACCTTAAAGCTAGCAAAAAAACTACCGCATTATGATATTGTTTGCATTATTTTTAGTAGACATGTTATCAACTTGTGAAATGAGACAATGCAATTTAACATTTGCAAAGGAAATATAAATGCAAAAAGTACAATTACTTTGTGGAGTTTTAATCTCTATATACAAAAGAATTGCGTCACTGACTGACTGACTCACTGACTTTAACATCGCCCAGGCCAAACCTATGGAATTGCATCATCCGGCATAGATGTCCCCTAAGACAGGATTTTTGAAAATTCCTACCGGGATAGGCAAAAAGGGGAAAGTTTCGCCATTGGCGGCCTGCTAAAACTTCTTTGGCTAGAAACCTGGGCTAACTTACCGGGAGGGTAATTTTGGAATTTTGGACAGGGACGCTGTAAAAATTAGGGTTAAGAAGGAGAATAGTTGCCCCCTTAATGGCCTGCTAAACCCGCCGGATCGAGGAAGCTGACATCAGCTAAGACGAGAAGTTTGCAAATTCCCTCAAATAGAAAATTCTCCCCCTTAACGGCCCGCCCAAACTGCTGGAATAAAGAAGCTGAAATTCGGTATGTAGGTTTCTTCTCCAGCGTAGACCGAGAGGGAAAACATTAAAAAAGTCACTATCTTGACTGTCTGTCCAAACTACTTGGGGTAGAAACATAAAATTTAAAACATGTTTCTTGGAACGCGGTAAAATGGGGGTTCAAAGTGCATTTTTTAACTGTCTGTCCAAACCGCTGGACCTAGGAAGTTGAGGAGAGGAGTAATCGTCATACCAAATGAAGGTTCCTCCTTCGTCGTAGATGTCTTCGGAAACGGCATTTTAAAAAATTCCTATGAAAAGGGACACAAAGCGAAAAAAGCCTCCCTAACTGGTAATTTCAAATTTAGTATGTAGTTCCTCCTTCGGCGTAGATATCTGCCGCAATAGAATTTTTGGAAATTCTCGCAGGAAGGCCCAAAAAAGTCTCTCCCTGTCCCAAATCTCATTGACTAGAAACCTGACATTTAAAATATCTGTTAGCTGGACTATGAAACCTGGGATTTTAAACATGTGTTTTCTGGAGTATGTGATAATCCACCGAAAATGTATCTTTTGGCAAAAATTGGGGTACAAAACGGCCTGCCCAAACCTCTTTGGTTAGAAACCTAAAATTTAAAGAACTATAGCAATTGGAACACTAGTATTGGGAAACGAAATGGAATGCGAAACGAGCTAAAATGAAACACTAAACACCGAACAAGTGGAATGAAACAGAATTGAAGGGGGACAATTGGAAGTGAAACACCAGACTATGGGAATGAAATGCAATGGGATGCGGAATGTAATGGTGAGGGAAATGAAATGGAACGGGAAACGAAATGGAATGGGGAACGAGTGGAACTGAAGAACTAAAGTTGGAAAACGGAATGGAATGGAGCGAATGGAAAGAATTAGAATGAAACGAGGAACGATTTATATTGAAGCACAAGACAACGGGAACAAAATATAATGAAACGGTGAACGCGTGGAATTGCATTACTAAAATTGGGTAATGAAATAGAATGGAACGGGAAATGTGTAGAATTGAGAATCCAAATTTGGCGGCAAAATTCCTAATATGTTGGAAAGAAAAAAATAAAAAAAAAATGATGGCTGTTGGCAATACTGTTTATGTATAAACACCTGCTAATGTTTACATTTTTTTATAATACGTGTTATCAGTTATGAAGCAATAAAATTTTTATAAAATTAAAACACCGTTTTCCAAATTATATTTTTATAAAAAAAAATCTCTAAATATGGATTCTAATACTCGAGGTACATATGTATTTATAATTGTTGTTAACATATTTTGATAAATACGAGTATTTGTATTTAGTACTTATTTGATGGTTGTAATGGGTCACGACTTTTATGAAATTGTGAATAGATAAAACTAGAATGTTTGCTAGAACTTACGTAGACAACGATAGATAAAGGAGTTTCTTACATGTAGTTCTTCATAGGAAACTCTGGTTTTATGTCATATTAAAATATTTGCAAACAACTGCAAACGAATGATTTTATTAGTCTCCTTTCATGTTCTTTTTTGCAACGATTTTTTGTATGAGGGTCCGCAAAAAGAGGGTTTTGTGCGCCCATTTTTAACAAATATTTTTTTTTAACTGATAAAAGGGTCTACATTTAGTTCTATGACGACATTTTACTTTAAAGTTATGTTTAAAAAATTTAATGTGGCTTTTGCAAAAGTTGAGTACACGGAAAAAAGAGTAGGCACCAACAATGGAATTTGTAAAAGCAATCACATTTTCTTTTAAATTGAAATTTTATTCCCAACAATTTTTTTGTTTGAAATATTTACAACTCGCTTGTAAATTGTTATCTTTCATTTAAAATTATTTGAAAGTAAAAATTCAAAGTTACAAAAAAATTTTTTTTTCGATTTACAAATTTCTTTGTTGGTGCCATTTTAAAAAGTTTTTTTTTTGTATTTACAAATTTGTTATGAGAAAGGTGTTTAAAAATTTAATTAGAATTTTGTAAATTCTTTCTGTGTATATATGGGAGCACCAAGAAAAACTTGGCTCGATCAACACAAGTTTTTCCAAAATGTTTCTACAATTTTTACAAATCTCTGTAGTTAAGTATGTGGCAGAGTTTTAGTAAACATAACTTTGTGAACATTAATATTTTTTGCCAAATCCAACTTTTGGACTCGCCCTTAAGGGGCGTGGACCAGAGAACTGCAACTGCTGATTGCAAAATCATCATACATAATCAACACCCGAATAAACATTCGTTTTTGTTCAAGCGCCGAATATACTCAAATACACGTATTCGTTGCTGATTTTAAATCAATCAAACAAAGTGATTTTTTTGCATCGTTGATTTAATACATGATTATTTTGATGTGTTTATTCATGATTGCAACCAAATAAAAGAAAAATAATTTCATAACAATAAAGAGGGGGTTTACAGTATCAGCAACGACTATATTTTGTAGAAACACATTTAATACATATACATTCCCATTTTAGAACAATAAGATTTTTTTATTTTTTTTTATTTTATAAAACAACTTTGATTTATTCTTGCGAATTCAAATGTTCGATCAGTTTGATTCCACAGTCCGATTTTATTCAACAGTCTGATTTTATTCAACAGTGAGTTTTTTTGAGCGATTAAATGTGAATAAAACATGTTCGACAGACGACTCAAACAGATCCGAATTACGCGTACAGCTGCATGATAGTGATTTTATTCAACATTGAATATTGTTGAGCGATTAAATGTGAATAAGAATTTTAGTGTATGAAGAAATCAAGAAAAAAGTTAATTTTGCAGTTCTCTGGCGTGGACCACTTATTTTTTCTCAAATCATATATTTTGGCAGTGGAAGTTTGCATACAAAATTTGGTGATGGTAGCTAATCGGGAAATATTTTTGCCGCGGCTCTACAATTTTCGGCCATAGTGCAGTGGATAAGTGGAACGAAATGGAACGAGTGGAATTGAAGCACTAGATAATGGAAACGAAATCTAATGGAACGGCGAATTAAATGGAACGGGGAACGAAGAGAATTGGGAAACCAAATAGAATAGAACGGAGAACGAGTAAAATTGGAACACTAGACAGCTGGAACGAAATGAAATGCATTTTGAATGACTCAAACCGCTGGAGTTTGGTGCTGAAATTTTTGTATAGGACTCTACCCTTAAGATAGACATCCACTGATGCAGGATTTTATATGTCTAGGAATTTTAACGGGGAGGGGCCAAAAGGGAAAGGGATATTTTGCTACCTGTTCAAACCCTTTACGCCAGAGATCTAAAACTAAGCATTGAAATATCTATACAAAAACATTAAACTAATTTATTAAAAGAGAGAAAAAAACTTAGAAAAAGAACATAATTTTCTTCTAAATATATTTTGATCTTCAAAACTACCGTTACCGAAGTATCGAGCTTTTAAGCTATATATATCGTCGTCGAAAATCCAAAATTACGTATCATCAAAAAATCAAAATCGTTTTTTGATTGATTCTGATTCATTAGGTTAAACTACATGCCTCTACCAATTTTTAGACTTCTGTAACCAAGTCTAAAAATTGTTGTGTTTTAAGCCCATATTCGATAATTTGTTCTTATATCTGAAATATTTTTCATTTTATAACGTTTTTTAATTCTCCTGTAAAATTAAAAAAAGTGATGTTACGTACTTTTGAATTTTCGACGACGATATGTATTGATAAGGTGGTTAAAGAACCCGTTGCAGTTAAGTTTCCAATATTATTTTTGAATTCATTTGAATAGACAGGTCTACCTACATACACATAAACTGGAATTATATAAACTTTAAGGCACGCTAAGAATGTAGCGGGCTTTGCCCTCTAAGTAGTTAGTGATATATTGAAATTTGTTGCGGATCGCATATAGAAGGGCAAATATTTTAGAAGTCCATGGCGCACGCGTTTTAATTTTTGTATAAATTAATTAAAAAATTATTTGGTTTTTGCATTTAGAAAATTACAAGCTTTAAATACGAGTAGATTTAACCCCAAAACTTTACATATTTTACTCATTTTTGAAAAATTATTTTATATTTTTATCAATTCCAAATTCGTATACGTTATTCGTATTTGTATCATTATTTTACTTTTACAGCTCCATTTTGAAGCTATTTACTTACCGCTAAAGATGAACGGCGTGACGAAGCGCTTGATTCATCGTGACTCTTAATAATAGATTTGCGACGTACTTCTTTCGTTTCCTCTTGAATAGATGAAATACTTTCCTATGTTAGAGACGACACATACAAAGTACGAAACATTTAACATGAAATTATGAAAGAACAAACTAATATACATAAAACCGAAATCTACAAATTTTTACAATACGTCGTAAAATTATATTAGGGTTGCGAATTATTGTACAACTTGATTTGGGAGAAATTTGAGCTAAATGGGATCATTTTTTTCCTTTTAGGTTAAAGTTTCGGAATTGTATAGCAAACCGAAAAGAAATAATATACTTATTTCTGGTGACATTTCATTTCGAATCAAATTAATTATGCTGAACACGAATGTGAAAACATTTACGTGATCACTTAATAGAAATATCCACTTATTACCGATGGTGTATTCAAATACCTCAAAATAAGGAGTTATTTGTAATGCGATACATGAGTGTTATTTTCTATTTAAAATATTCGATACAAATAATTTATGTTTTATACATATTGACTGAAATATCTTTTATGTTTTTTGTTAACTTTATATTAATCTAAGTAAATATTAATTAAATATGAATATGCTTCGTTTTAGCATTTATAAAAAACCAACACGATAACGTCTTATTTTAATTTTTTTTGTAAGAAGTAAGTATATATTTTTATACAGTAAGTGAGCGCAAAATTTTAATGTGTTATTTCAGACCTGTTTGTAACACATTTTTTTGGCCTTACTTTAAGCTGTTATGTAAGTAGTATTGTGCTAAACTAAATATAGATAATTATAGTCTAATTGTAATTGATATTTTCGGAAAATTATGCAAAATTTTGTGAAAACAGGCAAATTCTCTACAATTTTTGACAAAACAATCATTTGAATGAGGGGTATGTATAGTTGATCTTTTATTTGGTAAATGAATAGTTTTTAGTTCGATTTTAGATCATAAATTAATATCACTTTTTGTTTAAATTATTTTTCAAGTTAAAGAAAGATGATACAATTTGCACAAGTAAATTACAAAGAATTAAATTTTTTTTCTATTTTTATCGAATTCTTTCAAATTTTTTATTCTTTGTAATTTACTTGTGAAAATTGTATCATCTTTCTTTAATTTGAAAAATAATTTAAACAGAAAGTAATATTATTTTATGATCTAAAATCGAACTAATGTATATCCCCAGCAAAACCTTGGTAATATGTTGGTATTACAGAACACATTACCTGGTAATACCATACCCTTTACCATTGCATTTTTTCATAACTTAAATGTAATGTCTTACGTATAATGTGCTGCATAACTATTGGGTATTAATAGCAACATATTACCAATGATATATTTAAACACCTTAAAGAAAAGAGTTACTTGTAATACACAACATGAGTTCTAAATAATAGCAGCGACTTATTACAGATGGGATATTTTAAAACCGTAAAATAAGGAGCTACTTTTCACTTAATAGAAATAGCCACTTATTACCGATGGTGTATTCAAATACCTCAAAATAAGGAGTTATTTGTAATGCGATACATGAGTGTTATTTTCTATTTAAAATATTCGATACAAATAATTTATGTTTTATACATATTGACTGAAATATCTTTTATGTTTTTTGTTAACTTTATATTAATCTAAGTAAATATTAATTAAATATGAATATGCTTCGTTTTAGCATTTATAAAAAACCAACACGATAACGTCTTATTTTAATTTTTTTTGTAAGAAGTAAGTATATATTTTTATACAGTAAGTGAGCGCATAATTTTAATGTGTTATTTCAGACCTGTTTGTAACACATTTTCTTGTAAGTGGTTACGTAACTCCTAACATGTAACATTAAAGTAACATGTTCTTATATTGTTAATTAGCCCTCTTTTGGAAAGTACATACCTCCAATGACATGCCCTTGTTAAAATAATAGCTGTTGGAATAGCAAAGTAAGAGGTTATATACCTTAATTTCTTCTTACAAACCTTATTATCTTACAAACCTTATTAGAAAGTTTTGCTGGGTCCCGATAAAATAAAATTAAAAAAAAAACATTAATTTACAAAATAATAATTTTTCATAAAATGTCCTGCCCTCAGATAAAAAAGATAGTAAAATAAATTGTAAGCACCCAGCAAAACTTTCTATTACCTGGTAATAAGGTTTGTAAGAAGAAATTAAGGTATTTAACCTCTTATTTTGCTATTCCAACAGCTATTATTTTAACAAGGGCATGGCATTGGAGGTATGTACTTTCCAAAAGAGGGCTAGGTAACAACATAAGAATATGTTACTTTAATGTTACATGTAAGGAGTTACGTAACCACTTACATAACCGATACTGAGCACAATACTACTTACATAACAGCTTAAAGTAAGGCAAAAAAAATGTGTTACAAACAGGTCTGAAATAACACATTAAAATTATGCGCTCACTTACTGTATAAAAATATATACTTACTTCTTACAAAAAAAATTAAAATAAGACGTTATCGTGTTGGTTTTTTATAAATGCTAAAACGAAGCATATTCATATTTAATTAATATTTACTTAGATTAATATAAAGTTACCAAAAAACATAAAAGATATTTCAGTCAATATGTATAAAACATAAATTATTTGTATCGAATATTTTAAATAGAAAATAACACTCATGTATCGCATTACAAATAACTCCTTATTTTGAGGTATTTGAATACACCATCGGTAATAAGTGGATATTTCTATTAAGTGATCACGTATCACATTAAAAGTAACTCCTTATTTTACGGTTTTAAAATATCCCATCTGTAATAAGTCGCTGCTATTATTTAGAACTCATGTTGTGTATTACAAGTAACCCTTTTCTTTGAGGTGTTTAAATATATTATTGGTAATAAGTTGCTATTACTACCCAGTAGTTATGCAGCACATTATACATAAGACATTACATTTTAGTTATGAAATAATGCAATGGTAAGGGGTATGGTATTACCAGGTAATTTGTTCTGTAATACCAACATATTACCAAGGTTTTGCTGGGCAGTTTTCAATCGCACTTCACTATTTTTGTACTGGTTTTTGTACAATTTGTTTTTTAGTAATAATTTTTGCTATTCTCTTATTACAAATTACTGCTTTTTTACTAATTTACGTTGCTGGTTTCAGCAAAACCATTTACTAATTTTTCAAAACCGAGTGCTGAACTTAGCAAAAAAATATACTAATTTAACAATAAGTGAGTACTTTAAGGAAATTTTATTTACAAGAATTCGTTGATTTTTAAAATTCTTGTTTAGTTTATATTTGTTATTACCCAACTAAAAATCAACATACGTTATATGGATCCACATAGGTTTAATGTATGTTCATTAGGGTGTCCCTTAAAAATAGATTTGTCATTACACCCCCCAGTTTTATTGGAAATAGTCCCAAATGGAAGAAATCGATTTCTTTTTTTTTTGGAAAACGTTAACTTTCGGCACAAGTTGGACGAAAATGGCCCATTTTAAAAATTCCCAAAATTCTAAATTTCGAAAAAATTAATTTTTTATTTCACTTATTCATTTAATTTAGTCAAGATTATTCAGATATAGAATTGTGACTTCATCGGATACCACTAACCCACTTTTGGCGGGAATCAAAAATGACCCACGAATTTGATAAAAATGCAAAACGTGTTTTTTTTAAATTAATTTTAAAGATTTGTTAAAATGAATTGTACCATGCAATAGTTGATATTAAAGAAAAAATATAAATTGGAAAAATGACAATTCGAGTTTGTGTTTGGAGCGACTGCTTTCCCGGACATTTTACAAAAACTGCTCATTTTATCAAAAATTTAGCAAAATTTGAATGTTTTCATGAAATTTTACATAGTTATCGGAAAAACATCACTTAAATTTGGTTAGACTATAATTATCTTTATATTTGTTTAAAAAATATTTAACCCTTAGTGTCCTGGGGTCAGAAAAGACCCATGAAACTTAATATTAATTATGACTACGAGATTGTAAAGCCATTAAATTGATAAAAAAAAAATCTCAACTGGATAAAAATAATTTTATATAATTTTATATAACGTGATCCATATGGGGTTAATTTTTATACTTTTGGCCGTAACGACCCACTAGGACATTTACAGAATAACTCCTTTCATAATTTTAGGAATAATATCACTTCCAATGGATCAAAAAAATCTTTTTCCCACTTGATAAAAATTATTATTTTATGTAAATTGATACATAGAGGGTTAATTTTTTCACTTTTTGGCAAAAAATACCCACTTGGAAATTTACAGAATAACGTCTTTCCGAATAGAAAACAATAAATGCATAATAAACAAAGCTTTTAATTAGAATCTAATACGATTACAAAACAAAAATTGCTATTAACATACGGACACTTTTGACCCCACCTTTTTAACCCTTAAAAATAAGATTGGTACTGTAGAGAATTACGCTTGGTCGTAAGTTTTGTACCCTCTATCGCATATCCCAATTTAATAAAAATCTGATAAATGTTATATTGTAAATTTCCTAGTGGGTCTTTTTTTTGCCGAAAAGTGAGTACATTAACCCTATATGGATCAAGTTAAGAAAAATAATGATTTTTATCAAGAGGAAATTTTTTTTTATTCTTTTGAAGTAATATTTTTCAGAAAATTATGATAGGTGTTATTCTGTAAATTTCCTAGTGGGTCGTTTTTAGCCAAAAGTATACAAATTAACCCCATATGGGTTATGTTACATAAAATAATTATTTTTATCCAGTTGGGATTTAGTTTTTTTTTTATCAATTTAATGGCTTTACAATCTCGTAGTCATAATTAATATTAAGTTTCATGGATCTTTTCTGACCCCAGGCCACTAATGGTTAAAGATTTTTTAAACAAATACAAAGATAGTTATAGTCTAACTAAATTTAGGTGATGTTTTTTTGAAAACTGTGAAATTTGATGAAAAAACATTCAAATTTTGTTAAATTTTTGATAAAATGAGCAATTTTTGTAATATGTCCTGGAAAGCAGTCGCTCCAAACACAAACTCGAATTATCAATTTTCCAATTTTTTTTATCTTTAATATCAACTATTGCATGGTACAAATATCAATCGACATCTCCAAACTAGGCATTTTAAAAATTCTTTAAAATTAATTAAAAAAAAAACACGTTTTTGCATTTTTATCAAATTTGTGTACCATTTTTGATTCCAGGCAAAAGTGGGTTAATGATATCCGATGAAGTCACAACTCCATATCTGAATAAATTTGACTATATTAAATGAATAAGTAAAAAAAAAGTTAATTTTTTCGAAATTTATAATTTTGGGAATTTTTAATATTAATACACTTTTATTCCAAAATGGGCCATTTTCGTCCAACTTTCGGCACGGTTTAACGTTTTCAAAAAAAAAAAAACGGCTTCTTCCATTTGGGACCATTTCCAATAAAACTGGGGGGTGTAATGAACGAAAATTGACAAATCGCTATTTTAAGGGACAGTCTAATGTTCATGCATACTAATAAATATGCATCATGAGCATACATGGATACATAACTCTCCATTCATATCATATATGATCATACGTGTTCATTAACGAAATTTGAAGTAATATCTGCATGTATGATCATGAATGTTCACATCTACATTAGAGCGTACCACCTTTCGGGCAAATAAAAAAGTGCGCCGTACACCCTCCAATATGAAGTATTTTTGCAAGGAGGTTTCAAAAAAAATGTTTGTTTTTTTTTGCCGAACGTAGGGGTCCCCATTTTACATTTTTCGTTATATCTTTGGCATTTACAGTCGGATATTAAAGTATGATACATCGAGGAGACCAGTGTTTTACTCTAAGGGCCATTGAGCTCAAGTATCCCGTTCTAGTAGTTTCCCACCAGATCTCAGTTGCTACCACCCATATGTAATACCCTAATGTCATTAGGGTATTACAAATTAAAGCTCGTCAAAAATCATTAAAATTTTGCTAAGGAAGTAGAAATTTTTTTTATATATTGGTTGCCGAACGTAGGGGTCGTCTTTTTAAATTTTTTTTCATTGGATTTTTCCTTTATGGCAACACACTGGTCTCCTCGAGGCAAAAAATCGATATATCACACTTTAAATCCGACTTTAAATGCCGAAGCTATAACGAAAAATTGAAGAAGGCGACCCCTACGTTCGGCAAAAAAAAAATTTTTTTTTGACATTGCGTTGCAAAAATACCTCATATTGGAGGGTGTACGGCGAACTTTTTTTTTGAGGTACGGTCTAATGTACATATTACCTCAGATTTCGGTAATGCACATGTGTGGACATATGTATATGAATCATGTATGGAGATTTATGTATCCATGTGTGGACATGAATGCATGTTATGAGCATGCATTGATTTTTATTACATTGATTTTTATACACATTGATTTTTTTTACACTTATTACTAAAATTGTTATTTTTCGAAAGCTTAGGGTCATAGGTCTACATAATGAAAAACTACTTCTGTATCACACGATTTAAGGAAGTTATTGCAAAATGTAGTTGCTTCCTGTTTTTTTTTTGGCACCCCAAAAAATACAAAAAAGTCTATGTGTTTTCACATGTGATGTAAATTCGTGAAGTTGAATATCAAGGAAACGTAATTGAAAAATGCACAAAATATATTTTTTCCAATTTTTTATTTCTCTTAACATCGGAGAAAAATGGGATTAGTGTATGTGCCTCACTGGCGAAGAATTTCCCCTCTACCCTACTTATGTTCCCCTTAATATGTATTTTCAGAACAAACTTATTCTAATTTAACCCTTTCATAAAAAATGTTAATTTCCTTCGATAAAAGAATAATACTAACAAGGAAGGTCCGCAGAGTGATTCATTCCGATTTGAATAAAATTGGGTTGTTTTAGCGGAGAATATCCCTCTTTGGTTGTTTTAAAAAATTTTAATACGTCTTTTAAAGCAGCTGCAGCTTCTTGGGTGTTAAATGAAAGGTATTTCAGACAAATCATCCACCAGCATAACACATTCAAGTTTCATTAAAATTGTAGTGAATCCCACCGCGGACCTTCCTTTTAAGTAATTTGTTAGCTTTTCTCTGTAAGTTTTTAAAAAATCCCTGAAAAGCTCCACCGGCAATTCCCGTACACCAAACTCTAGTCATAACTTTCGCGTAAAACTTATTGCATGGTTAAAATTAAATGTACATACCTTACGTTGTACTCGTTGTTCCGTCTTTTTGAGACCAATTTGCTCAAACAATTCTTTCTAAATTAAAAAAATAATAGAAAAATTAAGAAATTTTGTTAATTATAGAAAAATGTATATAAAAGTCTTTAAATATAAATAAATAATAATAGATTATTCACAAGAAAGCCTTTAGACTTCAACTATACACGTTTCTCTTAAAAACTGAAGACGAAAAGCTATAATCGAAGCCTATAGCCTCAATTGTGATTAATTTGCTGAAATGCTGAAAGTGTACACAAGAGAGAAATCTAACTAGATATTAATAAAGTATTAACTTTTTATGAAATTTGATTCCAGAAATATTTCCCTTAATTGTGCTCGCTTTCGTTAAAGCCATAAGCGAGTAGTGCAAAATAATAATCTTAATAATAGATAAAATTAATGAATAGACAAAAGAACGAAAAGCATTAAAAAAAGCGAAAGACTTTTATAATAGTGTTACAGATTTTTAAAAGCTATAGATGTTTGACAAAGGAATAAAAGTTTTTAGGTAATGAGAGTGTGTGCATGTGTTTAGGTTTTCAAAATTGCTACATAGCGTTATTAGTGCTTTCAAATAATTGCTGTGAGGCCATTTTTGTTTTATATTTGTACGGTGCAGTATCTCCGCCTGATCTTCCTGATATTTCTTACCTCTTCAGGAATGTTTTCGCTACCATCAACTTCATCTTCGGTTTTTGGAAGGGATTTCTTTCTCTTTTCTTTTGTCTTTTTCTTTTCTTCCGTCTTATTCTTTTCATCTTCTTCGACCTCCTGTTCATCTTTAGGCTCTTGTTTGTCTTCCTCCTTTTAGTGTTTGTATATAATGCGTGTTTTTATATGTTGGTGTGTGAAGTAATAATGTTTGAGAAATAAAGTGAAAAAGGAATTAAGTAAGATATTGTTGTCCTAATGATTTATTTACAACAATGTATAATTTGTTTCATTGTAGTACGAAAACTAAAACATATTGTAGAAATTGATTGTTTTCAGTGTAAGCCAAAAAATATTCGCATGTATAACAACAAAATGGAGCCTTACTTTGGGCGCCAAAACGACAAAAGTTAAATTCAACTTCTAAATATGACGAACAAAAGGGTTTTTTGAAATAAAAGATATTTCAGTAATAAAATTTTCATACTTATTAAAATTGTCAAAGTTTCTTACAGCTTTGTAAATGTGCCTTATTAGCAAGTAGATTTTATGTGGAGATTCCCAAAGGGGATTCATTTTTGCAAAATAACATTTTCGCTAACTTTCTCGTTAAAAAATTTACAATTATTTAGATAAACCGAATTAAATAGCGCACGAATAGAGATTTATTGTCATATTCGAAAATATTGGATCATCATTGCGTTGTGGAATTGTAATATTTCACTTTAACAATGTTTTGTTTAAATAATAGCAAATCATAAACTACTTTCAAATAATTCAAAGAATTCTGCACAAATTCAATAACGTTTATTTTAATACTATTTAAAATATACTCAGAGGCGATGATATACGATTAAAGAAGCCTTCATTAAAAAATAGGCGTTTTACATAGACTTTCCAATACCGATTTCGGTAATACCAATTCGAGCCATTATTTCTTTAAAATTCGAAATGCTGATTTTAGGACGATTTCGGCATTGCATACATTTATTTTCTTTACTATTTTGATATTTTATCTCCCTTTTTAGGTCAATCAAATAAGTTTACCAATAATCCACGAGTCATAGCCTGTGTAGAGGGCTGCCCGTTCGATTCCCGGTCATTCCCTTGCAGAGCTTTGAAGAATGAATTCTATTTTGAATGAAGTCCCTAAAAATATCATTCGATTTCTTTCTAAATCGATTGAATTCATTTTTAACCATTCGCAGAGACTTCATTCTTTGAAATTCATTCGATCGAATTCACTTTTAAGGAATTCATTCAATTTATCTCGTTCAATTTTGTAAATCTTTGAATTCAATCGTTAGGAATTCATTTGATTTCTTACTCATTCGATTGACAATTTGGGAACGCAATCACTCAGTCAATTTGGTATCATTTGATTGAGCAATTTGGGAATGACATTCGATTTTCTTCGTTCGATTCAAACAAAATTTTAAAGTTAATATTAATATTATCTTATTACAGTAAAATTGAAATTAACAGATAGTACTTTAGGGGAAAGTATTTTTTTTTCGTCGGAGGCCCCTATTTCGGGTCAAAGTTGAAATATGAACTTGTCCGCATCTCCACTATTTATTATCGGATAACATTATATCTGACATGAATTTTTTTCATTTAATTCAAAAGAAAAAAAGTAAAAGTTTGACGCTTAGTAACTGTGTTGTTTGATTGGTTAAAAGGTCGAGCTATATCTTGAATGAAATGTGTATGTCTCAATCTTCCGAAATAAACGCAATCTTCCGAAACAAAACTCTTTTTTTAAAAAAAGAACCTTCTAAAAATTAATTTTAAACTGAGCCGTAATGGTTTAATTGATTTAAAAATCTTTAATATCGCACGAAAGATGTTTTAAATACCTTTCCAATGGTGCACATACCATCCAAATCCAACCATAATTCACGGAGTTATAAACAAGTCCAACGTCGAACTTTGTACCGAAATAACTCCCAAGATCGGTCCGACCGACGAAAAAAGTTGTTTTGAAATCCAAATAAAAATCTGTAGCCGAATGGAGATCTGCACCAAAACTCTACCTTCTATTTTGTGTATTCCAATGCTTTATGACTGTAGGGAAACGTTTAAAGCTGTTTTTGTTTTTGTATGACTTAGTTGTTTGTTTTCAAAATTATAAATCGAATAAAGAAAATCGAATGTCATTCCCAAATCGCTCAATCGAATGAACTATAAAGCGATTGACTTCCCAACGATTGAATTCCTAATGATTGAATTCCAATGATGAAAAAATAATTGAAGTCTTTAAAATTAAATCGACTGAGACCAATCAAGACTTCAATCGATGTGCAGAATTGCGATTTAAGAATTCAATCATTCCATAGTCAATCAGAATTGAAAATGGAATGAGGGATTTAAGTCTTTAGAAGATTTGTTCCCTTGTGTCTGTTAAATTTTTCAATAATAGAAAAATTATATTTCTATATTTGAAAAAAAATAATGCATTTTTAATAATAAGGAAAGACTACCAACGCGGACCTGCAGATCTTAACCCTTTCAGATCCAACCAGCTTCAAAAATTTTATGAAATATAATTTAGGTGAAAATATAATTGCAATTTTTTTATCTAAGTAAACCTACTAGTATTGAAAATATTTGCAACTTTAAGAGAAAACATCACATCTCACAATCATGTATGCTGGGTCTCAAAGGGTTATTGAGCTTCAAATATGGTTGGTATTCGATCAAAGCCATTAAAATGAATTTGCCAGGACGTTATTTTACTTGGAGATACCTATAATTCAATACTACACCAAAAATATTTTACTAGGTATTAAAAATAGGGGAAATGAACTAAAAAAGTATCCCCATTCAATTTTAAAACTAGTGTGTATCAGTTCAGTAATTCTATGCAGTAGAAGCAGCCATTTATTTAGTATATGTATAATAAAATTGGTGTTATCTATAACCTTTATTAAAAAAATTTCAATATTCGACAGTGGTAACTACATATATCGGCCTTTATAATATAAGATATGGTTATGATAATATATTACAAAAAATGGCTGATCTTACTGTATATGTACCCAGCAAAAACAGATATGCCGAAGCAGTAGAAAAAGCACTACAACTGATGATCTAGATCTACTTCTTTTTTAAGATAAACACTAAACATATTGTTGTATCTAACTCGATCTGCAATTTTTCGGATCAATTTAGACCTTATTAAATCCCCAAATATATTGTTGGATCTAATTCGATCTGCCATTTTTCTGAAAAATTTAGATCTTACTAAATCCAAAAATATATTGCTGGATCTAACTTGATCTGCCATTTTTCGGATCAATTTAGGTCTAATTTTACCCCAAATATATTGCTGGATCTAATTCGATCTGCTATTTTTCAGACAAATTTAGATATAACTGAATCCCCAAATATATTGCTGGATCTAATTCGATCTGCCATTTTTCTGATCAAATTATATCTAAGTTTATCCCCAGGGATACCATTGGATCTCCCAATTTTGAGATATAGGTTGATCTTATTTTATCCCCATATACACAATGGGATCAAATACGATATCATTGGATACACCCAATTTTGAGATCTAATTGGATCAGCTAGATATTACAGCAGACCTTAAAGGGTATCAAATCGGATATTGTAAGATATTGCGCGAGTCCAGTTTTTTTTTTTTTACTCGGCGATACTTAAATTGTAATCAAAAATAACATAGTAGAACATTACAAATATATCGGACAGGCAACCTGTCAATTCTGATAGATTATAGGATAGAGATCACGAATCTGAACACCAAATTTTAAAATTAGTTCCACTTTTTTAAATATTCCCAAATTTTTAGTTTATTTGTTTTTATTTAATTTTGTATAAATTTATTATGTGAAAAATAAATAAAGTATATTTTTGAATAGGCGTACTATCAAATCGTTCATTTTTAGCAATTCGCAATTTAATTAATTAAAATTCTGTTGGCAGTGTTAAGGGTAAACACATGTCAACTCAAAACAAAAAAGTGTAATTTTCGGATTTAACTTCTCCGATTTCACCGAAATTTACCACAACTCTAGTAAATGGCAACAGCAAAACATTAAGTTCAGAGCCAGCGCTCTTCAGGTTTCTGAAATATGACGTCAAAAAATTTGAAAAAACATTAAAATTTGACTAAAGTATCTCCTACAGATATTACTAGACTCCTAACCCGATCAAAAAAATGTATATTATATTTCGGTCTAGCATTGAGATCTCACTAGCTGGACCACTTTTAAAAAAGATCTTTTTTTAGTTTTTGTAAGAATTTTGCATTTTAGCTAAAGATAGGGTTGCCATTTCCATTTTTAGAAAAAGAGGACGCCAACCTCAAAAAAGGAGAGCTTTTGTCTTAAAAAAGAGGACAACTTTTTCTTAATAAATTACTTTTACAAAAATCAACAACGCAATAAGATATACAAATAAAAATCTATTTTATAAATAAAACAGTTTTTATTCCCACTAACAAAAATTCAGAAAAAACAAAAAATCATTCTGAACTTTAAATTAGTGGTACATAAATAAACAAAAAAAAAAAACAACGATTAACCAATTCATTGCGTAGATTTTCGGGATTGTACATTTCTATAATTTCTTGATACGAATTGTAAAGGGTTTCATAATGTTTTTCAATGCTTCCAATTTAAACCAATAAAACTCTTCACAACTCATATCAAAATTATATTTGACTAATAATAGTTTCTGGATTCAATGTTTTTTTTTTTATTAAAGAAAATACTCAGCAAAAAAGTGAGGAAAAAGAAGTAGTTAAAGCACTGCAACTGTTGAATAGGGAGTTGTTCTTTTTCGGGTTTTTCACCCATGAATTTAATATTGGCTTCTCATAGGAAGGAAGTTGTTCTTTTAAAAACAAATTATGTATATTTGAACCAATGAAAAGGAAGTTCTTTTTCACTTCTTTTTAATTTAATTCAATAAAAAAAATCATCATGCATAGTGTGTGGTTTAAACCCACACTTGTTGGCATTTCAAGCAGACGCTCTACCCCCTATACTATCGCTTGTTATAAATGACAGCTGACTTTTAGCAGCCTTGTTCAGTAAAGTGTTATCTTCATTTCTTTAATTTTTTATTGACAGAAATATAACATATTTGAAAAATATATAAAGTTGTTTTTTAATGTATTATTTTTTATAAAAATATTAAAACACACGTAGAAAGAAAAGAGGAGAAAAAGCTAATAAAAATGAATTAAAAATGACCTTGCAGAAAATACTGCTGATATTTGCAGATTTTTTTTTTTTGCTAAATTCTAGTAAGATAGGAATAGAAAAAATAAAACTGTTAAATTTATAAAATATTAGTTACATTTAAGTTAACTTTTAATTAATTAAAAATAACAAATTACGTTGATCAAATCGGAAAAAAATTTTGCAGCATATTAGTAGAAAAAAATAGTATTTTCTGCAATGTAATTTTTAACTTATTTTTAGTAGTTCTAGCTAAAATGTTTACAGGATTTTTCTTTTTCTGTTAGTGTTATAATAAATTTATTTAGTAAAAATTTGATCAAAATGAATTTTTTAAATTACAATTTTTAAATACAAACAAAATTGTAATATTTACATTTTTGGTATTTTAACAAAAATTATTTCAAGAATTACATTTTTATTTAGATTTTTTATATTTCCATAAAATTCCATTAAAAATTAATAGAAAATTAAAAAAAAACTTTTTTAAATCGTTTCAAAAATTGAGTGTACAAAAATAAAAAAATAAAAATTTTACAGTGAAAACTACAAAAAGTTATTATTTGTGTAAAAAAAGTTCAAATTTTTTTTTCCACCTGAAGGAATTTGAACCCGCAACCCTCTGATTTCTGTGCCAGCACGTTCCTATGGAACCCCGATACAAAATATTAACTTCTTATCATCCATGAAAAAGAACTGACTACACTGATAGAATTTTCGTTCATAGCATTAATGAATCGATTTCATTAAAATGGATTCATTGATTTAATGAAAAAAATCATTAACTGAATGAAAATTCATTGTTGTTATGAATTTTTTCATTAGATTTTTTTTTAATTTTTCATAATTTCATAAAAAAAATTCATTAAATTAATGAAAAATTCATAAACAAAAAATTTAACTTATAAAATTGATTTCAGGTACAATTTTACCTCTTTTTGTTTTTCCCTATATTTGTGTTGTTTTTGGGCTAAATAAAGAGACCCGCATCTCGGGAGTTATATCGGCATATCGGCTTTAAGGGAAGTTGATTTTTCCCCCCGATAGTACTTTTTGGGCTGAATAGGAAAAAAAATTTTTTGTCGGAGACCCTTATTTCGGTTCAAAGTTAAAACATGGACTTGCCCGTATCTCCGCTATTTATTATCGGATCAATATATAAAATATATATGTATATGTATTGGGCGGGTCGATTTGTAGGGAGGCACAAAATCGCTCAAGTGACAAGGAAAATCGTATTCTAGGGATCACAATAAGAAACTTTGCCCGAGGAACCATGCCTCTAAAACGAATTCTGATGTTCCAACTTTTGACCCGTAGGGTCAAATTTTGAAAAATCCCACTTTGACCCATTTAGAGTGGACCAATCGAGTCCAAATGTATGACCGAACCCCACTCACTTTGGACGACCGACCCATCCATTCCAGTGCCCCCAGTGGAATCTCCCTGGGGGGTTCCCCATACAAATATTTCATTAACTTACTGGTCTTTTTTGTCCCTTTTTAAAAAGGGGCCAAAAAATTCCGTTTCATTGAAGAGTTAGAGGGTTAGAATGTTTCACAAAAATGTTTCTCGTAGTGTTTTACAAAAGTCCGCTCAACACATCCTATACCTAAAATAGAAGGTACACAAAAGGAAAAAACATAGCCATTGCGCTGATTTTTTCACGTAAAGTGCCAAAAATGGTGATTTTTTAAAATGTTTGTATGGGGAACCCCCCTGAGGGTCAATACAGTTTTCTTCTGTTGCTAATTTGATAATTGTTAATTATACCCTACACCACTATGTGGTCAGGGTATTATAAGTTTGTGCTGATGTTTGCAACACCAAAAAATATTGGTCGTAGACCCACCTTATAGTATACCGATCGGTTCAGAATTTTTTTTTATTTCGATTTAACGATGTCCGTCTGTCCGTCCGTCCGTCCGTCCGTCTGTCTGTCTGTCCATGCAATCTTGTGCGCACTCTACAGGTCGCAACTATTAAGATATTTTGATGAAATTTGGTACGCAGACCTATGTTGGCCCAAGGACGAACAAGTTTGATTTTTTTGAACATCGGTCCATGTTAAGACCTAGTGCCCATATAAGGGTCCTACCAAAATTATACTGTTTATATGCTGCAGGTCGTAAATATTAAGATATTTTGATGAAATTTGGTACACAGACCTATATTGGCCCAATAATGCAGCCTATTGATTTTGGTGAACATCGGTCCATGTTTAGACCTAGTGCCCATATAAGGGTCCTACCAAAATTATACTGTTTATAAGCTGCAGGTCGTAAATATTAAGATATTTTGACGAAATTTGGCTATATTGGCCCAGTAACGCAGCCTATTGACTTTGGTGAACATCGGTCCATGTTTAGACCTAGTACCCATATAAGGGTCCTACCAAAATTATACTGTTTATATGCTGCAGGTCGTAAATATTAAGATATTTTGATGAAATTTGGTACACAGACCTATATTGGCCCAATAATGCAGCCTATTGACTTTGGTGAACATCGGTCCATGTGTAGACCTAGTGCCCATATAAGGGTCCTATCAAAATTATACTGTTTATACGCTGCAGGTCGTAAATATTAAGATATTTTGATGAAATTTGGTACACAGACCTACATTGGCCCAATAACGCAGCCTATGGATTTTGGTGAACATCGGTCCATGTTTAGACCTAGTGCCCATATAAGGGTCCTACCAAAAGTATAATGTTTATACGCTGCAGGTCGCAAATATTAAGATATTTTGATGAAATTTGATACACAGACCTATATTGGCCCAATAACGCAGCCTATTGATTTTGGTGAACATCGGTCTATGTTTAGACCTAGTGCCCATATAAGGATCCTACCAAAATTATACTGTTTATACGCTGCAGATCGCAAATATTAAGATATTTTGATGAAATTTAGTACATAGACCTATGTTGGCCCAAGGACGAAGCCTATTGATTTTGGTGAACATCGGTCCATGTTTAGAACTAGTGCCCATATAAGGGTCCCCCCAAAATTATATTTTTTATACTCTGCAGGTCGCAAATATTAAGCTATTTTGATGAAATTCGGTACATAGACCTATGTTGGCCCAAGGACGAAGCCTATTGATTTTGGTGAACATCGGTCCATGTTTAGAACTAGTGCCCATATAAGGGTCCCCCCAAAATTGGCTTGGTTACAAACTGCAGATCGCAAATTTTAAGATATTTTAATGAAATTTGATGCGCTGACTCACATTATAGAAAATTTTGACATAAGCCCCATTTTAACCCATTCGAATTTCGGATCCAAACAATACACCAGACTGGTGTAGGGTATTGTATAGTCGGCATGCCCGACTTTAACCTTTTTACTCGTTTTTCATATGCTACTGTTTTTTTATTTTTATTTTTTTAGCTTTCACATTTTATGTCCCATAATTCTCGCAAATTTTTGTATTCATTTATAAAATTAATCCAGTTTTCATTATTTGAAGAAAAATATTAATGAAGTTATTTCATAAAAGTAATGAATTTAATTCATTAAACACATGAAACTTTCATAATGTTTATCTTAAAATTAATGAAAAAAATTCATATATTCAATGAAATTTTCATTAGATCAATGAATCCATTCATTAAAATTGATTTAATGAAAGATGTTTCATTAATCCAATGAAACCGTTCTTTGGGGACTTTCCAATGAAAAAATTCATTGTATTAATGAACAAATTCATTAATACTATGTACAAAATTCTATCAGTGTAGCATATATTTATTGCAGCATTAGATGTTCTTTAGAACCCATTCCTAAGGGAGTAATTCTTTGTGATGTAATGAAGGAAGTGATTCATTTAGAAGTCGTTCCATTTATTTTTGCTAAGTATATTGTATGTTCTACGTTGGCATTATGTGCTGGCAAGAAAAAATAGAACTCAACAAGTTTTCTCATTTCATAGCAAACATAATTTTTAATAAAAAAAAAATTCACCAAAAGTTGTTATCAGTAGTGTTAATTGAATTTAAGTTTTTTACATAATTTTTCAGAGGAATTCACTAAATAAATTTTCATCATTAAAAGCAATTTTAATTTTTTTTTTAATTCAACAGTTGGCATTCAAGTAAGTGATGCAAAGTCAATTAAAATAACAGCAACAAAACAGCGATGCTAACAATTCAAAAGTTTAGAAGCAATAAGAAAAAGGTTATGGAGAAAAGTGCAAAAAGTAGGACAACCCCGGACACTTGTTGAAAAAGAAGGAGGACTGCCCCGGACGCCCTAAAAAAGAGGACGGTGTCCGGGGAAAAGAGGACGGATGGCAACCCTAGCTAAAGACAACATCATATCTTAAGACGCGTCCAGTGGTATATAGCACATGTTCAAGCGTATCCAGGCGTGTCCTATTTTCAAGGATATTCAATAAAAAAAACAAATTTTTTACTCTTTTGCAAGGAGATGTTTGTCATTGAAATATCAAACTTACCATGATAATCTGTAGTCGATTTAAGTGAACACATCATTCAGATTTTTTTTTAAATAGGGCAATATGTACACCAAAACTTTTCTTTTGACAAGTAAGTCATTGCTGAGTGGATATAGTTTAGAATTTTGCAAATCTAATACACCTTTCAAGGTGCTCTGGACCAAATTTTAATAAAATTTTTAAGTTACCCCAATTCAATAAAAAAATGTATGAAATTTTTTAAACTTTTATTATTAAATAAAATAAAATGTTGGTTTTTTTTTAATTTTTATTTAAAAAATAAAAATTGTTTTTTCGACATTTTTAATTGATTAATTGGAAATTTATTTATTTAGTTCAAGGCCAATTTCCTTATTAAGTACTTTTTTCAAAAACTGTAAATTTTCTTCACTAGGATACTCTCCTGACAAATACTTCATAGAGTTTTTGCTTTCAAAAACCTCTACACTTTCAGGAATGAAAAGACGATCGTTTCGGGGATTTTCCAGGTCCCCTTCTTCAGTTTTCTTTAGAAAGTGGTGGCAATAGTGCAATGCAATTTGAAGCAACCAATAAAATATGTTTTCGAAGTCTTCTGCGCAGACATAACCAACAATAGAAATATGATGAAAATTTTTTGTTTTTGTATTTCCTACCGTCGGTATAAGTAAAATACAAATTTTATTTTTACCTTACTTCTTTGTCAATACAAGAAGATGCAAAAAACATTTCTCCGTACTGTGAGTGTTGTCAAAATGTTGTTTTTTTAATTTTTATTTAAAAAATAAAAATTGTTTTTTCGACCTTTTTAATTGATTAATTATAAATTTATTAATTCAGTTCGCGGCCAATTACCTTATTATGAATTAACATAATAAGTACTTTTTTTCAAAAACTGCTATTTTTTCTTCATCAGGATACTCTCCTAACAAATACTTCACAGAGTTTTTGCTTTCAAAAGCCTCTATCTACACTTTCAGGAATGAAAATGTTAATTCATAATAAGGAAATTGGCCTCGAACTGAATTAATAAATTTCTAATTAAATAAAATATTTTATTGAAATACGCGTGTCTGTAATTCTTTTAAGAAAAATCTAAATATAGCCTGACTCTAAATAAAATTTTATAATAATTTTTTCACGAAAAAAAGATATTCCGCCAAAAAAATTATTATTAAAATTTTATAAATTTTTTTTTTCGCGGAAAAAAGTTATGCCACCAAAAAATCGCGTGCTGGATTTTTTTCTGTTAAGTTGCATTTTTATCTTACATCAACTAGATACTGAATTCAAATGCAGATTGCAGTAACTCAAAAATTTTAACAAAATTTGGTCCAAAGCACCGTGTAAAATGTATGAAATTTGCAAAATTCCAAATCATATACACTCAGCCATGATTTATTTGTAAAATAAACATATTGTTAGAACATATTGTTTCCACCACATTTAATTTCTGATATCACGCGAAAAATTTCGAATTTCAAAAAAATCTGAAACACGTGTTCACTTAAATCGACTATGATATGTAAGTTTTGCATTTCAATCACAAACATCTCCTTACAAAAGAAT
Source organism: Leucophora obtusa (assembly GCA_949987735.1). Taxonomy (NCBI): domain Eukaryota; kingdom Metazoa; phylum Arthropoda; class Insecta; order Diptera; family Anthomyiidae; genus Leucophora; species Leucophora obtusa. Next base: position 17,058,239 of record OX465300.1, read on the forward strand.
TAAAAATTTTATTTTTTTTATAGAATATCCTTCAAAATAGGACATGTTATATATACCGCTTGAATATATTATATATACCGCTGGACACGCCACAAAAAAACCTTTCATATGATAGCCATTATGAGTATGTTGTCTTCAGCTGAAATGCAAAATTCTTACAAAAATAAAAAAAGACCTTTTTTAAAAATGGGCCAGCTCGTGAGATCTCATTGCTAGACCCGAAATATTTTGGGAATCATCATAAAACAAACCAAGGTTTATTTTGAGGGGGCACTTTTTTTACTTTTTTCGTGAGTCGGTCTAATATACATACCTTATACAATTTAAATAATTTAAATTTGTGTGCTGATATAGACCTCTGTGTTTGTCTTAATTAACAAGCAAAGGCTATTTTTACAGTAAATGGCACCCTATAATTGATTTGTATGACCTTTGTAGTTAAACTGGGTCTAAATATTTACCGATTTCTTCCAAATTTAGCACATATTAGTAGAATATAATCAAACGCTATTTGTCAACTTTCTACCAAATGTAATTTTTCGTTACGTTTTTTAAATCTGTTGATAAATCGAAAAATGTCCATGGATTCAGACCTCAAAACTTAAGCTTTATGGCAGTATGAAATTTCATAGCAATCCAGCTAGCCGGTAAGAAGCGGCTGCATTATTTCCAATTGGCTCTATGAAATAACCCCCCACGAAATAACTCCCCAAAATAAAAATGAAATAAATCCCCAAACTTTTGTACAGAAAACAACAACAATGGTAATTGGGAAGTTATTTCGTTTTTTTTGGGGAGTTATTTCATTTTCTCTAAAATTAAGATTCTTTCAAATTCCAAGCTAAAAATAGATAGAATACTACACGCATATACAATTTTTTACGAAAACAGTAAAATTACACCGTGGAGTAAATATCAATTACAGTGAATCTAAAAATTGTTCCTAGAACTATCGTACGTTTCATGTGGTAAAACGTAGAACAATTTTAATAAAAAGTAAGTGTATAAAACCATTATATAATATAATTTAATGAGTGTAGAAAAAATACAGAATGGATTAATAGTTTTGGTGAACGAAAAAATTTTCGGATTTTTCATAACTAACTGATCTACCCTCAGACAATTTATAGCTAACGAATGAAAAGTTCCTTATCATAAATCGGTTGGAAATCAAAATTGCGCGCGAAATTTTTATTTCCAGCCGATCGCGCTCCAAAAATATATAGCCAACGATTTAATAGTTTTGGCATGGTTTTGGTAGAGAAAAAATTTTGGTTGAGTAACCTGTAACCTGTCCTACGATTTGTCTTGTGACATGTCACAAGGGGTCAATTTCCCCCTCCTATGACAACGTCATGTAAAAGTGACCACTCTATTTTATATAAAGGGGCCAGTTCGGTGACAGTTTGTTAAAATTTCCCGTAGGGCATGTATGCGATCTTAAATTCCTCTAGTTTCTCTTATTGTAGCGATATATTTAAAGACTCCATGCAAATATGTGTATATTTAACATACATAAATATATGTAATTTTTACAATGAAAAAAAAATGAAATAATACTGAATTTTAAAATGGGGACTTATTTCATCTTGAAAATGGGGCTTTATTTCATTACGAAATAAACCCCCAAAAATGGGGAGTTATTTCATTTTTGTTTGGGGTATTATTTCATTTCTGTGGGAGTTTATTTCATTATGAAAATTGGGGCATTATTTCATAATAAAATAAGCCCCCAATTTTGTGGCATTATTTCATTTTCGTTTTGGGGAGTTATTTCGTGGGGGGTTATTTCATGGAGCCTTCCAATTCTGGCACACTTTGCGCAGGAGAGTCCAAAGGGCCACATATGATTATTTTAAACTAAAAAAATATATATTTTTTTTTGTGATTTCATACGGTTTTGGATAATTTTTGACCTACGGCTGTGTATTTTTTTGTTTTACTGGTGGCAACACTAGCCTCCATACAAAATAGTACCGTGAAGTAGTTATAAATTATATAACTACGTGCGTATGGTATATTAAGTTTATGCTGATGTTTGTTGAATATTACACCTATGCCCACCATTTCTATACAGATCTACTAAGAATCACTTTTTAATTCGATTTAGCGATATACGCCCGTTCGTCTGTCCGTCCGTTCGTATGTATATATTTTGTTACTTGTACCATATTTTTCATATTATTAGAAGATTAATAAAAAATATTCAATATATATTTTTGAAATTATTTTCAACAAATTAAAAAACCCATTCTATTCTCTTTAAATTGAGGTATTAAGCCTAAAGGGCGGATTATGGGACCGTAAACGTGCCGTAGCTAAAAAGTACACTTATAGAATACCGTAAACGACATTACTATTTAGCATCTATTTCATGTGGTTTTTTATTTTATTCTAGATTTATCCATTTATTTGTTAATTTTTACTTCTTATTTGTTATTTGAATCTATTTTCTTTATTAATTTTATAGCTTTTCCGACTAAAATCATTCAGTTGTTTCGATGACGGATAGAAAATTCTGATTTCAACAGAATGATCTTGCAAGTACGTTTACATTTACGTGTTAGTAACCATTCGTATACACTTCTTGTTGTGGTTTCGAAACAGCTGATTCGTTACAGTTACGCTTACGGTTGGGTAACTCACCATTAAGCTCAAACCACATAGTGAAAGTGCCAGTGGACAGTGTTGTCAAACTTTGTTCTTGAATTTCGCGAAAACGATTTAATATTTTTAAAAAATTCTTATTGCGTTTTGTTTAAAAACACCTCTTGTTTATTTACAATTTTTTCTAATTTCTCGGTAGTGACAAATAGAGAAGATGCAAAAAACTGCTTTATCGACAAAACGTCGCACTACGGTCGACACTGCGTATATGTGGTTTAAATCCTAAAGGCTTTAACCGTAGTGTCGACCGTAGTGCGACGTTTTGTCGATAAAGCAGTTTTTTGTATCTTCTCTATTTGTCACTGCCGAGAAATTAGAAAAGTTTATAAATAAACAAGAGCTGTTTTTAAACAAAACGCAATAAGAAAATTTTAAAAATATTAAAACGTTTTCGCGAAATCCAAGGAAAAAGTTTGACAGCACTGCCACTATCCACTGGCACTTTCACTAAAAAAATAAATGAACTTTAACCATGAATGGTAACCGAAACGATGCCGTTATCGGTAAGGGTAACACTATTTTCAATTATTTCGGTAACGGCATTTTAAGGGTAACGATATTTTATTTATTTCGGTATCCGTATTTTAAGGTTAGCGGTATTTTATTTATTTAGGAAACGGTATTTTAAGGGTATCGATATTTCGGTAACGTTATTTTAAGGTTAACGGTTTTTCAGTTATTTCGGTATCGGTATTTCAAGTTTAACGATAGTAATTTATTTCGGTGTATACCGCAAACTTTTTTACAAAAAGCAAACAAGAAAAACAGAACCAAATTATCAACTTAATGTACGAAAAATACTCAATAGCCACGTGCAATTACCAAAAGCAGAAAATTAAAAATAACGGTATTTTAGGGATAACGGTATTTCATTTATTTCGGTAACGGTATTTTAAGGGTATCGATATTTCATTTATTTCGGTATCAATATTTAAGGGTAACGGTTTTTCGATTATTTCGGTAATGGTATTTTAGGGGTAACAGTAGTCAGTTGAAAAGGTTTTGAATCGATAACAGTATTTTAGCGGTATTGCCTGCCAACCCTGACTTTAACCCTTTACAATATTTCTCGTATAAAATCTAAAAGCAAAAGTTGATTTAAGATGCAATTATGTGTAAACAAATCATACCATTATGTAAGGACATTTGTGGAGAAAAACTGGAACCGGCTCGTAATGGGTTAGTAAATATGTCATGTTAAAGCCATTTCAATTACCTTTCCAATGGTGCTCATATTGTCATATTGATCCGATAATAAATAGCGGAGATACGGGCAAGTCCATGCTTTAACTTTGACCCGAAATAGGAATCTCCGACAAAAAAAAATTTTTTTCCTATTCAGCCCAAAAAGTACTATCTGGGGAAAAAATCGTGGCTGTGCCCCTAAACTCAACTTGTTCACTTAAAGCCGATATAACTCCCGAGATGAGGGTCTCTTTGTTTAGCCCAAAAACAAGACATATATAGGGCAAAACAAAAAGAGGTAAAATTGTACCTGTAATCAATTTTATAAGTTAAATTTTTTCTGTATGAAATTTTCATTAATTTAATGAATTTTTTTTATGAAATTATGAAAAAATAAAAAAAATTCTAATTAAAAAATTCATAACAACAATGAATTTTCATTCAGGTAATGAATTTTTTCATTAAATCAAAGAATCCATTTTAATGAAATCGATTCATTAATGCTATGAACGAAAATTCTATCAGCGTAGATTATAAATTTTAAAAAACCGAACTTACAAAATTGCAAAATAATGGCAAAACGCGAAAAAAGGCTTTATGGTGCAAGCTATTAATTAAAAATCTTAATAAACGATTTACATTCTGCAAATAAATATATTGACGCAGACATTTTTCTTTTTGCAAATTTTTTTTCGCGATTTCTTTTTTTTTTCAACTAGCCGCCAAAATTTTTTTTACGATAGGTGTTATAGTCCTTGGGATATGAATTTCAAAAAACCGCACTTAAAAAATCGCAAAATAATGGCGGAAAGAAGGCTTCGTGGTGCAGAAAATTATATATTATATATTACATTTTTATATAAGAGCGAGCTAACATTTTTTGGCTCGTTTTAAAAAAAGAGCGAGCTTTTTTCTTGGGCTAGCTCTTTTTTTAAAAAGAGCAAGAGCCCGAGCGAGTGAGCTTTTCCATCCCTGGAATCAAGCTTAAACTGGGTAAATGGGTTTGTTATTGGAGTTATAGTTACTATATTAGAAATTTTTTATTTAAATAATCGGTTGAAAAATTGAAAAAAGTAAAATCGCGAATTGTGCAAAATCTATCCTAAATCCACTGCAAAGGATGATGAATGAGAAGAAACGACGCCGACGAAGTGAAACGAATATTGCCAAATAGAAATGATGGTGTTTTCTATTACAATGTTGCTAACATTGTGTTACTTCTAAAAATATTGTATTTTTTTTCAAAAATTTTATCGAAAAATTTAGTTTTCTTACAAACACAGTTTTGAAAATATTTCTTAAACTGTTGCTAACTTTGAGACTATAAGGCCATATTCACGATCTGCGTCACAAAATTTATAAGAAATGATTAGTCGCAACAGCTATGCATCAAATTTTTCTTATTTTGTTGTACTGTATAATAGAAGATTAAGTCCGTTTAGAATGGATCGTTTTGGTAAATAATTTTGGAATTTTAAGATACACTGATAGAATTCACAGTTCGTACTATTTTAAGTAGTAAAGTAACATTTATCGTTAAAAATCATGCTATTTTACAACGATAGCACGCTAACACTTAAACTGTAATTCCTTCACTATATCTAAGTTCCCTCGCTCGATAAAAATATTTATATGAATACCGAAAATACCGAAAATTCGGAATTGAAAAATTTGGTACCGAAATACCAATTTCTCAATGCCGATTCTATATTGGAAACCCTATTTTTATGCCCGGCAAAGCTATGAATTACTTGAAAATATTAAATTAAGGATTGATTTATGAAACACAAGTTATGAATAAAATATTTAGAGGAGGTATAGCATATAATTTCCGCAAGTTTTTGTCAAACATTTAGAAATAAATAGCGTAAATGCGGTTTTGCAAACACATTTCCATATTTTACCGAAAGAAAATGAGAACATACTAATTGTAAGTACTTACGAAAGTAAAAAAGAACTAAAACAAGTACTACCTATTTTTATCCCTTACTATCATTGAAGCTAAAAAAGAGTGAGAGAGAGAGAGAGTGAAAGACAGAGAATACAAGAAAGAAAGATATAGAATATAGACTTCATTCAGACTTGTATCAAAAATATAATAGAATAGATTTTAGAGATGTTTTTTCAACTCTAACCTCTTCTCTTTGTACTTGTTTTGTTGGTTTCAGTTGTACATCGAATATAACTTTGCGTTCTTGGCTATCTAATTCCCGTGACAATTTTCGCTTGTGTGAGAAAGGTTTAAGTTTAGGTATTTCGTAAATGGTTACTCCAGGTGATAATAATTCTTGGCAATTGGTAGCGTCAGAGGACTGTGAACTACTACTTATGCTTAACTGACTAACCGTCGACGATGATTCTTGTGAAAGTTGTTGTTGGGCAACAATATGTTTCTCTACAGAGGTGGATGACTTTTTGCGTTTTTGCTTTTGACCCTGCTGCTGCACTTGTACAGATGACAAAGAAGACGATATTTGTTCTTCTTCCTGTTGCAAGCTAAATGAAACCTTTCTTTGTAGTTCTGTTTTTACTTCAAGCCTTTCAGCTTGCTTAACCTGCTGCTGAATCACTTCCTGTTCAATAACCTGTTTCACTTGTTGTTGGTGTTGTTTTACTTCTACGATTTGCTTTTCTGTTTTCTCTACTTTTACATTTACGATTTCATCTTCCCCTTCTTTTTTAGTTTGTTTCTTAATTACCTTTCTTTTTACGTCGGCAGCCTCCTCCTCTTGCTTCTTCTTTTCCCCCTTCTTCTCTACGACAATCTTGCAGGTCGACTCATCCTTGCCGACCTCGTTGCTTATTACCACCTTATAGGTGGAACTGTGTTCCATGCGTGCCGAACTAAAGGTTAAGCGAGCAGTGGTGCCATCGAAGGTGGTTGTAATGTCTTTGGTTTCCTTCACAACTGTCGTGCCCTTATACCATTCGATTTTGCATTTGCGATCGGACTGTTTAAGGCTCACCAACAACTCGAACGTTTTGCTTTCGGTAACCTTTTGATCTATAAGTTTGCGGGAGATCTCCGGTTTTGTGGGCTTGCGTTCTTCCTCTGGTATGTCAACCAAATGGACAATCTGTGAAACAGCCTCGCCCTTCTCATTGCTGGCTACTAGTTTGTAAGCGCCCTTATCTGTTTCTTCGACTTCGTTGATTTCCAATTTTGCAACAAACTCGCCCTCCTTGATTTTCTCCACAATATATATATGGCGAGTGCTCTGTTTGACTTCATTGTTCTCCTTATACCATATGCATTTGGGTTCAAATTTAGAAGCAACAATGCACTCGATAACCACTGTACGTTTCTTAATGATTTTAATAATTTTTGGCTTGTCTTTGATGACTGGAACAACTAAAATTTTGAAAGGGAAAGTTAAATTAAAATTAGCTCCTTCTATTTTCATCATGCACATTTAGCTTTGTTTTTAAATTTAATGAAATTATAACTGCTGAGCTTGAAATTTCAAAATCGAAGTGGAGATTTTGATTATCAATATTTGTTATTTTATTTGTTGAAATTCTACTTACTTTCAATATTTAATGTAAGATTGGCATTTAGTTCACCCAAGATATTTTTGATATTACACTTATATAAACCAGAATCCTCCAACTGTGGATCTATCAATTCCAGTTTTATGTAATACTGATCACCACGCGATTCAATGGACATTTTGATCTTATTATTTTCTTTGATAACTTCGCCATTGCGATACCAGGCGATATCAGGCTTAGGATCGGCCTTAACCTTGCATTCCATAATTACTAGTTTACCATTATTTTCGGACACTATGCGTGGCTTTTCAACGAAGGTCGGACCTTCACCATCAGGCTCTTGATCCGCCTCAATGTTTAGATTTAGATTGGCATTAGATTCGCCATATTCATTTTGCACGTTACACCTATATGTGCCACCGTCAGGTGCGCTGGGATCCTAAACAGATTAAACCGGGTGGAAAGAGTTTAATTTTTTATCATAGTGGAAATACCAAACAAGTTTGCGAAACCAATTTACATGCGTTAGTATATTTACCAATTTTGTTTAAACTTATTTGGAATTGATTTTTAGTAAAATCCCACTTTTAAATCTATATAACTCACCTTGATTTCCAAAGTTAACTCGTAAGTGTCTTCGGCAATCACAGTCGTTTTGATTTTGATTTTTTTTGATTTAGCGACCACTTCCTGACCTCTGTACCAAGTGACAGTCGGTTCGGGTTTGGCCTTGCATCGGCATTTCATCGTTATTAATGTACCAGAGTCGTTTGGAATAATTCGTGGTTTTTCGATAAATGATGGAGCAAATCCATTAGCATCGTTAGCGCCTAAATGAAAACAAATTTTAGTGAGGCGTATACTCCTTTGACTAAATGTAAAAAATTTAATGTTAAATGATTCTTAAACAAGTGAAAATGTTAGTCGGGAATACGAGTACAATTTGCCTCTTTATCCGGAAGCGGATCAAAATCCAGGAAGGGAGTTTCAATTAATGGTGCACTAAATTCAGTAAAATATATATAATTTGTAAAATAAAAAGCGGACCTGGGTCAAATATTTTTGGTAGAAGAAATAACAGAACAAATTCATTGACCTTATACCATACACTCACTGTTGGGTATAATTATGTTTAAAAAGTTCAAATACCGATTTTGAAAATATCGAAATGGATAGGGGCTCCGGAACCATGGGCTTTGCCTCTATATATACCTTCCATATATCTAAAAGAGAGTCACATATGGATAAGTATGCACTAATAGAAAAAAGTTATTATTTTTGCTATAAGTATATTAGTAATATAGGAACAGCAAAAATAAAAATGTTAAATGTACAGAATTTTAGCTATATTTGAGCTAAATTTTTGTTAATGGAAAATATCAAATTAACCTGCTAAAATCAGCGAAATATTTTGCTAAATAATTAGTAGCCTAAAAAATCACGAAAAAATTTTAAATTTAATTTTTTTTTTTTTTGATTATTTTTAATGCAAATAAAAATCGAGCCTTTTGAAAACAGCAGTTTACAATTTTTTAGCAAATATTTCTGCTGATTTTAGCAGAATAGATTGCAATTTGCATTCAACTAAATTTAGCTTAAAAATAGCAAAAATTTGTAGATATAACAGTTTTTTTTTTGTTATTTTTAGTCTACTGATATATATTTAGGAAAATCTTCTGCAGATTTTACAGTACAATTACATATAACTAAATTTCTGTAAATTCAACAGTTTAAATTTTGCTGTTCTTATTTTACTAGTATTTAGTAAAAAAATCTGCTAATTTTAGCAGTTTTTTCTGCAGCATCATTTTTAACTAATTTTTAGTAAATTTTTCTGCTATATTTACAGATTTATTTATATAAGTGTGGAGATATATGGGACTCTGTGTTTGCAAAAACGGACTCGTATATGGACATACATATATGGAAGTACATGGTACTCCATATATGAGAAAGGGATATTTGGACAAATATGGAAGTATATTTAATGCCATATTTGCAGGAAGGACTCATATATGAACTTAAATGGAAGAATATGGGGTTCAATACATGGGTAAAGGCTTCATATATGGACAAATGTTGTATCCCGTGTGTAAATCGAAATATATATGAACATACATACATGACCATACATTCACTTGTATATGATCATGCATGGGCATATGCGAACATATACGCCATGCATAGTTCAATATATGATCATTCTTGATATCATATATTTCCATATTGCATGTTCATATATGACCATATATGCTTATATATGATTCATATACGCTCATATATGATCATATATGGCCATATACCTTCAAATTTCGGATCCAAAGGTAACCAAATTTGTGAGGAAATGAGAGTTCCATTGTCAGTAGCTTGGCAATAAAATATTTTTATTTATATTCCAACACTTAATTTAATTCCATACCCATGTGAAAATCGAAATTTAATAATATGAGCATACATTGGCTCGTATGTGATCATGCATGGGCATTAGACTGGCCCAAAAAAAAGTTGTAATTCTCACGCTCCACAACCCTAAAAATATGCGACTATGAAAATAAATATGGTCTGACAATAAAAAATCACCAAAAAAGTTTTGTTTAGAGGTTGCACATCGCAATTGAAGTTTGCAGGTTGGACTTGTTCTATTATTTTTAAATATAATTAATGGAAATGTGATAAAAAATTACATAAAATTATTATGATCGCGACATATCAAGTCTAATATATTTTTAGGTGTATATTACGAATATGAAATCAAAATTTAAATCGGTGTAGCGGATTTGGCGAAATTTTAAAATTTCATACAAAAAATTTTCAATTTTAATCAGGAAGTTTTTTTATATTTACCACTATGAAAATTTCTTTTTACGTTAATACATATATATCTATGGAATGTCCTATTATGTGAGATAGGATTTTTGGTAGCAATGAAATTATAGCAACCTAAATAATAGCGAAATATTAAAAAAAGGCAAATTGTAAGTTAATTTTCAATGATATCTGTCATCCTTTTTAAAATTAAAATCAGTGTTATATACAATAAAGGCCCTTGGTGAGTAAATTGCAAAAGTATAACAAATGAGATTTTTCGATAACAGCGTTTATAGGTAATTAGGACAATACCTCAAAAAACTTGAGTTTTTTTTGAATTTTCAAAAACCGCGAATAACTTTTAAATCATAAATTTTTTTTAAATTTCGATTGCTGATTTTTAATTTTCGTTAAAATAAACATCAGATTTAAGTTATTTGCGCATACAAAGCAAAACCAAGTTGAATTTTTAATTAAATCTTTTTGGAAAATTTGGAAATTTTAACTAAAATATGTAGTTTTTTGTATAATTTTTAAAAAACCGCGAATTACTCAAAAGTTACTTAATTATTTTAAGTTTTGATTTCAAATTCCTTTTCTTCACATTAATTAAGACTACCCTAGTAAAAATGATTTTTATATAATCATTTATGATTTTATACAATTATATCTCGTCGAGTATTGTGCAATGTATATTTTATCAAAACATATTTAATTATATAAAATCATACTAACCAGATCCAACATTTTCCGGATCAAATCATATATGGGTTAAAATAATTATGTCTAAAAATATATTATTGGATCCGAAAAATGGTGGATCTAGTTAATATGATTTTATATAATTAAATATCGTCGACCGGCCTACAAAATGTCACATGTGTTTTTTAATAGATTTTCAGGAGAGCGAAAAAACTGTTACAAAATCTACTTTTAAGATATTTTAGTGGCATCATATGCCTTAATGATTCACGACCTCATTTAGTAAAATCATCATTAAGGCATATGATGCCAATAAAATATCTTAAAAGTAGATTTTGTAACAGTTTTTTCGCTCTCCTGAAAATCTATTAAAAAAACACATGTGACATTTTGCCGGCCGGTCGACGATATGCTAATAATCATATACAATTATACTTGGTGTTACATATGACAATACTCAACAATATATAAATCTATAAAATCATAAATGATTACCCATGTGAAAATCGAAATATATATGAACATACATGATCATACATTGGCTCGTATGTGATCATGCATAGGCATACATCTAAAAGAGTAAAATTGCTGGTGATTATAATCACCGGTCGACGAAAAATGGGTTAAAGGAAGGTATATATATGTGTGCACAGCGCATACGTCGGGGACATTTTTTTGATCCACAGTTTACTATGGAGACATTTTGTTAGTTTGCGGCGTACATACATGTACAGCGCATAGTTCGGGGATATCACCAAAAAGTTTGCTTGACCATTAAAAGGCTTTCGATACTGTTGACCATTCTATATTCTGTCTTAAATTAAGTCAACTTTTCAATTTATCATGCATGTCAACCTTATAACTCAAATCATACCTATCAAATCGATATCAGTCAGCTTTCTTAAATAATAACTACTCATCGGCTTTGCCTGTTGAAAGCGGAGTTCCACAAGGTTCGATTTTAGGAGCGCTACTTTTTTCCCTCTATGCGAATGACTTACCAGATTGTGTAGTACATTCTAAACACGAATTGTATGCTGATGACGTGCAACTCTATTTGGGTAGTTCAGTAAAATGCTTTCATGAAAATGTAAGTACACTTAAAGAGCCGTTTACATTATAGGATTGAGTCATATGATTTTAAGTAAAAGAAATCATAACACTGGGAATATAATCCTAATTAAAATCTTAAAGACTTTAAATGTGAGAGAGCTAACTCAACAGAGATGACTTTGTGTGTGCAAATCTTATAAGAGAGAACGACTTTTTGAAAAAAGTCTAAAAATGAGAAATCCAATACGAAATCTTATTACTGATAAAATAATCGTATGACTGCCAAAAAAATATTAAGCACATGGTTTTTTTGACAGATCATATTATTCAATCCTATAATGTTAACTACTCTTAACTATGGCCTCAATCAAATTTATCTCTGGGCCTCAAAAAATAGGCTCTGCTTGAACCCTCTTAAAATACACACGCTTAAATACCAACTTCGATATTGTTCATAATTGCAAGAAGATTGAAATTGTCTCATCTTTAAGAAATCTTGGGATAATTTTCAATAACATGCTTAGTTGGTCTAACCATGTAAATTCTGTAGTTGGCAAGATTAATTATATGCTTGAAGGTTATGGCCAATTCAGTTCTGTGCTCCTTTAGAAATCAGAGTACTTAGCTAAAGTTTATTTTGTGCCCAGTCTGTTATATGGCTGTGAGCTTTTTGCACGTTTATTTATAATGTGTTTATTTTATTTATTAGTCATTCCAATTGTTGTCTATTATTTTTACTATAATTAATTAGTTAAATTAAAATTAATTTATATAAAATTTTAAAATGTAACTCATTTATGTAACTACCAATTTTTAAATCCAATACTTTAATTAAAAAGATATATATGTATCTTGTTGTGTGGGATTGTCAAATAAATAAATTCAAATTCAATTCAAAAAGTCCCCAAACTATGGGGTATATAGTCAAAAATGTCTTCAAACTATTCGCAAGACCTAAAGCGGCGAATACATTAAGGAACATTGAGTAGGGAACAAAAAATGTCAAAAAAAATTTGTAAACACGAATTGCACGAATGTCAACACTAACATTAACATACACAAATCAACATTTGTAAATTTGTATTCCACGCTTATAAAGAGTTTGAGGACAGTTCTCAAACTAATCAAATGTCTCCATAGCAAACTGAGTAGCGCTGTACATACATATATATATTTAGTTTCGTTCGGGGACATAGCTATAAAAGTGCCCAAACTATTCGGTATATTAGTCAATAATGTCTTTGAAGTATTCAGTAGAACTATGAAGAGTTTGAGGACCGTCCCCAAACTCAGATTTCTCCATACTAAACTGTACATCAAAAAACGGTCCACGCAGCATGCGCTGTCCATACATACATATGTCCATATCATATACTCTATACAAATTTTATACCTTGAAAATTGAGCGCAATATTGGCATTGCTCTCGCCATACATATTAAATGCATTGCAGCGATAGTTGCCACCATCTTCCTTTGTCGGATTCTGTATTTCTAATGTCAATATATAGCTATCCTTTGATGTGGCCTTGCGCGACATTTTCATCCTTGCTGAATTGTCTATTCTGTCGTCGCCTCGATACCAAGTTATATCTGGTACCGGATGAGCTTCTAATACACACTCCATTATTAAGACATCTTCTTCTTGTCCAATAGTTGGTTTTTTGGGAAATCGTGGTGACTTTCCATCGGGAATTCTATTTAATTGATTTTTATGATTTTCCTATTCATTTTTGTTTTAAAATATAACTGTGAAAAAACTTACTTTTTAGAACCTCCTTCAAAATTTAAATTAATCGTGGCAACACCCTCTCCATGTTTGTTTTTGGCCTTAACACGGTATTCACCTTGATCCGTGGACTCAACATTAGTAATTTCTAAACAGGCCATATGATATAATTTTTGATCCAGTGTCAATGACATTTTATAACGTCCTCCTTCCTTTAATTCATCCTGGGCATGAAACCTTTCAAAGTGTAATGTTAGATTAATAAATACACATTAAAACCAAAAAGTACACGGTGTGATAGTTCAAAATAACTGGGAATACTTATTTTCTTTTAGATGTTGTCGAGTAAAACTAGAATCTGTTGGTGCAATTTTTCAAACACCCCCAACATCTTTACTTACGGTTAAAAACCCGGGTTTGCGTACCTTCGCACCCTTATAAGCCTCTAACTTACAATTAGTTAATTATCAACCGATTTTTAATATCTCACCGAATTTTAAAAGAGCAAACTTAGACCTTTCGAATGATATATATGTTATTTAAGAAAACTTGAGAATTCTGTGTGTATTTGTCCAGCAAACGCATTTTTTTTTTAATTTTTTCTCCTTTTTTCAACTTTAGGGATGTTTTTACACATTTTATAATGAAACCGTACTACTCGTGAATTAATTTAAAAAATTATTTTATCAATAAGTATAACCAACGAGCAGAGAATCTCAAGTGATTGCAAGATACCCAAACCCTGTTAAACACACTCTTGCTGGGTCTGGCTAAGATTTGAAGAAATTTAACAGTAGTTGACAGTCTTATTATTCCGGTTAAATATTAATAAATATCAACCAATTCTTTTATAATTGTATACAATTAATTGATTAAAATCATTTTACAACAAAATTAAACTATAAAACAATGTTTAAATAGAAAAAAAATACTAAATTAAAATTGCAGAAATTGTTAACATATTTCTTTAGTTCACGGACAGACCCAGTAAAAGCAGCCGAACGACTTGCATAGAGCCTGGTAAAATGCAACTTTGTTTTTTAAAAACCGTTAGTAATTGACTAAGTTATATTTTTAACAAAAACAAAATTTTTGCAAAAATGCGTAGACAATGGCCCTTACTATAAAAGAGTATTTTAAATTTAAAGTCGATTTTATTTTTAATCATACGGTTTTGTTCTTTGTGTGTATGAAAACCCTACAAAAATATTTATATTTACAAATATTTTGATTGGTTGAAAATAAATTAACCAATCAGAATGCTCCAAAAATAAACCAAGTCAATATTTTAACTAAAGTCGACTTTAACTAAAATATACATTTGAAAAATGTAGATAGTAAGGGCGAATGTTTTTCGTGTTCTTTTTATGCACTTTCCCTTTAGTGAAGCTTCATGATGCAGGTAAAATTTTATAAAAACAAAGCATAATACAGGGTGGGCCATTTAAAATTTTAAATTTGAACTACCGATTACTTTGACTTTGAAAGGTAGAATGACATTCATTTTTATTTTCAGGTTTATGTTTGACATTTGCAAAATGGGACGCTATACGCTCGTACAAGATTGGGAAATATTAAAAACTTACTTCCAAAGTAGTGAGTCTTTAACGCAAGAAATTTACGTGGAAAATTTTCGAGAAGAGATCGGCCTTCAGTTCAGTTTGTGCGTCAATTTGTGAAGCGAGTTCATGAAAATGGATCGTTATAGGACAAACCAACCCGTGTATGTTCTCGTTCAGTGCGTTCACATTGGTGCTGTGGCTGAGAATGTCCAAGAACATCCATCAACATCAACTCGTCATCGTTCTCAGGAACTGAACATTTCTCGCACTTCTTTGAGAAGAATTTTGCATAAAGACCTCGGTATGAAGGCTTACAAAGTTCACTTGGTCCAACAACTGAAGCCTCATGACCATCCGATGCTTTTTTGCTTCGCCCAATGGGCTGGAGATTGTTCGGCAGGAGATGAAGAATTTTACCGAAAAATCGTGTTTTCAGATGAAGCTCATTTTTATCTCGGTGGCTATGTTAATAAGCAAAGTTGCCACATATGGTGTGGATTTTGGGCTGGCGGCATCATTGGGCCATCTTCGAAAATGAGCAAGGAGCCGCCGTTACCGTCAACGGTGAGCGTTACCGTGCCATGCTCAACGAATTTTTGTTTCCAAAAATTCAAAAGAATGACATGGACGACATTTGGTTTCAACAAGACGGGGCGACATGTCACACAGCCAACGCAACCATCAATATTTTACGCACTGTTTTTAAAAATCGAATAATCAGCCGAAATTGTGATGTCAATTGGCCTACTCGGAGCTGTGATTTGGGCCCTTTGGATTATTTTCTGTGGGGAGCCATTAAGGATAAATGTTACGCAAACCATCCAGAGACAACTGAAGCCTTGAAACATGAAATCGAAGTTGCCATTGAAGAGATTCGGGCCGAAACAATCGAAAATGTACTGAAAAATTGGGTTGATTGGATGTGGTACTGCCGAGCCAGTCGTGGTAGTCATATGAATGATATTGTGTTCCATTCTTAAAGGACAAAGTTCAAACTTCCCAATAAAACCAGAAATTTGAAAATATAATTAGAACTTTTTTTTAGACCCGATTCAAATTTAAAATTTTAAATGGCCCACCCTTTAATTAATGAAAAGTTCAATAACTCCGTCAAATACTAACGGATTTTTAAAAACAAAGTAGCGTTTTAGTCATTGATAAACTTTTTTTTTGTATAAACTCACGAGTTGTAGGGTTCTTTATAAAATAATATGTAAAACCATCGCCAAAGTTGAAAAATGGCGAAAAATTAAAAAAATGCGTTTGCTGCACAGACACAGATTTCTCAAGTTTTCTTAAACAACATATATATATTTTGATATATATCGTTTGGACTTAAGCTTCTTCTTTTTATATCCGGTGAGATATTTAAAACCGGTTTACTTACAGGCTTAAAAGTGTGCAAAGGTACGGAAAACCGATTTTTTAGCCGTAAGTCAAGATTTCGGCGATGTTTGGCAAATTTCACAAACAGATTCTCGTTATACTCGACAACACCTACAAGAAAAATAGTATCACTTCCTAGATGTTTCGACTTTATTTTTTTTTTGTATTACTGCGTTATTCATCTTTATGAGAATTTAAAAGCAAAATAAGTAAATAAATTTTTAAATTTTATTTTATTTAGCGTATGATCTTATGAATTAAGAACCACGCGAATTTTTTTGCAAAAATTGGTATGACCATAGATTTTTTTGTAAAAAGATGACATACTTAAAAAAGTCTTATTATGAATATATACATATGTTGATTTCATAGGGAAGGGGATAGTTGCGGGATGAAAAGTGGTGCAAGAGTGGCACAGTGGTGGCTTCAAATACGGCAACACTGTGATTGCGTTAGATGTAAAAATTTGGAAGAGTTTTTGCGCACAATCTGATGGAGAGTTTGCGAAATTGTTAAAGCTTTTTAGTTCATAGCCTCATTATATTTTTTAACTCCAGTAGGATTAGCAGCTATGGGAATAACTACGATTTGGGAAGGCTTTTAACTAAATAATCTTTTTTTGGACTTTGTAAGATCCCTACGGGAAATTTTAACAAACTGTCACCGAACTGGCCCCTTTATATGAAATAGAGTGGTCACTTTTACATGGCGTTGTCATAGCAGGGGGAAATTGACCCCTTGAAACATGTCACAAGACAAATCCCAGGACAGGTCCCTGAACTTTGTGGTTATTTTTAACTGTTCGTGGTAGTTAAATAGCTGAACTGCAATATCAGTTAATTCTTAATGCAATTGCAATTAATTGCTAACACCATAATTATATTGGTGTATACATACAGATTTTAATTTTTACACAAAAATTTTTTTAATGAAACTTTATGACAAAACTTTATTAATAATTTATATTTACCACGTCACTCCCGGTTTAGGATCACCAACGCATCTGCACTCGAATGTCACATCACCACCATCTTCACTTTGTCGAATTACTGGTCGTTCAGTAAATGTGGGTTTAATTCCATCTTCAGGTACTGGAGCTTCATCACCTAGAATGTGTGTCGAAAAATGAACGCGGAATTATAAATTTTCTTTTTTTTTCAAAAAATCGAGGATATGTTTATCAGTTTATAATGCAAATCTTTTAATCTAACAGTGTTTTTAAACGTTTTTACCTTAGATAAGGATTAAAGGCTGAGTTACCCAGACGTAACCATAATGTATCTCCGCGTAGCTGACTTAACTTAACTTAAATAAGATTGGAAGATGTGTTGCATATTTTGTTTTATTCTTATGCATTGAAAATATTGAAAACGGAAATACACAACGTTGTGTATTTACGTTTACAATACTCGTATGTTGAGTGCACAAGAATGAAATAAAAACCACGACATATCTTCTGTCATTATTTAACTCATTAATTCAGCATCGGAAGTTCGTGCATTTATAAAAGTGTTTTATATACATAAAATATGTATTAAAAATCGAAAAATTTGCATTTAAAGTTTTCTAAATATGCACTTACATATAAATAATTCTTTCGGCAAAAGTGCAGTTTATGGGGTTTCGCCAAAAAAAAACTATATATATGACCTCCTCTGGATTTAAAAAAGAAAAAAACCGAAATTAATTTTGGGAGGGGCTCGGCCCCGGGAGGCCCGCGGGGGCAAAACACGGGGCAGTACCCACACATGTAAGTGTGGGTCCCGAGACTCTAAATTTGGATAAATTCAACGACTCAGTATAATTACAGATAAAACTGTAGTTTTACAAATTTTTTACTTAAATTTAGATTTGTTAAATTTAAAAAAAGAATTTTTTAAAATCAACAAATTTTATTTTAAACCAAAAAACAGGAATAAATTTTGTTAAAGTAACAATTTTATCTGTCCAGCCAACATACGTATTATTTTGAGTGCAGGAAAATAGCATAAATATACGACCATAACTTTTTGGTGCACGTAAACTTTTTGGGTTATATGAAAATGAAAGAGTTTGATTGGAAATGAAATTTCGATTGCTAAATTAGCGCCGAATTCGAAAATTTTGTTGTAAAAATCGCGCGATTTTTCGAAAAAAATTTTAAATTTTTCGGATATGTTAGTAAAGTGGTGCGGCAGGACTAAAATGAGTTTTTTCTGTAATTCTAGAAGTAATTTAAGTAGTCGTGCGCCTTTTTCTGGTCATTTGAGTACCATTTTACCATACAACAAAATCCCATAATTTTGGGCCCCCTCTTACAGGACTAAAATCGCTCTAGTTAGGGCTACGTTTTAAGGATGAAAAAAAATAATATTATTGGAATCGTGAGAAAATTTCCTTTAATTTTAGTACCCACACTTACATGTTAACTACACTTCAAATAATACGTCAGTAAAAAATCTGTCAAACCGGTTTCAAATTAATTTGACTAATTTTTAAAAAATTTTTAGTTGAAACATTATCTTTATTTAACACAATACTAAAAATCCTCAGTACTCTAACTAGTTTTGAGTGCTAATTTTCAAAACTATTTATAACTAATTTTTAAGAACCCATTCGTTAAAATTTACAAAATTTATTGTTAAAATATAATATTTTCATGTTACTGTTATTACACGGTAGATGGCGCCACCATTGTATCCGAAGTTTTAAAAATGGCGGTATTTCGTTCCCTCCCGATTTTTTAAAATGGCCCATATCTCGAAAACTAAGAGAGATAGAGCAAAATTGATGAAAATTTCGACTACCCCTAATTTAACCCAGCGAAAGGGGGTATCTCTATTCAAAAATTGACCTTGGCGGGGCCTTGGATGCGCGGAAATTTTTAATAAAAATTTTACACTTCATAAAATGGCCCATGTCTCAAAAACTAAGCGAGATAGAGCAAAACGGACAAAATGTTTGCTTCACTAGAGTGCCTTGTATGCCCTCACATGATATGGACTAGGCCCGGGGAGGGTCCTGAGACCCTAAATTTAGATAAATTCTACGCCTCGGTATAATTACAGATAAAACTGTAGTTTTGCAAATTTTTTACTTAAATTTAGATTTGTTAAATTTAACAAAAGAATTTGTTAAAATCGACAAATTTTATTTTAAGCCAAAAAAACAGGAATAAATTTTGTTAAAGTAACAAATTTTTCTGTCCAGCCAACAGACGTATTATTTTGAGTGTACATATGTCTCCCCGTTTTTTGCCCCCCACGGGCCTCCCGAAGCCGAGCCCCTCCCAAAATTAATTTCGGTTTTTTTTTCTTTTTTAATTCCAGAAGGGGTCATATTATTTTATATTTTTTTGACGAAACCCCATAAACTACACTTTAGTCTTTCTTTCTTAACATATATTTTTTTCATACTTGTTTTTTAATATGAAATAAATATTTTTTTAAATTGTTAATTGTTTTCGATGTGGTTTTTATGAATATGAAAGAAAACAAGAAATGGTGCAATTTTTATTTTTTAGCTCAGATGGCAGAGCTGTGGGTTGGCGATCTGGAGTCCCAAGTTTAATTGCCGACACGAGTAAATTTTGTTATGAAAATTTAACGATAAAAAAATATATGTTTATGAAACTTTTTTTTTTGAAAATCTATTTTTAGACTCATAATTTTTGTCAATACTCATAAGCATATAAGTAACGACATATATTTGATTTTCGTGTGTTCGTGTGTAAGCATAACTCATTATTTTGCGCGACATCCCCATACAAAACTTATAAGAAAAGTAACTATCCTAGTAAAAATGGATTTTATATAATCAGATATGATTTTTATATAACCATTTATGATTTTATAGAATTATAACTTGTCGAGTATTGTGAAACATATATTTTTATATGATTATATCAAAATATATTTAATTATATAAAATTATATTAACCAGATCCTCCATTTTTATTAAACCATTGCAGAAAGGATAATGTTGTCTTAGCGATGAAAATATGACCTATTTCACTTTTCCATTAACATCTTTTAAGATCTTCGTAACATCTTATAATTTATAAAAATTTCGATAAACGCTTCTTATAGAAAACGGTTTTCTATACCCTACATCCCACTGTGCAGGAGGGAATATATCAGTTTGTCATTCCGTTTGTAACTCATCGAAAAAAAATTTGGGACATATAAAATATATATATTCTTGATCGTTATCAATAGCGAAACCGATATAGCCGTGTCCTTTTGTCTCTCTGTTGAAATCACGAGCACGCTCCAAATAGTTGTGCTAGGATGGATGTTGAGTTTTAGTCAAAATGTTTGTCAATATCTTAAGCAGTTTGGTATTGGAAAAGGGCATATTTGGTCCAAACGTTATAAATGAAAATGCAAGAGCACCTCTAAAATTTTCCATATTAACATGAAAAAATATTTTATCTGTGTGTTGTTGTTGTCGAATATGAAAAAAGCTTATAGACATCCAGACCTTGAAAGAGATAATTATTTTTTTAATTAATATTCATAAAATTTGATTCATTTTCTGAATTACTAAAATAAAAAAATTCACTGAGATCAACTTGTTGCAAAATTGAGATTTAAAATATGAATTAGGGAATTATGTTTTTAAAGGTCTGCACTAGAGTTCTCCAAACTTGTATGGAGGAAAATAAATTTTGAGTTTTTGGCCGGACTACCCCCTGGAAATATTTATTTGGGTGTAAAACTATGTCCCCAAAAAATTAGGATAATCAGACATCGGGAAGGCCCTGAATTTTGGAACACGGATTACAAGGGGAAAATATGACTTTTTGTGAATTTTCTTAAAAACAATGGTATTTTAAAACTAATTCGAATTAAAAACACTAAAGAATCGTGATTTAGAGTGAATTCTCCTTTTAATAATTTCCAGGGGGTACCCAGTTTAAAAATTCAAAAAAAAGTTTTTTTTGGAGACCCCTAGTCTGCACGCATCAATATGAATAACATAAGCAGTTTATGGGTAGGGCCAGTGGGTATCTATACAACTCTTGCTCTGTTAACCTTTACTCTTTATTTTTGTTCGTGAAGTCGGGAAAGAAAACTAAAACATGTTGGTAAACATTGTAAAAAAATGAGAGATTGAGTGTGTTTTTTACACATTTCCCTATATAAAAAGCATTGAGGTTGAGTGAGTTTTTTTAGATTTTTAAGAGAATTTTCAGATTTTTAAGAGGATTTAAGAGATTCCAATGTTGCCTCAACATTCAAAAAATTCCCGTGCCAACAAACATTTGTCAATAGTGTCAATTTTGGGTTTTTTAAAACTAATACTGATAGTTAATATAGTTTTATTTTTTAAAATATAGTTTATTTTAACAAAATTAAATTAACAATTTAAATTAACAAGAACGGTGAAAATGAATTATATATTATTTGTATAATAAAATAAATTATTTACAAAATTTTCAAATAATATTAACAAAAATTATTAAAAACATAAGTTGAGTTATATATTATTTGTATAATAAAATAAATTATTTAAAAATTTTTAAAATAATATTAACAAAAACTATTAAAAACAGTAGTTGAACAAAATTTACTACACTCATTAAAAAACCCCTAAATGGAAAATCAAACTTGACAACATTGATCAAAGAATTTTTTTTAAAAGAAAAAAACGAAAAAATGTTTCTCAAAATGCTCTTCCAACTCATTTTTTCTCTTAACAACATTATCAATATGTTTTCTTAGCCTTTCCCAAGTTCGCCACAAAACAACAAAATTTGGTGAGGACCGTAGTTTCTCTATAGGTTTATACTTGTTGGTAGGGCATGGATGATAGCAATTATTAAATTGTTTAGTTTTTCACTTAAATTTCAATGCAAATGAATGAATTGATTAAGTTATCAAATTAGTAAATAAAAAATATATTATACATAAAAAAAAGAATTTAATTCCTAAACTAGCCAATAGATAGAGGGTCTATGAATACAGCTTATAAATTACTTCAAAGCATTGTTGGTAGCAGAAACTGTGCAATTATCGGTGAGGGTAACGCTATTGTAGATTATTTCGATTATAGTAGATTATTTCGGTTATAGATAATTGTATTTCGATTATTTCGATAACGGTTTTTAAGGTTAACTGTATTGCAATTATTTGGACAATGGTATTTCAAGATAACCGGTATTCAGTTATTTCGGTGCATTCCGGAAATTTTTTTCTACAAACAAAGTAAAATAAAATAAATTTATTAGTGTATGTAAAATTCACAATTACGACGTGGAATTACAAAAAGTTTAGACTAAGAATAATGGTATTTCATTTATTTCGGTACTGGTATTTTAAATGTATCGATATTTCATTTATTTATAGAGTTTTGAATCGATAACCAGTGTTGCCAACTCTTGAAGGCAGGAAAGCACCGTGAGCATTGTGAAAACGGTTAAAAAGGGTAAAAATTTAACAAAAAGGGGTAAAAAAGCACGATATACATTTTTGTAAAAATTTAAGTCAAGAATTTCAAAACACATTTTTGCTTTGTAAAATTGTGTAAAAAGGGTTCAATAAATAACCAAAAAGGGGTAAAAAAGCACCAAATTAATATTTCAAAATTTTCAAGTTTAAATGTAACGAAGTTGCTATTTAAAATTGTACTACAAGCATTGTGAAAAAATGTATTTTTTGTATAGTTCGTATAATTTTTTCAACTTTGACAGAAAATTGAAGAAAAATTGAAAAAACCAGAACAAATTCCAAAAATATAAACTGTACAAAAAGCACTAAAAGCACTGCCAGAAATCTGAAAAAGCGGGTATTTGTAAAAAATCACAGGGTATGAGTAGAAAAAAAGCACCAAAAAATACCCGAAAAGCACTGAAATGGCAACACTGTCGATAACAGTATTTTAGCGGTAGAGCCTACCAACGCTTTCTCAATGTATGTAATTACATTTGGCTTAGAAGAGAATGAAATATTAATAAAAATAATAATTTTAGACTACTCGCAAACTGACAAAAATTGTGAAGTAACTGCTTAAAAATTCCAATATCTATTTCTTATTCATACGAGTTCATAAATTGATTCACAGCGACTGATTATCCACGAATTAAACCGATACAACAGGAAAGTGTATTAATCTATACATTCTTTCGTTATTCAAATAAGCTATTTAACGTACACAAAAAAAATCGTTACCAAGTAATTAAGAAAATTTCAACAAAAAAGTTTTTTCGAACAATTTTTTATATTGTATATGCCAAAAAACATTATTAGTTGAACACTCAGAAAAATTCTGCAGTTACTACACGACAGTTATTTGTGCGGTTGTAGTTATTTTAACTACAATTGCAGTTAATTTCAAAATTTTTCAATGTTTTTGACAGTTAATTTTTAAACAAACTACAAAAACTACTACATGGTATTAATATTTATTTTATGCAGTTATTTTGAATTTTGTTAGGAATACTTCAATTTTCAATTGTATTTGTGTACAAAGCAAACAAGAGTGCCAAACAATATTTCATCCCTCACAGACGGACATCTAGAAAAATATCTTAATAGTGATCAATAAAAGTGATATTAAGTGTAAATTTTGATTTCTAAATTTAAAATTTATTATGGAATAAAATTAAGTTAAGAATATTTACAAAAATTTGTTTATATTAAATCAGGGGTGGCAAGACTTTATTTCGCTGCGTGCCAGAAACGGACAAATTTTTTTTTTTTTAATTTCTCGCATGCCACCTTAATTTTAGTTGTCTTTTAAAAGTCCTTTTTTAAAAGTTTTTAAAATTTGGAAAATTTCTCTTAAAAATATCATCGCATGAAATAACCCCAAAGGGAAAAATTAAATAACATCCAAGAAATGACCTAAAAATGTTTGATGGTTATTTAATTTTTGGGGGTTTATTTAATGTTTAAATATTGAGATTATTTCATTATGAAAAAATCCCCAATGAAATAAAATTAAAACAGTTTGAACATTATTGCCTTTTAATTTTTTTTGGGGGGTTATTTCATGTTTGGTGGTTATTTTATTTTGTTAAAAATAGTTAAATAATTGAGCGCCATCATTTATTTAAGTACGTAAGAAACTCGTTGAAAAATGTGCTTCAGAGAAAAATTTGATTTTTTTGAAATAAATCGCGTGGTTTTTATTATCATAGTAATGAATAATGGATTTGAACAGAGAAATTTCTATTTCAGATGAAATGGCTCTGCCAAACACGATCAAAACCCAATTTCATATTCCAACATAGGGTGTTATTTCATTATGAAACTTATTTTCAGCCTTTATTTCATTGAGGGTTTTTTCGTAGCACCTATTTTCCCTTAAAAAAAATTTTTTAGATCCAATTTTATTACAAGTTGTTTTCCATTTTTGTGCAATTTTCTGGTACTTTTTATTTCTCCGACTATGACGCATTTTCTCATCGAAACAAATAAACTTCTTTCAATCTAGAATTTTAGAAATTTTCCAAGAATTTTATGATAATCGAATTTGCGAGTTCTGTATTAACCATATTTCTTTAAACAAAACATGGTGGCAATACAGAGTTTCATTAATTTTAAAAATTCGATTTGAAAGCTCTATGAAAAACTTCTGCATTATGGAGTTAAATCACACATTTTTGTAGCGAAATTTAACATTTAACTGAATTTTTTGCAAGTCTTCTAATACATAGTTTAAATTTTTTGAAAATATTCAACAAAAAGTCGCGTGCCACCTAAAATCCACTCGCGTGCCACTACTGACACGGGTGTCATAGTTTTGCCAGCCCTGTACTAAATTAATAATTTTTTAAATAATTATTATTTATGCTATTTTAACTACATTTGCAGTTGTTTGTACAGTTTTACAATAATTAGCATGTACGTTGTTTTAATTGCATTTGTAGTTGTTTTTACTACATTTGTCAGTTGATTGTAAACAGTTGAAAATAACTTCACATTGCAGTTGATTCAAATGCAAATGTAGTTTAAACCTTTTTAACTGCAAATACAGTTCTTTTAATTGTAATTTTCAGTTGCTTTTACCTACATAATTCTCTGAGTATAGCGCTCCTAATTTGGCAAAGATTATTTTGTGTGTATTTAAAAAGCGCACATGTGATCATAACTGCCTTTTATTTACAAGCATTTTAAGTGTTTTGTTCTAAGGTTAATTTTTTTATAAATTTTATGAAGATTCACATGAGACTCAAAAGTTCATCATAAATGCTGCATATTTAAGAAACTTTTCTTTGTATAATATAACGCCCAGAACGATGGGACAATTTAAATAGCCAAATCACTTTTTGTTAAGTTTACTGGTAAGGTTATTACCTTTTTTCGGAGTTCAAATTGTAATAATATGTTAACTGAAGTCATGTATAATTTCAATTTTTTTGGGTAATTTTGTCTACGCTTTTGGGAATTTTGAATCTTGCTTGTGGCAGCACTGAGATTAAATTTACTTAGTGGTCAATATAAATTTGTTGCACGGTGGATTAACTGAATGAATACAAAATGGGTACTAATAATTCTTAAAAAACAGTAATTTTCTTAGAAAACAGTAATATTGCATTCTAAATACAAGCATGCTGTACAACATGTACAGCATTTGATCGTATAAAACCGTGTTTTATGGAAATTACCATCAAGCCAAGCTGTACAGCAAGCTTGATCGTCTATAGGCTCCTTAAAAGAAAAATAAATTAACAAATACATATGTAATAACATATTTGCTGAGCTGCTAACAGAAACTCAGTGTTGCCACCAGAGATACAAGCCTGCCGACTTTAGCCGGTCAAACGCCGTCAGCCGACACCTTTGCCAAGCCGATTCAGCCGCCGACAATATTCGGCTAAGCCAATTTTCGGCTAAAGCCGATAGAAAAATGCAAAAATATTAATTTTTTAAAAATTTATGAAATTTGTTTTATTAACATAATTATTTGAAAAGTAAAATTTTCTTATTTTAAGATATCGTTGATTTTTAAAATGTTTTGCATCAAACTGGCGGTAGCACAACCAGGCGGTTTTGTTGATACTACAATTCTACAGCATTAAAAGGACTGCGTTTGAAAAAAATTTCCATCACAAAATCCAAATAAAAATTGATGAAACAGTCATTCAATTTTAAAAATAAAAGCTATTTTATAACAGTATTTTTTAAGATTAAGATTATTATAAAACTACCCAGTCAGAAAAATACAAACGGGAAAGCGGTGGCACAGTATTTTAACAGGTGGTACAAGTACTGGCAAAAAGTGCTTTCCCATTCCCAAAATGAGAACATCATTAGACAAAAGGATCGGCTGTTCAAAAAGCCCCTAAAAGCACTGGAGAAACAAAATTTTTGAACGTTGGCAAAACGCTGGCAAAACTACTAAAAATAGGTGGTCCGAAAATATATTCTCCAAAATAAAATTTAAAAAAAGTTCATATGTATATTTTTTGGTCCTGCCGTGATTTGAACACAGGCCGTCAGATTGGCAGACGAATGCTCTACCCACTGAGCTAACGAGACATATAATATTTGATAGCTAAACACAAATGAGTGATAATCGCTGGACAACTACTGGCTGTGCTAAAAAGCTAGCACTGGCAAACAGTTTTTTGTAACTAATATGCCAGTGTCAGAACAAAAAAATTTTATAATTAAAAAAAATTTTTTTTTGCTTGCTGCCGGATTTGAACTCGGAACCTCCTGACTACAAACCTTTTTTAACGAAGCGTCAGCATTTTTATAAAATCATTGCTCTACCAGTGAATTGGTTTTTATACCACTGGTTGCATTGGCTAGGTAGCACTGGAAAACCTCTGGTTGCAAACCTTGGCATATCACTCTTAGACCATTCTTTGCCAGTGGTTTTTTTATAAACCACCGAAATTTTTGTAAAACAAATGCTAGAAAAACGCTTTTTGAAGGCGCTGGCAAAGCGTCGCAAATGAGTGTTCTCACAGTCATTTATTTTCATCACCATGGTTGCCCAGTTGTTTGATTTTTTGTACCACTCGCGATTTCTGATTGGGTATATTCAAATTTTTTCTAATTTTATTTTACAAAATTTTTTAATTTTTTGTGATGCCTTTCCATCAACGTTTTTGTGGTATTATTAAATACCTTTTGAGCTACTAAATACCACTTTCCGCGGAAATCTTCGACATCGTTGGCGACTTTTTTTGATTCCTTAGTTTCTCTTTTAACGATGCCCAGAATGAACGAATTGACTCTTCAAAGCTCTACTAATTAATTCGTAACAAAAGAAATCGAACGAAAACAAATATGAATTAATTCCATTCAATAAATAGTCTTTTGTGAATTAATTCATTAAATTTTTAATTCAGAATTCAAATACTGAATTAAAGAATTAATTCTTCAAAGCTCTGGGTGAGGTAAAGCTAAGAATAGTCGAATTTCATTTCCATTTTGGTCTACTTCTCTTAGTTTAGTAGATATGTACCATTTTAAAAAACCGGAAGGGAAAGAAATGGGCTATCTTTAAAACATTAGATATACTGGTGTGGTCATCTAATAGGTGATGGCAGAGAGATGAAAATCTTATATTTTAACAATAAATTGTGTAAAATTTAACAAATGTATGTATAATTTTATCGACATTGTGAAATAGAAACTCAATTTTTATTAATTCGGAAAACTACACTCACAATAATAAGTCTGTTGGCTGAACAGAAAAATTTGTTACTTTAACAAAATTTATTCCTGTTTTTGGCTTAAAATAAAATTTGTTGATTTTAACAATTTTTTGTGAAATTTAAAAAATCAATTTATTTAAAAAATTTGTAAACCTTCAGTTTTGTCTGTAATTATACTGAGTCGTAGAATTTATTCAAATTTAGGGTCTCGGGACCCTCCCCGGGACTAATCCATATCATGTGAGGGCATATAAGGGCACTCCAATGGAGCAAACATTTTGTTCGCTTTGCTCTATCTCGCTTAGTTTTCGATATATGGGTCATTTTATGAAGTGGAAAATTTTTATTAAAAATTTCCGAGGATCCAAGGCCCCGCCAAGGTCCATTTTTGGATAAAGATACCCCCTTTCTCTGGGGTATTACACGGTTAGAGGTAATCGAAATTTTCATCAATTTTGCTCTATCTCTTAGTTTTCGAGATATGGGCCATTTTAAAAAATCGGGAGGGAAAGAAATGGCGGCATCTTTAAAACTTCGGATATATTGGTGAAAATTAACACTCAAAACTGAAGTACTGCTGATAACTAAAATCTTTGAAGATAACTAAAATCTTTGCTTAAATCAGTGTTTCAACTAAAAATTTGTTAAAAATTAGTCAAATCGATTTGAAACCGGTTTGACAGATTTTTCTACTGACGTATTATTTTAAATGTACCTATAAAAAAATTAGAAAGTTGACTTCGATATTTTTGCAGTTGCTTTTCTGCGTGTATGTATCTGTTGAAAATCTTGAAAAATGCACCTTTTAGCTGTCGTTAGCCAGTTAGCCGCCGCCAGTCGACACTATTTTTTTTAGCCAGTCGCCGCCGATGTGTTTGCGACCATTTTAGCCATAGCCGCTGTCTGCCGAGAGAATGGACCGGCTTGTATCTCTGGTTGCCAACAAATGTGTATAGAGCTAAAAGCTGCTAGATTTCGAAATTATCTTTATTCATTCATGTTTTTTACAGTTAATTCTTTTCGTACTATAAAATTATATTTTAATAAAAAAAAACAATTTATTTCTTTTGATTAGAAAAATATGTGTAATTACTTCAGCCTATTTAAAATTTGAAGCAAAGTTCCAAAAAGTTCTCCAGTTCTTAATCTTTAATGCATACAAGTTTCTGATTATTATTTGCGAACTAGGAATATATCAATAATAACAATTATAAACTAAACAAGAATTTTTTTTAAATAACTGAAAAAAAAAGATCTGTTTTCTGTAAAATTACTGTTTTGGTAGTTGTTTATTATGATATGGGTGAAATCAAAAAATGTGATAAGTTTTTGGGCCAAATTTGTGAGAAGAAAAAAGTGTAAATATTTAGATTTTTCGTTAATGGAATCAGTTAGTTTAGTCATTATAAACCTAATTGAAAAAAATCTCTTCTACAAGTTGTCGCAATAATTTTTTTTGCTCAATTTTAATTTTTTTGTGGTAACGGAGTTTACATTTCCGCATGCAAAAGATATAACAAAAAAAATGTGTACGAATTTTCTTCAATTCATTAGTTTTCGTATTTTGGTTTCCAACATGCTTTCCAATAATATACAATTTGTGTTTACCAAATGGGCGGTTTCGCGAATAAAAATACAATTCATTCCGCGAAAATTATTATTTTTTTTTTTCAATTTTGTATTTTTGTTCTTATAAATACTTTTCAAAAATATAAAAATTTTTAAAATCCAATCAGCGGTTGCGAAGTTACAAAATAATATATTAAAAACATAACATTTCGCGATTAAAAAAATCTTAAATTGTGTGAAACAAATTTAATTTGTCAAACTAATGTCAGTAATGGCTCGAAATATCGATTCCAAACCAGTGAAATGCAAAATCAATCGTTTTTCGCTCCAGCAGTTTAGGGTAAAAAACTGATAACTTTTTTTGATTTGACGCAAAATTATTAGTTGAATCATCTTTTGACGCATAAATATTATTTGAATCACCTCTAGTTATGGTTATTTTAAAATATTTTAAACATTTACCTACATTTTTTTAATGCAATCTGATGCCAATAATTTTGGTTACGGAGTTTGCATTTGGTTACTTTTTTCGTTTCCTTTCAGAAACGCTTTGTCGTAATTTTTTTTCCGAAAAAAATCGTATGATGCCTACAAGGTGAATCCAAATATGACATTGTTTTTTTGGTGGGTGTAAAAATTAGGAACGGAGTTTACAACATTTTTTCAAATCTTATTAAAGACATCCTTTTTTATCTCGAGAATGTTACATGCTGCAGAAAGACTTAAAGTCTGTTATACTAGATGATTATATACACGCGATCATTTGAGTATAAATAACATTATACTTTTCGCAATATAATTAATAGATAACTCCAAAATCCTAGTGTATGCATTTTTATCAAAAATTATTACGAAAAATCGTTACAGAGTTGAAGTCGTGTTAGCAAAGATATACGAAAAAGTTTGTAAAATATATTAATTTTTATTAAAAACGTCACTTTTCCTCTTCATACAAATTCTTACAGTTAGTGTTTAGCTTCAGAGGTTATTAAAATATGAACTATTAAAATTAAAAAATCTTATGAGTTACTGGTTATGGAGTTTACATTTGGCCACAAATTTTATGTATTAACCAAATTTTGTAAAACAGGTGACAATGCGCTGATATATATCGAAATATATATAACTCAAATTAGAGTTTACAATTCGGTTTCAACCGTAACCGAAACCGCGGTTAACCGCACTAATTAACCGTAACCGCATGTAAAAACCGTGCGGTTACGGTTAAATTATTATACATTTAAAACCAGATTTCTGTGAATAGTTTAGTATCAAAATTTTTGCAAAACAATAAAAAAATTTCCAATCACGCAGTTTTATAAAACTTGTCTAAATATCATAAAAATTAATACAATTAATACATACAAGTTTTTTTCGTTTTTGTGTTTAATCTGGAACGGTAATCTTATTTTTTTCAAGCGATGATAAAAATTTTAATAAATTGTCGTGCAATATGTAAATAGTTTTGGAATGAAGCGCAAAAATTAAGAAAATGCTACTGATTCCACAAATAAAACTTAATTTTTTAATTTGTTTTGTTGAAAAATTATGAATTTTAGTATTAGAAACAATCTTCTTTTTCATTTGTCATTATTTATTTAATATTATTTTAGAAAAGGGATCTGCAAAAGTTTCTGTATATTCAATTGGTTTTTATTAAAAATTTCTTCTTAAATTCGGCTTCTATTTATACACTACACCACCACGCTGATGTTTGTTACAACAAAAAATATTGGACGCAGGCGCACTTTTTAGTGAACCGTTCGACTTCGAATCACTATTTGGTTCGATGTAACGATGGCCGTATGTCAGGTTGCAAATATTTTGATTTAATTAGGTACACCGACTTTTATCGACCCAAGGATGGGTTAACATTGGTTTACGTTTAGACCTAGTGCCCATGTAAAGGTCTCCCTAAAACTGGCTTGTTCGCAATCTACAGCTCGCAAATACGATGATCTTTTGATGTAATGCGTTACACTGATTCACATGGGTCCATGGACACAGCCTATTGATTTTGTTTAGAATCGGTCCATGTTTAGACTTAGTGTCAGTATAATGCTCCCCTAAAAATGAGTATGTTCGCAGGTGGGAAATATTAAGATTCTATGATGAAATTTGGTACACCGACTTATATCGGCCCAAGGATCAAGTCCATTGATTACGGTTAAAATCGGTCCATAGTTAGATATAGTACCCATATAAAGGTCCCTCCAAAATTGACTTGTTCTCACACTGTAAGTCGCAAATACGAAGATATTTTAATAAATTTTAGTACGCTAACTCACATGGGCCTAATTGATTCTAGATAGGATCGGTCCATATTTGGAACTATCGCGCATATGGACTATATTTCCTATTTTCTTGTACATACACCTAATATTAGGTTAAATCAAATTTTCTTAGGATTTTGCTAATTTTCTGTCATTTTATAGACAAATTTTGACACAAGTCCATTTCCACAACTTTCAGATCAAAAAATTAGTTTGCTTTCAATCAGATTGGTGTAGGGTATTATATAGTTGCCATACCTCAACTCATATAGTTGCCATGCTACAACTTTTTTTACTCGTTTTTAATTTTTTGTGTTTCTGCTTTGGATTTTTATAATTTTGCCGTTGGTAATTTTAGCAATTAATTAATTTTGTGTTAATCAAGTAAGTTAGAAAATGTTTTATTATGAGTGCGATTAACCGTTAACCGCACCAATTTTAACCGTAACCGCGGTTAAGAAAAACTGCGGTTAAATGCAAACTCTAACTCAAATGTAATCCATGCATTAGAAATTAGCTGGTTACACGGTTTTTATCACATTTTTAGATATCACCCATATTCAAAATAACTGATTTAAACAACTGTTACGAAATTACAGTACTTTTCGTTAGTTTTTTCTTAAATAACCGTCATAAAAATTGTTTTGCATTTTCCTATAGAAAAACAACTGTAATTACTGTTAAAAACAACAACTACTACAACTGTCATGTAGTAACTGTCAAACTTTTATGAGTGTATACCATATTTGCATATAAGTAATGTGCATTATTTTCCGAAATCTACTAAATGGCTCTGTTCTACGGATCAGGGAAAACACTTCATTTTTGAAATCGAAAGGAGATTTCCAATCATTTAAATACCCGCACTTACATGTAAGCAGGCGCACCTGAACCCATAATACTATAACAAAAATGTGTTTTTAATTTTTTTATTTTTTTTGAGGTACACCCGCTAAGGTGTAACTTTGCCTTCCATGCTTTGCACAAGAGCTTTTAGGGTAAAATACTCCTGAGTTTGACGTTTAGTGTTATACTACACTTAAGGACTAATTATGGGACCGTAAACGTAAATGTGATGTAACTGTGCCGTGCCGTAGCTAAAAAGTACACTTATAGAATACCGTAAACGACATTACTATTTAGCATCTATTTCATGTGGTTTTATATTTAATCTAATTTTTTCCTTTTATTTGTTAATTTTTATTTCTTATTTGTTGTTTGAATCTATTTTCTTTATTCATTTTATATTTTTTACAACTAAAATCATTCAGCTGTTTCGATGACGGCTAGAAAATTCTGATTCCAACAGAATGATCCCGCAAGTGCGGTTACATTTACGTGTTAGTAACCTTTTGCATACACTTCTTCTTGTGGTTTCGAAACAGCTGATTCGTTACAGTTACGTTTACGGTTCGGTAACTCACCCTTTACACTTAACCAAAAACTACATAGAAGTTTTTGTTAAATTCCATACAAAGTTTTAATCAAAAACTCGAAATTTTTAAAGACTACTAGTTTTTGGTTTAAGTCTTAATTGGGCTTTATTGAAAACACTTTATATATTTTATTTACTTACTATCAAAATTCAGACTTATTGTTGCATTACTTTCACCCAGCTCATTTTTGCCATTCACCTTGTATTTGCCGGCATCCTCAACGGTAACATTTTTAACTTCAAGAGTAGCAAAATATGAGTGGCCATCCTTATCGATACTTATCTAAAAAATTTAAACACATAAATATTTTATTAATAAAGATGAAATTTTCACATTTTAAATTTAAATGCTCTACATATATTTCCTGAATATATTTAGGAAACCAAATGAAAAAATTGTAAAATTTTTAAAGTTGTTTCAAGGAAATTTAAATATTTTGTGGATAATTACAAAATTTTAAATAAATTTTCCCCCTTTTAATACGAACCTCGCTTACAACGAACTAATTTGTCTAGTCCCCCGGAGTTCGTCTTAAGCGAGTTCTACTGTATATTTATATACTCTGAAAAAAAGAGAATCCACACTTTTAAGCATAACTTTTTTCTCTACATTCAAAATTAGAACTCTTGTAAATTGAAAAATTTTCAGTAGAAAACTATGCTTATGCGTCATGTCTCTATGTGTTGTTGTATTTGTATTATTTTATTTTTGAATATTATTTTATTGGATGTAGATAAAATAGTCATGCCTTTTGAAGTAGTCTATAATATTTTTGCTGGGTAACTCTGTGAAACACTCTACTAAGAGAGAATTTGCCAACTTTACCAAAAATACTACACCGGCAGAGCACTGATTTCATAAAAATTACACATTTTGTTAAAATAACGACAATTCAAAAAAGTAGATGTTAATTTTAATTTTTCGAAGGTTTATCTTTACGGTGGGTTTCTGCAAAACGCGCGTCGATCGTCGAATGAGTTACTACATGTATTTTGTTTTTGCATTGCATGTATTTTGTTATTGTATTTTCGTTCGTGTGACGAAAAACGCCATCTAGAAACACCACCTTAACCGTTAATCGAGCTTTGTATCAAAAATGACACATTTTGATTTTCTAGTTTACATAACTTTATTTCGAAAAATGTTAGATGCCACATAAACTGATACTTTGATAACATTGTTATTGCCGTTATTTTCCACAAATTTAAAAAATAAAATTTCAAGTAGGCCATGAGAAATTCATAATTCTAGATATGTATCAATTTTGATACATTTGTCATTTAAAGTGATTTTGTTCAGTTGTGCACACAAATTTGTGACGTGATTTTTCAATATTTGTCTTATCCACGGTTTTTGACCTTGGAAGAACTTGTGAATGAAGTTATGAATGAGAGTGAAGAGGATGAAGATGTTTATGAGTCTGATGTTCATGATGCTAGTGTGCGAGATTCTGATGTTGATGATCCTGATCCGGATGTTTCTGACTCTGAAGCAGAAGAAAGTAGTTCATCTTCAGATGACACAATTGGCAATAACACATATGCGGACCCATTGTATTTTAGTAAAGATGACACTGTTTGGCGCAATCAACCTTATAACATTGGTAGGTTGAGGATGGAAAATATTATTAACTTACGGCCAGGTTTGTAGTGATTGTTTGTTGAAATGATGAGGAAAAAATATATATAATAATTTTTAAGGTGTAACAAAATTAGCATCCAGTCGCATATATTGCATTCGGAACTCATTCTTATTACTTTTTCCACCTCAACTAACAAAAATTATAATTGCAAACTCTAACAAATACGGAAAACATTTACATGGTTCCAGACACATTGAAATTGACGACGAATTACTTCATGCTTATTTGGCAGTCCTACTTTTGGCCGGTGTGTATAAGTAAGTAACTCTACATATACAATTTGGAAAAGATAACAATTTGTTCACCCAACAGGTCCAAAAATGAGACTTTGCACGATATATTCGATGAATCTTACGGAAGGCCAATATTTCGGTCAATTATGTCTGAAAGAACATTTTTATATATATACACAAAATCATTCGATTTGATGATGTGCTAAGCAGACGTGCCCAGAGATGTGATGACAAATTCGCTCCTATTAGGAACCTCTTTGAAAAATGGTCTGAGAGACTTTCGGCTTTATATAATCCTAATGATTGTGTAACTGTAGATGAACAACTATTGGGTTTTCACGGTCGTTGTAAGTTTCGTCAGTATATTCCATCGAAACCTGAGAGATACGGTCTAAAATTTTGGCTTCTTGAGGATTCACGTACTTGCTACGTGTGGAAAATTCAGCCCTACTTGGGAAAACCTATATCCGGAGTTCCAGAGCGAAATCAAGGAGAGCGGATTGTTCTTGATTTAATCGATGGGCTAAAAGGGCACAATGTTACCATGGACAACTTTTTTTCATCACACAGCCTTGGCTAAAAACTTTTGCAAAGAAACATAACAGTGGTTGCAACCCTGCGAAAAAATAAAAGATCAATTCCTCCAAAATTGCTTGAATGTAAAAAAGTTCCTCGGTATGAATCATCTTTTGCATTTACTCCTGATACAACTTTAGTCTCGTATGTAAGTCACAAAGACAAACGTACTATTGTCATGAGCACAATGCACCACGAGCCCAAAGTGGCTACAGATTCCAAAAAGTTGCCTGAAATAATATCCTTTTATAATTCAACGAAAGGAGGAGTTGATACTGTTGACAAAATGCTGAGTTGCTATAGTTGCAAACGCAAAAATAATCGTTGGACTATGGCAGTCTTTTCTGACATTATAGATATCTCAGCATTGAATGCTTATATCATATACAACGAAATTAATCCCAACTGGAAGCCAACTCAAAAACATACAAAATGTAACGTTTTCTTCATGAGTTGGCAATATCATTAGCATCGCCTTATATGGAAAAAAGGAAAAAATGTATGTCGTATGTCAAAATCCATATTGTAAAGAAAAACATATCAGAGATATTTGCTCAGATTGCTTAAATAAGAAATAGAAATGGTTAAAATAGTATAATATAGCTTTGATAAATAAATAGATAATTAAATATATTCAAACTTCTGAACAAAACGTATTAATAAATCACTTATTTCCACGTAATGTAGTGTGTATCAAAAATGATACATAGCTAGAATTATGAAGTTTTTTTAAAGCGCGATCTACGGTTAAGCAATGAGCTCGGAGAGGTTATTGAGGGCAAAATTTTTCACTCATATTCTTGTGTACACTCAAAATAATACATCTGTTGGCTGGACAGAAAAATTTGTTACTTTAACAAAAGTTATTCCTGTTTGTTGGCTTAAAATAAAATTTATTGATTTTAAACAAAATTTTTTTTAAATTTAACGAATCTAAATTTAAGTAAGAAATTAGTAAAACTACAGTTTTATTTGTAATTATACTGAATCGTAAATTTTGTTAAAATTTAGGGTCTTGGGAGCCTCCCCGGGCCCAGTCCATATCATCTAGGGGCATGTAAGGGCACTCCAAAGGAGCAAATGTTTTGTTCCATCTCGCTTAGTTTCATTAGGCCATTTTTTATTAAAAATTTTCGAGGGTCCTAGGCCCTACCATGGTCTATTTTTGGATAGAGGTACCCACTTCACGGGAACACATGGTTAGGGGTAGTCGAAATTTTCGTCAATTTTGCTCTATCTCTCTTAGTTTTCAAGATATGGGCCATTTAAAAAAATCGGGAGGAAAAGAAATAGCGCCATCTTTAGAACTTTAGATATACTGGTGGCGCCATCTGCCGGGTAATAACAGAAACATGAAAATATTATATTTTAACAATAAATTGTGTAAAATTTATCGAGTGGGCTCATAAAAATTAGTTTTATATTTTTGAAAATTAACACCCAAAATTAGTTAAAGCACTGAATATTTTTAGTATAGTATATTGAAGATGACTAAAATCTTCATTTAAATCAGTCTTTCAACTAAAAACTTGTTAAAAATTAGTCAAATCGATTTGAAACCGGTTTGACAGATTTTTCTACTGACGTATTATTTTAAGTGTTGAAATTCTAATTTTATTTTTTTTTTTTTATTTTATAATTCAGTTTTTTAATTAATTTAATTTTTTTATTGTATTTAAATTAATGAAGGGCTATAATCTTGTGGATGGGTAACATGCTCTGGAGAAGGGCGATAAAATCGAACATAAGGGATGGTGAGGCAAGGAAGGTATTCACAAGGAGCACTCCGCGAGGGATTTTCATTTTTCCGCTTTTGTGGAACCTTGTGGTCAACGGAATCCTCCACTCGATAATAAGAGAACAGCGGCGAAGGTTGTAACATACGCTGACGGCGTTGTGCTACTGATCAGGGGAGAATTTATTTAAAAGATCAGTAATCCTATGGAATAAGCGCTCCTGAGGCTATCTCTATGGGCAAAGGATTCCGATCTGGGAGTCAGTCTGGCGAAAACTGATTTCGCTTTGTTCACTAGGAAGTACAAGCTGTAGGAGTTTGATCTATCTAGATTGTAGGGGGCCACTCCTCAACTCATTCTGGACTTTAAATTTCATATTATTTTTTCTTCATTGGCGCTAGTTAAGACCAAACCATATTGTTGCTGGTATCAAATAAATCGCAAAATTTTTTATGAGATACGGGACCAGAGAAAAGCGCACAGTCCCCATATTATAATTATTTGCAAACAGTGATTAAGAAAATGCAAAATACTGACGGAATGCGAATAACGCTTTATGGTCTAAAGGCACATCTACACGGAATAGAAACAAATGTATCTATTACGATAACTTTTACAAATGGAAAAGTTTTTCTAAGAAATTTAGCAAGAACAGTTTTTATAGGTAACCCCATATAGAAAAAGTTGGGTTTTGGGGACAATTTGGAAAGCTACGATGCTGAAAAATTTCAGGAATAGGCCGCGATTTTAAGGTATAGGCCCTATACTATACATAAATACATTTTTTTGTTGAAATATTTTCCTTTTAATTGGTTCTTTGCTAAGGCATAACATTAATCAAGGTCGATTTTACATTCAGCGATTCAATTGGCTTATATTTGTTCCTTTTACTCCTGCAAGGAGCATTCAATTGGCTTAAACCATAAAAAACTGTAAAAATCCTCATAAAACCGCGAACAGTGGTTTTAATATCAAATGTTGTGCATCAAATGTTAACCCTAAATATGACTACAGGTAATGTGCCTACATTTCACCACAAAACATGTATATTGATTGTATTTGAAAATTTTTGTATATAAAAAACTAAATGGAAAACCGCTAAATTTTAAAGGCATGTTTATCGATGTTGCGGTCGCCGCATGGCACGTAGCGCCATCCTGTTGAAACCACATTTCACCCGGATCAATGTCATCCATATTTTCAAACAAAAAGTCATTGATCATGGTGTGATAACGATCTCCATTGATCGTAACACGAGCTCCGGCATAATTTTTGAAGACATAAGGTCCAATGATGCCATCAGCGTGTAAACCAAAAATGTTGTTAACTTTCTTTTAAAATCGCTAAAAACAATGAAAAATTTGGTCATGTTTAAAGTGCTGCAATTTTAAGGCTGGCGACTATTTTTAGATACAAATAATGCAAGAGTTAGAGGATTAAATAGGATTTCCAAAAATATACAGTTTGTACAGAACCGATCAGTACTGCCTAAAGTTTACTATGTAATTTGATAAAAGGTTGATATCGTTAATTTTTCGTTAAAAGCCACGCCCACTTAAAACAAGTGACAAAATGAAAAACCAAACTTTACGTTAAAATTCTGTAGAATTTTCTGAACCATCTCCTTGCTCTTTCGTGGCGAAATTAGCCACTATTTTTATCTTCAAAAATAAAGGCAACAACAATAAAATTAGAAAAAAAATTTAATTGTTTTAAATTATTGGTCACCAATGTATATAGTTTTTTTAAATCTTTAGAATTTTTTAAATTTACACAAAATGTTAGTAAATGTTTGCAAAACGTTAACAAATTATTTATATTTCACATATTTTTTGAATCTTACATAATGCAACCACTTATAAAAAGCTTTCATTTAATCAAGTTTTGAAGTGGGAATTTGTTGTCAGATTTGCTAACACTTTAATTACAAAACTGCGTTTTGTATATATAAATGTAAACTTTAAAATAAGCTTTTTGTAAATGGAAAATTTTTGCTGGGAATCGTGCACTGGCTAATTGTCGCTATTGAATATAAGGCGAAATCTATTTGTTTTAACTTACCCTATGTCGTGCTGATTCTTGAACAATTGTGCCATTGTGGAACCATGTAATAGTAGGTTTGGGGTCTGCATTGACACGACATTCGAATAATAGTCGTTTTCCATCATCCTCTTGTCGTATTGAAGGCTTTTTCGCGAATGTCGGCGCGAAACCGTCGATTTGCCTGGTGGAAAAGAAATTATAAAAATAATTAAATAGTTCGTATTTTAAATCAAATTTTATACAAAATTGAAACTCATGCTGAACAGCTTTTAATTGATAAAATAAAGCTAGGATTTTTTGATTAAATGTTGCGAAATATTGGGAAAAGGATGTACACTGAATTGATTTCAACTTACCGAGTATCTTCTATAGAAAATTTTCCCTCTGGTATTTATTTTTTTTTTGGAAAACCACAGGTTATAAAGCAGTTTAATGTTTGCATTGCAAGGTAAAAATAAAGATTAAAGAAAGCGAAATTAAAAGAAGTTATTATAACAGAGGAATAACTAGAAAAAAAGATACGAAATTGTCATAGTATGATTCTAGTAATCATAAATATGATTCTAAACTTGACCTGTACTGATCATATTATGATCGCTGGGGACACGTTTATCATCACTTAGCATCATATTATGAAATTTTTATTTTATTTTCCCAATATTAGTTAAACCTATCACTAATGACAATAAGTAATTTATATTATGGTTAATGGGTGTTAAATTATCCCCAATCAATACCTAAGATAATTACGGTTTTTGTTAGTATAATTCAAATGAGTTATAATTAATAAGATAACATATACGAGTATAATACATTTTTTACGTCAAAAGAAGCGAGCTGGTGGTCCCGTAGGAGTAAAATGCTTTAGTCTTCTGGGCATTACAGTCCCATTTTCTGGCAGTCGTCTTTGTTCAGAGTTTGAGTGTAGATTGGGGTGATTGTTATACATATATTAAGCTATTGTATTGTAGATTAGTAGTTTGTTTTGAATTCATAGCTTTGACACTTTACCTATTAGCCAGTATAATTGCCTGAATTTGTTTTTTAGTTAATTTCTGATTTGAATGATATGATCTTTCCAAACAAGTTTGGAGTCTAACAATATCCCGAGGTATTTAGCTATAGTATCTGTGGGTATTGTTGAGTTATTAATTAGGATTGGTTGGTGGTCAGTGACCTTTCTATTGGTGTAAATAACTTGGATTATTTTAACACTGTTAACCTGTATATCCCAGGTTTGGAACCAGTTAAGTTGATATTAATGGAAAGATGTGCATTTAAAATCTTTCAAAAATTTTGGCAACCCTGTCTAAAAACATAGTTTAAAATTTGCGGGCTTAAAAATCATACAGGGTTGCCAGGAGGAGCTCAAAAAAAATTTATTAACGTAATGTTTGTTTTTTTCATTTTGTCACTTGTTTTAAGTGGGCGTGGCTTTTAACGAAAAATTAGCGATATCAACCTTTTATCAAATTACATAGTAAAATTTAGGCAGTACTGATCGGTTGTGTACAAACTGTATATTTTTGGAAACCCTATAAAATTTCCTTGCATTATTTTTATCTACAAATAGTCGCCAGACTTAGAAGTGCAGCACTTTAAACATCACATATTTTTTGATTTCTTGTATGTTGGCGAGTAAGCTTACTTGTGTGCAGCAGGTCAATTATGTTTTTATCTATTAAATATTACATGTCGATATAGCTCAGATGGTAGAGCTATTGACTGGCAATCTGTAGACCCAGGTTCGATTCCCGCACCAGCAAATTTTATTTAAAAAAAAAAATACAATAAAAAATATTTTTTTTTATATAATTTATTTTTTTGAAAATCTATTTTTAAACTCATTATTTTTGTCAGTACTGATAAGCACATAGTTAACGATATATTTTTTGATTTTTCGTATGCTGGTGTGTAACCATAACTCATTATTTTTCGCGACATCGCCATATAAAGGTAATAAGAAATGTAATAACAAAAGTAATTAGTTACCATTACCAAGTCTGTAGTTACATAACCACATATCTGGTAATGATTTTCTACACTGGGAAGGTTAAGGAAAATTGCGGTTAAATGCAAACTCTAGTTTCAATAGTCGCGGTGTTGATTATTTTGCTGAAATTACCACTTCACAATACAACGAAATTTTAGTTTACACCAGTTTTGTGCCATGTCCCCTATTCACTTTTCACAGATTTGTGCCTTTAGATCAATCGACCCTTCATTTCCGCAGGGTGTCTAAGGATAACTATAGTGGCTTTATCCAGATACTAAAAGATTTAAAGCTTCTTTAGAAATCGTAAAACGAAAGTTGTTTCCGTATTATTTTCTAAAACCAAAGTGAAATTAACATTAAAAGCAACTTAAGTTTAAAAAAAAACTGTTCAGTAGTATTAAATATGAATTCCCTTAACTACTTCACATAACAAAATTTACATTAAAACCCTTTTTGTTGCTAAAATCAATATTTTTCTGATTGATCAGCAAACCGGTTTTTGTTTCTGAAAAATTCAAAAATTTATTTCTAAATGCGAACACTGAACTAAGATTCTGCCAGAAAATGAGACTGTGGTGCTCAGAAGACTATAAAAGATTTCATTAATTATTCTTAACTTAATCGAAATATACTAATATTAGAAAGAATTGCCTTAAGTACTAACATAGGATAATTACTTTCCAATAGCATTGCCTACCCATTACTTTGTGTTTTTTTTTTTGTAAGTGAGAAGGTAATGACAACCCATTACTTTTAGGACTGGGGGCTGGTAAGTACTTATTTGATACTCTGTTTTTGCTGGGTATTGCTCTGTTACGGGTGTGGGCATTATAGGGTTAAGTGTTTGGTTATAGTAAAATAATTTCATAATAAAGCATTGCAAGTAGTAATTTGAAGCCATTTTTAATGCATTTTTTTGAAAATTAAATTATCTTACTTTTCTTTGGGTTCGTCGGCAGCTGTTGACACGAATATTAAAAAATATATATATTAATAGGTGAATATCATGAATACAAATAAAATTTTAATATTGCTTAAAACAATTAACAAAGAACGTATTTCCGGGCAAGATTTTAAAAATGTAAAATTTTATTTAAATCGTTTTAAAAAATTCAAGTTATTTTAGATCTTGTCATGTTTCAAGCTAAAATATGCACTTTTATCAATTTAATGAAATTTCTATGACAAAATTGCATATTATTCCGCAAAAATTCATCAAAGTGTATTACTTTTGGTATCGCAAAAATTAACTTAAAATGTTTAAAATGTAATATTTCCTTTCGTTTCTCATATTAAAATATTTATGGGACCCATACTTGCATTTGTGGCCTAACAACGAAAAATGAGTTTTTTGCATTTGAAATAATTTTTATTCTTCGCCATAATCTTCCTGAACTTCTTTCAACGGTCATCTAAAATTTCAAAATCTAAAAATAAGCCTCCTATGATTCTTTTCAAATCGAGGAGCCAATAATAGTTGCTATAATTGGAATCACCAGACTGGCGCCGTTTCGTCCAGTGTTGCCAATAAAATTTTTTAAAAATACCTACACTTAACAAAATAAATCCCTTTTTCACCTCATCATCGGTTTTCACCATACATCGGTTATGGTAGCCGAATTTTTCAGTTGTGGCAACAGAAAGACAATTGAGACAGGTTTAATTTGACTGTGGCAACGGAATTTAAGTTGTGTCAAAAATAATTCGATAGCCGAAACCAAAAAATTCATTTGATGCAACTGAACCATACGATTGGCAACAAATGGGGTTGTCAGCACCGAATCTGCTTTCTGGGTGCAGCACTAAAACTTAGTGTTTTCGGTATTTTATTAAAATCCACCAAAAATGTTATACCATCAATCAAAAAGTGGCAGAAATAGAGACAGAAATTTTTGTAATTTAATATTATCTGTCAGAATATGCTTCTTTCACGGAAAAAGGTTAAAATTTGTATTAAATTTAGTATTACCTGAGCAACTATTTAGTATCAGCCGGGCATTGGCGGACTTAAGCCGGTCTGGGGTGGGATAAGCCCACCCTAGACTGATTTTTGCTCACCCCAGAATTTTAAAAAAATCTATCTACAATTCTTTTATCTATGATTTTGATGGCAAAAAGTATCACAATATTTTTTTTTATATCAATTAATCCTGTGTTTTTGGTTTGGGAAAATCTCTACTGGTTTCTTACTGGTTTCGATTTTTGTTTTAAATATTTCTTTAATAAGAAATGTTTTTTGAAATATTCTTACCTAAGAAATAATTAAGAAACAAATCGATCTTACTTGTGATTATAAAATTGACTATAAGAGTTTTTCTTTAAGAAAAATTATTAGAATCGCAAAGTTGTTCAATAAGAGAAAAATAACGCAGAATCTTTTTTGGTGAGTTAAATATCTTAGATTTCACAGTTTTCTAAACGAATAATTAGTTAATATCTAACAAGGAAGTTACTTCAAACTAAACACTACTACAGTATGACTCAC
Organism: Leucophora obtusa; assembly: GCA_949987735.1. NCBI lineage: Eukaryota > Metazoa > Arthropoda > Insecta > Diptera > Anthomyiidae > Leucophora > Leucophora obtusa. The sequence continues at coordinate 17,102,406 of OX465300.1, forward strand.
TTAATACGAACACGAATAAGACGAATTCTGGGATAATATGAACTAATTTTGAAGTCCAGAAGTTTTGGCAACAATTTCAATATAAAAAAACATTGGTTAATACAAACTCGCTTAAGACCAACACTCGGTTAAAACAAACTGTTTGTGATGGTCCCACAAACAAATTTCTGTATAATTTTCCACTTTTAATACGAACTTGACAAAATTCGACAATTTTTTGTATATCTTTTTTGCTTTCTGACAAATTTTAAACCGAACACACAGACATTTTTTCTCCAATATATTTAGGAAACCAAATGAAAAAATTGTTCTTAAAGTTGTTTCAAGGAAATTTAAATATTTTGTGGATAATTAGAACATTTTAAATAAATTTTACCTCGGTTAATACGAACCTCCCTTACAACCAACTAATTAATCTAGTCCCCCGGAGTTCGTCTTAAGCGAGATTTACTGTATGTTATTTTAATGAAATTTCAATATTTGGTAGAAACAAAAATTGTAAGATAAACATTTCACTGTTTTTGACCACCTCGGTAATTTAAGTGGTCAGAAGGTTAGAAAGGGTTCGTCCGAGGTAGACGAATTAGACAGGTTGATCTTAGATTTCTTTTCTCTATCATAATAATCTGAGAATATAGCTTGGAATACATTCCTTGTACGAGGTTTTCTTTAGAAAAATGTATAAAAACATGGCGATTTTGATAGGATAAGCTACCAGGATTATTTAATTTTGAAAATAATGAACATTTTATTAGAAGCAAGGAATCATTTTTAAGTTTTTTTTTGTGTGAAAAAATTTTAAGCATAATGCCGAAAGTGTTTTTTAAAATTAAGAGTGTGAGAATGTGCAAATAAACAGCAGAAAATTAATGGGTCGCTTGCCCACCTATAGGAACGCCTATGCAGCCGGGTCTATATTTTAAAACCCAAAAACTGCTGAAAACTGCTCAAAACAAGGTAAAAAATATCGCGGAATATATTCAAATAATAAAATTTGAGATATCCGTTTGTTTTTTGCTTTGTTGTTTATTATTATTTAAATTTAAATAAAAAAGAAAATTGTCAATTTTTTGAACAAAGTGCCATCTAGTGATAACGATATTTTCACTAAGACGGGATTTTTGGGAAGTCCTACAGGGAGGGGCAAAAAGGCGACAAGCTTCCCCCTTGACGGCCTGCCTAAACTATTAGGACTAGGAAGCTAAAATTCATTATGTCGATTCCTCCTCCAGCGTAGACAACCGCTAAGAAGGTATTTTTGGAAATTCCTACCGGGAGGGTCAAAAAAGTACCTTTTCATCAAAAAGTACCTTTTTGCAAAAACGTACTTTTCTCCAAAAAAATGTACTTATCCCAAAAAAAACCTTTTTCTAAAAAAAGTACCTTTCTCCAAAATAGTACCTTTTTCCAAAAAAGTACCTTTTTCCAAATAAAGTACATTTTCCAAAAAAGGTACCTCTTCCAAAAAAAGTACTTTTTCCAAAAAAAAAATATCTTTTTCCAAAAAAAGAGTACTTTTCCAAAAAGTACATTTCCAAAAAAAAAAAAAACTTTTTTCCAAAAAAAGTACTTTTTTCCAAAAACAAGTACCTTTTTACAAAAAAAGTACCTTCTACAAAACAAGTACCTTTTCCCACAAAAGTATCATTTTCAAAAAAAGTACCTTTTTTAAAAAAGTACATTTTATCAAAAAAAAAAAAATACATTTTCCAAAAAATATGTACCGGTTTCCAAAAAAGTACCAAGAAGTACTTTTTCTAAAAACAATACTTTTCCAGAAACAAAGTACTTTTTCCTTAACAGCAAATATTGTGTTTTATTTTATCTAAAAGAAATTTAATTCTAAAGTTTAAGGCACGCTAACAACGTAGTGGGCTTCGCCCGCTATTTCTCCATATATGAACAACTTTTTTTGTATGATGTGACAGCCATGAACCGGCAGCCATCTACACAGGCTATGACCAGTAGCATCACCTCTTAACGAGATACACCACGGTCGGCACAGCGATGAGTGTGGTTAATTAAAGTTTTGTCAATCACAGCCTACGCAATGTATGTCTGTAATCAGAAGAGGCAGAATTAATTAGAATGTTTCCTCTCTTAATCCCATTATCTCCTTTTCACAAGTAGTTATCACATAATGATGCAATAGTTGGATAACAAGTGTTGATCGGAGAGGTTGGTGCTGCTTTTGCATAGTTAATGAAAAGTTTCATAAAATTAATGAAAAGCTTCATACTTTCAATGAAACTTGATATTTAATTGAATTTCTTCCTTGATTGTATTAAACTAAATTAAGATGGTATTTTTCAGAAAATTTTATGAAAACTTGGATTATCTTAATGAAAAGTTTCAGTGAACGAATTTGAATGCAATTTTATGGACTTTATGCTACAAATTTGTATTTCATGAAGATAAGTCTCTCAATGTAGGACCATATATGCATTCAGCAGCCCGTTTAGAGCTGTCAAAACCGGTTTCCGAATTATTTGATAAACCTGGTTTTTCCTATAATTCCGGGGTTTTTAAACCGGTTTTTGAAAAAAAGCGGTTTTCGAATTATTCGAGAAACCGGTTTTTCGTGTCGAATAATTCGACATTTTCGAATATTTATAAGGTAAAAATTTCTAATAAATTTTCTTCATTTGTTCAATAATTATGCAAAATATTTAAATGCCTATGCATAATAATTTGAAAACCTTATAACACATTTATAAAACGAATTTTGTATGGAAAATTTATAAGTCACTTAAAAATTTTCAAAGTGATTATGCATATGACCTTTAATGTTTGATTCCCTCCTTTAGGTAGGGTTTATTGACGTTGTCGTTGCTATGACGTACATTAGTGGATTATTATCGAAAAAAATTATTTTTTCGAAACAAAAATTTTGAAATTCTTTCCAGAGACTGGTTTTTTCAGATTTCTGCATTTTCTCTGTATCCTAAAAAAGTCATAATTTTTTGACATAAAGTTTAGTAAGAAAGATCTAATAATTTGTCCTAAAATGCATATAAAATCATATTTTCCATTTTTTCTTATTTTTTAGCTTTTCTCCCCCCGTGATAAAACATTTTGCGACTTAAAACCGTAAAATTGTAATAAAAATTCTAAAAGTCACAAATTGTTTCACATTAATTGGAAGACTACAATCTTCATAAGGCCAAAGTTATTTTTTACGATATTTTCAAATCGTGCTGTCTATTAAATTAATGCAAACAAACTTCCACCGCAATTTTATAACAATTCAGAGCAAGTGAAAAATCATTTCTGTTTTTATGGACGTTAATAGCCTTTTTCGCAAAAATTAAGAACAAAATACTGCGCTTTTAGATCTGTCCGAAAGTGTTTTTATTTAGAAAAAAAACAGCGCCTTTAGAAAAAATAACTTTTATTTTTAAAGGTGGATTCGCGGTAATGGAATAATTTACGCTGCGAATTGCTTTCAAGAAAGAAAAAAAAAATAGAATATTTCAAGATTTTTAGCAATTTTTTGCAAGTTTTATAAGAAAATTGGATATATAGCAATAGCGCTGTGGTGTAATGGTTAGCGCGTTGGACTGTTACACGTGAGGTTGCGGGTTCGGGCCCCAACCAAGGCAACATCAATTTATGAAAAATAGTAATATGTATGAGTTTTTTTCTATCCCTCATACATATCACAGCGTCCTCCTTCGGTGTTCCCATAGCACTTAACTCCACCGAAGTAAAATAATATAATAGGGCTATGAACTAAAAAGCCTCAATAAAGTTCGCCAACTCACCATCAGATGGCACGCAACAACTGTTCTAAAATTCAACATCTCTCGCAATTAAGCATTAAACACATAGACGACTGCAGCTACACGACTACAGCCTGTCAAAAATAAAATACACACATTTATATGAAAACGATTATTTTGACACCAACACAGCTACACGGCTAAACGACTACATTTGCCGCTGTAGTCAACTTAGGGTAATTTCTATTTTTGTTGGCTACAAAACAAAAATAGTGTTGACAATATAACAAAATATGTAAAACAGGACAATTTTTCCCGCTAGAGGCGAAATAAAATCGCTAGTTCTGACTAAAAAATCACCGTTATGGGAACACTAAAGAAACAGCTGTTTATATTTTACAATTTTTTGAAGGTTTCATTAATTTATATTTGGAACTAATTTTATTGTGATGTTTTGTAAAAAAAATGGATCTTACAAAATTAACAAAATATTCCTCAGCCATTATTTTAGAAGCACAAACCAAAAAAGATTAACATTTATCAAAACGTCAATTTTTTGCATCATCTGTTTACTATGTTACTGTCGTTTTCAAAAAAATTAAGTAGCTGACTACACGACTACAATTGCAGCCAGCAGCATTTGTAGTCGTGTAGTCATGTAGCCGCAGTCGTCTATGTGTTTAATGCATTACAGTGTTGACATATTTGAAGCCCTTCATCTTTCACCACCTTTCACTTCTTCTCTATCCCCTTTCCAAAGGAAACAACACGTTAATTAATAGGAAGAATTTCCTGAGTGTTGCTTCTCTTTAAAAAAAAAAAAAATGATTATTTACAAAAACCGCAAAAACCGGTTATTCGAACCGGTTTTGAATTAAAAAAACCGGCACCCGGTTTTTCAAAAAGGCAGTTTTTAGAAGTATTCGAAAACCGGTTTTTCAAATAGGTCGAATACTTAACAACTCTAAGCCCGTTCCTGTATCTAATACGAGGAATTTTCTCATCAAGAAATTCATTGTTGCCCGGCTTTATACAGGCTGAGTTATGAGATGAGAAAGTTGACTAGAATTCTAGTGGTTAATTTTTTAGGTTTCGTAAATTTTATAAATGCGGATGCATTATGTTTTGTCAAATAAATAGTTAGATAGAGGAATACCATGCATGCATTGCATATTGCGTTATTTATTTTTAAATGATCGTGCTGTAAATGATAATAAAGTGAGAACACGAAGACCAAGCCTATGTTTTTCTGACAGTGTTGTTAATTATTCTGCTGCTGCTAAATGCAATACTCATCTTTCTAAGGGTTATCGTGGTGATGCCTGTTGTTGTTGCTGCTGTAAGTGCAAGCGGTTAATAATTTCATTGCAATTCAATTTTATATTTTCTAATTAATTTGAATTAATACAAAGTCCATTCAAATGCATTGGAAATGAATTGCAATTTATTTTACCTAATTTATTTCAATTGAAAATGAGTTGCAATTCATTTGAATTGGAAATGAATTGCAATTCATTATACCCTACACCACAATGTGGTCAGGGTATTATAAGTTTGTGCTGATGTTTGTAACACCAAAAATATTGGTCCCAGACCCACCTTATAGTATACCGATCGGCTCAGAATTTTTTTTATTTCGATTTAATGATGTCCGTCTGTACGTCCGTCTATCTGTCTGTCCATGCATTCTTGTGCGCACTCTACAGGTCGCAAATATTAAGATATTTTGATGAAACTTGGTACACCGACTTATGTCGGCCCAAAGACGAAGCCTATTGATTTTGGTGAACATCGGTCGATGTTTAGACCTAGTGCCCATATAAGGGTCCTACCAAAATTATATTGTTTATACGCTGTAGGTCGCAAATATTAAGATATTTTAATGAAATTTGGTTCGCTGACTCACATTATAGAAAATTTTGACACAAGTCCTATTTTAACCCATTCGAATTTCGGATCCAAACATTAGTTGGTCGGCATGCCCGACTTTAACCTTTTTACTGGTTTTTTTCCAAATTCATGTGAATTGATTCAATTTTCATTTTTGTGAAAAGAATTAATTCAAAATTTTGCTAATTCAATGCATGAATGATTCGCGAATTAATTCTAAAATTAATGATTCATTTACAGTTCTGGTTTTAATTAAGCAGTTAATACGACTTTTGCTAGACTAACTTTTCTGTTTGAATTTCGTATTAAATGAGAAGAGATCATCCCCTATTTTGATTTTTGTCTCCTTCGTATATATTGAACGAAAAGAAGTAGGGAAAATTATGATAAGAATCGATATCCCCACCACGTTTATATTACTCTATCTCTTTTTTGATTTTAGTAGGAAATGCGCAGGGAATTTTGAAAAACATTGTGATTAGCTTTTTCAACAATTCTTCAAAGGGAATTAATTCAATTGACCTCTGAAGAACTTATAAAGGGTGTGTTTTTAAGCCCAATAGAACTTTAAATTGTCGAAGTGCAATCTGGACTTCCAATTTTGGGCCACTTTTTGGAGCATTGCTGGCCGTATGTCACGAATAACACGAACAATGTTGTCCTCTAAGGCGTCAATTGTTGCTGGTTTATCAGCAAAAACCAGTGACTTTACGTGGCCTCACAGGAAATAATCGAGAGATGTCCAATCGCATGACCTTGGAGGCCAATTGACAGTTCCATTTCCCGAAATCAACTTATCGCCAAATTTTGATTTCAATTAGTCGCTGTTTGCGGTCGCCGTATAGAACGTGGCACCATCCTGTTGAAACCACATCTCGCCAGGATCAACGCCATCATTAATCATGGTGTAATAATCATCTCCATTGAAAGAAACGCGGGCTCCGGCTTCATTTTTGAAGAAATAAGGTCCAAAGATGCCAAAGCGTGTAGACCTCACCAAACTGGATGTAATGCAGTCTGTGGGGTCTGTTCTGGATTGGTTTCACTCCATATGCGACAATTTTGTTTATTAACAAACCCTTTAAGCAAAAAATTAGCCTCATCGCTGAACACAATTTTGCGTCTAAAAGTTGCGCGAATTGATGACTGATTTTCAAAGTAAATCTGGATAATTTGGTAGAGTTTTTTAAGCGTCAATCTATTCATGATGATTTGCCGGAGTATACTTATAATAAATGTCAAAATGTGAGCGCAGTACGACAGTTCATTTGACAGTTAACCCTTGCGTAAGTTATATCAGGCTTAAAAAACACCCTTTATATAAGAAAAGTTATTTAGTTCTAAATAAAGATTATCTAATTTTATTAAAGATGCACTGATGGAGACAAAATTATTCTATCTCGCACAGCCCTCGCTCTGCTTACAATACAGTTGCGAGCATAAAAAATGCAACTCTACGCTAAATCACTTAAGTATGCTTTAATTTCTTCTAATAGTTTTTATTTGGGCTTATCTTTTGTTATTATATTCGTTGATGTGTATGTTAATATTTTAAGTCGTTTGATTTGCATTTATTTATGTGAATTAATTTTTACGATTTTTTTTTCTGAAACTAGTGCCTATTTTGTGCGAGCAAAAAAATGCAACGAAAGAATAATATGTATCAGGTAAGTAAGTATAAAAATGTTATTTATTCACGAAATTTGAACTGAATTAAGCAAAACTTACTAAAGTGATTATTATTTATAAAAAACAAATATCTAGTGATAGCATTGCTGCTATTATTACAGCGCTTTGGGTAGGCAAACCTTTACTTGAAATCGGAACTATGTTTCAAGGAAACAAGTCGACTGTGTCATGAATTGCAACTCGGCATTAGCCTCGCGGTTTTATTCATAGGAAATGGAAGACCTTAAAAAACAATTAAAAGACAGGACAGAAATATGATCTCTATTGTTAAAGCGACCGCAATAAGACCGCCGTAGATGTTATGCAGTATGCTTCAGAACATTTGGGCGCAACCACCGGAGTTCATACCGCACATAGACGCTTAAAGAAAGCAAACTTGTTAGCAAGACGTCCAGCAAATGAACCCTTAATAAGTAAAGTAAATACAAAGAAAGCGCCATAAGTATTGGGCAGAGAACAATGGGCAAAGGTTTTATTTAGTGACGAAACAAAATCAAATTTATTTGGAACCGATGGATTGAAGTTCATCCGTAGACCACCAAATAAACGGTACTCTCCTAGATACTAGAAACAACGCGTTAAATACGGCGGAGGATCCCTTATGCTGTGGGGTATGAAATAGTTGTCTTAAATATAACACAGTTATTTAAATTTTTATTTTAAGGTGCATTCTCCCGTGATGGTGTTGGACTAGAAGTCAAAATTGGTGACAGAATAAACGCAGAGGGTTACTCAAAATTTTTGATTAACCGAATAACGATTAACTTATTGAATACTCTAGTATATACTTAAAAAATTACTAACAGTAGAGCGGTCCGATACATCTTTAAAAAAAAAAAAAGAAATAGTACACTTTAAAAATTTGAGTCATATGCATAATCACTTTTTAAATTTATAAATGGCTTATAAAACAAATTTTTCTTAAAAGGGAAGTAATATAACATCTTAGCGGAATAATATGTTGTTTTGTCATGGCAATTTCCTAAAATTGATAAAAGTGCTTCTAACTTGACAAATTATAGTTTAGCTTGACTGGAGCTAAACTTGACTGGAGCTAAAATAACTTGACAATCAAGCGTATTCTTGGCCATGTGGTAACCCTATTCGCAATTTTCACTCCATGCCCTTTACGATGATACCATTATTATCATTATTCGGTCAGAAAGCCTTTGTTTCTTAACTATCCCGAAAATAATTTATGCAAATTTAAATCAATGTAACGAATTTTTACTTTTTTCTTGAATTTGAAATCCTTGGAGTAAACTTTACATATTTTGTTTAAATTAACTATTAATTATTAAAAAAATTATATCTAATATTATTCATATACTAAAATATTCTGCTGGATAATACTCAGAGAAATACGAACTTTTTGAAAATAATTCGAGAAATAATACCCAATATAACCAACATAGTTTTTGGCTGAAATGTCATTTGAAATGTACTGTTTTTAGCAACCATGACTGCAATTACGTATTTTTAACGAAAAAAAAAAATGTGAAACTCCAAAAATTAAAAGAAAATGGACATAATAATGTAGTGATTGATATTATATTATCTTTTATCTGAAACTATTGCTTGCGATAAAACCCCGTAGAATGCTTTCTGATTTTCTTTCTTAAAAGATAATTTAGGAACCCAAGTGCAAAATAAATAAATTTTTTTTGCAGTAAGTATATATTTTGAACATAATTTATTTCCGATTATATAATATGAATGAGTGCTAGCTTTAAAATTACCCTCAAAGGAATAAACACAGCATGTGTGTTTGGTATGTTTTCGCCGACACTAAATATGTTAATTTTGCTACTTATTCATAGTTGTTTACTAAATATATTTGGAATTTTTTAAAACCGTTCCAAGAGTCAAAGCGGCAAGTCGCTTCAAAACAGAGTTTCTACACAGAGAGAATTTAGCTGGACGAGTTTTAATGAAATTTTTCACTTAACTAATGAAGTTTTTTTCACAAAATAAACGAAAAATTTCTTAAATTGAATGAAAAAGCTTCATACACGGAAAAAATAAAAAGTGTATAGTTATCGAAGTACTTAGGTAAAATACAACTTCAAAAGTATATTTTGTAGGTTAGTAAAAAAATACATGTAGATTTACCAATTTTTGATTTTTGTCAACTTGCCTTAGCTTTTGACCTATTCCATTTTCACGCACTTTAAAATATGTTAAGTTACCTAAGTTTTTTCTTTTATAAATTGTCTTAGAAAATATTACATTTCAATTAAAGGATTGTGTAACTTAGCAGAAAACTTTTGAAGTTGTATTTTACCGAAGTACTTCGGCAATTATCCACTTTTTATTTTTTGCGTATATATTTTATAAATATAGTTTTAATGAAACCTTTTCATTTAGTGTATTAAACTTTTAATAAATAAATTTAAATTTGCAATTTTTCACAAAGATTTTATGAAAAACTTCATTGATTCAATGAAAAGACGGGTTTCAGTGGAACTTCGTTGGTTTTATGCAAAAATACATTAATATCATGTAGATAATTCTCTCAGTGTATACTAAATAGAAACTGTATAATAAATGGAAAATATTATTTACCAACTTTCAGTTCTTTTAAGTAAACAAAGGTAGCATTCGGCAGAGAAACCTTAAATTGATACCAGTGACTTGTAGCGCTTTGTGATTACTTACTCTGCTGAACGATGTTTTATTTGTTTTGTTTTTAAATACACTTTTTTCTATAGTTCCTTTTATTTTTTAAAATTTTTGTTTTTGAATTTTATGAGTATGTTTTTATTTGTCATTCTTACAAAACAATTTTTTTTGTAAATGAACAACAACAAAAGTATCACTTATTGATCAAAAGTAGCAAACTTTTTTTATGCTACCAAAATATGACAGCGCTACCTGAGCGCTCAGACTGAGCGGTTAGTGATCAGGTCGTTCAGCAGATAGTTGTACAACTGTTGTAGAACTGTTGACTATTAAAGTTATCTGCCGAACGCACCCAAACTCTCTTTTTACTCAAAATTTAACACATTTTTAGAATAAGTTACAAAAAAATTTGGGTTCACAAAAAATTGCACTGAAAAAGATGACAAAGAAAAAACATTAGAAAAAACTACAATAAAAAATTAAGTTATTGTCGTAAATAACTCTCCACATTTTTGTTAAGACTATAGACATAGGGAATTCCCAAAAAGTATTGAATTATAAATACGAACAAAAATAAATATTTTATTAAATTTGACAATAATAAATAATGATCCAAAACTTTATAAGGGGTTTTATAGCGGGGTAGCGCAATTTAGTTTTAACTTTTATTTATATGTAAAATGTAAAATTACTTTTTACGTAATTACATTTCGTACGTACATTTCGTGGTAAGACCCATAGACCATTTTTGAAAAAAAAAATTAGTTAGGAATGGATTACTTATCTTTTTCTATATATATGTATAAAAGAGTAACGTGAGTGACTGACTGCCTGACTGACTCAACATCGCCCAGCCCAAACCTCTGAAGCTAGGAGGTTGAAATTTGGTATGTAGGTTCCTCCTCCGGTGTAGACGTCCGCTAAGACGGGATTTTTGGAAATTCCTACCGGAACGGGCAAAAAGGGGAAAAGTCTCCCCCTTGGCGGCCTGCCAAAATGCCTTTGGCTAGAAAGCTAAAATTTAAGATATATGTTCCTTGGAGTATGGGCTAACTTTTCTGGAAAGTACTTTCTAGAATTTTGGACAGTTACGTTGTAAAAATGGGAGTTATAAAGGGGAAAAACGGCCTGCCTAAACCGTTGGATGTAGGAAGTTGATATTTGGTATAAAGGTTCCTCCACTATCGTAGACATACACCAAGACGGGATTTTTTGAAATTTTTACAAGGAGGGGTAAAAAGGTGAAAAAGTCTCCCCCTTGACGGCCTGCTCAAACTGCTGGAGCTATGAAGTTGAAATTTGGTATGTAGGTTCTTCGACCGGTGTAGACGTCCGTTGAGACGGCATTTTTGAAATTCTTATCGGGAGGGGCAAAAAGGGGATAAAAAAGTACCGTTTTCCAAAAAAGGTACCGTTTTCCAAAAAAGTACCTTTTTCAGAAAAAAGTATCTTTTTCAAAAAAGTACTTTTTTCCAAAAAAAAGTACCTTTTTCCAAAAAAAAGTACCTTTTTCCAAAAAAAAGTACCTTTTTCCAAAAAAGTACCTTTTTCTAAAAAAATGTACCTTTTCCAAAAAAAAGTACCTTTTTCCAAAAAACATACATTTTTCCAAAAAAATACCTTTTTCAAAAAAAGTACCTTTTTCCAAAAAAAATAAATTTTTCCAAAAAAAATACCTTTTTCAAAAAAAGTACAAATAAAGTACTTTGTAAAAACAAAGTATCTTTTTCCAAAAATTTTCGCTTTTTCCAAAAAGTACCATTTAAAAAAATACCATTTAAAAAAATATAATTTCAAAAAAAGTACTTTTTTTCCTCCCCCCACGGATATCTCCACTAAAACAAGGTTTCTTGATATTCGGCATAGACGTGCGCTAAGACGGGATTTTTGGAAATTCCTAACGGAACGGGCAAAAAGGGGAAAAGTTTCCCCATAAACAGTCTCACAAATTGGAAAAGTGCCTGCCCAAACCCCTGGAGGTAAGAAGTTGAAATTTGGTATAAAGGTTCCTCCACTGTAGTAGACATCGACTAAGTTTGTATTTTTGGAATTCCCAAAAGGAAACTCGGTATGTTTGTGTAGGCATCCGCTTAGACGGAAGTTTTGAAATTCCTATCGGGAGGGGAAATAAGGGGAAAGTCTCCTGCTTGACGGCCTGCCCAAACCCTTTTGGCAAACCTAAAATTTTAAATATGTATTCCTTGGAGTAGGACTAACTCACCGGCAACGTAATTTTTCTATTTTGGAAAAGGAACATAGTAAAAATGGTGGTTGAAAGGGAAAAATGCCCCCAATAACGGCCAGCCCAAACCGCTGAGGCAATGAAGTTGAAATTTGGTATGAATGTTCCTCCTCCATCGCAGATAGCGACGAAGATGGAATTTTTGTAAATTCCTAAAAGGAGGGGCAAAAAGAAGAAAAGCCTCCCCTTGGTGGCCTGTAAAAATCCCTTCGGCTAGAAACCTGAAATTTAAAATGTGGGTCCCTGGAGTAAGGGCTAGGGATACTTTTTTGAATTTTGGACAGGGTCGTTATAAAATGGGGGCTCAAAAAGGGAAAGTGGCCCCTTAACGACCTGTCCAAACTCTTCCAGCCTAATTCCAACCGGGAGGGACAAAAAAAGAAAAAGTGTCCCACATGACAGCCTGCTCAAACTACTGGAACTAGGAAGCTGAAATTTCCTGTCGATGGATTTTCGGAAATTCCTACCGAGAGGGGCACAAATAGTAAAAGTTGGCTAGAAACCTGAAATGTAAAACATATGTTCCTTGGAGTATGGGCTCACTTATCGGGAAGGTGCTTTTTGAAATTTTGGACAGGGACATTGCAAAAATGGGGATTAATGAAGCGAAAAGTGCCGCTTAAAGGCCTGCCCAAACCGCTGGAGGTAGGAAGTTGAAATTTGGTATTAAAGTTCCTCCTCTATTGTAGACATCCGCTAAGATGAGATTTTTGGAAATCTACACAGGAAGGGTCAAAAACAGGAAAAGTCTCCCCCTTAAAGGCCTGGACAAACTGCTGGAACTAGGGAGCTTAAATTCGGTATTTGGGTTCCTTCTCCAACGTAGCCAAACTGCTGGATATAGAGACCTAAAATTATGTATGTAGTAGGTTCCTCCTCCAACGCAGACGGAAGTTTTGGAAATTCCTACCGGGAGGGCTAAAAACGGAATAATTCTCCCCCTTGATGGCCTAACCGAACTCTTCCGCCAAAAACCTGTAATCCACAATATGTTTTTCTTGGAGTATGGGCTAACTTATCGACAAGGCATTTTTAGGACTTTGGACAGGAACGTGGTAAAAATGGTGGTTCAAAAGGGGAAAATTGCCCCCCCCCCCCTTAACGTCTGCGTCTTAAATTAAGAAACTAAATTTAAGAAACTAAATAGGAAACGAGTGGAATTGAAACACTACACAAGTGGAACGAAATTGATATAAACGTTGAACGAGTGGAATTGAAATCATAGACAATGGAAATGGATTGGAAGAGGGAACGAAATGGAATGGACTATAGAACGAAATGGAATAAGGAGCGAGATGGCATATAATGGGGAACGAGTGGAATTGTAACACTGCAGTTAAAAGAGGAATGGAAGGGGGCAAGTGCAAAGAAATGGAATGGAAATAGAAGCGATTGATATCAATATCGATACACAAGACAGTAGGAATGAAATGGAATGAAACGGGGAACGAGTGGAATTGGAATAACAGATAATGGGAACGAAATACAATGGAATGGTGAACGAAATGGAATCTTGGAAGGAAATGCATTGGAACACTAAAATTGTTAAACAAAATGGAATGGAATTTGAATGACTCAAACTGCCGGAGTTTGGTACTTGAAATTTCGCATACTATTAAGGCAAGATTATATATGTATATTTGGGATTTTTACTGGGAGGAACAAAAAGGGGTGAAGAACCCGTTTAAATTAACTGATCAAATACTATCCACAGAATATGAAACTTATGTAGCATTGAAATATACTCTCCAAAAAGTTAAACAAATTTTTTAAAAGAGAAAAACCCTTAGAAAAGGAATGGAACTTATATATTCTGATATTTAAACTGCAGGTAACGAAGCACCGGTGGAAGAAACCGACGCAGTAAATTTTCCAACTGGATTTGCGAATTTACTTGAATTGCCAGGTCTACCTTTACATAAACTGGAATTAAAAAAAAACTTTAAGGCACGCTAACAACGTAGCAGGCTTTGCCCGCTATCTACCTAAGTTCGCACTTTACCAAATAAACTTGACATACCCACGTATATTGCAATTTATAATGAATTCATTACTAACAATCCACTTTCATGAGAAAAAGTGATCAAATATTTATTTAAACCCATTGTTGTGTCAGAATTATTTATTTGTGCTGGCTGGGTGAAGGCTTTAAATAAAAAAGCGAATTTTAAAAAATTGTGCGGGGGCGCAACCCCCCCCCCCCCCCCACACCCAACCACAAATACGACCTATCTACGCCGATGGCTTGAACAACAGACAATTAGTTGTTACATGCTCACGTGTTTGTATACTAAATGATTTATTTATATAAAAATGAAGAGGCAAAAAATTGTATTTGTACTTAAACATTACAATAAGTTTACCTTAACAATTATTTTACCTTAACAACAAATATTGTGTTTAATTTTATATAAAAGAAATTTAATTCTTAACTTTAAGGCACGCTAACAACGTAGTGGACTTCGCCCGCTAGTAATCTATATATCCTCTTTCTGATTCCGAAACACGTTTCTCTCTCCTGTCTGAGATGTTCAGTATCGACTTTGATCTACCTGTTAATTTTGGATACAAAGATGAAAAAATGTAAACATTTTTCTCGATAATGACTTTTAGGCATATGGGTCAGACCAATAATAAGCTGACGATTTTACTTTGTTAAAAGATTTTGTTTTCACCTTTTATCGCAAAAATCACAATTTACTAATTACGATATCTCGAGGGAAACTTTTTAAAAAATTTTTTTGCCTCAATAACCCAATCAAAATCATCAATATAAAAATGAAAATTTCAATTAAATCAAAAGTTTTTAAATTAATAAGGAAGTTCTAAAATGTGTTCCCAACTGATAAAGAGCAACTCACACGTTGACTACCCTTAAGTATTACTTCCCTGCACTAGTGATACGAATTGTCAAATTTGTATCAATTTTCTTCAATAAATGACAGTTCATATCCTCAATACTAGGAAATATTACCAATGGACAGCGATGGTAAACGTATGAATCAGGCTTAATTAACACTTTTTAAATTTGTTGTAATTTAAAAAATATAAAAGAAAAACTTACGTGTAAAATTTAAATTAATTGAGGCGGAAACTTCACCGGATTTATTTTTCGCCTTTACTTTATAAAGGCCAGCATCTGTTTCGATGACGTCATCCAGCTCTAATACTACTGTAAATTTGTTATCACCAATTGGCTGAATTTTAAATTTCGTACGTTCATCCTGTACTACCAAGTTATCGCTGCGATACCACTCAATATCCGGTTTGGGCGAGGATAGCAATTGACATTCAAAGATCAAACGATTGCCATCATCTTCTTGGCGTAGTTGGGGCTTCTTTACGAAGCTGGGAGCGAAATCATCAGCTCCCATGTTGAGCCAGTATCTTTCTTAGGATTTTGGATTAGTAATTCAATCACCAAAGAAATGCAGTTTCTTCCTTGTTAAATCCCTTCAAAAAACGAAGGGTTTGTAATTACTTTAATAAGCGTTTTTAAAGCGGATTACTGGAATTCGTAGTAAACATTAATAAAACATCGGACGGTTTAAGAAGCCGTCTACGTCTTATAAAAAATTTCGTTATTAAAAAATTGTTTGATTATCCACTATTTACTCGTAATGTTATGTATTATATTCTTATTTTTAAGTGGCAAGGTTGTATTTAAATTATTCTTATCAATTAGTAATAGATTTTATGTATATTCGTGATCCGCTCTCTCTCTCTCTCTGGTTTTATATTCTCTGGTATTGTACAATTTCGTTACCTGTTTAAAGAAAGAAAAAAATATATTGCCACAATTATTTATGTTTTGGTAAAAAATATTTAACAATTCTCTTTTCCTTCCACAAGCACATAAATAGGTTACAACTTTTACTTTCTTTTTTAAATTTAGAATTTTGAACGGAAAACATCCCTACACTCGTAAAAAAAGCGCGTATACATGGTTGTAAGCCAACTGGAAATATAACATATATTTGGACATGTCGAATTTAAAGTGAAGTTAAGAATCATGGTACACTAAATTTAGGTAAGCTAAATTTTACATACTGCAAAATAGACAATTTTTGTTAAATTAGGTAATAAATTTGAGCTAACTTCAACTAAAACTTCACCTGATGTAACTAAAAATGTCTGCTAAAGCAGATTATCACACAAGTGTGTTATACATGTCAGAAATGTGTTGTATAACGAAAATGTATAATAGTGTGAACACTGTTCGTTACACACATGTCAAACTGGGTGCACACATTTTAAAATACGGTCACACTTTTTTGACAAGATTTATTTTTTGAAATATTTCATAAAGTTACCACTTGTCTCAATACAAGTGTTGTGTTATTCACAAATAAATGTTAAACAAAGATTAAAAACAACTAGTGGTGAAAAAAAGTAATAATAGAAGAAAAAATAACTGTTTAAACTTATTTGTTGTGGGTCTAGATAACAGTCTGAACACTGAAAAGATTTTCTTTTATACATTTTTGACAACCAGAAAATTTCAGCTTACTTTTTGTCATACTTGTGTGAAGAAAAGTATAAGCACTTGTGTGATAATGTGAACGGGGCTTAATGTCTGTCTCTGAATCTATTTTTCACCAACATGTCTTTAAAGACACGTAAACTTTAAAGAACTATCGGCAAAGTTAGCGGGCGTACCTCAAAAAAAAATAATATTACCCCCTCTGGTATTAAAAAAGAAAATTGTTTTATATTATGGATTAAGGGCGCCGGGGTCCCCAGACCCTTGTGCGCCAATTTACATGTAAGAGTGGGTACTCAAGTTAAAGATTTGCTCACGATTTCAAAAATTTGTTTTTTCAGGATCCGTGAAACGTGGTTGCAACTAGAGCCGTTTTAAAAGATTTTAAGCCCTGGGGGCCGCAGAAAATTTACAATTGTGTAGAATGGAGTGGTTTATAGTTGCTAGCTTTGACATTACCTAGGAATGACTGCATGGTGATAGTACAAAATGGAATTACCTTGGGAGTTTTATTAATGTAGTGTATATAAGTTGCTCCGTTCAGTTGTGATAGTGGTGTGAATAAGTCGATTGTTTCTAATGCAGTCTAACACTTTTGGTGTTAGTTGCTTAAGATCTGTTAGCAATGTTCGCGAAAAATGCATGATTTGCGGGGTTCTTTATCAACAATTATGTTCAGGTGTTGATAATAACTAGGGCAACCAAAAAAAAGCTCTAAAAGCAATGTTTTATGCTCTTAAAAAAAGCTCAGAAAAACAGTAAAATAAGCAATTAAAATGTAAAAAAAACCTTAAACTTCATTATTTCTTCATTAAAATCCTCATAAAATTTAAATTATTTATTTAATACAATGCTACATTCCTTGGAACTTCAGGAATCAGAAAAAGTTGTGTCATTCTTAAATTTGTTTTCATTTAATACATTAATTGCATTAAAGGAATTAAATGTGCTAAAATCCCAAAACTTATTTAACAAATTGTGAAAAATAATCTGTTGAAGGCATCTGGATTTCATTCTTTCCTAAGAAAATCTTCATTATCATATTTTGTACTATTAGAATTCCGGTTGAAAAAATAAAAAGTTTATTTTAACAAAAGAGATTTTTTAATTAAAAATTAATTTTAAATATAATTATAATTAAATGAATGTTTTTTAGTTTGACTCTAGATCATAAATTAATATCACTTTTTGTTTAAATTATTTTCAAATTAAAGAAATATGATACAATTATAATTTTTAAATTTATGTCGACTTAAAATAATGTTTAAAATTACTGATTTTATAAAAAAATGTGCTCTTTTTCACATAAAAAGGCTAAAAAATTAAGCTTAATTTTTATGGAAAATAGCAAAAATAAGCCAATATTTACAAAATTAGCAAAAACAAGCAAAATTATATAAAATAAACAAAAAAAAGATCTAACAATCTATTTAATCTAATCTAAATTGTTCTATCTTTTCAAATAAAAAACATGCTCTGGCTTCTTTGTGGTTGGCCTAATAATAACTATGAATTTAATCAAAAAAATTGCTCAAGAAATATCACATACAATTGTAATAAATTTTTTGATTCATCTCACGATTTATTTGCCACAGTGTTAAATTTGTCAAATCAATTAACCCTAGACGCACTTTCTTATTTTTATACCTCAAAGTACTTTCTTCCGCGAATCGACGATTTGCATGTTTGATCTTGGCCCAATCGCTACTAATTAAAAAAGTTTAAAATTTAGATTTTATTAGAAAAACAATTTAGTTTTTATTCATATAAAACAAAAAGTTTGCTTACTTCAGTACAACTTAAAACTAAAAAATCAACTTCAAGTTTTTTTACATTTTTTTTAAACAGTTAAAAATAATCACACAAAAAAAAAGATATCAAACTTCAAGTTGATTTTTTTGTTGTACTGAAGTAAGCAAACGTTTAGGTTTATATGAATAAAACTAAATTGTTTTTCTAATAAAATCTAAATTTAAAATTTTTTTTAATTGGGAGCGTTTGGGGCAAGATCAAACATGCAATTCGTCGATTAAGTACACACAAAAAAATACTAGAGTTTATATTGCCTTGGCTGACATAAGTACCCTTTGTTTGTATGAAATTAAGAAAAATAGTTTAATTACCTGTGCCTATAGGTAATTTTACTATATCATTTTACCTATTAGCCATGTAATTTTTACTATTAAAAATGGGCACTACTTCGAAAATTAGTTTGAAATTTTGTACGTCAATATCGAATATTATTTTCAATATTTTAGTTATCTTTAAAGACAAACAACAAAAATATTTTAAGTTTTGCGCACAAAAGATGTTTCAACAATCATAAATGAAAAATTTAAAGGTAACGCACTGAAATAAAACTATTTTCCAAGGGATAACAATATTGTTTTTGATAGATATTTATTGGAGTAGATGCAAAATTGCATTTGCTAGTTTTTGGATTTAAAATGACTCCCTTATTACAATCCTTAACGTTTGGTTCAAAGGTGCTTACTTATAAGGTCCTGCTATGGAAAATGAAGTGGTAAATAAATTTTATTATCGCCAAGTTATACTTACTTGCAAAATACTCAATGTACATATGTAAGATAAAAAATTCAAATATTAGAAGTCCTGAGAATTTTGACCATTACAAAAGTAATAATACTATTTTTCTTTTCCTTTAAGTAACCTTCAAAGTGGTGTTTTTTTGTATATTATGCAATGTATACGTGAAAGTAAAAACTGCAGATTGTTATCAAAATCAAGATACAAAATCAAGAGTCCAATAGTCCATAAATTGTAGCAGGAAACGTAATAAAATAAGCTAAATCTCATCACTTGGATGGGCTAATGTATCGCGGTGCTTAAAGTGAATACGATTTTTTTAACTTACAGGAATTTTTGGCGTTTCTATAAAAAAAAAAAACGTACTCAGAATCTAAGGATGCATTACGTTCAAGAAAACTCTAGAATATAATAGTTTTCTTAAAGAAAAATTCGCAAAATCTAGTAGTTTTTCAATAAAAATTTCCCAGAATCTTAAGTTTTTTCAACAGCATAAAATCTTTCGGATTTTAGGAGAAAAAAAATACTCAGTATTTAAGAGTTTCCACAAAATCTAATGGTCCCTAGAATCTGGGTGTGGGATAAAATATTCAAAATGCAAGGGGTTTTCCAAACAAAAAGTCTTCAGAATCTGAGGGGATTTTCTATATAAAAGGTCTGTATGACTTTTTCCTATAGAAAACCTAATATTTTGAGGACTCCAATTGTTACAACTTTTTCCTATACAAAAACCCTCAGATTCTAAAGACTATATATAGCCTATAGAATACCCCCAGATTCTGATCATTTTTTACTATAGAAAAACCTTCAGATTCTGGTGACATTTTCTTGTAGAAAAATCTCAGATTCCTAGGACTTTTTCCTATAGAGAAATGCTCAGATTCTTAGGACTTTTTCTATTAAAACCCCAGATTCTCAGGACTTTTTCTTATAGAACAGATTTCAGAATCGGATGACTTTTTTATGCAGAAAATCCCTCAGAATCTACGGCCATTCCATACAGAAAACTTACAGTCTATAATGTTAATTAATAAATACTTCATAAAGTTAAAGAAAACTTGTAAAACAAATTTTTCATACAAATTTTGTTCCATAAACCTACTATAACTTTATAAAGCGATTATTTATAAGGGGGTAATAATTTTTCTTTTATAAAACCCTCAGATTTTGATGACTTTCTTTTTAAAACCCCCTAAGAATCTAAGGAATTTTCCTGTATCAAAACCCTAAGGTTTGACGACTTCTTGATATTGAAAAATTCTTAGATTCTGAAGACTTTTTCCTATTCAACTTTTTCGTATAGGAAAATCGGATTCTGTGAACTTTTCCCATAGAAAACGCCTCAGATTCTCAGAATTTTTTCAATATAAAAACACTCTGATTGTTAGGACTTTTTCCGTCAAAATCGACATACACGAACTTTTAGTTTAGAAAAATTCTTAAATTTTGAGTATTTTTTCTCTATAAAAATCTGAGATTTTTTATATAAAACCGCTAATGGAATGTTGTAAATCTATATATTATTGTATAGTGAGTACTTACTTATACATTTGGTTTGTATCATTAGATAATTAGTGAAATTTAGTTTATTTAACAAAACCTATAGGTAATTTTTAGAAAATAAAACTCAAATGGAAATTACCTATTTTTTATGGTATTATTGCCGTAAAACATAGCAAACTCTATGGTGCCTTTGAAAATAGGTGATATCACCCCTTTAGGCAATATTACCTATAGTTGTATGTATAAAAATAAGAATAGGGTTAAAAAAAACACTTACATACAGAGTAGTAAAATAAACTGTACACAACATGTAGGGTAGGGTACGGCTAAGGAACACATACCGTATCTATCGTTTTAGCGTTTGTGTGTTTGTACACAAACAGAATGCGGTACACTACGATGGTCTGATGAACGCAAACGCTACGATTATGTACTGTACTTTCAACACATATTCACACCCCGTGGCGTACCGAATTCGGTTTGCATAAACACAAGCACTAATTGGATAAAATAGCGTATGTGTTTTCTACGCAACCAATATGCTTGTGTACTGTGTTCGCGATGTGCGGTACGCAACCCTAGTTAGTAGTTAGAGTTTATTTTCCTACTCTGCTTACATACATCTAACGAGACTGCGCGTGTGCACACTTCAGCAGCTTGGCAACGACTAGAGCTATACGAAAAATGAACTCACAGCAATGAATAACAGGGATGATAAATGGGATTTTTAATATAGTACTAACCAGCTTAAAAAATAGTACTTTTTCGACCTCTATAGTACCAAAATTTTTTTCATTTAATTTGTTTTATCATTATAAATTAACAAATAAAAACTCATAAAAAATACAGATTTCTGTTATATATAACTCATACAGCAATAGAAAAACGTAAAAATTTTAGTTAAAACTGTTAAAAATTAGTTAAAAATTACGTTGCTTAAAAAAATTCTATCAGATTACTTTTGTAAAATATTAGTAAGATAAGAACAGCAAAAACCAAATTGTTAAATACATATACAAAATTTTAGTTTTTAATACGAATAAAAATCTAGTCTTCTGAAACGAGCAGTTTACTATTTTTAGCAATCATTTCCGTTGATTTTAGCGGGATAGACTGCTATTTTCGTTCAACTAAATTTAACTTAAAAGTAACAAAAATTTTGTAGATGTAACAGTTTATTTTTGCTATTTTTGTGCTGTAGTAATATTATTAATTTCTGCAGATTTTACAGTATAATTTGTTATTTTCAATGAGCTAAATGTTAAATATAAAAAATATATAAAAAAAAATCTACTCTTCTCAGCAGTTTCTTTTGTAATGATATTTTTGTTTAATATTTAGTAGCTTTTTCTGCTATTTTACTGGTTTATTTCTGTGAGTGTGGAGTTCAGAATTTAAAGTCCCTGACTATCGTATTCGACTTCACTTTAAAGCGAATATTATTTTAAAGTTATTTATTTATCGAATTAACAAATTGATTGACAATCGAATCAAATGAACTTAATGATTGCATTAGGTGCACTAAGAATTCATTCGATTCTTCGAAATATGTTTTAGGTATTTTATCATTCAGAAATAAAAATCAAATGAGTGAATTCTTAGGACCTCTGATGGGGAAAAACATTTTGCTCGTTTCAAAAAATACAAAAATTTTTAGATTTCTTAATTCTCCTAATTTTTAATATTTTTTTTTTATACATACGTATTTTAATAAAAAAAAATGCGAAAGAATATTTTTTATGTGTTTAACTTGAGTTTTCAATAGTAACATCTAATATTTTAAATATTTTCAACATAAGTATTTTTTATCCGATATTTGTTCGCTGTGTTCGCTATAAAAACAATAAATTAAATTAAAAAAGCACAAAAAAATTTAAAAATAAAAAAATGTGTAAATAGTACTAAATGAGTCAGTGGAGTACCATAGTACTTTTGAGGTTCCAATAGTACCACAAAAAGTACTATAATTCTAACTTCATCATCCCTGATGAATAACGAACAAATTAAATGAGAAAGAATAAGCAGCGTTGCCATTTCAGTGCTTTTCGGGTATTTTTTGGTGCTTTTTTTCCTTCCCGTACCCGGTGATTTTTTACAAATACCCGTTTAAAAAAAAGCGGGTATTTACGGTGCTTTTTTATATTTCTGGCAGTGCTTTTTGTACAGTTTATATTTTCGCTTTTTTAAATTTTTATTGAATATTCTGTCAAAATTTAAAAAATAATACGAACTGTACAAGAAATACATTTTTGCACAATGTTTGTAGTACAATTTTAAATAGCAACTTCGTTACATTTAAACTTCAAAATTTTGAAATATTAGTTTTGTGATTTTTTACCCCTTTTTGGTTATTTTTTGAACCTTTTTTACACGATTTTTCAAAGTTAAAATGTGTTTTTAAATTCTTGAATTAAATTTTTCAAAAAATTAATAATGTGCTATTTTACCCCATTTTCGGTAACTTTTTACCCTTTTTACCCATTTTCATAATGCTCACCGTGCTTTCCTGCCTTCAAAAGTTGGCAACACTGAGAATAAGCGATGTTCGTCGATACGACGAAGAAAGTGCGTCTAGGGTTAAAAGAGCTAAAAGACCTGTTCAATGCATATGTAAACATGAACAATGTGAAAGAGAGTGCTTCTCAGCGTTGCCATATGACCAGTTTTAACTGTTTTCTCCAGTTTTTTGGAATGACTAACAGTTTTAAAGTTTTTTCATGAAAAATATAGTTGTTTTTAATTTCATACAGTTTTCCAGTTTTTTACAAGAAAAACTGTTTTTTTTTAGTTTGTTAAGACAGCATATTTGTTCCATTTTACTGATATTAAAGTTGAAGATTTCATTAAAAATTACAACAAGTCTTTCTTATTGTGATAAAGTGACTGTGAAAATAATTTTAAAAAATTATTGTTTCTGCGTTGCCATAAAATGCTTTAGAATATCTACAGTGGCATAGAAAAATATGCATACCCACTTGTAGGAGAAAAATCTATGCCATATGAAATTAATCTATAAACAATAACAAAAAACTATCAAAATATTGTTAATTATACATTATTTATTAACGAAAAAGTAAAAAAACAGTATTTAAGGCACAGAAAAGTAAAAATACTGTTAATATTAATAATAATATTCTCATATTTTATGATAAAAAAAAAATATTATCTAATCCTGTATGTGTCCACCTCCAAGTGCTAAAATGTCTGTCAATCTGTTTTTCATAGAAAAAAACTAATTTTTCAGTAAAACATCCTTTGAAATACCGTTTTATTCCTCCAAAAGAGCATTTTTAAGATCCGTCCTACTTTTCATTGATCTTTTTCGGAAACGGCGATCCAATTCATCCAACAGATGCTCTATGGGATTTAAGTCTGGCGATTGGGGTGGTGAATATAGTTCGTGGGGCACATTATATAGGAGCTATTCCTTAACAATCCGCCACAAAGAGTGCTTCGGGTCATTTTCATGCTGGAAATACTAGCCTGGTTTAAGACCCATTTTTTAATATTACGCAGAGGGAATTCCTTGGACGAGTTTTAATGAAATTTTTTCACTAAACCAATGAAGTGTTCTTCACAATAAGAATGAAAAATTTCTTTTACTCAATGAAAAGGCTTCATAGTTTTAATGAAAATATTTTTAAAGAAACTTTTTCATTAGTCGTATTAAATTTTTAATAAATAATATGAAATTTTTCATTAACTTTTATGAAAAATTGCATTAATTTATTGAAAGGTTTCAATGGACGAATTTTTGATAAAATTTTGTGTTTTTTGAAGAAAAATCTATGATATTTCTTAGCCATGAAATGGTCAAGTGCTCTCTACCACTTTGCAATTGATATCATTTTGACGTTTCTCTGCAATGGTTTTGACATTTCATATCATATAATTTATTGCATTTGAAGACACCGGGTTTGTGCCGACTATAAAACTCGGGTATATTTTGCTAATTTTAAGTAATCATGCCTGTTTTGTAGTACAATTAAATTAGTAAAAAAAATTAGGTTTTTTATACATATATATGAAAAATAGTTTCTCATGTATTTCTGACAAAAGTAATTGTCAATGTAGATTGTTTCATTTGAAAAAATTTATTTAAAAAACAAAAATATCGGGTCACAATTTATTTTTAAATTTTCACAAAAAATATTTTTTAACCCCTTTTGGTTTGGCCATGTTGGACGTTTTTGGTCTCCGCAGCGCAAGGTCAAAGATTTTATGAGCGACGCTTTAGGTATAAAAGACAAAAATTGTGAGTTACAATTTTCATAATAAACTTTAATATTTTATACGTATTTGACCCCCAACAAAGATGCCTAAAAAAGTTTATATTAAATAATTTAGAAACTATCGGCTGAAAACATATAAAATCAACAACTGAAATTTCCGCACTCTATTTGAATTGTACCAAACTTGCTATAACTTGGAATACTTTGTATAGCTAAAATTGGTATTCAGTTATCAAATTTGCTATAAACTTTCCTTACATATTTGGGTCTAACTTTTGTATTATCTTAGCTATGTGACTGGTTAATATCCCAGTGTACAAAATCATTACCAGATATGTGGTTATGTAACTACATACTTGGTAATGGTAAGTAGTTACTTTTGTTATTACATTTCTTATGACAGGTCATTACCATACGGATTACCAAGTAATGATAGGACATTACCTTTAGCATTACTTTAAATTACAAAATAATGACTTACCGATAATAAGTTATAGAAGTACTTATATATTCGTGCAAAGTAATCACTTACTGGTAATTGATTAAATAAGTACTGATTAACTATTTTTTTATATTAAAATTTTATTTATAAATTTGTTTTGAACTAAATAGGAAATTTTCCAAGGTGAAATGTTTTTTTTTGCAAATATGACAACTATTTTACAATTTAGGATAACCGCTTATTTCCTAACTTCTGAGTAACCACTTATTCTCTCTTTGTGAGTAACTAATTATTCTTTCACTATGGGTAACTCATTATTTGCACTTTTTTTGTAAACGAATTTTTGGACATCGCGAACAAAAGTAATGTTGCGAGTAAATAGCCTGGTAAGTAGTGGAACCCTTTGTGTGCTACTTACTCGCTTAATTACTCGGTAATGGCTGTTTTTGCTGCATGGTTACACACCAGCATACGAAAAATCAAAAAATATATCGTTACATATGTGCTTACCAGCACTGACAAAAACAATGAGTCTAAAAATAGATTTTCAAAAAAATAAATTATATAAAAAAAAACATTTTTTATTGTATTTTTTTTTAAATAAAATTACTGGTGCGGTAATCTAACCTGGGTCTACAGATTGCCAGTCAATAGCTCTACCATCTGAGCTATATCGACATGTAATACTTAATATTTAGATAAAAACATAATTGACCTGCTGCACATAAGTAAGCTTACTCGCCAACATACAAAAACTCAAAAAATATGTGGTTACATACATCCTTACCAGTGTTTAAAAAATATTGAGTCTAAAAATAGATTTCAAAAAATTAAAAAAAAATCTAGAAAATTATTTTCTATTTGAAATAATAATAAAAATAAGTCATTATCAGTAACTCATTATTATATGTTTTAAAATAATGCAGAAGGTAAGTGGGTGTCATTACTGGTAGTCCAAAAAATAATGATATGTCATTACCGTTTCTATACTGGGATATCACTTTAAAGCTTCTGAAATCATGCTTAAAGGTGGTACCCAACTCATTCTTTAATTTGATAATTTCTGATTTCTCAAAAAAAAAATTTTAATTCTTAAGAATTTTTCTACAATGAATAAATTGTTTCTATCTTTTTATAATTGAAGCCATAACTGAGCCACGTGAATAGTTACTATTTTGAAATGAACTTTAACTATTTATCGTTATCAAAGGTCTAAAGAAATTTTATCTTAATTCGCGGTTCGGGATGCTTTATCGTAGCTTTTTAATATTTTTGTATTAGTTCTTATTTACCCAGCAAAATATTGGTAATGACACCTCATTACTATCTGCATTACCAAAAACTATACATCATTACCTTTTGCATTATTTTATAATATAAAATAATGACTTCCTAATAACGGCCTATTGTATTCATTGTTTCTAAATATAAAATAATGACTTACTCGTAATAGTTTAAATAAGTACTTTTTACACAGTTAAATTTTATACATTTTTATTTATTATATGTAAATACATTTTATGTTTAAATTTTTATGACGAGTCCTAAAATTACACACTAAAGAAAACTTAAATTTTTCTGAATGTATTTCCTTAAGCTAATAGTATTTGCTTAACTCCCTTATTTTTAAGAATCAAGTAAGCAATCGGATAACCAATTATAATTCAAATTTCAATAAGCATGTGGGTAACCACTTATTATTCAAAATCTCATAACTACTTATTTCTCATTTTTCCGTAAGCAAGCGTGACTACTTATAAAAACGACCACGCCAAACAAAAATAATGAGTTTATACGCCAAAAAATAAGTTGTGCGGAGCTATGAATTTCTATTATATAACCACTTATTTGGTAATGAAAGATTTTGCTGCGTACAAAAGTGTGGGAAATTCTAGATCATAGTACATAGTATTTAATTAAAAAAATTTTTTTAAATTTTTAATCGATTTTTCAGCATTTGTATGAAAAAGGAGCCAATAAGATTACCAGTATAAGATTTCGCAAAGACAAAAATAAAGTATTGAGGAACAACATATATTTTTTCAGAAATTTTAAAGAATCCAATTTTTGATATATGACAATTTAAATCGCAAAATTTTATTAAATTAAATTTTGAAAATTTTACGAAAACCTCGTCGGAGTCTGAAAAGTACTCAAAATTTGATTGAGATGATTACCTGGATTTAAATCAGAGATTATTTTTTAACTACACAAAGTTTTATTTCCTGAAAAGTTTTGAAATTATTTTCATTATTTTTGTTTATATTCACTTTATTTATTAGAAGCTGATTTTTTATATTCCAGTTATAAATTTTAACTAAAAACTTCTAATAACATTAAAAAAATTCTTGTTTTTTAATTATTTTTTCGCAATGTTTCCAAGACCTCCTAGTATGCAATTACGGGCGCTCAGAGGTTCGTGATCAACTTTTGGAAAACGTTGTATAAATAAATTTTCATATCGGTTTTGATATAGCCGTGGGAGCCAGCTGTCGTTATTAACAAAAGGAATTACTGGCCAACTTTGCTTTGACGCTAAACGAACACTCCATCTGCAAAATTAGGTTGGAAGGAAGTATAGGATTTAACGCTTGTCAATTACTCGATTGGAATCAGAAATTGAGGAGTATTCCAAAAGAAATTATTTTAGCAACATAACTTTATACTCTACGATATCAACATGTATGCTCATGATTTCCAAAAGACTGACTGGAGTAAGTTCGATACGATCTTTTGTAAAAACCTAAAAAATAACTCTTTCCGAATGAAATTTGGAAAATTCGAGTGAAATTAATTGTGAATTCTATTTGGAATTTGTCAAATTTGATCTTAAAACTGAACAAAAATAACGGTAATTAATTTTTTTCCCTTAAAATATTGATAAAATTTGAAGAGAAAATATATTAGCATTTTCCATTTCAAATTTAGAAAATTCTATTAGATATTCAGTTCCTCAATTTTAATGAAAAAAAAAATATAAATAAAATTTTGTCTTTTTTTCCTTAAACAGTAAGTTGTTTTTCATGTGGAAAACTTTTACCCGAACTTTAAAGGCCTCAAATTGTAATTTAAATTATAAAAATGAACAATTTTTCAATTTTATATCAAAGAGACAATAACAATATATTACAGAAAATGCGATTTTTTCTCCAAGAAAAATAATAGTTTTGTACATTAAATTTGCGTGAAAACAATCTCTACTTAGTTTTCATGCGAAATTCAATTAATTATTTTTTTTATATGGATTATAACAATTTTTTCACGTGAAATCCGAACAACTTAAGCCCAAATTAGTTTGGAAGTATCGTAAAAAAAGTAAAGTATCATTCACATAATGAATAAAAGCCCAAGTAAAAAAAAATGATATGGAGCCATATAAAGTTATATTTAATTATATATAATCTTCTATGTAATTAGATATAATTATATCCGAAAAATGAGAACGTCTTATTGTATCATATTGTATCGAATTGTATACAATTGTATACAATTTGGTACAATTTGATACAATTCGATACAATATGATACAATTGTATCCGAATTTTGTCCTCATCCAATTACATAAAATTATATCTTTTTGTATAAAATTATATAAAATGTTATAAAAGTGGACACAGTTTGATACAATTATACCTAAATATTAACCCTATATTTTTACCATAATATATATGACCATATCTAACAATATACAAAATTATATTTTTAAATAAAAAAAGATATACAATATCTGGAGATCATACCTGAGGGATTTCAATTACAATTACTTGTAATTGAAATTACAAGCAATTGTAATTGAAAATTTTCAATTACAAATTACTAGTAATTGTAATTGAAAGTGATTTCAATTACATTTAGAATTAAAAAGTGTTTTTTGTTAAAATTTTGTATAAAAATCTGACTGGGATAGGTTGCATAGGCATGGATGCGTATAAAAAGAATACGTCATGTTGGGATTACCCCTAACTTGTGCTTTTTGTCATTATTTATTTTCCCAAAAAATGTAATTGACATTTTTCAAATTACAAATTACTTGTAATTGTTCTTTTTTGAATTACAATTACAAATAATTTGTAATTGTAATTGAGTTTTTTTGAATTACGAATTTTGAATTACAATTACAAATAATTTGTAATTGTAATTGAGTTTTTTTCAATTACAATTACATGTAATTGTGTAAATGAATGTGTAATTAATTACAAAATGTAATGATTAACCCCTAGGTCTACTGGATATCCTATAATTTCGATAAATCTTCCATTACTTTTATCCAGATTTACCATGACAGTGCATTAAACATGAAAACATTTTTCTTTGTTTTTAGTAATTTTAAAATAAGGTTAACAAAACTGAAATTTTTAACTTAATAGGATTGTGATATACAACCAAGATATAAGAGATCAGTCAAGTGTGCGTTATAGTATAGAGAATTCCATATTAAAGCTTCAGTATTGTTAATTTTATGGGCGCGTTAGCCATTTTAACTCACGCTCCTAAACAAAAACAAATTACTCAAGCACGAGCATTTCGTGTCTTACTCACGCAGACATGAGTATATTAAAAACTTACTCACAATCAGAAAATTCTTACGCAAAACAGTAAAAATTACTAAAAAACATATGATGCAAAAAATAAACTCACACACGAATCATGCACGGGTTATATATTCTTACTCACGCTCACATACGAATTATATATTCTCACTCTAACGGGCGAATTACTTTGGTATAGTAATTATTACTCACGATCACGTGTGAATAACTTCACTCACGATCGTGTCATGCGCCAATCCCTAGTAATTACAAAATCTAAAACTAGTTCAAAATAATTTTTAATATGGAACCACATTTAATACAATACGGTTTTAAAAGGACCTTATACATATATTTTTATATAAAATCACTTTGAAAAAATTGCTAATGTGGGATAATATATAACACTATGCGACAGTCAAAATCGGGATGGGATGAAACCAACGGGAAATGTTATATCGGTCAAAAACAAGTTATACGTGTCCCGGCGTTTCGCTGGGTCACCCCTAGGACTCGAGATATATCTTTTTTTTGACATAACTCGAGAACCACTAGTCCGATTTTGCTCAAACAATTTTAAAAAAATTAAAAATTACAATTCCTTTAATCTGTTCATATAACGTTTTTCTATATACTCAACAGTTTTGCCGGTAAAAATAAATGTTTGTTACCGCTACCATAAAAATCAATAACCTTTTGTTTATTACTTTTTTTTAATATTTTAGGCAAAAAATATTTTTTTCTTCATACATTTATTTTTACCGGCAAAACTGTTGAGTATATAGAAAAACGTTATATGAACAGATTAAAGGAATTATAATTTTTAATTTTTTTTAAAATAGTTTGAGCAAAATCGGACTAGTGGTTCTCGAGTTATGTAAAAAAAAGACCACCAAAGGTCAAATCGATATATCTCGATTCCTAGGGGTGACCCAGCGAAACGCCGGGACACGTATAACTTCTTTTTTACCGATATAACTTTCCCCGGTAGTTTGAACCCTTCCCGATCACTGACCCCTACCATTTGTCTCACAGTGTAATTATAGATGATTTTATAAAGAATGTTATATCGTTATATATAAAAGAAATCATGAAATATTCTAGATATGAAACCATACTAAGTTATATATGGGTTCATATGCGTCAATATATAATCATATATAACACCTATTATATAATATTTCTTAAATGGCTCCATATATAGTTTTATATTATTATGTATAGTGTCATACTAAATTATATATAAACGTATATGTAATTATATCTTTTATATATTACTTTGTGTACTTATATATAGCACATACACTTATATGCAGGCCAGTATGTAATAATATAAAATCACATATGTCTCAATATTAAAACCTTTGAGGCAAAAATATTTAATATATGACTATATAAAAGTCTATATGCTTCAATTTAAAAGCATATGTGGCCATATCTAACTATAAGTTACTATATGTAATTACATAAAATAATATATGATTATATCAAAACTTTTTTACTCGGGAGAGTATAAAAAATAAAAATATTGTATTTTTTATCTTTTTCTTGTGCATAGAATTAAATGTCAAGTAATAAAATAGAAAATTTCTATTTTCAACAGAACTTTTTTACGATTTTACTTGACAACAGTTTCAATGCATAGAAAAAAGATAAAAATATATTTCTATATTATTTTAACACATTGAATTGATTACAGATACGTTATTTTACTTTACGATTAGACTAATGAAACCTTTACGTTGCCTTACTATGTAAACATATTTTACTTTTAAAGTCGACTTTATATTTAAACATACGGTTTTGTTAATTTTATGAATCGAAATCCTAAAAAAATAATTACATTTTCAAACATTTTGATTGGCTGAAAATAAATTAACCAATCAGAATGCTCCAAAAATAAACTAGGTCAAAGCATACTGCCACCCAAAATTTTAACTAAAGCCGACTTCGACAAAAATATACATTTGGAAAATGTAAATAGTAATGGCGTTTATTTTTATTTAAAAAATGTCCAATTAAAATTGGAATTTTGTATTAGAAAATGCTAAATTTTAAAATGAAATTTGTTTTTGTCATTTGAAATTAGAAAAATTTCAAATGAAATTGAAAATCTAATATGAAATTTAGGTTTTTTAACTACATTTCTCCACAAACTTTAATTGTTTTATAATCAAAATTATCAGTTTAATAAACGAATTTGTTAAAATATCCATTGAAATTTTTTAAATGACGACTGGTAAAATGAAAATAAAGAAATATTTATATATTTATTTCATCTAATTATGCATAACCAATTTCTATTTCTTTCACTTTATCCTTTTTTTCTCTTCTTTCTTCTCTCCTTTTTTTCCTTTTTTTCCCTTCCTTTTTCTCTCCTTTTTCCCTCTTTTTCCTTTTTTTCCTTTTTTTTTCTTTCCCCCCCCCCCCCCACCCTGGAGCCGCGCATGCATAAAAGAAGTTGAATTTATTTTATAAAGAATGAAGGGCCAGTTTTATACTCAGCACTAAGATAGATTTTTTTCTTAAATACTTCTTAAGTAACAAATTTCTAACTAAACTGGCCCTAACGGTAAGATTGATTGTTGCTTTAAATATCTCTTAAGTACGAATTTTTCAAATCGATCTTAGTTCTGACTATAAAACTAGCCCTAGTTTTTTATCTAAAATTTTTGGAAAGAAAAAACTTAAATAATTAAGAAAAATAATATTAAAGAAAATGTTTTTAATAAAAAAAATCTAAATTTTAAATTCATCAAGGGCCGCACAAAAATCAGCAAAGGACCGCATGCGGCCCAATGGGGAAATGTCATGAATTCAGTTTTTTTAAATAAAACAAAAACGGTTTTGGATATCAATGAAATTCTTTATTCCTGTGAAAGTACGTTCGGTGCCATTATGTATGGAAATCGATCTCTTTTGCATGGCCACCACGGGCACGCTTGCAGAAGTCCAGACGCTGAACCCAATTTTCGACGGTTTTCAAGCATAAATCGGCCGATATTCGTACGAAGTTCACCAATCGTCGCTGTCTTGTTGGCATAGACCATAGATTTGACGTAGCCCCACAGGAAATAGTCCAACGGCGTCAAATCGCACGACCGAGGCGGCCAATCGACTGGACCATTTCGTGAGATAACACGTTCTCCAAACTTGGTTTGCAATAAATTGATTGTGACATTCGCTGTGTGGCTTGTGGCGCCGTCCTTTTGGAATAACATGTCCTCCAAGTCCATATCATTCAATTGGGGCCAAAAATATTCGGTTATCATTGAACGGTAGCGATTCCCATTCACAGTAACGTGCCGGTCTTGATTATCACGGAAGAAGTACGGCCCAATGACGCCGCCGGCCCATAAACCGCACCAAACCGTAATTTTTTCGGGATGCAATGATGACTCATGGAGTACGTGTGGATTGCTGTCTGACCAATAACGCATATTTTGTTTATTGACTAAGCCATTCAGCCAGAAATGAGCCTCATCACTGAAGATGATTTTTCGATGAAAATCAGAATCATTTTCAAGTTGTTGCTCAGCCCAATTCACGAACATACGACGCTTCTGGTGGTCAAGCGGCTTCAGTTCTTGCGTCAATTTGATCTTGTAAGGATGTAGGCCAAGATCTTTTCGCAAAATTCGCCACAACGACGTCACAGAAATGCCCAACGGTTGAGAACGACGTGTGAGAGACACATTTGGGCTTTCTTCAACTGAAGACTCAGCGGCAGCAATATTCTCGACACTACGCTAGACGCTCAATTGTTGATCTGCTAGGACGATTATGACGACCATAAATTGGACGTAGCGCTCTTAACGTTGAGGCCACTGACTCCGAATTTCGGTAGTAAATTTTAATAATTTCGACTCGTTGTTGGCTCGTATATCTTTCCATCATGAAATGCCAAACCTTACTGAAGAGAAATGTCAAAAGAGCGGCAAGAAATATGGCGTTGTTTGCTGTCCCTGTCTTTCTACTTTTGTAGCGTCCCTGTTGAAAACCCCTTTAGTGTAAGACATATTTAATTTCGAAATTAAAATTTTTAACTTTTTTTTAAATGTACCTTCATTATTTTTAAATTTGTAAAAAAATTTGGTAGGAACTGGTAATTTTGTATTTTTTTTTTTCATTTTGGAGGGTCACATTTGGCAGTGTCGAAACTTATAAATTTTCAAAATAATTTTTGGATTTCGACCACTGCCAAATGTAGAGTACATGTCCAAAATGAAAGAAAATTAGCGTTTAACACATCCTTAAAGGATGGACTTTTACCACAAAATTAACATTTCCAATAAATTTTTTTACAAATTTGAAAAAAAATCAAGACATTCTTTTTAGAAAAATTTACGACTTTTTCCTTAAACTTCAAAGTTTTTAATTCAGACCTTTTTTACGACTTAACGGAATAAGATATTTCAAAGGTGTTTTTTTTTTTGTATATTTACTTCAAATTTTGTCAAAAATTTAATGGGGTTTTTCAAATAAAAATCGAACACGTATTAAAAAAGTTAGGAGCAAAAAACCAAAAAGATTCGAAGGGGTTTTAAACTACATCTAAAGCGGCAATAAATATATGCTAGTCAGAAGTTCTTTTTCATGGGTGTTAAAAAAAAGTTTATATTTTGTATGGGGGTTGCACGGAAACGTGCAAGGTCGAAAAAAAATTTGTAACTTTTTTTACACAATTATTAACTTTTTGTTGTTTTTACTGTAAATTTTTTTTTTAATTTTGTCCACTCAATTAATTTTTAAAACGATTTAGAAATTTGTTTGCTGCAGAATTTTTTGCAGATTTTAGCAAGGTATTTTTTTACTGTTAATTAACTAAAAATTAACTCAAATGTAACTAAAATTTTCTAAATTTAACAGTTTTATTTTTCCTGTTCTAATCTTAGTACACTCAAAAAAATAAGTTAGTGGGAAAATTAGTAAAACGTTTTCAGAAAAAGTTTTAGTTATATTTTTTAGCACTAAACTCATTCTGAACTAATGTTTTACTAATTTATTTTGCTATAAAAATTGTGCTGATAACCGCATTTATAGCGTGGACGACAAACAGATAGACAAGATGTAAATGTCGCAACTTGTCTGGATGTAGTACAGACAACGGAAATGATAATTAAAAAAACAACTCTACACAATTTCTATATTTAAATTTTCGGCAGATAAATTAAATAAAGTAAAATTTTATTTTAAATTTTTTGAGTTTTTTTCAGTCTACTAATATTCAGCAAAAAGTTTAGTTATTTTAGCAAGGATTTTTTTTCATTTGTAATCGATTAAGTGTTAGCAAAACTTTTGCAGAGATTTCTATTTTTTTGGTAAAAATAAGCTCACTGATTTTCAGCAAACACCTTTTGCCGAAATTACCAACTTTTTTGCAAGCACGCATGATGATTTTTTTTAAATTAAAATAAAAAAGTGAAAAAGAACTTCCTTATCATTGGTTCAAATATACATCATTTTGTTTTTAAAAAGAACAACTTCCTTCCTATGACAAGCCAATGTTAAATTCATCGGTAAAAAACCCGAAAAAGAACAACTTCCTATTCAACAGTTGCAGTGCTTTAACTACTTCTTTTTCCGCACTTTTTTGCTGGGTAGATTATAAGTTTTTATTAAATCGTTCTTCTGCGTAATAAGTAGTTATATAATGCAATACCAATCACTTATTGTGTTTACTCTTATAAATAAGTTATTATATAACACAATATCAGTAAAGTATTATTTTAAAGTTTCCAAATAAGAACAGCTCCGTGCAAGTAATTAGGGACAGTAGAAACGAATATTTGAAAGCTCATATAAAAACGAATGCATAAAATAAAAATCAAAGATGGAACATCGATTAGATGATACATCTCTGTTTCTTTTCAAATTCACCAAAGTCAACACTTATTTTACCGTTATTTTTTCTTTGTGGTGTTATTTTATAATTTGTGAAATAAATTGATCGTGCACTAAATTAGGGACAGTAATAAGTTTTTCTGTATTTACAAATTCAGGTAAATTTTAAAAATATTATTCCATTGGTTGTTATTGCACAGAATGTTTTGCAGTGTCTGAAAAGCTCTAAACACTTGTTTGCCATGGGTAAAACCAAATCCTGTAACGTTAGTACTCGGAAGATTATTGTACAAATAAATCAAGATGGAAGTACATATCGGCAAATCGCAGCAGCCTTAAAAGTTTCTAAATCCATGGTTAGCAACGCGGTTCAATATTTCAAGAAGCATTCGACTACAGAAAAAGTGGTCCGTAAACAAAGGAGCCGAATTACAGAAGTTCGAGAAGAAGCTCAAATTGTCCGCGAGTCAAAAAAAAAAAAATACCGCAAAAGTCAGCAAATGAGATTCGGGTGGCCATGTTTGGTGAAAATGAAGCAACACCATCTGTATCTACAGATACAGTACAGTAAAACGGCGATTGCGAGAAGCTGGACTATTTGGAAGAATTTCCCGGAAGAAGCCACTACTGTCTGAACGTAACCGAAAGGTGAAACTAGAGTTTGCAAGAAAGTACCGCCAGTGGACATCTGTGGAATGGAGCAGAATATTATTTTCGGACGAAACAAAAATTAATTGAGTCTCCCCCGATGGAAAAAAATATGTTCGCAGTCCAAAGTCGAAAGAATTTGATCCAAAGTATACCAGGGCTACGCTAAAGCATGGCGGAGGTTCAATCATGCTTTGGGGTGCTATGTTATGTCATCATTTGGAGTTGGGCCGCTCCACAAAATTGATAGTATTACGGACAGGTTCCAATATGCGAGAATCCTCAACAATACAATGATGCCTTATGCTGATGACAATATGCCTGTAACATGGATATTTTAGCAAGAAAATGATGCGAAGCATACCGCTCTACACGTCAAGCAATGGTTTATAAACAATTCGGTTACTGTTCTCGACTGGCCTTCATGTAGTCCTGATCTCAACCCAATTGTGAACTTGTGGCAAGTTGCAAAAACCAGTGTAAGCTTGTTAAAGATAACCAATTTTGAAGATCTCTATACCGAAACAAAAAAGGCTTGGGAAGCCATTCCAAACAGTGTATGTGGAAATTTTGTGGCCTCGATGCCTCGCAGATGTCAAGCAGTTATCGATAACAATGGTTTCGCAACAAAATATTAATCTGTTTTAAATAAATATGTGTTTTTTTATAAAAGTTATGATGTAATTATGTGAACGACAGATATCAAGCGTATTTAAACATTTAGGTCACAGCTCTATCACTATTAATTTATTTAATAAAGTAACAAGCTATTTTTATTTATGCCTAAGATCAGAGTAGGAAAATAAACTGTACACAACATGTAGGGTAGGGTTCGGCTAAGGAACACAAACCGGATCTATCGTTTTAGCGGTTGTGAGTTTGTACACAAACCGAATGCGGTACACTACGATTGTCTGATGCACGCAAACGCTACGATTATGTACTGTACTTTCAACACGTATTTACACCCGTAGCGTACCGAATTCAGGTTATGTGTATAAACACAAACTCTAATTAGAGAGAATAGCGTATGTGTTTTCTACGCAAACAATATGCTTGTGTACTGTGTTCGCGATGTGCGGTACGCAACCCTAAAAGTACGGTTCGTTAGAGTTTATTTTCCTACTCTGTCTAAGATTCACTTGTTAGTATTGTGTCCCTAATTAGTAACACGGAGCTGTATATCTCCATATCGGTAACTCATTATTTCATACGTTCCACATAAGTATTGATGTATCACAATATAAATAATGTATTACTTTAGGTTAGGGGTACGCATTGCAGGCAATGGGTGAAAAATAACCAACCCATTACCAAGATTTTGCTGTAATCGGTGACATCGAAAAATCCAATTGTTATACTTTTGCAATTTACCTGCCAATAGTGCTGGTAAAATATGAGTAGTAGGTATCGAGTATTTGTCTTTTTGTTTGGGTACTCGATACTCAATACTACTACTCGATATTTTCAGAGTTGTATTTTTGAGGAGACAAAATATATAAAAATGTGATTCAGCTAAAATATTTACCACAAAAATGTGACACCGGTAAAATATTTATCACAAAATTACAACTCTGCTAAAAGAAAAAATCAGAAGTAAAATATCTAAAAATATATGTTAAAAAACTATAAAAAATGCTAAATGTTGGTGAAAAAGTTTAAAAATATGTTTATAAATTTAAATATTGAATTAACGTAAATATTTTCAAAGAATTTTACTAAAAAATTTTAAAAAATTTCAAAAAATTTTCGAGTATCCAAATCAAAAATATCGAGTAGTATCGAGTATTCAAAAGTAACCGAATTTACCAGCACTACTTGCCAAGGACTTTCATTTTGTAAGACACTAATTTTAAAAAGGATAACAGATATCCTTGCAATAATCTTCTTCCTGTAATAAGATTACCGCTCGCTTACGAAAAAATGAGAAGTAAGTAGTTATGGGATTCTGAATAATAAGTGGTTACAAACACGCTTACAAAAAGTTGAATTATAAGTGGTTATCCGACTGCTTACTTGATTCTTAAAAATAAGGAGTTAAACAAATACTATTAGCTTCAGGAAATACATTCAGAGAAATTAAAGTTTTTGCTAGTGTGTAATTTTAGAACTCGTCATAAAAATTTAACACAAAACATATTTACATGTAATAAATATAAATGTATGAAATTTAACTTTGTAAAAAGTACTTATTTAAACTATCGCGAGTAAGTCATTACTTTATATTTAAAAGCAACGACTACAATAGGCCGTTATTAGGAAGTCATTATTTTACATTACAGAATAATGCAAAAGATAATGATATATCATTATTGGTAATGCAGACAGCAATGAGGTATCATTACCAATATTTTGCTGGGTAAGTGGTTGCCTGAAGCTTACCGGTATAGACTCAAATAAGTCATTACGAAGAAAGTACTGCAATAAGTTTCTACTTATATAAATTCACATGTTACCAGGAGCGGCTAAAATAAGTACATACATTACAAATAAGAACAATAAAACATAATAACACAATGTCAGTAATGCATTGTTTTAAAGCCTCCAAATAAGTAGTGATGTATCCCTATATCAGTAACTCATTATTTTGAAACTTCCATATAAGAACTGATGTAGCACATTATTAGTAACGTATTATTTTAAATTTCAAAGTCAAACAAAGAGTTAAGAGGAACCCATTGCCAGGCAATGCATGAAAAAGGACCAACCCATTACCAAAGTTTTGTTGGGATGTTAAACCAAAAATAAAAAAATGACAATTCGTGGCCTTGGCCAAGATCTGCTGCAATTTATTTTTAAATTCATTATTGTTGATATTATTACCCACACTCGTAATAAGAACATTAATAAAATTTAAATAATTGAGCCAAAATATAAAAATATTTGGATTTGGAAGAAAAATCCATGAGATAGATTTAAATAAAATTAAAAAAGTCTTTGCACAAGAAGAATTCTACTCTATTTTTACCAGGTAACATAATTGGATTATTCTGTCAATTAGCGGATTTTCTTGAAAGTTGTACTATTTACTAAAACTATTATCTGTTCACTAAAGCCTCATTCACACTGAACCCAAAACTAGAAGTTTTGGGATTTGACAATCGAAAACAAAATAAATTTGAAAACTACTAAGTAGTTTTCGGTTCAGTATGAATGAGGTATAACTATACATTTTTAAGAGTTTGGGCAGGGTTGGCAGGCAATACCGCTAAAATACCGTTATCGATTCAAAACCCTTTCAACTGACTACCGTTACCCCTAAAATACCGTCACCGAAATAACTGAAATACCGTTACCCTTAAAATACCGATACCGAAATAAATTAAATATCGATACCCCTAAAATACCCTTACCGATATAAATGAAATACCGTTACCCCAAAAATACCGTTACCGATATTTTTAATTTTCTGTTTTTGGCAATTGCACTGGATTATTGAGTATTTTTCGTGCATTAAGTTGGTAAATTGGTTCTGTTTTTAATCTCGTTTGTTTTTCGTAAAAAAAAATTGAGGGATGCATCGAAAAAACTGACTACCGATATCCTTAAAATACCGTTACCGAAATATCGCTAACCTTAAAATACCGTTACTGAATTAATCAAAAAACCGTTATCCTTAAAATACCGTTGCCGTTTGTTAGCAAACAATACTACATAATTTGTTTATGGCTAATAAAAATTTGTATGTAAACAAAATAATGTCAAACAAGAATTTTTACAATAATAAAATTGGGAATTTAACAAAAAGAAGCATTCAAAAATTTGTACTGGAAGGTGTTTGTTTACACAAACACTCAGTAATGAGAGAAAGTAAAACTAGAGTTCTATGCCAGAGAACTTGCGAGTTTTAACTGGATAAATACCTACTAGTCTAAGACCAAGGACTGTTCTTTGTGACGTTAACCAGAACAATAACATTTCAAATCCAGAAATATGACCATGGTCGACTTTAATGTTCAGTACATAACTTGCTTCACTTAAGGTTAATATATGCCCCTTACAACATAAAAATTAGATTTTAGCATTACAATTAAAGTTCTCCCAATCCCAAAGCAGAATATTCGAAATTCTTTCACATTTCTGCAAATTCGTCAATATTATTGTTTTCATTGTTGTCAAAATGGTCTAGGGCAACCGAAAAAATATGGATGTAGCCAGTGTTGCCATATAGCCAGTTTAAATTGTTTTTTACAGTTTTTTGGGATGTCTAACAGTGTTCCAGTTTTCTCATGTAAAAAACAGTTTTTTTTAAATTCATGGATTTTTTTTACAGTTTTTTCATATTAAATCGGCACATTTGTCAACGACTATATAATTAAAAGACTATCCAACTCTCCCTACTTCTGTTAAATCACTCTCTTCTTAATTTGTATCGAAAATTCAGCCATAAGAATTACACACGTCTGCAAAGGCTAATATTTTCGATACAAATTGTCAATGTTCGAAAGAGGCGATGAAAACCGCCTGCATTTGTTTCATTTACAATTTTTTTTTATTTTTTTAACTAAAATTTAAGAATTAAAATATAGAAGTGCTTTTGCATAATAATTTTAAAATCTTATAACAAGTTTATAAAATGAATTTTGTATAAGACATTTATAAACTTAGAAAGTGATTATGCATATGATCCAAAAATTACAATAAAACTTTCATATTGTAAAAAATTAGGTACAAATCGAAACATAAATAAACTTAGAAATGCCAATATAATACTACAAAATATGCTTACTGGAAAAACGAAACATTTTGATAACAAATTTCATCAAAAATTACGAACTTTTCAGATCCTTTCTAAATGAAGGATAATTTAGAAATTTATATTTTTTTGAAAAAATTTTTAAAACAATGTCTCATCAAAAAAGTCCGAAATTGATTTTTTATTTTTTTAATAAATATTTGCCAATTCTGGATAACAATTTACTGCTTTTTTTGCAGGATCAAGGACAATTCCAAAAAACGTATTTTTTTAAGGGGTTTTACACACCGTCAAACAATTCCGAAATAACAATACTCAATAAAATGAAAGGTAATTTCATGTGGAATGCAAATCCCTAAGAAATATTTTGAAGTACAACACTGACCAGTAAAGCATTCTATCCTAAGTCAGGGGTTAATAAAAAAAGGTTCACATCTCGGAAGAATGATTCGATGAACTTTTTTAACTTCAGAGTTTTATTGGAAAGCTGTTCAAAAAGTCGATTAATATAAATGCCAAAGGCAATTAAATTATTCAAATCTCGATATTTTGAAAACTGAGACCCTGGGATAATATTTTAGTGCCAGGAAACTTCAGAATCCCAGAATGTCTTATGATTTTTAAAATTTTTTCGAAAAACTGTTTTTCTATAAAGAAACAGTTTTTTTTTACAGTTTTTCTAAAAAAATATATGGTAACACTGGATGTAGCTAACCTTTTATAATTAAACTATGCTCCTAGTAAGAATTTGTAAGCAAAGAATCGTACACAGAGAAACAAAACGTAGTTAAATCAAATATTTTAATATTTGATTTAAAGATTTTATGCTTTTGAAAAACATTAGTATTTTAAGTATGATTCTTATTAATATAAATGAAAATTTATTTAAAATAAAAATTTTTTTCTCAGGTTTGAAAAGGGATTGACATATACGCACATTAGAGCGGGTCGATTTCTGGGACAAGAAATCGTAGGGGGAATGATTCTACGAAGAATTCTAAGCAACTTTGCCCTAAAAACCATAGGTCTAAAATGGATTTCGAGCTTGCGGAAGTTCCAAATTATGTTGTAAGTAGTACTTTATGAGTTTGGATAATGAGTTTTATTAGTTATACCCTACACCAGTACTTGGATCGGCTATAAGTAGTTTGTGCTTATCTTTGTAATTCCAAAATATTTTGGAACTAGACCCACCGTTAAGTATACCGATCGACTCAGAATAACATTTTGTTTCGATATCACGATATCCGTGTGTCCGTCCGTCTGTCTGTTTGTCCATATATCTAGAGTTTGCTGTTCGGTTTCAACCGAACCGAAATCGCGGTTTTTGAGAAAATAAGTCGATTTTTAGCAAATACTTAAAGCAATTAAAATAATTCATTAAATTACATATTACTGACCCTAGAATTTCGAAAAGGATTCAGCTCTTATTTTACAAAATTCTGTATTTAATTGTAATGATCAATTTCTCCATTAAATATTACTTTAAAGATTTTTGTTTTTACTACTACAGATAATATAAGCTGAGGATTACAATTTTAGAAAAAAATTGCACCAAAAGTCATGTAGTTTAAGAGATATTGAGTTTCACGTATTCAGCTCAGATTCTCACCGCTTATATTTCAAAAAGTTTTATTTCGTAGTCTGCGGTTTTTATAATTTTGAAAAACCGAAACCGCGGTTTTAAAATTTTTCGGTTTTTAGCAAACTCTACATATATCCTTGTGCGCACGGTACAGGTCGCAAATATTAAGATATTTTTACAAAATTTGGTGCACTAACTTATTTCTGCCCAAGGGCAAAGCCTATTGATTTTCAATCGGTCCGTGGTTAGACCTAGTGTCCGTATAAAGGTCCCCCAAAAATGGACATATTCTTAAAGGTCGCAAATATTAAGATACTTTGCACCAGTTCTGTTTATTCAATCGATTATACGTCAATATGTCGCGCTGTGGAATTTGCTTTAAAATAAACGGAGATATTACTTGCAATATTTGGGAAAAAAAAACATTTCACAAAATTTGTGTTAAACTAGATGATATTAATATTTCATCTCACAGGTGGTCCAAAAATAGGTATTGACCAAAAATGCTCCACAAAAAGTGAGTATAGGGGTTGAATACACTATATTTATGATTACAAAAAAACCATTTTTAAAAAAATCTGTTGACGAATTTAAAAGTTATGACCATTTAAAATTTTTTGTTTAAAAAAATTGGGGGCCATTGGGAAACTGTTGAAAAAAACAACTCACCCAGAAGACCGATTCAGTTCTGATAACCCCATTTGTAGTCAATCGCGTGGTTCGGTTGTGGTAGCCGAATTTTTCAGTTGTGGCAACAGAAAACCAATTGAGGCAAGACTAATTTGACTGTGACAACGGAATTTCTGTTGTATCAATAATAATTCGGTAGCCGCAAACAAAAAATTCATTTGATGCAACTGAACCATTCGATTGGCAACAAATGGAGTTGTCAGCACCGAATCTGTTTTTTGGGTGCAGCTAAAATAAATATTTGACTAAAAATACAAACAACAGGGTAAAGTACGTTAGTTTCCCTTCAAAAAAAATATTCTTAAAAAAATTGCACGACGAAATCAAAAGTTATAGCAATTTCAAATTTATTTAAACAAATTTGGCACCCCTGGAGAAAAATGACAACTGAAAAAATAATACTGCACTAAAAGTAGGCATAGGGCAAGCTATTTTCAATTAAATAAACACAATTTAAAATTTTTGTTAGGCCGAAAATATGCTATAGTGATGGAAACTGCATGAAATTGTCCTCATAATCTCAAATTAAACCAATTACTAAATCCCCCATTAAAACTTATTAAATTGATACATAAATGTTTTTCTATTTTTTCGTTTGTTTTTATTTTATTTAAAATATGCAGTACATATAATAAACTTTAAATATCAACCGAATTATACTCACAAGCTGCTCTTTGTAGCCATTCTGCGTAATGTGTATCATAAGTTGTTCGTTTAAACCTGTGCCAAACCATCTTAAAGTCTGAGTGAACAGATTCGGAAGCCTGTTCACTACAATGTCCTAATCCAGTGTCTGTTTTAGTACAATATTCCAATATATGGTGAAATACTGCATGCAACTTGGGAGCTACTAACAATTTGTGGTTAGTCAGTAAACAAAGTTTGAGGTTATTATTTTTAAATGCTTTAATATATTGCGCTGTTTTTTCATGTAATGTTTTACCAAAACATGAGCTTACCACACACAATATTGAAACTGTTAAAAACTTTTAATGGTAGATTTTCTTCAAGAAATGACACAAACTTTGTTTACTGACTAACCACAAATTGTCAGTAACTCTCAAGTGCATGCATTATTTCAACATATATTGAAATTTTGTACTAAAACAGTTACTGGATTAGGACCTTGGGGTGAACAGGCTTCCGAATCGGCTCAGTCTTCA
The DNA here is from genome assembly GCA_949987735.1 of Leucophora obtusa. Taxonomy (NCBI): domain Eukaryota; kingdom Metazoa; phylum Arthropoda; class Insecta; order Diptera; family Anthomyiidae; genus Leucophora; species Leucophora obtusa. Next base: position 17,146,933 of record OX465300.1, read on the forward strand.
GGATGGTTTGGCACAGGTTTAAACGAACAACTTATGATCCACATTACGCAGAATGGCTAAAAATAGCAGTTTGTGAGTATAATTCGCTTCATATTTAAAGTTTATTATATGTACTGTATATTTTAAATAAAATAAAAACAAAAAAATATTATGTATCAATTTAACAAGTTTAATGGGGGTTTGTTGTTTTTTCAAGAGTTTCCCAATGGCCCCCAATTTTTTTTAAACGAAAAACTTTGAATGGTCATAACTTTTAAATTCGTCTACAGATGTTTTTAAAAATGCTTTTTTTAATAATAAATATAGTGTCTTCAACCCCTGTACTTACTTTTTGTGGAGCATTTTTTGTCAATAGCTAGTTCTGGACTACATGTGATCTGTTTTACAGAATAATCGTAATATTGTTTTTAATTCTGATTTTTGTTTAAATGGTGCAACTAGTATACTACAAATTTTTCATTAAATGAAGTTGCTCAACTTAAAACTATAATAAATAAGTTTAAATTTAAATGCAAAAATAATAACAATTCTCCCGTGAGAAATAAAAACAATTCCAGCGAAAAGAATAAAGCTAATGCTAGTGCTATTAAACGGAGAATACACGAAGGAAAATTCGTCAAAAAATTCCCATTTTTTTACGAATGTTCATTTGTTTATGTTAATGTGTCGTGTTGACATTCGTACAATCCGTATTATCAAAATTTTTTGATATTTTTTTTTCCAACTCAATGTTCCTTCGTGTATACTCCGCTTAAAGTTAATTCTGATGTTAGTCATGCACAACAAAAACAAAATGGTAGCATTCGGCAGAGAAACCTTAAACTGATACCGGTGACTTGTAGCGCTTTGTGATTACTTATTCTGCTAAACTATGTTTTCTTTGTTTTGTTTTTAAATACACTTTTTCTGTAGTTTCCTTTTATTTTTTAAAATTTTTGTTGTAAGTTTTTATTTAACATTCTTACAAACCAATTTTTATCGTAAATGAATAACAACAAATACATCACTTATTGATCTAAAGTAGCAAACATTTTTTACGCTACCAAAATATGACAGCGATCAGATTGAGCGGTTAGTGATCAGTTCGTTCAGCAGATAGTTGTACAATTGTTGTAGAACTGTTGACTATTAAATTGTATCTGCCGAACGCACCCAATGCTTCTCAAAAACAAACACAAGCATCTGATATAGGGTATTCAATCGAATAACGATTAATCGAACAATTTTGCTCAAAAAGTGTTCGAATAATTAAAAAAGGTCAAATTTCGAATAACGAATAATTTAATACGATTAATCGATTAATCGAAATTGGGAAAAATTATATATTTATAATTTTATTAAAGTGAATATGCTAAAATCCCAAAATTGTTTAAGAAATTGTGAAATTCTAACCTGTGAAAATCATCAGGGGACAACTTTGTAGAATTTCTGGAAATCTTTATTAGCTTAATGACTGTTATATTTTTCGGTTTTAAAATTTTTTGTTTTCCTCTAGGAGCGTTAAGAAACATCTTAAGTATGCAAGAAAAACAAAAAAAGTTGTCACAGTTTGCTGTGTCATCTTCCAAAATACTAATCTGTTGTTTTGAGATATCTTGCAATGTAGTGGTATCTATTAAAGTGTAATCAAATATTTAATTATTTTTTTTACAATTTTTTAAATATTAATATTAAACGAAGGCCTTAATAATAATTATAATGAATAATTAGCACAAATAGCATCATAATTAACAGGGCAAGGACTTTCATGCAAATGCATGTTTGTAGTCAGTGGCCCAAAAATGATTTTGACGAAATACTTTTCCGAATCAAAGAATTTGCAAAAAAAAATGGCATCGATTTGTTGTTGCATATTTTTGCATATTTTGTTATAAATACATATTTTACTTTTAACTGCATATTTTATGATTTTTATTGCATATTTTTACATATTTTTGCATATTTTTTAATATTTTTAAATTTGAAATTCGATTTAAGAATTCATACTTTAAAACTAAAAAAAATTCTAAAGAATTAATTATTTGGAAGCTCTGTTGGTAATACAACACTACACTAGAAAGAGAAACGCATAGTATAGAATATCTGTATCTACAGATACAGTACAGTAAAACGGCGATTGCGAGAAGCTGGACTATTTGGAAGAATTTCCCGGAAGAAGCCACTACTGTCTGAACGTAACCGAAAGGTGAAACTAGAGTTTGCAAGAAAGTACCGCCAGTGGACATCTGTGGAATGGAGCAGAATATTATTTTTGGACGAAACAAAAATTAATTGAGTCTCCCCCGATGGAAAAAAATATGTTCGCCGTCCAAAGTCGAAAGAATTTGATCCAAAGTATACCAGGGCTACGCTAAAGCATGGCGGAGGTTCAATCATGCTTTGGGGTGCTATGTTATGTCATCATTTGGAGTTGGGCCGCTCCACAAAATTGATAGTATTACGGACAGGTTCCAATATGCGAGAATCCTCAACAACACAATGATGCCTTATGCTGATGACAATATGCCTGTAACATGGATATTTTAGCAAGAAAATGATGCGAAGCATACCGCTCTACACGTCAAGCAATGGTTTATAAACAATTCGGTTACTGTTCTCGACTGGCCTTCATGTAGTCCTGATCTCAACCCAATTGTGAACTTGTGGCAATTTGCAAAAACCAGTGTAAGCTTGTTAAAGATAACCAATTTTGAAGATCTCTATACCGAAACAAAAAAGGCTTGGGAAGCCATTCCAAACAGTGTATGTGGAAATTTTGTGGCCTCGATGCCTCGCAGATGTCAAGCAGTTATCGATAACAATGGTTTCGCAACAAAATATTAATCTGTTTTAAATAAATATGTGTTTTTTTATAAAAGTTATGATGTAATTATGTGAACGACAGATATCAAGCGTATTTAAACATTTAGGTCACAGCTCTATCATTATTAATTTATTTAATAAAGTAACAAGCTATTTTTATTTATGCCTAAGATCAGAGTAGGAAAATAAACTGTACACAACATGTAGGGTAGGGTTCGGCTAAGGAACACAAACCGGATCTATCGTTTTAGCGGTTGTGAGTTTGTAAACAAACCGAATGCGGTACACTACGATTGTCTGATGCACGCAAACGCTACGATTATGTACTGTACTTTCAACACGTATTTACACCCGTAGCGTACCGAATTCAGGTTGTGTGTATAAACACAAACTCTAATTAGAGAGAATAGCGTATGTGTTTTCTACGCAAACAATATGCTTGTGTACTGTGTTCGCGATGTGCGGTACGCAACCCTAAAAGTACGGTTCGTTAGAGTTTATTTTCCTACTCTGTCTAAGATTCACTTGTTAGTATTGTGTCCCTAATTAGTAACACGGAGCTGTATATCTCCATATCGGTAACTCATTATTTCATACGTTCCACATAAGTATTGATGTATCACAATATAAATAATGTATTACTTTAGGTTAGGGGTACGCATTGCAGGCAATGGGTGAAAAATAACCAACCCATTACCAAGATTTTGCTGTAATCGGTGACATCGAAAAATCCAATTGTTATACTTTTGCAATTTACCTGCCAATAGTGCTGGTAAAATATGAGTAGTAGGTATCGAGTATTTGTCTTTTTGTTTGGGTACTCGATACTCAATACTACTACTCGATATTTTCAGAGTTGTATTTTTGAGGAGACAAAATATATAAAAATGTGATTCAGCTAAAATATTTACCACAAAAATGTGACACCGGTAAAATATTTATCACAAAATTACAACTCTGCTAAAAGAAAAAATCAGAAGTAAAATATCTAAAAATATATGTTAAAAAAACTATAAAAAATGCTAAATGTTGGTGAAAAAGTTTAAAAATATGTTTATAAATTTAAATATTGAATTAACGTAAATATTTTCAAAGAATTTTACTAAAAAATTTTAAAAAATTTCAAAAAATTTTCGAGTATCCAAATCAAAAATATCGAGTAGTATCGAGTATTCAAAAGTAACCGAATTTACCAGCACTACTTGCCAAGGACTTTCATTTTGTAAGACACTAATTTTAAAAAGGATAACAGATATCCTTGCAATAATCTTCTTCCTGTAATAAGATTACCGCTCGCTTACGAAAAAATGAGAAGTAAGTAGTTATGGGATTCTGAATAATAAGTGGTTACAAACACGCTTACAAAAAGTTGAATTATAAGTGGTTATCCGACTGCTTACTTGATTCTTAAAAATAAGGAGTTAAACAAATACTATTAGCTTCAGGAAATACATTCAGAGAAATTAAAGTTTTTGCTAGTGTGTAATTTTAGAACTCGTCATAAAAATTTAACACAAAACATATTTACATGTAATAAATATAAATGTATGAAATTTAACTTTGTAAAAAGTACTTATTTAAACTATCGCGAGTAAGTCATTACTTTATATTTAAAAGCAACGACTACAATAGGCCGTTATTAGGAAGTCATTATTTTACATTACAGAATAATGCAAAAGATAATGATATATCATTATTGGTAATGCAGACAGCAATGAGGTATCATTACCAATATTTTGCTGGGTAAGTGGTTGCCTGAAGCTTACCGGTATAGACTCAAATAAGTCATTACGAAGAAAGTACTGCAATAAGTTTCTACTTATATAAATTCACATGTTACCAGGAGCGGCTAAAATAAGTACATACATTACAAATAAGAACAATAAAACATAATAACACAATGTCAGTAATGCATTGTTTTAAAGCCTCCAAATAAGTAGTGATGTATCCCTATATCAGTAACTCATTATTTTGAAACTTCCATATAAGAACTGATGTAGCACATTATTAGTAACGTATTATTTTAAATTTCAAAGTCAAACAAAGAGTTAAGAGGAACCCATTGCCAGGCAATGCATGAAAAAGGACCAACCCATTACCAAAGTTTTGTTGGGATGTTAAACCAAAAATAAAAAAATGACAATTCGTGGCCTTGGCCAAGATCTGCTGCAATTTATTTTTAAATTCATTATTGTTGATATTATTACCCACACTCGTAATAAGAACATTAATAAAATTTAAATAATTGAGCCAAAATATAAAAATATTTGGATTTGGAAGAAAAATCCATGAGATAGATTTAAATAAAATTAAAAAAGTCTTTGCACAAGAAGAATTCTACTCTATTTTTACCAGGTAACATAATTGGATTATTCTGTCAATTAGCGGATTTTCTTGAAAGTTGTACTATTTACTAAAACTATTATCTGTTCACTAAAGCCTCATTCACACTGAACCCAAAACTAGAAGTTTTGGGATTTGACAATCGAAAACAAAATAAATTTGAAAACTACTAAGTAGTTTTCGGTTCAGTATGAATGAGGTATAACTATACATTTTTAAGAGTTTGGGCAGGGTTGGCAGGCAATACCGCTAAAATACCGTTATCGATTCAAAACCCTTTCAACTGACTACCGTTACCCCTAAAATACCGTCACCGAAATAACTGAAATACCGTTACCCTTAAAATACCGATACCGAAATAAATTAAATATCGATACCCCTAAAATACCCTTACCGATATAAATGAAATACCGTTACCCCAAAAATACCGTTACCGATATTTTTAATTTTCTGTTTTTGGCAATTGCACTGGATTATTGAGTATTTTTCGTGCATTAAGTTGGTAAATTGGTTCTGTTTTTAATCTCGTTTGTTTTTCGTAAAAAAAAATTGAGGGATGCATCGAAAAAACTGACTACCGATATCCTTAAAATACCGTTACCGAAATATCGCTAACCTTAAAATACCGTTACTGAATTAATCAAAAAACCGTTATCCTTAAAATACCGTTGCCGTTTGTTAGCAAACAATACTACATAATTTGTTTATGGCTAATAAAAATTTGTATGTAAACAAAATAATGTCAAACAAGAATTTTTACAATAATAAAATATGGGAATTTAACAAAAAGAAGCATTCAAAAATTTGTACTGGAAGGTGTTTGTTTACACAAACACTCAGTAATGAGAGAAAGTAAAACTAGAGTTCTATGCCAGAGAACTTGCGAGTTTTAACTGGATAAATACCTACTAGTCTAAGACCAAGGACTGTTCTTTGTGACGTTAACCAGAACAATAACATTTCAAATCCAGAAATATGACCATGGTCGACTTTAATGTTCAGTACATAACTTGCTTCACTTAAGGTTAATATATGCCCCTTACAACATAAAAATTAGATTTTAGCATTACAATTAAAGTTCTCCCAATCCCAAAGCAGAATATTCGAAATTCTTTCACATTTCTGCAAATTCGTCAATATTATTGTTTTCATTGTTGTCAAAATGGTCTAGGGCAACCGAAAAAATATGGATGTAGCCAGTGTTGCCATATAGCCAGTTTAAATTGTTTTTTACAGTTTTTTGGGATGTCTAACAGTGTTCCAGTTTTCTCATGTAAAAAACAGTTTTTTTTAAATTCATGGATTTTTTTTACAGTTTTTTCATATTAAATCGGCACATTTGTCAACGACTATATAATTAAAAGACTATCCAACTCTCCCTACTTCTGTTAAATCACTCTCTTCTTAATTTGTATCGAAAATTCAGCCATAAGAATTACACACGTCTGCAAAGGCTAATATTTTCGATACAAATTGTCAATGTTCGAAAGAGGCGATGAAAACCGCCTGCATTTGTTTCATTTACAATTTTTTTTTATTTTTTTAACTAAAATTTAAGAATTAAAATATAGAAGTGCTTTTGCATAATAATTTTAAAATCTTATAACAAGTTTATAAAATGAATTTTGTATAAGACATTTATAAACTTAGAAAGTGATTATGCATATGATCCAAAAATTACAATAAAACTTTCATATTGTAAAAAATTAGGTACAAATCGAAACATAAATAAACTTAAAAATGCCAATATAATACTACAAAATATGCTTACTGGAAAAACGAAACATTTTGATAACAAATTTCATCAAAAATTACGAACTTTTCAGATCCTTTCTAAATGAAGGATAATTTAGAAATTTATATTTTTTTGAAAAAATTTTTAAAACAATGTCTCATCAAAAAAGTCCGAAATTGATTTTTTATTTTTTTAATAAATATTTGCCAATTCTGGATAACAATTTACTGCTTTTTTTGCAGGATCAAGGACAATTCCAAAAAACGTATTTTTTTAAGGGGTTTTACACACCGTCAAACAATTCCGAAATAACAATACTCAATAAAATGAAAGGTAATTTCATGTGGAATGCAAATCCCTAAGAAATATTTTGAAGTACAACACTGACCAGTAAAGCATTCTATCCTAAGTCAGGGGTTAATAAAAAAAGGTTCACATCTCGGAAGAATGATTCGATGAACTTTTTTAACTTCAGAGTTTTATTGGAAAGCTGTTCAAAAAGTCGATTAATATAAATGCCAAAGGCAATTAAATTATTCAAATCTCGATATTTTGAAAACTGAGACCCTGGGATAATATTTTAGTGCCAGGAAACTTCAGAATCCCAGAATGTCTTATGATTTTTAAAATTTTTTCGAAAAACTGTTTTTCTATAAAGAAACAGTTTTTTTTTACAGTTTTTCTAAAAAAATATATGGTAACACTGGATGTAGCTAACCTTTTATAATTAAACTATGCTCCTAGTAAGAATTTGTAAGCAAAGAATCGTACACAGAGAAACAAAACGTAGTTAAATCAAATATTTTAATATTTGATTTAAAGATTTTATGCTTTTGAAAAACATTAGTATTTTAAGTATGATTCTTATTAATATAAATGAAAATTTATTTAAAATAAAAATTTTTTTCTCAGGTTTGAAAAGGGATTGACATATACGCACATTAGAGCGGGTCGATTTCTGGGACAAGAAATCGTAGGGGGAATGATTCTACGAAGAATTCTAAGCAACTTTGCCCTAAAAACCATAGGTCTAAAATGGATTTCGAGCTTGCGGAAGTTCCAAATTATGTTGTAAGTAGTACTTTATGAGTTTGGATAATGAGTTTTATTAGTTATACCCTACACCAGTACTTGGATCGGCTATAAGTAGTTTGTGCTTATCTTTGTAATTCCAAAATATTTTGGAACTAGACCCACCGTTAAGTATACCGATCGACTCAGAATAACATTTTGTTTCGATATCACGATATCCGTGTGTCCGTCCGTCTGTCTGTTTGTCCATATATCTAGAGTTTGCTGTTCGGTTTCAACCGAACCGAAATCGCGGTTTTTGAGAAAATAAGTCGATTTTTAGCAAATACTTAAAGCAATTAAAATAATTCATTAAATTACATATTACTGACCCTAGAATTTCGAAAAGGATTCAGCTCTTATTTTACAAAATTCTGTATTTAATTGTAATGATCAATTTCTCCATTAAATATTACTTTAAAGATTTTTGTTTTTACTACTACAGATAATATAAGCTGAGGATTACAATTTTAGAAAAAAATTGCACCAAAAGTCATGTAGTTTAAGAGATATTGAGTTTCACGTATTCAGCTCAGATTCTCACCGCTTATATTTCAAAAAGTTTTATTTCGTAGTCTGCGGTTTTTATAATTTTGAAAAACCGAAACCGCGGTTTTAAAATTTTTCGGTTTTTAGCAAACTCTACATATATCCTTGTGCGCACGGTACAGGTCGCAAATATTAAGATATTTTTACAAAATTTGGTGCACTAACTTATTTCTGCCCAAGGGCAAAGCCTATTGATTTTCAATCGGTCCGTGGTTAGACCTAGTGTCCGTATAAAGGTCCCCCAAAAATGGACATATTCTTAAAGGTCGCAAATATTAAGATACTTTGCACCAGTTCTGTTTATTCAATCGATTATACGTCAATATGTCGCGCTGTGGAATTTGCTTTAAAATAAACGGAGATATTACTTGCAATATTTGGGAAAAAAAAACATTTCACAAAATTTGTGTTAAACTAGATGATATTAATATTTCATCTCACAGGTGGTCCAAAAATAGGTATTGACCAAAAATGCTCCACAAAAAGTGAGTATAGGGGTTGAATACACTATATTTATGATTACAAAAAAACCATTTTTAAAAAAATCTGTTGACGAATTTAAAAGTTATGACCATTTAAAATTTTTTGTTTAAAAAAATTGGGGGCCATTGGGAAACTGTTGAAAAAAACAACTCACCCAGAAAACCGATTCAGTTCTGATAACCCCATTTGTAGTCAATCGCGTGGTTCGGTTGTGGTAGCCGAATTTTTCAGTTGTGGCAACAGAAAACCAATTGAGGCAAGACTAATTTGACTGTGACAACGGAATTTCTGTTGTATCAATAATAATTCGGTAGCCGCAAACAAAAAATTCATTTGATGCAACTGAACCATTCGATTGGCAACAAATGGAGTTGTCAGCACCGAATCTGTTTTTTGGGTGCAGCTAAAATAAATATTTGACTAAAAATACAAACAACAGGGTAAAGTACGTTAGTTTCCCTTCAAAAAAAATATTCTTAAAAAAATTGCACGACGAAATCAAAAGTTATAGCAATTTCAAATTTATTTAAACAAATTTGGCACCCCTGGAGAAAAATGACAACTGAAAAAATAATACTGCACTAAAAGTAGGCATAGGGCAAGCTATTTTCAATTAAATAAACACAATTTAAAATTTTTGTTAGGCCGAAAATATGCTATAGTGATGGAAACTGCATGAAATTGTCCTCATAATCTCAAATTAAACCAATTACTAAATCCCCCATTAAAACTTATTAAATTGATACATAAATGTTTTTCTATTTTTTCGTTTGTTTTTATTTTATTTAAAATATGCAGTACATATAATAAACTTTAAATATCAACCGAATTATACTCACAAGCTGCTCTTTGTAGCCATTCTGCGTAATGTGTATCATAAGTTGTTCGTTTAAACCTGTGCCAAACCATCTTAAAGTCTGAGTGAACAGATTCGGAAGCCTGTTCACTACAATGTCCTAATCCAGTGTCTGTTTTAGTACAATATTCCAATATATGGTGAAATACTGCATGCAACTTGGGAGCTACTAACAATTTGTGGTTAGTCAGTAAACAAAGTTTGAGGTTATTATTTTTAAATGCTTTAATATATTGCGCTGTTTTTTCATGTAATGTTTTACCAAAACATGAGCTTACCACACACAATATTGAAACTGTTAAAAACTTTTAATGGTAGATTTTCTTCAAGAAATGACACAAACTTTGTTTACTGACTAACCACAAATTGTCAGTAACTCTCAAGTGCATGCATTATTTCAACATATATTGAAATTTTGTACTAAAACAGTTACTGGATTAGGACCTTGGGGTGAACAGGCTTCCGAATCGGCTCAGTCTTCAGGATGGTTTGGCACAGGTTTAAACGAACGACTTATGATCCACATTACGCAGAATGGCTAAAAATAGCAGTTTGTGAGTATAATTCGCTTCATATTTAAAGTTTATTATATGTACTGTATATTTTAAATAAAATAAAAACAAAAAAATATTATGTATCAATTTAACAAGTTTAATGGGGGATTTAGTAATTGGTTTAATTTTTGATTCGGACGACACTTTTATGCAGCTTTCATCACTAAAACATATTTTCGGTCTAACAAAAATTTTAAGTTGTATTTATTTTATTGTAAATAGCTTTCTTTTAAGCCCATGCGTACCTTTAATGAAGTATTATTTTTTTCAGTTGTCATTTCTGGATTTCTCCAGGGGTGCCCAATTTGTTTAAATAAAAAACTTGAAATTGCCATAACTTTTGATTTCATCGTGCGATTTTTTTAAGAATAATTTTTTTTGAAGGGAAACTAACGTACTTTACTGTTTTATTTTTATTTTTTGTCAAATATTTATTTTAGCAGTTGTTTTTTCAAGAGTTTCCCAATGGCCCCCAATTTTTTTTAAACGAAAAACTTTGAATGGTCATAACTTTTAAATTCGTCTACAGATGTTTTTAAAAATGCTTTTTTTAATAATAAATATAGTGTCTTCAACCCCTGTACTTACTTTTTGTGGAGCATTTTTTGTCAATAGCTAGTTCTGGACTACATGTGATCTGTTTTACAGAATAATCGTAATATTGTTTTTAATTCTGATTTTTGTTTAAATGGTGCAACTAGTATACTACAAATTTTTCATTAAATGAAGTTGCTCAACTTAAAACTATAATAAATAAGTTTAAATTTAAATGCAAAAATAATAACAATTCTCCCGTGAGAAATAAAAACAATTCCAGCGAAAAGAATAAAGCTAATGCTAGTGCTATTAAACGGAGAATACACGAAGGAAAATTCGTCAAAAAATTCCCATTTTTTTACGAATGTTCATTTGTTTATGTTAATGTGTCGTGTTGACATTCGTACAATCCGTATTATCAAAATTTTTTGATATTTTTTTTTCCAACTCAATGTTCCTTCGTGTATACTCCGCTTAAAGTTAATTCTGATGTTAGTCATGCACAACAAAAACAAAATGGTAGCATTCGGCAGAGAAACCTTAAACTGATACCGGTGACTTGTAGCGCTTTGTGATTACTTATTCTGCTAAACTATGTTTTCTTTGTTTTGTTTTTAAATACACTTTTTCTGTAGTTTCCTTTTATTTTTTAAAATTTTTGTTGTAAGTTTTTATTTAACATTCTTACAAACCAATTTTTATCGTAAATGAATAACAACAAATACATCACTTATTGATCTAAAGTAGCAAACATTTTTTACGCTACCAAAATATGACAGCGATCAGATTGAGCGGTTAGTGATCAGTTCGTTCAGCAGATAGTTGTACAATTGTTGTAGAACTGTTGACTATTAAATTGTATCTGCCGAACGCACCCAATGCTTCTCAAAAACAAACACAAGCATCTGATATAGGGTATTCAATCGAATAACGATTAATCGAACAATTTTGCTCAAAAAGTGTTCGAATAATTAAAAAAGGTCAAATTTCGAATAACGAATAATTTAATACGATTAATCGATTAATCGAAATTGGGAAAAATTATATATTTATAATTTTATTAAAGTGAATATGCTAAAATCCCAAAATTGTTTAAGAAATTGTGAAATTCTAACCTGTGAAAATCATCAGGGGACAACTTTGTAGAATTTCTGGAAATCTTTATTAGCTTAATGACTGTTATATTTTTCGGTTTTAAAATTTTTTGTTTTCCTCTAGGAGCGTTAAGAAACATCTTAAGTATGCAAGAAAAACAAAAAAAGTTGTCACAGTTTGCTGTGTCATCTTCCAAAATACTAATCTGTTGTTTTGAGATATCTTGCAATGTAGTGGTATCTATTAAAGTGTAATCAAATATTTAATTATTTTTTTTACAATTTTTTAAATATTAATATTAAACGAAGGCCTTAATAATAATTATAATGAATAATTAGCACAAATAGCATCATAATTAACAGGGCAAGGACTTTCATGCAAATGCATGTTTGTAGTCAGTGGCCCAAAAATGATTTTGACGAAATACTTTTCCGAATCAAAGAATTTGCAAAAAAAAATGGCATCGATTTGTTGTTGCATATTTTTGCATATTTTGTTATAAATACATATTTTACTTTTAACTGCATATTTTATGATTTTTATTGCATATTTTTACATATTTTTGCATATTTTTTAATATTTTTAAATTTGAAATTCGATTTAAGAATTCATACTTTAAAACTAAAAAAAATTCTAAAGAATTAATTATTTGGAAGCTCTGTTGGTAATACAACACTACACTAGAAAGAGAAACGCATAGTATAGAATATGTTGTCATCCACTAACACTTTTTTTATAGATGTAATTTTAAATTAACGTTTTCGGGTGTTATTGCTCACAAACAGAAAGTTGAAATATTTTATAAAAATTATTTTAAAGAAACTTCTCCCCGAGCATTAATTTCTACCACTTTTTTCTCTGAGTTACGAAAGAGAGTACGATTTTATAGTACACATATTTAAGTTCTATTTTATAATAAAGTTTTTTACAGGTAAAATGCCACACTAGAGTTGTCAAAACCGGTTTTCGAAATATTCGATAAACCAGGTTTTTTCTATATTTCCGGGTTTTTTAAACCGGTTTTTGAAAAAGGGCGGTTTTCGAATTATTCGGGAAACCGGTTTTTTCGTTTCGAATAATTCGACATTTTCGAATATTTATAAAGTGAAAATTTCTAATGAAATTTTCTTCATTTGTTCAATATTTATGCAAAATATTTAAGTGCCTATGCATAATAATTTGAAAAACTTTATAACACATTTATGAAATGAATTTTGTATGGAAAATTTGTTTTATAAGTCACTTAAAAATTTTCAAAGTGATTATGCATATGACCTTTAATGTTTCATTTCCTCCTTTAGGTAGGGCTTATTCATTTTGTCGTTGCTATGACTACATTAGTGGACTATTATCAAAATAGTTTATTTTTTCGAAACAAAAATATTGAAATTCTTTCAAGAAACTGTTTTTTTTTGCAGAATTCTACATTTTCTCTCTATCCTAAAAACATTCTAATTTTTTTTTTGACAATGTTAAGTAGGAAAGAAAAAAAAATTTGTCCTAAAAAGCATATCAACTGAATTTTTTCATTTCCTCAATAATTAAAATTTTTTTCTTATTTTTTTAGCTAAAAAATTGTAATAAAAATTTTAAAAATCACAAATGCTTTCACATTAATTGGAAAACTACAATCTTCGTAAGGCCAAAATTATTTTTTGTGACGTTTTCAAATCGTCCTGTCTATTAAACTAATGCGAAAAAAACTTACACCGCAATTTTGTAACAATTCCAGAGGAAGTGAAAAATTATTCTTGTTTTTTATGGAGGTTAATAGCTTTTTTCGCAAAAATTACGAACAAAATAATTGGCTTTTAGATCTGTCCGAAAGTGTTTTTATTTAGACACAAAAAAAAGCACAAACAGCGCCTTTAGAATTAACTTTTAATTTTAAAGGTAAATTTGTACTAATGGAATAATTTACGCTGCGAATTGCTTTCAAGAAAGGAAGAAAATAGTAAGTTTCAAGAATTTTAGCAATTCTTTGCAAGTTTTATAAGGAAATTTGTATATATAGCAATACAAAATGATTATTTACGAAAACCGAAAAAACAGGTTATTCGAACCGGTTTTGAATTAAAAAATCCGAAAACCCGTTTTCCAAAAGGCGGTTTTTAGAAGGATTCGAAAACCGGTTTTTCAAATAGGTCGAATACTTGACAACTCTATGCCACACACAAAAATATATTTAACTACGTGTATTTGAAGACATATTCAGCGTGTTCGTTTACTCGAATTTCTTTTTACTTTTACTACAATTGCAAAGTTTTGTTTACTTTTTGTATTGAATTTTTCCAGTTGTAATAAATATAGTAACTTGTAGTAAGTAAACGAACAAGCTTATTGTAACCGATACCATAATTTTTACGTTTATGTTAGTTTTTAATAAATATAATTAAAAAAACATTTATTTTTAATTGCATATTTTTTGGTTTTTATTGCATATTTCGTTATAAATGCATATTTAAGTGCATATTTTCCAATTTATAGTGCATATTTTAAGCGTATATTTTCGATTTTTTAGTGCATGAAAGTCCTTGCCCTGATAATTAATGTCCAATGTAATAAAGCTTGTTTAGTGAGTACTCCGCATTCATAAAATCCAGGGCAAGTTTTTTTTTTGGCATTTGCCACTAAATGCCATTTTTCCATTTTTTAAATTTTTTTTAGACTTTTCATTAAAAAAATGCTATAAAATTCAATAAAAACTCAATCTTTGTAAATAGATTTTGGAAAAAATTTACAAAAAAACGATATTTTTTAAATATTTAATAAAATTACAGATTTTTTTTAAGTGCGAATGCACTTTAGCAGTACAGCGGTAAATTCCTTCATTATTGTATTTTTGTGAAAAACATTCAGAAAAACACTTAAATGAACTATTTTACTTTAAAAGTTTTGGAATAAGCGTTCCATTTTTGCGTTTTTTGTGCCAATTTTACTATTTTTAAACTTGACCTGATAATATCCTTTAGCAAATAAAATAAATTGATGGAAGCACGTACACGTAAAAGAGGCTTCAATCAAGTGACGGGTTAAATGGTGATTTGTTACCTGCTTCTTGTATTTGCAATGATGATCTTAGTATATACCAGGTATGGGCACATAAATGGCTTGAAGGGCCAAATTTGGGATTTCACAAACTTACGGAGGGCCGCAACAATTAATACATTACTCGACAAAAATTAATTTTTTGTACAGCCTTCTGCTAAACTTTTTTTTTGAGTATTTTGGTTTCCTAAGCCCGGATCTAAAGTGCATCAAAATCTTTTATATTTTTATGATTTTTTATATTTTTGATCCAAATATATTTAAAAATATAGGCACAGACTCAATAAATGTTTTTAATATTTTGTCCTCCTTAATACGAATCTGAAGTGAAAAAACTTTGTCGAGATATTCATCGAAAATATAGTTTTCCTTATTTCAAAAAATTTTGTTTAAGACTTTCATCAATTTTTCAAATATTTTTAAATTTACTTAAAGGATTTTGATCCCTTGACTGATAACCCAGACAGAAAAATTGGATACTTTTACGAGGGTTCAGTCAAAAATTATTCAAACAAAGCACATATTTTTTAAATTTTAAACTTATTTGTCAAAAATCATGCATTTTTTGGATGAAAATATTAGTCTTAGTAAAATGAATCATAAAAGGCACAAATATTTGAGGCAGATTTTTAAATCCAAAGATGATTTAGAAATGACTCAGAAATTTAAATAAATTTGAATATTTTGTGAAGAATTCAAAAATGACTCAAAAAAAGATTAATTTTTTAGATCAAAGAATTTTTAAAATATTTCTTTGAGTCATTTT
This sequence comes from Leucophora obtusa, assembly GCA_949987735.1. NCBI lineage: Eukaryota > Metazoa > Arthropoda > Insecta > Diptera > Anthomyiidae > Leucophora > Leucophora obtusa. Next base: position 17,162,772 of record OX465300.1, read on the forward strand.
TTAATCAAAAAAGAAGGCTCTTTCGGATGCATCACTTTCATACAAGTGAAAGTTTAATAATATATTTTGAGCACTTTTCTGATTCATTTTTCCGCTCGTTTGCTGGCTCGGAACTCTAGAAAAAATAAATTATGAAAACTTTATACAAAAGTTGATTATCATATCAAAAAAATTGGGATAAGGCGGTATTGTTTGCTGTAAAAGCGAGATAAAAATTCAAGGCGGCACAAACATTTAAAAATCGGTATAATCCCGTCCAAAGCGGGTGGTTGGTCAGGTTAAGTACAATAAAAAAACCAGTAAAAAATTTTGCTAAAGCTGCTAACAATTAGTTAAACATTACCTTGCATAAAAACTGCTGAAATAAGCAAATTTTCTTTTCTAAATATTACTAAGAAAAGAATAGCAAAAATAAAGCTGTTAAATGTATAGAATTTTAGTTGTATATGAGCTAAATTTTAGTGAATTGAAATAAAAATTTACTCTGCTAGTATCAGTAACAAATTTTGCTAAATATTAGTAAAATAAAAAAACACAAAAAAAATTTAAATTGCTTTAAATTGTTTTAAAAGAGTAAAAATCTATTTTTGTGAAATCCGCAGTCTACTATTTTCCATCATTATTTCCGTTTATTTTAGAACGATGACTATTATTATAGTTAACAGTTTATTTCTGCTCTTCTAATCTTTTCCATATTTAGCAAAAACCGGCAAAAAATTTTACGGAAAGTTACTTTTAAATAATAAACCTGTAAAAATAGCACAAAAAGCTACTGTTTTGCTATTTTCCCAGGTTTATTTCTATGAGTGTATGAATAAAATTTTATTGTGTCCAACTGTTTTACCAAATTTAAGTGACAATTCTCAAAAGTAGATTTTAGAGATCCTTACGAGGTCCGTAGAACAGCCTTAAACATTTCCTAAAAGGAAATGTAATTTTTTTGAATTCAAACTTATAAAAAACGAGTAAAAAGGTTAGAGTCGGGCATGCCGACTTTACAATACCCTACACCAGTCTGGTTAAAAGCCAACTAATGTTTGGATCCGAAATTCGAATGGGTTAAAATGGGACTTGTGTCAAAATTTTCTATAATGTGAGTCAGCGAACCAAATTTCATTAAAATATTTTAATATTTGCGACCTGCAGTTTGTAACCAAGCCAATTTTGGGGGGACCCTTATATGGGCACTAGGTCTAAACATGGACCGGTGTTAACCAAAATCAATAGGCTTCGTCCTTGGGCTGATATAGGTCGGTGTACCAAATTTCATCAAAATATCTTAATATTTGCGACCTGCAGCGTATAAAAATATAATTTTGAGGGAGACCCTTATATGGGCACTAAGTCTAAACATGTACCGCTGTTAACCAAAATCAATAGGCTTCGTCCTTGGGCTGAAATAGGTCGGTGTACCGAATTTCATCAAAATATCTTAATATTTGCTACCTGCAGCGTATAAACAATATAATTTTGGGGGGACCCTTATATGGGCACTAGGTCTAAACATGGACCGGTGTTAACCAAAATCAATAGGCTTCGTCCTTGGGCCGACGTAAGTCGGTGTACCAAGTTTCATCAAAATATCTTAATATTTGCGACCTGCAGCGTATAAACAATATAATTTTGGTAAGACCCTTATATGGACACTAGGTCTAAACATGGACCGATGTTCACCAAAATCAATAGGCTTCGTCCTTGGGCCGACATAAGTCGGTGTACCAAGTTTCATCAAAATATCTTAATATTTGCGACCTGTAGAGTGCGCACAAGAATGCATGGACAGACAGACGGACGGACGGACAGACGGACATCGTTAAATCGAAATAAAAAAAAATTCTGAGCCGATCGGTATACTATAAGGTGGGTCTAGGACCAATATTTTTTGGTGTTACAAACATCAGCACAAACTTATAATACCCTGACCACATAGTGGTGTAGGGTATAAAAATGGTATCGAAAAATTGTATGACCGCTATAATCATTGTATCGCCCTTGAAGGCAACTATATCAAATTTTATCAAAAAAAAATTGTTTTTATGTTATCCTACGAACTTTTCAACCCAACTGTTATGAGGGAGTTCAATTTCCTTGATAAATTTCTATACAACCAATATTTGTTGAATTATGAAATTGCCATTATTAAGTCAAAAAAGTCGAATTCGTATTATCCCTTGAAGATGTTTCTCTGAGATACTGATGCAAATTCTTATTTGCTAACTTTTTTAATCCAACTTTGAAATGAATTCTAATGGATCTGTTACACCTAGTGTCGTAATTTCTATTGAGCCTTTTGTTAATTTTGGTTTAATTCAATTATCAAACAAGATGTTATAAATGGCATAATGGGAATAAAATCTTCTTGTGGCAGAGATATTGATAGTTTTCCTGCATTTTTCGTTCAGAAATGTGCGCTGTCTTTATCTTCTGATATTTGCAATTATCGACCTATTTCTAAATTACAAACTTATTTAGTAGTTTTTAATTTTGCATTTCTGCTTTTGAAAAGCATTTTCAAATTGATATTGTCTTTACGGATTTATGTAAGGCTTTTGATAAAGTATCACATGATATTATATGCCTTAAGTTGTGGCGAATGTTGTTTCACAAGGTATTCGTGAATTGGATTATTTCACATCTTGAAAATAGAATATATTCTGTGGTTATTGACCAATACGTCTCAGTCTTATATTACTACATCTGGTATATCCCAAGGTGGCACCTTGGGCCCCTTATTATTTTTACCTTATACAAATGACATTGGATTTTGAATTTTTGGCTCTAAATTTTTATTATATGCGGTTGACTTGAAGATATTTAAAGAGATTCGGTCTGTCAATGACACTATTATTTTGCAAAATAATCTAAATAATATAATAACATGGTGTGATCTCAATCACCAACCCTTGAATATTGGCAAATGCTTTAAAATGACTTTCTAATATTAGTAATCATATTATATGCCCTTACTATATATCTAATGTCGTTCTGGAGCCTGTTAATGAAATTTTTGATCTTGGTATAGTTTTGGAAACTGAGCTTACTTTTATATCCCATCTCAACTACATTATTTCGAAAGCCTACTCTGCTTGGTCCTTTGTATTGAGAAACTGCAAAGATTTCAATGAGTGCGTTTACCAGACGCTCAACTGTTGCTAATCCGCTACTCAACAATCTGGTGAACGATTTGATTAGCTACCGCTAAGTCAACATGTTGTGGTAGCGCTACCTTGTTTTAGTAGCGTAAAAATTTTACGCTACTTGTGAGCAGTTAATGATACATCAGCTGTCGGGTGTTTTTTTGTATATTTTTTTTAAAGAATAATAAACATATACAAATATGATCATAAAGGAATAAAAAATTTTCGTGGTATTAATTTTAATTTAACTGAAAATTTTCCTTCATACAATGCTCGTTGTTTACTTTTAAATTTGAGACCTCTTGCGTTAGCAAGAACTGTGCATTCCGCCATGCTAATTTTTGATTTAATTAATGGATTAATGGATTGTAATTATATATTAAATTTAATAACGTTTCATATTCCTTACTACATAGTAGCACATAGTAAGGTAGTACATACTAAGGTCTAATGAACTATTTTATATTTTATATGTAGAACAGAATATGCCAAAAATGAGCCGAGTAATCGTAATTTAAATTTATTAAATATACTTTATAAGGATAAAGATCTCAGTTTAGATTTTTTGAAATCAAAAGATAGTTTTAAATATAATTTATTATTCAACAATTATTTTAATTTTTCCATTGTTTTTACAAATGTATTGACAACGAACACACAAACATACATATAAATAGTACCCAAAGGGTACTTTTATGTAATTGTTGCTTTCAAAAAGGAGTTGATTTATAGCTGGTTTTACCAGATCAGACAGTTCATATACGAAAGTACAAAATTCTCGTCTCGTTGATTTTTTGTACCTTATGTAATGTCTCGGTTGGTTTAGTAAAGCTATCATTTTCTTATTGCGGACAACTGATGAGTTAGCGTGATGGCTACAAACAATTGTATTGTCTATCAGGAAAATGATCAACCTTTTTTGAAACAACAAATAAAATCTAATATGACAATATTATATTAGAATTTGGACTTGAGGTAGAAGAATATTCTAACTTAATATATAAATATAATTTATTAACTTATTTAAAATACACTCATAATAATCCATAGGTAAAATACACGAAAAATGTAGTTCATTTTACGAAAGTTTTGGTTACCCAAGAAACATTTTAACGGACTCTCCGGCACGTACGGATTCATGAATCCGGCTTTTACGGCACGTTAACTGTCCGTAATGTACGTATCCGTCAATGCTTGTACGTATACGGAACATTAAGGGACCGTATAAATGGATTTTCGAACACAATACGTTTAAACTCCGTATTGGTGTATCCGTTTCCGTACCTTTAAATATGGATTTCATCGGTTTGTTTACAAAATAAAAAATTTTTGTTAAGTCGGTGAAAATATTATTATAATGGGAATATATGGAGAATATCTAATATGGAGAATATCTATCACACAATTAATCAAACAACATCAAATAACAAGGTAAGATTTATGAAACTTAATGTTTCACAATGTTTTGTGTATAACATGTGAGAATTTGCATCGCGTACACAGTCAATTAAACCATAACTAATTTATTGTCTCTTTTCCATATAGATGTTGGATTTTATTCTGGGTCGCTAAGCGCTGGATAGATAGGTAGACCGAGCTGGATGTGCTAAATATTGTAATTATAAATAATAATTATTAATTAATTTATAAAAAAGAAAAAAAGTACTTTGTATTGAAAATAATAAACATATGGTCTATTTTTTTGAAAAAATCGGTAGGATATGGACAAGGAAATACTCCGTTATTACACGACATAACGGTCCGGAAACGGTCCCGCATTGACGGACTTTCAGCGGACTAGTCCGTAAACGGTCCGTCATTGACGGACTTTAAACGGACTTGTCCGTTTTTAACACGACATACCGGTCCGTAAACGGTCCATCATTGACGGATTTTCAACGGATTCGAATCAGTTTCGATGTTCCTTATGTTCCGTTTTCTGGTCCGTATACGGATCCAGAAAACGGTACGTATACGGAGTTGGATTCCGTTTATGACGGACCGAAAACGGTGCGTAAACGGAACGAATTGTTTGTTGGGTATTTTGACATTACGAATATTTTTGTAATATGTACAAATAATATTTCGTTTCTAGTATCGAATTTGTATTTGTATATTTTCCGAAATTTTATAAAAGTACAAAAAAAAGATTGGTAAAGATACAAATATTGGGTTTAAATACAAAATAATTATATATCTAGTAGAATATTTTGTTTTCTAGTATCGAATTTTTATTTGTATATTATACGAAATTTTATAAAAGTACAAAAAAAGATTGGTAAAGATATAAAATATAAAATCTCATAAAATTTGACCTCTGGCCTTACCCAGCGGCAATTTAGTGCATTTATATTTTGCCCTAATTTTCAGGATTAAAGTATTTAATCTTGTGTTGTTATATTCCGGCCTAAATTATTTGGAATTAAAAGAAGAAAAAAGAAAAACTTGCCTAAAAGCTAAATAAATGCCAAAAATCGCTGTTTTCCCGAAATCCGCTAAAATTAAATCTCTACCCCAACCAAATGAAAAAAGGAATTCCTACAATTTTTGTAGTTTTTAATCTACAATATGTTCTTAATAAAACCTTAAAGTCCAATCGTTGATTTTTTAAAATTTCTTTAAAAAAATTTTTAAAAATGTAAAATTGTAGATTTGAAAACAGTGTTGAAGAATTCCGACCTTTTTGGCACTAATTTAAAACGAGTTTGCAAAGGACATGATAAAAAATACTTTTTAATTGAGTACCTTGGAATTAATAAAATAAGAAAATATTTTTGCATTACATTACTTCTACAAATTTCAAAATTTGGGCTCGAACTTCTTGATTAAGCGTTCTGTGACACATTAGTTGCCGGGGGCAATTGTAATAACTTGGTTTTTTTTAACCGATTTTAGTTTTTATTGCCTTATTAGAAAGATAATTTACTGTTTATTACGATTTTTTAATCCTTTTAATTCAAGATTAATTTAAAATATTAAAAATTTTAACAAATTAAAAAAAAGTCATATTTTTCCCATGTATACCGTTTTTCAAACTTCAGGGCCGTTGAGGCACGTGTTCCTCTTATCCGATTGTCCTAATTTTTTGGGAGACGTGGGTTTACACCCAAATACATATTTTAAGGGGGGGGGGGAGGACCAGTCAATATCTCACAATTTTTTTTTTTTTGAGCACCCTAGTGTATATTTAAATTAAAAATACGATATACTTATTTGGCAAATTTTGGGCGTTTATGTTACTGTGAAATATTGGCAATCGTTAGCTATGATCTTTTCCCAACTTTCTGGAAACATATTTATTCCACGCTAAAACAACTGCTCATTTTTTTAGGCCAAGAACTAATCAAGCCAATTTCGGGACTATAAGGCGGGTGAATCAAAAATTCCCAACCACTATTTTCTAAATATTTTTAACCGGTCTTGCAACATGTGGCTGAGTGTTGTCTTGATGGAATATTATATCCTCATTTCTGTTCGCATATTCCGGGTGTTTTTCGGCCAATGTTCGCTTCCAACGAATCAATCGTATTCGGTACAGGTCCCCTGTGATCATCTGGCCCCATTTCAGCAGCTCATAATAGATGAGACCCTTCTGCCACGCTTTACATGCGATTTCTTACGCTTCGGGTTGTCGTATTGGATCCATTTTTCATCGCCAGTAATGATTCGATGCAAAAATTACTCCTTTTCATGGCGTTCAAGCAGCATTTCGGACATGCAAAATCGTCTTTCAACGTCTCTCGGCTTCACATCATGTGGTACCCATTTCCTTGCTTTTGTATGAATCCTGCTGCTTGCAAATGATTTGAAATTGCTGCTTGAGAGACTCCCAATGATTTAGCAAGTTCTTCTGGAGAAATGCCTACAATTCATCTCTTCGAACTTTTTTGGCTGACCTGTGTGGTCTTTGTCTTCCGTGCCAAAAACACCACTTCTGAACCGCACCAACCATTTTTAGCACGTTGAAATCAATGGAACATATTCAATTGAAGAAGTAAAGTAAAACTTTTCACAAATGATGCTTTTTTTGGCACAAAATTAGAGATTTTTTAGCAAAGAAAAACTTTATTGTTTACACTAATTCGTTCAATGACGAAGTGAGAATTAATGACAGATGTTTACTATAATTTACAAAATGTTGTAAACGTGCAAAAAATTTTGTAAATACATAAATATTTTGTAAAAATACAAAATAATTTTGTTTATTGTACAAAAAATATTAATGATTAAATCTAAAATATTTGTAAAATATACAAACGAAATCGTTAAATAAAAAAATTTTTGTATGTTTACTAAATGATATTTGGTAATATTACGATATTTTTGTACATTATAGAAACATTTTTTCATTAAACTTTATTTGTATAATTTACGAAATTCTTAAATTTAATCAATTTTTTACCATCAACTTAGTACAAACATTTTGTAGTATTACAATTTTTTTGTACTTTATACTAAAAATAATTTACAAAATTATGAAATTTGTTGCATACAAAAGATTTGTAATATAAAAAACCAAAGATTTGTATAGTGTACGAAAAAATATTTACGAAAAATATATTCGTATTTTTAAGCATGGATTATTATGAGTGTAGTTCTAAGTAAATTGTATCAAGCCACTGGCTGAATAAATAAATAAATTTGGCCCAAGGACGAAGCATATTGGCTTTCAACCAGACTGGTGTAGGATATCGTATAGTCGGCATGCCCGACTATAGGATACCCTACACCAGTCTGGTTGAAAGCCAACTAATGTTTTGATCTTAAATTCAAATGGCTTAAAATGGACGTGTGTTAAAATTTGTCTATAAAATGATCTAAAAAAAAATTAGAAAAACCGTAAGAAAATTTTGATTTTATCTAATGTTAGATGTATTTAAGAGAAAATCGGAAATATATTCCACATGGGCGATAGGTCCATATGTGGACCGATCATATCCAGAATCAATAGGCTTTGTGCTTTGGCCTATGTGAGTCAACGTACCAAATTTCATTAAAATATTTAAAGTATTTGCGACCTGTAATATGCGAAAAATCAATTTTTAGGTGACCTTTATATGGGCGCTAAGTGTATCCATGGACCGATTTTAACTATAATGCATAGGCTTCTTTCTTGGGCCAATATAAGTCGGTGTACCAAATTTCATCACAATATCTTAATATTTACGAACTGTAGCATGCTAAAAATGTCTAAAAATGGACCAATTCTAAAAGAAATTAATAGGCTTTGTGCGTAGGCTCATGTGAATCAGCGTGCCTAATTTCATTAAAATTTATTCAAAGTTTATAGTTTTTGAGTGTAGTGCCCCACTCAAAAAAATAAGTTAGTAGAAAAATTAGTAAAACGTCTTGTATATCAAGTGTACTAGTTTTCAGCAATTTTTTGCTGAAATTCCGTTTTCAGCAAAAGTTTTAGTTATATTTTTTTAGCACTAAACTAATTTTGAACTAATATTTTCCTAATTTATTTTGCTGCAAAAATTGTGCTGATAACCGACAACCAGATAGACAAGATATAGATGTCGCAGCTTGTCTGGATGTTGTACAGACAACGGAAATGATAAAAAAGCAAATCAACTCTACACAATTTCTGTATTTAAATTTTCAGCAAATAAATTAACTAAAGTAAAATTTTGCTGCAAGTTTTTTAATTTTTTTTTTCAGTCTATTAATATTCAGCAAAAAGTTTAGTGATTTTAGCAAGGATTATTTTCATTTGCAATCGACTAAGTGTTAGCAAAACTTTTGCTGAAGATTTCTACTTTTTTGGTTAAAATCAGGTCGCTGATTTTCAGCAAACCTTTTGCTGAAATTACCAACTCTTTTGCAAGCACGCTCCTGACTAAAAATTTGCTGACGCAGCAACACTTTTTGCTGACTTTACTGACTTTTTTTTGAGTGTAGTTCTAAACATGAGCCGATTTTAACCTTAGTCAATAGGCTTCGACCTTGGGCAGATATAAGTTGATTATAAGTCATTACAAAATCTTCGTATTTCTGACCTGTAGCGTACGAAAAACTAATTTTAGGGGGTACTTTATAGGGGCACTAAGCCCAAATATGGACTGATTTCAACCCTAATTAATATGCCTCGTCTCTGGGATGATATATGTAAGTCGGTGTAACAAATTTCATCAAAATTAGTCAAAAATTAAATTATTTTCAGACTTTTTTCTTATAATAAGGAAAGCCGATGAAGACTCTAGATAGGAGGCCAGAACTATTATCCTGATTCACAATACTTACATGTTAACGCACAAATATTGCAGTGGAGCACTACTCGCAATATATTTTGGAATTTCCGCAAGCTCGAAATCCATTTTAGATCTATGGTTGCTAGGGAAAAATTGCTTAGAATTCTTCGTAGAATCATTTCCCCTTCTACGATTTTGTATTATTTTTGCCTCCATACAAATTGACCGACCCTAATATATATATATCCCTCCCTAAATACAAAAGTGACTTTTTCCATAAATGAATTCACAGTACACATCTCTAACTACTAGAGTGATCAATCGAGTAAAAATCGAGTAATGCCTCATTCATACTGAATCCAAAACAAGTAGTTTTCAAATCTATTGTGTTTTCGATTGTGAAATCCCATACAAATTTCAAATCGACAACTTAAAGAAACCGAAAACTTCTAGTTTTGGGTTCAGTATGAATGAGGCTCAAGCCTTTTAACTATTTTAAATGTGAACCGAAATTAGGGGTCGCCTCTTTAATTCCTCGTTATATATTCGGCATTTACAGTCGGATCTTAAAGTGTAATACATCGATTTTTTGCCTCGAGGAGACCAATGTTTTGCTATAAAGGAAAAATCTAATTTAAAAAAATTTAAAAAGGCCTACGTTCGGCAACAAAAACAATTAAAAAAATTTCTGCTGGAATTATCGGAAAACTTTCTTAGCAATAGTTTCTGACATTAGGGTAGCACATTAGGCTGGCAGGAACTGAGATCTGGTAGGTTAATACTAGTACGCGATACTTGAGGTCACTGGCCCGTAGAGCAAAACATTGGTCCCGTCGAGACAAAACCATCGATGTATCATAGGGTAGATGGGGGAACCTTCGCCACTTTTTTTCTAAAAGCATTGTCATTTCTTAACCACTTATTATTTTTGAAAAATTACTTTCAAATTGAAGAACTACATATCTTAGGTTTAATTTTTATGATTTTTATTCTAATTATTCGCATAATTTCTATTACTTTTTTAATGATTTTCAAAATAACTCAAATCGACGTAACTGCCCCAATCTTGGGGGGCATTCGCCAAAAGAGCTAGATACAATTTAACAAAAAAAATAGTTAATACAGCAAACTCGATATTTTAGTGATAAATAGTTTGGAATAAGTTCTTTAAGATATGTGATTCTTTTTTGTCAATAAATCGCCACTACATTAAAAAAAATAATTTAAAACTATAATAAAGTGACTCTTCAAAATTACAAAAATCTAAAATATTAATGTAAATGTAAAAATGAATACGGTTGTCCTAATTTACTACAGTAAAACTCGTTTAATACGAACTCGGATAAAACAAATTCTCGGTTAATATGAACTAATTTGAAAGTTCCGGCTTTTTGGCAACAATTTCAATATAGAAAACATCCGTTACTACGAACTCGCTTAAGATTTCTACTTTTTTAGTTAAAATCAGGTCGCTGATTTTCAGCAAACCTTTTGCTGAAATTACCAACTCTTTTGCAAGCACGCTCCTGACTAAAAATTTGCTGACGCAGCAACACTTTTTGCTGACTTTACTGACTTTTTTTTGAGTGTAGTTCTAAACATGAGCCGATTTTAACCTTAGTCAATAGGCTTCGACCTTGGGCAGATATAAGTTGATTATAAGTCATTACAAAATCTTCGTATTTCTGACCTGTAGCGTACGAAAAACTAATTTTAGGGGGTACTTTATAGGGGCACTAAGCCCAAATATGGACTGATTTCAACCCTAATTAATATGCCTCGTCTCTGGGATGATATATGTAAGTCGGTGTAACAAATTTCATCAAAATTAGTCAAAAATTAAATTATTTTCAGACTTTTTTCTTATAATAAGGAAAGCCGATGAAGACTCTAGATAGGAGGCCAGAACTATTATCCTGATTCACAATACTTACATGTTAACGCACAAATATTGCAGTGGAGCACTACTCGCAATATATTTTGGAATTTCCGCAAGCTCGAAATCCATTTTAGATCTATGGTTGCTAGGGAAAAATTGCTTAGAATTCTTCGTAGAATCATTTCCCCTTCTACGATTTTGTATTATTTTTGCCTCCATACAAATTGACCGACCCTAATATATATATATCCCTCCCTAAATACAAAAGTGACTTTTTCCATAAATGAATTCACAGTACACATCTCTAACTACTAGAGTGATCAATCGAGTAAAAATCGAGTAATGCCTCATTCATACTGAATCCAAAACAAGTAGTTTTCAAATCTATTGTGTTTTCGATTGTGAAATCCCATACAAATTTCAAATCGACAACTTAAAGAAACCGAAAACTTCTAGTTTTGGGTTCAGTATGAATGAGGCTCAAGCCTTTTAACTATTTTAAATGTGAACCGAAATTAGGGGTCGCCTCTTTAATTCCTCGTTATATATTCGGCATTTACAGTCGGATCTTAAAGTGTAATACATCGATTTTTTGCCTCGAGGAGACCAATGTTTTGCTATAAAGGAAAAATCTAATTTAAAAAAATTTAAAAAGGCCTACGTTCGGCAACAAAAACAATTAAAAAAATTTCTGCTGGAATTATCGGAAAACTTTCTTAGCAATAGTTTCTGACATTAGGGTAGCACATTAGGCTGGCAGGAACTGAGATCTGGTAGGTTAATACTAGTACGCGATACTTGAGGTCACTGGCCCGTAGAGCAAAACATTGGTCCCGTCGAGACAAAACCATCGATGTATCATAGGGTAGATGGGGGAACCTTCGCCACTTTTTTTCTAAAAGCATTGTCATTTCTTAACCACTTATTATTTTTGAAAAATTACTTTCAAATTGAAGAACTACATATCTTAGGTTTAATTTTTATGATTTTTATTCTAATTATTCGCATAATTTCTATTACTTTTTTAATGATTTTCAAAATAACTCAAATCGGCGTAACTGCCCCAATCTTGGGGGGCATTCGCCAAAAGAGCTAGATACAATTTAACAAAAAAAATAGTTAATACAGCAAACTCGATATTTTAGTGATAAATAGTTTGGAATAAGTTCTTTAAGATATGTGATTCTTTTTTGTCAATAAATCGCCACTACATTAAAAAAAATAATTTAAAACTATAATAAAGTGACTCTTCAAAATTACAAAAATCTAAAATATTAATGTAAATGTAAAAATGAATACGGTTGTCCTAATTTACTACAGTAAAACTCGTTTAATACGAACTCGGATAAAACAAATTCTCGGTTAATATGAACTAATTTGAAAGTTCCGGCTTTTTGGCAACAATTTCAATATAGAAAACATCCGTTACTACGAACTCGCTTAAGACGAACTCTCGGATACAAGTAACTGCTTCTGATGGTCCCACAAATTGTTTCAGAAATCAAATAAAAAAAATTTTTTTTAGGAATATTAAATATTTTGTGGATAATTAAAAATTAAACAAAATTTTCCCTCCGTTATTACGAACCTCGCTTACAACGAACTAATTTGTCTGGTCCCCGGGAGTTCGTCTTAAGCAAGTTTTACTGTATTAAACATATTTTATGTATATAGAAAAGTCTTATAGAGCATTTTAGGAAGTGATGCACCAACTCTTTGTAGCTTCAGCGGCTATCTGGTGATTGTGCCCCAGAGCCAACCACTAACATAAATTTTATGTTTTTTCACACTTTTTAAACACACTCAAAATAATACGTCTGTTGGCTGGACAGAAAAATTTGTTACTTTAACAAAATTTATTTCTGTTTTTTGGCTTAAAATAAAATTTGTTGATTTTAACACTTTTTTTTTTGTTAAATTTAACAAATCTAAATTTCAAATTTATAAAACTACAGTTTTATCTGTAAGTATACTGAGTCGTAGAATTTATTCAAATTTAAGGTCTCGGGACCCTCCACGGGCCTAGTCCATATCATGTGAGGGCGTATAAGGGCGCTCCAATGGAGCAAACATTTTCTCCGTTTTGCTCTATCTCGCTTAGTTTTCGAGATATTGGCCATTTTATAAAGTGGAAAATTTTTATTAAAAATTTCCGAGGGTCCAAGGCCCCGCCAAGGTCTATTTTTGGATAGAGGTAACCCCTTTCGCTGGGGTATTGTACGGTTAGGGGTAGTCGAAGTTTTCATCAATAACATGAATATATTATATTTAACAATAAATTTTGTAATATTTAACGAATGGGTTCTTAAAAATTAGTTTTAAATAATTTTGAAAATTAACACTCAAAATTAGTTAAAGTACTGAGGATTTTTAGTATTGTGTTAAATGAAGATAACTAAAATCTTTGCTTAAATCCGTGTTTCAACTTAAAACTTGTCAAATCGATTTGAAACCAGTTTGACAAATTTTTCTACTGACGTATTATTTCAAGTGCAGTTATTAAAACAAAACATTATTTTTAAAAAGCTTAGGGTCATAGGTCTAACATAATAAAAAACCATTTCTGTATCACACGATTTGAGGAAGTTTTATGTAGTTGCTTCCTATTATTTTTTTGGTACACCAAAAAACACAAAAACAGGTCTGTGTGCTTTCACATGTGATGTAAATTCGTCAACGTGGATGTCAAGGAAAGGTAACTGAAAAATGCACAAAATATATTTTTCCAACTTTTAATATCTCTTAACATCGAATAAAAATGGGATTAGTGTATATGCCCCACTGGCGAAGGATCTACCCTACTTTAAGATCTGTTTGTAAATGCCAAAGATATAACGAAAAATTTAATAAGGCGATCCCTATGTTCGGTAAAAAAAAATTTTGTGAAACCTTCATGCAAAAATAATTTAGATTCGACGGTTTACGGCGAACTTTTTTTTGTGGTACGGTCTAATGTACACATATTGATGCATATGGGTATGCATGAATCATATGTGCTCATATATAATCGATTTTTTATATAGTCATACATAATTTAATGTATTTTATACACAATCTCATCCGAGAAATGGGCCCTTATAATTCTATCTTAGCAGAAAAAATTGTATACCTATCAGCTATAATTGCATCCGAGAAATGGCGCGATAGAGTTGCATTAGATGGTGCATAATTTTATTATATTAAATCATTTTGGATCTAAACTGATGAAAATATATATAGGATTGTATGCAAATTTTTACCTGATAGAATTGGTTCAGATCGAAAATTGGTTGTAATTATATCTGATTTATATAAAATTGTAGCATATAGTTCTAAACTGATAAAATGTTATAAATTTATCTACTGTCCTATACAATTATATCGCGCCATTTCTCGGGTACAATTTTATCTGATGTAAATATAGATAAAAATCTAAACTAATGCAATTAGATTGAAATCGATTTAATTATATCGACCAATTTCTCCGGTAAAATTGTTTATGAATCAGATATGATTCTATAAAATCGTTTTCACTCAGGAATGTAGTGATATATTAAGGTTAACGGTAGTAGTCATTTGAAATGGTTTAAAATCGTTATTGGTATTTTAGGTTAAGTGTTTCCCAACCATGGTTTTTACATTACAGTATTTAAGAATCGTACTTTAAACAGCTTATTCACTTTGATTGAATTAGCCCATATATGCTTTTATATATGTGAGATATATATATTCATATATGCGATTAATGTATGCTCAGTATATGTCAATATATGAAATATATTTTTGTTTGGTATTCAAAGGAAAACTTCATAAATTTGATATTTGTTTTGTTGTTTGTCCATTTGATTAAATGTTTAAAAGTCTAATAGAAATTTTTAAAGTTTTGCTCTCAATATTCAATTATTTTATATAATATTTTAAATGATAAACGAAATCAATTAAATAACTATGTTATTTGAATTAATACTACAAATTCCTTAATACATACAAACAAAACAAACAAAACAAATTTTTTATTTAAAACTTCGACAGTTTTTGTGCAGTTTAATGAGGTTTTATTGCCAAGTTTTTACATTCACATGTGTGAAAATACCAAATGTTTTTGCCAAAAAACATAAAATTTGTCGAAGATTTTTTCACTTGCTTTTAATTCTATTTTAAATTACTTACTTATTCGTACTTTTAAAATTTTTAGTTTTAATTAATTTTTTTTTTTTTTTTTTGACAATTTTAATTTACAATTATAATAATTTAACAAAAAATAATTTTTGTTTGTTATTTGATAATTATAAAAAAATTTTATATAAATAACACAAAATTTTGTATGTACATATTTTTTACCCCTTTTATTTATTTATTTTTTTCTTTTTTATTTTTGTTTTTTTTTATAAAACCTTTACACGAACTTTTTTCGAAAATTTTGTTTTAATAAAAATCCAGATTTCTGGTTTGTATTAATTAAAAACTATTTTTTTTTGTAATTGTATTGTAATTTCGTTTAACCGAACAGATTTTAATATGAAACCACTAATAAATATTCGTTAACAATAAAAAGAAAAAAAGTCTAAAAATGTAAAATAATTTAAAAAAATAAGAGTCGTTTGTTTGTGCATTTTTTAACCTATTAACGTACAGTGGCACAGCAGCGCAGCTAAAGATATACTACGTGCGTCGATACGTCTCTCACGATTGTGGATCAAAAACTGTTTAAATGAATTCATCTATTTGCGGCATTTGCCTCTTGTTGCCACATTGAATGTAGAAAATTCTCTTTAAAAATCTTCCTGATTTCTCAAATCTCAATGCTATTGTTTTTATTTTTACTAATGTTTTTGTTTTTTCTGTTGTTGTTGACATATATCAAAGCAATTTCATGTGTGTTACATATTTTGTTGATGTATGTTAACCTATTTATAACTCTATCTATAAAATATCTATTGATTCACATCATCTTTATGATAAACTCATTATACTCACCATAGTCATGATCATCATAGT
This sequence comes from Leucophora obtusa, assembly GCA_949987735.1. Classification (NCBI taxonomy): domain Eukaryota; kingdom Metazoa; phylum Arthropoda; class Insecta; order Diptera; family Anthomyiidae; genus Leucophora; species Leucophora obtusa. The sequence continues at coordinate 17,178,959 of OX465300.1, forward strand.
GCAATCCAGCGCTGTCATAATTTTTTAGGGATTATCTCTCCAAAGAACGTTTGGCAAAACAAAAACTTAAAAAACAATTTGAAAACTTTATTCAGAGTATTAGATACCGAGGTCTGGGTTTTTTCTAAAATTATTTTCTTTGCTAAAAAATGTTCCTCGGTTTTTTTATAAAAAATAACATTTATGAACATAAAAATGTTTATCTAAAAAAATTCTTCTGTGCAAACTTTTTGTTTTGCGAAATTTTATACGAAATCCTATAACACAGTACGATTTGTGTTATATTGCGGGAAGCGAATCAAATTTTGTAGAGAAATTTCAATTAACGGTACAATAATTATATTTAAACTAGCGGGTAAGCTAGATTAAGCAGCGCACCTTAGGCCTAGTTTTTGGGATGTCAGGTAAACCAAGAACGAATTTGCAGTATCGGGCAAGCCCGCTAAGTTGTTAGCGTACCTTAAAGTTTAAAATGTAATTTGTTTTGTATAGGAATTAAATATTTTTATAAAAATAAAATACAATGTTTTTTGTTAATGAAAAAATCTTCAAAATAAAAGCCCCCTTCGATGAGAATGCTTATTAGGAGCTTATATAAAAAATAAATAATTTCAAAAATTATTATTCAGAGGAAGCTTAGGCTGAAACAAATTTTCTACTTTTTAAGTAAAAAAAAATCAAATAGACACACCTAATAATTAACAATAAATAACCATGACGATATGAGAGCTGTGGAGTAATGGTTAGCGTGTTGAACTGTTACACATGTGGTTGCGGTTTTGATCCCCAGCGACCGCAACATCAATTTGGCAAAATAATGTGTATGCTTTTTTTATCTCTAATACAGTGTCCTCCTTCACTATTCCCAAAGCACTTAACCCCACCGAAGTAAAATAATATAACAGCGCTATGAAATAAACAGCCTCAATAAAAGTTCGCCAACTAATATTAACTTGAAACTAAACCAATTTTCAAAAATCTGAAAAATATATTTAAGTTACTTTTAAACCATTGATAATACACACAAAGTAAGACTACAGCTTTAGCTTTTAAAAAAGTCATTTCTTTGGTCCAAGCACATAAAGGATTCTATCAGGATACCTTTCTGGGACATAGTCTTAACTTGAAAACGAATTATTATGAAATTTGACAAAAAGAATAAATTTAGTATTTTATTAAAATAAATACCCGTTTTTGCTCAATTTCGTAGTTTCCGAAAAACGAAAATCGTTACATCTTCTTAATCAAAGGCACAAAAAATTTAATTTTTGGATTTTATTTATACTTTGGTGGTCAGTTACTCTTATATGTAAACACTATGACTCTCTTTGTGATTTGTTTATTGTCATTGCGAATCCATTCGTTCACCGTTCTGTTTCATTTCGTTCCGCATTCCATTTCGTTCTCTGTTCCATTGCGATTTTCTCGAGTTTCAATTCCACTTGTGTTAAAAAAAGTGTTTAAAAACCAAAAAAAAAATGGTCGTTTACAAATTCTACATTACTTTCTTTAATAAAAATGTGTGTTTAAAAACAAAAAAAAAATGTGTTTAAAAAAAGTACGCGTGGACAAAAGAGTTAAAAAAGTGGCCGTGGACAAATTTTCTTTCCCAAAAGTGTGTTAAAAAAATGTTTACACAAAAAAAAGTGTTGCCACAAAAAAAGTGTTTCTACAAAAAAAAAGTTTACACAAAAAAAGTGTTTCCACAAAAAAAAACGTATTTCCACAAAAAAAAGTATCTAAAAAAAAAAAAACTGTGTTGCTAAAAAAAAAAAGTTTCCACATAAAAAGTGTTTCCACAAAAAAAAAAGTTTACACAAAAAAAAAAGTTTACACAAAAAAAAACAAAATTTCCACCAAAAAAAAAAAGTTTCCCCCAGAAAAAAAGTTTCCACAAAAAAAATAAAAATGTATTAAAAAAAAAACTCTTTCCACAAACAAAAAATATTTCACAGAAAAAAAAAAGTTTCCACAAAAAAAAAAGTTTCCACAAAAAAAAAGTTTACACAAAAAGTGTTTCAAAAAAAAGTTTCAACAAAAAAAAGTTTCAACAAAAAAAATGTTTCCACAAAAAAAAAAGTGTTTCCACAAAAAAAAATTGAGATGAGATAGGATGAGCTGAGATTAGGTTAGGTTAATGCTATAAGTGCTGTCTGGTTGTCATAGTAACGCCAAGGCCTGGTTGTCATAGCAACATGAAAATTTTATATGTTGGGGCGCCATATCTCCGGAACCACTGGGCCAATTTTGTACAATTTTTCACATAAACCATCTACAGACCATCCTCAATGTACCCTGAAATTTTGGTTGAAATCGGTTTACGGAAATCCGTTGAAAAATTAAAATTTGTATATCGATCACACATTTTATATAGGAAAAACACACCATCACAAAAGTGTGCGTATAACGCGTATGCGTAGACATTTTTCGTCATTTTTTTTTAGGAACCATCGGTAAAAGTATACTTTTCCAACGCATGTATTGGTTTGTAAATCGGTTGAGTGGTTCGCGAGTTATAAAATGACGAACATATACCAACTTATTTATATATATATATAGATACATTGTTATAGGTGTAATAAAATGTGGGTCTGGCTCAAATATTTTTGAAAGTACACAAACACACCAGCCGACAGCATAAACTTTAACCGAAAGGCGCGATCACCAGAAATGTTTTTCTTGATTATGCATTTGAGATGTCTCAGGGCAAAATCTTCAATCAAAAATCTCTTTCGAATTTGCAAAAATTTCGAAATCCATCGATAGCTATTACAGATAATAAAAACATCTAAAGCGGAGTATACACGAAGGAACATTGAGATGGGAACCAAAAATACCAAAAACTTTTGATAACACGAATTGGACGAATGTCAACACGACACACAAATGAACATTCGTAAAAATGGTAATTTTGTCACGAATGTTCCGCTTAAGACCAAAATTATTCATCGGGAAAAGTTGCAACTACGTCATTACAATATTAATGCCGCCACAAAAAATTAATTTTTATTCCAAATTAATCAAATTCATTCAATTAGATTAAGTTCTATAATGGTTTATTCGTTTTTTTATATATATATTCAGCGAAGCGATTTTGAAGTTTTTACGATTTTCATGATCTCTGAACTAATAATAGTTATGCCAAGAAAAATTGATTCCGTTGAACCCCTCCTTACCCCTCATTTCGCTTGCCAAAAATATTTGCCATTTGACGACGAAACCATTCCGGACGAAGCGATTTTTATTATTATTTTGTTTTCGTGATCTGCAACTAAATTATAGATGTTTCACAAAAAATTGGCCTCACAGACCCCTTGCTTGCCTTTCACTTCGCTTGTCAAAGTTTGTGCTTTATACCCCTCAAATAAAGAATTATAGTTAACTAACTTCGAGGGCTCGCAAGGCGAAAGTGTAACCAGTAGTGGAATTCTCTTGTAAATAAAACAACAAAATAAAAAACATTTGTATCAACAAAATTTTTTTTTTGAAAACCGGCGAGCAGGCGAACTTTTTCGTGGTTTTTTGCTTGCTATCGAGCTTAAAAAATATGGAATACTGTTTCATATAGTTTTTTTAGATCGCGAAAGCCTAAATGCGTTAAATTTAAAGTGTGTTTTTTTACCCTATAGAGCAGTATTTTAATATAATCCATAAGGTAAGTTTTTATAAAAAAATTGACTGAAAATTTAATTAAAAGTGTCTTTGCGCGCCACATCGCGGTTCTTGTCTTTTTTGTAGTTGTGAAACTGTTGGACCGTTAGTGAAATTAAGGTTATTCAAGTGAATTGTACTTATTCCAAGTTGAAATAACCCCCGTTAATTCGTTACAAAGTCAGTGGCACATTTTTGTGATTGCAGTGATATTCCCTGCTTTTCCAATTTAAATTTGTTCAGTGACTAAATTATATAAAGTTGAGTGATACGGAACTTTGGCGGTTTGCATAAGTGTGATATTTCACACGTCTTTCTATTAGCGTTGCCAGACGTCCCGCTTACGGCGGGATTGTCGTGCTTTTGGCGGGGTTGTCCCGCCATTTGTCATCAATTCCGGCGTCCCGCGCGGGACAGTGAAATTTTACTTTCGACAATAACCTTTAAAATCTTTTAAAGTTACGAAGAAAAATGCTTTTGGATAAACAATAATTTTTAAATCCTGTTTTTTTACTTTTTTCTTAACGATATTACTTGCACTGATATAAATTAATCCGTTCAAATAGCAGAAAAAGCTAATAAAAAAATTTTTAAAAAGGGCTCTTCCGAAAAAACTGCTTAAAAAAAGAAAAACATAGCAAAAATACAACTTTTAACTAGAGTTTGCTGTTCGGTTTTATTCGAAACAGAAACCGAGGTTTTTCAAGCCTCAAAACCGAAACCGAAAACCGACAAAAATAAGTCGTTTTTTAAATAATTTAACCAATTAAAATAATTTAATAAATTGCATCGGAGTGTACAATTAAAATCAGAAAAGATTCATAAAAGAGCCCTAACACCTTCTGATGTAGCCTCCGAATAATGAGAATTATTGGAAATTTTATAATTTTCTGATCCATTATGAGTCATTTATTATTAATTTTTCAATAACGAAAAAAATTAAATGCACTCATAAATACGAGTCTAATATATTATTCAATTTAATTCATTTATTTATAATAATATGTACAGGAATGTATAATGTTTTAAATAATGTAGAGAGTTTAGATATTATTGATCTTTTCTTCTCAAATATAATCCTTTTTTGATTAAACTAATTAGAAATAATTAACAGTTGAGATCTAGAGAAAAATTTATATAAAAAAAACTCTATTGGACTAATATATTACAAATCCAAAATTTGAGCACTCTGAAAAATTTTTTAATGAACTCATAAATACGAATATTATATGCTTCATTTATAACTCCAAAATTTGAGACTTTTACGAGTCAAAATTTCTGAGCGCTCAGAAAAATGTCGGCTGGGATATTATTGAAATTGGAATTTCAAAAAGGGCTCCTATTTCACAAAATTTTGTATTTAGTTGTAATTAAAATGTTCTCCATTAAATATTACTTTAAAGAATTTTTTATTTTTATTATTACGGATAACATAAACTGAGACTTATAATTTTAGAAAAAACGAGTAAAAAGGTTAAAGTCCGGCATGCCGACTATACAATACCCTACACCAGTCTGGTTTAAAGCCAACTAATGTTTGTATCCGAAATTCGAATGGGTTAAAATGGGACTTGTGTAAAAATTTTCTATAATGTCCCAGGAAAATTTTTTACAATCGGTAGCCAACCACACCTATTCTACAACTGGTTCCACTGCAACCGATTCTATAGAACTGGTTCCGGAACCAGTTCCTGGGATCCTATATGGAAGGTGTGATTGACGTAGAATCAGTTCCAGAACTAGTTCCAGAACTGATTCCAGGGCAACCGGTTCCACTTTGGAGGTATAGAAGTGGTTGCTTTTAGGACAATTTCAAACAAAAATAATCGGTGTTAGAATCGACAGTAGAAGGCGTTGTAAATGAAAATCAGCTATTCTACAACCGATTCTTTGGAACAGAAAATTTTCCTGGGGTGAGTCAGCGAACCAAATTTCATTAAAATATATTAATATTTTCGACTTGCAGTTTGTAACCAAGCCAATTTTGGGGGGACCCTTATATGGGCACTAGGTCTAAACATGGACCGGTGTTAACCAAAATCAATAGACTTCGTCCTTGGGCCGACATAAGTCGGTGTACCAAGTTTCATCAAAATATCTTAATATTTGCGACCTGTAGAGTGCGCACAAGAATGCATGGACAGACAGACGGACGGACATCGTTAAATCGAAATAAAAAAAAATCTAAGCCGATCGGTATACTATAAGGTGGGTCTAGGACCAATATTTTTTGTTGTTACAAATATCAGCACAAACTTATAATATCCTGACCACATAGTGGTGTAGGGTATAATGACTACATAGTGGTGTAGGGTATAGAAATTGACCAAATTTTAAATAAATTGCTAAAATCTAAATTTATACTCTTGAAAATACAGATTTAGTTGCGTACAAAAGAATAAAAAAAATTTAATTCATACTAGTTTTCCGCGTTTTCTTTTTTCTCCCGCAAAGCGTTATTGCATATATTTAAGTGAAAAATTCAATTGAATTTTAAGTCATAAGTATATTGTGCGTTTTAAACTATTTACTTTTTATACTTATTTAACTATTTTAAAACAATTCTACTATTAGCACAAGAAAACCGAAAATTAACCGAAACCGCGGTTTTTATAATTTTGAATAACCGAAACCGCGATTTTCAGATTTTTAGGTTTTTAGCAAACTCTGCTTTTAAAACTACAATAATGCTGGAATAAGCCAGTACATTATTTGAATTAAAATAACATGCTATCCTGTTGAAACCAGGATGTTGCTCAAAAATATTAGAATGCATATTTTCCCATTAAAGAAGAAATTTAAATTAAAGTTAAATTAAATTTAGAAATTAAAGAAGAAAATAGAGAAATTTTTGAAACCATAAAATTTGTTTCTTATGTTTTTGTCTACTAAAATTTTACAAAATTTCGATACTCCTGATTTCAGCAGTTTTTCTGCACTTTTAATATTTTTGAGAAAAGGAAATATTTAATTTAAGCTTAATTTCCTCAAAGATATTGTAAACTTTAATCTTAGTAAATTTGGTGTTAGTAAATTTGGGTAATTTTCGAACTTTTATAACTGTATACGAATTTAGAGAATGTCAAGTTTTTATAATGAACTATTAATTTTGTCAAATAATTTAAATTTTAACTCCGGGTATCATACCGAAGGGGTAACTTTACTATTGAACAAAAGAAAATGTCAAAATAAGTATTTTATAGAAAACAACAGCAGAACCCCATCTTAAGGATCGCAAATTTAATGAATTGTTTTCAGAAAAAATAATTCAGTTTGAAAGCGGGTTTTGGCAAAACTATCGAATTTTAGTCGATGCTATTGTATGTATGGACAAATTTCTAAAATTTAATAATATGCTCTATAAAAAGTTTTTCTTAGCGATTCTTAAAAACTTATCTGCATTTGTAATAAAGTTTAAAAATTTAAATTTCGATATCTAAGTTTTGAAAACTAATCTTTTTAAGTTTTTGCCTAATTACTCAATGTCCCGATAAAACTTAACCAATTGTTGGATTTAAATATTATATGGAAAACAAAGACAAATGTGTCAGTCTCCTTAAAATTTAACAAACTGCTAATATCCTATATAAAGGAAACATTAACAAATATATCAGTTAAAGTCCCAGTTGATAGCTAACGGACATTGTGAAAATTATGCTAAGGACCATTAATAATGAAAAAATAACCTAAAGTTTGAGCTAACTTGCAGTTATAGATGATTTTTTTAATTTTCAATTTGCTTAAATTTATACATAAAGAAAAAAAATCATAGGTAATCGAATTATTATTTCATATTTGAATTAAAATAAGATTTTTTACGATAATTTTTAAATTAACTCTGAATTTTATTAAAACTAATATGATTCTTGTTAAAATTAACCTTTTTTGTATTTAAATTAATATATCATCATTTGATATTGTTTTCAGAAAAATAAGTATAAAGCAGGCGCGGATACAAGGGGGGGCTATGGGGGCAAAAGCCCCTTGAGGACCAAAAATATTTTTTTTTTTGCAAATAATGCTATAATGGACAACATGATTAATTTTTTAAACATACGCTTAGAATTTCACATTAAATAAACATTTTTAATTTAGAGATTTTGTGTAGATTCTTGGATTCAAGAATTTGTTTTCTTCAGGAAAATATTTTTCAAGAGATACTTGTAATTCCCAAAATTTTTTTATAATGTGTTTTTTTTATAGAATTATTTTGAAATCATTAACCATCTTTTGCAATTGAACAAATGTTTTGAGGCATTTAACTTAAAAATTAATATTTAGGATCAGTTTTATTGTCAGAACTTAGATCTTTACCAAACAATATTTCTATATTTCTTACTTAAGAAGTATTTAACAAAACCCTTATGTTCTAAAGTGAACTTAAATGAACTTCTTTAACAATTGTTTGAATTTATTATTTGGTTTTATTTAATATCGGCCGTCAGACTTTTTGATATGAAAATTCTTAAATTCTATAAAAAATTTGTATTAAAAAAATACTGTTAATTCTAAGGCATTTAAAAAATATCAGAGGGGCAATTCTATAACTTTTTAACGACAAAATTCGGTAGTTAAATTGTCAAGTTTTCATAGTAACAACTTAACTACTCCATTTTATCGTTAGAAAGCTAGAGAATCCCACTACAGTTTCGGAGTCATATTTTCATAAAAAAATCACATATCTAAGCAAAAATCACGCCATTTAAAATATTTTTATGTGCAAATTCATAAATGCTTTTTAAAGATATGAAATAAATAAATTTTATACGGAAAATTTGTTTTGTAAACCTCCTATAAATTTATAAAGCATTTTTGAATTTACACATAAGTGTTTTTTCCTATTATTTAAGAAAAATCGTGGACTAATTAAATATCATTGCATATTTTCCAGTGTTTTTAATTTTTTTATTCGAAAATAAAACTAGCGTTTTTAAAAACATTTACGGTGGGTCTCATACTGTAGGTTTAACTTTAACTTAACTATTAAACAAAAGAAAATGTCAGAAAATTGTATACAAAACAACTATTAGTTAGAGCTTAAACCTGTATGAGACCCACCGTTAGTCATTAATTAAAAATTTGTATTAAATTTGACAAGTAAATACAAGCAGTTTTCAAAAACTATTAAATGGTTTTTGATTAATTGTAAATATAATATTAAAAGTATGTAAATTTTAATATAGGATATTAATGAATTTTGCATAAAAGCAATGCAGTTTCACTTTTCATTGAATTAATGGAATTTTTCATAAAATTTTGAGAAAATCTTCATTTTAGTTATTAAAAGTATTAAACACTCAATGGAAAATTTCCATGAAATATGTGAAGATTTTTCATAAATTTTAAGCAATTTTTCATTTATTTCGTAAAGAAAACTTCATTAGTTTAATGAAAAATTTCATTAAAACTCGTCGACAAAAATTCGCTCTTTGTAGGGGTAAAGTGTTTTGTAGGGAGTTACCTCCACCGATATGTCATTCCTAAAATAATACATTTTATAATAGAAAAGTAAGAGGTTACCTACCTTAATGTCTTCTTACAGAACTCATTAACGGGTAATATGAAGGTTTTATTTAGATTTGTATATATGGCGACTTTTTCCGGAGAGCTTTGTCACATATTCGAATGTTATTAAGATCGGAAGGAACACTTCGGGATAATTTGCTCGTTGTTTATTTTTTTTTAATTTAAAGGGTTTGTTTCCAAAAGTTTCGTATTGAAAATCATTCAAATTTTAGGACATTCTTCTTGTAAAATAATTTTTTTATTTAAAGAAAGACTGATATTTTCTTATATATTTTTAAGTAAGAAATTTTGTTCTCAGATAGATTTTTTTCTTAAATATTTCTTAAATAAAAAATTTTTAAAGATGCTAGTTCTGATTTTAAAACTGCCTCCCTTAAGCACTTCTTTAATATTAAACCTATTACATTCTGCACTGTTATTTCTTAACTTATTTATTACAAAATTCGATAGTTAACGAACAAATTTGTTGAATATAGAGAAATATATCGTTAATTTATTACAATAGATTATTCTTCTAACTTTATTATCTGATTTTTCATTTGATTTCACGTCTGACAAATCAAATATCCTACGAAATGATGTGATTGTCAAAAAAAAGCTTGTATAAGTGATTACACCATCAAATGCAATCAGATGAAAACAGCTGTTATAATCGGATTCTCATAATTTTATGAAATATTTCAAAAACAATCTGACTATCAGAATTTCAATCGTATTTGACAAAATGTGTCTATACTATAGGATTGAGGTTATCTGACTCACTTTTTTAACAGATCCTATGACTTATGGTATAATGCAACCCCCGCTTTAGCTATATCAGAGACAGAGGACCACACGAGTGGCAAACATAATCTAAAACAAGTATTAAAACTTCTACTTTTAGTTCATAAAATATCTATAGACATGACTACCGTATAAGATATAAAAAATGTTTAGCCCCCCCCCCCCCCTTGAGCGAATCCTGGAACCGCGCCTGGTATCGGTCAATGGATTATGTATGCAGATATTCTTTTTCATGCTAAAATTTAATAATGAAAAAAATATATCGTTTATTCTGTACCGGGGAGTTTATTTGGCAATATCACCTTTTTATCTTCCAGGTGACAAATTCGCGATATCGCCGATTTATAGTAATTTGTGAAAAATTACGATTTTTTTGATAATTTTAATTCTAGTTCTAAGCACTTGGAGTTTTCTTTAAATTTTAGCATCAAGAACCCTGTGCTTATTGCTAACAACTTCAGCTCCAATCTTTTGGAGGATATTACAGGAATTTTAGAATCGGTAAAAGGTTCGACGCATATATATATCTTAGAAGAATATCTTAAAAAAGGAATATGTATTTCATATTTTATTTCTGTGAAAAAACATACCAAAGTTCTTCAAAAAAAAACAAATTTTTATATTTTAATTTGTTGCCAAATGCAAATATTTGTGGTTTTTATTAGATAACAATTTAGTCAAGGTTTTGCTGTGACAATTTTACTTATAATACCAAAACCATAACAATTTCCATTCACCTCAGTTTTGTCACTTTTGGAATGGGACTGGTTCTGTATCAGTTCCTTTTAGGTTAGTTGGGTGACATGTCACAAAATATACAAAGTGTGACTCATTCCTTGACGGATCCTTTTGGGTTAGTTCGGTGACATGTCTCTTTAAGTCAGTTAGGCGACATGTCCTTTGGGACTAGACCTGCAACATGTCGAAAAGTGTCTAATCTGTGGCAATACGTCATTTCCAATGACAACGCCATGTTAAAGTGATATGTCTCTTTCAAAGAAAAAGACCGATCAACGACCTGTCTCTGCCCCCTTGGGACATATCCTGCGTGTCATCTGGGACCGGTCCCTTTCCCCGTAGTTCGATGAAATTCCTCATAAAATAGAGGTGCTTGGCGAAATTCCCGAAATTACTACAGCGGAAAATTTCCATAGGAAGATACTTAGTTAACAAAAAAAAATCAAAGAAATTTCAAATAACTATCTTTACCCGAGTAAAAACGTTAGTATATAAAAATATATAATTTTATATACATGTATGTATGTGTATGTGACCGGGCATAATTACATGAATCCCAGGGATGATAAATGGCATTTCTAAAATAGAACTAACGAGCTTTATAAATAGTACTTTTCTGACCTATATAGTACCAAAAATTTTTTTCATTTAATTTTTTTATTATTATAATTTAACAAATAAAAACTCATAAAAAATAAAGAGTTCTTTTATACTATCTAACTCATACAGCAATAGAAAAATGCAAAAATTTTAGTTAAAACTATAAAAAATTAGTTAAAATTTACGTTGCGTAAAAAAATTCTATCACATTACTTTTGTAAAATATTAGTAAGATAAGTACAGGAAAAACCAAACTGTTAAATACATATACAAAATTTTAGTTATATTTGAATAAATTTTAGTTAACAGAAAATAACAAAAGTAGTTTGCTGAAAATCAGCGAGCTGATTTTTACCAAAAAAATAGTAATCTCAGTAAAATTTTTGCTAACATCGCTAGAGTCAATTAAACCTTTTGCTGAATATTACCAGACTGAAAAATACTCAAAAAAAATTGTGGAGAAATTGTACTTTAGTTAATTTATTTGCTGAAAATTTAAGTCTGAAAATTGTGTTTTTGTTATTTTTTCGAACATTATTTAGGAAACTTCGTAAAATATAAAAATGTCCAGACTTCCACATTAGTAGACAATTCTAAATAACAAAAAACTACAGATTTTATATTATCTTTATCTTCAGTTAATTTAAATATTTTATTTTGTCTATAATTTAAATCATATTTTATCTTATTGTGTTTTATTTTTATGTATGTATATTAGAGTGTCCCTTAAAAATAGATTTGTCATTACACCTCCCAGTTTTATTGGAAAAGGTCCCAAATGAAAGAAATCGATTTTTTTTTGGAAAACGTTAACCGATGCCGAAATTTGGACGAAAAAGCCCATTTTGGGAAAAAAAAAAGTGTATTACTATTAAAAATTTCCGAAATTTGAAATTTCGAAAAAAAAATATTTTTTATTCCATTTATTCATTTAATATAGGCAAAATGATTCAGACATGGAATTTTGACGTCATCGGATATCATAAACCCACTTTAGCCTGAAATCCAAAATGACCCACGAATTTGATAAAAATGCAAAAACGTGTTTTTTAAAATTAATTTTAAAGATTTTGTCTAATTTGGAGATGTCGATTGCTATTTGTACCACACAATAGTTGATATTAAAGAAAAAAAATAAATTGGAAAAATGATAATTCGAGTTTGTGTTTGGAGCGACTGCTTTCCAGGACATTTTACAAAAATTGCTCATTTTGTCAAAAATTAAACAAAATTTGAATGTTTTCATCAAATTTTACACAGTTTTCGGAAAAACATCACTTAAATTTGGTTAGACTGTAATTATATTTATTGAAGAAATTCTTTGTTCTTTGTTTGATTTTTTGTTTTTGTTTTTACATTTGTTTAAAAAGTATTTAACCCTTATGTGGCCTGGGGTCAGAAAACACCCATGAAACTTAATATTAATTATGACTACGAGATTGTGAAGCCATTAAATTGATATAAAAAAATCTCAACTGGATAAAAATAATTATTTTATGTAATGTGATCTGGATAAAAATAATTATTTTATGTAACAGTATCGAAGTTATGAAATGCTAGTTAGGTACGTTACATACCGTCGGAAAGGTTAGTTTGTCTAGTTTCTCAACATAAGTTTTATTTTTAAGGTTTTAGAAACACTTACACACAAATAGAAAAAAAATCAAAATAGTGCCTATGCTAAACATTGAAAAACCCTCGTCTTGAGTTAGAAATTATTTTTTTGTATACATATCCCACTCTCATCCCACTGAGCGACCAAAATTACTTTAAAGTAAAAGACCTAAGCTTTCTTTTGAGCCAAAAAAAAAAAAAATTGCCCATTTTGAAAAAAATAAAAAAAAGTTTTAATTTAAAAAAAAAATTATGGGAAAAAAATTTTCTAATTTTTAAAAAAAAATTTTTCGAAAGTTTGCTGAAATAAAATGAAAAAATAAGAATGGAATGGAAATGAACAAATAAGATATGTGCAAAAATTAGGTTTCTGCGATGTAAACCGGCCAGGCCGTTTACATTTATGTCCTCAAAATTACCCCAGAAAAGGTTAATGGATTTATCCATCTATAACTCTTAAACTAGAAGCTTCTGCTGATTAAGTTACATAGCTGTTGTTTACACAATGAAAAGGCAAACATTTTCTTTATACAAACTTTAAACCCTCTCATAACCGTTAGTGGTGTTTTAAGTGGTAAACATCAAAATTTGTGTCAAAACTAAATTTTGACTTCTCTCATTTAATTTTGGAGATCTGTAAATGGGTAATATAATAATATAATAGAAAATTTAGGGCAGAGTAAAAGGAAAATAAGTTTTTTTTTATATTTCGTCTACTCCATGATAGAAAGCCCAATAACTGATTCTGAGTTATAGATTTTTTACATATGTGCACTAGGAAACCATGTGAATCTTCCATTTTGGGTATAGGATGTGTTCAGCGAACTTATGTAAAACACTACGATGTACATTTTTGTGGAACTATTTAACCCTCTAACTTTTCAATTAAAGGGACTTTTTTGGCCCCGTTTTTAAAAGGGACAAAGAGACCCGTGAACTGAAGAGTTAGAGGGTTAAAATGTTTCACAGGAATGATGATCATAGTGTTTTACATGAAATGAAAGATTCACATAGTTTCCCCCTAAAATCCAGGCTTGTGGGCATTTGAGCGCCAATTCTGTATAAGTATGAAATTAACCCTTGAACACATTTTAAGTTTTGACTTATTTCTGGCATTGAACTTAAATTTTCAACTTAGATGTCTTCAGAGACTTATAGTAGGATTTCATGACAAATATTTTTGTGGGACATTTTAAACCTCTAGCTCCTACTATAAGTCTCTGAAAACATCAAAGTTTAAAATTGAGGTTCAATGCCAGAAATAAGTCAGAACTTAAAATATGTTTAAGAGGTAATTTCGTACTTATTCAGATTGGCGCTCAATAGAGCACCCATATGTGCAAAAGTGATATTTTTTCACCTCCCCACGCACTTTCTGGTTAAAACAAGCCAGTCATCCGCGGCTTTTAGACCTGAAAATGGACTAAAATTAGTTCAAAGTTTATTTGCGCATAATTCTTAAAGTAAAGGTTTTATAATAACATACTATATAACCATATCTACAGACAATAATGTCTGTAATATTTTTCTCAAAAAAATTTTTGATGTATAGATGACGCCTCATGTTGATTTATGTGTTTAAAATTAAAGTGATTTGAATGGTTAAACACAAATTTTGACTTAACCACTTAAAACTCCATGACGCGTCATCGATACGTCAAAAATCTGTATGAGAAAAATGCTAGCCACATTATTCCCTGTAGATATGCTTATTTAATATTTTTCTGTAAAACCTTTATTTTAAGAGTTATAGCGCAAAGAAGCTTTGAATTAATTTTAGTCCATTTTTAGGGCTAAAAGACGTGGGTGACTGGCCAGTTTTAATACGAGAGGACCAATTTTTGCGGGGATATTATTTTTTACGCCCAATTTACTGGAAAATGCATGGGGAGGGGGAAAAAAGTAACACTTTTGCAAATTCCATATACTTCTTGGGTGCTCTACTATATAATTTGTTTGGGACAAATTTTGCTTACACCAATAGGTAATAAATTACATGGATGAGAAAGAACACCAAATTTTGACCCCCTCTAACTCAGAAACTTTTTTACCGATCTTGTTGAAAATTTGTGTCTAAACTACTATCCACTAGAAATAACATTGGTGCAAATTTCATCCAAATCGGAAGACATCGAGTTGGGTCACTTCCCAAGAAACATTTTTACGGACTCTCCGGTATGTACGGAAACATCATCCGGCTTTTACGGCGCGTTAACTGCCCGTAAAACACGAATGCATCAAAGCTTGTACGTATACGGAACAATAACGGACGGTACTTTCGGATTTTCGAATACAATATGTTTTGAATCCGTTTTGGTGTATCCGATTCCGCACAGTTAAATACGGACTTCTCCAATTTTCATCAGATTGAACTCCGTAGCTTACGGTGTTGTCTTTTTTTTAATTATTCGTGAATTTTCGTCAAAATGGAATTATTTAAAAAATTTAATATGTGCCGCCGAAAAATAAAAAAACGAAAACTTTAGTTTTGTTTCAGTATGAATTAGGCTTAAATAACAAAATTGCTCAAAAGTACGGGAACGCACAAAATCACTTTTCTAACCCAAAACTTTATTTAAAAGAAAAAAATTAAAAATCGCAAAGATACATATTTTTTCCATAATTAAAATTTAAATTTTTTTTTCACAATTGTGTAATTTGTTTAACAAATAAGCTATATTTGTTAGAGCTTTTTTTTGCTTATTTTTTCTGATTTTGCTTATTTTGTAAATATTGGCTTATTTTTGCTATTTTCTTTAAAAATTAAGCTTATTTTAGCTTTTTTATGCGAAAATAGAGCATATTTTTGGTTTTTTTTTCATAAAATCCGTAATTTTAAACATTATTTTGAGTGGACATAAATTTTTTTATATAAAATTTGTTTTTTTTTAATTTTTATTTTAAACTAGTGGGCAAGCCCGCTAGAATTAGCGGCGTGCCTTAGGCCTAGTTTTTGGGATGTCAGTTAAATCGAAAACGAATTTTGTCGTATGTTGTTAGCGTACCTTAAAGTTTAAAATGTAATTTGTTTTGTATAGGAATTAAATATTTTTATGAAAATAAAATACAATCATCTTTACTATAAAAAAGAAAAAGTCGATTTTAAATCACAAAAGCCGACTATTATTTTAATTTTCGTACCATACACTTTAGAAAATACTTTAAAAATCTGTCTTAAATTTGAAATTTTCAAATTTTGTTTACACTTGGTTTACAAATTTATTTTTTATTTTTGAATATTTTGTTTTGGTTTTCAATAAAAATAATCAATAAATAAATTTTTGAATGTATATGTTTGGCATTATTCTAAAAGTTCTATTTTAAATATTTTGTTTAGTACGGTTAAAACAAAACCTTTGCTTTAAAATATAGTCGACTTTAACAAAAATATACCTTTGAAAAATATTGATAGTAAGTTTTATTAATGTAAAAATCTTCAAAATAAAAGCTCCCTTCGATGAGAATGCTTATTAGCTTATATAAAAAATAAATAATTTCAAAAATTATTATTCAGACGAAGTAAAATAATATAACAGGGCTAAGAAATAAACATCCTCAACAAAAGTTCGCCAACTAATATTCTGAAACTAAAACAATTTTCAAAAATCTGAAAAATATATTTAAGTTACTTTTAAACCACTGCTAATTACGGATGCCAATCGGGATTGATATTTAAAAATCCCGGGATCCCGAAATCGGGGCTACGGAATTTTTCGGGATCCCGGGATTTTACGGGATTTAAATTTTCCTTTATTTGTAAAAATTTTTATGTTATGTAACTAATTTTTTTATAGAATAAAGCGTTTTATAATTATTTAATAGTTGTTATTTAATAATGTGGTACATTTTATGAATATTGAAACATCTCAGTCAGAAATTGACTGTGGTACAAAAAATCAAGTACTTGCATACCACTGGGTAACCGCGATGTTAAAAATAAATGACTGGCAGAACACTCATTTGGGACGCTTTGCCAGCGTTTGCAAAAATCGTTTTGCTAGTATTTGTTTTACAAAACATCACGGCAGGGCAAAAAAAAAGATACATATGAACTTTTTTTAAATTTTATTTTGTAAAATATAATTCCAAACCACCTATTTATTTGTTTTGGCAGCGTTTTGCCAAAGTTAAAGATTTTGTTTCTCCAGTACTTTTCCGGCGCTTTTTGAACTGCCGGTCCTTTTGTCTATTGACGTTATCATATTGGAAATGGGAAAGCAATTTTTGTCAGTACTTGTACCACCTTTTAAAATACCTTGCCATCGTTTTCCCTTTTTTTATTTCTGATTTTGCCAATCCCGAAAATCCCGGGATTTCGGGATTCGGGATTTCCCGTTTGGCATCCCTACTGCTAATACACACAAACTAAGACTACAGCTTTGGCTTTTAAAAAAGTCATTACTTTGGTCCAAGCACATACAGGATTCTATCATAATACCTTTCTGTGACATCGTCTTAACTTGAAAGCGAATTATTATGAACTTTGGCAAAAAGAATAAATTTAGTATTAGTACCAATATTTATTAAAATTAAGACCCGTTTTCGCTCAATTTCGTAGTTTCCGAAAAACGAAAATCGTTATATCTTCTTAATCAAAGGCCCAAAAATTTCATTTTTGGATATTATTTATACTTTGGTGAAAAAGCATAGGCCGGGTAGAGGATAATATAAGTCAGTTAGTCACTCTTATATGTAAACACTATGACTCTCTTTGCGATTTGTTTATTGTCATTGCGAATCCATTCGTTCCCCGTTCTGTTTCATTTCGTTCAGCATTCCATTCCATTTCGTAATCTGTTCCATTGCTATTTTCTCGAGATTCAATTCCACTTGTTCCCCGTTCTTTCCCGAAAGAGTGTTAAAACAAAAGTGGCCGTGGACAAATTTTCTTTCCCAAAAGTGTGTTAAAATAAATGTTTCCACAAAGAAAGTGCTGCCACAAAAAAAGTGTTTCCACAAAAAAGTGTTTCCACAAAAAAGTTTTTCCAAAAAAAAGTGTTTCCACAAAAAAAAGTATTTCCACAAAAAAAAGTGTTTCCACAAAAAAAAATTGTTTCCACAAAAGTATTTCCAAAAAAAAAAGTGTTTCCACAAAACACACAAAATTTCCAAAAAAAAAAATGTTTCCACAAAAAAAAGGTGTTTCGACAAAAAAGTGTTTTTGGAAAAAAAATGTTTGCACAAAAAAATAAAATAAGTTTCCACAACAAAAAAAAATTTCCACAAAAAAAAGTTTCCCCAAAAAAAAATAAAGTTTCCTCAAAAAAAAAAGTTTCCACAAAAAAAAAGTTTCCACAAAAAAAATGTTACCAAAAAAAAAAAAAAATATTTCACAAAAAAAAGTTGCCACAAAAAAAATGTTTCCAAAAAAAAAACAAAAAATTTTCCACAAAAAAAACCAAAAAAGTTTCCACATAAAAAAAAAAAACATTCCACAAAAGAAAAGTGTTTTCAAAAAAAAAAACTTTTTCCACAAAAAAAATATTTCACAAAAAAAAAAGTTTCCACAAAAAAAAATGTTTCCACAAAAAAAAAAATTTCCACAAAAAAAAAAGTTTACAAAAAAAAGAAGTGTTTCCAAAAAAAAAAAACTTTTTCCACAAAAAAAAAAAAATATTTCACAAAAAAAAAAGTTTTCACAAAATAAAATGTTTCCACAAAAAAAAAAGTGTTTCCACAAAAAAAAAATTGAGATGAGAAAAATGAGATAGGATGAGCTGAGATTAGATTAATGCTGTAAGTGCTGCTTGGTTGTCATAGCAACACGAAAATTTTATATGTAGGGACGACATATCTCCGGAACCACTCAGCCAATTTCGTGAAGACTTCACATAAACCATCTACAGACCATCCTCAACGTACCTTGAAATCGGTTGACAGAAATCCGTTGAAAAATAAAAATTTGTATGTCGGTCACACATTTTATATGGGAAAAACACACCATCACAAAAGTGTGCGTATAACGCGTATGCGTAGACAGTTTTCGTAATTTTTTTTTAAGAACCATCAGTAAAAGTATACTTTTCCAACGCATGTATTGGTTTGTAAATCGGTTGAGTGGTTCTCGAGTTATAAAATGACGAACATATACCAACTTATTTTTATATATATAGATTAAAAAATCTCTTTTGTTAAAATAAACTTTTATATATTTTTTTTATTCTTATATTTTTAAGATCAGAACTTGTATCTAATCTAAATTGTTCTATCTTTTCAAATAAAAAATATGCTCTGGCTTCTTTTTGGTTGGCCTACTAATAACTAGTAATTTGATTTCTAGGTGATTTAAATTTTCAAAAATTTTAAGTTTTTGTCGATATTTAAAATTTTCTGCAATCCGTTTGTGATATAGAGTATATAGTTTTACCCATTTTCTGCAAAGCATGGATTCCGTGCGAATCTTCCGACAATACTTGGTAGAAGGATAGGTCGACGTCTTTATTTTAACACTTTTTGGACAAATTTTTAATTTATTTGCCTGGTTTTCTTATTCGTTATTAGTTTTAAAAGGTTTTATTGCAATTTTATAGAGCTCTCTCGCGTTCACGAATAAGTTAAATTTCAACTGTTCCTTTCGGTTATTTTGTTCGGAATTATCAAAACCATTGACATAATCAGTGTGTTCGTTTACTCGAATTTCTTACTACTTTTACTATAATTGTAAAGTTTTGTTTACTTTTTGTATTGAAATTTTCCAGCTGTAGTAAATGTAGTAACTTGTAGTAAGTAAACGAACAAGTTTATTATAATCTTATACTGATAGAAAAAATGCGGAAAAAATAGCAAAAAAAAAAAACGGTGCTCGAAAGTAGTTAAAAGGGGCCCTGCACAGAAAGCCTTTGGAATTAGTAAATCCTTTTTGCTAAATATTAGTAAGATAAGTACAGCAAAAATGCATCTGTTAAATATACGAAATTAGTAATACTTGAGTTAAATTTCGGTTAATTGAGTTGAATACAAATAACTGTCTCTCCTGCTACAATAAACAGAAATATTTTTATACGCATTACGAAAATCAAAAAACAAAAATTTTAAATTGTTTGTGATGGACTAATATCCAGTAAATTTTGTAAACTTAAGAGATTTTTTCTTGCTGTTTTTATCTTTCTAATGTTTCGCAAACAGATTCTGCTGGATTCAGCTGTTTTTTATGAAAAATTTTTAAAGACTTTTTTTATATTAGTGTTTGATCAACTGAAAAAAATTTTCGAATGAACGAGTGAAATACAAGAACGCACTAGTTCAAAAATAAAATATATTGAAATGAAATGTGAACTATAATGCCAAATTCTAGTCATTTTTATTCCGATTGTTTGTTTGTACAAAATGTTTTATTTTGTGTAGAAATTTCCGGGTGTCCTCACATTTTTACTCAATTTCTAAACTGATTTCGACATTTTTTTACGATAGACTAACAGTCAGCGGATGCTGCTACCCAGCGAAATTGTCGGAAGCAAAGAACCGGTTGTAGAATTATCAACCTATAGTAATGGCTTGTGCCTGCAAGCAGGGAACTGCTAATTTTTATGGAAAACCAAAGGTTAATTTATCAATTTTACGTCTAAATTATAATAAATATGATGAAAATTATTAGTAGTAACAATAAAAAATAGCCACAAAGTTGCGAAAAAAATTTCAGTTTTCTATTTGAAGCCACATTTTATAAATTTTTTCTTAGTAAATGCGAGGATTGCATTCTATTTATTTTCAAACCTCTTTGAATATGCCTAGCATACATAACTATGCAAGATTAAAAAAAACCATAAACAAAAACAGTTTCTATGGGCATAGCTTAAATTTTTTTTTAGATAACAGTTTTCGCAATTGGATTTCGGGTCTTTTTTATTTATGAAAACTTAAGAAACTTGGCCATATGCTATTTGTTTTAAAAAAAAATATATTTTTATTACATTTTTTTAAAAATGTTGTTGCTTTCGATGTATTTTGTTACGTTTCAAAATTTGTCAAATTATACTAGCTACGTGCCTGACTTATGGTATAATGTAAACCCCGCTTAAGTAGTTTCAGTAAAAAACTTTGCAAAATTTGCATTTGGTACAGGTCGCCAGGACAAAGCCTATTGATTTTGGTTAAAACCTGTCCAAGGTTAGACCTAGTGCCTATATAATGGTTGTCCCAAATTGATTTTGTTTGCACACTACAGGTCGCAAATACGAAGATATTTTAATGTAATTTGGTACACGAATTCAAATGGGCTCATGAATGAAGCCTATTGATTTTATATGGAATCGGTCCATGTTTAGACCTAGTGCCCGTATAAAGGTCCGCCAAAAATAGGCACATTCGCACTAAAGGTCGCAAATATTAAGATACTTTGATAACATTTGGTACACATACTTTTATCGGCCCAAGGACATAACCTATTGGCTTTCAACCAGACTAGTGTAGGGTATATGATACCCTACACCAGTCTGGTTGAAAGCCAACTAATGTTTTGATCTGAAATTCGAACGGCTTGAAATGGACTTGTATCAAAATTTGTCTATAAAATGATAAAAAATTAGAAAAATGGTAAGAAATTTTGATTTTATCTAATGTTAGATGTACTATTTAAGAGAAAATGGGAAATATAGTCCATATGGGCGATAGGTTCAAATATGGACCGATACTATCTAGAATCAATGGGCTTTATTCTTGAGGCCCATTTGAGTCAACGTACCAAATTTCATTAAAATATCTTCGTATTTGCGACCTGTAGCATGTGAAAAATCAATTTTTATGTGACCTTCATTTGGGCACTATTTAGGTGTATTTATGGACGGATTTTAAGCATAATGCATAGGATTCTTCCTTGGGCCAATATAAGTCGGTGTACCAACTCCAGAGAAATGGTTGTCCACATCCTTTAATTGTGGAGCACAAATGCGAAAAAAATCACAATTTCATCACAAATTCTAAAAAAAATTAAAATGCTTTGTTCGTAGGTTCATGCAAATCATCGTAACTAATTTCATAAAAATTTATTTGTATTTGAGACCTGTAGCGTGCAAAAAAGCCAATTTTGTGAGGAACCTTTATATGGGCACTAGCTCTAAACATGGACCGATTTTAACCATAATCAATGGGCTTCGACCTTGGGGAGATATAAGTTGATGCACCGAATTTCATAAAAATACCTTCGTATTTTGGACCTGTACCGGGGGTACTTTATATGGGCATTAAGTCCAAGTATGGACTGATTTCAACCAAAATTAATATGCTTCGTCACTGGGTTGATATAAGCCAAATTTCATCAAATATGTTAACATTTCCAACCTGTAGCATGTGTGCATTTTTAGGCTGATTTATGTCATCTGCTTAGCAGTTTAGTCAAAAATAAAAATATTTTGATTTTTTTTATAATAAAGCAAGCCGATAAAAGTTTCTATCTAAAAAGTCCAGAACAATTATCCTGGTTCACAATACTTACATGTTAACTCAATTTTTACACAAACATTTCCGCAAGCTCGAAATCCATTTTAGACCTAGGATTTCTAGGGCGAAGTTGCTGAGAATTCTTCGTAGAATCATTCCCCCCCTATGATTTTTTTTATTATTTTTGCCTCCATACAAATTGACCAGCCCTAATATACACACTTGCAACGGAATGTAGAGAAATGAGAGAGTATGGAAACAAGATAAAATATAATGCCCATATGAATAGTTTCATTTTAATGTGATTGCAATGTGGTTCAATATCCGCAAAAACAAACACACTAAAGTTTGTGAGAATTTCCACTTACAGCACATTTGTTCTGAGATGTTTTTCCAATTGCTAAAATCAATTAAAAATCTGAGTGATTTCTTTAAAAAAAACCTAATAAAGTTTAATCTGCAGATATTTTTATGCTAATCTTATTTGATATTGCAAATTTTCATTATTGTTGGCGTATTCAATTTGTATAGGAATATTTAAGTAATTATTTTAGTAAAAGTGACTTCAAGACATTTCTGAAAATGCACTTGCAAGGGAGGTCTGCGAAATAATTCAATCCGATTTTGAAAATTAATTACTCACCACTTTTGTTTAAGTTCACAATATCATATTTAGGGGGAAATGGTGGGGTAAAAATCGTTGGTGTTTTTGTGAAAAGAAAGTAAAACTCAAAATGAATATTCCACAAAGGAATTAGGCTTTAAAATATGCACCAATAACTTCCGTGGAAGTGGAAAGATAATTTTCAATGCATAAAAAGTTTTTAAAAAAAATCGTCAACGTTTTTCTTTTGAAAATTAAAAAAAAAAGTTTTTTTACATAAATAAACCCAGCAAAACCTTGGTAGTATATGGGTACTACTATGCATATTACCTGGTAATATTAAAACCCCTTACCCTTGCATTACTTGTAATACCAAATTCATACATTTGAATATTTTATTGGTATAAATAATTCGTTTTTCTATAAAATTTTAGAAATTCTATTTTTTGTTAAAAATCCGTGAATTTAAAATTGATATTCGGTTTAAAAAATTAAAATTTAAAAAAAATGTTTTTAAAAACTCCTTACCTCTATGTTCAAAATAACATGTTACTAGGTAAGGAGTTACATCGATGGACATGCCATTGTTAAAATAATAGCTTTGGTAATAGAAAAGTAAGAGGTTACCCTCTTCATTACAAAATGCTTATTTTTATAACCAAAACTTATAAAAAAAATGTTTGCAAAATTTTTTGTTAAAAATATGTAATTCTTAATTTAATAGTCAATATAAAACAAATTGAAATTTTAAGAAAAAAAAACGTATTATTTTAAGGTTTTTTGTAACCTAGAGGTAATAGGTAAGCGTAACATGAAAGTTCAGAATAACTTATTACTAGGTAAGGAGTTACGTCGATGGACATGCCCTTGTTTAAACAATAGCTTTGATAATTGAAAAGTAAGAGGTTACCTACCCTTATTTCTTCTTACCAAAGTCATTACCGGGTAATAGAAGGTTTTGCTGGGAAGCTTTAAATTAAGTTTTATACAAACATTTTATCTATTGTATATTTGCAAGTTAATGATACTGAATTGTTTTTGTTATGTTTTTTGCTATTAATAAACATTTAAATTACATATTTTTTTAGTTTAATATCCATATTTTTCAATTTTTAATACATATTTTATGCACATAAAACACGATTATAAATGCATAAAAATCTGAGCCCTAGTAATGACGAACAAATTGTATAACTGGATGCACTCATACCATAAAAATTCCAACATGGTGGAGCATGCTTTGTACATCCATATATAGATATATCTTTATTTGATACCTAATTTACTTATGGGTGCTTTGGAAGAAACATGATAAATCTTAAAAAAAACTTATAACCCGCCTTTATTCTACCCCCTTTTTACCCACTAAACATGAGATTGGGCCCGTGTTCACTACTTCTATATTAGATTTAAATGAACTTGGGATATTTCTTCGCCCAATTTCATCCAATTCGAAGTGAACCACAACGCATACCTTCCTTATTAGTTTTTCAATTGAAAATTAAATAATGTTTATAATAATAAAATAAACTATTTTTAGCCGACACATTCATTGCTCTCCTTTGTTCGAATGCTCTTTCATATACTTTCTCTTTTTCTCTTACTTTTGATCGCAAATGTTAGAGACTTTATTTTGTTGTTCCCAAACAAAATATTTAAAAAAACACTAGTTTACAATCATTTGATGGATCGCATCTCATTATGCTTTTTAGGAATCCTGGCCGGCTAAACTCAAAAATACCATTATATTTTTAAAGAATACTGTTTTTTAAAGATTTTTTAGCTTTTTTGTCGAAGGTAGGATGCTTGTTTAATTTCACATTAAATTTTTTTTAATGATATTATTTATTTTTTAATATTTAAAATGTAATGTTAAAATTCCAAAAGTCAAAAATCTTGAGACACGGGAAAATAAAACAATTTGCAGATTTTTTCTAATTTTTATAAATAATAAGAATTAATTAAATTGAAAATTCGTATAAAATTATTTACAAAATTAGCTCAAAAGTTTTAAATGAAAAAAATTCCGATTTCATTGGTTTTCAGTTTTATTTTCATTCAATTTGAAACAATAATTTTTATGTTAAATAAATGTGGTATTCAAATTTGAGTTGGAAATGTTATGTTATACTTTATTGTTATCACTGTGTTTGTAATCTGTTGTTGTAGTTGTGAATTTTGTTGTACGTATCATTGCTGGTGACATCCCTAAGCATGTGACATTGTGTGCAACATCGTTTTAAGGCCGGCCTCTGGCGTCTATCCATGCAACGTAGAGCATAACGGAATTCATCAAACATTTCAATCCACAACGAGCGCTGTTGTTGTTGTTGTTGCTGCTGCAGCTGCTGTTGAAAAATGTGGGATGAGTACTGACGCTGCGATTGCTGTCGTTGAATTTGTCTTAGCTGGCGTAAGGCTTCATGTTGCTTAATGGTTTTGCTATGTTGTTGGTCATCGTCTAAATATTGTTCGGATTTTTGTGAATCACCTTCAGGACATGTCAAAAGAAATTCTTTAAGTTCTTTTTCTTTAGATTTGTAATGTTGCCAGAACTCAAACATAGCAACACATATTGCAAAACTAATTCCAATTATTAAAACCACAAAAACGCCGCCTGTAAGAAAAAATAAAAGTTATATATATATTTATAAAAGCAAAAATTTAGTTTTTCTCTGAAAACTAGGGTTTAGCATTCGGGAATTCTCGGTAAAATTTTACTTAATTCCTGGGGAAATGCTGAAGAACCTAAAATTTTTTACTTTTCTACAAACAAAATACATTTTTATTCATCATAAATTTGTGAAAAATTAGTTTTGATAGTATTTTTCTTCTTAGGGTGCCTGCGAACCGGCTAAACTACATCTAGACTAAATCCTTATTTACAAGTTTTATTGAAATTTGAAAAAAAATTTTTTTAGAAAGAAAGCTCTGAAGCGTGCTCGTTTTATGAAAGTTATAATATTTTACAATAATTTAATTTTTTATAATTTTCTGAAAATATTTTTCGCTTAAATTCAATAAACCATTAGTTTTGCGAAAGTGAATTCTATACTCATAGAAATAAATCTATAAAAATAGCAGAAAAAGTTACTAAAAATTAGTTAAAAATGACTGCAGAAAAAACTGCTAAAATTAGCAGATTTTTTTACTAAATACCAGTAAAATGAGTACAGCAAAATTAAAACTGTTAAATTTACAGAATTTTAGTTATATTTAGGCTAACTTTTAGTTAATTGGAAATAGCAAATTGTACTGTAAAATCTGCAGAAAATTTTGCTAAATATTTGTAGACTAAAAATAGCAAAAATAAACTGTTATATCTACAAAATTTTTGCTATTTTTAAGCTGAATTTAGTTGAATGCATATAGCAGTCTATTCTGCTAAAATCAGCAGAAATATTTGCTAAAAAATTGTAAACTGCTGTTTTCAAAAGGCTCGATTTTTATTTGCTTTAAAAAAAAATTTCAAAAAAAAACTTAGAAAATTTTAAATTTTTGGTAATTTTTTAGGCTACTAATTATTTAGCAAATTTTTTGCTGACTTTAGCAGGTTAATTTGCTATTATTTATTTACAAAAATTTAGCTCAAATATAACTAAAATTCTGTATATTTAACAGTTTTATTTTTGCTGTTACTATATTACTAATATATATGTATCAAAAATAATCTGCTAATTTAGCAGTTGTTTACTGCAGCATCATTATACCCTACACCACTATGTGGTCAGGGTATTATAAGTTTGTGCTGATGTTTGTAACACCAAAAAATATTGGTCGTAGACCCACCTTATAGTATACCGATCGGCTCAGAATTTTTTTTTATTTCGATTTAACGATGTCCATCTGTCCGTCCGTCCGTCCGTCTGTCTGTCTGTCCATACAATCTTGTGCGCATTCTACAGGTCGCAAATATTAAGACATTTTGATGAAATTTGGTACGCAGACCTATGTTGGCCCAAGGACGAACAAGTTTAATTTGGTAAACATCGGTCCATGTTTAGACCTAGTGCCCATATAAGGGTCCTACCAAAATTATATTGTTTATACGCTGCAGGTCGTAAATATTAAGATATTTTGACGAAATTTGATACACAGACCTATGTTAGCCCAATAACGTAGCCTATTGATTTTGGTGAATATCGGTCCATGTTTAGACCTAGTAAGGGTCCATATAAGGGTCCTACCAAAATTATACTGTTTATTCGCTGCAGGTCGTAAATATTAAGATATTTTGATGAAGTTTGGTACACAGACCTATATTGGCCCAATAACGCAGCCTATTGATTTTGGTGAACATCGGTCCATGTTTAGACCTAGTGCCCATATAAGGGTCCTACCAAAATTATACTGTTTATACGCTGCAGGTCGCAAATATTAAGATATTATGATGAAATTTGGTACTCAGACCTATGTTGGCCCAATAACGCAGCCTATTGATTTTGGTGAACATGGGTCCATGTTTAGACCTAGTGCCCATATAAGGGTCCTACCAAAATTATACTCTTTATACGCTGCAGGTCGCAAATATTAAGATATTTTGATGAAATTTGGTACACAGACCTATGTTGGCCCAATAACGCAGCCTATTGATTTTGGTGCACATCGGTCCATGTTTAGACCTAGTGCCCATATAAGGGTCCCACCAAAATTATATTGTTTATACGCTGCAGGTCGCAAATATTAAGATATTTTGATGAAATTTGGTACATAGACCTATTTTGGCCCAAGGACGAAGCCTATTGATTTTGGTGAACATCGGTCCATGTTTAGACCTAGTGCCCATATAAGGGTCCTACCAAAATTATACTGTTTATACGCTGCAGGTCGCAAATATTAAGATATTTTGATGAAATTTGGTACTCAGACCTATGTTGGCCCAATAACGCAGCCTATTGATTTTGGTGAACATGGGTCCATGGTTAGACCTAGTGCCCATATAAGGGTCCTACCAAAATTATACTCTTTATTCGCTGCAGGTCGTAAATATTAAGATATTTTGATGAAATTTGGTACACAGACCTATATTGGCCCAATAACGCAGCCTATTGATTTTGGTGAACATCGGTCCATGTTTAGACCTAGTGCCCATATAAGGGTCCCACCAAAATTATATTGTTTATACGCTGCAGGTCGCAAATATTAAGATATTTTGATGAAATTTGGTACATAGACCTATTTTGGCCCAAGGACGAAGCCTATTGATTTTGGTGAACATCGGTCTATGTTTAGAACTAGTGCCCATATAAGGGTCCCCCCAAAATTGGCTTGGTTACCAACTGCAGGTCGCAAATATTAAGATATTTTAATGAAATTTGGTGCGCCATTTTAACCCATTCGAATTTCGGATCCAAACAATACACCAGACTGGTGTAGGGTATTTTATAGTCGGCATGCCCGACTTTAACCTTTTTACTCTTTTTTAACTAAGTTATGGTAGTTTAGACTAATTTTTCACGGACTTTTTTCTATTAGTGAACACTTAAAATAATACGCCAGTAGAAAAATCTGTCAAACGGGTTTCAAATCGATTTAATTTTTAACAAATTTTTAGTTGAAACACTGATTTAAACAAAGATTTTAATTTTCAAAACTATTTATAACTAATTTTTAAGAACCCATTTGGTAAATTTTACAAAAATTATTAATAAAATATAATATTTTGATATTTCTGTTATTACCCGGTAGATGTCGCCACCAATGTATCCGAAGTTTTAAAGATGGCGCTATTTCTTTCCCTCCAGATTTTTTAAAACATCCCATATCTCGAATACTAAGCGAGATAAAGCAAAACGGATAAAATGTTTGCTCCTTTGGAGTGCCCTCACATTACTTTAGATTGTATGGACTAGGCCCGGGGAGGGCCCCGAGACCTTAATTTGAACAAATTTTACAACTCTGTATTACAAAAAAACTGTAGTTTTACTATTTTCTTACTTAAATTTAGATTTGTTAAATCAACAAAAAAAATGTTTAAAATCAACAAATGTTATTTTAACCCAAAAAGCAGGAATAACAAATTTTTCTGTTCAGCCAACAGATTTATTATTTTGAGTGTACGATTATAGGATAGAGGGGGATTCTTCGCCACTTTTTTTAAAGTACACTCATACAAATAAGTCCGTAAAAATAGCAGAAAAAGTTACAAAAAATTAGTTAAAAAGTATGCTGCAGAAAAAACTGCTAATATTGGCAGAATCAGTTTGCTAAATATTAATAAAATGAAAACAGTAAAAAAAACTGTTCAATTTACAGAATTTTAGTAATATTTGAGCTAAATTGTTGTTAATTGCAAATAACGATTTAACCTGCTAAAATTAACAAAAAAATTGCTGAATAGTAGTTTAATAAAAATAGCAAAAAAACTGTTAAATTTACAGAATTTTAGTAATATTTGAGCTATATTTTTGTTAATTGCAAATAACAATTTAACTTGCTGAAATCAGCAAAAAAAAATTGCTAAATAATCGTAGAATGAAAATAGCAAAAAAACAAACTGTTAAATCTACAAAATTTTTGCTAAAATTTTCTGAAATCAACAAAACTTTTGCAGATTACTATGGACTGGAAAAAGGTAAAAAAGGAGCAAATGAAATGAAAATTAATAAATAAGAAATAAATGTGTATTTAAAAACATACTTGGGACCAGTTTATTGAATGTGTCAATTAATTGAAATTTTTTCAATTGACATTGTTCAATGCCTAAATGCCCATTTATAATTGATGAAAGAAGTATTTGTTTCCATGTTTTAATAAAAGAATAAATTAAGAAAAAAAATTATGTGTACATTTCATTACCATTGTTTTCATCAATGCAAATTGAAAAAAATTTCATTGGCATTGAATGGTGATGAAATTTGTTGGCATTGACATTGAGATAAAGTAATGCCAATTATATTTCAATGCCAATGAAAATTTCCCAAGAATGATTTTTTGTAAAAGTGGTAATATTTATAGAAAATAATATGTTAACCATAACAAAATGTATTTCAGAGACACTTCTTTTGATTTTCATTGTTTGCTGATCGGATATGTACTTCCGAATTTATTTGAGTTTCCATTTTCACCTCTAAAGCTCCACCCACAGGAAAGAAGGTGTAGCCGATTAAAAATATCGTATTCTTTAAATAAGCTTAAAAAGTGCAATATTGGGGGAAACAAATGGTTCGTCCAAAATAAACCTTGATCTTTGAAAATAAATGTAATACGATAAATAGAAACTTTTCTCATAAATTTTAATAATTTAGATATTTTATGAGTAGGACAAATTTTCAACCATTTCAATTTAGCTTTATTTAAAAACTTTTTGGCCATACTTGGTAATGGTAACTAGTTACTTTTGTCATTACATTTCTTATTACCTTTATATGGCGATGTCGCGAAAAATAATGAGTTATGGTTACACACCAGCATACGAAAAATTAAAAAATATATCGTTACCTTTGTGCTTACCAGTACTGACAAAAATAATGAGTCTAAAAATAGATTTTCAAAAAAAAATAAATTATATAAAAAAAAATATTTTTTATTATATTTTTTTTTTAAATAAAATTTCCTGGTGCGGGAATCGAACCTGAGTCTACAAAGTGCCAGTCAATAGCTCTACCATCTGAACTATATCGACATGTAATATTTAATAGATAAAAACATAATTGACCTGCTGTACAAAAGTAAGCTTACTCGCCAACATACCATTACCAGTATTAAAAAAATATTGAGTCTAAAAATAGATTTCAAAAAATTTAAAAAAAAATCTAGAAAATTATTTTCTATTTGAAATAATGATAAAAATAAGTCATTATCAGTAACTCATTACTGTATGTTTTAAAATAATGCAGAAGGTAAGTGGGTGTCATTACTGGTACAATGGGTATGTATATTGAAAAAAAAAATAATAATTTAAAACTATAAAATAAAAATGTACATATGGATACGATTGTCCTAATTTACTATTAAACATATTTTATCAAAAAAATTTATATATAATCATATATAGTAATTAGTGTTTCCAATTATTCGACGTAGGCGGTTAACCGGTTAATGCATTATTCGAAAAATACCTAAAATTAATTAACCGATTATTCGGGTCGGTTAATCGAGAAAATTGGCGATTAATCGTTTAATGCAAAATTAATGTATTTCCTTAATTTTTTATCAATAAAAACCAATGTTGGTTACCGTTATCGTTATAATATCGTTATCGCTAAAATACCGTTTCAAATTGAATACCGTTACCAATACCTATAAATTTTTCCAAATACCGTTATCGTTAACGTTACCGATACCGTTATTTCTATGGGCAGTTACCGGTATTTATTAATTTATATAAAAAACGAGTAAAAAGGTTAAAGTCGGGCATGCCGACTATACAATACCCTACACCAGTTTGGTGTATTGTTTGGATCCGAAATTCGAATGGGTTAAAATGGGGCTTATGTCAAAATTTTCTATAATGTGAGTCAGCGCACCAAATTTCATTAAAATATCTTAATATTTGCGACCTGCAGTTTGTAACCAAGCCAATTTTGGGGGGACCCTTATATGGGCACTAGTTCTAAACATGGACCGATGTTCACCAAAATCAATAGGCTTCGTCCTTGGGCCAACATAGGTCCATGTACCAAATTTCATCAAAATAGCTTAATATTTGCGACCTGCAGCGTATAAACAATATAATTTTGGGGGGACCCTTATATGGGCACTAGTTCTAAACATGGACCGATGTTCACCAAAATCAATAGGCTTCGTCCTTGGGCCAACATAGGTCTATGTACCAAATTTCATCAAAATATCATAATATTTGAGACCTGCAGCGTATAAACAGTATAATTTTGGTAGGACCCTTATATGGGCACTAGGTCTAAACATAGACCGATGTTCACCAAAATCAATAGGCTGCGTTATTGGGCCAATATAGGTCTGTGTATCAAATTTCATCAAAATATCTTAATATTTGCGACCTGCAGCGTATAAACATTATAATTTTGGTAGGACCCTTATATGGGCACTAGGTCTAAACATGGACCGATGTTTACCAAAATCAATAGGCTGCGTTATTGGCCCAATGTAGGTCTGTGTACCAAATTTCATCAAAATATCTTAATATTTACGACCTGCAGCGTATAAACAGTATAATTTTGATAGGACCCTTAAATGGGCACTAGGTCTAAACATGGACCGATGTTCACCAAAATCAATAGGCTGCATTATTGGGCCAATATAGGTCTGTGTACCAAATTTCATCAAAATATCTTAATATTTACGACCTGCAGCATATAAACAGTATAATTTTGGTAGGACCCTTATATGGGCACTAGGTCTAAACATGGACCGATGTTCACCAAAATCAATAGGCTGCGTTATTGGGCCAATATAGGTCTGTGTACCATATTTCGTCAAAATATCTTAATATTTACGACCTGCAGCATATAAACAGTATAATTTTGGTAGGACCCTTATATGGGCACTAGGTCTAAACATGGACCGATGTTCAAAAAAATCAAACTTGTTCGTCCTTGGGCCAACATAGGTCTGCGTACCAAATTTCATCAAAATATCTTAATAGGTGCGACCTGTAGAGTGCGCACAAGATTGCATGGACAGACAGACAGACGGACGGACGGACAGACGGACATCGTTAAATCGAAATAAAAAAAAATTCTGAACCGATCGGTATACTATAAGGTGGGTCTACGACCAATATTTTTTGGTGTTACAAACATCAGCACAAACTTATAATACCCTGACCACACAGTGGTGTAGGGTATAATTACAATTTTTTTTACTTTTTTATTTTAAAATCTTGATTTTTTTAACGAATTTTTGTATTTTTAATGCAAAAATTAAGATAATTGTTGAAAAAATTTATATATAATAATTTTACTTATTAAAACTACCAGCATCGAATTTATAGCTAATAATCAGTATTTTTAACATTTCAAATTAAAAATAGACTAAACATTTTTTTATTTTTATATGTTTTTGACGTGATTTATTATACCAGTAGGTACCGGTATTTCTGTTTCGATAACGGTATACCGTTACCGAAATAGTCTTAAATACCGTTACCTTTACCGTTAGCCAAACATACAAATTTCGATTTCGTTACCGTTACCCTTACTGTTATTCGTTTCGGTAACCAACCTTGATAAACACACTACCTGTTTTTGTTAAATATCAACGTGATATATAAACTCTATACATTTAAAAAAAAGTTTTCGTATTCTAAGGTTGAAAAGTTTCGGAATCTGAGACTTTTTTAAATGAACACTTTTCTTATACTTATAGACAAAGGTAGAGTTTGCTGTTCGGTTTTAATCGAAACCGAAACCGCGGTTTTCCAAGCCTCAAAACCGAAACCGAAAATCGACAAAAATAATTCGGTTTTTAAAAAATACATTAACCAATTAAAATAATTAATTAAATTGCATATTATGGAATCTTAAATTTCAAAAAGGCTCAGCTCCTATTTTACAAAATTTTGTACTTAATTGTTATGAACATTTTCTGAATTAAAAATTGCTTTAAAGAATTTTTTGTTTTTGTTATTTCGGATAACATAAACTGAGGCTTATAATTTTAGAAAAAAAAAATTGCATCAAAAAGTCAAATGGTTTAAGTGATATTGTTTCAGATATTCAGTTACGATTTTCATCGGAACCAGTTCCAGGGATCCTATATGGAAGGTATGACTAACGTAGAATCAGTTCTAGAACTAGTTCCAGAACTGATTCTAGGGCAACCGGTTCCACTTTGGAGCTATAGAAGTGGTTGCTTTTGGGACAATTTCAAACAAAAATCATGGGTATTACAATTGGCAGTAGAAGGGGTTGTAAAGGAAAAGTATCTATTCTACAATCGATACTTTAAAAAAATTTTCCTGGGGTATTTATAACTAAAAATGATTTTGTTTGTTTTCTTCGAAAATTTATATTTAGATGGACAAATTTTATTTTAGCTGAACACTGGACAAGCATAAAAAAAGTTGGACAATCCAGGCGAGTCCAGCCCGTCTGGCAACCCTAGCTTCACTAATGAACGAACTGTCATTAAATTTTGACAGGTATCATCTGAAGGTTAGTAGTTCCAAAAAGTTATATTGATTTTTCATTAGTGGCGCCACCTATGTTTCATCCTACGGACTTTTCAGCCGATGTGTTATGTGATGTAAATTTTACAAAGTGGATGTCAAGGTAACGTAACTGAAAAATGCACAAAATATATTTTTTCCAATTTTCTATCTCTCTTAACATCGGAGAAAAATTTAATTAGGGTATATACCTAGGGTGACCATTTTTCAAATCAGTACAAATTTTAAAAAATATTATCATCAAAAAAAATGATTATGCAGCCAACCTAATTTGTTGTCAACCGAATGGTTTGGTTGAGCAACAAAACTTTTCGGTTA
The DNA here is from genome assembly GCA_949987735.1 of Leucophora obtusa. Taxonomy (NCBI): domain Eukaryota; kingdom Metazoa; phylum Arthropoda; class Insecta; order Diptera; family Anthomyiidae; genus Leucophora; species Leucophora obtusa. The sequence continues at coordinate 17,213,257 of OX465300.1, forward strand.
ACCATCCTAAAAAAAACCTTAGTACACATTTCTCCCTATAGAGACCCCAAGACAAAAATATTTTTTTCGCATGAAAAACTCCAGTTTTTCAAGTACAGGAAACGGACCTACTATTTAGAAATTTCAATGATCTGTTACCATTCCTTTTTTAATTTTTTTTAACAAAGTGATGAAATACGACCATGCTACGAATGGAACCCAGGATAGTGAATTCTTCCGAATTTTTTTCTAAATTAATTTGTTGTAGTTACCAACTAACCAATCGATTGGCTACAAATTTAGCTGTCAGAACAAATCTTTTTTCTCTTTAATAATTTCTGCATGATTTCTGAAATAAAAACTTCACCTTTTGGCTACGTTTTTCTAGAAAAACACGTAACGTTTTTAATAATGAAAATTTTAAGGTTTTGTGTACTTTTTCCTATTAAATATCCCAAAGATCCGAAAATGTTTCCATAGAAATTTCTTCATTATATATTTCTCCAGATTTTAAGAATTTTTGTACGGAAAAATCTTCAGCTTTTGATGTCGTTTCCTATACTCAGAAAGCAGAATCATTCTGACAACCGGATAATTAAAATATTTTTATCACAGTCAAATAACTGTTGTATCAACTGATGTTCTATTATCGCCATTTGATAAATGGCGCCATTTGATAAATTCGGTTGTCACCACGAATCTTCTCTGTGTATAAAACTACACAGAAAGAATTTACAAAATTCTAATTAAATTTTTAAACACTTTTTTCATACCAAATTTGTAAATACAAAAAAAAACTTTTTAAAAAGGCACCAACAAAGAAATTGGTAAATCCAAAGAAAATTTCATTTTTTTTTGTAACTTTGAATTTTTATTTTTAAACAATTTTTATATGAAAGATAACAATTTACAAAAGAGTTACAAATATTTCAAACAAAAAAATTGTTGGGAATAAAATTTTAATTTAAAAGAAAATGTGATTGCTTTTAAAAATTCCTTTGTTGGTGCCTACTGTTTTTTGTGTACATATTAGATTGAGGAATTTACATGTAGAAAAATCATTTTGAATGCTTTCTGGTAGAGAAAACCTCTCACTTCACAAAAATTTGTCCTGCATTTTGCCTTTTTTAACTAAAAAAAATTTAATATTTTTTTAAATGCCAAAAATCAGTACAATCAGTACAAATTTTAAAAAATCAGTACAAGTCAGTACACGACTTTTTCATCAGTACACGTGACCAAAAATCAGAACATGTACTGATCAAATCAGTACGAATGGTCACCCTATATATACCCCTCTGGCGAAGGATATCGCCTCTACCCTACTTCTTTTTATTTACCCGGGTGAAAAAGGTCATATATGATGATATATGACCAAATATACGGGTTCATATATGATTCCATATATGCTCGGATCTGTAATTTGAGGGTATAAGACCGTATATGTCATATATGAACATATATGAGTCCATATATGCTCATATACCTACTTTCGCACATATATAAAAATACGATATTTTTAATATTTTTCAACAAAAGCTAAAGAAATTGATATTAACCCTTAAATGCATAGTGTAGCCATTTGGCAACATACCAGTTTTTTTTTTTTTGATACACAAAACTGCATTTTTAGGCATTGGGGCCCCTTCTCTGCAAAGTTTTCTTACGGTGGGTCTCATACTGCAGGTTTAAACTTAACCCAAAAATTTGTTGTTGTTTTGTGTACATTTTTTTGACATTTTGTTTTGTTTATAGTTAAAGTTAAACCTACAGCATGAGAACCACCGTTATAGTTTAAAGCAGATTTTTTAAACAGTTATAGAAAAAATATAGTTTTGCTCTGTATATTTGTTAAAAATCTAAATCACGCGTTTTTTCTTCAAAAAAGTGTAATATTCAAAAATTTTTATTTAAAGTGTTATTCGTGCAATAAAAGTCATTTTGGCGACAATAAAGGTATAGTTTATGTTTTTATATATATATATTTTGTTTTTCATATAAATACGTTAAAATAATCACAATTTAGCCATTTTTATAAAAATAACTTTGAAAAAAAAAATGTTTTGGTATTTTTATCGAAATGTACACGCCTTCAGAAATCGAATATTAAAAAATTTAAAAAAAAAGAGATCATGCATTTAAGGGTTAAAGTAAATTATTAATACCCGACTAAAAAAGTTTTTATATAATCTTATATGATTTGATATAACTTTAAATGTTTATATGCGTGGCTTTATATAACCATATACATTTATATTAACACTTTGGTTTTATAAATATGTTTGATATAACGTTATATATAATCATATGCGATTTGGTCTCCAGCCATATATTAAGAGATCTGCAAATATAGTTCATACATAATTATATATAATGGCATATAAGCTTTTATAAACCATATTATATCAAAATATATAACAAAGTTAATAGAAAATTGTATTAATTTTATATATAATTGTATCCGACATGATATCTAATTATACAAAATTTTATAAAGTTTAATTGCAATTTTTAAATTTAAAAATAAAAATTAGAAAAACATATGTTGAAATAAATATGGTTTAAGTTCAGTTATTTTTTCCGTGAAAAAAAATTAATTCTGAAAGTTATTTTTTTTATTTTATAAGACAGTTGTTCCGACAAATTTTTGTAATGTTTTATTTTGTCAGTTATTTGCAAGTTTATTAACAAAAATTTTTCTAAACATTAAGCATTAGTATTTAATATGAATGAAAATAAGTGATCTCAACAATATTTACTAAAATTTTATTTGAAAATCTTCATCAAATTATATGTATTAATATATAATTTGATGAAGTTAGATAGACCCATTTTTCGGATCAAATTGTATCAGGTTAGATAACATGCTTATCTCGCTTGATATAATTATATATTCCAATATTCGGATCAAATTAGATATGGACGTATATATGGGTTTATATATGGTGATATATGATTATATAATATCTTTTTTAGTCGGGTAATATCATAAATTCGTTTTAATTTAAGTCTAAATAATACAAAATCTATCGTATAAAACATCTATTTACACGCTACTAACAATATAAAAATTTTAAACTAAGGTAAGGAATTAATAAACATGAATTATTGTACTTCAAGTAGAGATTATTCGACAAACAATTTAGAAATTTTAAACTAATAGATATTTTGATGTTTTTCGATCATTATATATTTATTTAAAATTGAATAAAACTGACCTCGAGCTTAATTATTTTCCAAAATTTTAAATTTTAAACTAAGTTAGGGAATTCATAAATATAAATTATTGTACTTCAAGTAAAGATTATTCAATAACTTTTCAGCTGTATCTCATACCCCAGCAAAACTTTGGTAATGGGTTGGACCTTTTTCACGCATTGCCTGGCAATGGGTACCCCTTTACCTTTGGTTATACTTAGAAACCTAAAGTAATACGTTAATAATATTGTGATACATCAATACTTATGTAGGAGGTGTGAAATAATGGGTTTCTGATATAGAGATACATCCCTACTTATTTGGAACTTTAAAATAATATATTACTGATATTGTCTTATATAATTTATTAATAAGGGTAAAAATAATAAGTTACTGGTATTGCATTATATAACAACTTTTTATGCGAAAGTACGATTTAATAAAAATTTATAATCAATTACACTGCTCGGATCGGTGTACTTTTAAACAAAGTCATTAGTGTCAACGTCTTATTTTATTCCCTATATGTAACTAATGAAATATGTACTAATGTGTAACGAGTTATTTCACTCCATACAAGTATGTACTTATTTTAGCTAACTAGTGAATTTAATATTACAAGTAACGACTTATTTCAGTACTTCCTTCGTAATCACTTATTTCGGCCTATACCGCAACGATTTAGGCAACCATTTACCCCCAATGACAACCCCATGTTAAAATAATGTATTATGCGACCAAAGTGTAAGTAGTTACAATTTTTGGTTTCTTATTACATTTCCCTTTACCTGGTAATAGAAGGTTTTGCTGGGACGTTTTGAATTTCAAATTGTATCAATTTTTTATAGATTATAAAAGGATACTCTGGCCATACTTTTCATATTGGTTGCAAATGCCAGCTATAATAAAAAATAGTAAATTTTAATACAATTAATGGATATGAAATTGAGAGATTTGTATTGTTTTAATTTCTTTGCCCGCACCAAGTTTTTTCAATAAATGATTTATAAGACTTTATCTTTTCTTCTAAAAGGCAAATGTCTGAACAAGAAATTTATTTAAAAACCTCCTTATCTCAAAATAGGTTCGCATTCCATTAAGTAACATGCTCTTAATAAACAAAAAAATGTTCTAAATTCAAATTTTTCAAATTGCTTTTATACTGAATTTAGACTAAGCAAAAACCAGCTGGTTTTTGTAAAAAACTAAATTGCAAAACCCAAGTCATTTACATACACACTTTTCTTCCTTTTTTTATTTTTAAATTAATGTAAAAAAATTATTGATATATTTAAAAAAGAATAACAATACACAATTTAAATTTAAACTAGAAATATTCTTAAAAAATTAAAAAATATTTTTTTGACACTTGCTTTACTCTTATATTCGTTGTAACAGGGTGTACCGAAAATTAACTATAAATTACCGGGTATATCAAAAATGAACATTTAAAAAATTTTTACTTGGTTTTTGGCAAAAACCAGATAGCATCTGGTTTTCAGTTTGTATGAAAATTGTATGGAAAAACTAAATTAATTTTGCAGTTTTCGCCTCAAAAACAAAAAAGTCTAAATACACTATTAAACGAATTTCAATTTGCTGATCATAAAGGGTAGTCCAATCATAATCCACGATGTTAATTGTGAGTTACACCTTAATGTCAAGTTTTTTGCCCAACTTAATTTGACATTTCTTTGTTTCAGTGTTTGACAAATTCAACCATGGAGAGGTACACAATTGAGCAGCGCGTTAAGATTGTTGAAGCCTTTTATGAAAATGGGCGGTAAAATCAAAATGCAAATGTGTCCACAAACGGGAGAATTGTGCCCAAATTTCAGTAAACCGGGTCTGTAAGAAATGTGAAATCACCTGTGCATGCTCGCCCAGTTCATTCTGGCTAGGGTTGCCAGATATGAAATCACCGAAAAAAGCACATTGATGAAAAAAGGCAGTACAATTAGTAAAAAAGAAGTACACTGTTTTTATTCAAAATATTATAAAATTAAGTTCATAAAAGTAACAACCCGAGTAAAAGAAACTATACATATATTTTTTAATATTAAAATATATGATAATATAATAACTGTATGCGACTTTATATGTTTTTATATGTTGATATATTAGAATTTTTTTAGAAATTTTCTCATATGTGACAGCGCATAGAGAAAGGGACCTAAGGGTAAAAAAATCAATTTTTTTTTTTTGATGTGGACAATATCTGAGCATCGAATGAGACCGATCCCATGCCCCAAAAGTGTTCCCTCAAAGAGATATGCGCGTTTTATGAAAGTGAAGTCGACGATTCTAAGCGCAAATAGAAAGGGACCTAACGGTTATTTATTTTCATTTTTTCACCTACTAAATTAACAAAATAACTTGATTTTACGAAACTACAAAAAATTTATTTTTTTCCTTATGAACAGTTTAAAAAATAGAAAAATCATTTTAATGGATTGTCCACTTCCTCCGAATCCTCCTCTTCGTTTCCATTTCCAGACACCAAAGGAAGAGGAGCAACCGAATCTTTTTTTGAATCGTCAAAACATAAACCCCGGATCTCTTTATACAAGTACCATTGACGCTTCATCGATAACTCTGGTGACGGAATTATAATTGGTTTGTCATCGAAACTGGTATTGTTACTTAGATGTATGTTTTCATTTATGCTGGCTGAATTCGCAAACAGTTTACATTGCACTGGTGACTGAGCAATAAATTCCAATTAAAGTTTTATATTTAGTGGAGAAGTATTCGTCCCATTTTCTCCACTCAACAACAGGCTCACTTGAGTTTGGAAGTCGAATAGGTACAGGAACATTAAATCCATTACGAGATGATTTTCTAACACTGTGGTGTAATGGTTAGCGCGTTGGACTGTTACACGTGAGGTTGCGGGTTCGAGCCCCAACAAAGGCAACATCAATTTATGAAAAATAGTAATATGTATGAGTTTTTTCTATCCCCCATACATATCGCAGCGTCCTCCTTCGGTGTTCCCATAGCACTTAACCCCACCGAAGTAAAATAATATAACAGGGCTATGAACTAAAAAGCTTCAACAAAGTTCGCCAACTTACCATCAGATGGCGCGCAACAACTGTTCTAAAAATTCAACATCTCGCGCAATTACAGTGTTGCCATATTTGAAGCCCTTCATCTTTCACCACCTTTCACTTCTTCTCTATTCCCTTTCGAAAGGAAGCAACACGTTAATTAATAGGAAAATTTCCTGAGTGTTGCTTCTCTTTAAAAAAAAAAAAAAAATCAACTACATCCATGAAGCAGTCGACATTAGTTTGGGCATATTTTGATTTGAAAACTCCGAATAAACGATCAGGTGAAAACTTTGTATGTCCGGTTAACAAAAAGTTCAATTCAACTGACTCACATCTGGAAGTATCGACAAGGTGTTGTAAATATCGTATAATCGCATTGTTTTTATTTTGTGAAACACAGTTATCAGCGAATATCACTAATTTTTTAGTTGAATGCACTTCTCGTGGGTAGTAATCAAGCATTGATATTACTGAATTCGGACCTTTTCCAATAGAATCGCTTTCGTCAATACAGAAGATGTGTTGAACATTTTGACGTTCGTTTGTAATTCCGAAAATTGCTGTTTTGCGACCTGATTTAAAGTATGCAGTTCCTGTTTGCTGTGGACCCGACGGAAAGCTAACATTTTGAGCATAATCCATAGATATTACTAGATAATCCTCCTCTGGAATACCTGGATACACGGCATTTGGATCAGGCTTGACTAATGTTCTAAAGTCGTTATAGTACTCTCGCTGGTTGCTGGCAGATTGCAAATGATCAGAATACACCTTCAATGCTGCTTCTTTTTCAACTTCAGTAACGTTTACTGCATTAACAGCATCTTTTGCAATATTTCGACACAATTCGCACAAATCGTATGCCGGCTTCATAGTGACGATGTGGGGACAATATTTCTTCCACAGCGTTTGGAAGGTGCGACGTTTTACGATTTTACCACCCGGTTCGACGCTGTTGGTGTATCTTGTGTAAATAGAAGTCTTACTTTCAGTAGTTGGAAGTTTCAATAAACGATAATCACGATGATTTGGTTGACGTCCAGGTAAAGTGATAGCAACAGTTTCAGCAAAACTGCAGATAAATGAAACAATTTCTTTTTTTTCCAAAGTAGTTAAAGCATCTGTACGATTAATTTTATTCGTCATGCCCATGTTCGCGTGGATAAACACCATTTTTGTCGTAATGTTCGATTAGATTTTTGTAGCGTTTAATTCCGATTATATACAGGAAGAAGTACATATCACGGCATATCGGCAAACTTCGAAAATAATATATCTGATTGTACCGTTTCTTCATAGCTCGCGATCGATCACCAACTTTTGACCTGAGCATTGCATCGTCACGGTGAGCTGCCAGATGTCCGAGAATAATTAAATCTTGGGATTCCTTATATAAATTCATGAAAGACGTACGAAAATCCACAGCCATCTTCTTAGGGATCACTTTATTGCATTGATTTGAACAACACGGAGGTATTTTTGAACCATACAGTCGAGCAACTACTTTTTCTTCGCGTAAATCAAGATCAGATTTATCAAGATACATATTATCGGTATCATCTTCAGAGTCACTATCCGATAATTCTGAGCAGTGATCGTCATCAGGGAAGCGATAAAGTAAATCTACTTCTTCGAATTCGTCCACCATTTCATCCTAAAACAAACAGTAAGAATGTTATCAGTTTTAAATTATTTTCGCGAATAACATAATAAGGTTATGTGAAAAAATTTTCGTACTAACAGAGTGATATTGACGATTTAAAAGAATTATAAATGAGAATTTATTATAATTCAAATATCAAATATCAAACTCATGGACACAGCGCGCTAGGTAGAAAACAGTAAAAACCAACTACACAAAACAAGAGGTAGGGACGACCTACGCGCGTTTTCAAGGTTGACCAACACGTTCCTGACGTCATGAGATGTGTCGCTTTCAAATGAGAGCAATACCAACACGCTCAGTGATGGTACACCAAAGTAACACGTATTTAAATCTTTAAAATGGCTCTCCTGAACTAAACCTTAGGTCCCTTTCTATTTTGCGCGTCACATATGTAATCATATTAAATCACATATTAGTATTTGATTTATTGCAAATTCTTTATATAGGAATATGTAATTGATAAAAAAATTTTATATATAAATAGATACGAAAAATAATTTTGATTTTATTTTGTGTATTACAATATATTAGTTAATTTCAGCCACAAGTTCGAAACTCATTTCATCAAAACAATTTTTTATATGTTTTATTAAATTTTTTCATTAAATTAATATTTTCTGAGCTTTTTTTTTACTTTTAAAAGTTTTTTTCTTTTTAATTTAAAAAATCCAATTTAAAGAAATTAACATTTAAAATCATGACCCGGCTTGTAATGGGTTAATAAGTTTAGGCATGTTGCATACCATTGGTAAGGTATTTCAAGTACCTTTCTAACGATATATAAGTATATTTTGTTCTGGTCCGATATGTTTTGAGTGGAGAAATAAGCCATTAAATATTGTTATACATCATTTACAGCTCCATAAATCGGGTACTATGAGCCTCCAACAAATTAAATTTTTATTTAAAATAAAAAAAAGATATCCCGAGTAAAAAAGTTTTGATATAGCCCTATATTATTTTATGTAATTGCATATAGTAACTTATAGTTACATATGGCCACATATGCTTTTAAATTCAAGCAGATATATTTTTATATAGTCATATGTTAGATATTTTTTCCTCAAAGGTTTTAATATGGAGACATATGTGATTTTATATTATTACATACTGGCCTACATATAATTGCATGTGCTATATATAAGTACATGAAGTAACATATTACAGATGTAATTACATATACGTTTATATATAATTTAGTATGACACTATACATAATAATATAAAACTATATGTGGAGCCATATAAGAAATATTTCATAATTTGTGTTAGATATGATTATATATTGACGAATAAGAACCCATATATAACTTAATATGGTTCCATATCTACAATATTTCATGATTTCTTTAATATATAACAATATAACGTTCCTTATAAAATCATCTATAATTATATATCATCCCACATAAGCAATTATTTCAAAGTGATTTTATATAAAAATATATAAGGTCCATATAAAACGGTATTATATTATATGTGGTTCTATGTTAACAATGATTTTGAACTAGTTTTAGATTTAGTAATTACTAGGTATTGGCGCGTGACTAGAAATGTTCGTGAGTCACGTTATTCACACGTGATCGTGAGTAATAATTACTATACTCAAGTGATTCGTGCGTGATTCTGAGAATATATAATTCGTACTTGATTCGTGCGTGAGCGTGAATAAGAATATATAACCCGTGCATGATTCGTGTGTGAGTTTATTTTTTGCATTTTATATTTTTAGTAATTTTTACTATTTTGTAATATTTTACTTTTTTTTACTATTTTTCTTATATCTTGGTTCTATAACATAATCCTATTAACTTTAAAATTTCAGTCTTGTTAACTTTATGTTAAAATTACTAAAAATAAAGAAAATTTTGTTCATGTTTAATGCACTGTCATGGTAAATCCGGATAAAAGTAATGGATTTATCGAAATTAGAGGATCTCCAGCAGACCTTTGGGTTAATCATTATATTTGGAAATTAATTACACATGCAATTACATGTAATTGTAATTGAAAAAAATTCAATTACAATTACATATTATTTGTAATTGTAATTCAAAAAAAACAATTACAAGTAATTTGTAATTGAAAATTTTCAATTATACATTACATATAATTGTAATTGAAAAAATGTCAATTACAATTACATTTTTTCGGAAAAGAAATAATGACAAAAAGCACAAGTGAGGCCCAATATGACGTATTCTTTTTATACTTATCCACGCCTATCCAACCTATCCCAGTAAGTTTTTTCCACAAAATTTTAACAAAAAACACCTTAATTCTAAATGTAATTGAAATTTGTAATTGAAATCACTTTCAATTACAATTACTTGTAATTGAAAATTTTCAATTAAAGTTATATGAAATGTAATTTAGTTTTATTTAATTTCAATTACATTTATTTGTAATTGGAATCCCCCAGGTCAGATCTCCCGATATTGCATATCTTTTTTATTTAAAAAAATTATTTTTGTATATTGTTAAATGTGGTCATATATAATATGATCTAAAGTATAAGGTGAATTTTTATATATAATTGTATCAAACTATGTCCACTTTTATAACATTTTACATAATTTTATACAAAAAGATATAATTTGATGTAATTGGATGAGGACAAAATTCGGATACAATTGTATCGAATTGCATAAAATTGTATCAAATTGTACCAAATTGTATACGATTCGATACAATAAGATGTTTTTTTTTTTTTTTTTTTTTTGATGGACCAACACTCAGGGGATGGACACCCCTATTAACGCAGTGCGTTGTGTTGGTATTAGGAAAATAGGTTATGAGGAGGAGGAAAGAGGGAGTAGTGTTTGTGAATATTTGATTTAAATTTCTCAACATTGTAAGTAACAGGGAAGACCTCTGCGGGGAGTTTATTCCACATACGGCTAGTGCGACTGATAAACGAATTCTCTCTATAATGCGTCGTGCGATCCACTGGACAATCGACTACAAACGGATGCGCTCTACCTGACAAGCGAGTATTACGAATAAAAACTTGGGCTTTGGGGACAAGTTCACTTATCTCAGCTGAGCACCTCCCATGATAATATCGATAGAACAGGGTCACACAACCCACATTCCGACGATGCTCCAATGAGTCAATAGAGCTGGATACCCTATTGTCATTGATAAGCGCCGACGCCCTCCTTTGCACACGGTCCAGAAGCTCCAAAATAGACTTCGAAGCTCCTGCCCATATATGGGAGTTGTATTCCATCTTCGGTCGGATATAGGTGGTATAAATAGTGAGTAAATCGGATGGAGTGAAGTACTTCTTGCACCGACGTAAAAAACCTAGACACTTGAATGCTTCCTTCGACACTTGAAAAACATGTTTATTCCAACGGACATCACACTGAATTTTCATGCCCAGAACATCAAGAGTATCCGATTCCTCAATATCAATATCACCCATATGTAAAGATGACAGTGTTGACCTCACAGCCCTATGGGTCAACATACAACATTGGGTCTTGCGTGCATTAAAGTCGACCTTATTCGCATTTTTCGGATATAATTATATCTAATTACATAAAAGATTATATATAATTAAATATAACTACATATGGCTCCATATCATTTTTTTTTACTTGGGATGTTAAAAAATAAAAATTTCTCAGTCCAAAGAAAATTCCCATATTTGAGAAAAAATAATTTACACCCGTATTCAACTACACCCGTATGCTAACTAACTTGCTGGTAACTTTTTTACACACAAATTCCCATAAGGAAAGCTGGCAGCTAGTTAGTTAGCATATGCTTTTTCATTTTGAATACGGGGGCTAATCTTTAAAGAATTCAACAATAACGGATTTATACAATAACGTCTTTAATAGTTACTTATTATCAACAGTAGCCTGCGGCTGGTAGTGTGTAGGACGTGAGATCCTGCTACCCTCCAATACAAAGTTTTTTTCATCATTTAAATTCATTAATATCGTATTGTATTAACTTATATCCAATTTGATCGGGACAAAACTCGGATATAAGTTGATCACTTGATATAACTTTGTGTCCTTGTAAATATAATTATGTCCGATTTGATACAATTTCATATAACCATTTTTCGGATGAAATTATATCCAGCTACATATTGCAAATATATCCATTCTTATATAATTTTATATAAACTTTTTTAGTCGGGAATTTATGTATTTAGATTTCATAACAAAATATGTCAATCACGTTTTATCATGGATGTATTGATTTGCTGAGCAGTTTATCCATATGATGAGGTTTGTAATGGCCAAGAGTCTACTTAACATAAAATGGCAACTATTAAGATTTTTCGACTTTTGTGTTCTCATTAAAAACCCTGTTTTTGAAGCAATTCTCAGTTTGTTGTTTAATTCGCATCATTTTTACTAGAGTTAGTGGACGTCGTTGTTTTAAGATAATAATATTTTATATCGTAGTTGCAAATCGTTTGTATACACTCCGTTTCATAAATATAGCCGCACTATAAAACAGCTGATATGTGAGGTTCTAAATAATTTAGACATATAAAAGACCTTTTAACCAGGGACGTAACAGTTATATCTTTTATTCAAAAAAGTGATTGTTTTACAATTATTTCTTGTTTCAGTATTTTTAATTTTCTGTTTATTTGCTCTGTTTGATTTTTATTTTTAATTCAAACAAAAACAATCCAAACACGATTTTTATTTTTTCAAAAATAATAAAAGTTATTTTGTGATTTTTTTTCTTTATCAAAAAAGCCATAGAACCAATGACTTCACCAATTATAATATCCTGATCATGTCAACTAGTGTTAATAAAAAATTTTAAGTGAGTAAATATGTATATTCCAGCAACTTCCGGCATTCAATTTAGGTCAATTTTTAATTTTTATTTATTATCAAATAAAAAAGTTAGTGCTTAATTTTTTCAAAAAAATCATTCTGTAACTTTTATAAAAAGTTTTAAAATAAAAATCAAAAAACAACAGAAATTTATAGAGTAAAATATAAAAATTGAAAAAATTAAAATCTTTGCCAAACTTTGTGATTTTTTTGTGCAATATGATTTATAAAATATAGTGCATTATTAAAATATTATAATTAAATAAATTTGGATGGTGACTTTTTATTTTGGGTCTCTGCTTATAACTAAAAGTTGCATCTAAAAGACATATATTTCCACAAAAAAAAATCATTTTTTTAACGTAGACTAATTTAAACCGCCATTTTATTTTTACTAGTGTTTCATAACTATAGCCGCACTTTCAGAAAAATGGATTTGGAAGTTAAAAGCATTTGAGTAAAAAATTAAATAAAATAATTTAATGTTAGGTAAAGTCTACCTAATTCCCATTGGCATCCACCATTGTCCACTGTCCCCCAATTTTGTTAATTCATTGGTCTTCAAACACAAGTTTCTGCTCTTTTAAGATCAAAATCTGTTTGATACTATCGATTTTCTGGAAAACAATTACATAAAAAAATTCCGTAGATATTCTAAATTCGGCTCTTGTCCCGAAAATATATGGGTCATACCATAGCTTTAGTATTTTCAGATTGAAAGCATCCCTGAGTAAGTGGATTTTTAAGACCTGATGCCTTGCCAAGTTGAAAAATCAGTTTTTGTGAACTTTTTTTCTTAAAAAAATTTATAAATTTCTATTTTTTGTGGAAATATATGTCTTTTAGATGTAAATTTTAGTTATAAGGTCTTTTATATGTCTAAATTATTTAGAACCTCACATATCAGCTGTTTTATAGTGCGGCCAGAGCTTTGAAGAATTAATTGCTTTTTGAATGAATTCACTACCAATCGAATTCAATTTTCTCTAGAATTGAATGAATTCCTTTTCTTAAGTAATTCACTGAATTCATTCAACTGAATGCGTTCATCAAACAACAAATTCAAAGAATTAATTCAATTGCAATAGTTCTTTTTATTAAATCAAATGAATTAATTCACCGGTGAACGCGTATGTCCAAAAATATTTCAAAAACCACTAGAAACTAACGCTGTGAAAATGCTTCTTTTTCTGCACCATTGTCAGCAAACACTTTCACTGCGCTTTGTTTTTTGTACCATCTCCAATTTCCACCAGGGTAGCTTTTGTTTGTTTTTTATATATGCATTTTGGCAATTAAAACTTGCAACATTCAAAAACTAGGTAGTTTCGGCTCAGTCTAAATGCAGTATTAAGTTAAAAAGAAAAGATAAATAAAATTAAAAAAGCTTTAACATTAAAAAAACGTCGAAAATACAAAACTTAAAATTTCTTCACAACAAAATTTTAAAATGCAAAATACTAAACAATTCCCGAATCATTCAAATTTAAAGTAAAAGTTTAACTACCCGAGTAAAAAAAATTATATATAATCATATGTGGCACATATTACAATATATGATCGGACATGTCGTTATGTATATCAATATATAATTATATATGACGTTTTTTCCCAAAATTTTTCCTTATATTATGCCATATATAATTTCATCTAATTAGATATCGGTCTTTATAATATTAGATATGGTATATATAATTATATATTACATAGCATGGCTGATCTTATTGCATATATAGTTGTATATATATCTTAATATATATGGTGGCATTTTAGCTATATATAATTATATATGGTATTATTTAAACAATATATAACTATATATGGTGCCAGTTAAACTAGGTATTATCATATATGGTGGCATTTAAACAATAAATGGTCATATTTGGTACCTCATGAACAAAATTTTTCATACAGTTCCAGATATGATAATATATGATACTATATATAGTGACATATATATTTATATATTTGTTACTTAAGCAATATATTACCATATATGGTGCCATTTAAACCATATATTATCATATATGGTGCCATTTCAACAATATATTCTCATATATGGGACCTCATGAATAACATTTTTAATACAGTTCCAGATATGATAATATATGCTACCATATAATGGTCATATACTTTAATATATCGTATCATTTAAACAATATATTACCATATGTGGTGACATTTAAACCATACATTATGATATATGGTGCCATTTCAACAATATATGGTCATATATGGTACCTTATGAGCAACATTTTTAATACAGTTCCAGATATGATAATATATGCTACCATATATAGTACCATATACTTTGATATATCGTATCATTTAAACATATATATGTGATTAAGTTATATCTGTATAAATATGCAGTTTCATCCGAAGAATGTCCCGATATATTTTTATCAATTGTTTATCAACTTTTATCTAATTGTATCAGTTTAGATCTGACCTGATTACATTATGTGTTAATCAGATGAAATTGTATCCGATTTTTGACCTGATACAATTTTATCGGTTTATATGTAATGGTCTCAGGTTTGATCGTAATTGGTTCAATTTTATATAAATAAAATATAATTGTATCCGACATTTACCTTATACAATTGTATCAAAGTTTTAAACTGATATCAGGTCAAAATTGGGATATAACTATATAATTTTGTATACAAATATATCAATTTGGACCTAAACTGATATAAACCAATAAAATTATATAAGGTCAAAAATCTGATACAATTTCATCTGATTAACACCTAATTTAATCAGGTCAGATCTAAACTGATGCAATTAGATAAAAACTGATAAACATCTGATACAATTTTATCGGGCCATTTTTCGGATCAAATGGTATATGGATGACTCTAAGTTCTATATTACCATATAAAGCATATTAATAGGGAACATACATATATGGTGCCATTTAAACAATATATTGTCATATATGCTTTCATCTAAACAATATGGTAACATCAGCAACTACAATATTAACTGTATTTCAGAAGCTATTAATTGTATTTCAGAAATTTTATATGTATTTCAGAAATTATGGAATGTATTTCAGAAATTTATTAATTGTATTTCAGAAATAATCAAATCTATTTCAGAACTTGTTGATTGTTTATCATAGTTAATAAAGAAAAATTTCTAAATTACATTTCATAATTTCTGAAATACAATTGTTAATTTCTGAAATACAGTTTGATAATTTCTGAAATACAGTTGTGAATTTCGGAAACACAATTAATAATTTCTAAAATAAAATTGATAAAACTGAAATTCAATTGACTAGTTCTGATATACAATTCATAAATCTGAAAAATAATTGATAAGTTCTGAAATACAATCGATAAAACTGAAATTCAATTGATTATTTCTGAAATACAATTGATAAATCTTAAAAACAATTGATACAATTGGAAATGGTGTAGAGCGTTAAAAAGATGTAAATAAAATTATTTTTTTTAAAAAATTTAATTTAATAAAAAAAATATGATTTTATAAAAACATTTATAGAAAATAAAATTATAATTTTATAAAGAGAAACTCTTTTTATAAAAAAAAATGCATAGCCGTGAACGGTATCGAACTCGAGACCTTCTGAGTTTAAACCTTATTTTAACAAAATATTGTAATATTTATAAAATCAGTGCTCTGCCAGTGTATTATTTTTTGAACTGTTGTGAATATCTGTCTGGGATCTTATTTAATCCCAAATAAATGGAGATCTTACGTAGTACCCAAATATAATGCGGGATCTAATTTTATCTGTCATTTTTCTAGATAGTTTTAGATGTCAATCCCCAAATATATTGCTGTTTCTAATTCGATGTGCCATTTTAATACCGAAATAAATTGCTTGATCTAATTCGATCTGCAATTTATGGGATAAATTAAGATCCTACCAAATCCCCAAATATATCACTGGATTTAATTCGATCTGCAATTTATCGGAAAAGTTAAGATCTTACGCAATCCCGAATTATATTACTGGATCTAATTTGATCTGTCATTTTTTGGATAAATTTAGATCTTTAAATTTAAATTTAGACCCAAATATATTGCTGGATCTAATTCCATCTGCCATTTTTCGGATCAATTTAGATCTAAGTTTATCCCCAAATATATTGCTGGATCTAATTAGATCTGCCACTTTTTCGGATCAAATTAGATCTAATTTTATCCACAAATATATTGCTAGATCTAATTCGATCTGCCAAAATTGAGATCAAATTAGATCTAAGTTTATCCACAAATATATAGCTCTATCTAATTCGATCCGCCATTTTTCGGATCAAATTAGATCTAGGTTTATCCCCAAAGATATCATTGGACCTCCCAATTTTGAGATATAACTTGATCTTAGTTTATCCCCATATATACAATGGGATCTAATACGATATCATTGGATACACCCAATTTTGAGATCTAATTGGATCAGCTAGATATTACAGCAGATCTTAAACAATATCAAATTGGATATGATTAGATATTGCGCGAGATCAATTTTTTTTACTCGGGTAAGCAAACCTTAAAAATAATTAAAAAATAAATAAGAGAGCAAATAAATAAAAAAAATATTTTTAAAAATACGCCGCGAAAGTAAACTACAGCTGTTTTGTGGCCCACAAATTGTGGGACTCTGTAGAATCCGGTATAATTTTATTTTTTATTTCGATTATGGTATGGGTAAAGTTTTTTAGAAGCAAAAGTGAAAATAACGGAAAAAAAATAATTAGAAAATTAATTTACTCTTTTTTGTTCATATTTGTACTAATTTAGTAATATCCCTTTGGTTTACCAGCCACGGGATAGGTTCTTTGAGTGCAATTTACTCATCATTCCCCTAGAGATTTTATTGATAATATCATGGGGAAAATATTTATAAATTTTTTATATTCATTTTTATATAAGGGCTTCTAAACCTACCAATATTATCTAAGCCTAAAGCATTAGCTTTGGATTTTTTGTTATTGCGATTTCTTACGCATGTTTCGCCAGTATTCTTCCACCACTTGTCATACAACATTTGAATATCACCCTTTTCTTGCAGTTCCAAAATCGCCAATGATATCTTGTCTCGCCAGGGAGAACCTTTTGGTGTAGCAATACCATAACCTACAAATAAAAACTCATTAATTAGATGACAATTTGTTTTCATCAAGAGCTGACGAGGAGGTTGCTTAAAGTAGCTTGTTTAAATAAGGGTTGCCAATTTCATAGATAATGTAATTTTCCGAAAGCAACACATTTAAAATTTTGAGGTTTTTACTAGAAATGGGCACAAAAAAAATTCACTAACGTACAATATTTTTCAACTCACACTCACTCACGTTCACGTGAATAAATTCAAATTTCTCTCGCACTCACTATTTGAGTTTCGATTAATATAATTTAGCGCAAACATTTAGACTGATATTAATCTTTTTAGTTTATCTTTCAAGCAATTGTAACTTGAATAGAATTATAAAACAAATTTTTACTTTCTGCTTATGATTTAAATTTATTAACTATATTGATGAGGGCAGATATTATTCAGCTTCTAGTTCGATGTTTTTATTTTTTATTTATTTAAATAAAACCCGTGCATATGAGTTTTTAAAAATTTTTTTTCTTGCTAACAGGATATACAGCTGCTGAAAAACTAATATGCACGGTGTTTGATTTAAATAAATAAAAAATAAAAACATCGAACTAGAGGCTGAATAACATCTGCCCTCACCATGTGAATAAAGTTCGAACAATCAAGTTTTGTTTTCTTTGAAAACAAAATAATCAATTTGAAACATTTGCGGGCCACGGCAAAAACATTAACTTTTTAAGTTAGTAAAAAAGTTTCCCTAATTTATTGGAAGACATACACTGATACAATTTTGTGCATAGTATTAATGAATTTCTTCATTAATCCAATGATTTTTTCATTGCAAAGTCCCCAAAGAACGCGTTCATTAAATCAATGAAACGTATTCATTAAATGAAAACTAATTGAAAAAAATATATTTTTTTAGCGTTACTTTTTTTATTTATTATTTATTTTTATTTGTAAAGGGTGGTTAAATTTTAAGGGCCGATGTTGAATGTGAACCACACCTAAACGTCGTTTTTTTCTGCATTTCATTTGACATTTCTCAATTTCAGACTAACTCAATTTGAACCATGGAAAGATACACAATCGAGCAACGCGTTAAAGTTATTCAGGCTTATTATGAAAATCGGCGTTCAAATCAAAATGCATTTCGTGCACTTCGTGATTTCTTTGGTCAGCATAATCGACCAAATGTGTCCAAAATCGGGAGAATTGTGCACAAATTTCAGCAAATCGGGGCTGTAGGAAATGTGAAAACACCTGTTTTTTGTGTTTGGTGCGGTTTATGGGCTGGCGGCGTCATCGGGCCGTACTTCTTCGAAAATGAGGTTGACCAAGCAGTTACCGTGAATAGCGTTCGCTATAACGGACTTCTTGTGGCCAGAAATTGAGAATATGGACCTGGACGATATATGGTTTCAACAGGATGGTGCCACATACCACACAGCCAACGAAACAATGGCTCTTTTGCGCGAGAAATTCAATGGCCGTGTTATCTCACGTGGTGGCGATGTCAATTCGCCGCCAAGATCATGTGATTTGACACCGTTGGACTTCTTTCTTTGGGGTTATTTGAAAGAAAAGGTGTACGTCGATAAGCCAGCAACAATTCAAGAGCTAAAGCATGAGATAATTCGGCACATTAACGGCATAGAACCTCAATTATGCCTGAGCGTCATCGAAAATTTGGACCATCGGATGGAGGTCGCGGCGGCCATTTGGCCGATTTTTGTTCCATACATAATTGAACCATACCAATCTTTTCTATATATAAAAGAATAACGTGACTGACTGACTGACTGATTGACTGACTGACTGACTCAACATCGCCCAGCCCAAACCGCTGAAGCTAGGAAGTTGAAATTTGGTATGTAGGTTCCTCTTTCGGGGTAGACGTCCGCTAAGACGGGATTTTTGGAAATTCCTACCGGAACGGGCAAAAAGGGGGAAAGTGTCCCCCTTGACGGCCTGCCAAAACCCCTTTGGCTAGAAAGCTGAAATTTAAGATATGTGTTCCTTGGAGTAGGGGCTACTTTTCTGGAAAGTATTTTCTAGAATTTTGGACAGGGACGTTGTAAAAATGGGAGTTAAAAAGGGGAAAAAGGCCCCCCTTGACGGCCTGCTCAAACCGCTGGAGGTAGGAAGTTGAAATTTGGTATAAAGGTTCCTCCACTATCGTAGACATCCACCAAGACGGGAGTTTGGAAATTTTTACAGGGACGGGCAAAAAGGGGAAAAAGTCTCCCCTTGACGGCCTGCTCAAACTGCTGGAGCTATGAAGTTGAAATTTGGTATGTAGGTTCCTCGACCGGTGTAGACGTCCGTTGAGACGGCATTTTTGGAAATTCTTATCGGGAGGGGCAAAAAAGGGACAAAAAAAGTACCTTTTTCCAAAAAAGTACCTTTTCCCAAAAAAAGTACCTTTTCCAAAAAAAAGTACCTTTTCCCGAAAAAAGTACCTTATTCCAAAAAAAGTACATTTTTCCAAAAAAGTACCTTTTTCCAAAAAAAGTACCTTTTTCCAAAAAAAAATACCTTTTTCCAAAAAAAGTACCTTTTTCCAAAAAAAGTACCTTTTCCCGAAAAAAGTACCTTATTCCAAAAAAAGTACATTTTTCCAAAAAAGTACCTTTTTCCAAAAAAAATTCCTTTTTCAAAACAAGTACCTTTTTCAAAAAAAGTACCTTTTTCAAAAAAAGTACCTTTTTCAAAAAAAGTACCTTTTTCAAAAAAAGTACCTTTTTCAAAAAAAGTACCTTTTTCCAAAAAAAGTACCTTTTTTAAAAAAAAGTACCTTTTTCCAAAAAATGTACCTTTTTCTAAAAAAATTTACCTTTTCCAAAAAAAGTACCTATTCCAAAAAAAGTACCTTTTCCTAAAAAAATTTTCCTTTTCCCAAAAAACCTACATTTTTTCAAAAAAATACCTTTTTCAAAAAAAGTACCTTTTCCAAAAAAAAGTACCTTTTCCCAAAAAAAGTACCTTTTTCTAAAAAAAATTTTCCTTTTCCAAAAGAAGTACCTTTTCCAAAAAAAGTACCTTTTTCCAAAAAACATACATTTTTACAAAAAAAACACCTTTTTAAAAAAAATACCCTTTCCAAAAAAGTACAAATAAAGTACTTTGTAAAAACAAAGTATCTTTTTCCAAAAAATTTCGTTTTTCCAAAAAGTACCATTTAAAATAATATATAATTTCAAAAAAACTACTTTTTTTCCTCCCCCCACGGATATCTCCACTAAAACCAGGTTTCTTGATATTCGGCATAGACGTGCGCTAAGACGGGATTTTTGGAAATTCCTACCGGAACGGGCAAAAGTCTCCCCATAAACAGTCTCACAAATTGGAAAAGTGCCTGCCCAAACCACTGGAGGTAAGAAGTTGAAATTTGGTATAAAGGTTCCTCCACTGTAGTAGACATCGAATAAGTTTGTATTTTTTTAATTCCCTACAGGATATCACAAAAGGAAACTCGGTATGTGAGTTCCTCCTTCTGTGTAGGCGTCCGCTTAGACGGAATTTTTGAAATTCCTATCGGGAGGGGAAATAAGGTAAAAGTCTCCTCCTGACGGCTTGCCCAATCCCTTTTGGCCAACCTAAAATTTTAAATATGTATTCCTTGGAGTAGGACTAACTCACCGGCAACATAGTTTTTCTATTTTGGAACAGCAACATAGTAAAAATGGTGGTTGAAAGGGAAAAATGTCCCCACTAACGGCCTGCCCAAACCGCTTAGGCAATGCAGTTGAAATTTGGTATGAATGTTCCTCATCCATCGCAGATAGCCGCGAAGATGGAATTTTTTGTAAATTCCTAAAGGGAGGGGCAAAAAGAAGAAAAGCCTCACCTTGGGGGCCTGTAAAAACCCCTTCGGCTAGAAACCTGAAGCTTAAAATGTGGGTCCCTGGAGTAAGGGCTAACTTATTAGAAAGATACTTTTTTGAATTTTGGACAGGGTCGTTATAAAATGGGGGCTCAAAAAGGGGAAGTTGCCCCTTAACGACCTGTCCAAACTGCTGGAACTAGGAAGCTGAAATTCGGTACTTAGGTTCCTCTTCCAGCCTTATTCCAACCGGGAGGGACAAAAAAAGAAAAAGTGTCCCCCTTGACAGCCTGCTCAAACTGCTGGAACTAGGAAGCTGAAATTCCCTGTCGATGGATTTTCGGAAATTCCTACCGAGAGGGGCAGAAATAGTAAAAGTTGGTTAGAAACCTGAAATGTAAAACATATGTTACTTGGAGTATGGGCTCACTTACCGGGAAGGTGCTTTTTGGACAGGGACATTGCAAAAATGGGGATTAATGAAGCGAAAAGTGCCGCTTAAAGGCCTGCCCAAACCGCTGGAGGTAGGAAGTTGAAATTTGGTATTAAAGTTCCTCCTCTATTGTAGACATCCGCTAAGATGAGATTTTTGGAAATTTCTACAGGTAGGGTCAAAAACAGGAAAAGTCTTCCCCTTAACGGCCTGGCCAAACTGCTGGAACAAGGGATCTTAAATTCGGTATTTGGGTTCCTTCTCCAACGTTGACGTCCCCTAAGATGGTATTTTTGGAAATTCATACCGGGAGGGGTAAAAAGGGAAAAAACTTCCCCCTTGACGGCCTGGCCAAACTGCTGGATATAGAGACCTAAAATTATGTATGTAGTAGGTTCCTCCTCCAACGCAGACGTCCTCTAAGACGGAATTTTTGGAAATTCCTACCGGGAGGGGCAAAAACGGAATAATTCTCCCCCTTGATGGCCTAACCGAACCCTTCGGCTAGAAACCTGTAATATATAATATGTTTTCCTTGGAGTATGGGCTAACTTATCGACAAGGCATTTCTAGGACTTTGGACAGGAACGTGGTAAAAATGGTGGTTCAAAAGGGGGAAATTGCCCTCCCCCCTTAACGTCTGCGTCTTTAGCTAGAAACCTAAAACTTAAAGAACAAGTGTATATGAAACACTAAAATTAAGAAACTAAATAGGAAATGAGTGGAATTGAAACACTACACAAGTGGAATGAAATGGATATAAACGTTGAACGAGTGGAATTGAAATTATAGACAATGCAACTGGATTGGAAGAGGGAATTATCTGTTCAAACACTATCCACGGAATATGAAACTTATGTAGCATTGAAACATACTCTCCAAAAAGTTAAACAAATTTTCTAAAAGAGAAAAAAACCTAAGAAAAGGAATGGAACTTATATATTCCGTATTTAAACTTCATGTAACGAAGCACCGGTGGAAGAAACCGACGCAGTAAATTTTCCAACAGAATTTGTGAATTTACTTGAATTGCCAGGTCTACCTTTACATAAACTGGAATTAAAAAAAAAACTTTAAGACACGCTAAGACAACGCTATTTTTAATATTATAAAATGCTTTCCAACCCTGCTGCGCCCCCCCTAAACTTTAAGGCACGCTAACAACGTAGCGGGCTGCGCCGGCTAGTATTATCATATAAAAAGAAATGACAATATTTTCCTAAATAATTTATGTTTTATTCAAAATCAACATCGGCCCTTAAAATTTAACCACCCTTTATATTTTTCCAATATATTTTTGTTAATAAAAAATTAAAGAAATGAAGATAACAACAATTTCCTGAACAATACTGCTAAAAGTCAGCTATCATGTATAAGAAGCGATAGCACAGGGGGTTCAAATATACATCATTTGTTTTTAAAAAGAACAACTTCCTTTCTAATACAAGCCAATGTTAAATTCATCGGTGAAAAACCCGAAAAATAACAACTCCCTATTCAACAGTTGCATAATGGGATTCCTGGAAAGATTCTGGAACAAATAGGCTTCGACGGTACTAGAGCTGTATGTCAAATGAAAGCTATTGAACAGATGATTCCAAAAACTTACCTTGCAAAATAAGTTACCGAACAGTTTTGCACAAATAAGGAAAACTTATTTAGTGGCCATAATGGAAAGATTCTGGAACAACTACATTCAAAATATTATTACAGTAACTGACTTTAGTTTATTTAAAAAGTTATCCGTACATTTATTTTTAAATGATTATACAGTTGAAAAGAAAAGAAAAATATTTTTCAACTTTTTTTGTCATTTATTTAAAAAATAAACTACATATAATTACGGATTTTCCGTTACAGTTAATATTTTCATTTAAACTGTTTTGTCAAAAAAAAAGAAACCTTTTTAGATTTCTAGGTCAGTTCAAAAAACGAAATAAACTAAATATCATTTATTCTTACAGATTTTGTAGTTAATTTTTTGAAAGTTAAAAAAACGAAATAAATAAAAAATCATTATTTTTTTAAGGATTTTGTAGTTAATTTATTAACATTTAAAAATAAATAAAAAGTTCTTTTGATTTAAATGAAAAGTTAGTAGACCGGTATTCAAGTGATTTTTCAGTTATTTTAAATTACATTTTCAGTTAATTTAAACTACAAACTATTTTGAGTGTAGGCTTCGACGGTACTAGAGCGGTATGTCAAATGAAAACTATTGGACAGATGATTGCAAAAAACTACCTTGCAAAAAAGTTACCAAACAGTTTTTGCACAAATAAAAAAAACCTATTTAGTGGCCATAATAGGATTCCTGGAAAGAAATTATAAGGGTCCCCCCTCAAAATTGGCTTGTTTACACGCTGCAAGTCACAAATACGAAGATATTTCAATGAAATTTGGTTCACAGACAGGTACAACAATATTCTAACAAAATATATGAAAATATAGATAGTCCGAAAAAACAGTTTTTGTATTTTTAATGCAATTATATGCAATAATTTATATGTATACACACAAAATAGTTTTTAGTTTAAATTAACTGAAAATGTAATTTAAAATAAATGAAAAATTACTTGAAAACCGGTCTACTGACTTTTCATTTAAATCAAAAGAACTTTTCATTTATTTTTAAATGTTAATAAATAAATTACAAAATCCTTAAAAAATAATGATTTTTCATTTATTTCGTTTTTTTAAATTTCAAAAAATTAACTACAAAATCCGTAAGAATAAATGATATTTAGTTTATTTCATTTTTTTAACTGACCTAGAAATCGAAAAGGAATTCTTTTTTTAACAAAACATTTTAAATGAAAGTATTAACTGTAACAGAAAATCCGTGTTTCTATGTAATTTATTTTTTAAATAAACGACAAAAACAGTTAAAAAATATATTTCCTTGTATTTTAAATAAACTACAGTCAGTTACTGTAATAATATTTTCAGTGTAGCTTACAAACTTTACCAAATTTAAATTATAATCATGAATTAATATTAATGTTTTTGGTGTTTATTTGAAAAAATAAACTATTTTTTAAAATAATTTTTTGTAAATTTGTGATGTTTTAAAAACAGATTCACCGAATCGTTGTTTTAAGTAAGTTCAGTGACTGGAGCCTTCTGGGATCTTCCAGCACCCGTACTTATTATGACACATGGTAATAAGTGACATTTTAAATGTCAATTAGTTTCCGTTAGTCCTATGACTTGTTAACTTAGAACAGTATAGTGATATGTCTCGAAACTATTATTTTGTACTAGTTCAGCAACATTGACTAATATATGACTAGTTTTTTAACAAATATATTTCTTTAGTTCTGTGATATGTGCACTTAAACCAGTCACGTGATATTTTATTTGGCACTAGTTTCGGTACATATCACATAATCAGTGTGTTCGTTTACTCGAAATTCTTACTACTTTTACTACAATTGGAAAGTTTTGTTTACTTTTTGTATTGAATTTTTCCAGTTGTAGTAACTTGTAGTAGGTAAACGAACACGCTTAAAGCATTAAACACATAGACGACTGCAGCTACACGACTACAGCCTGTCAAAAATAAAATACACACGTTTATATGAAAACGATTATTTTGACACCAACACAGCTACACGGCTACACGACTACTTTTGCCGCTGTAGTCAACTTAGGATAATTTCTATTTTTGTTGGCTACAAAACAAAAATAGTGTTGACAATATAACAAAATATGTAAAACAGGACAATTTTTCCCGCTAGAGGCGAAAGAAAATCGCTAGTTCTGACTAGAAAATCACCGTTATGGGAACACTGAAGAAACAGCTGTTTATATTTTACAATTGTTTGAAGGTTTCATTAATTTATATTTGGAAATAATTTTATTGTAATGTTTTGTAAAAAAATATGGATCTTACAAAATTAACAAAATTTTCCTCAGCCATTATGTTAGAAGCACAAACCAAAAAGGATTAATATTTATCAAAACGTCAAATTTTTAGGATCAGCTCTACTATGTTGCTGTCGTTTTCAAAAAAATTAAGTAGCTAACTACACGACTACATTTGCAGTCAGCAGCATTTGTAGTCGTGTAGTCGTGTAGCCGCAGTCGTCTATGTGTTTAATGCATTATGTCTAACAAGAGACTGCTTATATATTAGATAATTTTAACTTGTACTATTGCATACTCTCTTAAACCACACACAAAAAAATATTAGAGTGCATATTGCCTTGGTTGGCATAGGTACCCTATTTTTATATGTTATTAGTAGGGCAAGGAATTTCATGCACTTCAAAATGGAAAATATGCGCCTAAAATATGCGGTTAAAAAAGAAAAATATGCATTAAAAATATAAGAAATATGCACTAAAAACTATTATTTTTGCAAAAATAATGCACTCTAAAACTTAAAAATGTATTTAAGTTAGTTATTTTGCAAACAGACACAGAACTCGAAGATTTCCCATAGGTCAATAAGGTTTTAAGAATGTTTATTTTGATTGAATCAAAATATGAAAACGTATAAATTTTTTATATTTTTTTACAAAATAAAAAGTGCTCCTAAAAATTCAAAATATGCACAAATATGCATTAAAAAGCCCAAAATATGCATTAAAAAGGCACCAAATATGCATTTAAAGTCAAAATATGCAAAAACATGCATTTATGACAAAATATGCAAAAATATGCAACTACAAATCGATGCCATTTTGTTCTAAATTTGATGATTCGGATAAATATTTAGTCCATATTAGTTTTGGACTATCGAGAAAAAACATGCATTTGCATGAAATTCCTTGCCCTAGTTATTAGTAAAAATAGTTTTATTACAAATGCAAACAGGTAACTATTTTACCTATTGGCATTGTAGTTTTAAATTATCAACATGGGCAACCCTCCGAAAATTTGTAATTCGAAATGTCACAAATTTAAAATATTTTATTTACTTTTCTTGAACATTTATTTTTGAAGATTTTTTAATGAAAAAATGAAGAGTATGAAATATACTGAAGAAAAGATTAACCAGGTAAGACAATGTTAAATGTTATGTAAAAAAATTAAGTTTAAATTATTCTTTGATTTTTCAGATGGTCTTATAAGGATTGGATGCTGAATTGCTTTTCATACTATGGTACTAATACCAACGGCTGTCAAAATTTTCAAACTTTAAACTCAACACATGCGGAATGAAATGTGGAATAAGAAAACCCAATCGGGCATTCAAAACACCGGGGATTCCTGTACGTTAAGACACTTTTTCTCAACAAGGAACGCCGTTTTCCAAAATGTTTTTAGCTTTATTTTTCTTCTATGCCAATTTATCAAATTTAACTGGGTACCGTTTGAGTTAAGAAAAACTGTAAAAAACGAAAGTATGATCACGATTTCTCCTATACTCGCAATTATCATATCGGATTTGATTTTGGCGTGATGGATAATAAACCTTGTTTTTTAAACTGAAACGGTATTCATAGGTATTTTTAGTATTAGGGTTTTCTATTGGAAAACTTTTGGTTCCAAGGGTATTCCTAAAGGGAAAAATTCTCATAGTCAGAGTAATTTTCTCTAAGAATCAGAGAGTTTTTCAGAGAAAAAACTATTCGTAAACTGAGTGATTTTATATAGCAAAAATTTGGGTGTTATTTCTGAAGGCACATTTACAACCGGGAGAAAACTGCTAGAGACAGAGCCAAATACACCTCTAAACAGGTCTATTATGAATGATTTAAGCTATTTAGAGGCGTTTTTATCGTTACTATCTATGGTCTTTTCTCTTGGTTTTCAAACAGAACGGTACGGTGTCGGTTACTGTAACAGATTATTTTAAACACGTTATCTTTGGGATAAAGGTTTCTCATTTATTTATTTCGGCAATGCAATTTTTTTGCAAACGATATTTTTACTGTTTTACTACTGGTGTTTTAAGAGACATGATATTTTAAGAAAAAAAGAATAGAAAATACTCTAGCCCGTTGAGTATTGAATTTTGTATAGATATTAAAGGTATTTCTTTAATTGCCAGTACGGTTTTCTTAATACACTCAAAATATTTTGTCGGTATAATCTACTGAAATGACAGTTAAAACAAATATATATGCAGTTAAAAAGGCGACAATAGTTTTTGCCTTTAAAGTAACTGAACATTTTATTTTTTAACTGTTGAAATATAGCTAACAAATGAATTACAAATAACTAACAATGTTGTAAAATTAACCGACAAATTCCTTATCAAAATTTTTTAAAACAACTGACAAAATAGGAGAAAACTATTGTTTTTTACAATTAATTTTGTTGATATTATTAAAGTAAAGTTAAATAAAAAAAAAATCTGAAATTTAAAGTAGAATTTCCAAATGGTTCCGGATTTTTGATTTCACATTGCAAACTAAGAATATATCAATAATAACAAATACGTATAAACTAAATAACAATTTAAAAAAAATCTATTTTTGACAACTAACCAAGATAACTACTGTAAAAAAACTATTTTGGTAGTTGTAACTGCTTTAAACAACTGTTACGAAATTACAGTACTTTTCGTAAGTTGCTTTCTCAAATAACTGTCATAACAGTTATTTTATATTTTTCATAGATAAGCAACTGTTACACCGTTACACCAACTTACTGACCGTTTTTTCTTTAGTTAAATGTTCCCAGAATCGCAAAAATTATATGTTCAAAAAAGTCATCAAAATGTAAGTTTTTTGCAGATTAAAAAAAATCTTCAATTCTGATAAATTTTTTCTCTTAAGGCACATCTACACGAGAGAGAAAACTTCTAGGAATAGAGCAAAAAACACCTCTAATTAGCTCTATTGTGAATGATTTAAGCTATTTAGAGGTGTTTTTTGCTCTATCTCCAGCAATTTTCTCTCTCGTGTAGATGTGCCTTTAGAATATGTTTTCTGAATCCACAGAAAAAAACTGAAAAGGAAAAATCTTCCTATACCCTTGCTGTTAAGTTGTTCCTATAGGAATCAATGAGATTCTCTTGACTTTCTCTTATCGAAAATCACATAGATTTTGTGCACTTTTTCCCATACAAAAACCCCCAGATTCTCAGGACTTCTCCAATAGAAAACGCTCAGATTCTGAGGACTTTTTCCAATTGAAAAACATTCAGATTCTAGGACTTTTTCTTATAGAAAAACCGTCAGCATTTGAGGATACTTTCCCATAGAAAAACCTTCAGATTATGAGAATCTTTTCCTATAAAAAACCTCAGATTCTGAGGTTATTTTTCTATAAAAATGTCACAGATTCTAAGAACATTTTCCTATGGAAAATCCATCAAATTCTGAGGAGTTTTTCCTATGGAAAACCTCGCAGAAACTGAAGGCTTTTCAAAAATAATCTCAGATTTTGAGTACATAATCTATACAAAAACTCAGATTCTGAGGTTACTTTTATACAGAAAAAGCCTCGGATTCTGAGGACATTTTTCTATAGAAAATGACTCAGATTCTGAGTACAGAAAAAGAAGATTTTCTTCAAAACACCTCAAGATTGTAACGACTTTTATATCAGGAAAATTAGCGTTTTTCGGCGACTTTCTAAAAATGGGATTCACAAACGTTCGAAACTTGTTTAAAGACTTTTTAAAATAGGTTTATGCATTATAAGATTATTCTGACAAATACCTTTTGTTTAAAAACCAATTTATTTGTAATTAATTAGGAGAAGTATGAAAAAAACCCCTAAAAATATAGAAATCCATAAATTTCTAACCTCCTTTTCATTCACTGAATGGGAGATTGGGCCGCCAAAAAGATAAGTGTTCAATAATTTTCTCTCCTCCATAACATATCCAAATTTCAGGGAATTGGTTGGTGACCTTTCTTGTGTGTTTTTTTTTATATATAAAAAACCGCTAATTTTATGTTTTATAGTGTACTATTAATATCTTTAATTTGTGTAATTAAACAATTTGTATAATTTATATGTATTTTTATGTATTTGTTAATAAATAAATTTTCATTTTATAAAATAACAAAACCTTTTACTTTTTGGAACAAAAAAAAAACCGAATATCAAAGCTATATTACCGAATTTTCGCCTACGTTAAATTAGGTAATACACCTATTTTCCTAGCTAATTTAACAAAAATTATAGGTGATTTTTCGTACATAAACGTCAAATAGATATTACCTATTTTTTATAGTAATATTGCCGTAAAACATAGGAAACTCTATGTTGCCTTTGAAAATAGGTGATATCACCCCACAATTTTAGGCAATATTACCTTTATTTTTTTTGTGTGCAGTAGAGTGATATGTTAAAATCGACAAGCTTTGCAACATGTCACAAGTAGCTAAAAATGTGGAAACTGCCACATCCTATGAAAACTATGTTAAAGTTGCCGGTAATTTCATATAAAAAACCGAATCGAGGACCGGTAACTCCCACAAAGTTCCAGTCACGTGACCAGCTCTGTGACTGATCCATATCCCGCAGGAATTGCACTTAAATGTAGTGCTACCAGATTGACGTGTTTAGTAAATTCCATTTCTCGGGATGTATTTCTTCTAAAATTCCGGAATTTTCTATACCAGACTAATCCACTATTCCATTTATATAAACTTTTTACCTCGGGTCAAATCAATTTCAAACACGCTTGAAAAATAACAGGCATTGAACTTAAAGGCAATCAAATAAAAAAATCTATTGTACCTTTAGTGTCCAAAAGTCCGCCGATTTGAGTTAGATTGCAATCGCGCTGAACAATATAATCCAACATGGTAGATTCCATGAAAAACGCATAATTACTTTCCTTCACCCTTTTTATGCCCTCCTCATAAGTGCTGGTCAGAGCACTTGGTTTTTTTTTGTTGTCCATATTACGCCACATTTTACGATAGGTTTCAATCAAAGAATCGCGAAAAAATGCCATTGTCGAACCGCTGTCTAAGGTACCATATGAAATTTCTGTTTGGCTAGCCAAATCTTCAGCATTTTCGATTGGTGCTATCATACGCTCAACAGTAAGAAAAGCAGCCAAATTCGCTGTGTATGAGGCAATAATAATGAGGGTGAAAAACCACCATATGGCACTGACTATTCGTGTCGATATAGCTTGTGGTGACAAATCGGAACCCTGTTGCATTAATGTACCAATAGTAAACCAAAAACTATTCGCTAGGTTAAAATTTACAGTTTCGCTGTTAATACAAATGTTCTCCCTGCTCTTTGGCTCCTGCTCAATTGGTGAAAACTTTGCTACTGTATATATGGTAAATGATACCAAAAAATAAGCTGCTAAAACATAAAGCCAAATATCAAATGCCAGCGGATTCATAAAGGAAAACAACTTGGTCGGTGGTGTTGTAGGTACCTTGAACAGAATGCTTATACCCAGATTCATAAAAGGTTTTGTAAAATCAATAACACTTTCGCGGGCATGCGTAATTGTCATTGGGGCTACAGCCAAGTCAGCTTTCTGCAAATAGAAAAATTAAAAGGTTATTAAAGTCTTACGGGCGTTTTCAAAAAGGTGAGATCAGAACAACCAATTACACTATACAAAAACTAAAAAAATCTCATGTTGCAATAGATATCTTTGTATATATACCGATGTACCGGTTAGAAGTGAGCGTTTTTTTTTTTTGTGAAAATAAAACACTTATTTTTAATGGGAAAGTAAAAAACATTTTATTCAAAGTATTGGCCATTGCTGGCTACACATTTTTCCCATCTTTCAGGCAATTTGTGGATTCCACGCCAATAAAACAAAAAAAAAATTTAGACAAGGAGAGAAGAGAGAAAAAGCGTTACACTCTCAAAAGTCTTCGAATTCAACAAAGGGGGCCGATTGTAATGAACAGAAAAGACGACATAGATAAAACCCATGCAAATTATTCAATTCTTTTAGTTTAGTTTCCATATTTCAACTGTGATATTTAGTATATAGATAATACTTTTTTACTGTGATATTTTATTTTTGATTATTTGTGCATTTATTTTATTAAATTTAAGTTTGTGTTTAATGTCGTCGTGTATTAGAAACAAATTAAATTTTATATTATTAAATGTAAAATTTGACGAAAAGATTATTTGTAAATAAAGTTCTCTATTTATACTAAGCTGTCATTGTTGCTATATTTTAACTATTAATTTTTTGTATTTATTGAATATCGTTACCAGATTGAATAAAAACATTTATCCCTGATGATGCTGGAAAATCCCAGAGAAACGTTGGATATAAAACAATGAATAAATAAATCTTTTATTACCTTGAAAGCCCGACTTGGAAAAATTCTAAGAAAATAATAATAAAACTGTTTGTCTTTTGAAGCAAACCAATTAGTCACCCAATTTTCGACTTCCTCGTAGGAAACGAGGTGCTGCTCAGCCAATGCGTGTCCCATCGATAAAAACAAATAGTAGTCGGAAGGAGTCAAGTCTGTTGAATACAACGGGTGGCGTAGCAGCTCCCAGCCTAATGCTTTGATTGTGTCCTGAATCGGTTTTACTCTGTGTGCAGGTGCATTGTCATGTTACAAAATTACCTTGCCGTGTCTTGTGGCCCATTCTGGTCGTTTTTCGATCAATGCATGGTTCAAATTGATCATCTGTTGTCGGTAGCGATCTGTATTAACGGTTTCACCAGGTTTTATGAGCTCGTGGTACACCACACCTTTCTGGTCCCACCAGACACACAGCACTGTCTTCCTGCCGAATCGATCTGGTTTTGCAGCCGAACTTGATGGTTGTCCCGGATTAACCCATGATTTTTCAGTTTAGGATTCTGAAAATAAATCCATTTTTTCAGTAACAAGTCGATGCAACACTGATTTTCTATCGTGTCTTTGAAGCAAAATTTCACAAGTGGTTTTTGGATCTTTCCCATAGCTTTTACACGGTCAGAACTTGATTGTTGTGCAACATTTAATATTTCTGTCATTTGTTTCTGACTCAAAGTGTCATCTTCATCCAATATTAGCTGTGTTCGGGTACTCAACATTGGGATCCCGCGGGATCCCAATTTTACCAAAAAGCGTTTTCTTACTACACAATTGGGTAAATGAGAGCTGTCATTAGAGAGTAATATTCTTGTTCTTCTTGCACGAAAAAGCCCAGAATTTTTTTTCGTGTAAATTTGGGTAAATTGTTTTTATCAGCTGTTATATCATCAGTTGGGTGCAACTAGTTCAATTGAACTCTTCACTAATTTGAACCAAAGACCTAGTTCACAACTAATAGCTCTTTTAGTTCAATCGATCATTTCATTCATTCAGAAAATATGTTTATCATTTACAAAAATTAGTATAATAGTTGCAAAAGCCTATCGGTGATTCTACAACTCCATAAAATTACCGACAATTTTTTGAAGACGCTTGTTTAAATGTGTTAAAGAGATATAGTATATGTAAATAAATCGAAGCTTTTGTTTAATATTAAAATCTTTTCCAAATTTAATAAACTATGTATTACTTTTTGTAAATAGAAATGCCTAAAAAGGAAATTTTTATTAAATTTTTTATTTAAAAAGGGGTTTAACTAGAAAAGCTATCTAGATTTTTATAACAAATTGAACAAGAACTAGAAAGAGCGCTCACCAGAACGAATTATAATACACAAATCTATTGACGTTTGTTTTTCGGGCTTCAAATATGGTTCGTTTACTTTTGTGCATTTTTGTCATTTCGTGAGAGTATTTCTTGTTAACTCTCATTTTACCGAACTTTACCCAAAAAGTAAAGAAACAGACCTATTGTTTGCAATTCGGCGTCTTCAAA
This sequence comes from Leucophora obtusa, assembly GCA_949987735.1. Lineage (NCBI taxonomy): Eukaryota > Metazoa > Arthropoda > Insecta > Diptera > Anthomyiidae > Leucophora > Leucophora obtusa. The sequence continues at coordinate 17,247,028 of OX465300.1, forward strand.
CTTTTTTGGTGGTCTTCCACATTCTTTATTCCTCACATCAAAATCTTTATCTCTGAACCATCTGTAGCATGTTGCTTCTGATAGAGAATGATCACCATATACCTAGCATATATACAAGCATTCGATGCGACTCTGCAGCACTTTTCTTCAAATGAAAACAAAAAATTAATGCTTTCGGCAAATCATCATTTTCTGGTACCAAATTCGCCATCTTTAACACGATGAAAAAATATGATGTTGTTTGTTCACTGATTTGATATATACTGAATATGTTTTCACAGATGCCATTGCCAACAAAAAAAATTAAGGCTCGTTCACAATAAATGTTCCCTATGGAGACATTTGTATCTTGACGCTCAGTTCTAACCCGTACACCTGGTATATTGTAAAATTCATTTTCGGCTTGTTTGGATGTTCGCTACACTGAGAGAATTATCTGCATGATATTAATGAATTTTTGCATAAAACCAGTGAAGTTTCACTGGAACTCGTCCATTGAAACTTTTCATTAAATTAATGGAATTTTTCATAAAATGTTGTGAAAATTTTCATTTCATTTATTAAAAATTTCATACAGTTAGTGAAAATTGTTCATTAAAATCAAATCCATAAAATATATGAAGCTTTTTCGTCTAATTTAAGAAATTTTGTATTTATTTTGTGAAGAAAACTTTATTCGTTTACTAAAAAAATTCATTAAAACTTGTCCAGCAAAATTTTCTCTGTGTATACAAATTTTTATTTTTCAAAGGATTTCCCTGAAATTTGGTACACATGATCCCCATTTCTCGGGCGAGTTCGCTATATACTTTTCATTGATCACTCCCCATTTTTTATACCCTACAACACTACATGGAGAGGGTATTATAAGTTTGTGCTGATGTTTGTAACACCAAAAAATAGTGGTTCTAGACCCACCTTATAGTATACCGATCGGCTCAGAATTTTTTTTTATTTCGATTTAACGATGTCCGTCCGTCCCTCCGTCTGTCTTTCTGTCCATGCATTCTTGTGCGCACCCTACAGGCCGCAAATATTAAGATATTTTGACGAAATTTGGTACACCGACTTACATCCCAAGGACGACTCCTATAGATTTTGGTTGAAAACGGTCCATGTTTAGAGCTAGTGCCCATATAAGGGTACCCTTCAAAATTGTTTTTTTACAAGCTGCAGGTCGCAAATACGAAGATATTTCAATGAAATTTGGTACACAGACCTATGTCGGCCCAAGAACGGAGCCTATTGATTTTGGTTGAAATCGGTCCATGTTTAGACCTAGTGCCCATATAAGGGTCCCCCCAAAATTGGCTTGGTTACACGCTGCATGTCGCAAATACTAAGATATTTCAATAAAATTTGGTTCGCTGACTTACATAGTCCCAAGAAAAAAGCCTATTGATTATAGATAGTATCGGTCCATATTTAGACCTATCGACCATATGGGCTATATTTTCCATTTTCTCTTCTTTTATGATTTTATAGAATATTTTGACACAAGTCCGTTTTAATATATTCAAATTTCGGATCCAAACATTAGTTGGCTTTAAGTCAGACTGGTGTAGGGTATGTTATAGTCGGCATGCCCGACTTTAACCTTTTTACTCGTTTATATTGAAATTGTTGGCAAATCATCGGGACTTCTAAATTAGTTCGTATTAACCGAGAATTCGTCTTAACCGAGTTCGTCTTTAGCGAGTTATACTGTAGTATACCGATCAGCTCAGAATTACTTTTTGTTTTGATTTAACGATGTCCGTCCATCCGTTCGTCTGTCTGTCTGGCCATGCATTCTTGTGCGCACACTACAGGTCGCATATTAAGGTATTTTGATGAAATATTGTACACCGACTACGTCGGCTCAAGGACAACGCCTATTGATTTGGGTTGAAATCGGTGCATGTTTAGACCTAGTGCCCATATAAGGGTACCCCCCCCCCCCCCAAATTGTCTTTTTTACACGCTGCAGGTCGCAAATACGAAGATATTTCAATGAAATTTGGTACACAGACCTATGTCGGCCCAAGAACGGAGCCTATTAATTTTGGTTGCAATCGGTCCATTTATACCCCTAGTGCCCATATAAGGTTACCTCTTAAAATTGGCTTGTTTACATGCTACAGGTCGCAAATACGAAGATATGAAATTTGGTACACAGACCTATGCCGGCCCAAGGACGAAGTCTATTGATTTTGGTTAAAATCGGTCCATGTTTAGACATAGTGCCCATATAAGGGTCCCCCCAAAATTGGCTTGGTTACACGATGCATGTCGCAAATACGAAGATATTTCAATGAAATTTGGTTCGTTGACTCACATGGTCCCAAGGAAAAAGCCTACTGATTCTAGATAGGATCGGTCCATATTTGGACCTATCGCCCATATGGGCTATATTTTCGATTTATTCTTCTTTTATGATTTTATATAAAATTTTGACACAAGTCTGTTTTAACCTATTCAAATTTCGGATCCAAACATTAGTTGGCTTTAAATCAGACTGGTGTAGGGTATTATATAGTCGGCATGCCCGACTTTAACTTTTTTACTCGTTTTAATTTTAATTTGTTATATAACAATGGATGTTCGCTATGGAAATTTTTATTTTCCAACGGATTTGATTATATTTGGTGCGGCTGATCCTTACAGCCTTTACGAGGTTACCATATATTTTTCATTGAACACGCTCCCCTTTAAAATAATTATGACATTATATAACAATGGATATTCGCTATGGAAATTTTTATTTTTCAACGGACTTTGCCTAAATTTGGTACACATGAGTCTTTTGGCGCAGTGAAATAACTCCTAATGAAATAAGTCCCAAGGCAAAAAATGAAATAACTCCCAAAAATGTCCAAATTGTGGGGACTAATTTCATTTTTTCTGGGAGTTATTGCATTTCTTCATTTGGCAGTTATTTCATTATGAAATAACTCCCAATTTATTTAAATGAAATAACTCCCAAAGTATCTTGGGAGTTATACAATTTTTTGAGTATTTTTTTAAGGATTATAGAGATTCATAACGGTTTAATGTAAATTCTTTTACATAATGAGCTTATGCTTATTAAATTATGCATGTTGGCTGCAGTTCTTTATTGAATTTTGTAATGTTCACTGCGTTGTAAATTTAGCTTAAAATAGCAAGTTTTGATTTTGAAATTGTTAGTGAAAAACGGCGAAGCAGTAAACTTTTATATATTATTTCTGAAAAGCAATTATATATAAAAAAAAAAATCAGAATATAAAGAAAAGGAGTACTAAGTGTGCTACAAATCAAATTGTAAATCGCGAGTACTTCTTAATAATGGTCAGTGCTTTAAAAACGCCGATTTTATAGAACATGATCACGAAGATCAAGAAGAGTTGTATAAGGAGTTACAGGCCCTCAATACATAGTATAGTAGTTTTGATTTAACTGCCTTTTTCTTAAGTGCACATTTGCTATAACTGCACAAAATTTTGGGTTCGTTTCTATTTTACAAAATTATGTACGCAATTGTCTTCTTTAAGTGCACTTTTTGAACCTGCGCATTTAAGATAACTGCCTCATATTTTTGGCAGTTTTACATTATTTTCATAAAAAAGATCACCGTTAGCTGCCTCTTGTGTTTTACTTTGTTTTTCAATTGTAGGAGAAAAAAACACACATAATATAAATGTATTGTCAACTTTTTTTTTGTGACAAAAATATCCTACTTTAGTCGTTTTTTAACCAAAAATTCTTGCAAAAGTTGGTTGTGCAGCAAGGTCAAAATTACTGTATTAAAAAAGAGTGTTTGGATTCTACTAGTGTCGTGGGTGCTTCTAATCCTTTAGGCGGAATTAAAGAAAAATTTCAAAAATCGCGCGATTTTTTGTTAAAATTTTTCATAAAGAAATATATAGAAGTGTTGAAAAAGCTGCGCAGGTGAAAAATTTTCGATAATTTGTTGAAATTTTTCACCTGCGACGCTTTTTCAACACTGCTATGTGAAAAATTTTAACAAAATTAAAATGTTGTTCATATAGAAATCAAGAAGCAACAAAAAATAATGATTTCACAAAAATTAAACGAGGTCTGCAGTATTTGGCTTGCAAAGTTTTCGTGACGTCTCCAAAGACAGCCAGAGAAGTTATAGAAGCCTTTTAAAGGGAAGATATATTTAAAAACTTTAGACTAAGCCTACATGAGGGCTCGATTCCACGCGATTTTTTATAGTTTGTCATGATGGTATTGATTTTTCGTATTGCGTATTTGCAATATTTTAAAAGATTACGTACGTAGTACATTCCATTTCCTTATTATTGCATTATCCTATATCTTTGTGTTAATAAATAAAAAATCCATAAAATGCTACTCACATTTTCATTTCTATTTCATTTATTTAGTTATATGTATAAATAATGACATATTAAATCTTAAATGTCCAGTTTGTCGAAAGGATGTCAATGATTTAATGCAAGTTTTTTTTAAATCAAAATATATAGTAATCAATTTTGGAAATTATTTGGGAGTTGTTTCATTTTTCTTTAGCTTTATTTCATTGGGACTTATTTCATTTCTTTCTCAGAAGTTATTTCATTTCTTGTGGGACTTTTTCATTTTTTTGGTTTGGGGGTTCACTAACAAATATCATGCATATAATACTTTTAGTGTAGTGCTGTAGGTTCAGAATAAATTTTAGGTTTCTTCGGGTATGTATAATTTTGAATTTTTTTATTTTTTAAAAAGAAGCAAAAGTCAAGAAATTCGTCATATTAATTTACTACTTTCTTTCAAAAGAAGATAGAGTATATATGAAAGGTGGTGGGAGATGAAGAGCTTCCAATATATAATATATGTGACCTTCTCCGAGAAAAGGGACCCAGTGTGTCAAAAAACGGTAACTTGGGAAAATCGATAAAAATGAGAAAAACATAAAAATTTGAAACTTTAAATGCGTTCTTCTCAAAACTTCATTTTCACACACTAGGTCCCTTTTCTCAGAGAAGGTCACATATATATTAAAATAAAAGTATAATTTAAGTTTTTTATTGTAAATCCATTCAATAAAAGGAATATTTTGATAATCAGAACTAAAAACGGCTTTTATGTTAAATATAACTTAGGTATTAAGTAAAATTTTAGAACAAATTAATTTCTAGTTCTGGTACATAATCGTTTGTTCGAAAAAACTACAAAAGGTTTTCGTTACTTCCGTAAAATTACTCAATTTCTGTCCAAGCCGAATTTTTCACACTAACATGAATTTTTTCACACAAAGGTAATCAACACGAAGGTGGTCACAATATTCTCAGTGGAACAATAACTGAGCAAAAATGGGTTGACAAGTGGTTAATTATAAATGTTTCGGCTGATATAGCGACCCTATTGATTATACGTGACGTATGAGTAATAAACAAAATTTTAAATTCCCCCCCCCCCCCCCTCAAAATCGAAAGCTGGAACAGTCACTGGTGCCTTAAAATACCATTTGTCGATTTTCATTCATTACACTGCCAAGTTTTCGTCGAGTACGTTCAAAATTGAAGAATTTAACTTTATTTTTTTTAGAAAACTTTAACCCGTGTAGAATTGCGGCCGAAAATGGCCTATTTTTAAAAAAGACAATAGCATACCCATTAAATATTCACAAAATTCGAAATTTTTGCAAACACTAGTTTTTTATTTAACTTGTTCCTTAAATATATTTAAAATTATTCAGATACGGAATTTTCGTTTCGCTGGATATCATTAACCCACTTTAACCTAGAACCGAAATGCCCATAAATTTCAGTGTGTTCCCGTACATTCCCAAAGTTACCGAAATTTACCCAAAGTTACCGAAATTTACCCAAAAGCGTTCCCGTACTCGAGAATTGGGTAAATGAGAGCGCTAATGAGAGTGTATTAGTACTTCTCTTTTTACCAAAATTTACCCAGACTTTTTCTTCGGGTAAACTTTGGTAAAACAGCTGATGCAAATATAAACAAAAAACAATTGTGAAATTAAATTAAAAATTGTAATTAAATAAAGAAATAAGCAAAAGAAACTTGGTTTTTTGTTAAAATTAATTGAATAAAATCAAAAACAACTTTTAAATGCGAATACATATGTCTATATGTGCCGATTTGCAAACTGAAATTATACGTATTTTTACATCAGTGATGGGATTTTTGGCACAATCTAAGATTGATTGGTACAATGGCACAACCGATACTATTTTGGCACATTTTGGTTATCTACAAAATTTAATAGAAAATGAATTTAAAAAATAACAATTCTTTAATTTTTAGTTTCTAAGCATTTATTGGTATTAAAATACCTTTTCGAATAAAGCAAAACTAAAAAATAGCATCGAAGATATTACCGAATAAAGCACCGTAAGTTGTTTTTCACGTGAAAAAATTTCTGTCAGACTTTAAATGCTTTAAATTGCAATTTAAGTTAAAAAAATTAACAATATTTTAATTTAATAACAAAGCCACAATCACAATTAACACAAAATGTCACTTTTTCACCAGAAAAATAATAGTCTTGTACATTAAATTTGCGTGAAAACTAAGTTTGCACAATTTTCACGTGAAACTCATTGTCGTGAAAAATAATTTTTTTTTTATATGGAGTATAACAGTTTTTTCACGTGAAAACTGAACAACTTACGGTGCTTAAACCATAGAATTTTAAAAATTCAAATGTTATAAATTTATATCAGAGCTTCGAAAGAATTAATTTAAGTTTAATTCATGAAAAAATTAATTCAGTTTTAGAAAATGTTTATATGTATACCATTCCGTGCAACCATTCCTAAAGAATTCATTCATTCATCATCATTGGCTGCATTCCGGATGAATTTAATTTATCATTCAAGTCCATAAGAATTCAAGATAGAATTAATTCCATAAGAATGCATTTACAAAATGAAAGTTGAAAACACGGGTTCTAAGTGAAAATTGAGTTTTGGCACAATAAAGGCCCATTTGGCACATTTTAGTCACACACTTGGCACAAAACAAAATTTTTCAAGTCCCATCACTGTTTAACATTATTCTTTGAAATAAGTTTTTGGGCTAGAAAAGTGGTTTTTTGCGTTCCTGTACTATTGGGTAATTTTGTCATTTTGTGAGAGGATTTTGTGCTTACTCTCATTTTACCGAACTTTACCCAAAAAGTAAAGAAACACACCTTTTAATAGAAATGCAAAAACGACTTATTTTATTTATTTTTAAAATTTTTTTTAAAATAAATAATTTGGAAATGTCAAAAGCTATTTTTGTAATAAAATAGTATTATTAAAGAAAAATAATAAATTGAAAAAAATGATAATTCGGGTTTTGTGTGGGGAGCGACTCTTTTCCAGGACATTTCATGAAAATTGATTATTTTGTCAAAAATTGTTTTTACTAAATTTTAGCAAGTTCCCAATATTTTTGACCATATGTGTGTCATATTGAAGGTTTTGCTAAAATAAAATAATATTGCACCATAAAAAAATTGTAAAAATTGAGCAATAATACTGCTCGTCCGTGGCGCCTTTAAAATGAATAATGAATGAGAAAAAGGATATATGGGAGATAGTCATGTTCTTGCACGGAATGAAACATAATTTGCCACAGATATAAAAAGTATCATTTTATAAACTATTGTAAGTTTTTAGTGCATTCTGATCTTAAATCTAGCCAAAATATAGTTTTTGAGAAAAAGGATATATGGGAGGTAGTCATGTCCTTGCACCGAATGAAACAAAATTTGCCAAAGAGCTGAAAAGTATTATTTTACAAACTATTTTAAGTTTTTAGTGCATTCTGATCATGAATGTAGCCAACAACATCCTAAAAAGTGTCATCCATCCATCTTGAAATAAAACACAATGGCTCCTAGAAAGGCTAAAGGGCAAAAACAAGAAGTCCAAGTTTCTTTGGGCCCTCAAGTTCATTGTGGTGAATTTGTTTTCGGCGTTGCTCATATCTACGCCAGTTTTAATGACACCTTCGTCCATGTAAGCGATTTATCTGGCCGTGAAAGCATTGCCCGTTTAACCGGTGGAATGGAGGTTAAAGCTGATCGTGAAGAAGCTTCTCCTTACGCCAGGGACGTGCGGTGAAGTTTTTAATTGGGTATTCTCCACAAATATTTGAGAACAGTGCAAATCTATGGTCATAGGAAAATTACACAAGTGCAAAAAGTACAACCATACTTGCATATCAGGGAAATCAATGATAAACGGTAAAAAAATTAAAAAATTTTAACTTTAATCCTGCGTTCATTTATATTTTTAAATCTCGAGATTTCAATGGATATCGCCGGAATTCTTGACCGTTTATATTTGCACTTTATGACAGTAGCGAGATTTCTATTGGACAACCGCATTTTTTTGTAAATAAAGAACCATAAAAAATAACCTTAAATTAAAAATATTACTGAAAACCATTTTATTCATTGGCGGAGTACAATTTACATTATTTTATGTAAAGATCTTACGCCAATTATGTTAGTAAATTCGTTTTTTTTGTAAGGACGACAATATAGATGCCGGATTTTTCAATATTTTGATGGAAGAAAGACATGCACGCAGTATTGTATTATATGAAAGTCTAAACATTTGTGAGATTTCTTACATATCTTGCGAATTTATGGGATTTCATTTGTATGGGGAATCTCGGGATTTCACATGAGATTTTGATTGAAGTCTAAATTTTAGTCGAAATCTCGGGATTTGGGTGCAGATGTAAATGCAATTTAAAATTACATTTACCCCCTTGTTTTTATAAAGCGAGCGGAATAATTCCGCCAGAGGAATGTGTGTATTTTGTTATTGTAACAAAAATAAAATACATTCCTCTGGAAGAATACTTCCTGGTGAACATCGGTCCATGTTTAGACCTAGTGCCCATATAGGGGTCCTACCAAAATTATATTGTTTATACGCTGCAGGTCGCAAATATTAAGATATTTTGATGAAATATGGTACACCGACTTATGTCGGCCCAAGGACGAAGCCTATTGATTTTGGTGAACATCGGTTCATGTTTAGACCTAGTGCCCATATAAGGGTCCTACTAAAATTATATGGTTTATACGCTGCAGGTCGCAAATATTAAGATATTTTGATGAAACTTGGTACACCGACTTATGTCGACCCAAGGACGACGCCTATTGATTTTGGTAAACATCGGTCTATGTTTAGACCTAGTACCCATATAAGGGTCCCCCCAAAATTGGCTTGGTTAGAAACTGCAGATCGCAAATATTAAGATATTTTAATGAAATTTGGTGCGCTGACTCACATTATAGAAAATTTTGACACAAGCCCCATTTTAACCCATTCGAATTTCGGATCCAAACATTAGTTGGCTTTTACCCAGACTGGTGTAGGGTATTGTATAGTCGGCATGCCCGACTTTAACCTTTTTACTCGTTTTAATTTTAATTGGTATTTTTTAAATAGCAAATCGTGTTTTTTGATTTCGAATTGATATTTTTTTAATATTAAACGGTATTGATATTTTTTATTTCATTTAAAAGTTTGTGAATAACAATTTGTATTTTTTTTTAATTTCATTTGTGTTTTTTATTCCGAATGTTTTTTATAATTTCAAATGGTGTTTTTTGAATTTGAAATAATATTTTTTAATTTCAATTTGGTATTTTTTGAACTTCAAAAGACATTTTTTCATTTAAAATTGCTTGTTACAAAATACAAAAGCTGTTCTTTGGTTATTATGTATATTTGATTAATTTCAAATAAATATTTAAAAAGAAATTGCAATTTTTTAATTTGCAGAAAGAATCATTTGAGTTTGATTTCCATTTTGAAATTAATTGTTATTTTTTGGACAACAAGTAGTGTATTATTTTTTGGTTTTTTCAGTTACAATAGAACAGAGATGAAAAATTATGAAGTTAATTTTTGTTTGAAATATTTCCTTTTATTTAATTCTTAAGTATTTAGCATTTACTTTTCCGCAAAATGAAGAAAATTTTTTAAAAAATTAAATTAATTAGTAACAAATTAATAGCAAAAATTTTATCTCTGCAATGAGGCAATACTATTTAATTTGTTTGCTATTTTGATTTCCTATATTTTGTAGTCAGATTTTTTCTTAGATTTTACTTAAGGTATAATTAGTTTGTACGTAACGTGCTGTGACGAATCAGCTGATTTGTTTTTGTTCTATGAAAAGCATTTGAGTCGTTAGTTTGTCTGTAATGTAACGTGCCGTGCCGGATGAACCTGTTGAAAACAGAACTTTTTTTATCCGTTAAGTGACAGTGAGTTGACAGCTGCTGTTTTGAGATCTGCGACGAATGGCTTATACCGGCTAAGCCGAGCCGCCGTCTAATTTTTGTTACCGCCGCCGTCGAAAAATTTTTTTTACACGATAAAAGTCTAAAAATAGTATATATTTTTTTTAAATTTTATTTTTTTACCGTTAAGCCGATGTTTTGTATGTGTCAACTTAAAGTTGGCTAGCCGATCAGCTTTTGGCTCACAGCCAGCTTTAAGCCGCCGCTGCAATTTTTTTATTTAGCCACCGCAACCGATTAATCTGGTTGGCGCAGATCTCTGCTAAGAAAAACAACATTAAACAGCTGATAATTTGTTACGGAAAAGACTAACTACACAAAAGAGCCATCCCGCACGGCACATTACAGAACCGTCACGGAACGCAAAGACTAATGGAGCCTTTACTTAAATTATTCACTGATTCATAAAATAAATACATTTTTATACGAATTGATTCAAAAAATAAATAATTCTTGCAAGCTCTAGCCTTATTTATTAGTAATGTGCAGTTGTATTCTTCGCACAATATGTTTTTGTATATATGCGTGTTTTCTCTTCAACATTGTGTGTTTTTTTTTTTAAATAATATGTTGGCAACAAATTTCCGCACATTTCTAACATATATTTGTGTTTAAACTATGTTGCTCAACAAATATTTTTTCCTAGCAGGTCTGTGCTGTTTGTTTTGTTAAAGAAATCTTTCTAATGCGTGTTACTACTACTACTATGTATGTATGTATATCAGTAGTAATATCATTTATTTTCGTAGGAACATTGTGTATGTAGTCTTGAACATCGTGAATGTATACAATATACATCACAACAGTACACGATCTACTTAATATAAATACAGTAAGTGACTAATGTGCGGAAATATTATAGAACCCTGGGAAAATTTATAAAAATTTTAAATTTACAAATACATATGTGAAATGTTTTTAAGGTGTGCAGAGAACACCTCCGCACATTAGAGGGAACGTCACTGCCTTACGCTGCTATGTTGGCTGCTCAAGATGTCGCTGAAAAGTGCAAAACTTTGGGCATTACTTATTAAATTGCGTGCTACCGGTGGAAATAAAACAAAAACCCCTGGACCCGGTACACAATCTTCTCTAGGGGTGCTGGCTCGTTCTTCAATGAAGATCGGCCGTATAGAAGATGTAATACCCATTCCATCTGACTCCACTCGCAGAAAGGGACGTTGTCGTGGTCGCCGTTTGTAATACATTTTCTTTGTTGAAAAAAATATTTGGGATGTATGTTTTGTTGGTGAACAATTTAAAAGAAATTATTATTTTTTTTAATAAGTGAACGTAAATAAAATATTGTTTTTTTAGAAAAAGGATATATGGTGTCCTTGCACCGAATGAAACAAAATTAACCACTGAGTTAAAGGACACAATTTGACCGGCAGTAAACAATGTTCACTTTATTCTGTTTATAATTGTAGCTAAAATTAAAAATTTTAGATTAAGGATGTATGGGAGGTAGTCATGTCCTTGCACCGATTTTGCTGAAACTTCGAATTTTTCTTAATTTACATGTTCTGAAACAGCACACCAAATTTCATTCTTCTGCGATAACTCCTCTAATTTTGCCGATTTGCTATATTGGCACGAAGCACTGTGCTGCGGCTTTAAAACAAACTAGAACGAATTTTCCTTTTTAATTCCGGAGGGGGTCATATTTTTTTTAGGAACGCCCGATAAACTTCACATTTGCCAAAATGTGTTTAATACAACATTTTTAAACTTTTAAAACTTAAGATTAGTTGGAAATTATTTTTTTTCTGTAGTAAAAAAATTGCTGGAATAACACAATAACAAGTTTTTAAATTTTTCTTTCCGTTTGAAATTGTTCTACAATTTTATTTATTTTTTTTTTAGTTATCTTATACAAATTCTATACGATTTCAAGAGAAAATTTAAAAAATAAGGCTTGTATTCAGAAAAATGTTTTGAATTTTATTACAGTTTAATAAAACAAATTAACATGCAAAACAACAACAAAAATCCTTCAATTAGCCTCTAATAAGACAAAAAGTTTTTTCTGAATAACCATGTAAGACAATAAGTTTTATTTAATATACCCAAAGATTTTTTCTAGTACGATAATGTAGAAAACAATGCAAAAAGAAGTATACATTTCTTCTTATATTATCTGTATTGCATTATAGATTGAATTCTTTTTCATATCTTGCTATGCAACCATCAAATCATATCTTATGCATTTGATTGTAAGGTGTACAACTTCTTTGTAATGTATAAAAGGATATATTCTCAGTGACATGCATTGCCTATTTTTTTGCTGGGATTCGATATGGTAGATCCATTGTGAAACCAGTAGAAATTGTTAAAAATCAAGACCTATTACACACAAAAAAATAATTTTCATATTTGAATACGAAAATCGCAGATTCAATAAAAAAATTTTTTGAATTTCCTGTGATGACGATTTTTGCAGAATTGATAATGAAAATTGTAAGCACGTTGTTGAAATTATTTTATTTTTCTGTCAATAAAGAAAGTTGTTGATTTGATTAAACACATATATTGAATTTTTGTGATTTTTCAATGAAAGAATGTGTTGATTTAACACAAAGTTTTAATAATTTTTTTAATAAAAAAACATGTTAAATTTAATTAAAATTTATTTACTGAAAAATAAAAAAACATCAAAAATTATAAAAGGGTCAATAAAATTCTAAATCTTTCATATTACTAAATAACTTTATAATTTCATTAAACTTTTCCGGTTCACACATAATCAGTGTGTTCGTTTACTCGGATTTCTTACTACTTTTACTACAATTGGAAAGTTTTGTTTACTTTTTGTATTGAATTTTTCCAGCTGTAGTAAATGTAGTAACTTGTAGTAAGTAAACGAACACGCCTATTATGTGCAACCGCATCAAAGTCCAAAGAGCAACTAAATTATGAAACTTCAAAAGTAATAGACAAATTTACAAAAAGAAAAACAAAACATATCATGCATTAAAAAAAATCAATATAACGGCCAAAATTAAAAAAAAATTGATTTTTACTTTGTTATTTTTAAAAGTTGCAATAGTGATAAACATAATGTTTGAATCAAATTCAAAGGGTTATGGTATTTAACTTTTATATCAAACAAACGAGCTTGTTAAATTTTTTTCTGGTATATTTTTTTGTGTGTTCTCTTGAAATTATAATTCAGAAAATATCAATTAAAATTCAGAATATCAATGGAAATTTAGGAATCATCAATTGAGATTTTGTTTTTTTTCCCCCAATTTAAGAAAATAACATTTATAATTCAGATTTTCTATTTGAAACTATCAGCTGAAGTCCCAAAATGATTTCAAGTTCGAAAACATTAATTGAAAACCAGAAATTCCATATCAGTTTCCATTAGTGTTTCAAACGGAATTTGCTGTATTTCAGTTAATGCTGTTTAATTAAAATTTATATTTTCTGTATTTTATTTGATATTTTCTGAATATCAGAGGATATGTCCAAAATTTTAAACGGATATTTTTATACAAATTTTCTAAATTTCAGTTGATATTTATGAAAACAGAAATGTTTCAATGATTAATAATGATTTTCCAAATATCTTTTTTAACTTCATCGCCTAAAATCAAATTTCTAAGAACATTTAATTCACAGAAAAGTTTTTCCTATCCTACGCTGGTAAATCACAAGCTATCTTTTTTACAATGAAAAGAAGCTCTTGTAACCTACCCAGTTCAAAATTATCTTTGAATGGTATAGATATTCCCTGGTCTAACAATGTTAAATATTTGGGAGTTTTTCTAGACCGACGTTTAACTTTTAATGAACACACTAGTCATATAATCAGTAAATTTAATATTGCCATTAAAATGTTATAACCTCTAATTAATAGAAAGTCCAATATCAATACCGATAATAAAATAACGATTGTCAAGACAATTTTTCAGGCTATAGTTCTATATACATGCCCCGTTCGGGGAACATGTGCAGTAGAGCGTACCGGTTTTTCTCTCGAGGAGACCAGTGTTTTGCTCTAAGGACATTTTGACCTCAAGTATCCCGTTCTAGTAGTTACCCACCAGATCTCAGTTGCTACAACCCTAATGTACAACCCTAATGTCAGAAAATTTAAGCTCGCAAAAAATCATTAAACTTTTGCTAAGGAAGTTTTTCGCTAAACCCAGTAGAAATTTGTTTAAATATTGGTTACCGAACGTAGGGGTCGCCTTTTTAATTCCATTTTTACTATATAGCAAAACACTGGTCTCCTCGAGGCAAAAAAATCGATATATCACACTTTAAAATCCGATTTTAAATGCCAAAGCTATAACAAAAAATTAAAAAAGGCGACCCCTAGGTCGGCAAAAAAAAAATAAAATTTTTTTTTGAATTTTGTTAAGAAAATCCAAATTTGTCAGAATAAACTTCTCAAAATGGTTATGAATTTACCTTGGCATTACTCTACACAAATATTACACCATCTTTGTAATGTAATGTATTAGGTCCAAAACAAATTCTAATTTATATATTATTTGTTATTTTCTTTTTTCTCAGTGGTAAAACCGCTTCTATTCTATTGTTCCCATAAGCATTTTTCTTGTATGTACTATGCATCCCTTTCCTTAATAATTTATTGAAGGTTTTATAAAATAATTATTTTCCTTCTCCAAAAAATGTATACCAATCATTTTCATGTTCGTAAACTGATTAATATTTGTTATGTTCATAAACTGATTAATATTTGTGATGTAAGGTAGCTTTAACCATCTCTCTTTAGATTTATTTTATATGTTTTATAAAAATGATTTTTGTTTTGAAAATAATAAAAAAATAAAAAAAAAATATAAAAAGTATTGATAACAGGTAAAATTATTGCATTTAAAACACACACCTCAGGTCAAAAAATATAACCCCAGCAAAATCTTTCATTACCAAATAAGTGGTTATGTAATAGAAATTCATAGCTCCGCACAACTTATTTTTTGGCGTCTAAACTCATTATTTTTGTTTGGCGTGGTCGTTTTTAGAAGTAGTCACGCTTACCCGCTCGCTTACGAAAAAATGAGAAATAAGTAGTTATGAGATTTTGAATAATAAGTGGTTACACACAAGCTTACAAAAAGTTGAATTATAAGTGGTTATCCGATGGCTTACTCGACTCTTAAAAATAAGGAGTTAAACAAATACTATTAGCTTAAGGAAGTACATTCAGAAATATTTAAGTTTTCTCCAGTGTGTAATTTTAGTACTCGTCATAAAAATTTAAACATAAAACATATTTACATATAATAAATAAAAATGTATAAAATTTAACTGTGTACTTATTTAAAATATTGCGAGTAAGTCATTATTTTATATTTAGAAACAATGAATACAATAGGCCGTTATTAGGAATTCATTATTTTATATTATTAAATAATGCAAAAAGTAATGATGTATCATTTTTGGTAATGCAGATAGTAATGAGGTGTCATTACCAATATTTTGCTGGGACCACATGCAAATATTGTGCAAACATTCACTTTCTTGTTTTTTTAATTTTTTCGTTGATTTTTCCCAGAAGTGTTTAAGGTTTACCACTAAAATAAACTAGACATATTTCCCTTTCCATTCATGTATTAAAGGTATATAAAAAATATTGGTAACAGGTACAATTATTGCATTCAAAACATACACCCCAGGTAAAAAAAAAAAAACATTTTTCATTTTGGGACAGGTACAATTATTGCATTTAAAACATACACCCCAGGTAAAAAAAAACATTTTTCAACATGGGACAAATATTTTACAGGTGCATATTTTAAAGTATAATATAAATAACTAATGATTGATTATTTACTCTCAGGATATTTTTCGCAACCCTTTTGTTAAAAATAGCTTAATACGCGACAAAATTTTTATAAATTCACCTGAATCATACCATCTTGTTTCGCACAGTCGGAGCATTGTAAGTTTGTAGGTGTTAAATTCTTTGCAGACCTGTGCCAGGCGAGATGTTTCCGAGAGCGTCCTAACATTCCATATTCCTATTCGTGTCCTTGTTTTCATGCCAAAGGTCGTCGTCTTTAAATCGGGTTTATCAGAATTTTTTCTTGTTGTTACGGTTTCGGTAATCATGTTTGGTTTAAAATGAATGGCTGATTGGGCCAAAGCATCCGATCCTGGTGTTGGTGCTGCCAACATTGCCTCAAGGCCTGCAGTGGTTGCGCAGGGATTTAATACAAGCGCCAATAGGGTTATACCGCCCATGGTCGGTTGGGATATTGGTTTTTTGGTTGGCGCCAATTGCTCGCCACGACGTTACAAGGATCATAGGCAAACTCGGGACTTAGTGGGAGCTCGAAAGACCCTCCGAGACTCAAACATTGATTCTAATTTCTGGACGTTCGAATTACTGAAAGCTCTAATTTGCGAGCGTCTACTGTACTAGATAAAATAGGGGCTGCGATGGAACGTCTGGATTTACTGAATACAAACAACAAACTACACACAATGAAAAAGTTGATTATTCAAGTGTTTTTATGACATCTTTGATACCGCTCAGAATGCGCTTATTTAAGGAATTCCTCAGCATTAAATAAGAATTACGACTTATGGACAAATTTTACACCAGGTTCTAAGTTTTTATGTCGGCCAGTGCGTTTTTAATATGTGAAGGAAAATGTAAGCTCAACAAAAAACATAGTGGAGAAAATAGAGTTAGAAATTTTAAACTTATCTCCTTTGTACGTAGAAATAAATGTATCCTAAAGATTTCATTTCAACTAGTTTTTACGACGATTGATAGGAAAGTAGCCAATGCCATCACAGATACCGCATCGACCAGGAAGTGTAATATATGCGCAAAAAAGAGAAGAAATAAACGGGGAAACCCGTTATAAATTATATTTTTCTCTTTTTTCGGCAACTAAAGCTGTATTTTAAATAGTTTAAATTTAAACAATATAAATTTCGCGGAATACGAAATAAGGCTTTTTGAAAAATACGCGGTGAAAATCGTAATTGAATATCTGAAACAATATCACTTAAACCATTTGACTTTTTGGTACAATTTTTATAAGATTCAGTTTATGTTATACGAAATAACAAAAATCTTTCATTACCAAATAAGTGGTTATGTAATAGAAATTCATAGCTCCGCACAACTTATTTTTTGGCGTCTAAACTCATTATTTTTGTTTGGCGTGGTCGTTTTTAGAAGTAGTCACGCTTACCCGCTCGCTTACGAAAAAATGAGAAATAAGTAGTTATGAGATTTTGAATAATAAGTGGTTACACACAAGCTTACAAAAAGTTGAATTATAAGTGGTTATCCGATGGCTTACTCGACTCTTAAAAATAAGGAGTTAAACAAATACTATTAGCTTAAGGAAGTACATTCAGAAATATTTAAGTTTTCTCCAGTGTGTAATTTTAGTACTCGTCATAAAAATTTAAACATAAAACATATTTACATATAATAAATAAAAATGTATAAAATTTAACTGTGTACTTATTTAAAATATTGCGAGTAAGTCATTATTTTATATTTAGAAACAATGAATACAATAGGCCGTTATTAGGAATTCATTATTTTATATTATTAAATAATGCAAAAAGTAATGATGTATCATTTTTGGTAATGCAGATAGTAATGAGGTGTCATTACCAATATTTTGCTGGGACCACATGCAAATATTGTGCAAACATTCACTTTCTTGTTTTTTTAATTTTTTCGTTGATTTTTCCCAGAAGTGTTTAAGGTTTACCACTAAAATAAACTAGACATATTTCCCTTTCCATTCATGTATTAAAGGTATATAAAAAATATTGGTAACAGGTACAATTATTGCATTCAAAACATACACCCCAGGTAAAAAAAAAAAAACATTTTTCATTTTGGGACAGGTACAATTATTGCATTTAAAACATACACCCCAGGTAAAAAAAAACATTTTTCAACATGGGACAAATATTTTACAGGTGCATATTTTAAAGTATAATATAAATAACTAATGATTGATTATTTACTCTCAGGATATTTTTCGCAACCCTTTTGTTAAAAATAGCTTAATACGCGACAAAATTTTTACCTGTTGAGAATTATTATTCAATATATAAGCCGCGATATTGTTTAAATAGTTGACTTATTAAGTATAATCTATCATGGAGATAAGATTAAAACATTATTCTTTGTGCGATGTCATTTGGCAAAATCTCGAAGATATATCCTTACGTGTGGGAAAAATAGCAAAACTTCTTGATACTATCCATCACACGTATGGTTTAAATATTACATCTGAAGGAAATATCAAAATTGAAAAATTTTATAAAAGTTATAAAAAGAAATACGAAGCTAAGATGTCAAAGACACGGTTTAAGGAGAAATATAATGATTGGTTAAATATGGAGCTCAATGTAGAGATCGGCGGAAAGAAATTAGGTCGGCCAAAAAAGGATTACGAAAATGTTCAACAAAAGATAAAAAAAATAAGACAATAAGAAGTCGTTAAAAATTTTTATTCGAACGAAATAAAGGAGTCCTTCAAAGCAGTTTTTATACAAACACAATCAAAAAAGCTGAAAATATTGTAGACGTATTACCAACAGCATCTCCCGAGCGATTGAATCGCATAGTGCAAAGTATTTCAACTCTAAAATCATCAAAATATTTCACAGAAGAAGATGCGTTAGCTCTAATACTAAGCTTAGGATATCGAGAAACAAGTATGGTATTTTGAGGAAAGCACTCCAGGAAAAAGGATACGATATTTACCAAACAGTCAGTCAATTAAAGAAACGAAAAACAAAATTGTGCCATCACCAGTAGAAGTAAACTCTAAAAGTGGCAGTGTTGAACTTTCCCAATTACAGTATATATATTCGTTCCTTTTACTCCTGCAAGGTGCATAGGGCCGCAACAAGATTATCCCAATACGTTCGATCTGATGCACGGTGTTTAATTTCATTCCAACGAAGGTGTAAGTTGGATATTTCGGTTTCAATTTGCCGTTTCCAGGTGTGTGCTGGTCTTCCTATACGTCGACTGCCTTGCGGGTTCCAGTCTATAGCTTGTTTAGCAATATCATTGGGTTGTTTACGTAATGTATGTCCAATCCAATTCCATTTGCGTTTGCGGATTTCAATTTGGATAGGTTGTTGACCAGTTTCTGACCAGAGTCGGCAATTTGAAATTGTTCTAGGCCAGAATATGTGTAGAATCTTCCTTAAGCATTTATTCACAAAAACTTGTATGGAATGTAAGTCGCGAGGTGCTGCATTCCACGTCTCGCATCCATACAACAGTGTGGATTTTATATTGGAGTTGAATATCCTTAGCTTCGTCCTTCTTGATATATGTGAAGAGTTCCACACTAACTTGAGTTGGCCGAAAGCTTGCCGGGCTTTGTTTATACGGCTAGATATATCGGCTTTGGATCCGCCACTTTTGTCCAATATGCTTCCCAGGTAACAGAATGATTCTACTTCATCAAGCGATTGATTCTGAACGGTTAATATTTGCTCGTTATTTACATTTACTCGCATTATTTTTGTTTTGCCGATATTTATTCTTAAGCCAACATGTGATGCAGTTTCCTGGACTAGTGATAACTTAGATTGCATGTCTGAAAAGGTGTGGGTAAGTAGACAAATGTCATCAGCATAGTCAAGATTCTCCAGTCTGCCTTGGAGACCCCAAGTAATTCCTCTTCTATGGGATGTTGCCTTATTCATTACTACGTCAAGCACACAGTTAAAAAGCAATGGCGATAATACACACCCTTGACGTACGCCAGAGTTAATGTTTATTTTATTGCTTAGTTGTCCTTCGTGAAGAATTCGACAGGTGGCGTTTTCATATAGACCTTTAATAAGTCTTATTAGCTTGGTAGGTATACCTTTACATTCCAACGCGTCCCATATGGCTGCGTGATTTAGGGTGTCAAAAGCCTTCTCGAAGTCTATAAACGTTAGGTACAAAGGTGATCTCCATTCTACAGATTGCTCTATGATCACTCTTAAGCTGTTAATATGATCGACACAAGATTTATGAGCACGGAAACCGGCTTGTTCCTTTCTAAGCTCAGGAAGAAGAGAGCTTGACAGTCTTTTATTTAATATATGTGCGATCACCTTGTTGATCATACTCAAAAGCGTAATGCCTCTCCAATTTTTACGAGCTGTTAGGTCTCCTTTTTTTTGGTAAATTTACAATAACACCTTCATAAAGCTCCTCTGGGAGGAGCTCCGTACACCAGAACTGGTTAATAACAGGCGTGAGTAAATGGGCACTCGTTGTTGCGACAATTTTCAACAACTCTGGGGATATATTGTCTACACCAGGCGATTTGTTGTTCTTTAATGCTCTTATTGCTGCGCAAATTTCAATAATATTGGGGCAATCGGTGGAGATATTTGTGTTCATAGTGTGTGATTCACAGTTGCATATTGTCTGCTGTGTTGGCAGAGACGGCGATAGCATAGTCGCATAGAACTCTTCCCAAAGTTTCAGTTGTTGTTGTTTGGATGTAATAAGTTCTCCAGCATCGTTTTTCAATGGTTTAACAGTGGGCTTTGACCTATTAGTTAGTTTCTTTGCCGCTCTATAGAGATCTCCCATACGATACGTTTCGGCAGCAGCCTGTTCCTCTTTAGCGATGTTGTTAACCCAGTTTCGTAATTCACGCCGGGCACTGCGCTTGACTTCTCGGTTGAGGCGATTGTGCAACTGTTGACACAATGCTTTGGTCGAACGCGTTCTGCTATTGTTAATTGCTGCTTTGGCTTCCTTTCTCTCCAACACCAGTCTCCAGGTTTCATCACTAATCCACTCTTTACGGGAGCTGTTCTTATATCCCAGGTGTTTGTCTGCAGCTTGTGTTAATATATTCTTTGTTTCCTCCCAACAACGATCTATATTATTATTATTCTGAAGTGATGTTTTCATTGTTAACGTGAAGGAGTTTGCAACTGTTGAATCTTTGAGTTTATCAACGTTATATCTTCTTTGGGAAGTTTGTATGTTCTTTCTAATGGCGGCAATTTTTATGCGGATTGTTGCGATTACCAAATGATGATCACTTGCAACATCGGCTCCTCTTTTATTACGAACATCTAAAAGCGAACCTCGCCATTTTCTACTAATAGCTATGTGGTCGATCTGGTTCTCAGTTATCCCGTCAGGAGAAACCCATGTCACTTTGTGTATCCTTGGATGCGGAAACAGCGTGCCACCAATAACCAGATTGTTTGTTGTGCATGTCTCCACCAGCAATTCACCATTCTCTGTCAACCGCCCCAAACCATGCGATCCCATTGTGCTCTATACGCTAGTGTTGTCTGCTCCAACCTGAGCGTTAAAATCACCCATCATTATCACGATATCACCTCGATGTACTGATGTTAATACTCTGTTAAGGAGGACATAAAACGATTCTTTTGCAGATAGTTCGGCTGCTTCTGTTGGCGCGTAGCATTGTATACATGTAAGATTGCGGCTTCGAGTACGCAGTCTTGCAGTTATAATTCGATCTGAATACGGCTTCCAGTCTATAAGAGCTTTCTTAGCTGGCTGTGACAATAAGATGCCTACTCCACTGGATCGAGATTCATCAGTTGTCTTCCCGGAATAGAGTAGGGTAAGACCATCGGCAGTTATAAATTCACCTGAATCATACCATCTTGTTTCGCACAGTCGGAGCATTGTAAGTTTGTAGGTGTTAAATTCTTTGCAGACCTGTGCCAGGCGAGATGTTTCCGAGAGCGTCCTAACATTCCATATTCCTATTCGTGTCCTTGTTTTCATGCCAAAGGTCGTCGTCTTTAAATCGGGTTTATCAGAATTTTTTCTTGTTGTTACGGTTTCGGTAATCATGTTTGGTTTAAAATGAATGGCTGATTGGGCCAAAGCATCCGATCCTGGTGTTGGTGCTGCCAACATTGCCTCAAGGCCTGCAGTGGTTGCGCAGGGATTTAATACAAGCGCCAATAGGGTTATACCGCCCATGGTCGGTTGGGATATTGGTTTTTTGGTTGGCGCCAATTGCTCGCCACGACGTTACAAGGATCATAGGCAAACTCGGGACTTAGTGGGAGCTCGAAAGACCCTCCGAGACTCAAACATTGATTCTAATTTCTGGACGTTCGAATTACTGAAAGCTCTAATTTGCGAGCGTCTACTGTACTAGATAAAATAGGGGCTGCGATGGAACGTCTGGATTTACTGAATACAAACAACAAACTACACACAATGAAAAAGTTGATTATTCAAGTGTTTTTATGACATCTTTGATACCGCTCAGAATGCGCTTATTTAAGGAATTCCTCAGCATTAAATAAGAATTACGACTTATGGACAAATTTTACACCAGGTTCTAAGTTTTTATGTCGGCCAGTGCGTTTTTAATATGTGAAGGAAAATGTAAGCTCAACAAAAAACATAGTGGAGAAAATAGAGTTAGAAATTTTAAACTTATCTCCTTTGTACGTAGAAATAAATGTATCCTAAAGATTTCATTTCAACTAGTTTTTACGACGATTGATAGGAAAGTAGCCAATGCCATCACAGATACCGCATCGACCAGGAAGTGTAATATATGCGCAAAAAAGAGAAGAAATAAACGGGGAAACCCGTTATAAATTATATTTTTCTCTTTTTTCGGCAACTAAAGCTGTATTTTAAATAGTTTAAATTTAAACAATATAAATTTCGCGGAATACGAAATAAGGCTTTTTGAAAAATACGCGGTGAAAATCGTAATTGAATATCTGAAACAATATCACTTAAACCATTTGACTTTTTGGTACAATTTTTATAAGATTCAGTTTATGTTATACGAAATAACAAAAACAAAAAATTCTTTAAAGCAATTTTTAATTTAGAAAATGTTCATAACAATTAAATACAAAATTTTGTAAAATAGGAGCTGAGCCTTTTCGAAATTTGTTTTGTGTATAACATGTGAGAATTTGCATCGTGTATACAGTCAATTAAACCATAACTAATTTATTGTCTCTTTTCCATATAGAAGTTGGATTTTACTCTGGGTCCCTAAGCGCTGGATAGATAGGTAAACCGAGCCGGATGTGCTAAATATTGTAATTGTATTAATTAGAAATTTATTAATAGTAATTGTAAATAATAATTATTAACGAATTTATTAGAATGAAAAAAAGTATTGTGTATTTTAAATAATAAACATAGGGTCTATTTTTGTGGAAAAAATCGGTAGGATACGGACAAGGAAATACTCAGTTTTTCACATGACATAACGGTCCAGCATTGACGGACTTTCAGCGGACTAGTCCGTTTTTTACATGACATAGCGGTCCGTCATTGACGGACTTAAAATGGACTTGTCCGTTTTTAACACGACATAACGGTCCGTAAACGGTCCGTCATTGATGGATTTTCAACGGATTCGAATCAGATTCGATGTTCCTTATGTTCCGTTTTCTGGTCCGTATACGGATCCAGAAAACGGTACGTATACGGAGTTGGATTCCGTTTATGACGAACCGAAAACGGTGCGTACACGGAACGAATTGTTTGTTAGGATCTAATTTATTGTAGTGTTTAATTTTTTATTTACATTCAAAAAAACCTTAAACACTTCTGGGAAAAATCTACGAAAAAACTAAAAAGTGAATATTTGCACAATTTTTGCATGTGGTTCTATTTTTTGACTTGAGTTGTGTGTTTTAAATGCAATAATTTTACCTGTTATCAATACTTTTTATATACGTTTAATATATATGTTTAATCCTTTAATTCCAAGTGGAACATAGAGCCGTTTAATACATCAATGAAAAGGAAAACATGTCTAGTTTATTGCACTGTTAATTTTTAAGAACATTCAAAACAACCTTAAACACTTCTGGGAAAAATCTACGAAAAAACTAAAAAGTGTATTTTTTACAAAATCATCTTTGAAATTTGACTTTCAATATCTTAAAACTATCCAAGGTACGTGAATGATTTTTTGCACCAATAAAGACTATTTTATTGTTCATGTAAAACAATTAAAATAATTTTAAAAAATAAACCGAACTATCCTTATTTTGCAATTAAAATTATGGTGTATGGAAAGTTGCCATTTTTTTGTAAAATCATGTTTTCTGGATTCGTTTATGAATTGGCGCTACTTTTTATTTTTGAAATCTAAACAGAATATATGGCGATATATAACTGTATTTCAGAAAGTATCAAAATCGGTGTGACTTTTCTGTTACATGATCGAAAACTCAAAAATTCTCATAAAAATTAGACCAATTTCGGTCAATGCTGTACGTAGGGTGAATGTTGTACCGACTTCAAATTTGGATTAAAAGCATCTTAGAACCCCATTCTCTACGAATATATAATAAAATATTAACTTTTATTAAATAACTTCTCACTAAAAAGTGAAAAATTGATAACATCTTTTAGAGAAAAAAATGCAATTTTTTGGATCAGCGAAAAATGTTTGTCTTTGGAAATTTCTCAACACTAAATGGTTCAAGATACTTAAAAAAGGTTTTCAAAGTTTCATTTTTTAAACTGTTGCCTATATGCCAGTATTTTTTAAAAAATTATCGTTGTAATATCGAATTCACAATCGGCCAAAAACTAAAAAAAGTCGAAGAGAAAAATGAATTTTTTTATTTTTGAAATGAAATAACTTAAAACCCATAACAGTTATTATAGTAAAGTAGGCATGTTTTTTCTTCGTTTCTCCAAGCTCATTCCAAAATATAAAAAATCAACCATATTGGGCAACAATTGAAAGAGCTACATGGTCCAAAAGCTATTTTACTTTTGAGGTGGTCTACTTTGACGCCCAATAAGCCACCCTGTGATAACACAGGGTAACCATGAATTCAAAATTCAGAAAGCCTGAGTCCTCCTTAACAATTATCTCATACATACTGATGCAATCGGACTTATAGTTTAGAAGATACAGATTTATTACCACTTTTTTTGTGTTTTAAACCACTGTGCGTCTTCTGGAGACCCCACGTTAAGAGACATAATAGGTGCTTTCGTAATTGCAGTAAATTTGTGCAACACTGCGGCATTTATGCCAAGTTTTGTTGCTGATGCGTGATCAGAGCTTTGAAGAATTAATTCCTTTTTGAATGAATTCACTACCAATCGAATTCAATTTTCTCTAGAATTGAATGAATTCCTTTTCTTAAGTAATTCACTGAACTCGTTCAAATGAACGCGTTCATCAAACAACAAATTCAAAGAATTAATTCAATTGCAATAGTTCTTTTTATTAAATCAAATGAATTAATTCACCGGTGAACGCGTTCAATTTTATAAATCGAACGGAAAAAAAAGTGAATTAATTCCTTACTGAATTAATTCACTACTGAATTCGTTCAATTTCATTTTCGTTCAGTGAATTAAAAAAAAAATAATAAGTTCACTGAATTGAAAAAAAAATAAAATAAGTTCACTGAATTGAAAAAAAATAAAATAAGTTCACTGAATTCAAACTTGTTTTCTGCCGTTCAGTAGAAGAAAACAATAACGTACAAATACAATTTTTAAATAAGCAATTTTGCAGCGTGTGCTAGTAAAAATAAACAAATTAGAAACCGGATGCTGTTTATCAACCTACATGATTCAAAAATAAAGCCTTTTACTATTAAAAATAAAAACTTTACTTTTATAGATAAATTTGGAAAAAAAATATAACTATTAATTTTTCAAACCAGTTATATAGTTATATTTTTTTCCAAATGTATCTATATCTGTAAAGTTTTTATTTTTAATAGTAAAAGGCTTTATTTTTGAATCATGTAGGTTGATAAACAGCATCCGGTTTCTAATTTGCTTATTTTTACTAGCACACGCTGTAAAATTGCTTATTTAAAAATTTTATTTGTACATTATTGTTTTCTTCTACTGAACGGCAGAAAACAGGCTTTTAATTCAGTGAACTTATTTTATTTTTTTTCAATTCAGTGAACTTATTTTATTTTTTTTTTCAATTCAGTGAACTTATTATTTTTTTTTTTAATTCACTGAACGTAATTCTATTTTTTCTTAATTCACTGAACGTAATTTTATTTTTTTTTAATTCACTGAACGAAAATGAAATTGAACGAATTCAGTAGTGAATTAATTCAGTAAGGAATTAATTCACTTTTTTCCGTTCGATTTATAAAATTGAACGTGTTCACCAGTGAATTAATTCATTTGATTTAATAAAAAGAACTATTGCAATTGAATTAATTCGGAACAAAATAAATCGAACGAAAGCAAATATGAATTAATTCCATTCAATATATGGTACTTAGTGAATTAATTCATCGAATTTTTAATTCAGAATTGAAAAATTGAATTAAGGAATTAATTCTTCAAAGCTCTGTGCGTGATCAACTGTTGCAGATGCTTTGCTGCAGCTCAACAACTGCGTTTGCTTTTTAGAACGGTTTGCAAAAAATAATAAAAAACATGCTCGCAATAACATAAACAAATATTATTGAAAATCTTGATGGTAAAAATGACAATTTTTTGTTAAGTTTTAATAAAAAGAGAAATAAAAGAAAGATAAAGGTCGTTTTATCTCTCTTTTATTGTTGTTTTATTGTTTACTAAAAATCCAAAACATGCTAAAAAATAAATATTATTTAAATTTTTATTAAAAATTTTTATATAGTGCACTACTTACTCTTCCATTATGCACCAACATTTAATTTTCTTTTTGTATTATTATATTATTTTGTATGATTTTAACATAAAAATTTAGAACGCGCACTATTGCATCAGAAATTAAAATGATGCGATAGTTGCAAAAATTTGCGGCAGCACTGTCAATTGTTTGCATAAAAAAACGTTTGACGTAGTAGTAGTGCACTATATAAAAATTTTTATATAGTGCACTACTTACTCTTCCATTATGCACCAACATTTAATTTTCTTTTTGTATTATTATATTATTTTGTATGATTTTAACATAAAAATTTAGAACGCGCACTATTGCATCAGAAATTAAAATGATGCGATAGTTGCAAAAATTTGCGGCAGCACTGTCAATTGTTTGCATAAAAAAACGTTTGACGTAAATCAATGCTGTCAAGTGATGCTTTTTTAAACGTTTTACTTTTATTATGCCGCAGTGATGCCTAACTACTGCATTTACGAACGTACCCAATTTTTTTAGGTAAACTGGTTTTTCTAATTTACCACGAACAATGCTGATAACATAAAAAAAGGTTATATTCGTAGGCAAATAACAAATAAGATTGAATAATCAAATAGAAATAAACTTTTACCGTCAGCCCGAAAATAGTTCAAGGAATACAAAGGCCTCTTAATTATAATAAGTTGTTAATATTTTTTTAAAAATTTGCAGCTAACGCATTATTTGTTTCTATGTAGAAGCGTAATAACTTTCTTTTTTTTTGTGGGTGTTATCATCCCTCAGCACAGACCTTTAAAAATATAATTCCTTGATTCGATTGTTAAATCTGATTACATTTTGTACGTTTCGCGATTATTGATTGAATTATTGCCTACTTTATTCAATCAATATCTTTTTTAAAGAATCAATTTGATTTTTGTTGATTCTTGCCCTGATTTATAGTTCGCGAATTAAATCATTAAAAAATAATTCAATCGAATCAAAATTAAATCAATTTAAATTTGGATAAATCACATCCTGACTTTTTTCAATATAACTCATTGATTTAAAGTGATAATAAATTATTCACTGAATCATAAAATGAATCATATTTAATGTGAGTATATTTAAAAAAGAATTGTATTTTTCTTACTTAAACACGTAGAAAATATTACTGACGTGGGACCATATATAATCATATCTAAAATTATATTTTTAATCTTGCACCATATATGGAATCATATATAATCATATCTTATATCATTTAATGTAATATATAATCACATATAAAAATATCTTACATCATACAACCAAAAAATTTTTATAACAGGGCATATATTACTATATCTCAAAATATATGGCTTATATGCCACAATATGTGATCATATATTATGTTATATATGATCATTTATAATTATATATGACAAGAGATCTGTCATATCTCGTTATGTATAGCATATATGGTTGATATCTAATTTTATAAAAGACAATATATAAAAATATATGGTTATATAAGGTACCACATAAGAAACATATAATTATATATGGCTATTCATGACAACATATATACTCACATATTATAAGATAAAACAAGTTATTACTATATACGACTATATACAAATTTTTTTGATCGGGTACACGAATAGTACCCCGAATTTTAGTAAATGGCGAACACATTGCATGTGTTGCGTATTTTAAGGTTTTAGGAATATATGTAGACAACCAGTTGTCGTTTCTTCATCATATTAATGTTATTACTTCGAGAGTAATATTCACTTTGAAGACTGTTCATAGTTCGTGTTATAGTCTGCCCCTAAAAATCAGAAAGCAAATTGCACATGCATTACTTATGCCTATTATTTTATACGGGCTATTTTCTGGTCCAACTGCTACTCAATTTGATAGGCTGAAAAGAACATGCTTCAATAGAATTATTCGGTACGTTTACCATCTACGGCCTCGGGATCGGGTATCACAATATGCTACTGATTTTTGGGATGTAGTTTTGATGATTTTGTAAGTGTAAGGTTGCTTACACTATTTTACAAAACAGTTAAATACGGTTCACCTACATATCTTTCGGAACGATTTGCTAACTCTTCACGGACATGTGGTCTTACCTACCCACCACATGATACAACTCTCATGGAAAGATCGTTTCTCATACGCGTTATTCGTTTATGGAACAATGTCATACCATATGGTCATAAAAATTTATCAAATTCTGTTAAAAACTTTGCAAATTTGATTCTTGGTCTAATTTAGAATAAATCGCTGTTGATTTCTTTTTGTGTTGTTATAAGTGTTTGCTTTTGTCTTTGCCCCAATTCGTGCTTGGGGATGCAATGTATTATTTTTTTTTTGTATTATTTTTTCTTATATTGTATATAATAATCATTATATTTAATTTAACTTACGTTAAGTTTAGTTTTGTATTATAAATACTTTTGTGTTAAAATGTTCAATTAGCTCTGTAATCAGCTTTTGGCCTGAATAGGCTTTTTTGTTACTATAAATAAATGAAATGAAAATAAATGTGTTGTCAACTTTTGTTGTGACAAAAATATTCTACTTTAGTCGATTTTTAACCATAAAAATCGCAAGATTTGGTGCAAGGCACAAAGTTGTCATCATTAGCTACATTTGTTTTGTTTGTTTTCAGTCTGTATTGGCATACCTGCACATTAAGGCAGGTAAACAATTTGACATAGCCGCGTTTTTGGCTTACCTGCACAAAAATTCTTGCAAAATTTGGTTGTGCAGCTAAGTCAAAATTAATGTACGAATTAAAATAAAACATCTTTTTAGCAGGATAAAAAAAATCGGAATGATTTGTTGTGATGAGAAAAGACATACTAACATATTTCATGAGTTGTGCCACCATACCATTCCATTCGCCTGTTTGAGCATCTTTTGCACCATACTTACGGTCAGGCACCAAATCTAATATATAATCGAAGCCCACATCACGGGCCACCATTTCCAAAACATCTACACAAAAACCAAAAAAACGCTCATTACCAGTAAAGTTTTTACCATAATGCATCATTACGTATGGTGTTTCCTATTCCAAAAAGAAAAATTAAAAATAAACAAACATAAAAATTGATGAAATTAAAGAAAATATTTACCAATATTGTTATCACAACCAGGGTCACATTCATCGAACCAGTGTCAAAAAACAATGAGGGCTCAGTGATGTTCAAACGGCTTTGAGGTGACCACTCGCCGACTTTCACAATCGAATGTTGTTTTAATTTAACCAAATCTAATTTAAATTGTATCCTGCGTCCTTCCTTAAATTGTATGGGACCGGTGAGACCACGCCATTCAACCTATAAAAAATCCCCACACCGAAAAATTTCTCAGTTACTTGCTACTAAATTTTCAAATTTAAGCCTCGTTTAGATTATGACACAAGTGTGTTATATATGTCAGAAATGTGTTGTATAAAGAAAATGTATAATAGTGTGAAAACAATTCGTTACACACATGTCAAAAATGGTTACCATATTTTAAAAACAACTTTATTTTTTGAAATATTTCATAAAGTTACTACTTGTCTAAACACAAGTGTTGTGTTATTCACAAATAAATGTAAACAAATATTAAAAACAACTAATGGTGAAAAAATTAATAATTAGAAGAAAAAATAACTGTTTTCATTTATTTGTTGTTTGTGTCGATAATAGTATGAACACTGAAAAGATTTTCTTGACAACCAGACAATTTTATCACACTTTTCGTCATACTTGTGTGAAGAAAAGTATAAACCCTTATGTGATAATGTGAACGGGGCTTTACTGAGGCTCAGTTAAAAAAATTAATTGAAGAAACTAAATTATTAGTTGAAAATAATGTCAATATGTGTAACTGAGAAATCAGTTATTTGTAACGATTTTTTAGTTAAAATTTAATAATTAATAAATAGTACTAACCAATTTGTTCAGCAATACTGCCGTGGCAATTAAGGTGCCTATTCCTACTTGTGACTCATTGTGACCATCATAAGACTATTTTTAAGTCCGAGGTGCCTATTCCTACGAAAAGTCTGTGACTCTTAGGTGTGACTCTACCACACTGAACCAAAAGTCGTAAGTGAAATCAACATAAAAATTTTGTTACTTTTTGATGAAACGAATTGTTAAGACAATATATTTTTTATTCAAATTGATGTGTGTTTTTTTTAAATCAACTGCTTTTTTTTAAATGAACATACTTATTTCCGTCAATAATTCTCTACAAATTAATTGTTGTTTTGATAACTTTTTATCCATTTTTTAACAAAATTTAATTTGTTAACTCGAAAAAATTTTGTAAAAAGGCAGTAACGTAAATTTGATATAATTTTTCTTCAATTTGAAAAAAAGAGTATTAAATCTGTGGAAAAAAGTTTAGTGAGGTTAGTTTTGTCGCGTCATTACTCGTGCTGGAAATTGACATTAAGTGTTTTTGTTTTTCAAAGTATAGATAATTAACAAATTCAGTGACTTAAAGTGAATTGCTAATTGAAGATTTATTAATTTTAATGTAAATAAATTTATATAATTTTGAACGTTCTCAATTAAATCGGACATTTAAATTTCTGTCATTCATTTTGATGATAGGAAAACTATTAATGAAAGTTATATAATGTATTTGAATTATTAATTTAAATAAAGTTATATGTTTTCTCTACATATAAAAGAATAACGTGACTGACTGACTGACTGACTGACTCAACATCGCCCAGCCCAAACCGCTGAAGCTAGGAAGTTGAAATTTGGTATGTAGGTTCCTCTTTCGGCGTAGACGTCCGCTAAGACGGGATTTTTGGAAATTCCTACCGGAACGGGCAAAAAGGGGAAAAGTCTCCCCCTTGGCGGCCTGCCAAAACCCCTTTGGCTAGAAAGCTGAAATTTAAGATATGTGTTCCTTGGAGTATGGGCTAACTTTTCTGGAAAGTACTTACTGGAATTTTGGACAGGGGCGTTGTAAAAATGGGGGTTAAAAAGGGGAAAAAGGCCCCCCTTGACGGCCTGCCCAAACCGCTGGAGGTAGGAAGTTGAAATTTGGTATAAAGGTTCCTCCACTATCGTAGACATCCACCAAGACGGGAGTTTTGGAAATTTTTACAGGGACGGGCAAAAAGGGGAAAAAGTCTCCCCCTTGACGGCCTGCTCAAACTGCTGGAGCTATGAAGTAGAAATTTGGTATGTAGGTTCCTCGACCGGTGTAGACGTCCGTTGAGAAGGCATTTTTGGAGATTCTTATCGGAAGGGGGGCAAAAAGGGGACAAAAAAGTACCTTTTTCCAAAAAAAGTACCTTTTACCAAAAAAAGTACATTTTTCCAAAAAAAGTACCTTTTTTCAAAAAAAGTATTTTCTTCAAAAATAAGTACCTTTTTCCAAAAAAGTACCTTTTTCTAAAAAAAGTACCTTTTTCCAAAAAAAGTACCTATTTCCAAAAAAAAGTACCCTTTTCCAAAAAAAGTACCTTTTTCCAAAAAAAGTACCTTTTTCCAAAAAAAGTACCTTTTTCCAAAAAAAGTACCTTTTTCCAAAAAAAGTACCTTTTTCCAAAAAAAGTACCTTTTTCCAAAAAAAAGTACCTTTTTCCAAAAAAAGTACCTTTTTCAAAAAAAAGTACCTTTTTCCAAAAAAAATTCCTTTTTCCAAAAAAGTACCTTTTTCCAAAAAAAAGTACCTTTTTCCAAAAAAAGTACCTTTTTCCAAAAAAAAGGTACCTTTTTCAAAAAAAAGTACCTTTTTCCAAAAAAAATTCCTTTTTCCAAAAAAAGTACCTTTTTCCAAAAAGTACCTTTTTCCAAAAAAAGTACCTTTTTCCAAAAAAAAGTACCTTTTTCCAAAAAAAGTACCTTTTTCCAAAAAAAGTACCTTTTTCCAAAAAAAGTACCTATTTCCAAAAAAAAGTACTTTTTTCAAAAAAAAAGTACCTTTTTCCAAAAAAGTACCTTTTTTCAAAAAAATACCTTTTTCCAAAAAAAGTACCTTTTTCAAAAAAAAGTACCTTTTTCTAAAAAAAATTCCTTTTTCCAAAAAAAGTACCTTTTTCCAAAAAAAGTACCTTTTTCCAAAAAAAGTATCTTTTTCCAAAAATAGTACCTTTTTCCAAAAAAAAGTACCTTTTTCCAAAAAAGTACCTTTTTCCAAAAAAAGTACCTTTTTCCAAAAAAAGTACCTATTTCCAAAAAAAAGTACCCTTTTCCAAAAAAAGTACCTTTTTCCAAAAAAAGTACCTTTTTCCAAAAAAAGTACCTTTTTCCATAAAAAGTACCTTTTTCCAAATAAAGTACCTTTTTCCAAAAAAAAAGTAGCTTTTTCCAAAAAAGTACCTTTTTCCAAAACAAGTACCTTTTTCCAAAAAAAGTACCTTTTTCAAAAAAAAGTACCTTTTTCCAAAAAAAATCCTTTTTCCAAAAAAAGTACCTTTTTCCAAAAAAAGTACCTTTTTCCAAAAAAAGTACCTTTTTCCAAAAAAAAGTACATTTTTCCAAAAAAAGTACCTTTTCTTGAAAAAAGTACCTTTTTCCAAAAAAAGTACCTTTTCTCGAAAAAAGTACCTTTTTCCAAAAAAAGTACCTTTTTCCAAAAAAAGTACCTTTTTCCAAAAAAAGTACCTTTTTCCAAAAAAAATTCCTTTTTCCAAAAAAGTACCTATTTCCAAAAAAAGTACCTTTTTCCAAAAAAGTACCTTTTTTCAAAAAAAGTACCTTTTTCCAAAAAAGTACCTTTTTCCAAAAAATGTACCTTTTTCTAAAAAAATGAACCTTTTCCAAAAAAAAAAGTACCTTTTCCCAAAAAAAAGTACCTTTTCCCAAAAAAAATATATTTTTCCAAAAAAAATACCTTTTTCAAAAAAAAGTACCTTTTCCAAGAAAAAGTACCTTTTCCCAAAAGAAGTACCTTTTTCTAAAAAAATTTTCCTTTTCCCAAAAAACATACATTTTTTCAAAAAAATACCTTTTTCAAAAAAAGTACCTTTTCCAAAAAAAAGTACCTTTTCCCAAAAAAAAGTACCTTTTTCTAAAAAAATTTTCCTTTTCCAAAAGAAGTACCTTTTCGAAAAAAAGTACCTTTTTCCAAAAAACATACATTTTTCCAAAAAAACACCTTATTAAAAAAAATACCTTTTCCAAAAAAAGTACAAATAAAGTACTTTGTAAAAACAAAGTATCTTTTTCCAAAAAATTTCGTTTTTCCAAAAAGTACCATTTAAAATAATATATAATTTCAAAAAAACTACTTTTTTCCCTCCCCCCACGGATATCTCCACTAAAACAAGGTTTTTTGATATTCGGCATAGACGTGCGCTAAGACGGGATTTTTGGAAATTCCTACCGGAATGGGCAAAAAGGGGAAAAGTCTCCACATAAACAGTCTCACAAATTGGAAAAGTGCCTGCCCAAACCACTGGAGGTAAAAAGTTGAAATTTGGTATAAAGGTTCCTCCACTGTAGTAGACATCGACTAAGTTTGTATTTTTGAAATTCCCTACAGGATATCCCAAAAGGAAACTCGGTATGTGAGTTCCTCCTTCTGTGTACATAAAAGTCTCCTCCTGATGGCTTGCCCAATCCCTTTTGGCCAACCTAAAATTTTAAATATGTATTCCTTGGTGTAGACTAACTCACCGGCAACGTAATTTTTCTATTTTGGAACAGGAACATAGTAAAAATGGTGGTTGAAAGGGAAAAATGTCCCCACTAACGGCCTGCCCAAACCGCTTAGGCAATGCAGTTGAAATTTGGTATGAATGTTCCTCATCCATCGCAGATAGCCGCGATGATGGAATTTTTGTAAATTCCTAAAGGGAGGGGCAAAAAGAAGAAAAGCCTCATCTTGGGGGCCGGTAAAAACCCCTTCGGCTAGAAACCTGAAGATTAAAATGTGGGTTCCTGGAGTAAGGGCTAACTTATTACAAAGATACTTTTTTGAATTTTGGACAGGGTCGTTATAAAATGGGGGCTCAAAAAGGGAAAGTTGCCCCTTAACGACCTGTCCAAACTGCTGGAACTAGGAAGCTGAAATTCGGTACTTAGGTTCCTCTTCCAGCCTAATTCCAACCGGGAGGGACAAAAAAAGAAAAAGTGTCCCCCTTGACAGCCTGCTCAAACTGCTGGAACTAGGAAGCTGAAATTTCCTGTCGATGGATTTTCGGAAATTCCTACCGAGAGGGGCACAAATAGTAAAAGTTGGCTAGAAACCTGAAATGTAAAACATATGTTACTTGGAGTATGGGCTTTTTGGACCGGGAAGGTGCTTTTTGGACAGGGACATTGCAAAAATGGGGATTAATGAAGCGAAAAGTGCCGCTTAAAGGCCTGCCCAAACCGCTGGAGGTAGGAAGTTGAAATTTGGTATTAAAGTTTCTTCTTTATTGTAGACATCCGCTAAGATGAGATTTTTGGAAATTTCTACAGGTAGGGTCAAAAACAGGAAAAGTCTCCCCCTTAACGGCCTGGCCAAACTGCTGGAACAAGGGAGCTTAAATTCGGTATTTGGGTTCCTTCTCCAACGTTGACGTCCCCTAAGATGGTATTTTTGGAAATTCATACCGGGAGGGGTAAAAAGGGAAAAAACTTCCCCCTTGACGGCCTGGCCAAACTGCTGGATATAGAGACCTAAAATTATGTATGTAGTAGGTTCCTCCTCCAACGCAGACGTCCTCTAATACGGAATTTTTGGAAATTCCTACCGGGAGGGATAAAAACGGAATAATTCTCCCCCTTGATGGCCTAACCGAACCCTTCGGCTAGAAACCTGTAATATATAATATGTTTTCCTTGGAGTATGGGCTAACTTATCGACAAGGCATTTCTAGGACTTTGGACAGGAAAGTGGTAAAAATGGTGGTTCAAAAGGGGAAAATTGCCCCCCCCCCCCTAAAACTTAAAGAACAAGTGTATATGAAACACTAAAATTAAGAAACTAAATAGGAAACGAGTGGAATTGAAACACTACACAAGTGGAATGAAATGGATATAAACGTTGAACGAGTGGAATTGAAATTATAGACAATGCAAATGGATTGGAAGAGGGAATTACCTGTTCAAACACTATCCACGGAATATGAAACTTATGTAGCATTGAAACATACTCTCCAAAAAGTTAAACAAATTTTCTAAAAGAGAAAAAACCTTAGAAAAGGAATGGAATTTATATATTCCGATATTTAAACTTCATGTAACGAAGCACCGGTGGAAGAAACCGACGCAGTAAATTTTCCAACTGAATTTGTGAATTTACTTGAATTGCCAGGTCTACCTTTACATAAACTGGAATTAAAAAAAAAAACTTTAAGGCACGCTAACAACCCTGCTTTACGTTATTTATTTTCATTCAAAACACAAATGAACAAAACTACTTACGGGTCTATCTACCTAAGTTCGCACTTTACCAAATTATCTTAACATACACACGTATATTGCAATTTATTATAGATTCATTACTAACAATCCACTTTCATGAGAAAAAGTGATCAAATATTTATTTTAAACCCATTGTTGTGCAGAATTATTTATTTGTGGTGGCTGGGTGAAGGCTTTAAATAAAAAAACTTTAAATAAAAAAACGAATTTAATAAAAATTGTGGGGGGCGCAGCCCCCCCCCCCTTAACCTTTAAGGCACGCTAACAACGTAGCGGGCTGCGCCCGCTAGTTGTATATAAAATGGTACATGTGTTTTAAATGAAGAGATTTTAGTATGTGCTATATTATAATTTCAATTTTATATTTAATTATTTTTTATATTTTATCAAATTCATTATAAAAACGACATTGTATGTATATTGCTTAAAAAAATTTGAAATTGGTGAAATATAAAAAATAATTAAATATAAGCCTAAAAATTAATAATAAATTTCACAATTTTCTTGAGCGTAAGAGTAGTGTGTTTATGTATGTTCTAAATCAACTTTTTCATACTTGATTTGTATGAAAAAGTTGATTTAGAACATACATAAACACACTACTAGTAAGGTTTGTTTTTTATATATAAAAATTTTTTTTATTTTCGATATTTCGCTACTCCATTGTGTAGCATCTTCAGGAAATAACAATTAAATTAATAAATTAACAAATTATAAACAATTTGAAAGTTTGAAAAAATTTGAAAATCATTTGTCAAATATAAATAGTATGTATACATTTATACCAGTAAACAAAGTCTTTGGTATAAAAGTATAACAAACAAAAATATTAATAATTAACAATAAAAAATGTATTAATATAATGTGTTATAAATTAATGTAATGTATGCTATTTCTTTTGTATTAAATATCTATAATTCTGTGCTACATTTTCTGTATCTGCCTTAAAGTTAATTCTATTTGTTGTGGATGTATTAATTATCTGTAACTTTTGTAATATATAACGACGTTTATAATTATGTTCTGTGTTTAAAACTGATACATTTTCAAAGTCAGGATAGTGATTCAAATTTGAACAATGAGAAGATAATGCTGTCTTTTTTGAATTTATATGTCTATATTTCTGATCTGATCTATGTCCAGCTATTCTAGTTCTCAATTTATTCTTCGTTGTACCTATATATACCTTATCACAATGCTCTCCGTCATTTCCACTACATGGTATTTTATATACTATATTTGACATGTCCAATTTCTGTATCCTATCCTTTGTCTTACTGTATAATTTATTTACTGTATTGTATGATTTAAAAGCTATTTTATATCTATTAGTATTTATTATCTTTGATTTCTCCAAACGTTCTGATATTTCCGGTACATAGACCATAGACTTGTAAATTTTCTGTTCAATTAAATTTCCTGTGTTATTATTCTTTCTAAATTTATATTGATTTATTAATGAGCAAATTAATCCTATCGGAAAATCATTATCCCTTAATAAATCCTTAATTATTTTCTCATTCTTTCTATGAAATTCTCTGTCACTAATATTCAATACTTTTTCTATCAAATTCTTCGCAGTGTTAATAATGATTTTCCTATTATGTTTTGAATAAAAATTAATAATTCTACCTGACGCTATTGGTTTCTGATACCAATCCATTATCAAATTATTACCTCTTCTTATTACCAAAGTATCTAAATAAGGAAGTTAACAATCATGTTCCTTTTCCATGGTAAACTTAATATCAGAACTAAATTCATTTAATGCTATTAACATATTATCAATTGCATTTTCAGAAATGACACAAAACAGATCGTCCACATATTTAGTATTATCTTAGGCCTAACATCAAGTTTTTTAATACAAGTGTCCAATAATTCTTCCATAACTATATCAGCCACAATTGGCGAAGCAGGGGATCCCAAACCTTACGCTCAAGAAAATTGTGAAATTAAAAATTGAAAAAGAAGGTTAAATAAACGACAAAAATTAATAATAAATCGATAAAAAATTAATTAATTAAATAAAATGCATTGTTGAATTTAATAAAATGCATTTGTAAAACAACAAAATCATTATGCAATTTAATTAAATATAATTGTTAAGTCAACTAATTTTTGTTAATACATTTGACGATATTTTGTCAAAATAATACTACATAAAATAGTTAAACGTCAAAATATAAATCTACTAAACAATGCGTTAAATTGATGGACAGGTTTTGTTAGTTGTATAGTGATCACCAGAGAAGACAGAAAAAAACAAAAGCCGACGTGTTTAAAGCAAAAAAATATTGGAAAAAAGCTAGAAAAAAGCAAAAGTAGAAAAACTTGGAAAAACAACACTTTAAAAAATAAAAATTCAAAGTTAAGAGAAAAAACATTTTTTTCTAAGCAAAAAAAGCATTTTTGGGCAAAAAGTCTTTAAATTTGAAGCTCAAAAATCTTAAGAAAAAGCTATTTTAAAGCTAAAAAACGGAAATCCAAAAAAGCCAAAATAAGAAAATATGAATAAAACAAGCAATAAAAAGCATAAAAAGCAAAAACAGCAATTTTGTCTTCTCTGGTGATCACCCATTCACCAATTTAATATGGATTTTAGTTGATTTCACAGCTGTTTTTGGTTCAGTGCATGTATTTGTTGTTGAAAAGTCACAATAAATTATATTTATCCAAATTTTTGTTTGAAAACTTCAAAAAATTAAGACCTGTAGCGGTGTTCTGTAACTATGTGAGAAGTTTCTCACATAAAAATTGCAACTGTGCCATATTTAAAACAGAGTGAGTATCATAATGTCAAATTTAGCAAGAGGTATGTAAAAACAATTTACTTATATTCTGTTTGAAATTTTGTGACTCACCCTGTTTTAAATAGCGTAGACACATCGTAGAGTTGCAATTTTTATGTGAGTAACTTCTCACATAGTTACAGAACACCGGTACTGGTATCGACGCAATTATAACATTGACAAATAAAATTTAAATTTTTTGAATTTTATTGTTGTTTTGCATGAGAAGTTAAGAAGGGAATAAAAATCTATCCTTCTAAAATTGCCATATATTAGTTAGCTTAAAATTACAAAAATTTTGTAGATTTAACAGGTTTTGTTTTTGCTCTTTTTGTCGTACACCACTGTATGGAAAGCAGAGCTGTAAATGGGTCATTCTTTTTTGATTTCAATTCATTACATTACAAAAACATTTAATATTCAAGAAGCAATTAATAATTTCATTGTAATTTATTTTTCTAATTAATTTGAATTAATTTGAAATCAATTCAATCCAAATGAATTGCAATTCATTTTGCCAAATTCATTGAAATTGAAAACTGTTGGCTCTGTGGTGTAATGGTTATCGCGTTGGACTTTTACACGTTAGGTTGCGGGTTCGCTCCCCAACCAAGGTAACATCAATTTATGAAAAATACTAATAGGTATAAGTTTTTTCTTTCCCTCATACATATCGCAGCATCCTCCTTTGGTGTTCCCATAGCACTTAACCCCACCGAAGTAAAACAATATAACAAAGTTCGCCAACACTTCTTTAGATGGCGCGCAGCAACTGTTCTAAGATGTTTCAACTCGCGCAATTACAGTGTTGCCATATTTGAAGCCCTTATCATTTCCCTTCTCCACTATCCCCTTTCCAAAGGAAGCACCACGTTAGTTAATAGGAAGAATTTCCTGAGTATTGCTTCTCTTTAAAAAAAATAATTTCAAATTCATTTGAATTGCAAATGAATTTTGTTTAATAGATCTAAAAAATACCTTTCATTTAGTATCAAATTTGTATATACATATTTCATTGGAACAAACACTAAAAAATACAAATAACAAAAAAAGGGGTCATTTTTATCCCAATTTTGAACATTCAAATATGAGATTGGTTAGCTGAAAATGTGCACATGTTTATTTTTTTCTATCTTCTCTATCCCATATCCAAATTGCATTTAAATGTGAGGGAACCACACAAAGAATGTCACTGTAAAGTAGGGAAGACACGATACAACTAGTTGTACAACTTGTTGGTCGTAAGCACAATTTTCATCGTGTGTAGGGCTTACGTACGGACATGTTGAACAAAAATCAAAAATCTTTGATTTTTCTCTTGGTCCGCAGACATGTCCGTTGGTGTATTGATAAGTCCGTCAGACAAATTGTCAATTTCTCATTTGCAATAGTGTTGCCAATATAGCGATTTTTTTCTATCTGAAAAAGCGCACTATTTTTTGTTAGCGGGTTTTTAAGAAATATACAATATATATATATATATATGGGCATAGGCGGTCTATAAGTTGTCTCCACCTTTCTCGACGTGCAGCTAGATCTTTGAGCTCTCCTATGTTGTTGACAGTTCTACCAAGGCTCTGAGATATGGAATTTATTTTCTGCAACGTAGATCGTCTCCAAGTGGTTTTAGGACGTCCTCTTTTTCTACTTCCCTGTGGGTTGTAAACAAAGGCGTGATTACATACTTCTTCAGCAGATTTTCGCAGGGTGTGGCCAATCCATCCAAATTTTCTTCTACGGATTTGTGTGTTAACATTTTCAACACCAGTTCTGACCCAAAGTTGTTCATTTGTGATTGTGCGAGGCCAGAAAATTTTAAGAATTTTGCGAAGACATCGATTAACAAAAACTTGCAGTTTATTTTGAATTACGTCTGTAACAAACCAAGTTTCTTAACCGTAGAGGAGTACTGAAAGAACACAGGCTTTAAAGATGTGTAGTTTGGTGTTGACACTGTAACTCGAAGAGTTCCAAACATTGTGGAGTTGTGTAAATAAACCTATTGCCTTTCTGATTTGATTTTCAATGTCCTTCAGAGTTCCTCCGTTCTCGTTAATCGTGCTACCCAAATATTGAAACTCTTCTACTTGATGAACTTGGCCGTGCATAACGTTCAAAGGTTCCGTTGATCTACAGTTAATGCGCATTTCCTTCGTCTTAGAGACGTTAATTCTGAGACCAACTTTGTGGGATTCTCGTGAAAGGTCATCTAGTTTTTCCTGCATATCACTAAGCCGATGAGCGAGCTCGCATTTATCATCAGCATAATCAAGTGATTCTAGTCGGACGTTTGGCCTAAGGTGGTCCCACATAATACCCCGTGGCTTGTTATCATAAGCACGCCTGGACACAGCATCCATTACAATAAGGAAAAACAGTGGTGATAGCAAGCAACCTTGTCTTACGCCCGAGATGGTGTTAAATGGTACAGACATTTTACCTTCATGGAGTACGGTGCATTTGAAACCCTCATAGCT
This sequence comes from Leucophora obtusa, assembly GCA_949987735.1. Lineage (NCBI taxonomy): Eukaryota > Metazoa > Arthropoda > Insecta > Diptera > Anthomyiidae > Leucophora > Leucophora obtusa. Next base: position 17,288,506 of record OX465300.1, read on the forward strand.
GCTCTGTATTGGAGAGATGATCTTATTTGGAGCCCCCATGTTCCTCAGTTCGGCCCAAATGCTCTCTCTATGAATAGAATGGAATGCTTTTTCATAGTCAATAAATAGGACATATAAAGGAGATCACATTTCCACGGCCTGTTCAATTATAATCCTAAGGGTGTTAATTTGATCGATACATGATCTACCGCTTCTGAATCCAGTTTGTTCGACACGTATCTTACTATCGACCTGTTTTATTATTCGTTCCAGTATGATCTTCATAAAAACTTTCATTACAGCGCAAAGAATTGTAATACCTCGCCAGTTGTTGCAATCAGTTGCATCTCCTTTCTTAGGAATATTCACTATAACCCCTTGCAACCAGTCCGTCGGGTACTCTTCTGAAATCCACAAATATACAATATTTTTATAAATTGATAGTTAAAAAAATATAAGACTGTTTAATAAATTTTTAAAATGCTACGTGATGAATGTTTACAAAATTTTAATTTTGTTTGAAATTTGTGCACAAAATTTTTCAAATTTTTAAATTTTAATTGGTAATTAAATACAAAGTAAAGTTTGATTTTAAGCATTTTTGTTGCCCGATGGCACAAATGGGTTAAAAAATATACTCAATTACTCCTTTTTAGCGATTTTATGTGGTCTGATTATTTATAACGTTTTTTAAAAGTTGACATCACGTTTTTTATTTTATTCCGCTCCAAAACACATGCGTCTCCTTCAAAATACTTTTTCAAATGGCATGTTGTAGAACTTGTCTGACCGTGTATTTCATAATTATTTTCAGTCCGACAACAAGTTGTACAACTAGTTGTACAACTAGCTGTATCGTGTCTTCCCTGCTTAAGGATAGTTACCGAGTTGATGTAGTTAATTAAGCTTAAACCACCATCCCAAGGCTGCTCGTGGTTACAAGTTATATTCTTTAAGAGTAGACTATGAGACTGTTCTAAAGTTTGCAGTCCAACGGCAAATATATAAACGGAATCAAAAACTAATGCTGGTTCAGCCTTAATTGAGCGTCTTTTACGATAATTCGCATTAAAACTTGTTTTATCGTCGCTCGTGCCAAGAGGGGCTTCCTTTGATAATTTATGTTCAAACTTAAACTTTTCCATATCTTTTAGGATTTCTTTGACAGCCACATCATTTACATCGACCAAACGGAATGAGGTAATATTTACAAAATTATATTTAAAATCTTCCAAATCAAATAATTCAATATCAAAGCTGGTAAATAAATAATGATACTTGTACTCGTTCATTTGTAGTCTTAATATCTGTTACAACAAAAAAAAAGTAAATTAAATTAAATGCCGAAAACTATTTATACAACTTATTGACAAGAAGACGGGACTAGGTTGGCATCCTATAAGAAAATGAAAATATATTATAACTAGGGCTTGGTAGTTCATGCAGTTATAATCGTCTTTTATGAACATTACACCGTACCACAAAAAAAAAAAGTTCGCCGAACACCATCGAATCTAAATTGTATTTGCAAGGCAGAGTTTCGCAAAATCCCTTTTTTTCTCGAACGTAGGGGTCACCTTTTTATATTTTTCGTTATACACTCAGAAAAAAGTTTGAACTAAAGTGAACTAAACTATAGTTCAAAACGAACTTCAGAAAAGTTCATTGAAATAAGTTAAATTTTACTTAAAGAAGCGAAAAAAACTTAAAATTTGGAAAATTTACTAAATGTGAGTAAAAAACTAGTTCATAAACATTTTTTGTATCATGCTATCTCTATTTTACACACTCCACTCTGGAACGTGGAGTCAGGGGTATGGCATCACCAAAAACAAAAGTTATAACGACATCGTTATCACTAGATGGCACTTTGTTCAAATTATTTCACAATTTTCTGTTTTTATTTAAATTGAAATAATAACAAACAAAAAGCAAAAAAAAAAAAATATTTTGCGCTTGATTTTTTCTTATTTTGCGCAGTTTTCAGCAATTCTTGAGTTTTTAAATATAGGCTCAGCTGATACTAAAGTGATACTAAATAGTTGCTCAAGTGATACTAAATTTCAGAGACCCGTACCGGTGAGTAGTGTAAGTTTTGACTTACTATCTCTATAATTAATAGTCTCTGCGTGGAGTACTCCAGCATTGTGAATCCGGCTTAATTTGTTTATTTCTTCATACTACAAGAATAAAATAAGTAGATTTATAATGAATTATTTTAATTTGTAGGGTTTCTTGCAGCTATTTATTTTTAAAATTAAAAATATCATGAAACAAGAAAATCCCGAAACCCAAAAAATCCCGAAAAACCCCGAAAGCCCGTGATTTAAATTTTCAAAATCCTGAATCCCGAGATTTTTAAAAACCAGTCACGTTCGGCATCCCTACTCTCAACCTATCCGAAAATGAGATGGGAGCTGGAAAAATAACACTTTTGCCCATATGGGTGCTCTACTGAATACCCTAAGAAATTCTCAAACTTTTACAACTCCATAGTGAATGTTAAAGTCGTTGTATTGAGTAAACGATCCACTACCCGAAAGTGAATGTTTTATAATATTTGTCAGTATCATATGTGTCCAATGCGTAAAAAGGAGAAAAACTCTTTTAACTCATTGTTCTCTCCTTAAAGTGTTACTTCAAGTAATGGAAACTTAAAATCAAAACAGCAGTTCTTGATAACTCGTATTTGGTTGCTAAACTTTCAAACAAATTTATGAAATCAATTGGCAGATAGTAATTTTGTTAATTTTTTTAAAAACCCTATAATTTGTTATGCTTTCTATACAAAATGAATGTCTCTTATCGATAAATTGTATCAGAAATTTATTATTGGATGTTTACATATATTTATACTTACACCTTTCAATAAAATATGTATGTTTTCGGAGTTTGTATCAATAATTAAGTTGTGTATTTCTTTTTCTTTCATTTCATATAAAATCTTTAAATAATTCCATGGTTCAACATGTCGAATATAAACCTCCATTGGTATACGTATCAAACGTCGTAATTGCATACGTCCTATAAATTAGAAAAACATAAAATTATTTTTATTTCATATGGGATAAATACTAGGTTATTCAATCGACTTTCTATTTTAATCGATTAATCGTGCAAATAATTATGTGGGTTTTTTCTTAACCGATTAATCGAATAAAATTTCAGAGTTAAACGACAAAAAATTTATGTAAAACAATATACAAATTTTATTCTATTTTTAATAATTTCATTATTTATTTGGTGCCTACTTTTTTTCCTATGTATAACGAATGATGACCTGCTTACTCGTTTTGTACGAAAGCTTTAGAATCATTTATTTTGAAAATAAAGGTTCCACAGAAAATATTTTTTATTTGTAAAAAAATTAATGTCTTAAAATTCTACAGGCACTTAAATGGTGTAGAGCAGAGGTCGGCAACGCCTATGCCCATGGGCGCTCTCTCACACCTACATAAGCTCACACATAGAACAAAAAAATAATCAGTCGCATACAAGATTTCAATGAAGTATGTTGTCACATCGCTTGTTTGCCAGATTTTTTACACTCTGCATAATGTTTATTTTATTGATACATTTTTTGATCATTTATTTTTAAGTTTTTTGTTTTTATTTTTTTTTTGTGTTGTTGTTTTCTGATATTTGTTTTCGTAGTTGTTGTTTGCTTTTAAATTTTTATTTTATATTCCCATTATAAACATTAAAAATTTTCGAATTATTATACAAACCTTCTTTGTCAGTGCATTGAGAGTGAGAGGCTGCAACTCACTCATACAAGCACAAAATAAGGTTGTATATGGTTGCCGATCCCTGGTGTAAAGAAACTTTCGAACCACCCTGTATGTTCAATGAGTTAGAGTAGAGATACAACCTTACGTCTGCGGCTGCGGATTCCACTGAGAGAAAACAAATTAAATGACTGGGGCTGTGGTGATGGTTGTTTTAATACATACATTCACATTTTCTTTACACGGATGTGTGCACATGTACTCTGTGCCCAATAAGCATTTGGAAGATATATCGAAAAGAATATATTACGGCAATATCTTCTTTTTATCGCCATCAACAATTTATCAAAGCAGTATTTTGAACATGTCTTATTTTAATCACTTGAAAGATATTTCGGCAATATTGGAAAAAATGTATTGCGAAGAAAACATCTTAACATCTCTTGGAAGTAAAACAAATAAATTGTTTGAAAATTTCATGTCATTTTGAAAATTTTGAGAAAAACGCGTTTGAAGTCTAAAGTTAATTTTTAGGTAAGAGAACAGCAAAATTTAAAAAAATTGTTAATGAAGAAAAGTTATATCTGCTACCTTACTACATGCCCACCAAATTTGGGACGAATCGGTTAATGGGTATTTGATATATTTAACTTATTAGTCTTAAAAACAATGGGAGATATATTATTATACATACACAGAAAAAACTAAAAACGACAACAAAATTGATTATATAAATTAAAATTTTAATTGATTTTGTACCTACCACTCAAATGATACTATTAACTACTAAAAATTGTATACGACTCATTGAAACAATTTTAGGTTAAAGTAGTAATAATATAAATTAAAACATTAATTGAAAATAAAAAAAAATAATTTCAAATTGTAAAAAAATGTCATGTTTATATATTTGGAGTACTGCATATGTGTTTGTTTTGTTTGTGAACTGCAAAGGTTTTCGTTCTTATACTATAAATTTTCTATATATGTGACAGCGCATAGAGAAAGGGACCTAAGGGTAAAAAAATCAATATTTTTTTTTATGGACAACATCTGAGCATCGAATGAGACCGATCCCATGCTCTCCTGCCCTTAGGTCCCTTTCTATCCTTAGGTCCCTCGCGTCACATATGCATACAGTTGAAAAAAAAAGTTTGGGAATTATACAACACATATAATTGATTTATTTTTATTATTAATATTTATTTGATTAGATATTTAAGTTTAATAATTTTTTCTGTGTAATGCTATTCATATTATTTTGTAAAAATGTTATAATTTTGTACATTTTTTAATTTATTTCGTATTTATACGTTTTAGGAGCTTATTTAAAAAATAAATAATTGAGAAAATTATTATTCAGATGTAGCGTAGGTTAAAACAAATTTTCTACTTTTTATGTAAAAATTATTTTTTAATAATTAACGATTAATAACTATAATTACGAATATGAAGTCCAAATTTCAAATTTATCAACGGCTATTTAGTTTAGACGTCATAATGTAGGCATTATAAAATATATTTTTTTAGACACACAAAAATCACAAATATATTATCAAAATTAGAATCAAATATATTTTGAGAAGTGGTTTTTAAGACCTCATATTCTTGCGATTTTTTTTTTTTTGTATACCTTTCTCCTACTAATTTCAGGAGATAAATTACAGTTCCTATCGAACATTAAAAAAAATATGAAAAAAAATAAAAAAAGTAAAAAAAAAATAAAATAAAATTTACAGAAAAATAAAAACAAAATAAAAAATAAAAAAATTAAAAAAAGTAAAAAAAAAATAAAAAAAGTAAAACCAAATAAAAAAAATTAAAAAAAAAAAAACAAATAAAAAAATTAAAAAAAAAATTTTTTTTAAATAAGAAAAAAGTAAAAAAAATAAATAGAAACAAAAACAATGAAAAAAAATAAGTAAAAAAAATTGAGTAAAAAGGAATTTTAGATATATTGGAAAAGTGGACGTTAAAGTAGGCATGCCGGGAAAAACTTTTTCACAAACATATCGGAGCAGTGTGAATTAGTGCTGGTAAATTCGGTTACTTTTCAATATGTACTACTCGATATTTTTAATTTGGATACTCGATACTTTTAAAGTTTTTAAATTTGAAATTTTTTAAAAATTTTGAATAAAAATCTTTGAAAATATTTACGTTAATTCAATATTTAAATTCATAAAAATATTTTTAAATTTTTTACCATCTATTCATTGCGTTTTTTCATAGTTTTTTTAACATATACTTTCAAACATTTTACTCTAGATTTTTTCTTTTAGCAGAGTTGTAGTTTTGTAGTAAATATTTTAGCAGAGTCACATTTTTGTGGTAAATATTTTAGCGGAGTCACATTTTACTTCTCATATTTTTACCAGCACTAGTGTGAATATGGGTTCTATACAGCCGGTGGTATTTCACTGATGCGATCACCAACATACACGCAGAGACTTTTTATATATAAGGAAGATAAAATCGCAAATATAGCCCATATGGGCCTTAGGTCCAAAATGGACTGATCCTATCTAGAATCAATAGGCTTTGTCCTTGGGACCATGTGATTCAGTCAACCAAATTTCGAACTGCAGCGTGTAAACAAGCCAATTTTGGCAGACCTTTATGTGGGCACTAGGTCTAAACATGGACCGATTTTAACCAAAATCAACAGGCTTCGTCCTTGGGCCGACATAGGTTGGTGTACAAAATTTCAACAAAATGTTGATATTTGCGACCTACAGAGTGCGCACATGAATGCATGGGTAGACAGACAGACGGACATCATTAAATTGAAACAAAAAGTAATTCTGAGTCGATCCATATACTGAAAAGTACCCTGTGGGAAAACAGGGGTCAGTTGTAGTGAGAGTACCTGTCCCATGACTAGTGAAAACAGGACCGGTCTGAAAGTACCTACCCGGTGACCTGTCCCGTAACCGGTTAAAACGCAACTGGTCTTAAAGTACCGGTCTGAAAGTACCTGTCCCGAGACAGGTGTAAATGGGACTGAACCAGTGGTACAAATATTAGAGTTGTCAATTATTCAGATTTTTATTTTGATCGATTAACACTTACAGGGAATTTTTCGACCAAACTTCGTGGAAATATAGATCTATGCCAAAGAAATATTTTTATTATTTTAATAGCTTTGCAGCAGCCCCTAGCGCAGATATTGGGAATTAAAGTTCGAACGTTAACATACTGCTGGACCCGAGCGGTTAAGATTTTTTTTAATTTTGTTTTTATATTAGGTTTGTTTTTTTCAAATTTTATGTCTATAACTATAACGACATGTAAAAAAACGACTACCCGTACTTACGTGACTTGTTTTTATTTTTTGTAAACAAATAAAATTTAAACTTTTGGACGAAATCTGTTTTCGTATATGGGCTTGCCCGTAACGCGAAATAGAGCAATTACCTTGAGTGGCATGCTCTCCCTTTACTAACAACCACATAATTGATTTGTTAGCATTTGTTGTTTTTAATATTTTATCAATTTTAAAATACTAAAATATCAAAAAATTCTATGACAGATACTTTTGTTTACATTTAAAAGAGAAAAGCCAAGAGTTTTCAAGACTTGGCAGCATTTTTATAACTACTTAATTTTTAAGAAGCTAAATTTATATCTACTTAAAATTTTTATAAATACTTAAATATGTATGGAATATTTAAGTATATAAAATTCGAAAAAACAAAGCTATTATTTCCATAACTAAACTCTACATAAAATTTGTAGAGTTTTTGAATTTTATTAAAAAATTTTATTTTGCTTTAAAGTTTAAACTTTAATGTGAGAAAATTTGACAAATAGCTTGCAAATGAACACCATCCAAGAATGTGATATAAAAATATACATACGCCTTGTGGAGCTGCAATGCTACTGAGTAAAAAAATCGTTATAAAAAGGAATAAAAAAGTTAAAGTCGGGCATGCCGACTATATAATACCTTACACCAGTCTGGTTAAAAGCCAACTAATGCTAAAATGGACTTGTGTCAAAATTTTCTATAAAATGATAAAAGAGAAAATCGGAAATATAGCCCATATGGGCGATAGGTCCAATAGGATTTGTCCAATAGGATTTGTCCTTGGGACAACTGTGTACCAAATTTCATTGAAATATCTTCGTATTTGCGACCTGCAGCGTGTAAACTAGAGTTGTGTCGTTCATGAACGAACTAGTTCATTTGAACGGTTCAGTTTATTGCACGATATGACATCGTTCACCATTATTCGTTCTTTTCGTTCAATCGTTCATTTTGTTCCTTTTTTATTCATAGAAAATTTGTATCTATTTCTTATTAATTTTTTTCAAAAAATTAAATGTTTTTCTTAATAATTTCAGATTATTATTAAAATTGTAATTTTCTGATACTATTAGTCTATGTACAATGAAATTAATGTAAACATGTAACATCCAGTGCGCCAATAAATTGTCAAACGAACGACACAGTTCACGAATCACTGTTCACACACAATTCATGACAAAAAAAGAACGATAACAAAAAAAGAACGATTGCGCGATTTGAACGAATGAATTGTATTGAACGATAAGACCGAGTCACCAAAAAGAACGATTAAACCCAACTCTAGTGTAAACAAGCCAATTTTGGGGTACCCTTATATGGGCACTAGGTCTAAACATGGACCGATTTTAACCAAAATCAATAGGCATCGTCCTTGGCCCGACATAGGTCTGTGTACCAAATTTCATTGAAATATCTTCGTCTTTGCGACCTGCAGCGTGTAAACAAGCCAATTTTGGGGTATACTATAAGGTGGGTCTAGGTCCAATATTTTTTGGTGTTACAAACATCAGCACAAACTTATTATACCCTCTCCACGTAGTGGTGTAGGGTATAAAAACACTTGAAATTTTTTTGTTAAACACAATATTATCCTAAAAACTAAAATTATTTTTAACTAAAGCTTCAAAAAATATTTTAATTTTTGCAAAAATTGTTTTTTCGGACTCTATATTTTTTTATACTTACATATATAGTTTTTTAATTTCACTATTTTTTATTTCTTAAAAAATTATTTGAATTTTTGCATTTTAAAAATACAAAAAGTTTTTTTCCGACTTTCTATATTTTCATATATTTAGTTAGAAATTCTAATATGACATTGTCATGTCAAATTTTATTTGTTGTTCCAAAAAGATTGCAGTTGTCTCCAATAAGTGATGATTGGAGAACTCAAACTTGAGGTAGAAAAATATTTTATCTAAATACATATATAAAACTTAAAATTTTAAGGAACAGATTCCTTTAAAGAAAAGAAATCAGTTTTTTGTAAGTATGTAGGACATATCCCATCACCATTAAAGGACCTATCCCATGACCGGTCAAACGGGGGTATATTCGAGGTACTTCAACTATATTTGTGTGTGTGTTAATGTTGTTTTCTTTTCTATTTTTTCTTTTCCATTTTTTTTTTATTTGCTTGTAGTGTTTGTTTTTTTTTTTTTTTTATTTGAACAGAAACGAAAAATATATAACTTTACCATCAGCCAGCCATTGCTCAGACGGTAGAGCGTTTGCCTTACAAGCAGAAGGTTGTGTTATCCCCCTACCTCGACGCCAAAGAATGAGCTTCAGAAATGCTTAATAGTCCTATTCAGAACATTTTTGAGCATGCACCCTACGCCCAACATTGGTCGAAAATAATGAATTTTTGAACAAAATTTAATGTTTCTGAATGTGGCAAAATAAAGTCACGCCACTTAGATCAAGTTTTTTAATTTTGAACCATAAGCAAACATGTTCCAAAGGATTCGCCCCTAAATTTCCCGCCGCCCGCTCAAGAACATCGATAGAGAGCAAATTTTGTAGAAAAGGTCATATTTTCAAAAGCATCTTTTTTTATTTGTAAAAAAACTATATAGAAATTACTTAGGCCTGGTATCTTATGTAATATTAAACAATGATTAAGAAGAAAATCATTGTTTAGGTCTTAATTACAGTAACTTGTCGAATTTTAATCTCTGATTCTACTCTAAACATTGATTAAATTTAATTACAGAAATTTCTGTGATTAAGCCTTAAAAATAGATTTTTCACCCTACAATTCGTGTTAGTACTTACATTTTTTACTAATGTTGGTAACTTTTTAAAAAGTTTTACGTAGACCAATTACTTTCTAAAATAAACACCTTAAAACATCTCATTATGTCCTCTAAATGTTGTACTTCTTTAGTAACTTGCCTAGTAATGTATATCTTCTCTAAAAAGACCAATTTTAATTAGGAAATTTTTTGGCGGAAATTAGAATAATATGACATAAATTGGATGGTTAGAATCGGTCATAATATTGATATTCCTTTAGTACAAATAAGCCACGATTCGTGGGGGCAAAATTTGACCCAAAAAAGTGAAAACAAATATTTTCTTGTGCATGTATTTACGGTGTCTCAGAACAATTTTGCAGTTCTGCCATTTTGAATTGCAAATAATTTAAATTGTCGAATATTCTGTAAAAATATGAGATATAAGACCAGATCCTATGCAAGTCGCTCAACTACCGTTAAACGCCCTCTGATTGGTTCCGGTAAGACCTTAAATTTCAGCTAATGGGTATAATTTTTTTTATTATATTTTTTTCACATTTATTGAACCAATTTTTATTATTTATCAAAATTTACTCATAAAACTTAACCTACCACATGTCCATAAGTGACATGCGCGGTTTCAAACCGATTATTTTTTACGAAAAATTTAAAAAATAATAGAAAATATAAAGAAAAATCTTAAAAAGTGGACAAAAATTCATTGATTTTCCCTTTTAAGTAAAAAGTGTAAGTATTTCTTTACAGAATATTTTTATATTTCAAAATATAAAATAAATTGAAATTTAACATGTAGATCTAAATGTAGTGTCACCTATACGTGATAGTCCATACCTTAATATGTACTAAAAACTTATCTTATACATATACTTGTACTTATGTACTTATCTAACATATGAACCAAAATCGACCTTAAAATTATGCAACAAAATTTGAAATAGTTTTCATATTGGATTTTTTTTATTTGTGAATTCGTAGTGCCATCTAATTAAAATATTCAGCATTTTATGAAAATATCTTTTCTTATTGAGAATCCAACAAGATCCCACAAAATGAATGCTTTAAGTTTAAAAGATATTTTTTGTTAGGTATTATCTATTAACTTTGTATTTCCAATAATGTTTCTTGTTCGTGTTTTAACTCTTCGTTTTTCGAAGTCTTTTCGGCAATGTTCGTTTTCGATACCTGTATTTTCGAAATTTCAACAAGTGAATGTGAAAAAATAAATTTTGACAAATATTTCATTATTGAATGATTTATAAGTGCTAATTATTCCATAAAAAGTGATTTTTAAACAATACAGATATAATAAACTTTAAAAACAATGGTAAGTAATCAATATAATTTGGATTGTTCACAGGAATTACGAAGTTACTATACATTTTTATTAAAATTAATGAAAAATATTTTTCGAACAAATAAATTCATTTTATACGCAATCAGGTATACTGATTTAGTGCTTTTCGCATGAAATTTAGTGCTTTTTTATTTTGATAAATTTTGATAGTTTTTTCTATCATAATTAATTTAAAAAATATAATCAATACACCACATACAATTAATAGGAGTTGAAAAAATTCCAAAAATCTGGTGATTTAAATTTGATTTTTATTTTAATCACAACATATTGCATAAAATTTGATTTTCATTATATTTTTACCAGATAAATTTTAATAAATTTAAATTATATATTGAACGTGTGACACTGCCCTTATATTGTAGTTTAGCGCAGATTTTTTAAACATTTATAGGAAAAATTTTGGTTTTGCTTCGTATATTTGTGAAAAATCTAAAACACGCGTTTTTTTTACAAAAAGTGTTATACTCAAAAATGTTCTTTTAAATATTTAAAGTGGTATTATCGCAATAAAATTTATTTTGGCGACAATAACTGTATAATTTATTATTTTTTTTTGTTTCATACACGTTAAAATAATCACAATATAGCTACTAGGGTATTCAATCGATTAACCGTTACTCGATTAATCGATGAAATCCTTTCAAAAAATTGTTCGAGTAGTTTCAAATGGCCAGTTTCGAAACAACGATTTGAAATTGAAGAAAGTGAGATATGATTTATATAAATTTATATTGATTCAATTTTTAAAGAATTCGATATTGAAAGCAACCATTATTGGTTAAATTAGTTTGTTAAAATTGAATCAGTTCGTTTGATTATATGAAAAGAATCAACAAAAATCAAATTGATTCTTTGAATAAAATAGTGATGGAATTTAAGTGCTTATGGATTCGTTCAAAATCGAGTTACTCGGTTACTCGAACAAAGCAAAACCCGAGTAATTTGAATATCCTAGTAGCTACCCAGGTAGAAATTGCCGACGTGAAAAAAAATGTACTGGGAGAGCACGGTTTTTCTCGAAATGCCGGTACTACTTGAAACGTGCCTTATCAGTACTGTTTTCTATAAATTAACGATGGTTTTTTAATTCATAAACATTAGCAATTTAATTAATTTTACATACAGTGGTGGAAAATATAATAGAAACAGTTTAAAGCTTTTTTAATTTTATTCTCGTTACCTTATAAGATCAAAATAGTGGCTAATTAAACCCGAAAGGTGAGGAGATGGTCCAGAAAATTGTGCCGAATTTTAACGTCTATTTTTTTATTTTGTCACTTGTTTTAAGTGGGCGTGGCTTTATGAAAAATTAGCGATATCGACCTTTTATCAAATTACATAGTAATATTTGGCGAGTACTGATCGGATCTATTCAAACTGTATACTATTGGAAATCCTATAAAATCTCCTCAAATCCTGCATTATTTTCATCCATAAATATGTATGCAATTAAAAAAAAAATTTTTGAAAATAATACATTAATTTTTACCATTAAATAAAAAGTTATTTTTATTTAAGTTCGAAAATGTTTTAAACAAATGTTTTTTAATTTTTAATATAATTTATTGTAATTTAATACTATTTATTAGGATCGGCGTCAAACACTTATTTCCTCTTTCATTGTTCCAACGAAAAAGAAACGAATCGAAAATGTTGAGAGTAGTGAAACTATAATTATAGATGCACAAATATCAACAAATACTCTTGGTTCTTCAAATGGTGAGCTTAAATATACACATAGCCTAATTTAGCGCCTTCAGTATATCGATAAAATTTTGTTTTACGTAAATACATACTACTTTTCCCCAAACATATTGTACTAAAGTTTCATAACGAAAATCCAAGTAGTTCCAAAATGATACAGCCTTAGTATCTAAATTTTCCAAAGTTGTATTTTTGTTAAAATCGACTTTATTTTAGAGCAAGGTTTTGCTGTTACCGTACCAAACAAAATATTTTAAATAAAAATTTTTAAATACATTCAAACATATATATTGTAGTGGTCCAAAAAAACATGAAAGTTGGGATTTCGCTATATTGTATCCTTATGGATACTCTAACTTTGGGTTGATGTGGCAACCTCCATATCAGAGAAACGATTTGAATTTTATTTGATAATACCCTACGGGGAAAGGGACCGGTCCAAAGTGAATGCCGGATAGTTCCGAAGGGGGCAGGGACCGGACCTTGATCGGTCTTTTTGTTTGAAAGAGACACGACACTTTAACATGGCGTTGTCATTGGAAGGGACCAATTACCACAGTTTAGACACCTTAAGACACGTAAGGTGGTGTGTTTAAAAATAGCTTTTCAAATAAACTAATAAAAAATTAAGACTAAGGGCTTGACAACAAAACCTTCTGCTTGTAAGGCAAACGCTCCACCGTCTGGGCTAATATTGCTTCTGCATAATGGCTGGCTGATGGTAAAGTTATATATTTTTCATTTCTGTTCAAATAAAAAAAAAGAAAAACCCAACACTACAAGCAAAAAAAATGGAAAAGAAAAAAATAGAAAAGAAAACAACATTAATACACACAAATATAGTGGAAGTGCCTTGAATATGCCCCCGATTGACCGGTCATAGGATAGGTCCTTTAATGGCAGCATATTTAATTCCTTTGATGCAGTTGACTTGTTTTTTGCGTTGGCCATAATTAAATTAAAAAATCAATTAAAAATTAGAAAACTAGTTCAAAAACTCTGATAATATAAATAAAAATTTAAGAAATTCCCGTTAAGTTAAAAAGAAAAGTTAAATGAAATACCAATTTTTAAAACTAAAACAGCTTTAACATTAAAAAAAACGTCGAAAATACAAAACTTAAAATTTCTCAGCAAAAAATTATAGATATTTAAAATAAGCAAATCGTAAAAAAATAAAGTTAAAAATAAATAAAAGAGTAAAATGAATAAAAAAATATTTTTCAAAATATGCCGCGAATTTGTTTTTTATTTCGGTATCGGTCAAGGTTTTTAAAAGCAACAGTGAAAATAACGGATCAGAAAATACATAGAAAATTAATTCATTCACTTTTGTTCATATTTGTACTAATTTAGTAATATGCCTTCAGTTGACCGGTCACGGGATAGGTCCTTGGAGGGAAATTGACTCCTCATTCCCCGTAGGGTAGTTTTTTAAGGTTTTACAGATCATTTACAATAAAAATTTCAAAACAATTAACATCACACGGTTGCCATATTTTCTTCTAAAAAATTTTTTTACATTTTTTTGTAATTCTTGTTCTTTAATTATTAAGAAATATGTATATGAAATATCCGCTTTCTAAATTTCTTAGACTGGTTTTATTAGGAGAGCTTCAGAGTTAATGGGAAATATTCAAAAATTGTTTACCAACAACATATTTTTTCCAAAATTTGCCCGATCGGTTCATGAAGATTACGCCTATATGCTCTAAAAATTATTTAATTTAATAAAAAAATTTACACCAGGGCTGCTATAAAAAAATCTTAAAAACGTTATCCAAATTGCGCTATAAATGATTACGAAAAATTCCTTTTATTTTGTAAAGAGTTTTGTCGCGGAAATAACACAAGATTTAAAATTAGAAAAAATCTTAACGCGTTTGGGATCAGCAGCGTGTAAAATTTAAATTTTCAGCCAAAATGTCTCCGCTACTAAGCGCGACAAAGTTAAAAAAACAAAAAAGTAATACATGAAATTTCATTCTGAAATTTTAGTACGATATTATTGTTGACAAGTGCAAATAATTTTTATTCGGCATCTCGATGGCTCGAAATCAGGCTGTTCCCTTAAACGTATGTTTGGCGAGTTTGTTATATCTGTACTCGATACGACCGATAACGTGAATATTGGGACACAAGAAAAGTATTTCAAGGTAAACTATCCGATTTTAATGTTATTTGGTTTTTTTATCTTTGAGTCATCTCCGGAATTATGGCGTTACAGAAACGGAAACAAAATGATCAAATTTTGAGTACTTTTTGTTTTATATTAAGTTCGAAACAAATGAGGAAGTTTATTTTTTTACAAATACCAAACCATAACAAAAAAAGACCCAGAGAGGTACCAGTGATGGCGCTTTAAATCTATATCCAACAATTCTATATTTATTTATTATTCTTTTTGGGAGTCTTTTAATCAAAATCGGAGTGTTTATATTTGAATGCCTTCATTATTAGGTTTATACGTGAAAATACAATAATAATGAATTTGTCTTTAGATTTAGATTTACCTGACGTTTCTACTAGACAAAATAAGGCATCCAAGGGACTGCTAATGCAAACACACCCAAAGATGTGCTTGAGCTTGATCCAATCCGTTTAGGAGGTGAGAAGTTGTAAACAAAATAAACTTCAAAGAAATAAATACATACTAATTTCTTAGATCTATCATCAAGTTCCGGAATTAATTTAGACATTGGAAAATATATAGACAAAAAAATTGATGATTTCACTAAAAGACAAATATTAAGCCACCATTGGACTCCGTCTTTGGGGTATGTTTTTCCTTATTCGTCAAGAATTGTTTTAGGAAAAGAAATAAAACATTTCTTAAGCGCAAAACATTTAGAGATGTACAAAGAATGGATTGTTCTATCTGAATGCAAAAAAGGACTATTTTGCAAATTTTGTGTGCTTTTTGTACCACACCATGTAGGAGGTTATCAGAAAAACGTAACTCTAAAATCATTGGTTACTGTTCCTTTAACAAATTTTAAGAACCTCATTGGTACCAAAAGCGATTTGGAAAATCATGCCAAGCATTTGTACCATAAAAATGCATTGGCTTCTGGGAAAGCATTTATAAAAACGCATGATATTCCTGATCTACAAGTAGTAAATCAGATAAATTCCAATATAATGATTAAAAAAGCTAAGAACCGAGAATCCTTAGTTCCAATTATAAAAACTGTAATTTTTGTTGGAAGAAATAACATACCACTTCGTGATCATCGCGATTATGGACCTTTGCTACCTTCCAACAACACTTCTTTAGAAGGCAATTTTAGAGCATTATTACGATTTCGAATAGATGCAGGAGACACAATATTGGAAGAACATCTTAAATCCTGCCCACAAAACGCTTCCTATATAGGAAAAAAAATACAAAATGATTTAATTGACTGCTGCCGGCAAATACTTGTAAACAAAATTGTTAACAACGTATCAGAAGCTACTTATTATTCGCTTGTTTTTGATGAAACGACCGATTTATCGGGCAGAAGCCAAATATCATTTGCATTACGCTATTATGATGTCAAACAAAAAGTTGTGAATGAAGATTTCATAGGTTTTGTTGATGCTTTCGAAGAAGCAGCAAAAGAGGTTTGCGATAATGATGAAGTGTCAATTAATGCATCGACACTTTCATCAATTGTGGTCAAAATAATTTCTAATTTCGGTTTAAATTGGAAAAACTGCATCGGCATAGGAACTGACGGTTGTCCTCTTATGCTGGCCGATAAAGGAGCTGTAAAAAAAATTCAGTCAACTGCTACAAATGCAAAAATAACTCCATGCTATTCCCACAAATTAAATAACTCGTTATCGAAAAGCAATAAGGTTCCTTTAATTCAAAAAACAATAACTCTTGTCAAAGAAACCACAAATTTTTTTAAAAGCCATCACCCAAAAAGGAATAATGTGCTAAAACAATTTCTGGGGTCCAAATTATCATCAGTATGTGAAACACGATGGGTAGAAAGGCATGATTCCGTTTTAAAATTTACTGCCAGTATAAAAGATATCATCGAGGCTTTGGAAAACATATCAAAATGGAAGGACAGAGAGACTTCTGGAAAATCTATTATTTTAATAAATTCCCTTAGCACATTTGAATTTATATGCGGATTATATATGCTGTCTGACATTTTAGCACTTACGCAGCCCTTGAGCGTTATATTACAAAAAAGGACTTGGATTTGTACAAGGCCTCAGATATTGTAAATAACTTAATAAAGGCTTTAGAGATTAAAAGGATTGAAGCTATTTCAAACTTTAAAACTATCTTTGAACGTGCAAAACTAGCATGTATAGATCTAGATATCCTGGTTGAAAAACCTCGATTTGAAAGAAAACATCCAATTAGTGATTGCGAGGAATACTATCGTGTTGTTGGATACATTCCTTTACTAGAGTCCGTTACAGGAGATTTAAAATCCCGATTTTCGAAAGAGCTGTTAAAAGTTTTTAATATATCTAAACTACTGCCACAAAACATTACACAAATTTCTACTTCAGAGCTTAAACCCCTAGTAGCCTTAATTATTCAAGACTTCGAAAAATTGCTTTAAGTTAAGACAGAAATTTTAACTGTCAGACTGGAATCTGAGATTCTGCATTGGCAAATAAAGTGGATGGAAGCTGAAAGTTTGCCAGTCGATGGTATTACTACTTTATTGGATTGTGATGAAGATATCTATCCAACCTTAAGAACCATAATACAAATTTTTGTTTCATTGCCTGTAAGTAATTCTACTGCTGAAAGATCCTTTTCTGCATTAAGGCGACTTAAAAATTGGATGAGATCTACAATGTTGGAGGATAGACTTAATGGGTTGGCCATGCTCCACATCCACAATGAAGAAGAAATAAATCCGCAAGATGTAATTGATAAATTCATCGCACTTGGCAATCATAAAATACTACTTTAGTTATTAAATAATATACCCCAATTTTCTTTGTTAAGTTTTTTTTTGTTTGTAAAAATAATACACTTAAGATAATACGTCCATAATATAGTAGAAATTGCATCTGAAATTAATTCTGTTTAAATTTACAATTTTCTGTTAAAAATTGTTAATTTCACTAAATTTTATTTTATATCGAACATGAACACATTTTGTTAATTTTCATTATGTAGAGAAATGGTAAAGAAAATATTTGATTTTGATTACAACGGATTTATTTGTTTGTTTAACTTTTAGTTTTTTATTTTTGTTTTCCATAAATGAGCTATATTATTTAACAATATTGACTTATTGAACAATAATGACTTACTGAACTATAATGTCTATTGTATATGCAAGCTTTTATATAAAGACAAACAAAGAATATAAAATAAATCACTTAAGCATTACTAACTAATTGAAGCTTTATTCTGGCACTTGTTTATTCAACTATGCAAAATCAGTTCAAGCATTAAATCTGGAATATAAACTGGAACCAAATTTTATTTCCATTTGGATTCCAGTAAAACTGATAATGAGAGAAATATTAAAATTCCCCCCCCCCCCCCCCCCAAAACCGAATGCTGAAACCGCGCCTGATCATATGATCATATCTTGAAGTGTCGGACAGAGCCAGTTAACAGAAATTAAAATTTATGCATACACTCATAAAAAAAAGTTAGTACAAAAGTCTGTTAAACGCGTTCTAATTCAGTTGAACTAATTTTTCCTGTTGTTTTCGTTTAAATCCATTGTTTAGCTAAAGTTGTTAGTTATCCAATGTTACCACAAAAACATATTTCTGCTGTACTTGAACTAATTTTTCCTCCTGATATTTAGCAATTTTTTTATAAATGATTTTGACAATGTTATCAGCTAATATAGATAAATTTATTGGCAACTTTTTTATATTTGTGTTTTCAAAAGAAATCGATAGGGGCGCTAGTGTATAGTGATTGATGGTGCTTGATGGTGAAGTGTGTATTTGTGAGTTTGCCGACCAAAACAAATTAGAAAATTTCTAGTAAGTGTATTTTAATGTGTGTGATGAGTCATCACTGATGACGCTTACCAATACAAACAAAAATAATATGACGCATGCTGTGTTGCCATTTCAGTGCTTTTCGGGTATTTTTTAGTGCTTTTTTCCTTCCCGTACCCGGTGATTTTTTACAAATACCCGTTTATAAAAAGCGGGTATTTACAGTGCTTTTTCAGATTTCTGGCAGTGCTTTTAGTGCTTTTTGTACAGTATATATTTTTGGTATTTGTTCTCCTTTTTTCAATTTTTCTTGAATTTTTTGTCAAAATTGAAAAAATAATACGAAATGTACAAAAAATACATTTTTGCACAATGTTTGTAGTACAATTTTAAATAACAACTTCGTTATATTTTAACTTTAAAATTTTGCTTTTTTACCCCTTTTTTGGTAATTTCGTGAACCTTTTTTACACGGTTTTACAAAGCTAAAATGTGTTTTTAAAATCTTGACTTAAATTTTTCAAAAAATTATTATCGTGCTTTTTTACCCCATTTTTGTTAAATTTTTACCCGTTTTCAAAATGCTCACGGTGCTTTCCTGCCTTCAAGAGTTGGCAACACTGGACGCATGTTAGGAAAGTTCTAGTCAGTGTTGCCAACTCTTGAAGGCAGGAAAGCATCGTGAGCATTATGAAAACGGGTAAAAAGGGTAAAAATTTACCGAAAATGGGGTAAAAAAGCACGATATCAATTTTTTGAAAAATGTAAATCAAGAATTTAAAAACTAATTTTAACTTTGAAAAATCGTGTAAAAAAGGTTCAAAAAATAACCAAAAAAGGGGTAAAAAAGCACCAAACTAATATTTCAAAATTTTTAAGTTTAAATGTAATGAAGTTACTATTTAAAATTGTACTACAAACATTGTGCAATAATGTATTTCTTGTATAGTTCGTTTTATTTTTTAAATTTTGACAGAAAATTCAAGAAAATTATTAAAAAACGAGCACAATTACCAAAAATATAAACTGTACAAAAAGCACTAAAGCACTGCTTGAAATATGAAAAAGCACCGTAAATACCCGTTTTTTTTAAACGGGTATTTGTAAAAAATCACCGGGTACGGGAAGGAAAAAAGCACCAAAAAATACCCGAAAAGCACTGAAATGGCAACACTGGTTCTAGTAAATAAAATAATATGATACGAGCATGTTTTCTCTTTTTTCTGTTAGTCAGCAAAGGAACGCAAATTAAAACAGAGCTATGCTGGCCATTAACATTAATTTTATTTTAATGTGTGTGATGAGTCATCACTGATGACGCTTACCAATAAATATGATATGAGCATGTGTTCTCTTGTTTCTGTTAGTTAGCAAAGGAACGCAAAAGAAAACGGAGTAATGCTGGACATTAACATTTCGCAGTTAAAATTGTATTTAAAAAATAAAATAATAGAGGTTTGTTTTATAATATAAACTATATTTATTTAAGGGAATACTATTAAATATGTTATTTTTTTCTTTTATTTCAGCCCTTTAACATTTTCATCTAAGTTCGACCCACAGGTAGACGAAAAAAAGGAACCAAATAATACAACTCCAGCGGAAGTTTAACATATTGGCAAGAAAAAATAAAAATGATATATAGTGCAAATAGTGTTTTGGATTGTGTAATTTATTCCATAATAAAATTAACAATATTTACATTAATTTGTTTTTATTCAATTAGTAACAAAAAGTGATTGTAATTTTAGCAGCATGTTTTGCAGATTTCAACTGACCCAGTTTCATTTCTATTAAACGAAAATTCTTCTAAATTTTTGAATGTTAACTGAATTTTTTACCTGTTTATAACCAACTAAAATTTAGCAGAAAACATGTGCTGATTTCAGCTAAGTAATTTTCATTTCCATTAAACAACATTTCTTATAAATTATTGTATTTGAACTAACTTTTTTACCTAAAATTTAGGTCACCTAAATTTAGCAGACCATGATTCTCAACATCATTGAAATTTCTGCTGGCGCAAATTCAGGTACTATTTCCTGTTATTTTAGCAGAAATTTTAACTATTTGTACGGGATTTTTTTTATGAGTGTACTCTTGAGATTCTAATGTAATGGAATTCATATATTTTGTTCTCCACAAAATTTATAAATTTTAAAATAAATTAATTAAATAGAATAAAGAAAATCAATCGTTTACGTTTCACGGTTTGTAGAAATTTACTTCATTATTTCTTTGGGAGATGTCACTGCATGTGTATATTAAATTTGATCAAGATATGTTTTCCTAAACCAATAACAAGTATGTACAGGCATAGGTTGATTGGTTTTCTTTTGGATCTAGTTTCCTAATTATTTCAAACTATAAAGTTTGGATAAGTTTGGATTGAATGTAGTAAAAAACATCAAAAATCATCTTATTCTTCATAAATATTTCTTAACAACACCTTCCTGGACTAAAATAAAATTTATAATTATACACACTCACCCAATGAAAAAAATTAAGATATGCATGTAGCATGAAAAAAGACACTTCCTATTTCAGGCATTTAGCGATTGCTTTTTTAAAAAATAACAATTTAGTCATTTATTGTATAATTTTATCATCCCGTGTCATGCGAAAAATTCAATAAAAAACTCGCACTTCGCGAGTTTTCAAAACTCTTTTATTTTCTTTTAATACTTATTCGTATTGTCAAATGCAAATATCTAAAATTAACAATTCATTGATTAAATTGTAATAAGTTACCGATATTATTTTAAGTAAGTTTAAGGTTTAATCAACGATTTCTTAATCAATAATAAAGGTGAAATAATCATTGGAGATAAGATACCAGCCCTTAGTTTTCTAAAATTTGATCTTTTTTTTATTATATAGTAAACAATTCTTATACACTGAAAAAACCGTTTCGTTACTGTTAATAGTTATTTTTACATAGAAAGTTAAATTTCTATGTAATATTTTGAAATAAAATGGATTGTAATTTTTTTTTTTTTTTTACCGGACTCTATATTTGAAATAGTTTTTAATATTTTTTGTATATATTAACAAATAAGACGATATATAAAATGTTTATATAATTTATTTCATCGAGTCAACCCAATGCACTCAAAACAGACATCTCAGGTCAAAATTTAATATTCGATAATTTTTTTCATTCTTAGTAGACTGGCCCTTATTTGTAACGTTGTTCCTAATCCCGCTCCCCGAAGCTTATTTTGTGGGGTTACTAGGAAAACTATTCCATAAAAAATTTCACCTAAATCGAAGAATTTTTAAGTTTCAAAGTTTTGAATGCGATTTACAAGGGGGAAAATAGATTTTTTGGCTTATTTTGAAAATACTGGCTCTTAAATAACTGTATTTCTTGAAAATGTTAATAGAATTGTAATCTAGACTGATTTATTTTCCATAAAAGCCATAAAAATCCAAAATCGGTTAAAGGATATTGTTTTCTGAAAATTTTGTGAAACTCCGACAACGTTAACCCTTTCTATACCAAGGTTAATTTTCAAAAATTTCAAATTTAAATTTTGGCCAGCAAGACAGAAAAAGTATTTTCGGCTTTCGCTACAAAGCCATCATTAGTGACGGTTGCCTTGACGGGTTAATAATTGATATTCGTCTATTTATGTGAACGTTGAAAGCAAATCGAATATGTTAACAACTCAACTTAGACTAACATCAACGAAATCTAACAATGCTATTTTTATCCTTTGTTATTATTATTCTTTTTTTGCTTTGATCGTTCATTCTTAAAGTATCTCAGATGGTTCTATTCAACTCTGTGTATGATACGTTGTGTTGTTAACATATTCGATTTGCTTTCAACGTTCACATAAGTAGACGATTATCAATTATTAACCCGTCAAGGTAAACGACACTGATGATGGCTTTGTAGCGAAAGTTGAAAATACGTATTCTGTCTTGCTGGCCTTATCGAATCCTTTCAAAAAATTTTTATTCCTTGTAATTTTCTTGTGAAAATTGTATCATCTTTCTTTAATTTGGAAAATAATTTAAACAGAAACTGATATTAATTTATGATCTAGAGTCAAACTAAAAAACAATAATTTTAAATTTCATAAATTTTAGACATGTCGCGATACAAAAATTTATGAAAATTGGAGTTTTTCCCAATTATCTTTTTTGGTTATTATACAACATGCCATATCTTTGTACCCACACTTATGGGCTCTAGTTAAGACTACGTTTTATGGAATCAGATCACAGAATCTATAAAAATTCGCAAATATAGGTGGCTAGTTCACACTCTTCGTAAGCCTCCTGACAACATCACAAGGAAAGCGGTTGAATTTTTATCTCCAAGGCAGCCGAAGAAGGGGTCGTCTGAGTAACATGTGGAGACGTAACACTACCAATGAGATCAAAGATACAGAACAAAGATACAGAACAATTATTGTTAATATTTTTTTTTGTTTTAATTTTTTTATTTTAGTTAATGTATTTATAAAGAATATAATTACAACACTTCCATTGGAGCTTCTAGCAAATAATCATAATTAATTGTTAATTATTTATATTTAATATAATAATTTGTATTTTGTATCAATTTCAAATTGTTACTATAAAGATTTGCGCTTTATAGTTAGTTTTTTACCCTGTATTATATAACCGAATTCAATAAAAATCTGAAAGATGTTGTGGTGTAACGACGTACGTAACGTAACGATTTCATTTTGATTTTATTTGTATTTACCAATATTTTTACTGTACTTAATATTTTTACGTTATACAACACATTCAATTATCGTGCTAGATTGTTCTCAAACAGAAAAAAGTTGAAGTTTTGTAATTAGAATAAGTCAGGGTTGGCAACCGTTTCATAAAGTTAGTGATAAGTCATAACGTTATTTCAACAGTATTTCGTTACGTTATTTTAAGGTTATCGGTATTTTAAAATATATCATAAAGTTATTTTAGGGTTAACGGTATTTTTAGTTATTTCGTTAGGGTATTTTAAGGTTAACGGTATTTTAGATAATTTCGTTAGGGTATTTTTAGGTTATCGGTATGTTACGTTATTTCGTATTTAGTATATTTTAAAGATACACTCATAGAAAAAAATTTGTAGAAAAGTTAGTAAAACTGTTAGTACTTCAACTTAACAAATTTTTAGCTAATTTTTAGTTAAAATTTAATTTTTAGTTAATTTTTTTGCTACCTCCTCATTACTAACTTACAAATTTTTTTGCTATTTTTTTCCTAAATTTAGTTACTAATTTTTAACAATAAATTTGCTAACTTTACAGTATTTTGCTGAATTTTAGTTACTAATTTTTAACAGGAGATTTGCTAATTTTACAAATTTTTTGTAACCCGACTAAAAAATATGTTATATAATCATATATCACCATATATAAACCCATATATACGTCCATATCTAATTTGATCCGAATATTGGAATATATAATTATATCAAGCGAGATAAGGATGTTATCTCACCTGATACAATTTGATCCGAAAAATGGGTCTATCTAACTGCATCAAATTATATATAAATACATCTAATTTTATGAAGATTTTCGAAGAAAATTTTAGTAAATATTATTGAGATCACTTATTTCATTCATATTAAATACTAATGCTAGATGTTTAGAACAATTTTTGCTAATAAACTTGGAAATAGCTGACAAAATAAAACATTACAAAAATTTGTCGGAACAACTTTTTCTAGGTTAGAGTTTTGGTCTTTCTTATAAAATGTGTGTCTTTCTTATAAAATAAAAAATTAACTAATTAGAAATTTATTAATTCAGTTCGAGGCCAATTTCCTTATTATGAATTAATATAATAAATAATTTTTTTCAAAAACTGCTATTTTTCTTCATCAGGATACTCTCCTGACAAATACTTCACAGAGTTATTGCCTTCAAAAAACCTCTACACTTTCAGGAATGAAAAGACGATCGTTTCGGGGATTACGCCACCACTTTCTAAAGAAAACTGATGAAGGGGACCTGGAAAATCCCCGAAACGATCGTCTTTTCATTCCTGAAAGTGTAGAGGTTTTTTGAAAGCAAAAGTATTTGTCAGGAGAGTATCCTGATGAAGAAAAAAAAAACAGTTTTTGAAAAAGTACTTATTATGTTTATTCATAATAAGGAAATAGGCCTCGAACTGAATTAATAAATTTTTAATTAATGAATTAGAAAGGTCGAAAAAAACAATTTTTATTTTTTAAAATAAAAATTAAAAACCAACATGATAAAAAATTAACTTTCACAATTAATTTTACGGAAAAATAAATGAACTTAAACCATATTTATTTCAACATATGTTTGTCTAATTTTTAAATTTAAATGTAAAAATAATTATTTCAACCTTTAAAATATATGTTAAATTCAATTATAAACATTTATTTATATATCAAAGTGCAAACTTCAAAACCAGATCCACAATTTCGGAGTTTTTTTTTAATATTAATAGTGCAATTAACCTTTATAAAATTTTGTATAATTAGATATCATGTCAGATAAATTTATACATAAAATTAATACAATTTTATATTAACTTTGTTATATTTTTTGATATAAGATTGTTTAGAGAAGCTTATACGCCATTATATATAATTATGTATAAACTATATTTGCAGATCTCTTAATATATAGCTGGAGACCAAATCGCATATGATTATATATAACGTCATATCAAACATATTTATAAAACCAAAGTGTTAATATAAATGTATATGGTCATATAAAGCCACACATATAAACATTTATAATTATATCAAATCATATAAGATTATATAAAAACTTTTTTAGTCGGGAAACTAAACCACCAATTTTGGAGCGCTTATAAACAGAATCTTAAATGACTCATAAAAATTACTGCATATTTTTAACTCGCCAAAAATAATGCAAAAAGTTTTTATATAAATCTAAATTGAAACGGTTGAAAATTTGTCCTACTCATAAAATATCTAAATTATTAAAATTTATGAGAAAAGTTTCTATTTATCGTAACCTAGTGTCTTCAAATGCAATAAAATATGCTATAAAATTTACGAATTACACACAAAGCAACAACAAAATTATTTTCGATGTTGTTGCTTTGTGTGTTATTTTCAAATTTCTTTGCACATTTCATTGCATTTGTAGACACTAGGTAATACATTAATTTTCAAAGATCAAGGTTTATTTTGGACGAACCATTTTAATATGAAAATTGTGATTAAAATTATCTCTGGGGAGCAAGTGGAGTTTACGGGGATGACCCTAATTTTTTTCCCCCAATATTGTAGTTTTTAAGCTTATTTAAAGAATACGATATTTTTAATCGGCCACAACTTCTTTCCTGTGGGTGGAGCTTTAGAGGTGAAAATGGAAACTCAAATAAATTCGGAAGTACATATCCTATCAGCAAACAATAAAAAATCAAAAGAAGGGTCTCTGAAATACATTTTGTTACGGTTAACATATTAGGGGTTTTCATATAAACTCGTAAATGCCTTGTAAACCTTGTATAATTATAACCCATATTTTTTATGTATGGAGTTTGATATTAAACTCATAAACATACCAGGTTTACACCGTTTACGAGTAAAATACGAGTTTATATTAAAACCCCTATTGTTGTCTATAAATATTACCACTTTTACAAAAAATCATTCTTGGGAAATTTTCATTGGCATTGAAATATAATTGGCATTACTTTATCTCAATGTCAATGCCAACAAATTTCATCACCATTCAATGCCAATGAAATTTTTTTCAATTAGCATTGATGAAAACAATGGTAATGAAATGTACACATAATTGAAGAAAAAGCATTGTAATATAAAAAGAATGTAAGAAATACGCGAATTTTTTTTTTTTCTTAATTTATTCTTTTATTAAAACATGAAAACAAATACTTTTTTCATCAATTATAAATGGGCATTTAGGCATTGAACAATGCCAATTGAAAAAATTTTAATTAATTGACACATTGAATAAACTGGTCCCAAGTATGTTTTTAAATACACATTTATTTTTTATTTATTAATTTTCATTTCATTTGCTTCTTTTTTACATTTTTCCAGTCCACTAGTAATCTGCAAAAGTTTTGTTGATTTCAGAAAATTTTAGCAAAAATTTTGTAGATTTAACAGTTTTTGTTTTTGCTATTTTCATTCTACTATTATTTAGCAATTTTTTTTGCTGATTTCAGCAAGTTAAATTGTTATTTGCAATTAACAAAAATTCAGCTCAAATATTACTAAAATTCTGTAAATTTAACAGTTTTTTTGCAGTTTTCATTTTATTAATATTTAGCAAACTGATTCTGCTAATAAAAGCAGCTTTTTCTGCAGCATCATTTTTAACTAATTTGTAGTAACTTTTTCTGCTATTTTTACGGACTTATTTGTATGAGTGTATTACTTTACGTTTCTTAGTAAAACCAAGGTAACCATTGCCAGGCAATGCGTGAAAAAGGTCTAACCCATTACCAAGGTTTTGCTGGGTGGTTTTGTGCGTTCCCGGTATTATGAGCATTTTTACCATTTTTTTTAGATAATTATTTGTTTACTCTCATTTTACCAGACTTCACCCAAAATTACGTCGAACAAACTTAATATTACGACCATACGTATAGTTAACAATACCATTTGTAATTAATCAAAACAAACTCATAAAAACTCATTTTTTTTATTTAATTTTTATATTTTTTAGAGAAAAAAACCTAACGTAATTCTATTTCGTTAGGGTATTTTAGGGTTAACGGTATTTTAAGTTATATTGTTAGGGTATTTTAAGGTTATCGATATTTTAATTTATTTCGTTAAGGTATTTTAAGGTTAACGGCAGGCACGTAGCTAGGGGGGGGGGGCTTGGGGGCTCGAGCCCCCCCGAAATTATTTGACAAATTTTGAAACGTAACAAAATACGTCGAAAGCAACAACATTTTTTAAAAAATGTAATAAAAAATATTTATTTTTTGTTGAAATCAAATACCAAATGGCCAAGTTTCTTAAGTTTTCATAAATAAAATAGACTCTAAATCCAATTGCGAAAACTGCTTTTTAAAAATTTTTCTAAGCTTTTTGGTGGCCATAGAAATTGTTTTTTATGGTTTTTTTTTGGAAAAATCTTGAATAGTTATGTCTGCTAGGCTTAACCAAAGAGGTTAGAAAATGCAATCCTCTCTTTTACTGAGAAAGAAATTATAAAATGTGACTGCCAACTTTTAATTGATAAGTGGCTATTTTTTATTGTTACTATTGATAGCTTTCGTCATATTTATTATAAGATAAACATAAAATTGATAAATTAACCTTCGGTTTTCCTTAAAAATTCCAGGTTTCCTGCTTGCAGGCTGTTACTATAGGCTGATAATTTGGCATAATTCGACATTTTACAATTTTTTCCCATCCTAAGTTAAGCATTATAATGTTGGATTTTCATAATTTTTTTTTAAATTAAAATTAGTTTGTTATTAGCAGTTTGGTGTTAAAAATTGTCGAAATCTATTCTATTTTCCTAATTCTAACACAATGCACTCGCATAAGTAGTGGTCATCCCCTGAGTTTTAGTCTATCGTAAAAACAAAAATTAGAAATTGTGAGTAAAAATGTCAGCACACCCGGAAATTTTCACACAAAATAAGACATTTTATACAAACAATAATCGGAATAAAAATTACTAGAATTTGGCATTATAGTTCACAGTTAGGGTTGCCATTTCCATTTTTAGAAAAAGAGGACGTCAACCTCTAAAAAGGAGGACATTTGTCTTAAAAGAGAGGACAATTTAATAAATTAATTTTACTAAAATCAGCAACGCTATAAAATATACAAATAAAAATTTATTTTATAAATAAAACAATTTTTATTCCCACTAAAAAAAATTCACAAAAAACAAAAAAATCATTCTGAACTTTAAATTAGTGGTACATAAATAAACCAAAAAAAAAAAAAAACATAACGGATAACCAATTCATTGCATACATTTTCAGGAACGTACATTTCTATAATTTCTTGGTACGAATTGTAAAGGGTTTTAGGAATGTTTTTCAACGCTTCCAATTTGAATCAATATATTACTATCGCATTTCTTCAAATATTCATAAAACTCTTGAAAATTCATATCAAAATTATATTTGACTCTAATAATATCAGAAATATAACTAGAAATAGTTTCTGGATTTAATTTTTTTCTGGCGTCCACTGAGCCTTGATTATAACAAAAACTTCACAAAAAATATAAAAAATCATTCTGAACTTAAAATTAGTAGTTCCTGAATAACCCAAAAAACAACGATTAACAAATTTTTGCATACATTTTCGGGAATGTACATTTTTATAATTTCTTGATATGAATTATCAAGAGTTTTATGAATATTTTTCAAAGCTTCCAATTTGAATCAATATACTGCTGTCGCATTTCTTCAAATATTCATAAAACTCTTGACAATTCATATCAAAATTATATTTGACTCTAATAATTTCAGAAATAGTTTCTGGAATCAATTTATTTCTTTTTGGAGTCCACTGCGCCTTAATTAAAGAAAATATAAGTTCTACACAGAGTTTTGAAAAATCAATTCCTTAATTAAATTTTTAATTCTGAATTAAAAATTCGATGAATTAATTCACAAAGCACCATATATTGAATGGAATTATTTTATATTTGTTTTCGTTCGATTTATTTTGTTACGAATGAATGCAAATGCTATACTGTTTTTTGTGAACGCCTTCTATTTTATAAATCGAACGGAAAAAAGGTGAATTAATTCCTTACTGAATTAATTCACCACTGAATTCGTTTAATTTCAATTGAATTAATTCATTTGATTTAATAAAAAGAACTACAGCAATTGAATTAATTTTTTGAATTTGTTGTTTGATGAACGCGTTCAGTTGAACGAATTCAGTAAATTACTTAAGAAAAGGAATTCATTCAATTCTAAAGAAAATTGAAAAAATCGCACCAAAACTTGTTGTCAGTCGTTTTAATTGAATTTAAGTTTTTTACATAATTTTTCAGGACAAGGAATTCATTAAATAAATTTTCATCATTTAAAGCAATGTTAAATTTTTTTAAAAATTCAACAGTTGGCTCACTGCTGATAAGCTTCACATTTTGGCAAAGTAAGTGATGCCAAGTCAATTGAAATAACAGCGACAAAGTAGTAATGCCAACAATTGAAAAGTTTAGAAGCAATAAAAAAAGTTATGGAGAAAAGCGCAAAAACTAGGACAACCCCGGACACTTACTGAAAAAGAAGGAGGACTGCCCCGGACGCCCTAAAAAAGAGGACGGTGTCCGGGGAAAAGAGGACGGATGGCAACCCTATTTATTCACAGTTCATTTCAATCAATTTTATTTTTGAACTAGTGCGTTCTTCTAGTTCACTTGTTCATTCGAGAAATTTTTTCAGTTGTTCATACACTCAGAGACCATTAATTATAGAGATAGGAAATCAGCAAAAAATTTCCTGGAAATTAGTCGACCAAACCATTACAAAGAATTTTAAATTTTTATTTTTCTTATTTTCTTAATGTGAATAAAAATCTGCACTACAAAAAGCAGTCTACTATTTTCTAGCAGTTATTTCTGTTTATTGTAGCAGGAGAGACCGCTATTTGTATTCAACTCAAATTTAAAGATAAATTAACTTTTGAATATATAAAAATTTCTTTACTGATTTTTGTCTACTACTACTAGCTACTAGCATGGTAAATTTTCAATTCTATTAAACGAAATTTAACTCAAATATTACTAAAACAGTTGCATTTTTGCTGTACTTATCTTACTAATATGTAACAAAAAGGATTTACTAATATCAAAAGCTCTCTGTGCAGGGCCCCCCCCCTTTTAACTAATTTTGAGTACCTTTTTTTCTATTTTTTACTCTTTAGCAGCAATACTTAACACTGTTGGTAAAAGTGGCACAAAAGTGCCATTTATGGCACTATTGAATGTTCAATGGCACCATGGCACTCTATAGAATTTCGGCACTTTTTAAGAAAATTTCTATATAATTTGATAAAAGGTCGATAAAGCTGATTTTTCATTAAAAGCCACGCCTACTTAGAACAAACGCTATACTTAAAATTTCTACAATTTTCTGGACCAGCTTCCAGTTCTTCGGGGACAATTTAATCATTATTTTGATCTTTAAAAATAAAAGAAATGGGGATAAAATTAGAAAAACTTTAATTGATTCTATTGTATTGTCCGTCACTGGAATTTTTAAAAAATCTGTTATGGTATTCTGGTTTTTTTATGACAAGCAAAAGTTTTAAAAATTTCACCATACAATGGTGAAAGCTTTTTCTGCCAAAAATAAAATAAAATTATCAAAAAATTGTAATTTGTGCAAAATTACGACTTTTTCGATAATTTTATGAAATCTTAAATGAAATGAAAACTTAAAAAAATGTCCAGGAACCGCAGAACACGAGAGAACTAGTTCTAAGCACTTGGAGTTTACTTTTAATTTAAGCATCAAGCACCCTGAGCTTATTCCTAACAGCCCCAAAAATCCCATGTTAATACGTAATCTGTGTGAGGAATTGGCAGGAATTTTAGAATCGTTAAAAGGTTCGATGCATCTTAAAATAATATCTCAAAATATTTTATTTCTGTGAAGAAACATTATAAAATTCTTCAAAAGAAAATAACATTTTTATATTTTAAATTGTTGACAAATGAAAATATTTGTTTGTTATGTGCTTTTTCTCAGAATACCAAAATTATAATAATTTCCATTCACACCAGTTTTGTGACAATTTTGTTATTGTAAATGTATAAATATTTGAAATAAAAGCTGAACATATTTTTTTGAAACATTTGCATGTTGCTTAATTTTTTTTTTTGCACTTAAAGCTTTTTTGGCATCATTTAGGCACCAAACGAAAATTCTCAAATACCATCACTGATACTTAAGTGATTTTTTGGATGTTGTTCAGAAGTAATTCTAAAAAAGCTGCAAAAATATACTAACGGATATTTCAGAAGCAATGAAAGAAGTGATTTGTTGATGTTGTTCAGAATAACTTCTAAAAAAGCAGTAAAAATACATTAACAGATACTTGTGAAGCAGTGGAAGAAGTAGTTTGTAAAGCATTACATCCAAGTGCTGGATCCTTTTAAAAGACCTTTGTCCAAAAAGTATTAAAAGATAATTTCACTGTTAAAATCAAGTAACAAAACTATGAGAAACAGTATTTAAATTGTTTAATCCATTTTTACCAACATATCTATAAAGACACCTCTACCTATCCTTCTACGAAGTTTTGTCAGAAAATAATCACGGAATCCATGCTTGGCAGAAAATGGAAATATACTCCATATACAGAAAAAACAGTAGGCACCATCAATGGGAATTTGTAAAAGCAATCATATTTCTTTTAAATTGAAATTTTATTCCCAATAAATTTTTTGGTTGAAATATTTGTAACTCGTTTGTAAAATGTTATCTTTCATATAAAAATTGTTTAAAATAAAAATTCAAAGTTACAAAAAAAAACGAAATTTTTTTTTTTTGATTTACAAATTTCTTTGTTGGTGCCTTTCAAAAAGTTTTTTTTTTATTTACAAAGTTGGTGTGAGAAAGGTTTTTAAAAATTTAATTAGAATTTTGTAAATTCTTTCTGTGTATCACAAATGGATTGCAAAAAAATTTTAAGTATTGACAAAAAACTGAAATTTTTGAAAATTGAAATCACCTAGAAATCAAATTACACTTGAAATATATAATTTAGTTTAGAGCTCAGAAAATGCGTTCGAAATTAAATTTTCCTTTATGGTTATTAGCCACTCTTAGTTTTGTAATATTAAATAAGTTTTAAAAACCTTTAGGCCCTTACAGATATTTTTATAAAATTTTCTGCCTCTGTCTACTATTTATTAACTTCTCTTTTTACTATTAAAAAAATGGTAAAAGGGACATCCGGTGCAATGATAAACAAATAAAAAAATTTGAAAATTCCAAATTTTAATTAAGCAACAAAATACACAAAATAAAACTTCTGTATATAAAAATTAACTGAACGAATTCAAAAAAAACTTTTAAATGCAAAAAATATGTGTTTCTGTGTGATTTTTGAGACTAAAACTTTTTTTACCTTATTCACCTTTTTTCCATGCTGCCATAAATAGTTTGGGTTAGAAAAGTGATTTTGTCGTTCCCGTACTTTTGGGTAATTTTGACTTTCAGATAGAGGATGTTGTGATTACTCTCATTTTATTGAACTTTACACAAAAAGTAAAGCAGCACACTTAACTTAAAATAACGATGCCAACCAAATAGTTAATCGCATAGCTGTCATGGTTCCACCACGCTGAGATATGGCTAGCTCAAGTAGAAGCACAATTTGCTGTCGCCGGAATCACAAGTGATGCATCCAAATTTAACACAGTAGTTGCGGTCATAGAGTCAAATGTCCTCGTTCAAATATCTGATGCGATATTAAACCCACCACAAGATAATAAATATGGTAATTTGAAAAAATGCATTTTGGAACGTTACTGCGAAAGTGAACAAAAGAAACCACAAAAATTATTGTCGGAAATCGATTTTGGGGACAAACGACCAACACAACTACTCAATGAATTAAGTTCGCTGGCGAAAGATAAAGTAACACGGGATTTTTTGAAAGCATTATAGTTGCAGCGCTTACCAGCACAAGTTAGAGCAATACTGCAAGCATCGGATGCCGACTTAAATGAGCTAGCTAAGTTGGCAGATAAAATAATGGAAGTTGGCGAATTTCAGCATTTAGCGGCTGTGACAACATCGCGATCATTACCACCTGTTGCCTCTGAAATGGACAAACGGCTTGAGAGCCTCGAGCAACAAATAAATAGTATTTTTACTAACAACAACAACTATAAACGTCGTTCACGATCTGCATCTGCTAAACGTCAGGCAAATAGTTATTCAAACCAGACAGGGGATCAACTCTGTTGGTATCATCAAAAATACAGAGAAAATGCACGTAAATGTCGTGAGCCTTTCACTTATGCAAACAAATCATCAAAAAACTAAGTCTATCTTTTGGTCCAGCGAGCAGACCCAAAGATAGCTATCGTATAGCTCGCCTACTAATTAACGATGACAATTCAAAACAACATTTTTTAATGGATACTGGCGCAGACGTGTCCGTGCTACCAGTTTATCGCTCAGCTAAAATGAAAACAACAATATCAACAAATTTGTTTGCAGCTAATAGTACCCCTATACACACATACGGCGAAAAAAGAATCCGACTGTCTTTGGGGCTAAGGCGAAATTTTACTTGGACGTTTGTAGTAGCAAATGTCAACAGTGCTATCAACGAATTC
This sequence comes from Leucophora obtusa, assembly GCA_949987735.1. Classification (NCBI taxonomy): domain Eukaryota; kingdom Metazoa; phylum Arthropoda; class Insecta; order Diptera; family Anthomyiidae; genus Leucophora; species Leucophora obtusa. The sequence goes on from OX465300.1 coordinate 17,322,576, forward strand.
CTTGAACATTTTGGCCTTTTAGTCGACGTAAAAGGTGGCAAGCTCATTGACAGAAAAACTTTACTAGAATCAAAATGTAAAACAACACGATGTGATGCAGTGCAAGTATTGGCTTACGGTTCTTGTGAACGTTATGCTCAATTGCTACATGAATTCAAAGAACTCGCTACAATCAACGCCAATAGACAACCAACAAATACCAAAGTTACGCATCACATTACTACAAACGGTCCTCCAACATATGCACGTGCTCGTCGTCTATCTGGCGACAAATTAATGGCAGCAAAAAAGGAGTTCGAATACCTGATGGAAAAGGGTATATGCAGACCGTCGAAAAGTAACTGGGCTAGCCCACTCGTAACGACGTAACTAGCATTTTTCATGGAAAGAAAATTTTTTTAAAAAATGGTATTTAAAGGGCTTACCACCGAATACCGGTCGAACCGTGCGACATACCCAAAACCTATATAACCTTTTGGGTTATATGAGTTTCAGTATATGACATTTGGTTTGAGGAATGCGGCTCAAACCTTTCAACGCCACAAAAACGAAGTGCTAAAGGGTCTCGATTTTACATTTGCCTATATAGACGATATACTCATCGCATCGGAATCTAAGGAGGACCACACAAAACACCTCCGGATAGTTCTCGAACGTTTACGTGAAGCAAATCTTGCTATAAATTCTGGCAAGTGTCATTTTGGAGAACACGAACTAACCTTTTTGGGACACAAAATCAATTGAAACCACCCGAAGAGAATGTAGATGCGATATGTAGCTTTCCGAAACCAAAATTTGTAAAAGACCTCGAAAAATTTTTGGGGATGATCAATTTTTACCTCCCATTCATTCCCAGGGCAACTAAAAATCAGCAAATATTACAACTTTTAATTCCTGGTAACAAAAAGAATGATAAAAGTCACATAAATTGGACTACCTGTTTGTCTTTGAGTCCTGTAAAGACAAACTTGCTAACGCCACCCTGTTGAATTACATGGCTCCAAATGCAAAATTAACACTCACAACAGATGCTTCTGATGACGCCGTTGGCGCAGTCCTGCAACAGATAATAGACGGCAAAACTCAACCGCTCGGATTCTATTCGAAGAAACTTACATCTTCTCAGAAGAATTATAGCGCCTATGATCGGGAATTAACTGCTATATATCAAGCAATACAACATTTTAAATACGCACTTGAAGGTAGAGAGTTTGTGGTATTTACTGATCATAAACCTATCGTTTTCGCTTTTAAACAAAAAAGTGAAAGAGCATCGCCTCGAAGGGTTCGACAACTTGATTTTATTGGCCAACATACCACCGATATCCAACACTTGCCAGGTGCGGACAACAACGTAGCTGACTTGCTTTCACGCATCAATGAAATACAAGACGACATTATAAATTTTGAAGAGATGGCTATACAACAACAGTCCGACCTGGAACTACACAATCTTTTAAAAGAAGGTAAGGATAAATCGATTACGCTAACAAAATTAGCCATTCCAGAATCAATAAAATAATTATATTGCCATATTTTACGTGAGCGGATAAGGCCTTATGTACCAAAAAGCTTTCGTGAAACTGTAATTCGCAAGATTCACTGATTGTGACATCAGGGCAACGAGGAAATTGGTAGCGGACCACTATGTTTTGCCTTCGAAGTCAAAAGATGTAGCTACATACGTTCGCTCATGCATTCCATGCCAAAAATCAAAGGTATATCGCCACACGAAATCACCCTTAAACGATTATACATCAGTTGACGTTCGGTTCGAGCATATTAATATCCACATCGTTGGCCCGTTGCCATCGAATGGTTTTCGCTACTGTTTGACTTGCATCGACCGATTTTGAAGATGGCCTGCTGCCATCCCAATGGTTGATATAACTGCGCAAAATGTCGCCAGCGCCCTTATCGGTGGTTGGATATCGATTTACGGCGTTCCATTAAGTATTACTACTGATTTAGGACGCCAGTTCGAGTCAGCTGTTTTTAGAGAATTAATGGAGATGCTCGGAGTTGAACATTTTCGCACCACTCCATACAATCCTAAGTCGAACGGTATCATAGAGCGCTGGCATCGATCATTGAAGGCTGCTATAAAGTGTTCAGGGACTATTAACTGGAGTTCAGCCCTTCCATTAATACTTCTTGGCATGCGTTCAACAATCAAAAGCGACATTGGGTTAAATCCATCAGAATTAGTTTTCGGAGCACCTTTGAGAATCCCTGGTCCTTTGCAACTAAGTTACGAAGGCCCTTTTGAGCCGTGTCCAAGCAAGAAAAATGATTTGTCATCAAAATTCATCAGCGAGAGTCGAAAATATCTATCGATCGCCTTAAAGCCGCATACATATCAGAGAACGGTTTGAGTACATTCGTTTTTATTGTGCAGTCATACCATTCATTGCTTTTGCCATGTATTCATGCAACAACAATAACTAATGCTATTGCTATTATATACATTCATTGTTTTTGATGAGTGGTTTTTACGCATTATTTTTATAATGCCACTACTGTCAAGCAACGAAATGAAGAGATGACGCATTAAAAAAATAAAATCAATCACAACATTAATTTAGTATTCGTTGACCTGTTGCAGTATTTTGAAAAATGCAGTGTGAAGAAATTTTCATTTTTATACCCTACACCACAATGTGGTCAGGGTATTATAAGTTTGTGCTGATGTTTGTAACACCAAAAAAAATTGGTCCTAGACCCACCTTATAGTATACCGATCGGGTCAGAATTTTTTTTTATTTCGATTTAACGATGTCCGTCCGTCCGTCTGTCTGTCAATGCATTCTTATGCGCACTCTACAGGTCGCAAATATTAAGATATTTTGATGAAACTTGGTACACCGACTTATGTCGGCCCAAGGACGACGCCTATTGAACATCGGTCCATGTTTAGACCTAGTGCCCATATAAGGGTCCTACCAAAATTATATTGTTTATACGCTGCAGGTCGCAAATATTAAGATATTTTGATGAAATATGGTACACCGACTTATGTCGGCCCAAGACTATAGATTTTGGTGAACATCGGTCCATGTTTAGACCTAGTGCCCATATAAGGGTCCTACTAAAATTATATGGTTTATACGCTGCAGGTCGCAAATATTAAGATATTTTGATAAAATTTGGTATACAGACCTACGTTGGCCCAAGGACGAAGCCTGTTGGTTTTGGTGAACATCGGTCCATGTTTAGACCTAATTCCCATATAAGGGTCCTACCAAAATTATATTGTTTATACGATGCAGGTCGCAAATATTAATATATTTTTATGAAATTTGGTACACAGACCTATTTTGGCCCAAGGACGAAGCCTATTGATTTTGGTGAACATCGGTCCATATTAAGACCTAGTGCCCGTATAAGGGTCCCCCCAAAATTGCCTTGGTTACAAACTGCAGGTCGCAAATATTAAGATATTTTGATGAAATTTGGTATACCGACCTATATCAGCCCTAGGACGAAGCCTATTAATTTTGGTGAACATCGGTCTATGTTTAGACCTAGTGCCCATATAAGGGTCCCCCCAAAATTATATTGTTTATACGCTGCAGGTCGCAAATATTAAGATATTTTGATGAAATTTGGTACACAGACCTATTTTGGCCCAAGGACGAAGCCTATTGATTTTGGTGAACATCGGTCCATGTTTAGACCTAGTGCCCATATAAGGGTCCCCCCAAAATTGGCTTGGTTACAAACTGCAGATCGCAAATATTAAGATATTTTAATGAAATTTGGTGCGCTGACTCACATTATAGAAAATTTTGACACAAGCCCCATTTTAACCCATTCGAATTTCGGATCCAAACATTAGTTGGCTTTTACCCAGACTGGTGTAGGGTATTGTATAGTCGGCATGCCCGACTTTAACCTTTTTACTAGTTTTTATTTCAATATGTATATATTTTCTCATTTTGTTAAAGTTTAAGTGAAAAAAATAAACACCAAAAATATACTAAAATATTTGACAGAAAAAAATTTTAAATTTTTATACAACCAACATTGAGACCATTCGTAACAATCGGTTTGTATTCATACCAATCATTTTATATTCGTTGCTTTTGTGAGTGTTAGGTAAGATTAACAGAAGACATGCAGTGCAATGCATAGCTTTCGTCATACTCACTTTTTATATCCTACACCACTATGTGGTCAGGGTATTATAAGTTTGTGCTAATGTTTGTAACACCAAAAAATATTGGTCCTAGACCCACCTTATAGTATACCGATCGGCTCAGAATTTTTTTTTATTTCGATTTAACGATGTCCGTCTGTCCGTCCGTCCGTCTGTCCATGCATTCTTGTGCGCACTCTACAGGTCGCAAATATTAAGATATTTTGATGAAACTTAGTACACCGACATATGTCGGCCCAAGGACGAAGCCTATTGATTTTGGTGAACATCGGTCCATGTTTAGACCTAGTGCCCATATAAGGGTCCTACCAAAATTATATTGTTTATACGCTGCAGGTCGCAAATATTAAGATATTTTGATGAAATATGGTACACCGACTTATGTCGGCCCAATGACGAAGCCTATTGATTTAGGGTGAACATCGGTCTATGTTTATACCTAGTGCCCATATAAGGGTCCCCCAAAATTATATTTTTTAAACGCTGCAGGTCGCAAATATTAAGATATTTTGATGAAATTTGGTACACAGACCTATTTTGGCCCAAGGACGAAGCCTATTGATTTTGGTGAACATCGGTCCATGTTTAGACCTAGTGCACATATAAGGGTCCCCCCAAAATTGGCTTGGTTACAAACTGCAGATCGCAAATATTAAGATATTTTAATGAAATTTGGTGCGCTGACTCACATTATAGAAAATTTTGACACAAGCCCCATTTTAACCCATTCGAATTTCGGATCCAAACATTAGTTGGCTTTTACCCAGACTGGTGTAGGGTATTGTATAGTCGGCATGCCCGACTTTAACCTTTTTACTCGTTTCATTTGTGTCTGTATTGCTTTACTGAAATGATGTGTATTGACAACAATAAGCACACTTTTTGTGATTGCATTCAAAAGCATAAAATAAGGCACTCAAACCGTTCTCTGATACATATTTAATGATATGCCAGATACAGAAACAACAAGTCCTCAACACAATACCAGCGAAGAACCACATTACAATAACGACAATGAAGATACATAACTCAGCAGCGATAGCGTAGATCCTTCATCTCGAGAAGACGAAGAAATTGAGAGCACTAGTCCGAGGCGATAAACACGTGTGACTTCATCAGGACGGCACGTCCGATTTCCTCTTAAATATCGTTAGTTGATAACTAAGTGGAGGGTATTGTGGTGTAACGACGTACGTAACGTAACGTAAAATTAAAAGTTAAAGTTTTGTAATTAGAATAAGTTAATAAGCCTTAATAACATAAATATAAAATAAACAACTCGCTACAATGTTATTCTGTAAATTTCGTAGCTGGTCTTTTTTTTTTTGTCGAAAATGTAAAAATTAACCCCCCGATCAAAAATATATTATATCTAGCATATATAGTCATATCTCATTTGATATAGATCGACATATGATCTTATCCAAGTTCATCTCAAAATTGGGGTATCCACTAATATCCAATCAGAGGGGCAATTCTGTAACTTTTTAACGACAAAATTCGGTTATTAAGTTGTCAGTTTACTATGAAAACTTGTCAATTTAACTACCGAATTTTGTCGTTAAAAAGTTACAGAATTGCCCCTCAGATCCCTCAAATATATTACAGGATTAAATTAGATCCAAATAGATCTCAAAATTGGGAGATCCAATAATATCTAATAATATCAAATTAAGATCCTGATAGATCCCAAAATATCCCATGGGATTAATTTACATCCAATTAGATACAAACGGATAAGCTACCCAAGAAACATTTTTACGGACTCTCCGGCATGTACGGAATCATCAATCCGGCTTTTACGGAACATTATCGGTCCGTAAAACAGGTATCCGTCAAAGCTTGTACGTATACGGAACAATAACGGACCGTATTTTCGGATTTTCGAATATAATACGTTTTGAATACGTTTTGGTGTATCCGTTTCTGCACCGATAAATACGGACTTCATCAATTTTCATCAGTTGGAACTCCGGAGCTAACGGCGTCGTCTTTCTTCAGTTTATTCGTGAATTTTTGTCGTCAAAATAGAATTATTTAAATAATTTAATACGGGTCGCGCGGTAAAGTCTGTTAAAAAAGTTTCTGGATGTCTTCAAAAACGAGCAAATTACTCCAATTCACACAGAATTATTAAATAGTAAGTGTTTATGAAATTTTATGCTTTTTTCAGGATAGTTTGTGTAACCGAATGCAATTAGGCAAATATAATTATTTTATGGCACTCGCATCCTAAAGCTGGGTTTACATTAACTGATTTATTTATCTGATTTTACGTCTGATGTGATTGTCAAAAAAATCTTGTATATGTGTTTACACTATCAAATGCAACCAGATGAAAAGAGACGTTAACATCAAATTCTTATAATGTTATGAAATTTGCCGTTTTGAATTTTGCTGATTAATGAAGTTAATTGCACCGGCTGTAAACATAGTTTTTAATAAAATTAATAAATAATTTAATAAATCTATTAAAAATCATACAATATTAAAGTTAGTAATGTGTCAATTTAGGTAGCTATAAAAGTCCGAAATGGCATTCTAAAAACGGAGTCACTCCGTTATTTATACGACATAACGGTCCGGAAACGGTCCGGCATTGACGGACTTTCAGCGGACTTGTCCGTTTTTTACATGACATAACGGTCCGTCATTGACGGACTTTAAACGGACTTGTCAGTTTTTAACACGACATAACGGTCCGTAAACGGTCCGTCATTGACGGAATTTAAACGGACTTTTCAGTTTTTCACACGACATAACGGTCCGTAAACGGTCCGTCATTGACGGATTTTCAACGGATTCGAATCAGTTTCGATGTTCCTTATGTTCCGTTTTCTGGTCCGTATACGGATCCAGAAAACGGTACGTAAACGGAGTTGGATTCCGTTTATGACGGACTGAAAACGGTGCGTAAACGGAACGAATTGTTTGTTGGGTAGTTTTGGCAGATCGAATTGGATAATTTGAGATCAAAATTTATCCTATGATATATTTGGAATTATTTAAATTTTAAAAAAATAAATAACACAAAAAATTAAAAAAAAACATTTATTATTTTAAAAATATTTATTTCATTGAAAAAAAAAAAAAACAAAAAAAAATGCCGTCGGCAGGATTTGAACCCAGGTTGCTGGCGTTGTAGTCGGCCACTTAACTCACTCAGCCAAACACTGCTATATAACATGACTGACTATATGAGACAACATTGTTGGTGTTACTGAGTTATATATAATTATATAAATTTATATATATAGATGACTTAGAAAAAATAAATTAATAACATTCTTTCAAAAAAACAAAAATTAAAAATCTTAAATGTTTTCCACTGACGGAAATTTTTTGATGAATAAGATAAAAAAAAATGTTTGTTGAAGGGTCAAGGCACCGATTTATATGGCTCAAAAATCTAAATATCAACAGTCTGCATTTGCGAAATAATTAATGGGATAAGAGCAATATACATGTTATTTAAAAGGTAATATAAATGTATTTTAAATAAGGTCCCAAGAAACAATACGTTCCGTTTACGTACCATTTTCTGTCCGTCGTAAACGGAATCCTACTCCGTTTACGCACCGTTTTTTGGATCCGTATACGGACCAGAAAACGGAACATAAGGAACATCGAATCTGATTCGAATCCGTTGAAAGTCCGTCAATGACGGACCGTTTACGGACCGTTATATCGTGTAAAAAACGGACATGAGTCCGTTAAAAGTCCGTCAATGGCGGACCGTTTCCGGACCGTTATGTCGTGTAAAAAACGGACAAGTCCGTTTAAAGTCCGTCAATCACGGACCGTTATGTCGTGTAAAAACGGAGTAACTCCGTTTCCGGTCCGTATCCATACCGATTTTTTAAACATAAATTCAGCCTATTTTTATATTATGAGTAGTATTTTTATTTTTTATATTTATTAATATTAACATTGATTTTTTAAATTTATACATATTTACATCTGGTGCCTCTATCCAATGCGTCAATAGTGGGCTATAATAGAATTCAATGACTTTTTTTAAATAATTATAAAATTTAATGGTCAAAAATATATATACCTCTTTGTATTTAACGCTGTAGTTTTGGTTTAGGAATTTTCGCCAGCAAATTTTGTATTTAATCTTTTCCTTTCCAATCTTTCATAACTCAAAGAGGTTTTCTTTGGCTCATACTATTTCTTGCACCTTATCCAAGTCCACATTTGATTCAGCAAACCACTCTTTCGTTGAATCTTTCTGTAGGATAACACAAGCAATTTGTAAACAGGCAATAGCAATCTGATATGATGGATATAACAAACAAACATCCGTCCGGTGGGAATAATCTGCTGGCGTAGCTTTAATTGTTCACCCAAAACCTTGGCAAAGAATATGAATACTTTTTGATATTTTTCTTCGCTATCTTAACGATCTAGAATCCATTGTTGCGAATGAGAACTTTGCCAAAAATTACCATCCATTTAGGATCGTTAAAATTATAAATAATTTAAGCGAAAATCTTTTGCTTCTTGAACTTTTATTTTAAAAACAAACACAGGTGAAGTCCGTTTTAACCGGTACGAAAACGGATACACCAAAACGGAGTTAAAACGTATTGTGTTCGAAAATCCATTTATACGGTCCGTTAATGTTCCGTATACGTACAAGCGTTGACGGATAAGTGCATTACGGACAGTTAACGTGCCGTAAAAGCCGGATTCATGAATCCGTACGTGCCGGAGAGTCCGTAAAAATGTTTCGTGGGGTATGACATATACCTATAAGCTTAGCAATCCTTTGGAAAAAATACTTTTATCCAACACTTTTTCACAAATTGTTTTGTTTGTATTAAAAGTAGGAGTACAAAAATCAAAATATTTCCAAAATTGTATGTACAAATATTACAAAAAAAAATCATTTTGCTCTGGAAGAACTCAAATTCAGAACTTTAACAAAATTATTATATACATATTACGATATCTAATTATATATTTAAAATACTATTAATTGAAAACATAATTTGCCGATGCAGTTGACACAAACCTATTTAAGATCTGTAAAAAAATATTTATAAGTAAATCAAGTTGAGTTAAAAACTTGATTTACTCAGTCACATATATAATTATGTGTGGGGTTATATATGACAATATATAATAACATATTAAAATATTATTAATTCCAAGTTGCAGTAAACATAACTTTCAGGTGCTGTTGGCAGTAAATGGGTTAATTTTTTTAAGATCTGTAAAAAAAATATTTACAAGTAAATTAAATTGAGTTAAAAAAGTAAAAAAAATAAATTTGTTTTTGTGCCCGTGCTCGGATTCGATAGTAGGGCTCGCAGGTAATATGTGACTATATATAATTATATATTAAACACATAGAAAATATTACTGACGTGGGACCATATATAATCATTTCTAAAATTATATTGTTAATCTTGCGCCATTTATGGAATCATATATAATCATATCTTATATCATTTAATGTAATATATAATCATATATAAAAATATCTTACATCATACAACCAAAAAATTTTTATAACAGGGCATATATTACTATATCTCAAAATATATGGCTTATATGCCACCATATGTTATCATATATTATGTTATATATGATCATTTATAATTATATATGACAACAGATCTGTCATATCTAATTTTATAAAAGACAATATATAAATATATATGGTTATCTAAGGTACCACATAAGAAACATATAATTATATATGGCTATTCATGACAACACATATACTCACATATTATAAGATAAAACAAGATATTACTATATACGACTATATATAAATTTTTTTGATCGGGCCTATAGGGATCAAGTTACATAAAATAATTATTTTTATTAAGTGGAGATTTTTTTATCAATTTAAAATCTTTGCAATCTTGTAGTCATAATTAAAATTAAGTTTCATGGATCTTTCTTGTCCTCAGGCCACCAAGGGGTAAAGATTTTGTAAAAGTAAAGATAATTATAGTCTAATCAAATTTAAGTGATATTTTTCCAAAAATTATGCAAACTTTGATTAAAACTTTCAAATTTTGTTCAATTATTGACAAAATAAGCAATTGTTGGTTTTTAATTTTTATTTAATAAATAAAAATTGTTTTTTTTTCGACCTTTGTAATTGAGTAATTAGAAATTTATTAATATAGTTCGAGGCCAATTTCCTTATTATGAATTAACATAATAAGTACTTTTTCAAAAACTGCTATTTTTCTTTATCTCTCCTGACAAATACTTCACAGAGTTTTTGCTTTCAAAAACCTCTACACTTTCAGGAATGAAAAGACGATCGTTTCGGGGATTTTCCAGGTCCCCTTCATCAGTTTTCTTTAGAAAGTGGTGGCAGTAGTGCAATGCAAATTGAAAGCATCAAAACCTCATATTAAATGTAGTCTGCTACATCAACAAAATGAGGATGTAGCAAACAAAAAATATGTTTTCGAAGTCTTCTGCAAAGCATAACCCACAATAGAAATATTATGAAAGGTTTTTGTTTTTGTATTTCATACCATCGGTATAAATAAATACAAGTTTTATTTTTACCTTTCTTCTTCGTTAATACAAGATAGGCTTGCCAGACGTACTGTTTTCAACAGTACGCGTACTTTTGTTTACTGATTGTACTGCTTTCTGCATAACTCCCAAAGAAGTACCCAAAAGTACTTTTTTTAACCTCTGTACTTCCTTTTGTACTTTTTTTGTTAAAAACTTGAAATAATAGAACATTTTTCTTTATTTGATAACACTATTAGGCAAAATTTATATTTTTTGCAATTCCTGCTCTTGCAAGTCTTATGTTTATAATTTTGAAGTTTGAAACACAAATTGGCAAACAAATTTAATAGGACGAGCAGTTTTCGAAATTTTTCGAATTTTAGATTTCATTGAATCCCCTGTTTTTTTTACCAGTTTTGATAAAAAATTTTTTAACGTTTTTGAATACAACTGAAGGTTAGATTGATTGAGAATGTTTCCTGAATTTTGTAACAATTTAGAAAATTCTAGGTTTTTTGTTTTAATCCTTTTATTACAACAGTTAATTTATTTCGGTGTTTTTTATTAATATAAAAATACACTCTTTAATATACTATGTTTATTTTGTATCAAAGCAAAAAGTATACATAATAAAGAGATTGGGGGACTCTTTATCACTGAGAAAGCATTTGTTTTATTATGTGCCTTGGAACAGGAACATACTCAAACCAATATCACCCAGCAAACATGGCAATACGAAGAAGATTCTTCGAACATATCGCCAGGAAGAAACCATTTCGGAAACAACCTCCGTCGGAAAAAACTGTTACACTAAAACAATACTTCCAGGCAATATGAAAGCAATAACTCATATGGAAGATAAAAGGGATATCGCTAAATAAACTCCCGGTACAATAAAAAAACCATTTAATTTTTTCATTATTAAATTTAAGCCTGAAAAACAATATCTGCATACATAATCCATTGACCAACTTATAAATTATCTTGAATTCATCTTAGCCGATTTTTCCCGCGCAATTAATCTTAACTTTTCACGAGTTTATTTCCTATATATCTTTTGATGGTTTTTATACAAATTTAGTTTTAATTTTTTACAAATTGATAAAAGATTTCAAACAAATTTGCTTTATCTTCCAAATGATACAAAGGTGATATAGCCGCAATATTGTCATAAAAACTTATGACAAAAGATAAAATTATTGAATTATTTTTTCCAAATATCGCCGAATTATCTTCCAAGTGATAAAAGGAAGACAATTTCAAAGTAAATACTATTTGATTATTTTCATTCAAATGACAAATAGAAGATATCGCTTTAATATCTTCTTGGAAGGTATCTTTTAAATGTATGCAGGGTCATTATGTGCGCTCTTTGTATGACTCAAAACATCGATTGTAGCCAGGGATGGAAAATAATAATTTAGTTATAAAAATCAAGAATGGAACTATACTATGGAATTATACTATTCCAACAGTATTATAGCCCTAGATTATGAATTTTAAAAAACCATACGTAAAAAATTGCAAAATAATACCGGAATGCGAAAAAAGACTTTGGGGTTCAAAAAATTAATTAAAAGATTTACATTCTGCAAACGGTGCCAAAATTTTCTTTTTTTTGCAACTTAACCACCAAACTTTGTTATATGAAATGGGCATTATACTCCGTAGATTATAAATTTATAAAACCGCACTTAAAAAATTGCAAAATAATAGAGGAACGCGAAAAAAGACTTTGTGGTAGAAAAAAATAATTTAAAAACTCAATCAGCGATTAACAATCTGCAAATGAATACAATGACGCAAAAATTTTCCTTTTCGCAAATATTTTTTTCCCGATTTATTTATTTTTTTTTTTTTGCAAAGTAAGCACCAAACTTTTCTGTATAAAATTGGTACTGTAGACCCTAGATTATAAATTTAAAAAAAAACACACTTAAAAAATTGCCAAATAATCGCGGAAACCAAAAAAAGGCTTTATGGTACAAAAAAATAATTAAAAAACTTAATCAGCGATTTACATTCTGCAAACAAATATATTGATGAAAAAATTTTTCATTTTTGCAAATTTTATTTTTTGCGATTTTTTTATAACCAGCCACCAAACTTTGTTCTATGAAATGTGTATTATAGTCCCTAGATTATGAATTAAAAAGAAACGTACTTAAAAAATTGCAAAACAAAAGCGGAAATTGAAAAAGGCTTTATGGTATGGCAAACGAATATATTGTTGCAAAAATTTCGCTTTTTGCAAATGTTTTTTTTCGCAATTTGTGCTAATATTTGCTAATATCTAAATATTTAATTTTAATTTTTTTTAACGAGCCAAAGAGGAAGCTATTTTTTAGTTACTTACATTTTTAAATATGTAAGAGCGATCTAACATATTTTGGTATAAGATCCCGATTAAGTGAGCCTTTTCCATCTCTGATTAACCAGTCGGAGTTCGTTCCTGTTCCAAGCCGCATAATATTTTTTCAAATAAAAAATATTGAGAGAGTTGCAAGGCCATTGATCAAAGTTACAGAAACATTAGATACGTCCTAAAATATTTCAAAAGCAAATCAAAGTATCAACTTTAAATTTATTATTATTTTTTTTTTTAATTTTAATAAAAATTGTATTTATATTTAAAAATATTAACTGACAAACATTAACATAAACTCCATTTTTTGATATAAAAAATTTTAATTTTGGTTGAAATTTCGATTTGTTTTTGAAATATTTTTGGGCATATACAAACGATTTGCAACTATGATATAAATGCTGTGTTTGAGCGGCAAGCTATCAATATATATTCTTCTACCTCAAGTCCAAATTCTAATATGATATTGCCTTATTAGATTTTATTTGTTGTTTCAAAAAAAGTTGATCATTTTCCTGATAGACAATACAATTATTTCGTAGCCATCACGCTAACTCATCAGTTGCCCGCAATAAGAAAATGATAGCTTTACTAAACCAACCGAGACATTACATAAGGTACAAAAATCAACGGGACGAGAATTTTGTACTTTCGTATATGAACTGTCTGATTTGGTAAAACTAGCTATAAATCAACTCCTTTTTGAAAGCAACAATTACATAAAAGTACCCTTTGGGTACTATTTATATGTATGTTTGTGTGTTCGTTGTCAATACATTTGTAAAAACAACGAAAAACAAAATAAATATTTGAATGAGATTTTAGCCGTTGTATGCTTATTTTCAACAATAATTGAAGCAAAATATACAAAAATATTAGGTCAAAATCTCTTTTGGGCTACTAAATTCAAACATTCATTAACAGGAGAGTTGCTGCCCTGGTAGTATTTATTGGAGTTATATCGAAATTGCGCTAACAAGCGTAAATCGAGAGTTTATGTATTTTTTGTCATTAATTGGAAAGAGATAAATATATTTTTTAGTACTCTTGGGATCGAAAAAGTACTCTTCAAACAATTTTTTGATACAGAAATAAAAATCTAATTTCCCATCCCTGGCGTTATATATATAAGATTAATGAAATTGTTAATTATTATGAATTAAAAAACAGTCCTTAATTTATAGAAAACAGTACCGGCAAAGCACGTTTCGAGTAGAACCGGCATTTTGACAAAAATTGTGCTCTCCCAGTACAATTATTTTGTAACGTCGGCAACTTCTACCTGGGTAGTTTTAGTGCGGACAAATAAAGGTGTAAAAATTATCAGATCATATCTTACCGTAGTACTTTTCATGTAATATTCCCACTTTAGTCCAATTTAAATATTTTATGGCATCAAGAAAGGCATCGTTAATATAAGTTCGGAATGGATGTAAATTTATGGCAAATTCTTCTCTGGAACTAACTTGATTGTCCACCTCAATATGAGCCTCTAAATGTGGGAGGTCTAACGCATCACAAATTGAATGTATATGCGAACTGAGAAGACTGTTTGATGGTCCAAATATAGCCTGAACTCCATTATTAATTTGAGTACATACTGGGCATTAAAAACTACACATTAGTAAATCAGTGGAACACGTTTATAACGAACTAGGCCGAAAGAGACCGTTTTGTTACATTTTTATATTGAACACACAACTTATAATTTTATAAATTTTAAAATGTTAATGTGTTTGTAAAAAAGCAGTTGATATTTATTTATTTATTTATTTATTTATTTATTTATTTATTTATTTATTTATTTATTTATTTATTTATTTATTTATTTATTTATTTATTTATTTATTTATTTGATATTTATTTATTTATTTATTTATTTATTTATTTATTTATTTATTTATTTATTTATTTATTTATTTATTTATTTATTTGATATTTATTTATTTATTTATTTATTTATTTATTTATTTATTTATTTATTTATTTATTTATTTATTTATTTATTTATTTATTTATTTATTTATTTATTTGATATTTATTTATTTATTTATTTATTTATTTATTTATTTATTTATTTATTTATTTATCTATTTATTTATTTATTTATTTATTTATTTATTTATTTATTTATTTATTTATTTATTTATTTATTTATTTATTTATTTATTTATTTATTTATTTATTTATTTATTTATTTATTTATTTATTTATTTATTTATTTATTTATTTATTTATTTATTTATTTATTTATTTATTTATTTATTTATTTATTTATTTATTTATTTATTTATTTATTTATTTATTTATTTATTTATTTATTTATTTATTTATTTATTTATTTATTTATTTATTTATTTATTTATTTATTTATTTATTTATTTATTTATTTATTTATTTATTTATTTATTTATTTATTTATTTATTTATTTATTTATTTATTTATTTATTTATTTATTTATTTATTTATTTATTTATTTATTTATTTATTTATTTATTTATTTATTTATTTATTTATTTATTTATTTATTTATTTATTTATTTATTTATTTATTTATTTATTTATTTATTTATTTATTTATTTATTTATTTATTTATTTATTTATTTATTTATTTATTTATTTATTTATTTATTTATTTATTTATTTATTTATTTATTTATTTATTTATTTATTTATTTATTTATTTATTTATTTATTTATTTATTTATTTATTTATTTATTTATTTATTTATTTATTTATTTATTTATTTATTTATTTATTTATTTATTTATTTATTTATTTATTTATTTATTTATTTATTTATTTATTTATTTATTTATTTATTTATTTATTTATTTATTTATTTATTTATTTATTTATTTATTTATTTATTTATTTATTTATTTATTTATTTATTTATTTATTTATTTATTTATTTATTTATTTATTTATTTATTTATTTATTTATTTATTTATTTATTTATTTATTTATTTATTTATTTATTTATTTATTTATTTATTTATTTATTTATTTATTTATTTATTTATTTATTTATTTATTTATTTATTTATTTATTTATTTATTTATTTATTTATTTATTTATTTATTTATTTATTTATTTATTTATTTATTTATTTATTTATTTATTTATTTATTTATTTATTTATTTATTTATTTATTTATTTATTTATTTATTTATTTATTTATTTATTTATTTATTTATTTATTTATTTATTTATTTATTTATTTATTTATTTATTTATTTATTTATTTATTTATTTATTTATTTATTTATTTATTTATTTATTTATTTATTTATTTATTTATTTATTTATTTATTTATTTATTTATTTATTTATTTATTTATTTATTTATTTATTTATTTATTTATTTATTTATTTATTTATTTATTTATTTATTTATTTATTTATTTATTTATTTATTTATTTATTTATTTATTTATTTATTTATTTATTTATTTATTTATTTATTTATTTATTTATTTATTTATTTATTTATTTATTTATTTATTTATTTATTTATTTATTTATTTATTTATTTATTTATTTATTTATTTATTTATTTATTTATTTATTTATTTATTTATTTATTTATTTATTTATTTATTTATTTATTTATTTATTTATTTATTTATTTATTTATTTATTTATTTATTTATTTATTTATTTATTTATTTATTTATTTATTTATTTATTTATTTATTTATTTATTTATTTATTTATTTATTTATTTATTTATTTATTTATTTATTTATTTATTTATTTATTTATTTATTTATTTATTTATTTATTTATTTATTTATTTATTTATTTATTTATTTATTTATTTATTTATTTATTTATTTATTTATTTATTTATTTATTTATTTATTTATTTATTTATTTATTTATTTATTTATTTATTTATTTATTTATTTATTTATTTATTTATTTATTTATTTATTTATTTATTTATTTATTTATTTATTTATTTATTTATTTATTTATTTATTTATTTATTTATTTATTTATTTATTTATTTATTTATTTATTTATTTATTTATTTATTTATTTATTTATTTATTTATTTATTTATTTATTTATTTATTTATTTATTTATTTATTTATTTATTTATTTATTTATTTATTTATTTATTTATTTATTTATTTATTTATTTATTTATTTATTTATTTATTTATTTATTTATTTATTTATTTATTTATTTATTTATTTATTTATTTATTTATTTATTTATTTATTTATTTATTTATTTATTTATTTATTTATTTATTTATTTATTTATTTATTTATTTATTTATTTATTTATTTATTTATTTATTTATTTATTTATTTATTTATTTATTTATTTATTTATTTATTTATTTATTTATTTATTTATTTATTTATTTATTTATTTATTTATTTATTTATTTATTTATTTATTTATTTATTTATTTATTTATTTATTTATTTATTTATTTATTTATTTATTTATTTATTTATTTATTTATTTATTTATTTATTTATTTATTTATTTATTTATTTATTTATTTATTTATTTATTTATTTATTTATTTATTTATTTATTTATTTATTTATTTATTTATTTATTTATTTATTTATTTATTTATTTATTTATTTATTTATTTATTTATTTATTTATTTATTTATTTATTTATTTATTTATTTATTTATTTATTTATTTATTTATTTATTTATTTATTTATTTATTTATTTATTTATTTATTTATTTATTTATTTATTTATTTATTTATTTATTTATTTATTTATTTATTTATTTATTTATTTATTTATTTATTTATTTATTTATTTATTTATTTATTTATTTATTTATTTATTTATTTATTTATTTATTTATTTATTTATTTATTTATTTATTTATTTATTTATTTATTTATTTATTTATTTATTTATTTATTTATTTATTTATTTATTTATTTATTTATTTATTTATTTATTTATTTATTTATTTATTTATTTATTTATTTATTTATTTATTTATTTATTTATTTATTTATTTATTTATTTATTTATTTATTTATTTATTTATTTATTTATTTATTTATTTATTTATTTATTTATTTATTTATTTATTTATTTATTTATTTATTTATTTATTTATTTATTTATTTATTTATTTATTTATTTATTTATTTATTTATTTATTTATTTATTTATTTATTTATTTATTTATTTATTTATTTATTTATTTATTTATTTATTTATTTATTTATTTATTTATTTATTTATTTATTTATTTATTTATTTATTTATTTATTTATTTATTTATTTATTTATTTATTTATTTATTTATTTATTTATTTATTTATTTATTTATTTATTTATTTATTTATTTATTTATTTATTTATTTATTTATTTATTTATTTATTTATTTATTTATTTATTTATTTATTTATTTATTTATTTATTTATTTATTTATTTATTTATTTATTTGTTTATTTATTTATTTATTTATTTATTTATTTATTTATTTATTTATTTGTTTATTTATTTATTTATTTATTTATTTATTTATTTATTTATTTATTTATTCATTCATTCAATTATTTTTAAATATATTTGTACTACGTTTATAACCAACTACTTTTCCCGTCCCCTTCGAGTTCATTAAAGCCGCGGTCCACTAGGACAATCACACAATTATATCAAGTTTAAATGATGTTTAGTAAAACCTTGTTTGCATGCATGGAAAGAGTCCATTTCATTGGCGTAACGTATATCATAAACTAGATTTGTTTCGGGTAATAGATCTTTATCGCGATTTATATTAAACACCGCATATTTGAAGGCCAATTCAGAAGCACTCTGTGATTCCGAAAAAATTGCACCAAGTTTTATAGTCGCAGGTAAAGCAAAAACTATTCCAGGTATAAATATTAACACATATTGAATTTTATAGTTTATATTTTTATAGAACATATTGAATTGGAATACGTCTTTCCCTACTCGTCGTTGGAATAATTTAAACAATAAATTCACCATGTAAAAGCATATACTTACTATATAAGTAGGTAGATAGATGGGTAGTTGTTTGTCGAAATAAGGGTTCACAGCACTGTATTGACATTTGTGTAGTTTCATATGATTTAAAAAAAATGAATGTCGAAGACTTGTATGGTATCATTTGAAATCGGATCTGGGTCGTCTCAATCACATTTTCTTATTAATTACACGTGTATTTATGTGACTACGTGTAATTGTGATTGGAAAAAGGCTATTTAAATAATACGTAATACTAGGGCAAGGAAGTTCACGCACTAAACATAATATTTTATGTAGGTACATAAACTATGTATTAAAAATCTGAAAATATGCAATAAAAATTTTTCAAAATATGCATTTGTTGTTGATTAATTTTATACCGACACCACCACGTGGACAGGATGTAATAACCCAGTAAAATCTTTCATTACCAAATAAGTGGTTATGTAATGAAACTAAAAGTTTATACTGCTTATAATTCGGCGTCAGTACTAGTTTTTTTTGTTAGACGAAGAAGTGTTTATAAGCAGTCTAGCTTACGCGCGACTACTTATTTAACTACAAAAATAATTTGATATTTGTAACTATCACTAAAAAGTATATGAGTAAGCCTTATCTTTTAAAAACTATGTGACCACGAATAACTACTTATTTTGGTAACTACTTATTTTATATATTTTTATAATGCAGCGGGTAAGCGGGTGCACAAATTTTACGTGTTTTTTCCTGCAGCGAATATGCACAACTACTTACAAAAACGACCTTGTCGAACAAAAATTATGAGTTTTTACACCGAATTATATGTAGTAAACCCTAATTCTGCTGCATATTATTTGGATATTAGTAAAGACCACGCATTACTGAGGTTTTGCTGGGAAGTTTGTGCTGATGTTTGTAATACCGAAAATAATAGACCCATACCCCCTTTTAGTACGCCGCTCGACTCAGAATCACTTTTTATTCGATTTAGCGATGCCCGTCTGTCTATCCATGTATTCTTGTGCTCACGCTACACTCAGAAAAATATTTTAGTGGAAACATTTTTAAACGGTTTTCAATTTTACTTTTCTATATTTATACTAATTGTTAGTAAAAATATTTATATACTTCAGTAAACATTTCTGCTATTCTCAATTTACAAATTACAGAAGTTTTAACTAAATTTCGTTGCTGATTTCTAAAAAAAATTTTGCAAAACCGTGCTGAATTTTATCAAAAAAAGGGTATGCTAATACAAAAAAACAAATATTAAAGGACTTTTGTATTTTTATAAACTCCTACTTACACATTGAAAATCAAAGTACCCAGTAGCAAAAAATACTAGTTCAGGACCAGTTATGTACTAGTTTATTTAAACCAGGCAACTAGTACGAGTTCTACCGCCTCTCCATACAAACAACTGTAGAATTTAACATGGAGATGTCATAGGGATGGGGGCAATTGTCGCCAAACTACCACCTTGGTACTTGTTGTAGAACTAGTTTGGAAATTACAATTTAAGGACGAAAAATAAGGAGCGAAACTGCTACTAATATGACATACGCGGAACTAGTTCCGAAGTGACTCTTTGGAAATAGTACTGTACCAGTTGGTTGATATCTCAATTATATAGATAAAAAACAAAGGTTTTTCCTTTCATAAAACGCAGATTAGATCGATAGTTTCCTCTTACTGAGATTATTATATCCCTTTACCAAATGAAATTTAAAATATTTTCTGTTTATAATTTCTAATGACAATAAAAACATTTTAGTGTTTATTTGCAAACTCAGAATGTGTTACATATTACAAACGAAGGTGGTATTTCAAAACTAGGGATGCCAATCGGGATTGATATTTAAAAATCCCGGAATTCAGGATTTTAAAAATCCCGATCCCGGGATTTTAGGGGATTTCGGGATTCCGGGTTTTAATTTTCCTTTATTTATAAAAATTTTGTGTTATGTACCTAATTTTTTTATAGAATAAAGCGTACATTTTATGAATATTGAAACACCCAGTCAGAAATTTCCAGTGGTATATTGTGCTTTTCAGAAGGCATGATTTTAAATAGTTGAAAAGCTTTATAATATGCACTTCCGAGAAGGCATGTATTATCGACATTTTAAAATAAAAACAGGAGCACTAATTAAAAGCGGTGAATTCATGCCTCTTTCGAAACAAGTGCTTTCACGCGAGCTATCTCGAACAAAAATCAGGCATGATATCATCAATAATGCAATCGCTTCACTGCTCAACTTTCCCTGACAAAACTGCTTCCAAGCAAGCAGTAATTTCTGCTGGGGTCTAGTTAGCTCAGTGGAAAGAGCTGTCGTCTGCCAATATCACGGCCTGTGTTCATATCACGGCAGGACCAAAAAAAGAGACATATGAACTTTTTTAAATTTACTCAAAAACTTAATAATCTTAACCAAATTTTCAAATTTTTCTGCAGAGTCTTTGCATAGTTTACTCGAATAATCTACTTAATTTCTATTTTTATAATATCTTGGCATCAATTTCTTGTAAATATTTGAGAAAATTCAAGAAAAAACGTCGGTTATCTAAAACTGCTCACTTTGTTTATTTGCTTTCATATTAATATTAATAAATTAGAAAATCCCGTGATTTTTGAGAAATAATCCCGGGATTCGAGATTTTGCCAATCCCGAAAATCCCGCGATTTCGGGATTCGGGATTTCCCGTTTGGCATCCCTATTCAAAACTCGTATTTATTAATTCACTTAAAACAATTTGAAATCTCTGCGCAGTTTCAATAAAGCTATTGTATTAGGTATACAAATTGTTAAAGATTATTGTTTTAGAAAGAAGAACAAGAAGCTGTACTGGTACTTATAAGAAATTTACTAAACTAGTTCTGGATTGACTCTTTGGCACCAGTATTGTACCAGTTGATTTACGTCTCAGTTCAATTCACAATAAAAAAATTAGGTGTTTATTTACAAATTCTGATTTTTTTATTAAATAAAAATGCAAAAAAATAATAATTTTAAATATCATATTTTAAATCAGGCAATTTTTTTAAACAGTCTCCACATAGATCGTATTTAACTAGTATACAACTGGTTCAAATTGATTATTTTGAGAACTAGTTATGTAATTGCCAGTCAAAAAAACTAGTACGTTTAAGAACTAGTTTGACCATTTGCTACTGGGTAGTTAAATTTCCAATAATAACAGCAAAATTTTCAGTTGCTATTACAGTCTTCTTTTGTAGAGTACACAAGTCGCAAATATTTAGATATTTCGACTAAATTTTGAACACTGATTTATATCATACAAAGCCTATTAATTTCGGTGAAGATCGGTCCATGTTTACACCTAGCGCCCTTATAAAGTTGAACGAAAAATTGGCCCTTAAGCTAGTTTGCATGCTACAACAGGCAGCAAATATTAAATTGTTTTATTGAAATTTTGTACACACAAAAAAATAAAAACTAATTTCAATCACGAAAAACGTCTATGCAATAAATTGTATTGTTGAAATTCCTTAAACCATGAAAATTGTTCATTCAATTTGTAGCTATTTAATTATATACATTTTCAATAAAATATTAATACATTTGATTAGGATTGTTATTGTTTTTTAATATGCATTTGATTAAAAATAAACTCATTGGATAAAAAATCAAGGACCGAAAATAAAAGTTATTTTTGAATTTTTAAACATAAAAAGCATATAGAACCAAATATCGTAGATCTAATTCAAGTACTTCATAATGTTCCTTGTCGACTAGTCTTCCAAAAAATTCTTTGCTTTTAAAATTTTTAACTTTTATTTTTTTGTGCAAAAAAAAAAGTTATTTTCTATTAATTAGAAATTTATTAATTCAGTTCGAAGCCAATTTCCTTATTATGAATTAACGTAATAAGTACTTTTTTCGAAAACTGCTATTTTCTATTTTTATTTTTTCGAGCACATACAAAAGTTATTTTTTGACTTTTATTTTTTCGAGCAGAAATAAAAGTTATTTTTTTACTTTTATTTTTCTGAGCAACAACAAAAGTTATTTTATGACCTTTGTTTTTTCGAGCAAAAATAAAAGTTATTATTTGACAATTTAGAAATTTATTAATTATAGTTAGAGTTTTTGCTTTCAAAAACCTCTACACTTTCAGGAATGAAAAGACGATCGTTTCGGGGATTTTCCAAGAAAACTGATGAAGGGGACCTGGAAAGTCCCTGAAACGATCGTCTTTTCATTCTCGTAATTGTAGAGGTTTTTGAAAGCAAAAACTCTGTGAAGTATTTGTCCGGAGAATATCCTGATGAAGAATAGTAGCAGTTTTTGGAAAAAAAAGCACTTATTATGTTAATTCATAATAAGGAAATTTGCCTCGAACTAGAATTAATAAATTTCTAGTTTATTAATTAAAAAGGTCGAAAAAACAATTTTAATTTTTAAATAAAAATTAAAAACCAGCGTTAATATTTCTTTTATTTTTTTTTTTTTTTTGTTGGTCAAAAATTAAAGCTATTTTTTGACTTTTATTTTTTCTAAGAGTTGGCAACCCTTACGTATAAACGTCAAATAATTTTTCTCCGCAACAATATTTCTTTTTTTAATTTAAAAAAAATAGTTAGGTTTGTTATTCTAGTTTTTTTTTCTGATCTGGTGATAAAAAAAAAGTGTAAAAAATAAAAATCATTTGAAGCATGTCGCATAAACCCCGCCGTAGTAATAATAAAACAAAAAACTTGTGTGGTCAATGTAGAATGGAGGTTAAAGAAGACGACGATTTTATACAATGTGACAATTGCGCGAAAACATTACATGCTATATGTACAAACTTAAACAAACGTCAATATGAAAGTTTGTTGGCAAATGAGAGTGAGGAGTTTCTCTGCAATCTTTGTAATGAAAGTGGAGGCACAGTAAAGGATGAATTGAATGACATAAAAAAACAACTGAACAAACTCGATCAGCTGTCTCACCTACAAGAGACAATGAATTTCATGTCAAAACAATATGATGACATTCTACGAGGGGTGGTAGAAAATAAAAAGAAAATTGAAACTCTGCAAAAGGAAAATCGTTTGTTAAAAAGTGAAGTTAAAAATCTAAAAGATTCTGTTAAATATCTGAATGATGAGCGTGTTAAGAAAGATTGCCTTATTAGTGGGGTAGTTGTGAAAGATGATGCAACAGCAGTTGATACCCTTATGGCTATTTCTAAAGAAGTCGGTGTAGAGTTGAATGAAAGTGATATTGGTGCTGCATATTTTATTAAGAAAAGAGATGATTCATCTATGAAGTCTTCTACTGCTGCTAAAAAACGTACTATGGTAGTAAAATTTGAGTCCAAAAAATCAAAAGATAAATTAATGTCAGCCAAGCCCAAACTTAAGGAAAATAAGGAAACAAAATCTGTTTATGTTAATGATGTTCTTAGCAGAGAAACTCTTAATGTTTTTAAATATGCCAAAACCTTAAAAACAGTTGGTTATGAGACGGTATATACATATAATGGGAGAGTTTACGTAAAGAGAAGTGAAATTTCTAGACCGAGACTAATACGAAATGAAGAAGAAGTAGATGATATGCTAATGGATGCTGCAACAAATAAAGTGTCACGACGTAGATCGAACTTGCAACCGCCAGTTACAGTGGAAAATTCAGATGATGAAGATAACCGTAATTATATGTCACCTGCTTAGAAATATACATAAGTGTAAATCATGTAATTATGAAATATTTTTTTTCCTTATTTACTTTTTTTATGATTAATAATCAACATTTTGAAAATTTTAATGAATTTAATAATTATTTTAATACAATTAAATTGCATTTTTTTAATATTATTTCTGTAAACATGAGAAGCATTTCGGCAATTGAAAAATTTAATAAATTTAAAATGATAATTTCTAATTTTCCAAAACTACCCAACATCATTGCTGTGCAGGAAACTTGGTTTTGCGCGGACCTCGTTCAAATTTATAACATCCCTGGGTATAATGTGGTACATTGCTGTAGAAGCGATAATTATGGGGGAACTTCAGTTTATATCCAAAAGAATTTACAATACAAGGTTGAAGAGTGTCAGAGTAATTATTATGTTGAATCGATAACAATATCGTTAGAAAATTATAAGATTAATGGAAAGCCGTTAAAATTTACATCGTTCTACAGGTCACAAAAGTGTAATCTTGTTAAATTTTTTAATTATGTTGAAAGTTTGTGTAGCAGTTATGGTCGATTCCCTAATATTGTTGTTGGTGATTCAAATGTCGATGTTTTACAAAAAACATCGTCTGATGATTTAATAAATGCGTTGTCCAGCTATAACTTTTCAAATTGTCATACTTTAATAACACGACCTGAATCTGGGACATCCATTGATAACGTGTATAGTAATACTATGGAAACTCTTTTTATTGATACCATTTCCTGCCCCTTGACAGACCATAATTTGATATCCTGTAAGCTTAAAAGTAATGCTTTTAGTTATGAATTTACTGAAAATGTCAAAAAAATTTGTAATTATGCGCTTGCTACAGAAAGTCTTCGTAGTTCTTTACTCAATTTTGAGGTAACTGGTAATCCTTCTACAGATACTTCTGCAATAATAAGTTATATTTCAAATGCAGCTAACAGTTTTACTGTAGAAAAATGTGAAAAAAGACTCACTAGAAATGAAATAACACCTTGGATAAGTAAAAATCTACATGCTTTGATTTTATTTAAGAAAAATCTTTTAAAACAAAGGAGAAAACGTAACTGTGATGATGTAGAAGTTAGGCTAAAACGAATAAGTAATTTGATTCGTAAAGCTTGTAGGGAATCTATGAATAATTACTACTATAACAACTTAAATAATATTCAGCAAGAGCCAAAGAAATGCTGGAAATTTCTAAATGAAAATCTTGGTAGAAAACTAAAAAATCAAATAAATGTTAAAAGCTTAAATGGAGATTTTATAACAGACAATAAAGACAAATGTGACTTATTTAATAAATACTTTCTGGAAATTCCAAAGACTCTTAAGCAGCAAATTGAACATTTATCAGGTGATTCTTGTAATGGCCTAAGAACATTAAGTATAAGTCAGCAATCATTTGATTTCTTTTATACAACAGATTTGGAAATTTCTGAGATAATTTCAAAACTAGATTTAACAAAAAGTTGTGGTTATGATGGAATTTCACCGAAAATGCTTTTTGAGTGTAAAGATGTTGTCTCTCCCCATTTGTCCAAGATCTTTAACAATATGATTGATTCTTCGGTGTATCCAGATGATTTAAAAATTGCCAAAATTATACCAATACCAAAGCAAAGCCATGCCACTGAAGTTGATAAGTTTCGACCCATTGCGTTACTTCCATTGATTGACAAAATTTTTGAAAAAATATTGTGCAAACAGCTGACGTCATATTTAGATGAAAATAATTTGCTATATAGATGTCAATATGGTTTTAAAAAGGGGTGTGGTACGGAGGAAGCAGTAGTAAATGTTGTAAATAATATTTGCCAAGGACTAGACAACGGTTTTAGAGGTGTGGCTGGTGTTTTTTATGATTTTTCGAAGGCTTTTGACCTTGTAGATCACAAGATTTTAATAAATAAACTCCGTTATTATGGAATAAATACGCGAGCGGTGATGTTGTTAAAAAATTATTTAACTTTTCGAAGACAATATGTTGAAATTAATAACTGCAAAAGTTATATTGGTGTTGTCGAGAATGGTGTCCCACAAGGCAGTGTGTTGGGCCCATTACTCTTTAAAATTTATATTAATGATGTAATGAATCTGGGATTACTTGGGAATCTATTTTTATATGCTGATGATATATGTATTTTTTATCCCTATAAACATGAGATTGCGTTGAAGGTACACATGGAACGAGATTCAGCTTTAATAACAGAGTTTGTAAGGTTAAACAAATTGGTTTTAAATGCTGAGAAAACTAAGTTAATAAGATTTAAGCCTTACTCTGACAACCTAAACTTCAGTATTTTTATAGATGGCAAAGAGGTTTTTGAAACCTTTCAAACGAAATACTTAGGTGTGTATCTGCAAAGTAATTTGTCGTGGGATACACATATTCAAAGCCTCAAATCAAAAATTGGGTCAGCTATTGGTTTAATTTATAAATTTAAGAATAAGTTTAATACAAGAACTAAGTTACTTATCTATAATGCATTGATACATAGTCATCTCAACTACCTACCCAATATATATAGTTACAAAAAAAGCAACGAGCTTAAGTCGTTACAAAGAGTTCAAAATAAAGCATTAAAAACTGTTTTTAATCTCCCGCGAATGTATTCAACGTTATTGCTTTATAAAAATGTGGCTGAAACAGTGTTGCCTGTATATGGATTGTATAAAATGAAACTATTGATTTATGTCTTTAAATCTCTGCATAATATTGGCCATCATACTATAAGTTTTTCTCGAAATCAATCAGTATTTAATACAAGAAACAATATGAATCTTTGGATAGCAAGATGTAGGCTGGAAACAACAAAGCAACGCGTGGAACACATGGGTAGTTTGGAATACAATAATTTGCCTGATAATTTAAAGAATGTTGAAAGAATATCTCTTTTTAAGAAAAACCTAAAAGAATATTTACTTGAAAATCTGGAAATGCTTCTTTTGTAATTTTTAACTGAATTTTGAAAATCTTATTTATTTTTTTCTCCTAAAAAAAAAATTTTTTTTTTTTTTTTATATATATAAAAATCGTAGTTAAGTTATCTAAAGTATATAACTTTTGCCAACTCGCCTCAAAAATGTCTAAGAGACGCTGAGGCAACACCTATCTTTGTAAAAAAAATTTATGAATAATAAAAAATAAATTATAAAAAAAATAAAAAAAAAAAAAAATAACAGTTATTTTTTACCTTTATTTTTTTGAGCAAGGGTAAAATTTGTTCTTTTTTTTTAATCAATGACAACTGAAAATTGCCATTGAGCTCGCTTTAATAGGGATTTCTCATAAATATTTTTATATGTTTTATATGATTTTCGAAATTTTAATATTTTAATGTGTTTTTGTTGAAACAATAACTTTTATTTTCGAAAAAATAAGAGTCAGAAAACAACTTTTATTCTTGCTCAGAAAAATAAAAGTCAAAAAATAACTTTTATCTTTGCTCAAAAAAATAAAAGTCAAAAAATAACTTTTATTTTTGCTCGAAAAAATAAGTCAAAAAATAACTTTTTTTAATCTGGTTTTCATAATAGCAGTCATAAGTACGATCCCTGCATAAAATTTATCAATATTGTTTACCTTCTAAATAAGTGACGGCCCAGAACAACAGCGCAGAGGCCTGCGATTTCGCTCTGAGGAAAAATGCTTCGGAAATAACGACAATCAGTGGCAGCGACATATTTTGGCATGGATCATATATAACAAAGAGACTTTTACCTCTTAATTTCATATACAACAAAGAGACTTTTACCTCTTAATTTACCGGAAACAAAATATTCATAATATACATTATTAAATGATGAACTAACGAGCTACTACATAAATATGTTAAATATCTAATTTGAATAAAAAAAATAAAATTTGTAATAATTTAAAAATGCAGCAGCGATTTGTTGCTTAGACCTCTGCTACCATTGGCATAAAACGATTGTACCAAAATAAAAAATATTTTTCACCAGCGTTCTAAAACAATGAGAAGGTTTTCGGGAAATTAATACATACTCTAAATGAAACTACAATAAATTACTTACATCATTTCATGAATTTGGTGTAAAATATGGTTTGTCTTCTTCAGCATATTTCTTAGCACAAGCATGCTCAAAAGCTACAAAATCCAATAATGAATGAGCACCAATTTCTGCCTATGATAACAATATGTAGGTAGGACTGTAATGCTCAGTTTTGGTGTTAGGTACCGGGTCATATCCAGTTCCAAAACAAAATGCAAAAATTTACAAATAAGTAAAAACTCTATTAAAAGTTATATTATGTGAAATTTTCTTACCTGTCAGCTTCGGCACATTTTTGATTTTGACCAGCTTTTATTTCAGCAAATGTTATTTCCACTTTATTTCTTAACTTGTTTTTACCTAAAACATCAATAAATATTATAATTTTATTATTATATTATTATTAAAAAATCTTACCTTTTTTAATTTATTTTTGTTTATTTTTTGCTCAACAAATAATACAGAAAAGTCATTGACAATTTGATTAAAAATTACAAGGTTTTTTTTAGTTTTTAGACATTTATGTTATAATGTTGCTGTATTTGTAATAAAAACGGTAGGGGACCACAAAATAAAGATTTTGATTTTTGTATGCCTTATTCCTGAAATATTTTCCTTTTGGTGGACAAAAAATCTTTTAAATTTTCTTGGATTTAAAAAAAACTTTAGAAGTCGCAGTCGCTTCTTTTGTAAAACGAATTTTTAAGGTTTTTCAATTTTTTGTATTGCTGAATATATGCTAGAATTTAGACGTTAAAAAAGACAAAGAAAAGTTAAAAGTTATGTCGCCTATTCCGTAAGATATTACCCAGTATCTTACCAATTGTCTTTAAATTTTAATAATATTTTGGATACTTGTATTTATTCTATGGAGTAGAAATAGCATTTTCTATTTTGCGAGTTTTTCACTTTTCGTTAAACAAAAACATATTATTTCTTTTTTGCATTTATTTTCAAAACGTTAAGTATGCGTATAACTGCCCTATTAATAAAATTAATGAGGTACAACATGCAGTCATATCTTTTTCTGATGTTGGCCAAAACAAAATTTGATCCGAAAAATGGTGGATCATGCTGTATTCATTTATATGCACCGTAGATCTAATATGATGAAATACGATCCGAAAATGGGTTTATCTAATCATATAAAATTGGATGTGACGTAATGACAATCAAAAACTAATTTCAATAGAAGGACGATTTAATGCAATATGAGCGAACTTTGAATGAAGTATTTTTGTCTAATGGTATCAAATAAAATGTAACTTTAATGTACTAAATCTAATTATATATAGTAAGATAAACCCATTTTTCGGATCGTATTTCATCATATTAGATCCAAGGTGTATCTAAATTAATACAGTACGATCCACCACTTTTTTGTAGTTTAGGCTATACCAAAAAAAGATACGTTTGTATTTTTTACTCGGGTGATGTTAAAACTAAACAATAATATCCATTTGGAATCATGTACATAATTATATAACAACATATCGTTAGCTGAAATGCAAAACCACGTAACTAACAAAAAATACAAAATCGGTTTTTTGATCGATTATGATGCATATCAACGAGGTCCACGTCTTCTCCAATTTTTACTGTCATATAATAAAAATTAGACATATTATTAGCGAAAATCGAAAGCACGTAACTACATACTTGTTGCTTGAAAATTGTAAAAAATTGTTTCTCCTGTAAAATAGTAAAAATGTTAGTTACGTGGTTTTGCATTTCAGCTAACGATATGTAACAACATATGTATTCATATATGATGATGTGTGACATTCATGGCCCAATATATGACATATACCTTCAAATATGATTACATACATTACAATATATGAGATCTTTTTCTGACTGTATGAACCCATATAGGCATTCATATATGACATGTGTGTTCATACATCATTCATGTGTGAACAAGCATGATCCCATATATGAGATCATATGAACATGTATGATTATTTTTAACCGGGTATTTAAAAATTTTTTTTTAAGTTTCTTGAAATTTTATTTTATTTTTGCACCACGTAAAGACGAAGCTTGTGTTTCAATTTTCAAGTTCTTTTTAAAAAAAAAAACGTTATTTTAATTTTTAGTGGTACCTTAAAATTTAGCTCTTTCTAACTTTGTTAAAACTCTTTTACCTGAGGTTTGGAAAATTTATAAAATTTTTAAATTTGCGGTTAAAAAAAAACAATTTTTTTTTCAAATTCTATTAAAGAGCTTCAAGATGTCCAAAAATCATAAATAAAAAAGACGTTCTTCCATATATTTTTTTTTGCTCTACCAAACTTAAGCAACTTTGGGATTTCCAGTCAAAAAATGTCTAAAGTTTTCGATGCCACCAAATATTATTCTATAAAAAATTTTAACTTAGAATATTTTTTGCTTATTGCGAATATAGTGAATAACAAAACCACCGTGTTTCAAAGAATTATTTTTAAAAATGAATTTTTGCCAATTTTTTGTTTGTAAAGCAGTTAAAATTAGATTTTCGTTTAACTATTTTAGTTAAAATTTTTTTGAACCTAGTGCCCTCTGCTGTTAACAAAAAGAGGATATAATGAATTCTTCTTTCATATTTATTTATGGTATTATGTCACCAAAAAATTGTTTCTCCTGTAAAATAGTAAAAATGTTAGTTACGTGGTTTTGCATTTCAGCTAACGATATGTAACAACATATGTATTCATATATGATGATGTGTGACATTCATGGCCCAATATATGACATATACCTTCAAATATGATTACATACATTACAATATATGAGATCTTTTTCTGACTGTATGAACCCATATAGGCATTCATATATGACATGTGTGTTCATACATCATTCATGTGTGAACAAGCATGATCCCATATATGAGATCATATGAACATGTATGATTATTTTTAACCGGGTACTTAAAAATTTTTTTTTAAGTTTCTTGAAATTTTATTTTATTTTTGCACCACGTAAAGACGAAGCTTGTGTTTCAATTTTCACGTTCTTTTTAAAAAAAAAAACGTTATTTTAATTTTTAGTGGTACCTTAAAATTTAGCTCTTTCTAACTTTGTTAAAACTCTTTTACCTGAGGTTTGGAAAATTTATAAAATTTTTAAATTTGCGGTTAAAAAAAAACAATTTTTTTTTCAAATTCTATTAAAGAGCTTCAAGATGTCCAAAAATCATAAATAAAAAAGACGTTCTTCCATATATTTTTTTTTGCTCTACCAAACTTAAGCAACTTTGGGATTTCCAGTCAAAAAATGTCTAAAGTTTTCGATGCCACCAAATATTATTCTATAAAAAATTTTAACTTAGAATATTTTTTGCTTATTGCGAATATAGTGAATAACAAAACCACCGTGTTTCAAAGAATTATTTTTAAAAATGAATTTTTGCCAATTTTTTGTTTGTAAAGCAGTTAAAATTAGATTTTCGTTTAACTATTTTAGTTAAAATTTTTTTGAACCTAGTGCCCTCTGCTGTTAACAAAAAGAGGATATAATGAATTCTTCTTTCATATTTATTTATGGTATTATGTCACCTCTTCAAAAATGTATAAGTCACTAACGTTCCGTTTTGCCTATGGGACAAAGCACTGTGCGTCGACAAAAATCAAAAAAAAATTGTGTCTCCGATGTCGACGAAAATATTTTTTTTGTATATATACTAAAATCAGGGGTATGGCATCACTAGAAAAATAAGTTATAAAAAAATCGTTATCACTAGATGGCACTTTGTAAAAAAAATTGACAATTTTCTTTTTTTATTTAAATTTAAATAATAACAAACAACAAAGGAAAAAATACCAACAAATATTTAAAATGTTATTATTTGAATATATTCCGCGTTTGTTTTTTCCTTATTTTAAGTAGTTTTCAGCAGTTTTTGAGTTTATAAATGTAGGCTCAACTGATATTAAACTGATACTAAATAGTTGCTCAGGTAATATTAAATATCAGAGCCCTCTATCGGTGAGTAGTTTAAGTTTTGATTTCCTATCTCTATAATTAATAGTCTCTGACTAAAATTACTTAATCTTGTAAATATTATACTTTCCGGTATAACCCATTCTGTCTACACTAGAGGTCGCTAAAGTCGCTAAATTTTTTTTAATGCAAAAATATGAATTTTTTGGGTCTTATTTTTTTTCTTTTTTAGAATATTTGAATATATTCGAATCAATAGAAGATAATAAAATTGTAAAACAATCTGCAACTTACATATCAAATTATTTTTTGAATTTTTACAATATTTTTGCTGGGAGCCTAAAAATATCAAATGTTAAATAGAACTTTAAAAAAAATTATGTTAACCCAAGCAAAAAAGTTTTGATGTAGTCATATATTATCATATAAAATTTTGAATAATTGTATATTGGAACATATATACCAAGATATAATTATATAAAATTTTACGTAATTATATCCTAGATATATAACTATATCTTGTTATATATTGCACGATGCATAGTGCAACATATTACAATATCTAATTATATATAGACCTATATATAGTTACATATACCTCATATAATTATATATAATTGTATCGAATTATATACCATTATATCTAGTTGGATATGGTTATATTATATTTGGTACATTTGGATCAGGACAAAATCCGGATAAAATTGTATCAAACCATATCTTATTCCATCAAATTAGATCTAATTGTGTCAAATTTGATTATAATATGATCTAAATTGATACAATTAGATGTTCTCATTTTTCGGATATAATTATATATAATTTCAAAAGTCATAAAATTTTTTTTAGTAGGGAATTGATTTTAAATTTTTTTGTCATGCTCTTATAATTTTGTGTAAGAAAAAATTAAGAAAAGAACCAATTTCTTAATTTAACTATAGGTCCATTCGATTACTGGATAATTTGTACTAATTTGTACAAATTTTTACTGGATGGCGTTCGTTTACATAAATACTCAGTAAACAGAAAGAAAAAAGAGAGAATAAAGTGACTGTTCTATGTTGAGAGTTTCTAAGTCTTCTTCTTTTTCTTGCAAATTTTTACTGGATAAATTTTTGTCAGTAAGAATTTGCAAGCAGAAAAAAACATATGTTTCGAAAACATATGATTGTTTATGGTAAATAAAAAAAATTATTTTCCAATTATAATATTTTATGGAAATGCAAAGCAGTAAAACTTTCAAAATAAATTATGAAAAAGATAAGAAAACCTTCTAAAAATGTTCTGCTTAAGGTTTAACATCAAAAATTGTCTTCTTTCATAGCGACCAGTTAAAATTTATTTGTATATTTGGTGTTGTAATCAGCTGTGTGTACAAACTTGCAAATTGTTGCAAATTTTCTGTTCGCGTACATGTTTGGGAAAATTTTATTTTGAGAGTAAATCTTGTCTTACTCTCTGAAAGTTTGTACTGAGTAATTCTTACTGGGCTTGACTGAGAAAAGTAATCGAATGGACCTTATAAAAAAAATTTTTAGAAGTGTCAAAAAATTTATTTTTGTAATATCATCTTTTATGGGTTACGAAAAACTTCCAACTTTCTTAGATTTTAATGAAATGGTATATTTTTTTAGAAAAATTAAGGTAATATTATTTAAAAAATAAAAGTATAAACTTTGGCAAAAACACACTTCCTATTTCATTAATAAATCTTTAAATACACCTAAGTTTTGGTTAAAATCCCAACAATTACCAAAGTTTGATAATATATTAAAAAAAAATATGTTAATCGATTTTCATATTATTATTTTTGTTAGGAATAGGGTGAAAACATCTCAATTCAACACAAAAAAGTGGCATTTTCCGATTTCAATGAAATTTACCACAAATATCGTACATGATAACAGCTCATTAAAGCATAAATTTTAGTGCCAAGACTCTTTTGGTTTTCGAAATATGACGTCACGAAAATTGGAAAAAAGGGTAAAATTTGACTAAAGTATATTACAAAATTGACAATAACTTAAAAGCAATTCAAGGTATATTTATTAGGTAAGAATGCAACCTTTAAAATGGTTTAAAATTTTTCATGGAAGGGTCAAAGGTCATTTATTGGGGTCTTGAGTTCAAATTCCCATTGCGCAAAATGCTCATTTTTTTAAAATCTTGAAAAAATATATGATTATTGTTAAACTCTCTTCTACATTTGTGTGAAAAATTTAAGGTGGTATCTCGATTCGTTTCTGAGTTATAGCCAAAAACATTGTCATAGGTATGGATTTTTGATAATTAATACATGTATGTACTAGGGATGCCAATCGGGATTGGTTTTTGAAAATCCCGGGATTCGGGATTTCAAAATTTAAAAAACGGAATCTCGGGACGGATCGGAATTTTTCGGGATCCCGAATTTTTTCGGGATTTCGTGAATTTTTGCCATTTTGGGAATTTTTTATTTAAAAAAATGTGTAAAAACTTAAAATTTATGTAAAAGAAATATAGGATCATATGCATAAACATTTTTAAAATTTATAAGTGACTTATAAAACAAATTTTTCATACAAATTCCATTTTTTAAACATGTTATAAGGTTTCCAAATTATTACGCATGAGCACGGTAAAATATAACTCTTTTATATGTTTTTTCCGTACTCCTGTTTATTTCTAAAGAACTAAAGAATTGAAAAAACTCAATAATTAAGAATTTAACTCCGTTGATATGTTTGTGCTATTTTTGTGTATAATAATTTTATATTCAATGTTCTTATATCATTTTAATTTAAAATAGGCAATTAAATTTTAGAATTTTCAGTTAGTTTCAGAATTTTTTAATTGTTTTCCACATATAGTGCAGAAATTCAAATGAAAAATTCTGAAATACAACTTCTTATTCCGAATTTTAATCGATGATTTCCGAAATATAATAAGAAATACTGGACAATATAGATTCAAATAAAATTATATTAAACAAAAACGGTTTAAAAATATCATCAGTGTTGCAATTTTGTAAAAATTCCCACATATTTTTGCAATTGTAAAAATCCCGGGATTCGAGCTTAAGAATCTCGGGATTCGGGACTCATTTTCATTGAATAATCCCGGGATTTCGGGACTCGGGATTTCGGGATTGGCATCCCTACACTCAGGGAATTATGTAGGTAAAATCAACTGCAAATGACAGTTAAAATAACTGCATTTGCACTTAAAAAGGTGTAGACTACATTTGCATTTAAATCAACTACAATGTGAGGTTATTTTTAACTGTTAAAAATCAACTGACAAATGTAGTAAAGGCAACTACAAATGCAATTAAAACAACATACATGAAAATTATTGTAAAACTGTATAAACAACTGCAAATGTAGTTAAAATAACATAAATAAAAATATTTTAAAAATTATTAATTAATTAATTAAAAACAAATTTATGTAAACGCTCTTAACTTAATTTTATTCTATAATAAATTTAAAATTGAGAACTCAAAATTTACAATTAATGTCACTTTTACTTTTCACTATTAAGATATTGTTGTAGACAGACAGACACTGTGAGGGATGAAATATGGTGTTGTTTGGCTTCCTTTTTTCTCCAGGTAGAAAATGATGAAAAATATAAAAGAACTGAAAGAAAATAAATACAATATTTTTTTAACATTCCCTTTAAATAAATTTATATAATAAAACTTACTTATTATTTTAATAAATTAATAAAAAAATATATAACCTTTTCCGTATTACGCATCTTCACTCTTTGGCGTTGTTTTATAACTAAGACAAGAGAAAACATGTTATTTTCATATTCTTTCACCATAAATTTTTAAACAAGCGATTCGTACACATGCCCCTTTTTGCTTCGTGTGCGTGCACACACACTTGAAAATTTAAGTATTTTTAAAAAAGATCAAAACAACTGCATAAAATAAATGTTACTACAATGTAGTAGTTTTTGTAGTTTGTTTAAAAAAATAACTGTCAAAAACATTAAAAAATTTTGCTCTAAGCAAATTAACTACAATTGTAGTTAAAATAACTACAACCGCATTACTACACAAATAACTGTTATGTAGTAACTGCAGAACTTTTCTGAGTGTAGTATGTACCCAGCAAAATATTGGTAATGACACCTCATTACTTTCTGCATTACTAAAAATGTTATATCATTACCTTTTGCATTATTTTATAATATAAAAATAATGACTTCTTAATAACGCCCTATTGTAGTAATTGTTTTTAAATATAAAATAATGGCTTACTCGAAATAGTTTAAATAAGTACTGTTTACACTGTAGAGTGCGCACAAGAAAATGCTTTTATATCGATTTTCATGTCAAATGAAACTTTTTTACATTTAAACGAGTAAAAAGGTTAAAGTCGGGCATGACGACTATATAATACCCTACACCAGTCTGACTTAACCCTCTAACCGGCAAGCCCGCCTCCAGGGAGGTATATTAAATTGACCACAAAAACGCCAAATGAGCACTTCATAATAAGAAATTAAGATTTTTCAATAGAAAACAAAATTTGCAAAATTTTTTGTGAAGAATTATTTTGTATACACTTCACGGTTTGGAAGCGAGAAAGTGTCAAAAATACAATTTCGTAAAATTTCGAAAAAAAAATATTTTAAAGTAAAGAAAATTTTCAAAAATCTTACAAACATTTTTAAATTGACTAGAACAATTGATAATGACCACAAAATAAGATTAAAGCTTAAGTTATTCAAAAAATTTCGAACTTTCGTCCAAGGACACACAGGATTCCATAAGGATACCTTTAAAGGACATCGCCTTAACTTGAAAACGAATGGACGGATTTTTCTGAAATATCGTGAAAAGAATATATTTGGTATAAGTAGCAAGGCTTATAAGTTTGAATAATATATATTGAAGTTATGGTGCGCTTTCGCTCAATTTAGCATTTTTCGAAAAACGAAAATCCCTACATCCTCTTAAGAACAGCACAAAAAATGTGTTTTTTTTTTGTTGTAATTACTTCTTGGTAAGAGGAATAATTTATGCTTAAACCTAGTAATTTTTATGCGCTAGTTTTCAAAATTCACTCGTAACCTCTTTTGGCCCATATCGCCTAAAGTAGGCAACGGAAAGAAATGTTGAAGAAGAACTTATTGTTTATTTTTCGTGAGGAACTTATGGTATGAATTTCATTGCAAAAAAACTTAGGCAGGTTAGAGGGTTAAAGCCAACTAATGTTTGGATCCGAAATTTGAATGGGTTAAAACGGCCTTGTGTCAAAATTTTCTATAAAATCATAAAAGAAGAGAAAATCGAAAATATAGCCCATATGGGCGATAGGTCCAAATATGGACCGATCCTATTTGGAATGAATAGGCTTTTTCCTTGGGACCATGTAAGTCAACGAACCAAATTTCATTGTAATATCTTCGTATTT
This sequence comes from Leucophora obtusa, assembly GCA_949987735.1. NCBI lineage: Eukaryota > Metazoa > Arthropoda > Insecta > Diptera > Anthomyiidae > Leucophora > Leucophora obtusa. Next base: position 17,360,605 of record OX465300.1, read on the forward strand.
GCGACCTGCAGCGTGTAACCAAGTCCTTTTTTTGGGTGACCCTTATATGAGCACTGGGTCTAAACATGGACCGATTTTAACCAAAATCAATAGGCTTCGTCCTTGGGCCGACATAGGGCTGTGTACCAAATTTCATTGAAACGTCTTCATATTTGCGACCTGCAGCGTGTAAAAAAGACAATTTTGGGGGGTACTCATATATGGGCACTAGGTCTAAACATGGACCGATTTCAACCAAAATCAATAGGCTACGTTATTGGGCCGACATATGTCTGTGTACCAAATTTCATTGAAATATTTTCGTATTTGCGACCTGCAGCGTGTAAAAAAGTTAATATTTGCGACCTGTAGAGTGCGCACAAGAATGCATGGACAGACAGACGGACGGACGGAAAAACGGACATCGTTAAATCGAAATAAAAAAAATTCTGAGCCGATCGGTATACCATAAGCTGGGTCTAGGACCAGTATTTTTTGGTGTTACAAACATCAGCTCAAACTTATAATACCCTCTCCTCGTAGTGGTGTAGGGTATAAAAAGTTGGTGTCCTTTTGGCCACATGTACCTATAAGGGTTAACTTCTTATTTCGACATCTTTCACCAAATTCCGCAAATAACAACACATTGTTTTGATATACAGCTGCGAGCATAAAAAATGCAACGCTACGCTAAATCATCTAAGTATGCTTTGATTTCTTCTAATGGTTTTTTATTTGCGCTTATCTTTTGTTAATATATTCGTTGAAGTTTATTTTCATATTTTAAGTGGTTTAATTTGCATTTATTTATGTGAATTCGTTTTCACGAACTTTTTTTTGAAACTAGTGCCTATTTTGTGCGAGCAAAAAAAATGCAACGGAAGAATACGATAATATGTATCAGGTAAGTATAAAAATTTTATTTATTCACGGAATTTGAACTGAATTAACCAAAATTGACGAAATTGCTTATTTTTTACAAAAAACAACTATCAAGTGATAGCCGTGCTGCTATTATTAGAGCGCTTTGGGAAGGAAAACATGTACTTGAAATCGGAACTATGTTTCAAATAAAAAAGTCCACTGTGTCACGAATTGCAACTCGGCATTAGGCTCGCGGTTATATTCATTGGAAAATAGGAAGTGGCTACCCCGAAAAATAATTAAAAGGCAGGACAGAAATATGATCTCTATTGTTAAAGCGAGTTCATACCGCACGTAGACGCTTAAAGGAAGCAAACTTTTTAGCAAGAGTCCAGAAAAGAAACCCTTCATAAATAAAGTGAATACAAAGAAGCGTCTCGATTTTGGAAAGCGACATAGGCACTGGGCAAAAGAACAATGGGACATAGGTTTTATTTAGTGACTAAACAAAATCAAATTTATTTGGATCCGGTGGATTGAAGTTCATCCGCAGATCATCAAATTAACGGTAATCTCCTGGAAACTAAAAATAACGCGTTACACACGGCGGAGGCTCCCTTATGCTATGGGGTATGAAATCGTTTTCAAATGCCTTGGAATGGTCTAAGAGAATTAAAAAACCAACTTTATCATCATCAATTTGTGATCGTATATACTCTGCAACATCAATCAAAGCAGACACACAGCTGTGTTGAGGACGAAACCCCGATTGTCTAGGAGTAAGCAAGTTGTTATCCTGAATAAATTTACTGAGTTGGTGATGCATTAAGCGTTCAATTATTTTTGACAAGAAGGGTAGTATAGCTATTGGGCGGAATTCTTTTTCGGTTTTTGGTATAGGAACAATTTTGGCGTGCTTCCATTTAGTAGGATATGTTGATTTAGTAATAATCGAGTTGAAAAGGTGCGTAATATATGGTATTATAGTAGGGAATATGATTTTTATAAATCTTGGATGAACACCATCGTAGCTAGTCGCATTAGACTTGATACTCAGAAAGCTTTTGTATATTTCAGTTTGAGTAAAGCAACTAAAAGAAAATTGGTTTGGATCACCTACATTATTTTGGTTCTTATAATACGAAACATTAGCGGTAGGTACTGGCAAATCCGTAAATTTTCTATTTAAATCATCAACATTTATATCCGTAGTATAACCTCTCGTTTTGTTAACTATTCCAATATTTCGAATTTCGCTCCATTTCGCCTTAACGTTTAAGCAGTTTGAAAATTTTGTGTTATAGTAGGAAGATTTGGCAGTTCTAACACTGGTATTAACTTTATTTCTAAGAAAGCGAAATGTTGCTTGTAGTTCAGGGATCTTAAATCTTTTCCATCTCGTATAAGCTATATTACGTTGTTCGATTAGATATTTAATATCAGCCGTAAACCATGGGTTCGCTGTTGTTGTTTTCCTTTTTGTTTTCATAGGAACAAATTCATCGAAGAGTTGTTTGATGTTTACTTGAATAAAGTTAAGTTGATCGTCAACACATGGTAAGTAAAATATACAATCCCAGTCAATATGTAAAATTTTATCATATAAAGCTGAATAATTGATATGTTTAAAGTCACGATAGCTGAAGCTTTCGTCAATAGTGTTGGGTTTAAAATCGTAAGTGATGAAAATAAGATCATGTTTGGAAAAAACAGGCGCAGATATTTGCTCAAACAATAAAATTTTTGACAAGGCATTAGTGAAAAATATGTCAATGAGCGAATTTGAATTGGTGGAATAATGTGTGGGTATAGATTTATTTACAGCTTCTAAGCCAATATATTGCATTCCATCTGAGAACGTAGTTTCTATCAAAATATTGCTGTTGAAATCACCAGCTATTATAATATTTGTATACCCTACGGTAATATTAGACAACTCCAAAAAGAATGCTTCTGAATTAATATTTTTATTTGGTCTATAAACACTCCCAAGCAAAAGTTTTTCGTTCCCATTAAACAATTCTAAAAACAAAAATTCAATTTGATCACCATATTTTGATTTAGTTTTAAATTTACATCTTACATTATTTCTAACATAGATGGCAACACCACCAGCTTTTTTATCCTTATTACACTTTTTCTGTTTTCTATCTGCTCTGAAGAGCTTATATCCCCGCAGTTTATAGCATTCATCTTTAACTTGTGCGTTGAACCATGTTTCGGAGACACAGACTGCGTCCACATTGGAAGACTCAAATATGTAACGGAACTCTTCTATTTTAATATTTAAACTTTGTGCATTAATATGAACAACGTTTAAGCCATGTTTAAGTTTAGTAAATACGCGAATCATGTTATGTGTATTGAATTTGGAATTCACCCTCATATTATTTAGACTGCTTAGCATTAAATACGGAAATGAAAGCAACGCAAGCAAATGGTGATTTTATATAAAAACCTAATTTAAATTTTGTACTTAAAGAATTAGTTATAATAAAATATAATTTAAATTTGTATATAAAATATGAAAAACAAAAAATTATAGTAAAGCATAATTTAAATTGAAATAAGAGTGTTAAATATAAAAGAAAATTTTGAAATTTTTGATATGTGGTTTTTATAAGGGTAATAAAATAAAAAAAATAGAGTTTAAAAAAATCTAATACATGTGATTTGCTAGTCATCGTTACAATATCATTGAAAATGCTCATTTTATATACGAAATAAGCTATTAATATCATTGATACTTTCGAGACGCTGAGGTTGATCCGACTGGTTTTGTTTGACAAAAACAATACCTCGCATAGAAAAAACAGATGCTAATTTCTTATCTTTCCACAATTTTATAGCTTCAATATAAACTTTAAAATTTGGGGGAGTTAAGTTTTCTTTGACATTGAATGGAGTATCCGATGCCATGCCAATATCACTCAATCTTAATGGACCTTTGCGCATTCTTGTTAGAGCTGAAATAGATTTCAACATGAAGTTTCTATCATATGGTGTTCCGAGTCTCACAATAATGGCAGGATCAGCGTTATTAATTCCAGCTTTAGTTTTTTTAAGGCGAAATATTGATTTCACAGATGGTCGATTAATATTAATTGTGTCGCATAATTTATTGAAAATTTGATTTACATCATCATTTTCCTGCATTGGTACATTATTAATTCTTATATCACATGCAACTGCAGCATTTTCTTGTTTGTCTAGTTCTTTTTTTAATTCAACAATTTCTTTTTTTAGACTTAACGTATTAGCCGCGACTGTCTCCAATTCAGTAACTCTTTCTTTAACGTCATTAATTTCTTTTTTAAATTCTTCCAATGATTGTTCAAATATTTTCATTGTCTGATTTATTCTTTGTTCGATTTTATTTAAGAGAATTTCTTCATTCTCGCGAAACATGCCTTGTATAAATGTTTGTAATTTTTCGGTAAGATCTGCACTTAATTTATCAAAACGTTTGTCGATTGTTGTAATTATTCTTAGTGGAGATTCAATGTTAGTTAAGCGAGGTGCTCTTGCTATACTTTCACTAAAAGAATTTTGTAGGACATTTCTTAATCTTTTATTATTTGTGGGATTATTTGTGGGATTATTAGCACTATTGTCATTAGTTGCATTATCATAACTATTTGTAGATGTGCTGTTATCAATTTCTATTATTGGTGCACTTTCTTGTTGGTTTTTTTAGACTTTTTCTTATTTCCCATATTTAAGTTATTTATTATTTATTTATATATTTTTATTTTTACGTTTGGGTAAATCGGGCTTTAATTTCCGTATAGCTAACACTGCCTTAAATGTTCTGTTTCTTTTTATATTCACTAAGAGAGAGAATGAGTAGTTGTTTATGTTTTAATTTTTATTTTGTTTTGTTATTTGGTGAACCAGCCTGCTTTATAGAAATAGCTATTTGTTGTTTTAAATTAAGGAAAATTGCTTTTTTAAGTTTTAATATTTATTTTGTTTTGTTTTTACTTTATTAATACAAAACTATTAGAAACTTTGTATAATTAAACACTGTTTTTTTTTTATATTGTGTTACGTTTAAATATATTAAAAAAGTCAATCCAACCCATACACCTTTGAATAAATTAGCGGAGATCTTATAAAACACGTCCGACTCTCTCAAGTTCAAAGTTTCGCTTTTTTGTTTGTAAAATATAACACACTTGTCTAAATTTTTATTTTGAGGTGCATTCTCCCGTGATGGTGTTGGACCAGAAGTCAAAATTGAGGACAGAATAAACACAGAGGGTTACTACAAGAGCACATGCTTCCTCACATGCAGACAAAAATGGCTGCTGGAAGCATATTCCAATACGACAATGACCTTAAGCACACCGTTCGCTTAGCTAGGCAATTTCTAAGTAACAACGGTGTGGAAGTTTTACAGTGGCCAGCACAGTCACCTGATTTAAACACCATAGAGAATCTATGGTAGCTTGAAGAAATCAAAATACAAAAGAAAAAGCTTTCAAATTTAAGGGATTTCGAAATTGTTGCCAAACAGGCGTAGGAAGGCATACCTTAACAAAATTGGTTGCGCTCGTGGATCCTATGCCTTCACGAATGAAAGGAGTTATTAAAAATAATGGCTATTCCACTTAATAATAAAAATCTAATTAATATGCTGAATTTTTTAACAAATAAAATCGATTAAATGTAAAATACATAAAAGTTGCATTTTTTTACTCGCACAAAATGGGCACAAGTTTCATAAAACAAGTTCGTAAAAACTAATTTACATAAATAAATGCAAATTTAACGACTTAAAATATGAAAATACACATCAACGAATATATTAACAAAAGATAAGCGCAAATAAAAAACCATTAGAAGAAATCAAAGCATACTTAGATGTTTACAGTTACAAGTTAACAGTTTACTCTTGATTAAGACTCGTTTATAATGTCTGCTTTAGATTCGATTTGTTCGTTCTGTTTTCATAATATTTCACAGCAAGAATTAATTACTTGTGCTGTTTGTAAACGCCACTTTCATAATATTTGTATAAATTTGAAAGATGAATACGTTTTAAAATCATTAATTTCTAATAAAAACATTGTATTCAATTGTAATAAATGTTTAATTTCTTCTAATGAGTTAATTTCAACGGTTTCTGCTTTGTATATGGAAGTTAAAGAGTTAAAATTGGTGGTAATCGATCTCTTAAGGAACGTTAAATATGGATGTGCAATTGTTACTTCTCAATCTGCCTTTAATTTACATGCTAATAACTCCTATTCGGATGATGCTCTTATTAAACAAAATGACTCTAATTTGCAGTCTGATGTTGTTGCAAATTTTTTGGATAATAATAATAACAACAACAATCATTGTAGTTTACCCGCGCTCAAAACAGGTTTAAGCTCTGGTTTGCCTTTTGCTGATGTTTTACAATCAACAAAAACAGCTTCTGTTGATGCCAAAGTTGTATACAAAAATCTAAACACTGTTCGTACTACTGCTAATGTTACACTTGATCATGACTTGCCTTCTGTAAGCACAAAAGCTTTAATGGTTACTAAAAGTAATGCATTAAACGTCTACTGCAGCCACACGACTACAGCCTGTCAAAAATAAAATACACACGTTTATATGAAAACGATTATTTTGACACCAACGCAGCTACACGACTACTTTCGTCGCTGTTGCAGTGTTACCATATGTTTTTTTAGAAAAACTGTAAAAAAACTGTTTCTTTATAGAAAAACTGTTTTTGAAAAAAAATTTAAAAATCGGAAGAAAATCTGTGATCCCGAAGTATCCTGGAACTAAAATATTATCCCAGAGTCTCAATTTTCAAAATATCGAGATTGAAATAATTTAATTGCCTTTGGCATTTATATTAATCGACTTTTTGCACAGCCTCCTAGGCTCCTCCAAGCCTTAGGATTAGTGTTTCCAATTCGGTTAATCGATTAACCGATTCCTCGATTAATCGCCTCTATTTCGGTTAATGTCGAAACAAATAATTTAAAACTCAAATAATTATTCGACCCGAATAACCGGTTAAAATTGGTCGATTAACCGGTTACATTTTTAACCGGTTACATTTTTTCCTTAATTTTTCCCCAAAACTTCACAATTTGGGCTACAAAATTACCAGAAAAGCTTAGAAAAAACAAATACTAACTAAAATAGCATCAAATTCTTTAAAAATCGTGTGAAATAGGTCCTTAAATACCTTTTTCGAGCAACCGCAAACAAGTCGACATTGTACCATCAGACTCCCAATTTTTAATAAAATTTTGCGCAAATGTTTTAAAAAAAATATGTTTCAAAGTTTCTATTTGTAAAAAAGCCTTAAGAACATAGCAAAAGGCCAAAATGAAGGTGTTTTTTAAAACTTCACAAAACACACGAAATACACGACTGGCTGGAGGATGCTTTATAAAATAAAATAGACAATTTTGCATAACTGTTTCAATTCTTTTAAAAATTTAAACTAATATAAATTATATGTCCATGTCCTTTAAGACAAGGCTGCATTTGTATTAAAACTGTTACACAATTAACATGTTAATTCTGAAAGAACTTTAACTTTTCTTATTTTTCCTAAGAAAGTGTACATACACATCGGTTCAAAACCTCATCAATTCTAAAACATGTTCCACTAGAGCAACATTGAACCCGAACCCGTTTCAAGGAATATAAATTCGAATTAAAACAAATAACCTAAAGTTAAAAAATTTTAATTTATATAGAATTTGACTTCTGTAACTGCACACTCAATGAATTGTCTATATGCTATTGATGAATTTATACACTGATTCAATTAAGTTTCGCTGGAATTCGTCTATTGAAACTTTTAATTGAATTGATGCAATTTTTCATAAAATTTTATGAAGAATTTCATATTATTTATTAAAAATGTCATACACCCAAAAAAGTTTTTTTAGAAAGAGATTCATAAAAATTGTGAAGCTTTTTCATAAAATTTAATAAATTTGGCTTTTACTTTTTGAAGAAAACTTCATTAGCTTATTGAAAATTTTGTTTACAGCTCGTCCGATAAAATTCTCACAGAGTAAGTACGCTCGAACTTTAGGTTATTTTTTTACTATTAATGGCCTTTAGTAACGAAAAAGATACTGAGAAACAATACCAATTTAATGGTATTCTCAATTAACTGAAATTAATCTCAAAGAGAACTCAAATTTTTTTATCGATGACTTTAATGAAAATTTCGTAGCTGTAGGAAGAATCTTATTAAAATTAAAAAAAAAAACTTTAGGTATAGCATTTCTTTAACCCTTTCCGACCCAGCATACACGATTGTGAGATGTGATGTTTTCTCTTAAAATTACAAATATTTTAAATACTAATAGGTTTATTTAGATAAAAAATTTCAGTTATATTTTTAGCTAAATTATATTTCATAAAATATGAATTGACACCATGAAATTTTAATAGTTTAAGTACCATTTTACCTTAAAGTTATAAAATGAATACATTTTTGCAAGCTAGTTGGGTCTGAAAAAGTTAAATGCAATATTAAATTTTATAGTGTCAGTATTGATTAAAAATCACATTCAAAGAAATTTTGTATCTAAGCTTTTCAGATTTTTAAATTTTTTTCTGAATAAAAAATCTACGTTAAGTAATCACTATGTAACAGTTTTAGGTTTGCTGTTCTTAACTAACTAATATTTTGTTAGTTTCAGCAGTTCTTTTTAGATTAAGCAAAATTTTTACACACCTTTTTTTTAAAAAATCTCAGATCCCGAAACTTTTCAACCTTCGAATATGAAAACTTTTTTATAAATACATCCACTCAGGGAATTATGTATGTAAAATCAACTGCAAATGACAGTTAAAATAACTGCATTTGCACTTAAAAAGGTGTAGACTACAGTTGCAGTTAAATTAACTGCAATATGAAGTAATTTTTAACTGTTAAAAATCAACTGACAAATGTAGTAAAAACAACTACAAATGCAATTGAAACAACATACATGCAAATTATTGTAAAACTGTACAAACAACTGCAAATGTAGTAAAAAAACATAAATAAAAATTATTTTAAAAATTATTAATTTAATAAAAAAACAAATTTATGTAAACACTCCTAACTTAATTTTATTCTATTTAAAATTGAGAAATCAAAATTTACACTGTCACTTTTATTTTTCACTAGTAAGATATTGTTGTAGATGTCCGTCTGTGAGGGATGAAATATGGCGTTGTTTGGCTTACTTTTTTTCTCCAGGTAGAAAGAGATGAGAATATAAAAGAACTGAAAGAAAATAAATACAATACTTTTTAATAATCCCGTAAATAAATTTATATTATAAAACTTACCTTATTATTTTAATAACTAAATAAAAAATATATAAACTTTTCCGTATTACTTGCAAATGTAGTTAAAAAAAAAACATAAATAAAATTTTTTTTTTTAATTATTAATTTAATAAAAAAAACAAATTTATGTAAACACTATTAACTTAATTTTATTCTATAATAAATTTAAAATTGAGAAATTTACACTTAATGTCACTTTTTTTCACTATTAAGATATTGTTGTACATGTCCGTCTGTGAGGGATGAAATATGCTGTTGTTTGGCTTCCTTTTTTTTCTCCAGGTAGAAAGGGATGAGAATATAAAAGAACTGAAAAAAAATATTTTTTTAACATTCCCCGTAAATAAGTTTATATTATAAAACTTACCTTATTATTTTAGTAAATTAATAAAAAATTTATAACTTTTCCGTATTACGCGTGCTCACTCTTTGGCGTTGTTTTATGACTAAGACAAGAGAAAACATGTTATACTCATATTCTTTCACTAGAAATTTCTAAACAAGTGATTCATATACATACTTCTGTTTGCTTCGTGTGTGTGCATACACACTTGAAAATTTAAGGATTTGTAAATAAAATTCAAAATAACTGCATAAAATAAATGTTACTACAATGTAGTAATTTTTGTAGTTTGTTTAAAAAAATAACTGTCAAAAACATTGCAAAATTTTGTTCTAAGTAAATTAACTACAATTGTAGTTAAAATAACTACAACCGCATTACTACATAAACAACTGTCATGTAGTAACTGCAGAACTTTTCTGAGTGTCGTATTCATATATGACGTTAATATTTAATGAAAATAGTCAGCCTTTTGTGTTTTAATTAATAAAAAGTTAATGAAATACCTTAATTTAGCATTAAACGATTAATCGATTAACCGCCAATTTTCTCGAATAACCGACCCGAATAACCGCACTCAGGAAATTATGTAGGTAAAATCAACTGCAAATGACAGTACTGCATTTGGACTTAAAAAGGTGTAGACTACATTTGCAGTTAAATTAACTGCAATATGAAGTTATTTTTAACTGTTAAAAATCAACTGACAAATGTAGTAAAAACAACTACAAATGCAATTGAAACAACATACATGCAAATTATTGTAAAACTGTACAAACAACTGTAAATGTAGTTAAAAAACATAAATAAAAATTATTTTTAAAATTATTAATTTAATAAAAAACAAATTTATGTAAACACTCCTAACTTAATTTTATTCTATTTAAAATTGAGAAATCAAAATTTACACTAATGTCACTTTTATTTTTCACAAGTAAGATATTGTTGTAGATGTCCGTCTGTGAGGGATGAAATATGGCGTTGTTTGCCTTCATTTTTTTCTCCAGGTAGAAAGAGATGAGAATATAAAAGAACTGAAAGAAAATAAATACAATAATTTTTAATAATCCCGTAAATAAATTTATATTATAAAACTTACCTTATTATTTTAATAACTTAATAAAAAATATATAAACTTTTCCGTATTACGCGTCCTCACTCTTTGGCGTTGTTTTATGACTAAAACAAGCGCGTCATACACATGCTCCTGATTGCTTCGTGTGTGTGCACACACACTTGAAAATATAAGTATTTGTAAAAAAAAATCAAAATAACTGCATAAAATAAATGTTACTACAATGTGGTAGTTTTTGTAGTTAGTTTGAAAAAATAACTGTCAAAAACATTGAAATATTTTGCTCTAAGTAAATTAACTACAATTGTAGTTAAAATAACTACAACCGCATTACTACACAAATAACTGTCATGTAGTAACTGCAGAACTTTTCTGAGTGCGGTTAATACATTTTAGTGATTTTTCGAATAATACATTAACCGGTTAACCGCCTATGTCGAATAATTGGAAACACTACTTAGGATAGAATACTTTACTGGTCAATGTTGTACTTCAAAATATTCTTTATGGATTTGCATTCCGCATAAAATTACCTTTCATTTGATTGAGTATTGATTGTTATGTCGGGAATGGTTTGTTTGAAAAAATTACGTTTTTATACCCTACACCACTATGTGGTCAGGGTATCATAAGTTTGTGCTGATGTTTGTAACACCAAAAAATATTGGTCCTAGACCCACCTTATAGTATACCGATCGGCACAGAATTTTTTTTTATTTCGATTTAACGATGTCCGTCCGTCCGTCTGTCTGTCTGTCCATGCATTCTTGTGCGCACTCTACAGGTCGCAAATATTAAGATATTTTGATGAAACTTCGTACACCGATTTATGTCGGCCCAAGGACGACGCCTATTGATTTTGGTGAACATCGGTCCATGTTTGGACCTAGTCCCCATATAAGGGTCCTACCAAAATTATATTGTTTATACGCTCCAGGTCGCAAATATTAAGATATTTTGATGAAATATGGTACACCGACCTATGTCGGCCCAAGGACGAAGCCTATTGATTTTGGTGAACATCGGTCCATGTTTAGACCTAGTGCCCATATAAGGGTCCTACTAAAATTATATGGTTTATACGCTGCAGGTCGGAAATATTAAGATATGTTGATGAAATTTGGTACACAGGCCTATGTTGGCCCAAGGACGAAGCCCATTGATTTTGGTGAACATCGGTCCATGTTTAGACCTAGTGCCCATATAAGGGTCCTACCAAAATTATATTGTTTATACGCTGCAGGTCGCAAATATTAAGATATTTTGATGAAATTTGGTACACAGGCCTATGTTGGCCCAAGGACGAAGCCTATTGATTTTGGTGAACATCGGTCCATGGTTAGACCTAGTGCCCATATAAGGGTCCTACCCAAATTATATTGTTTATACGCTGCAGGTCGCAAATATTAAGATATTTTGATGAAATTTGTTGCACCGACTTATGTCGGCCCAAGGCCGAAGCCTATTGATTTTGGTTAACACCGGTCCATGTTTAGACCTAGTGCCCATATAAGGGTCCCCCCAAAATTATATTGTTTATACGCTGCAGGTCGCAAATATTACGATATTTAGATGAAATTTGGTTGACCGACCTATATCAGCCCAAGGAGGAAGCCTATTGATTTTGGTTAACACCGATCCATGTTTAGACCTACTGCCCATATAAGGGTTCCCCCAAAATTGGCTTGGTTACAAACTGCAGGTCGCAAATATTAAGATATTTTGATGAAATTTGGTATACCGACCTATATCAGCCCAAGGAGGAAGCCTATTGATTTTGGTTAACACCGGTCCATGTTTAGACCTAGTGCCCATATAAGGGTCCCCCCAAAATTGGCTTGGTTACAAACTGCAGGTCGCAAATATTAAGATATTTTAATGAAATTTGGTTCGCTGACTCACATTATAGAAAATTTTGACACAAGTCCCATTTTAACCCATTCGAATTTCGGATCCAAACATTAGTTGGCTTTTAACCAGACTGGTGTAGGGTATTGTATAGTCGGCATGCCCGACTTTAACCTTTTTACTCGTTTGGAATTGTCCTTGATCATAATTGAAAAAATAATAGTAAATTGTTATCCAGAATTGGCAAATATTTATTAAATAAAAAATAAATTTCGGCCCTTTTTGATGAGACATTGTTTTAAAAATGTTTTCAAAAAAATATAAATTTCTAAATTATCCTTCATTTAGAAATGATCTGAAAAGTTCTGCTAAAAAATGCCGTCGGATCTATGACGTGTCAGATATGGTTTAGCTAATTTTATTCCGTGCCAATTATTGATGACATTTGTTATAAATATGTTCGTTTTTCCAGTAAGCTTATTTTGTAGTATTATATTCGTATTTTTAAATTAATTTATGTTTCGATTTCTACCTAATTTTTTACAATATGAAAGTTTTATTGTAATTTTTAGGTCATATGCATAATCACTTTCTAGATTTATAAATGGCTTATAAAACAAATATTTTATACAAAATTCATTTTATAAACGTGTTATAAAGTTTTCAAGTTATTATGCATTAGCACTGTTATATTTTAATTCTCAAATTTTAGTTAAAAAAATAAAAAAAAAATTAAATGAAACAAATGTGCCGATTTAATATGAAAAAAACTGTAAAAAATCTTTGAATTCAAAAAAAACTGTTTTTTACATGAAAAAAACTGGAAAACTGTTAGCCATCCAAAAAAACTGTAAAAAACAGTTAAAACTGGCTATATGGCAACACTGCGCTGTAGTCAACTTAGGATAATTTCTATTTTTGTTGCCTACAAAACAAAAATAGTGTTGACAATATAACAACATATGTAAAACAGGACAATTTCCCCGCTAGAGGCGAAATAAAATCGCTAGTTCTGACTAGAAAATCACCGTTATAGGAACACTGAAGAAATAACTGTTTATATTTTACAAATTGAAGGTTTCATTAATTTATATTTGTAAATAATTTTATTGTGATGTTTTGTAAAAAAATGGATCTTACAAAATTAACAAAAAATTCCTCAGGATTATTAGGATCTGCTCGACTATGTTGCTGTCGTTTTCAAAAAAATTAAGTAGCTGACTACACGACTACAGTTGCAGTCAGCAGCATTTGTAGTCGTGTAGCCGAAGTCGTCTATGTGTTTAATGCATAAAGCTTCTACTGTTAAGGCTACTACTGCTGTTAAAGTTGTTGCTGCTGTTAATGATATTGCTATTAAAGCTTCTGCTGTTAAAGTTTCTGATGTAATTAAAGTACCTGTTAACTCAAATGCCTTTGTTAATTTAAATGGATCTGTAAGTAACAGTATTGGAGTAATGTTACAAATAGGAAGAAAAAACCTAAAAAACATAATTTCATAACTGGTGATAGTGATAATTCTGAATTGGATGTGGTACAAAAAATTAAATGGATCCACTTGTCGTCATTTAAGCCAACAGTTTCAGAAGAAAACATTTTATCATATGTGGCAAAACATCTTAATATTGCTAAGTCCCGCATGACATGTTATAAACTTGTAAAAAAAGATGCTTCGTTGTCTGATTTAAAATTTGTTAATTTTAAACTTGGAATTTCAGCTGAATTGTATGAAAATCTGTTTAAACCTGAGTTGTGGACCTCTGACATTAGAATACGTCCTTTGTCTGTCCATGCATTCTTGTGCGCACTCTACAGGTCGCAAATATTAAGATATTTTTATGAAACTTGGTACACCGACTTATGTCGGCCCAAGGACGACGCCTATTGATTTTGGTTAAAATCGGTCCATGTTTAGACCTAGTGCCCATATAAGGGTCCTACCAAAATTATATTGTTTATATGCTGCAGGTCGTAAATATTAAGATATTTTGATGAAATTTGGTACACAGACCTATGTTAGCCCAATAACGCAGCCTATTGATTTTGGTGAACATCGGTCCATGTTTAGACCTAGTGCCCATATAAGGGTCCTACCAAAATTATACTATTTATACGCTGCAGGTCGCAAATATTAAGATATTTTGATGAAATTTGGTGCACAGACCTATATTGGCCGAATAACGCAGCCTATTGATTTTGGTGAACATCGGTCCATGTTTAGACCTAGTGCCCATATAAGGGTCCTACCAAAATTATACTGTTTATACGCTGCAGGTCGCAAATATTAAGATATTTTGATGATATTTGGTACACAGACCTATATTGGCCCAATAACGCAGCCTATTGATTTTGGTGAACATCGGTCCATGTTTAGACCTAGTGCCCATATAAGGGTCCTACCAAAATTATACTGTTTATACGCTGCAGGTCGCAAATATTCAGATATTTTGATGAAATTTGGTACACAGACCTATGTTGGCCCAATAACGCAGCCTATTGATTTTGGTGAACATCGGTCCATGTTTAGACCTAGTGCCCATATAAGGGCCCTACCAAAATTATACTGTTTATACGCTGCAGGTCGCAAATATTAAGATATTTTGATGAAATTTGGTACACCGACCTATGTCAGCCCAAGGATAAAGCCTATTGATTTTGGTTAACACCGGTCCATGTTTAGACCTAGTGCCCATATAAGGGTCCCCCCAAAATTATATTGTTTATACGCTGCAGGTCGCAAATATTAAGATATTTTGATGAAATTTGGTACACAGACCTATGTTGGCCCAAGGATGAAGCCTATTGATTTTGGTGAACATCGATCCATGTTTAGACCTAGTGCCCATATAAGGGTCCCCCCAAAATTGGCTTTATTACAAACTGCAGGTCGCAAATATTAAGATATTTTAATGAAATTTGGTGCGCTGACTCACATTATAGAAAATTTGGACACAAGTCCCATTTTAACCCATTCGAATTTCGGATCCAAACATTAGTTGGCTTTTAACCAGACTGGTGTAGGGTATTGTATAGTCGGCATGCCCGACTTTAACCTTTTTACTCGTTTTTTGTTTAAATTACCAGCTGATAAAAAAAAACAAAAAACTATCTTTGAACTTTGGAAGCAAATTTACTAAAGTATCACTGCAAAAAACACTACGAGGAACATTTTTGTGGAAAATTCTAACCCTCTAACTATTCAATGAAAGGGAATTTTTGGACCCTTTTTAAAAAGGGACAAAAAAGACCCGTAAGTTGAAGAGTTAGAGGGTTAAAATGTTTTACATAAGTTCGCTGAACACATCCTATACCTAAAATGGAAGATTCCCATGGTTTCTCCCTAATATCAAGGTTTGTGGGACATTTGAGCGCCAATTCTCAATAAGTACGAAATTAAACACGTTTTAAGTTTTTACTTATTACTGTCAATGAAGTTAAATTTTCAATGCTAATTAATGTCTTAAAAGACTTATAGTAGAATTTCATGACAAATATTTTTTCGGAACATTTTAACTCTTCAACTTACGGATCGTTTTGAAAAGGGGCCAAAAAATGCACCTTTAATTGAAGAGCTAGAAGGTTAAAATGTTCCACAAAAATATTCCTCGTAGTGTTCTACATAAGTTCGCTGAACATATCCTATACCTAAAATGGGGGATTCACATGGTTTCCTATTTTAATCATATTTGATTTTTTTTATTTTTTTTAGAAAAATCATTTAAAACGCATTTTTTATGACAGGCATTATTTTTTATTAATGAATCGATTTTATCCAAATTTGGCTTGATCTTATATCAATTCACATGCTAAATTTATTGGCAATCGGATCATTTTTGCAGATTTTATGCTTCTATTTTGATCAAAATTGACACAAACGTTTCCAGTTTTATGTGTATCTCAATATATACGTTTTGTAATTTTACGTCCATTTATGTAGCTAATATAATATTTTTAAATTTCAGGACCTATGGGAGGTGAGCGTGTCCTTGGCCCAATATTTCCCAAAACTTAAAATTTTTCTTAACTAAGGGGTTCTATGTCAATGTACCAAATTTCAAAACTCTGTCTCCCCTCCTTCTATTTTTGTCCAATCGTTATATGGGATCAAAGCACTGTGCGACGTTTTTAAAATATCTGTAAATATTTGTTAAGTTACAAACTCGATGACAACTTCCTGTTCTTGTCTAGGAGCGTTATTAAACATTTAAAAGATAAAAGAAAAAACAACAAAAAATGTTTACCACAATTTGCTTTGTCATCTTCCAATATACTACTCTGTTGTTTTGACAGATCTAGCAATGTAGTGACATCCCTTCAACAAAATAATTTTTGTTGTTTTGTGTGTTATTTCCAAATTTCTTTGCACATTTCATTGCATTTGAAGACACTAAGTAAGGAAATCGTCAGGGGACGATGTTTTTAGAAAATTGGGATTTTCCATTTTTTTTTAATTCAGACAAAAGATATTGTTTTCTGAAAATTTTGTGAAACTTCGACACTGTTGACCTTTTCTATACCAAGGTAAAAGGTGAAATTTTTGAAAATTTTCGATTTTTTTTGAAAGTATATTAAAATATTGTGTTGTTTCTTGCGGAATTTTGTAAAAGTTGCCCAAATAACTCTGTTAACACCAGATTTTGGAAGTTTATTCTTTTGTAAAATGTCCAAAAATATTAAAAAACATTAAAAACTTGGATATAAAAGTGAATGAAGCAACCCCCGTTTTTGCAAAAAAAATGCCATTTTCAGGACACACTTAAAAGTTTTGATTTTAAAAATTTATCACTGCTAAACAGCTCGAGATAATTAAAAATAGTTTTCATTCTGAAATTTAGAAAGGTCATGACCAGGGCAAGTTTAAAATGGCACAAAAAAAGTTGAAATTGGCAGGAAAAAATAGTAACATTGGCACAAAAAGCCCAAAAATGGCACGCTTATTCCAAAAGTTTTTAAATTGAAAAGCTTATTTAAGTGTTTTTCTGAATGTTTTTAACAAAACTACAATAATGAAGGAACCCAGGTGGAAATTGCCCACTGTAGAAAAAAATAGTACTGGGAGAGCACTGTTTTTTTTTTTTTGTTATGCCAGTACCACTTAAAATGTGCTTTGCCACTGTGTTCCGCTATTTTAACAAGAGTTTTATCTGACACTTCTTTTACCCTAATTTTTAATACCGAATTCAGTCATGAAGAATTTCAATATAACTTTTTTCATTATATTTTATATAAAACAGCGAGAAACCAGAAAATTTAAGAAAAACTTTTTATTTTCTAGTTTTTCAATTATTTAATATTTTATTACCCTATAAAAAACAACAAAATTAATTTGAAACAAAAATATATATTTTTTATTATTTCATTAAAATTTAGGGTGATTCACCACCAGATTTTTAATTGGTTTTATAGTACTGGCTATACAGTGCATTTTTGTATTTAAAGTACTGGCAAGTTACTGAATATTTTTAATTTATAGTACTGCACCGACAAAATTGCGCAGTTACTGGCAAATAAATTTTCAACTGAGTTTCAGGTGAAATACCCCTTACTGAGCTTCAGTTAATAAAATTAATCTCTATATATAAAAGAATAACGTGACTGACTGACTGACTCAACATCGCCCAGCCCAAACCGCTGAAGCTAGGAAGTTGAAATTTGGTATGTAGGTTCCTCTTTCGGCGTAGACGTCCGCTAAGACGGGATTTTTGGAAATTCCTACCGGAACGGGCAAAAATGGGAAAAGTCTCCCCCTTGGCGGCCTGCCAAAACCCCTTTGACTAGAAAGCTGAAATTTAAGATATGTGTTCCTTGGAGTATGGGCTAACTTTTCTGGAAAGTACTTTCTGGAATTTTGGACAGGGACGTTGTAAAAATGGGGGTTAAAAAGGGGAAAAGGGCCCCCCTTGACGGCCTGCCCAAACCGCTGGAGGTAGGAAGTTGAAATTTGGTATAAAGGTTCCTCCACTATCGTAGACATCCACCAAGACGGGAGTTTTGGAAATTTTTACAGGGACGGGCAAAACGGGGAAAAAGTCTCCCCTTTGACGGCCTGCTCAAACTGCTGGAGCTATGAAGTTGAAATTTGGTATGAAGGTTCCTCGACCGGTGTAGACGTCCGTTGAGACGGCATTTTTGGAAATTCTTATCGGGAGGGGCAAAAAGAGGACAAAAAAAGTACCTTTTTCCAAAAAAGTACCTTTTCCCAAAAAAAGTACCTTTTCCCAAAAAAAGTACCTTTTTCCAAAAAAATTACCTTTTTCCAAAAAAAGTACCTTTTTCCAAAAAAGTACCTTTTCCAAAAAAAGTACCTTTTTCCGAAAAAAGTACCTTTTTCCAAAAAAAAGGACCTTTTTCCAAAAAAAGTACCTTTTTCCAAAAAAAGTACCTTTTTCCAAAAAAAGTACCTTTTTCAAAAAAAAGTACCTTTTTCCAAAAAAGTACCTTTTTCGAAAAAAAGTACCTTTTTTCAAAAAAAGTACATTTTTCCAAAAAAAGTATCTTTTTCCAAAAAAGTACCTTTTTCCAAAAAAAAGTACCTTTTCCAAAAAAAAGTACCTTTTTCCAAAAAAAGTACCTTTTTCCAAAAAAAGTACCTTTTTCCAAAAAAAAGTACCCTTTTCCAAAAAAAGTACCTTTTTCCAAAAAAAGTACCTTTTTCCAAAAAAGTACCTTTTTCCAAAAAAAGTACCTTTTCCCGAAAAAAGTACCTTTTTCCAAAAAAATTACCTTTTTCCAAAAAAAGTACCTTTTTCCAAAAAAAATTCCTTTTTCCAAAAAAAGTACCTTTTTCCAAAAAAATTACCTTTATCCAAAAAAAGTACCTTTTTCCAAAAAAAGTACCTTTTTCCAAAAAAAGTACCTTTTTCAAAAAAAAGTATCTTTTTCCAAAAAAGTACCTTTTTCCAAAAAAAAGTACCTTTTTCCAAAAAAAAGTACCTTTTTCCAAAAAAAGTACCTTTTTCCAAAAAAAGTACCTTTTTCCAAAAAAAGTACCTTTTTCCAAAAAAAAAGTACCCTTTTCCAAAAAAAGTACCTTTTTCCAAAAAAAGTACCTTTTTCCAAAAAAGTACCTTTTTCCAAAAAAAGTACCTTTTCCCGAAAAAAGTACCTTTTTCCAAAAAAAGTACCTTTTTCCAAAGAAAGTACCTTTTTTCAAAAAAAGTACCTTTTTCCAAAAAAAGTACCTTTTTCCAAAAAAAGTACCTTTTTCCAAAAAAGTACCTTTTTCCAAAAAAAATACCTTTTCCCGAAAAAAGTACCTTTTTCCAAAAAAATTACCTTTTTCCAAAAAAAGTACCTTTTTCCAAAAAAAATTCCATTTTCCAAAAAAGTACCTTTTTCCAAAAAAAGTACCTTTTTCCAAAAAATGTACCTTTTTCTAAAAAAATGTACCTTTTCCAAAAAAAAAGTACCTTTTCCAAAAATAGTACCTTTTTCCAAAAAAAGTACCTTTTTCCAAAAAAAGTACCTTTTTCCAAAAAAATTACCTTTTTCCAAAAAAATTACCTTTATCCAAAAAAAGTACCTTTTTCCAAAAAAAGTACCTTTTTCCAAAAAAAGTACCTTTTTCCAAAAAAAATTCCTTTTTCCAAAAAAGTACCTTTTTCCAAAAAAAGTACCTTTTTCCAAAAAAAGTACCTTTTCCAAAAAAAAGTGCCTTTTCCAAAAAAAGTACCTTTTTCCAAAAAAAGTCCCTTTTTCAAATAAAAATACCTTTTCCAAAAAAAATACCTTTTCCCAAAAAAAGTACCTTTTTCTAAAAAAATGTTCCTTTTTCCCAAAAAACATACATTTTTTCAAAAAAAATACCTTTTTCAAAAAAAGTACCTTTTCCAAAAAAAAAGTACCTTTTCCCAAAAAAAAGTACCTTTTTCTAAAAAAAATGTTCCTTTTCCGAAAGAAGTACCTTTTCCAAAAAAAGTACCTTTTTCCAAAAAACATACATTTTTCCAAAAAAAAAAACACCTTATTAAAAAAAAAAATACCTTTTCCAAAAAAAATACCTTTTTCCAAAAAAAGTACCTTTTCCAAAAAAAGTACCTTTTTCCAAAAAAAATTCCTTTTTCCAAAAAAGTACCTTTTTCCAAAAAAAAGTACATTTTTCAAAAAAAGTACCTTTTTCCAAAAAATGTACCTTTTTCTAAAAAAATTAACCTTTTCCAAAAAAAAAGTACCTTTTCCAAAAAAAATACCTTTTTCAAAAAAAAGTACCTTTTCCAAGAAAAAGTACCTTTTCCCAAAAAAAGTACCTTTTTCTAAAAAAATTTTCCTTTTCCCAAAAAACATACATTTTTTCAAAAAAATACCTTTTTCAAAAAAAGTACCTTTTCCAAAAAAAAAATACATTTTCCCAAAAAAAGTACCTTTTTCTAAAAAAATGTTCCTTTTCCAAAAGAAGTACATTTTCCAAAAAAAGTACCTTTTTCCAAAAAACATACATTTTTCCAAAAAAACACCTTTTTAAAAAAATACCTTTTCCAAAAAAGTACAAATAAAGTACTTTGTAAAATCAAAGTATCTTTTTCCAAAAAATTTCGTTTTTCCAAAAAGTACCATTTAAAATAATATATAATTTCAAAAAAACTACTTTTTTCCCTCCCCCACGGATATCTCCACTAAAACAAGGTTTCTTGATATTCGGCATAGACGTGCGCTAAGACGGGATTTTTGGAAATTCCTACCGGAACGGGCAAAAAGGGGAAAAGTCTCCACATAAACAGTCTCACAAATTGGAAAAGTGCCTGCCCAAACCACTGGAGGTAAGAAGTTGAAATTTGGTATAAAGGTTCCTCCACTGTAGTAGACATCGACTAAGTTTGTATTTTTGGAATTCCCTACAGGATATCCCAAAAGGAAACTCGGTATGTGAGTTCCTCCTTCTGTGTAGGCGTCCGCTTAGACGGAATTTTTGAAATTCCTATCGGGAGGGAAAATAAGGTAAGTCTCCTCCTGACGGCTTGCCCAATCCCTTTTGGCCAACCTAAAATTTTAAATATGTATTCCTTGGAGTAGGACTAACTCACCGGCAACGTAATTTTTCTATTTTGGAACAGCAACATAGTAAAAATGGTGGTTGAAAGGGAAAAATGTCCCCAATAACGGCCTGCCCAAACCGCTTAGGCAATGCAGTTGAAATTTGGTATGAATGTTCCTCATCCATCGCAGATAGCCGCGAAGTTGGAATTTTTGTAAATTCCTAAAGGGAGGGGCAAAAAGAAGAAAAGCCTCACCTTGGGGGCCGGTAAAAACCCCTTCGGCTAGAAACCTGAAGATTAAAATGTGGGTCCCTGGAGTAAGGGCTAACTTATTAGAAAGATACTTTTTTGAATTTTGGACAGGGTTGTTATCAAATGGGGGCTCAAAAAGGGAAAGTTGCCCCTTAACGACCTGTCCAAACTGCTGCAACTAGGAAGCTGAAATTCGGTACTTAGGTTCCTCTTCCAGCCTAATTCCAACCGGGAGGGACAAAAAAAGAAAAAGTGTCCCCCTTGACAGCCTGCTCAAACTGCTGGAACTAGGAAGCTGAAATTCCCTGTCGATGGATTTTCGGAAATTCCTACCGAGAGGGGCACAAATAGTAAAAGTTGGCTAGAAACCTGAAATGTAAAACATATGTTACTTGGAGTATGGGCTTTTTGGACCGGGAAGGTGCTTTTTGGACAGGGACATTGCAAAAATGGGGATTAATGAAGCGAAAAGTGCCGCTTAAAGGCCTGCCCAAACCGCTGGAGGTAGGAAGTTGAAATTTGGTATTAAAGTTCCTCCTCTATTGTAGACATCCGCTAAGATGAGATTTTTGGAAATTTCTACAGGTAGGGTCAAAAACAGGAAAAGTCTCCCCCTTAACGGCCTGGCCAAACTGCTGGAACAAGGGAGCTTAAATTCGGTATTTGGGTTCCTTCTCCAACGTTGACGTCCCCTAAGATGGTATTTTTGGAAATTCATACCGGGAGGGGTAAAAAGGGAAAAAACTTCCCCTTGACGGCCTGGCCAAACTGCTGGATATAGAGACCTAAAATTATGTATGTAGTAGGTTTCTCCTCCAACGCAGACATCCTCTAAGACGGAATTTTTGGAAATTCCTACCGGGAGGGGTAAAAACAGAATAATTCTCCCCCTTGATGGCCTAACCGAACCCTTCGGCTAGAAACCTGTAATATATAATATGTTTTCCTTGGAGTATGGGCTAACTTATCGACAAGGCATTTCTAGGACTTTGGACAGGAACGTGGTAAAAATGGTGGTTCAAAAGGGGGAAATTGCCCCCCCCCCCCCTTAACGTCAGCGTCTTTAGCTAGAAACCTAAAACTTAAAGAACAAGTGTATATGAAACACTAAAATTAAGAAACTAAATAGGAAACGAGTGGAATGAAACACTACACAAGTGGAATGAAATGGATATAAACGTTGAACGAGTAGAATTGAAATTATAGAGAATGCAAATGGATTGGAAGAGGGAATTACCTGTTCAAACACTATCCACGGAATATGAAACTTATGTAGCATTGAAACTTACTCTCCAAAAAGTTAAACAAATTTTCTAAAAGAGAAAAAACCTTAGAAAAGGAATGGAACTTATATATTCCGATATTTAAACTTCATGTAACGAAGAACCGGTGGAAGAAACCGACGCAGTAAATTTTCCAACTGAATTTGTGAATTTACTTGAATTGCCAGGTCTACCTTTACATAAACTGGAATTTAAAAAAAAACTTTAAGACACGCTAACAACGTAGCGGGCTTTGCCCGCTATTTTTAATATTATAAAATGCTTTCCAACCCTGATTTACGTTATTTATTTTCATTCAAAACACAAATGAACAAAACTACTTACGGGTCTATCTACCTAAGTTCGCACTTTACCAAATTATCTTAACATACACACGTATATTGCAATTTATTATGGATTCATTACTAACAATCCACTTTCATGAGAAAAAGTTATCAAATATTTATTTATTTATTTTAAACCCATTGTTGTACAGAATTATTTATTTGTGGTGGCTGGGTAAAGGCTTTAAATAAAAAAACTTTAAATAAAAGCTGCGCCCTCCCCCCTTAACCTTTAAGGCACGCTAACAACGTAGCGGGCTGCGCCCGCTAGTTGTGTATAACTGAACTGTTAGTTGAAAACAGTTTCAAAATATTTAACTGAAAAATCCGTTATTAAAAACGACTGTTTAGTTAAATTTTAAGAATAAATTCATAGTAACAATCAACCAAGAACGATATTTTTAGAAAATGTATGCCTTTTTTATTTTACAGGGATTATAACACAAATAAAAATTTAACATAAATTTGTTTTAATTTTTCTTGGATTAGTGAGAGCGCATTTTTAATTTTCGCGCTACCTACGTACGGCAGCTGGTATATACTTGTTTTACTTGCTACCTGACTTTTGGTGGTTGTTATTTCGTACCTACACTCATAAAAAAAAGCCCGTACAAATAGTTAAAAATTCTGCTAAAATAACAGGAAATAGTACCTGAATTTGCGCCAGCAGAAATTTCAATGATGTTGAGAATCATGGTCTGCTAAATTTAGGTGACCTAAATTTTAGGTAAAAAAGTTAGTTCAAATACAATAATTTATGAGAAATGTTGTTTAATGGAAATGAAAATTACTCAGCTGAAATCAGCACATGTTTTCTGCTAAATTTTAGTTGCCCGGTGAAAAATGTTCATATACGCTCAAACATGTTCATATATGGTTTATGTATGGACACATATGAACAAATATGGATTTTTTATGAACATATATGATAAAATCCATATATGTTCATAAAAAATGTCCATATATGAACATTTATGGTTCAACCATATATGTATGGATCCGAAAAATGAGGTAACACCTAAGTATATGTTCATATGTGGACATATATGAACATATACATTTATTAAATATATGCGAATACATGCGAACGTTGCTGTCCTTTATTATAAGGTTGTACGATAGATATAAATTTATGTATGACATTCAAATTAGGTGCTACATATGTTCCTTTTTTTATTCATGGCATTAAATATAATTCCATATTTATCCAAATATGAGTTCCTTTTACATATATGGAAAAATGTATTCTTCGAAATATGTTCATATACAAGTCCCTTTTGCATAAATTGAATAACATATACTTTCATATTTGTCCATATATGAGTGCCATTTCCATATATGAAATAACAGATGCTTCCATATATGTCTGTATATGAAATTTTTTCCATATATGGAATCACATATACTTCCATTTATGTTCATATAAAATCCATATATGTTCATAAAAAATCCATATTTGTTCATATGTGTCCATACATAAACCATATATGAACATGTTTGAGCGTATATGAACATTTTTCACCCTTAAGACAAAGTTGCATTTGCTTAAAAAATGTGTCACACAACTGACACGTTAATTTTTTAAGAACTCGAACTTTTTTTATTTCTCACAAGATAGTGGCTATAATCGGTATAAAATTACATCAATTCTACAACATATTGCACTGGAATGCTATGGAATCCGAACCCATTTCACTAAATTTAAATTTTTATTCGAATTAAAGGAAATAAGCTAAAGTCAACACAAAATGGAAGTAAAAAAATTTTAATTTTGTATGGAATTTGATATCTGTAACTGCATACTGAGAGAATTGACTACATGCTGTTTATGAATTTTTACATTGATCCAACGAAGCTTCGCTGGAATTCGTCCACTGAAACTTTTCATTGAATTGATGGAGATTTTGAGTTTTCAGAAAATTCAGTGAAAAAATTTCATATTATTTATTAAAAATTTCATACACAAAAAAAAATCAGATTTATTAAATACAAATGATGAAGCTTTTTCACAAAATTTAGAAAATTTGTCATCACTTTGTTAAAAAAAACTTTAGTAGTAGTAGTAGTTCTCATTAAAACTCGTCCGATAAAATTCTTTCTTCGTAAGTTCGCTCAAACTTTAGGTTATTTTTTAATTGTTAATAACCCTTAGAAAATGAAAAGGAGACTAAGAAAATCAGCACAATTTTATGCTGAATTCTGTTGATTAAATTGGTATTTTGAATTAACTGAAATTCAACTCAAATAGAACTAAAATTTTGTACATCGATGGCTCAATGTAAAAAGGCTCTAAGGACGAGTTTTTAGGATTTAGTTCTACTTTGTTTATTACCCAAGTAAAAAAAAAATGATATGGAGCCATATGAAGTTATATTTAATTATATATAATCTTTTATGTAATTAGATATAATTATATCCGAAAAATGAGAACATCTTATTGTATCGAATTGTATACAATTTGGTACAATTTGATAAAATTTTATGCAATTCGATACAATTGTATCCGAATTTTGTCCTCATCCAATTACATCAAATTATATCTTTTTGTATAAAATTATATAAAATGTTATAAAAGTGGACATAGTTTGATACAATTATATCTAAAAATTCACCTTATACTTTAGATCATATTATATATGACCACATCTAACAATATACAAAAATTATTTTTTTAAATAAAAAAGATATGCAATATCGGGAGATCAGACCTGGGGGATTCCAATTACAATTGCAAATAAATTTAATTGAAATTAAAAAAAACTCAATTACATTTCATGTAACTGTAATTGAAAATTTTCAATTACATTTAGAATTAAAGTGTTTTTTGTTAAAATTTTGTAGAAAAAACTGACTGGGATAGGTTGGATAGGCATGGATAAGTATAAAAAGAATACGTCATGTTGGGCTGACCCCTCACTTGTGCTTTTTGTCATTATTTCTTTTCCGAAAAAATGTAATTGTATTTGATATTTTTTCAATTACAATTATATGTAATGTATAATTGAAAATTTTCAATTACAAATTACTTGTAATTGTTTTTTTTAATTACAATTACAAATAATATGTAATTGTAATTGAATTTTTTTCAATTACAATTACATGTAATTGTGTAATTGCATGTGTAATTAATTTCCAAATATAATGATTAACCCAAAGGTCTGCTGGAGATCCTATAATTTCGATAAATCGTCCATTACTTTTATCCAGATTTACCATGACAGTGCATTAAACATGAACAAAATTTTCTTTATTTTTAGTAATTTTAACATAAAGTTAACAATACTGAAATTTTAAAGTTAATAGGCGAAAGGCACTGATGATGGCTTTGTAGCGAAAGCCGAAAATGCGCATTCTGCTTGCTGGTCTTATCGAATTTTTTCAATAATTTTTATTCTTTGTAATTTACTTGTAAAAATTGTATCATCTTTATTTGATTTGAAAATAATTTAAACAGAAAGTCATATTAATTTATGATCTTGAGTCAAACTAAAATAACATTCATTTAGTTAATAGGATTATGTTATAGGACCAAGATATAAGAAAAATAGTAAAAAAAAGTAAAATATTACAAAATAGTAAAAATTACTAAAAATATAAGAATCAAAAAATAAACTCACACACGAACCATGCACGGGTTATATATTCTTATTCACGCTCACGCACGAATCAAGTACGAATTATATATTCTCAGACTCACGCACGAATCACTTGAGTATAGTAATTATTACTCACGATCACGTGTGAATAACGTGACTCACGAACATTTCTAGTCATGCGCCAATACCTAGTAATTACTAAATCTAAAACTAGTTCAAAATCATTGTTAACATAGAACCACATATAATATAATACCGTTTTATATGGACCTTATATATTTTTATATAAAATCACTTTGAAATAATTGCTTATGTGGGATGATATATAATTATAGATGATTTTATAAAGAACTTTATATTGTTATATATTAAAGAAATCATGAAATATTGTAGATATGGAACCATATTAAGTTATATATGGGTTCTTATTCGTCAATATATAATCATATCTAACACAAATTATGAAATATTTCTTATATGGCTCCACATATAGTTTTATATTATTATGTATAGTGTCATACTAAATTATATATAAACGTATATGTAATTATATCTGTAATATGTTACTTCATGTACTTATATATAGCACATGCAACTATATGTAGGCCAGTAAGTAATAATATAAAATCACATATGTCTCCATATTAAAACCTTTGAGGAAAAAATATCTAACATATGACTATATAAAAGTATATCTGCTTGAATTTAAAAGCATATGTGGCCATATGTAACTATAAGTTACTATATGCAATTACATAAAATAATATATGGTTATATCAAAACTTTTTTACTCGGGTAGTTAAACATTGTTTAAACTTAATATGTTAATATTCTTAATATTCTTAATATTCTTTTAATTGATGCATAACCCAACAGCATTGGCCAGTTAAACTAAAGTACAAATTTGCCGACACAAAACCGCTGTTGGACAACAATTTGCTTAAGCGATGCCACATTGCAACGTATTCACAGATAAAATACTGAATGCTAACAATATTTTAAGAAAATGCCAATTGGATATAAATTATTTCGACACAATCAAGTAATTTGACATTTCTTAAAATATAACTGAAAAACATCACGCTCAGTAAAACTAGGTTTAATTTAGTTTTGAGATTAACTAAACAGCTAATTAAAATAAGTTTAATTGACATCCAAAAAACTAGGCCTAAGACGTTTTTTGTTTCTTCAGAGGTGGAGGAAGAATATTAATAAAATCTTTAAAACTTTAGGTATAGCAACGTAAATGTAAATTTAAATTTTATTGTGGCAATATTGTTTTTACAGTTTTGAAGAATTTTAAAATTTGTTTCTACCGAAATAAAAAATGTTCACTAAGTTATCGATATGTAACAGTTTTAGGTTTGCTTGTCGTAACTTACTGATATTTGCCAACAAAATATTTGCTAGTTTCAGCAGTTCTTTCTGCGAAATTTTAGTAGCTTTAGCAAAATTTCTACAGACCTTTTTCTAGTAGTATAAGAAATGTTGAACTTGAGGTAGAACAATATTCTAACTAAATATATGAATTGTTTCAGTTTAAAAATCTCAGATTCCGAAACTTTTTAACCCAGTGTAGAAAAGCATTACCATATATGTGGTTATGTAACTACATACTTGGTAATGGTAACTAGTTACTTTTGTTATTACATTTCTTATTACCTTTATATGGCGATGTCGCGAAAAATAATGAGTTGTCGTTACACACCAGCATACGAAAAATCAAAAAATATATCGTTACCTATGTGCTTACCAGTACTGACAAAAATAATGAGTCTAAAAATAGATTTTCAAAAAAATAAATTATATAAAAAAAATATTTTTTATTGTATTTTTTTTAAATAAAATTTGCTGGTGCGGGAATCGAACCTGGGTCTACAGATTGCCAGTCAACAGCTCTGCCATCTGAGCTATATCGACATGTAATATTTAATAGATAAAAACATAATTGACCTGCTGCACACAAGTAAGCTTACTCGCCAACATACAAAAAATCAAAAAATATGTGGTAACATATATCCTTACCAGTATTTAAAAAATATTGAGTCTAAAAATAGATTTCAAAAAATTTTCAAAAAAATCTAAAAAATTATTTTCTATTTGAAATAATGATAAAAATAAGTCATTATCAGTAACTCATTATTATATGTTTTAAAATAATGAAGAAGGTAAGTGGGTGTCATTACTGGTACTCCAAAAAATAATGATATGTCATTACCGATTCTACACTGGGAATCTTAGAATATGAAAACTTTTTTTTTAAATAAATCCAGTTATATTTCACATTGTTATTTAACAAAATTGGTGTAGCCCTTTGTTTTTATTGACAAAAAAAATAAGGAAATACATTAATTTTGCATTAAACGATTAATCGAGTAATCGCCAATTTTCTCGATTAACCGATCCGAATAACCGGTTAATCAATTTTAGTGATTTTTCGAATAATGCATTAACCGGTTAACCGCCTACATCGAATAATTGGAAACAGTATTAATAACATAAAAGAATTCAGAAAAAAGAAAGAAAAAAAAGAAAATATAAAATATATGTATATATGGTATAGTATATAAAAAAAAAGAATATATTTTTATCGTAAATGTATATGTAAATATAAGATATTGGTAAAATTGCAATTTTA
Organism: Leucophora obtusa; assembly: GCA_949987735.1. Lineage (NCBI taxonomy): Eukaryota > Metazoa > Arthropoda > Insecta > Diptera > Anthomyiidae > Leucophora > Leucophora obtusa. The sequence goes on from OX465300.1 coordinate 17,390,091, forward strand.
GTTATTCAAGATGTTTAAATATTGCGGATTTAAAGTGCATTGCAATGCTAATAATTTGAAGATTCGGAGGAAGTTGGCTCCAAAGGCGAATAGCATTTAAGAAGAAATGTCTGTTCGATATCTCTTTCCGATAAAATGGAGTATTGATATTATTTCCTCTGTCCGACAATGAAAAGGCTAATCTTCTGTATAAGTATTCAGGTTGTTTTGTGTGTATAACTTTATGTAAAAACATTAAAGTGCGGCATTTTAATAGATTTTCAAATGTTCTATTACAAATTTGTTTCGCATACTGCGAAATGGCAATATTGTTATATGTTACTTTCCGCCTCTTCATACTTAAAGCGTCACAGCTAGTGTTGGCAAAAGATACGTTTTGGCGAGTAACATTCGAATTTTAAAAGGTGTGAAATACTGTGTCATCCGTAGATTTCTCAACATTGAGTATGTTTTACCACAAATAACATTGATGTGATCAGACCAGTTCAGGTTTTTATTAAAAATTACTCCAAGGCTTATGGCAGTTTCAACTATTTCAATTTTAGAGTTGTCCATTAGGATTGGTGGTAAGACAGTTGTTAAAGATCTGGGTTTTCCAATTATCACAGCCTTCGATTTTTTTTGCATTTAAGCACAGACCGTTTGCTGATGCACATTCCTTGATATTGTCTAGATCATAATTGATCTTCCTGATGCAGTCAGCAACACCAGATGATTGACAACTGATATAAAGTTGTACATCATCTGCATACATACCCAGTGTAGAAACGGTAATGACATATCATTATTTTTTGGACTACCAGTAATGACACCCACTTACCTTCTGTATTATTTTAAAACATATAATAATGAGTTACTGATAATGACTTATTTTTATCATTATTTCAAATAGAAAATAATTTTTTAGATTTTTTTGAAAATTTTTTGAAATCTATTTTTAGACTCAATGTTTTTTAAACACTGGTAAGGATATATGTAACCACATATTTTTTGATTTTTTGTATGTTGGCGACTAAGCTTACTTGTGTGCAGCAGGTCAATTGTGTTTTTATCTATTAAATATTACATGTCGATATAGCTCAGATGGTAGAGCTGTTGACTGGCAATCTGTAGACCCAGGTTCGATTCCCGCACCAGCAAATTTTATTAAAAAAAAAAAAATACAATAAAAAATATTTTTTTTTATATAATTTATTTTTTAGAAAATCTATTTTTAGACTCATTATTTTTGTCAGTACTGGTAAGCACATAGGTAACGATATATTTTTTGATTTTTCGTATGCTGGTGTGTAACGACAACTCATTATTTTTCGCGACATCGCCATATAAAGGTAATAAGAAATGTAATAACAAAAGTAACTAGTTACCATTACCAAGTATGTAGTTACATAACCACATATCTGGTAATGCTTTTCTACACTGGGTATATAGTCCACAATGGTTGGGTCGAGTGGGTAAGTCATTAAGGTAAGTAAACAAATTTGTTTTTACGATTGTACAATTTCAAAACAAATTCAATTCCACAAAAGAGTAGTGGATAAATGAAAATGGAGATTAATATTGGTGAATTCAAATTGAAAATGTTTGTAATAAAAAATTATAAAATAAAAAACGTACTTTTATCTTATGAATAGTTGTCAGGCGATATCATATTTTTAACTTCCAGATGATATTTTGGTGATATATACGCTACTTTTTTTTATCGTCCAGATGATAATTTAGTGATATCGCCAATTTATCTTCTAGAACAATTACTTTCATATTGGTGTGAAGTATTGCATTCGGGACACGTTTTTAACAAATGGGGTACCCAGTGTAGAAAATCATTACCAGATATGTGGTTATGTAACTACATACTTGGTAATGGTAACTAGTTACTTTTGTTATTACATTTCTTATTACCTTTATATGGCGATGTCGCGGAAAATAATGAGTTATGGTTACACACCAGCATACGAAAAATCAAAAAATATATCGTTACCTATGTGCTTACCAGTTTTGACAAAAATAATGAGTCTTAAAATAGATGTTCAAAAAAATAAATTATATAAAAAAAATATTTTTTATTGTATTTTCTTTTTTTAAATAAAATTTACTGGTGCGGGAATCGAACCTGGGTCTACAGATTGCCAGTCAATAGCTCTACCATCTGAAATATATCGACATGTAATATTTAATAGATAAAGACATAATTGACCTGCTGCACACAAGTAAGCTTACTCGCCAACATACAAAAAATCAAAAAATATGTGGTTACATATATCCTTACCAGTGTTTAAAAAATATTGAGTCTAAAAATAGATTTCAAAAAATTTTCAAAAAAATCAAGAAAATTATTTTCTATTTGAAATAATGATAAAAATAAGTCATTATCAGTAACTCATTACTATATGTTATAAAATAATGCAGAAGGTAAGTGGGTGTCATTACTGGAAGTCCAAAAAATAATGATATGTCATTACCGTTTCTACACTGGGTATATTCCAAAATACGTAGATGATTGTTGCCGCAATAAAATTTTTCACACAGGCAATACGATGGGGAATCGCCTTCATATTGCGATGTTTGCTGGGGACCAAACCTTTAAAATTAATTCAATCATCAGTAGTAATTTAGTTTCTAAAAAAGAACCAATAAAATTTGTTTTTGATTCTCGAATTATGTCTGGATTTATTTGTAAACTTTATAAAATTGTATTTCTATGATTCGCGAATCAAATTTAGTCATTAATATATCTATAAAAAATAAACTTGCATTGAATACTTTAATTTAAAAATAATTTCAAATACAAAATTAAATTTACTCTTAATAAATCAATGTTTTAAATTGTAATGCAGTCTTTTAAACGAATAAAAATAAACGAAATAAAAAATATGGAAATAATTCGCGCGAATTATCTAATTTTTTTACAATAAAATCTGCAGAAATCTAAGTAAATATGTATTCCATTCGGCTATTTTTGAAATATATCTTTTTAAATGTGTATACCTATGTATAAAAAAAAAATATATTTGCAAATCTTTGATATGAGTGGTCTTAGTACCATTATTAAAATAGAGACTAAAAAAAAATAATTAAATACAAAATTTAAGGGAGAGTTAAGGCGGGGATTGGGTTTTCAGGCCACATTCCTTTTGTTATCATTTTATTTAGATTAACCCAGGGAAATTTTCTGTTCCAAAGAAGCTGCTTTTCCTTTGCAACCCCTCCCACGGGGAAAAGGAACGGTCCCAGATGACACGCAGGATAGGTCCCAAGGGGGCGGAGACCGGTCGTTGATCGGTCTTTTTGTTTGAAAGAGATATATCACTTTAACATGGCGTTGTCATTGGAAATGACCAATTGCCACAGTTTAGACACCTTGTGACAGTAAGGTGGTGTGTCTAAGAATAGCTTTTCAAATAAACTAATAAAAAATTAAGAATTAAAAATAATCCACTTAGCGTCGAAATAGGGCTCGATAACACAACCTCCTGCTTGTAAGGCAAACGCTCTACCGTCTGAGCTAATGTTGCTTATGCGTGACTTGGCTAAAGTTATATATTTTCCGTTTCTGTTCAAATAAAAAAAAAAAAAACAAACACTACAAGCAAATAAATAAAATGGAAAATAAAACAACACTAACACACACACAAATATAGTGGAAGTGCCTTCAGTATGCCCCCGATTGACCGGTCACGGGATAGGTCCTTTAATGGCAGTTGACTCGTTTTTTGCGTTGGCTATAATTATATTAAAAAAACAATTAAAAATTAGAAAATTACCTCAAAAACTCTGATAATATAAATAAAAATTTAAAAAGTTGCCCTTAAGTTAAAAAGAAAATTAAATAAAATACCAATTGTTAAAACTAAAACAGCTTTAACATTAAAAAACGTTGACAATACAAAACTTGAAATTTTTTAGGAAAAAATTATAAAAATTTAAAATAAGAGCTAAAATAAGGAAATCGTAAAAAAATAAAGTTCAAAATAAATAAAATAAATATTTTACAAAATATGCCGCGAATTTTATTTTTTATTTCGGTATCGGTCATTTTTTTTTAAAAGCAACGGTGGAAGTAACGAATCAGAAGATACTTAGAAAATTAATTCATTCTCTTTGGTTCATATTTGTAATAATTTAATAATATGCCTTCGGTTGACCGGTCACGGGATAGGTCCTTGGAGGGCAATTGACTCATCATTCCCCGTAGGGATTCTACTGTCAACGATTTTTCTTTGAAAAAGCAATCGCTTCATTAGCACCCAAAGTGGAACCGGTTGCCTTAGAATCAGTTCTGGAACTAGTTCTAGAGCTTCTGGAACTAGTTCTATAACTTCTTCAACTAGTTTTAGAAGTAGTTCTTGAACTGATTCTCCTTCACTTATATCTTGCATATAAGATCCATGGAACGGGTTTCGGAACCAGTTCTATGGAATCGGTTCTAGTGGAACCACTTCCAGAACTAGTGTGATCGGCAACCAATTGTAAGAAAATGTTCCTGGGAAGACGAATGTAAACAAATACCTTCGTGTTTAATGTTATAAATTTTTCCACCGTGTACAAACAGACGGACGGACGGACAAGAGTAGCCAAATCGCCTCAGAAAGAGGTTCTGAAAAAAAAATCTTACACAATTATTTTTTACAATTCGTCATTCAATAATGGCGTTCATAAAAATAAATTTTGGATTTTTCTTTAATACACACTCAAGAAAAAAGGAATAGATACAGCGATTTTTCTCAAAAATAGCAACCTTTGGGGCCCGGTAGCGACCGCTAAAAAAAATTTTAAAAAATCATGTGTTAATTTTTCACGGTGCTTAATATATATTCGGGGTGACCCATACCAAAATCCAACTTTTGTTTTTTATGAACCAGCCTACTGTGCATATTTGCACTTTATTTTTATAAATGTCAACAAAGCATCAACAATAGCTGTGTTTTTGCGGCAAGCTATCAATGTTGGCTTTTGTCATTCCCATATAAATATGAGATTAGCCAACATTTAATGTTAACTCTTAACGTTACTAATGTCAAATTTGTATGGAAATGACAAAAGCCAACGTTGATAGCTTACCGCACAAACACAGCTATTGTTGTTGCTTTGTTGACATTTATAAAAATAAAGTGCAAATATAATAATGGCGGATGAAAAGTAAGGAAATATTATTGTCATTAAATTATTTGGAGGTGTTTCTTCCAACAATCCCATCAAATTTTCCAAAATAATATTTTTTACCATTTTCAAAGGAACTGATTGCAAAAAAGTGTTTCTAAACGTAAAAAATATGCAGTATTTTTATTACAAAGTAAACAACACACTTGTTTGCTTTGTATCGAAACAGTTGTAAAACCGCATCACTGCAATGTGTTTTGACGTTTAGGAACTCACCTATACACTCAGATAAAAAAGTTAGTAAAAAAATTTGTAAACAGTTTCAAATTGCACTTTACTATTTTTAAACAGATTTTTAGTACAATTTTTTTTTTAGTAATCATTTTTGTTATTCTCTTATTACAAATTACGGATTTTTTTACTAATTCACGCTGGTGATTTCAGCAAAATATTTTTCTAATTTTTCAAAACCGAGTGCTAAATTTAGCAGAAAAATATACTAATTTAACATTTTTTTTTTGACAATTCTTGTTTAGTTTATATTTGTTATATTGATATATTCTTAGTTTGGAAATAACACTTAGAAAATTTTATTGTATCTCCAATGCATAAAAAGGTAATAACTGGAGAACCATTTGCAATTTTGGCTCCAAATTTCAAGTACGATGAAGTAATTATATGCTTTATACAATCGAAAAAAAAAAAGTTTTTTTTTTAGATTTTACAGGTTTTTTTTTATTTTTTAGTACACTTTTTTGCTAATTTCAGCATATTGACTTCAAATTACAGTTTAAAACAATTTACTGAAATTTAGTAGCTGCAACTAATTATTTATACTAATTTCATTGTACTAAAATCATGATATTTAGTAAGTTTTTTAATTGATTTTAGCAAATCGATTTTGAATTGCAGTTTACATTAATTTTACTAAAATTTAGTAGCGGCTATAAATTTTTCTACTAATTATATTGTGCTACAGATCACGGCCCTATGTTCCACTGGGAATTAAAGGATTAAATATATATACAGATCAGCAGACAAAAAAAAATTAGCAAAAAATACCGCTGGGCTCAAAAAAGTTAAATTTCCCGCAATAACAGCAAAATTTTTAGTAGCCATTACAGACTTTTTTGGTTGAGTGTATATAAAAATAAGTTGTCCTACATATGTTCGTCATTTTATAACTCAAGAACCACTCAACTGATTTACAAACCAATACATGCGTTGGAAAGGTCTACTTTCACTGATGGTTCTTAAAGCAAAAAACATCGAAAAATGTCTACGCATATGCGCTATACGCACACTTTTTTGATAGTTTGTTTTCCCATATAAAATGTGTGATCGCTACACGCAGAAAAAAACTGGGGGAATATTACCTAAGTGCTATGTAATTATACAACTACATAATTTTCAAGTTAGTTTTACAAAGTTCTAGTAAAGTATGCACATTGTTCTGTAAAATATATACAATCCTTGCAAAATATATACATTTGTAGTGGAAATTATCCGAAAAAATACATATATTTTGCTAGAAAATTGTAAAACTTACTTCGAACTTATGTAGTTGTATAATTACATAGCACTTAGATAAAGTTCCACCTGTTTTTTTTTTCTGTGTGTATACAATTTTTTATTTTTCAACCGATTTCTCTGAAATTTGATTGATTCTCATACCACGAGCGAAGTCGCTATATAATTTTTATTGACCACTCCCATATTTACGCCCACTTTTTCTTTAAAAATAGAAATATGTCATATAACAATAGATTTTCGCACTGAAATTTTGTATTTTTCAACCGATTTCGAAGTCACCATGTGATTCTCATTGGATACGCCACCTTTTAAGCCCACATTTTTAAATTATGTATTTTTTATATAACAATGGATGGAAATTTTTATTTTGCAACGGATTTTGCATCACGATGAACTCTTCATTGATCACGCCCACTTTTTAAAAAATTATTAATTTGTTATGTAACAATTAGGGAATGCATCCTGGGATTTCCCGTCCCGGGATTCCCGGGAAATTACGAATTTTTCAGTTCCCGCGTTCCCGGGAATATGGACCGGGAATCCCGGGACTTCAAAAAATACAATTTAAAATAAAAAAGCTAATTATCTCACATTCTCATATGCAAAATTTTCCAACGTTTTGTAAACACACGAGTAAAAATTAAAGCAAATACTGATATATGATTTAATATGATTACATATGAGAAAATTTCTTAAAATTTTTCTAATATATCATTATATAAAAACATATAGGGTCGCATACAATATTTTATAATACCATATATTTTAATATTAAAAAATATATGTTATATATACTCTTTTTTACTCGGGTAGTGAAAATTTTACATTAGTCGTATTCGTTTACTTTCTACAATTTGCTACTATTACAATTTGCTACTATACAAACTTTTGACAAAGGCCACGCCCACCTCCTATATGTTTTTTAACCAAGAAATGTATAAAAATAGAAAGAGTAGTTAACAGCAATGACAATTGGCACACATGTATTTTTGGATCAATAATGATTTCCAAACAAATTTGGGCAAAGGTCACGCCCACTTCAATTATGTCTTTTTAACCAAAAATTTATAAAAATGGAAGGTGTAATCGTGCAACAATGACATTTTGCACATTAGTTTTTTGGGTCCGTAATGACTCAAAACCAAATTTTTAAAAAATTTGGACATCGGTCATGCCCATCTCCCATATGTCCTTGTGACCAAAAATTTACAAAATCGGAAAACTTTAAACTACATCCAAAAATAATTCACAGGGATAAAGAATACCCAGTCAGAAATCGCCAGTGGTACAAAAAATCAAGCACTGGCATACCACTGGGTAACCATGGTATTAAAAATAAATGACTGGCAGAACACTCATTTGGGACGCTTTGCCAGCGTTTGCGAAAAGCGTTTTACCAGTATTTTTTTTACAAAAATTTCGGTGGTTTATAAAAAAAACACTGGCAAAGAATTGGCTTAGAGTGATATGACAAGGTTTGCAACCAGTGGTTATCCAGTGCTACCTAGCCAATGCTACCAGGCGTACAAAAATCAATTCACTGGAAAACCAATGATTTTATAAAAATGCTGACGTTTCGTTAAAAAATGTTTGTAGTCGGAAGGTTCCGAGTTCAAATCTGGTTGCAATCAAATAAATTTTTGGGATTTTTTTTAATTTAAAATTTTTTTTGTTTTATAAAATCAATTTTTTTGTTTGTGGGAAAGCTCCTTCAAGACCAACTTTTTTTTGGCCTCCAAACACTGGCATTACTAAAAATTGTTTGCCAGTACATACTAGCATTTTGGCACAGCCAGTAGTTGTCCAGCTATTATCACTCATTTATGTGTTTAGCCATTAAATATTATATGTCTCGTTAGCTCAGTGGGTAGAGCAATCGTCTGCCAATCTGACGGCCTGGGTTCAAATCACGGCAGGGTCAAAAAAATACATATGAACTTTTTTTTAAGTTTATTTTGGAAAATATATTTCCAAACCACCTATTTATTGGTTTTGCCAGCGTTTTGCCAACGTTTAAAAATTTTCTTCTTCCAGTGCTTTTCCGGCGCTTTTTGAACAGCCGGTCCTTTTGTCTAATGCTGTTATCATTTTGGGAATGGGAAAGCAGTTTTTGCCAATACTTGTACCACCTGTTAAAGTGCTTTGCCACCGCTTTCCCGTTTGTATTTTTCTGACTGGGTATATGAGTATTTTGAAGACGTATTTTTTAAAATTATTTTTAATATTAAAAAAACAGTTATATTCAATAAGAATTAAAAATTGAAGAATATGCATGTTTATTAGAGATGGGCACGTGAGTGGATTTTTACCCACGCTCACGAGAGAAATTTTTCAATCACGCACAATCACTCACGAATAATTTTTTCTAATCACACTCACGTTCATGTGATTGATTTCCGATACTCACCAGTGATCACGCGTGATTCACGTGAATCACACCAATTCACGAAATAAAATCTTTATCGAAAAAAATAAAATGAGAAAATTGCAGTAAATTATAAATATTAAACATAAAATTGCTATAAATATGCCGTTTTGTAATTTATTTTATATAAAATCGGCAAAAAATTTATGGAAATATTTATTAAACGTCGAAAAATAAATTTGATAAAATTCGACTCACGCACACTCACTCACGCAAAAATTTCGCTCACGTACACTCACGAACAAATTTTTTCCAATCACACTCACTCACGTTCACGTGAGTAAATTAAGATCTCACTCACGAGTGATTCATAGGAATTACGCAAAGTTCTGCTCACGTGCCCATCTCTAATATTTATTCACTCAAACTATCATATTCAGAATCACTTATTATTATTATTATTCTTTATTCAGTCTATGGAACATCATTTCCTTACAGACTATGATTAAACTATAAAATAATTATAAATAGTAATTATTATGTTTTAAGCTATAGGCTTTTGAAAGAACAAGAACGGACGCACTTTTACATTAGTAGGCCACAAGGAAGGCTCAAATAGATTATCATATAATTCAGCGGAGATCCCAATTTTAAAAGAAACACTCCTCAATGTGTTCTGCTCAATTTCCTTTTTAACCAATTTAAAACATTTTAGATGGGTTTTGGAAATATTAGCACCTTTTGCAACATAACTCAGGATTTGTTCTGATGTTACGCTGGGCTTAAATGAGGAAATATGCACCCATTTTTGATTAGCAACAACTTCTAAGTCTTTGGAATTATTATCTCCAAACACCACAGGCTTACGTTTCTTTTTTTTGTAGTTTTGTAGTCCAGCATTGTTAACTGGGATATTACTTTCTGCTTGGGAGTATGCAATTGAAGCTGAGCTAACAGTATTGTCAGAGTTTTGAGAACAACAAATGCTAGCTCTTCGTTTAGAATTTAAAACGTCATTTGGCTCAGTAGCAGCAATAACATCATTTGGTTTAATTGTAGCAATAACATCATTATGAATATCATCATCATCATGTAAAGAAAGACAAAGACTAGCTCTACGTATTCGCATATTAGAATTTAAAACATTATTACTTGGTTCAGTAGTATCAACAACATCTTTACGAAAAGCATAATTAGCAGAACTTGAAGAAAAGGAATCACTCAGAGTTGAACAACCTTTTTGTTGTAAATCATTATTTTTTGAATTTAAGCTTGACTCAGAATGTATGTTTTTATTTTTAATGGAGGCACTCTCAACTGCATTGTTGTTGTATATACAGGCATTGAAAAACTTGCTTCCTCTTTCAATCGAAGTTACTCTTTTTTCTCCAAATTTCTTCAATAATCAATTGTAAATAAAAATTAAGAAGTACATACCTGTAAAAATATTATATCAAAATATAAAAAGTCTTTTTTGGTTTTTTTTATAGTCCACTGAAGTTGTAAGTTCTTGATATATGTCACTTTTCTCATCATGCTTATATTCAGAATAACGGTAAATAACACATGATGTATCGATTGTATAAAAAATAGTTCTACCATATTTAATAATTAACAAATAAATATTTTCCTGAAAATTATACAGTATTTTCACAGTAGCACTTTAAAATTTGTCTATTTTTTAGAATTTTTTCAATAATTTTATAGTCACTAAAACCTATTAACTTTAAAGTATCATAACTCTTTAAAAATTTATTTTAATTGAAATGTAAATTATAAAATGCATTAAATTTTTTTTTTTTTTAATTAGAAAGGTGATATTTTTAATTTTTGGCCCCCCTCGCGACTCTGTGCAGCGTGGAAACAAGACAATTTTGGGGGGACCCTTATATGGGCACTAGGTCTAAACATGGACCGATTTTAACCAAAATCAATAGGCCTCGTTCTTGGGCCAACATAGGTCGGTGTAAAAATTTCATCAATATAACTTCATATTTGCGACTTGTAGAGTGCGCACAAGAAAATGCTTTTATGTCGATTTTCATGTCAAATGAAACTTTTATACATTTCAAAAATGTGCGGTCATTTTGACCACTTGTGCCTATAAAAGTTAACTTCTAGTTTTTTATTACTATGTATAAAATTTGGTGTTAACAGAGTTATTTGGACAACTTTCACCAAATTCCGCAAGAAACAACACATTGTTTTGATATACTTCCAGGAAAAATCGAAAAATTGCACCTTTGACTTTGGTAAAGAAAGGGTTAACGTTGTCGGAGCTAAACAAAATTTTCGGAAAACAATCTCCTGTATCAGAATTAAAAGAAATCGGTTGAGCTTTTGTTACAGCTAGCTAAAAACACAAAAATTAATAAAGTATTGTCGAAAATCACACTTATCTCCAAAATTTTCAAATTTAAAACTCCGTCACTATTAAGGTAAAAGAGGGGGATATACAGTTGTGGCACAAATTTAAGTCAATTCAAGTTTTTTCTAATTTTATTGTTGTTGCCTTTATTTCTAAAGATCAAAATAGTGGCTAAATTCGCCACGAAAGGCAAGGAGATGGTTCAGAAAATTGTACAGAATTTTAACGTAATGTTTGTTTTTTCATTTTGTCACTTGTTTTAAGTGGGCGTGGCTTTTAACGAAAAATTAGCGATATCAACCTTTTATCAAATTACATAGTAAAATTTAGGCGGTACTGAAATACAACGCCATTTACAATTTAATATTTCAATATGGATTGGCCGCTGGTTTGTCCGCCTCCAAAGTTCCGCATTGCCAGTGTTAGGCCAGAAAACTTTAAGGATTCTTTAAGTCATCGATTGACAAATACTTGTAGGGAGTTAAGTTCGTATTCTGTTGTATTCCACGTCTCGCATGCATAAAGTAGCACAGATTTGACACACGAGTTAAAGATACTTATCTTGGTGTTTTTTGAAATTGCAGGAGACTTCCATACTGTCCGCAGGGTACCGAATGCTTGGTTGGCTTTTGAGATTCGGTACGCTACATCTAGGGAATGCAAAATCCCGCACTTTTTGATTTCCCGGGAAAGCGGGAAATTTATTTTGAATTCCCGGGATCCCGCAAGAGAAGTAAATTAGAAAATATTTCATAATAATCTAAAAATTTTTAGAAAGAAATTATTTATCTTAAAGACCTCAAATTTTTAGGTTCGTGAAAAAGCTCAGGCTATGAGTGGTTTTTCTTGGAATTCCTTGAAATTTTCGTAGTGAGAAAGAATTAATTTTATTTTACAAATTATATGTCTAATTATATATTAAAAAAAATAATAAAGCAAAAAAAACTTGTCCATCAAAAATCAAAAAATAATAAAAAAATGAATATAAAAAACAATTTTGCAAAAATATATTTTTTAAGTTCCTTTTAGTGCCTGTTTTAAGAGCCACTAAAAGGCACTTAAAATGTTCGACCAAGTACACGAATTAATCAGTGTGTTCGTTTACTCAAAAATCTTACTACTTTTACTACAATTGGAAATTTTTGTTTACTTTTTGAATTTTTCCATTTGTGGTAAAAGTAGCAAATTTTAGTAAGTAAACGAAAAAGACTTGTGTAAAATTTTTACTATTTTCAAAAGGTAGAAAATTTTGCATATGAAAATTTGAGATAATTAACTTTATTGTTTTAAATAGCATTTTTTGAAGTCCCGGGATTCCCGGTCCAAATTCTCGGGAATGCGGGAACTGAAAAATGCTTAAGTTCCTGGGATGCATTCCCTAGCTACATCCAACCACCTGTGTTTGTTAAAATACTATCTATGTAGCAAAATGACGTGACATCTTCCAGTTCAGTATTTCCAATACGGAATTTGCTAACGTTCAAAGTATTGCAGCTAGGGTTTTTCTTTTCCCGGACTTTTTCATTTCCCTTGACAGCGGGATTTTTTTAGAATTTCCCGGGATCCCGGGAATTCCCGCTTGTTAGAAAATAAATAAAACCGACATACGTTGTACTTGAAAAACTCAATTTCTATTACAACACCGTCCGAAAAAGTCCATCTTTTGGTTGTAACCATGAGAAAATCTATTTAATATATTCTGAAAGAAGTCTTAATATAAAATAATCATATCTTCTACTTTTTCTAGATCAATTCGTTTAATAGTTTAAATCGCGAATTAATATTACGGTAATATATTTGTATGGAAGGACGTCTTTGAAATAAACTAAACATTAATTCTCCTTTCAAACGGTAAACGAATTGATTTAGAAAGAGTGAAAGGCATGGGTATTTTATTTTTATACCTTCTTTCAGTATATATTGGAATTGTTAATGGGTGCAAACTTGTGTCGGACGGTGAAATAACAAATTTATAGAAATGAAGTTTTAAAGAGATTTAAACAAATATTTTTCGACTATTCTTGTTCTTTATTTTCTCTTTTGCGTCTTATGAAAATTTTAAATTTGAGCCCTGGTTTATATAGTCAGAACTAAGATAGATTTTTTGATTAAATGTTTCTTAAATATGGAATCAAAAAATTTATATTTCTAGATATTTTGTTTCTAAGCGGAATCTCAGAAATATTCGTCTAGAATTATTTTTATAAAAAAAATTTTAAATGTGAGTATTTTTCACACAAATTTTTACAATTGAAATAACAATCGATTTAAATGAAATTATTTGAAGTAAAAAAATACTTATATCAAACAAAAATACGAAAATATTACTAATTTTGGAGGTATTTTGAACTGAAATACTGATGATGAAATGTAGTGTAATTGCTTTATTTAAACAAAGATCATCATTTTAAATAACAAATTTTATCTAAAGTACGAAAAATTTTGTTGGTAACCTTGGTAATGGCTAATAAAATTTGTTTTCCGTTTAACTAAACCAAATTCAACTGATATCAAAAAAATACTGAATTTGAAATCGCATTTTTTAATTTTAAATATATATTATTCAAATTAATTAAAAAAAAATCAATGCTTTAAATTTAAATTAAGCTTCCAAAATTGTAATATACAACTAAAACTTCTGTAAAAGAATACAAAAAAATTCCCGGGAAATCCCGCACAAAAATCCCGGGATTGCGGGTTTGAAAAAAGGGCGGGATTCCCGGGACATAAACCCTAATTGCAGCGCATAACTTTACTCTTGCCTATGTTTATTATACCCTACACCACTATGTGGTCAGGGTATTATAAGTTTGTGCTGATGTTTGTAACACCAAAAAATATTGGTCGTAGACCCACCTTATAGTATACCGATCGGTTCAGAATTTTTTTTTATTTCGATTTAACGATGTCCGTCTGTCCGTCCGTCCGTCTGTCTGTCCATGCAATCTTGTGCGCACTATACAGGTCGCAAATATTAAGATATTTTGATGAAATTTGGTACGCAGACCTATGTCGAACAAGTTTGATTTTGGTGAACATCGGTCCATGTTTAGACCTAGTGCCCATATAAGGGTCCTACCAAAATTATATTGTTTATACGCTGCAGGTCGTAAATATTAAGATATTTTGACGAAATTTGGTACACAGACCTATGTTAGCCCAATAACGCAGCCTATTGATTTTGGTGAACATCGGTCCATGTTTAGACCTAGTGCCCATATAAGGGTCCTACCAAAATTATACTTTTTATACGCTGCAGGTCGTAAATATTAAGATATTTTGATGAAATTTGGTACACAGACCTATATTGGCCCAATAACGCAGCACATTGATTTTGGTGAACATCGGTCCATGTTTAGACCTAGTGCCCATATAAGGGTCCTACCAAAATTATACGCTGCAGGTCGTAAATATTAAGATATTTTGATGAAATTTGGTACACAGACCTACATTGGCCCAATAACGCATCCTATTGATTTTGGTGAACATCGGTCCATGTTTAAACCTAGTGCCCATATAAGGGTCCTACCAAAATTATTTTGTTTATACGCTGCAGGTCGCAAATATTAAGATATTTTGATGAAATTTGGTACACAGACCTATATTGGCCCAATAACGCAGCCTATAGATTTTGGTGAACATCGGTCCATGTTTAGACCTAGTGCCCATATAAGGGTCCTACCAAAATTATACTGTTTATACGCTGCAGGTCGCAAATATTAAGATATTTTGATGAAATTTGGTACATAGACCTATGTTGGCCCAAGGACGAAGCCTATTGATTTTGGTGAACATCGGTCCATGTTTAGAACTAGTGCCCATATAAGGGTCCCCCCAAAATTGGCTTGGTTACAAACTGCAGGTCGCAAATATTAAGATATTTTAATGAAATTAGGTGCGCTGACTCACATTATAGAAAATTTTGACACGAACCCCATTTTAACCCATTCGAATTTCGGATCCAAACATTAGTTGGCTTTTACCCAGACTGGTGTAGGGTCTTGTATAGTCGGCATGCCCGACTTTAACCTTTTTACTCGTATTTAGACTAGCTTTTGCCGCATCTGCTTCGATACATTTTAGTTTGGATTCCATATCCTTATAGCTGTGTGAAAGGAAGCAGATATCATACTTAAGGCTCTCAAGTTGTTGGTTGAGACCCCAGCTGATACCCTTATTTTCCCTAGTAGCATTACGAACTATAACATTTAGAACGACGTTAAAGAGCAAGGGAGACAGTACACAACCCTGGCGGACACCAGCTACGACATCCAAACTGCTGCTTAGGGCATTATTGTGGACAACGCGACATTTTACATCACGGTATAGAGCTGGGGTAAGGCTTATGATTTTGTGTGGGACCCCTTTGCAAGCAAGAGCGCTCCATATTACGTTTTGATCCAATGTATCGAAAGCTTTCTCAAAGTCGATAAATAGCAGGTAAAGCGGGGAGCGAAATTCTGTAGATTGTTCTATAATTATCCGTAAACTAATGATGTGGTCTACACAGAATTTTTGAGGTCGGAATCCAGCTTGCTCGGATCTAAGATCTCTAAGTACAGTGTCGGATATTCGCCTGTTTATGATCTGAGCTATTAACTTATTTACTGCACTAAGGATTGTAATGCCCCTCCAGTTCTTACAGTTCGTCAGGTCACCTTTTTTAGGAATGTTTACTATAAGACCTTTTAACTTCGAGTCAAGTTCGTGTGTGTGCCAAAAATTCTGGATGAGGGGAAGCAATAAATTGGCTGTGGTCTCAGAGTCGGCTTTAAGCATTTCGGGCGATATGTTGTCGGCTCCAGGGGCCTTATTTGACTTTAAGGAATTTATTGCGCTAATAACTTTCGCGATGGTTGGCCATTCAGTGGAAATATCCTGTCTTATCGCATGAAAATCGCAGGTACACATATTCGAGTAGTTGGAAGTATTAGAGGAAAGCATATTAGAATAATGCTGCTTCCAAATTTCTAGCTGATCTTGCGCAGATGTTGTTAGATCACCTTCGGCATTTTTTAGTGGTCTTGCGTTTGAGAAATTTTTCCCGGTAAGTCTCTTCATGATACTATATAGATCCTTGGATCTATGCTCGGATGAAGCTTTTTGTGCATCTGACGCCAGTTGATTATACCACCTTCTTCTATCATTTAGTCTTTTACGGAAATTCGAAATTTAATTGTTACTTCTTTACTAAAACTTATTGCACAGAATTGGCTTAGCCTTATATCTTAAATATTATATATGGGTGAACTCAAAAAATGTGATAAGTTTTTGGGCCAAATTTGTGAGAAGCAAAAAGTGTTAATATTTCGGTTTTTTTCTTAATGGAATCAGTAAGTTTAGTCATTATAAAAATCTCTTCTACAAGTTGTCGCAATAACTTTTTTTGCACAATTTCAATTTTTTTTGTGGTAACAGAGTTTACATTTCCACAAGCAAAAGATATAACAAAAAAAAATTGCGTACGAATTTCCTTCAATTTATTAGTTTTTTGTATTTGGGTTTTCAACATGCTTTTCAATAATATACAATTTGTGTTTATCAAATTGGCGGTTTCACGAATAAAAATACAATTCATTCCGCGAAAAAAAAATTTTTTTTTTTTAATTTTTGGTCCTTTAAATGCTTTTCAAAAATATAAAACTTTTTAAAATCCAATCAGCGGTTGCGAAGTTACAAAATAATATATAAAAAACATAACGTTTCGCGATCAAAAAATTCTTAAATTGTGTGAAACAAATTTAATTTTTCAAACTAATGTCAGTAATGGCTCGAAATATGAAGGAAAATTATTAGCAAAAACCTTCAATATGATGTAGCAAAAACCTTCAACATGTACATAAGATGTAAGAATTGCACGCAGTTTTCAAAGAAAAGCCAATGACGACTCCTTGATGGATGTTGAAGACACGTCATATGGGGAAGATTCTGATGGCTTAATATAAGTTATAGAAGTAATCAATCTATATAAAAATGGGGAAAAAATACGAAATAAATTAAAAAATGTACAAAATTATAGCATTTTTACAAAATAATATGAGTAGCATTATGTACATATGTATAATAATATATCTACCATCGTATTTAAGACTATTAGGTTTAATATATCAAATACCCATTAACCGATTCGTCCCAAATTTGGTAGACATGTAGTAAGCTAGGAGATATAACTTTTCTTCATTCACAATTTGTTGAAATTTTGCTGTTTTCTTAGCTTAAAATTAACTTTAGACTTCAAACGCGTTTTTCTCACAACCATGAGTTCAAAATCGGACATTGTACAGCCAAGATGGGTTAACCGATATTGATCCGGTTTTTTTCTTAAGAACTCAGGACCATTTTTCCATCTCCCATTTGGATTATATTTCGGAGGTATCTTTGCTCGAGTCGCTTCATCGCACATTGGGTTCAAATGATACCAAAGTGGCGATTAATTGAAATTTTAGAATTAGTTTTTTTAAATAATTTTTGGTATCGGGTAAAAGTGGATTAAATTCTGCATCACTATTTGTCACAATCAATCGTCTATGTTGTTTACTTATTCTGCAGTGGGCTCTCAAAGTTAGAGAATTATTAGTGTTTTTGCATACAATGGCAAAAATTGAAAATTGATACGATTCAAGTCTTTATTTTTTCTATTTAACCTTTCAAAAATTATTTTTTTATGATGGAACCTTCAACTACAGGTATTCAAATAATAATTAATAATAATTATGTGTAAATATTTTTAATTATTTTTTTTTTTTTAATTTACCAATTTTGGGTTGTTTTTCATATTTAAAGGCCCAGGGTTATTTTTCTGGGCAGTTCTGGGTTGTGATTTGTAGATTTTCGAAAAGTAGAACATTTAAGGTTGTATATTAAAAAAAAAAATGAGAATTTGTTGCACCATTTTTTTTTATACATAAGTATTGAATAGAACTGTTGTTTTTTTCGTTTCTATGTTGTATTTTTCTATATTTTGGTGTTATTGTTGGTGCATTTTGGTTTTTTTTAAGAGATGGGTGCGTGAGTGAGTTTTGATTACTCACGCTCACGTACAAAAATGTTATCACGACCGAAAAAAATGTTTACTCACAATTTGCAGAAAAAATAAGTGCTTATTTTATATTTCAGCCACTACAACAAATGTTTCACTCACGCTCACCTAAGCACTCCCACGTACCAAAATTGTTATGAAAAACTATGGCCACCCACGAATTTGTTTACCCATATTAACGAACGTCTAATAAAAGTGGAACATCAGAAAGATTTTAGTCACATCTTTAACCCTTTGACGACCAATGGTTGATATATGTCCCATTTTTATTTTTCGTTATATTTTCCACATATTTCAACCGATTTTTTTTAAACTGACTTGTTTTAATAGAGAGCTTTTGATTTCAGATTTTACCAAATAATTGGCCCCATGTGTTCTAAGCGCCTAATTACTTGACCCCAAAATCTTAAAAATAAATTTTTTTGTTCATGTTTTTTGGATGTCATTTATTCAGATGTTATGGGTTTTCCAAAACCAAAATTTTGATATAGCATGGACCTGTGCCTCCTGTTTTCAGAAAAATCAGAACATTGGGAATAATTTTGTTTTCTTGCTTACAGGGCGCAAATTCAGCATGGGACATATGTATCCCATTGGTCGTCAAAGGTAAACAAAGAAGAACTTTTATAGTTTTGTTTTTTGCATTAAATTAAACAAAAAATTAATAAAATTAAATGAACTATTCATTCAACCAAACATAAAAAAGACTAAGATATTAGTTTTAAGTGTACATATCGTCGCCTAAAATGCAGAAGGGACAACAAAAAATTCGAAATCGAATTTTTGATTATGATGTATTAGACTAAATACATGTCCCAACAAAAATGTAAGCTTATATACAGACAAAAGTCTATAGTCAAGAGAATAAATATATCCTTTAATTCCAAAATATATTTAATTCTACAATGTTTTTTGTTTCTCCTCTAGAAAAATAAAAAGTGTTGTTACGCCCATTTGCAATTTAGGTGAAGATATATCGATTGACTTTCGTTTGGTTTCATTCATAGCTCAACCAAATGACGAATTGTAATTATTCAAAGTTGGTTGAAATTTATATGCTCGATCATATGATGGATCATGACGGCTTGGTTGCCGAACATTGTTTGTGAAATCCGAATTTCTTCAAATCGTGGCGTAACAATAACGATAAGCAATTCCATAACTTCATCATCCGCTGCATAAAATCGAATTTGATTAGTTCTTTTATCCTTGCAGTTATATATTACACCGTGCAACATTTTCAAATTTTGCTCCCAGCCATGGAAGAATACATATATGTGAAGGTAGACACCATTTGTAGATGAACTGCATACCCATCACGTCGAGACCCTATGCGTCAGATGTCCTTTTTAAAGGACTTCGAAATACTAGTGGCAAATCTCCCCAGTTCAGTGATAATGTAAATTTTGACAAAAAATGACGAAGAAAATATTTTTGGAAAATTTTCAGTAGAAAAAAAAAAGCTTTTATTAAAATGTAGAAATTCTCCTCTTTCATTTGATCCCATATCAGCAGCATGGAATGTATAAAATATCCTTAAAAAAGGGTTTGCCAAAAACCATGCGTTGACAATTTAAAGTCCTTTTATAAGGACTACTGAGGTGATCATGAAAAACGTGGTTTCTTCTTTCACTTGTTAATCGATTTTTCCAAATGGGCAAAATTATTTTGAAAAAACGTTAGAACACTCGATTTTAAGCACAAAACGCGATATGCAAACTACTTCGCATGATAAGAAAAACAAAAAAAGTAATAATCGACACTGCTCGCTACGAGCAGAGTAAGTTAGTTGTTCACAAATTTTTACCGTTGACGACCAATGGGATATATATGTCCCATGGATTTTTTCGATGAAGGAGTTGAAAAAAAATATTTTTAACGACACTTTTTTTAACGACACTTTTGTTTAGAAATGTTGGGTCGATTATCACGAATCCGCAAAAAAAAATACAAATTTTCCAGCAGGTTATGTTCGGTCGCCAAAGGGTTAAAATGACAGTAACACATCATATTTGATTATTTATTATTTATACGACAAAGAATTGTGTCACGCGCTCATCTCTATGCAATTGTTTTTTTGTTTGTTTCTTATTATTGTGATATTAGGGTATTCATATAAAATGTACGACAGTGTAAGCCTGGTAAAGTTATATCATTTATTTCAAAAACTACTCGTATATGCGCACCCTGATAAATTTATTCTACAATTTGTTTTTGTTTGTACATTTCAAAAATATCAAAATAAATAATAGGGGTTTTCATATAAACTCGTATTCTACTCGTAAACGGTGTAAACCTGGTATGTTTATGAGTTTAATGTCAAACTCCATACATAAAAAATATTATTTGTATTTATACAAGGTTTACAAGGCATTTACGAGTTTATATGAAAACCCCTATTATTTTTTTTGATATTTTTGAAATGTACAAACAAAAACAAATTGTAGAATAAATTGAACAGTCATACCTTCCATATAGGATCCCTGGAACTGGTTCCGGAACCAGTTCCATGGAATCGGTTACAGTGGAACCAGTTGTAATATAGGTGTGGTTGGCTACCGATTGTAAAAAAATTTCCTCGGCCTCAATTCATAAATGCTTTGTAAAGTTATAGCAGGTTTTCAAACCGTCATTTTCATACAAAATTTGTTCAATAAACCTCCTATAATTTTACAAAGCGTTTATGAATTTAGGGGTAAATTTATTAACTAATAATATATTTTTTAAAAGAAATTACTGAGGAATTTAGGAAGAACAGGAAGAACAATATTCCAAATACGCCAACAATTTTAAAATATATTACGTATATTTATACATTTACACATTGTGTATTTATACACAGTTTACCAAGCAGTATAACGTATAAATAAAAAATAAATAAATAAGTATAAAAAAAATAAGTTTTCACCGACAAGTGTTGTTTTATTTTAAATAACTAATGTGTAGTTATTAAAAAAAAACATCTTAGCAATTATTTAAGAGAACACATTAAAAAAGTTTTAAAAGAATTAAAAAAGGTCGAGTCTAAGAGTCGTTTTTGTGCTCATTTTTCTTTGTTTCATTCTATATATTTCAAGATATGCATATTATTTGAAAGGCAATATTGTCGTCTTTCAAATAGAAGTAAAATTAAAGTTTTCAGACGAAAAGTTTAATAGTTAAAAACACTTTTAAAATTTTTTTATGTTTATCCAATTTTCAAAAACGTCATATTTTAGAAACCGAAATGATTTCGGGTCGAAAAGTTTCTGATCTTATACAAATTTCAAATCCCATACAAATTCCAAATCGAAAACCTAAAAAAAAACGAAAACTTCTAGTTTTGGGTTCAGTACGAATGAGGCTTTATGAACTCTGATAACTTGTAATATTCGGCCTAATTGCGGTTGTCGTGTACGACAAGAAAATTTGTCGTTTTTGCCAAAAAGCATTTTTTGGTACCGCGAGTGTCGTTTTTTTCGGTCAATACACCAAAAACTGTCGTATAAATTTTCGTACACGACAGCCTCAAAAAACTTTTTAAAAAAGTATTAAAATAAGTGAAATTAAACATAAAATCACTTTAATATATTAACAACCCAGCAAAATCTTTCATTACCAAATAAGTGGTTATATAATAGAAATTCATAGCTCCGCACAACTTATTTTTTGGCGTCTAAACTCATTATTTTTGTTTGGCGTGGTCGTTTTTATAAGTAGTCACGCTTACCCGCTCGCTTACGAAAAAATGAGAAGTAAGTAGTTATGAGATTCTGAATAATAAGTGGTTACAAACATGCTTACAAAAAGTTGAATTATAAGTGGTTATCCGACTGCTTACTTGATGCTTCAGGAAATACATTCAGAGAAATTAAAGTTTTTGCTAGAATGTAATTTTAGAACAAGTCCCGGTGAAAAATGTTCGTATATGTTCATATATGGTTTGCACATATATGAAGAAATTCAAAAAATGAGGTAACACCTAAGTATATGTTCATATATGGACATATATGAACAAATACATTCATTAAATATATGCGAATACATGCGAACGTTGCTGTCCTTTATTATAAGGTTGTACGATAGATATAAATTTATGTATGACATTCAAATTTGGCGCTACATATGTTCCTTTTTTTATTCATGGCATTAATATAATTCCATATTTATCCAAATATGAGTTCCTTTTACATATATGGAAAAATGTATTCTTCGAAATATGTTCATATACAAGTCCCTTTTGCATAAACTGAATAACATATACTTTCATATTTGTCCATATATGAGTGCCATTTCCATATATGAAATAACAGATGCTTCCATATATGTCTGTATATGAAATCTTTTCCATATATGGAATCACATATACTTCCATATATGTTCATATAAAATCCATATATGTTCATAAAAAATCCATATTTTTTCATATGTGTCCATACATAAACCATATATGAACATGTTTGAGCGTATATGAACATTTTTCACCGGGGTCATAAAAATTTTAACACAAAACATATTTACATGTAATAAATATAAATGTATAAAATTTACTTTGTAAAAAGTACTTATTTAAACTATTGCGAGTAAGTCATTATTTTATATTTAAAAGCAATGACTACAATAGGCCGTTATTAGGAAGTCATTATTTTATATTGCAAAATAATGCAAAAGGTAATGATATATCATTATTGGTAATGCAGACAGCAATGAGGTGTCATTACCAATATTTTGCTGGGAAGTTAAATTAAAGAAGAAATTTTTTTATTTGAATAATAATTCTTGTAAAGAAAAATTAAAAAAATTTAACGCACTGGGTATTTTACAACTTGTGGAAAAACATTAATCCTTAAAATGAAAAGTTTCACTATGACACCTTGACTTTATGAAACAATAATCGTTTTATTATTACAAAATTTAATTTTTTTGATTATTTTATGAAAACACCACAAAAATAGATGAAATATTTAATTTTCTTATATTCTGTCGTATATTTTACACAATACCAAAATATAATAAAAACGACAACGACAACGCCTGCTGTCGTAATACGACAACGACAACCGCAATAAGGCTGATTAATTGTGAATTTCATTAAAATCGGAAGCGATAAATCCAACTTCTGTGGGGTTTTACATGGATTTTCCTAATACTTAAAAAAATTAAAAAAAAATAAAGTTCCCAATGAAAAATAAAAAAGGTCATTTTTTAAACTAACCTACATATGGTTAATCCAAAAAAATAATATCTCGTCAATAAACATCTTCCTTGAATTAATCAACAGTTTGGGTGTCATCACACTCACCAATTCCATTGTTCAATATTGCTGCTTTCTAAAATTTCTGAAAACGGTGAAGCATATAATTTTTTATGAAGAAAAACCTACACAGAATTTTAATTCTTCTTTTACAAAACAGCGCATTCAATACTTCTGTGTATTTTTCAGAAAAAAAATTACATGAAAGTTTTGAAAAAGCGCTGAAGCGACAAAAAACTTAAATTGCGAGATTATGTATATTTCTATTTATGTATTTACAATATATCTCTAAAATTGTTATAAAAAAAAACAATATTAGCCCGCAAGATCGTAACCTAGTGTCTTGACATGCAATAAAATGATAGCAAGCAATTGTCAAAATGCTCTCATCTCAAGTGAAGACACTCAATTTAAATTTTATTTCAATATCATGATATCGCTGACATGCAATCGGCTCTTGCAATGATGCCAGAGATCAAATGTCACTTTTAGTTTTCATTTTAATTTTGTAATAGAAAAGCAACAAAAAATTTGGTACAAAAGAATGGAAAAGTGTTTAGTTTTTTATTATTTGTCGGTAAAAATTAATGTTTCATAAAATTTGGTGTTTTTCGAAGAAAAATCTATGATATTTCTTATCCCTGAAATGGTCAAGTGTTCTCCACCACTTTGCAATTGATATCATTTTGACGTTTCGCAATGGCTTTGACATTTCATATCATATAATTTATTGCATTTAAAGACACCTGGTAAAGAAGACCAATATTATAATTTTTTGTAATTTTTCCAAAAATTTTGTAAAAATGTTGTCCAAAAAGGGACTTTTCGTATTTCGAGACTTTTTGTTGAAAAATAAAAAAAAAAATAGTCAATTCAAGACTTTTGTTAATAATTTTTAGAAGAAATTTAAAAAAACATAATAGGGGTTTTCATATTAACTCGTAAATTCCTTGTAAACTTTGTATAATACAAACCATATTTTTTTATGTGTGGAGTTTGACATTAAACTCATAAACATACCAGGTTTACATCATTTACGAGTAGAATACGAGTTTATATGAAAACCCCTATTGTTTTTTACTTGTAGAAATTAAATTCCTAATTTTTTTTACGCTAATGAAAATTTTTAACTTTAAATATCTTAACATTTTTACTGTTTCTTTGATTTTGACTTTAGTTTATAGTCAACAACTGACATTTCCTAAAAAGTTAACACCTCGCGTGAACATTTCAATATTTTATTAAGAACAGCAACCTAAATTTAAAATGAAAACACGACTCATTATATTGTTACATTTTACAACACTTCGTTATAAATACACAAGTAAATATTTTTTGGGAACTGTAATTTTTTTACTTATTTCGTCAGGAGTTATTTCACTGCGCCAATATTAAACTGTGTTTAATTTAAAAAGACAAGGAAAAAATATTAGGAAAATATTTTATAATTCACTTTAGTTAATGATAAACACTTCAAGTAATTCAATTTAGTTAATGATTAACATTTTATGTCATCGAAGAAGTTTAAATGTGTTTTGAAAACAATAATTTTAACTTAAGAGTAATATTATGTTGACACCAAACAAAAAATCACTAGTTTTTGGCTTTTTCTAATTATCACTTGTCAAAACACGCATGTATAAAAAACAAGTAAAAGCTCAAGACTTAAGTTTGGTGTTTGGTGCAAACTTAGCTTAAAACAATTTTAAACATGTTACAAATTCTTTTTCGTTTATGTTACAAAATGTTTCAAATTAGAAAGGCAAAACGGAAATAAGTTTAGCGTTTATTTAGATAACATCATTTATCATTGAATAAGATTAAGGAGCGTCAACATAATCACGATCTCCAACATTGATACGCCCTTCAGCGGCAGTAACAGAGAAGCCCAGTATACGAGCATCTAATTTTGTCATTTTATTCTTTTTGATCTTTTTTTGTTTACTCTAAAAATACAATAAAGAAAGAGATTTTTGGTTTGTGGTTTTTTGCCATATATATACAACTTTTACCTTATTCTCACTACTATCATTAGCTGATGGTGTGATAGCTTGGGCTGGCTTACACAAGTCATCATTATGAGCATTTTGTGCGCGTTGTAAGTTTTTATATTTGCTGCGACGTTCCAGAAATTGCTTGGCGAAATCCATGTATTCTTTACTTTCACCTTAAAAAAAAATAAGATACAAAACGAAATCGGTAAGATAAAGATAACATTATAGTATCATCATCCTGTTGCTGTTTGAACTTTAACACATAAATTACTTTTGCGGTTCATACAAATTGTTTTCTTTTCTTTTTTGTTTTAACAGATTTAACAGGTTAATGGAAGGTGGAAGGTATGTATTGCAAAAAAAACAACTCGTTTTAGAGTATGAATTACCTAAATACATGCGAATGTAATCTTTTACTTCATAGGGTGACTCCAAGTCACGTAAGAAGGAAACAAATGTAGGCACTAGAAAGTAAAGTATTAAAGTATAAAATTCATATTTACTTCATTATAAAAAAGGAATATGTAATTAAAAATTTTACCATCAACTTTAGTGTTCATATTATTTAAACTTTTTGTACACCAATTGATAAATTCGGCTTCATAGTCATCACATTTACTAGTGGTAGTGTTGTTGTTTTTAGCTCCAACTTTTTTGTTATCAGCAATATTGCTAATGTCCTGTGGCCTTTGCGGCTTGCTTTGTTTGGTTATAGCTGTTGCAGAATTTAAAGCCTTCTTTTGGTTACTACCGCTTACAATTACTGAAGTAGATGATGCGATGGCAACATTATTTTGCATTACTGTAACACTTTGACTCTTTTTGATGTTCTTAATTGATGATGACGGCTGCTGAGTAGAATGTTGTTGCAACGGTGATAGTTTCGGTTGCATAAACGATGATGATGTTACATTATTACCGTTGTTGTTATTGGATGATGCTGCTGCACCACCACCGCTTTGAGTTTTGTTATTACATTTCTGTGGTTCTTCCCAAAAGCCGGTAGTGTTTGCTGTAGCACCCCAAATTTTAGTTCCACTCCAAATGCTAGACATATTAGAGGCAGACGTCATTCCACTTCCAGGTGTGGTTGCAACGTTAGAACTAAAGTTGACTAAAGTCGTGCTAGTTTCCTGTTCCTTGCGTCTTTGTGACTCCATTTGTTCATGAGCCAAACGTTTAGCTTCTTCAGCTTGAATTTCAGCAAAACTTTTGACTGGTACGGGTGCAGCATTCCACTTAAGTACAGGATCTTGAGCTTCGGCTGCAGCGGTCAAGGCACGCATTTGTTTTTCTTGTATTTCCAATTGGCGCTGTTGATCAGCACGACGTTCCCGTCTCTCTGCCTTTTGTATTTCAGCCAAACTTGGACCTTGAGATTTTGCCGCCGACATTGTTTGCGAAGACCACGGAGCCACCGATGCTTGCATACGTTGTTGATCTTTATTATTAGATTTATTAATGGCCACAGCGTTATTACCGGTCAAATGAGAAAAAGAAGGATTAGGCTGCAATAAATCTGAAAAAAGCAAAATGAAGTTTTTATTGTCACAAATAAGATACAAAAGTGAAAATAATCGTTAATATTATTCTGAAGTAAAAAGGCGAAATAAGTTAAGTGGTGATGAACAAATTAAACCAGCTTATACAATATAAATACGCTATAGTAGGCAGTTATGTAAATGTTAGTATTAGTAACAAACGAAATAGCAACAGCACAGTGGTTCCCCTATTTTGTAGTCAGTAGTCAACCCAGCAAAAAAGTCATTACAAAAAAGTTATTTTAAAAGCACTCCGAATAGCATCAATTGATTGTGAAGTAGTTACAAATTAGCTCTAACACTGATTTATTTTACACGCGTTGTGCCTTTTGTCAGTAGTTTAACTTCAGCATTTTGTGAGTAATTTAAAAGTGATGTACATAATGTTAATAAAGTATGGTTTTTAGGTAAACATTTTCATCACATCAATACGAGTACATTTTGTTTGCATTTTTAAAGCGATTCTGAAGTAATCTTTATAATATATAATAAAATACATTTTAAAAATGATTTAAATGTACTTTTTATAGTGTATGAGATAGCACATTTTAGAAGCACCCAGTCAGAAAAATACGAACGGGAAGGTGTTGGTAAAGCGTCGGCAAAGGAAGTACAATTGTTGGTAAAACATTCGATTTCCAACTCATACAGCAATGGTATGATGTCGAAATGATAACAACGGAGGACGGTTGGCAAAGGGTGTTGGCAAAGCGTTGGCATTTTAAAAATTCAGTGCCTTCATAGTACTTTAAATACAATAAAATATGTGGTTTTTTTACTGATTTGCCAGTACATTTAAACACTGATAATCTTTTTTATTTGGAATTCATTTTATTATAAAAAAAAACACATACAAAAGTTAAATACACAAAAATTAAAAAAAAAACGTAAAAAATAAAAAGAGCTGGAACATATAAAATGTGTTGTATAATAAAGGCTTTGTTAACACTCGCGAATAACGTCAATTGACCGTCCTCCGTTATCATTTCGACATCTTCACAGTACCGTAATAAAATACGGTGTTCGCCAGAACCTAATTTTTTATACAGTTGGCTATTTCTGGCTGGGCAATTTTAATGTTTAGCCTTTAACCCATTTCATTTTACCTATTGTGTAAAAAAAGCTTCAATTTATTGTTATTTGTAGGACAATATTAACTCTCTAATGCTGATTCCTCTGATTGCGATAATATTTAAACAATGTATTTGGCAATGAAAACCTCCCAGTCAGAAGAATACGAACTACAAGGTGTTGGTGTTGGTGAAGCGTCGGCGAGGGTAGGACAATTGTTGGCAAAACATCTGATTTCCAACGGAGGACGGTTGGCTACGGGTGTTGGCAAAGCGTTGGCATTTTAAAATGCATTACCTTCCTAGTACTTTAAATACAATAAAAGCGATAATTTTTTATACTGATTTGCCGGTACATTTAATTTTTTTTTATTTGTAATTATTTTATTATAAACATATAAATGTTAAAACCCGAATAACGTCAATTGACCGTCCTCCGTTGTTATCATTTCGACACCTTCACAGTACCGTAAAAGGAGAAAATACGGTGTTGCGCCAGTACCTTATTTTTTGTACCGTTGGCAATCTCTGGCTGGGCTAATACGGAACAAATATTAAACATTTAATTAATCGCTTTATTTAGGCGATATAGCACAATAACGACTGAAGACGAATCAAGAAATCCAGTATCCAAATAATTTCGACTTTTTCTATAAATAACACTATAGGTAAAATAAATGTACACTCATAAAAAAAAGTTAGCACAAAAGTCTGTTAAACGCGTTCTAACTCAGTTGAACTAATTTTTCCTGTTTTTTTTCGTTTAAATCCGTTGTTTAGCTAAAGTTGTTGGTTATCCAATTTCACCACAAAAACATATTTCCTCCTGATATTTAGCTATTTTTTATAAATGATTTTGACAATGTATCAGCTAATATAGATAAATTTGTTGGCAACTTTTTTAATATTTGTGTTTTCAAAAGAAAACGATAGGGGCATTAGTGTATAGTGATTGATGATGCTTGATGGTCTTTTTTTTGTGTATTGGTGAGTTTGCCGACCAATACAAATTACGAGGGGTACTATTTATATTTCGTTAATAGCAAATAATAACAAAAATTTTTAAATGAAAATGGCTTTATTGTTTTTCAAAATATTCCCCTTGAGGATCAATGCACTTTTGCAATCGTTCAAACCATTTGTCATAACAGTTTTTCCATTCCTCTTGAGACACCTCCAAAACATGGTTTTTGAACGATTCAACTGCTTCTTCGGCGCTCGTAAATCGTTGACCACGCAGTTTACCTTTGATATTCGGGAACAAGAAGAAGTCATTGGGTGCCAAATCAGGACTGTACAAAGGATGAGTCATCAATTCAATGTTTTTACTGCTCAAAAATTCACCTGTTTGACGAGATGTGTGAGAGCTCGCATTGTCATGATCGAGAATGATTCGTCTTTGACGGTTGGTTTTACGAATTTCTCCGAAGACTTCGGGCAAACAAATGGTCGTGTACCACTCATAATTGACTGTCCCACGTTGCTCAAGCGGAACAGTGGCCTCATGACCCATTTGGCCGAATAAACAGGCGACCATTTGCTTCGCTGTGCTTCTTCCACGAACAACTTTTGTTGGACTTCGCTCGTCTTGGAATACCCACACGGTCGATTACTGTTTTGTTTCCGGCTCATACGCATATATCCATGATTCGTCACCTGTTACGATTTTATACACGTCTTTTGAAGCACCACGGTCGAACTTTTTAATCATTTCCTTACACCAATCGACGCTAGCCTTTTTTTAAACGATTAATAAATTATGGGGTATCCAACGAGAGCAAATTTTTTTTACAACTAAGTGTTCATGCAAAATCGAATGTATTGAAGTGGAACTAATGTGCAAGGATGCCTCTATCTCACGATATGTCACATGACCATCTTGCATTATCAGTTCACGCACTGCATCGATGTTTTGTGGCACAACAACCGATTTTGGACGACCTTCACGAAATTCGTCGGCGACCGAACTACGACCACGATTGAATTGACTATACCAGCGATATACTGTGGTTTTTGATGCTGCTTTATCGCAATACAAAGAACTAAATCAACGAAAACCTTCTTTTGAAATTTCCATTTTTTGGCCAAATTGATTTTCTTAACTCACTGTAAACAAAACAAATACCACTTGTACAGCAAAACCTTGTGAGTACGTTTATGTTAGAAAATGTCAAATTTTATTATGGTGTTGCCAGATTTTTCCTATTGACATTAGTGTTGCCAGTTTCTGAAATATAAATAGTACCCCTCGTAGAAAATTTCTAGTAAGTGTATTTTAATGTGTGTGATAAGTTATCACGGATGACCAGTGTTGCCATAACGGCGATTTTCTCGTCAGATCTAGCGATTTTATTTATTGGCCTGTAGCTATTAGCCAAAAACCTAGTGATTTTTTTTTTTCAACCATAATATAATTTTTAAAACTCGATTTTATGTTGAAAAATATTATAAAATTCGCATATTGATATTCCTTTATTATAAAAGACAACTTCTTAAATGATTTTATTAAAAAAAACTTTCTAAAAAATACGCATTTCGATAAAATATGGGTATGCAGTTTTTCACCGCACAACGCCCTCTATTGAGTATTTTAAATACTAATATCATTTCAATGAAAATCGGAATTCATTATTTGAAGTTTAATCGT
Source organism: Leucophora obtusa (assembly GCA_949987735.1). Classification (NCBI taxonomy): domain Eukaryota; kingdom Metazoa; phylum Arthropoda; class Insecta; order Diptera; family Anthomyiidae; genus Leucophora; species Leucophora obtusa. Next base: position 17,420,981 of record OX465300.1, read on the forward strand.
AAAATTTTTCATTACCCAAGTAAAAAAAATTATATGGAGCCATATGAAGTTATATTTAATTATATATAATCTTTTATGTAATTAGATATAATTATATCCGAAAAATGAGAACATCTTATTTTATCTTATTGTATCGAATTGTATACAATTGTATACAATTTGGTACAATTTGATACAATTTTATGCAATTTGATACAATTGTATCCGAATTTTGTCCTCATCCAATTACATCAAATTATATCTTTTTGTATAAAATGTTATAAAAGTGGACATAGTTGGATACAATTATATCTAAATATTTACCTTATACTTTTGATCATATTATATATGACCACATCTAACAATATACAAAAATTATTTTTTTAAATAAAAAAGATATGCAATATCTGGAGATCAGACCTGGGGGATTTCAATTACAGTTGCATGTAACTGTAATTGAAAATGTTCAATTACAAGTAATTGTAATTGAAAGTGATTTCAATTACAAATTTCAATTACATTTAGAATGAAAATGTTTTTTTGTTAAAATTTTGTAGAAAAAACTGACTGGGATAGGTTGGATAGGCGTGGATAAGTATAAAAATAAATACGTCATATTGGGCTGACCCCTCACTTGTGCTCTTTGTCATTATTTCTTTTCCGAAAAAAATGTAATTGTAATTGACATTTTTTCAATTACAATTATATGTAATTTATAATTGAAAATTTTCCATTACAAATCACATGTAATTTTTTTTTCTTGAATTACAATTACAAATAATATGTAATTGTAATTGAATTTTTTTCAATTACAATTACATGTAATTGTGTAATTGCATAAGTAAGTAATTTCCAAATATAATGATTAACCCAAAGGTCTGCTGGAGATCCTATAATTTCGATAAATCTTCCATTACTTTTATCCACATTTACCATGACAGTGCATTAAACATGAACAAAATTTTCTTTATTTTTAGTAATTTTAAAATAAAGTTAACAAGACTGAAATTTTAAAGTTAATAGGATTATGTTATACAACCAAGATATAAGAAAAATAGTAAGAAAAATAGTAAAAAAAATAGTAAAATATTTCAAAATAGTAAAAATTTCTAAAAATATATGATGCAAAAAATAAACTCACACACCAATCATGCACGGGTTATATATTCCCTACGGGAAATGAAGGGTCGATTGATCCAAAGTGACAAATCTGTGACAGGTGCATAGGGGACAGGTTACAAAACTGATGTAAACCCAAATTTCGGTGTATCAAAAACTGGTAATTGCAGCAAAATATTCAACATCGTGACTATTGAAATGGAGGCCAAACATTAACTAGTTCATTTTGGATATATCCTATAACTGGAGAAAAAGTATCATAACATCAAATTGGCAAAAGTAACTAGTACCTTTGCAGTTGAAGTAGTGATATAACACAGAACAGGTGCAGTATAATTAGATGTGTATGAAAAAATGGCGATCGGTACCGTAAAACCCTATCCCGTGACTGTTACAAAGTTTACATAATACTTAACTTTGTGGCCACAGAAATGATGACATAATAATAAACTACGAGTAGTTCAAAAATATTGTTCGGATACGAGTATGCATAATAGATTGTCAATGACAAGCAAAACAAACTGTTCAGTGACTGACTGAAAGGATGTACAACCCTTTTGGATTTATTCACAAACACTGGGGATGTTATATCCAAAAAGTCAAAATTTTTATTGGATATTTTGATTACCGGTTCTTTTCTCTAATCATTGGTGAAAATGTTTTATAATACCGATATTACCATTATGAAATAGAGGAAAGTATTCCAAAAATAATCACTAGGGAAGCTTAAATCACTAAGGGGTCGAAATGACCCATTGGACTAAAATAGGTACATCACATCTGTATTTTAATTAAAGAGAAGATTAAATTTATTTTAATAACTAAAAACTAGCTCAAAAAGCCCAAAATGACCCGAAAACCAGTTTAGTGTTGAATTCAGGAATGCGCACATATTTTTTTATATGTAAACTTAACAGGGTTTTACTTAAAATATGTGCCCAGATTCTATAATACGATAGACGATTATCGCACACTTTTCGAAGTTTAATAACTATTATATTACATAAAATTTTTAATTGACTTATTGGCATAGACAAGCAACTTGATGGAACCTCACAAGAACAAGTCTAAAGCGGTCAAACCGCACGATTTCGGTGACTAGTTTAAGTCGCTTCTGTGTGGGATAACCATGCCCTCAAATCGGTCGTGCAGAATGTCCAGGTCGCTTCAGCTATGTGGCACGTAGCGCAGCCTGTTGGAGCCACACGTCGTTCACATCCATATCATCCAATTTTGGCCAAAGAAATCATCATAATGTGATAATTACATGTGAAAAGGAAATAACGATAGAAATTTTCTTCCGATTACAAAACATTCATTGTGTAGGTTATGATTGACAAGACTTCAATTAGTCATCGATGTGTCGACCATGGTGTGTCTCGTTAAGAGATGATGCTACGTGTCGTAGCCTGTGTAGAGGGTTGGTCGTTTGATTCCCGGTCATGGAATACACAAAAAGTTTTTCATATAGAAGCAATTTAACGATAAAAAATATTTTGATCAATTCACACATAAACTTCTTTTTGTAAATGAATTTTAAAAAATTGTATTTCATATTCGTAACGTATATAAAATTGTTCAGAATTTATGCAGAAATCCTGAAAAGAAACTTGAAATTTTTAGGGACCTATAAACGTCATTCCATTTTGCCGAAATTTGGTCCGTATGTATATACGACTTGTTGCGTGCACATAAGGGTACATGGACAGTAGAGCGTACCACCTTACAGGCAAAAAAAAAAAAAGTGCGCCGTACACCTTCCAATATGAAGTATTTTTGCAAGAAGGTTTCAAAAAAATTTTTTTATTTTTTTTTGCCGAACGTAGGGGCGCCATGTTACATTTTTCGTTATATCTTTGGCATTTACAGTCGGATCTTAAAGTATGAAACATCGATGTTTTTCTCTCGAGAAGACCAGTATTTTGCTCTAAGGGCATTTTGACCTCAAGTTTCCCGTTATAGTAGTTACCCACCAGATCTCAGTTGCTACCACCCTAGTGTTAGAAAATTAAAGCTCGCAAAAAATCATTCAACTTTTGCTAAGGAAGTTTTTCGCTAAACCCAGTAGAAATTTTTTTTATATATTGGTTGCCGAACATAGGGGTCGCCTTTTTAAATTTTTTTTAATTGGATTTTTACTATGTAGCAAAACACTGGTCTCCTCGAGGCAAAAAAAATCGATATATAACACTTTAAAATCCGATTTTAAATGCCAAAGCTATAACAAAAAATTAAAAAAGGCGACCACTACGGTCGGCAAAAAAAATTTTTTTTTTGAAAACGCCTTCCAAAAATACTTCATATTGGAGGGTGTACGGCAAACTTTTTTTTTTGAGGTACGGTCTAATGGACAGATAGATAGACTGACGGACGGACATCGCCAAATCGACTCAAAACACGATTCTGAGTAAATCGGTACACTAATAGGTTGGTCTAGGTCCAATATTTTTTGGTGTTACAAACAGCAGTATAAACTTATTTTACCCTGTCGAAGTAGTGGTGTATGGTGTAACTAGTATTTCTTAACTTACGTTAAAATTTATATGTATACTTTCATATATGTATTTGTTAGAATATTGTTCTACCTCAAGTCCAAATTCGAATATGACATTTTGAAGCAACAAATAAAATCTAATATTACAATATTATCGTATTCGAATTTGGACTTGAGGTAGAACAATATTCTAAGTAAATGTATGAAAATCTATTTAGAAAGTCCGAAAAAACTATTTTTGAATTTTTAATGCAAAAATTAAAATAATTTATATGTATAGCTTATATTGAATTATAATCATGAGTTATTAGGGGTTTTCATATAAATGCGTATTATACTCGTAAATAGTGTAAAGTTGGTATGTTTATGAGTTTAATATCAATCTCCATACATGAAAAATATGTTTATATTTATACAAGATTTACATGGAATTTACGAGTTTATATGAAAACCCCTAATATTTATGTTTTTGGAATAAACTGTTTTTTTTTTTTTTTAATTTTTTGTGACTTTGTGATGTTTTAAAAACAGATTCGGTGACTTGTCGTTTTACGTAAGTTCAGTGACTGGATCCTTCTGGGTTCTTCCAGCAACCATACTTATTATGACACATGGTGAATAATAAGTGTCATGTTACAGGTCAATTAGTTTCAGTTAGTCCTGTGACTTGTTAACTTAGAGCAGTATAGTGATATGTCACGAAACTATTATTTTGTACTAGTTCAGCAACAACACACATATTGACTAATTTGTGACTAGTTTTTTAACAAATATTTTTCTTTAGTTCTGTGATATGTGCGCTTAAACCAGGCACCTGATATTTTATTTCTCACTAGTTTCGGTACATATCACATAATGTCTAACATGAGACTAATTCCGTATTAGATAAATTTAACTTGTTATATTGCATACTCTCTTAAACCAGTAGTGTGATATGTTATAAACGACGAGCTTTGCGACAAGTTACAAGTAGCTCAAAAGGAGGAAATTGTCACCTCCTATGACAAGCCCATGTTAAAGTTGCCGGTTACTTTCATATAAAAAAACCGAATCAAGGACCGGTGACTCCCACAAAGTTCCAGTCACGTGACCAGCTCTGTGACTGATCCATTTCCCGTAGGGTTCTTACTCACGCTCAAGTACGAATTATATATTCTCAGACTCACGCACGAATTACTTGAGTATAGTAATTATTACTCACGATCACGTGTGAATAACGTGACTCACGAACATTTCTAGTCACGCGCCAATCCCTAGTAATTACTAAATCTAAAAAAAAGTTCAAAATCATTGTTAACATGGAACCACATATAATATAATACGGTTTTATATGGACCTTGTATATTTTTATATAAAATCACTTTGAAAAAATTGCTTATGTGGGATGATATATAATTACAGATGATTTTATAAAGAACGTTATATTGTTATATATTAAAGAAATCATGAACTATTGTAGATATGGAACCATATTAAGTTATATATGCGTTCATTTTCGTCAATATATAATCATAACTAACACAAATTATAAAACATTTCTTATATGGCTCCACATATAGTTTTATATTATTATGTATAGCGCCATACTAAATTATATATAAACGCATATGTAATTATATCTTTTCTATGGTAATTTATGTACTTATATATAGCACATACAATTATATGTAGGCCAGTATATAATAATATAAAATAACATATGCATCCATATTAAAACCTTTGAGGAAAAAATATCTAATATATGACTATATAAAAGTATATATGCTTGAATTTAAAAACATATGTGGCCATATGTAACTATAAGTTAATATATGCAATTAGATAAAATAATATATGATTATATCAGAACTTTTTTACTCGGGTATTTAAAAGTCTATAACACTTCTTATGAACATATTAAAAAAAATTTTGAGTAAAAACTCCTTTAAGTACCATTTTTCAACAATCTACCGATAAAATCGCTAAATTTTTGAACTGTTTATAAATCCAGTCATTTTCTAGCGATTTTTGGGTATGATCAAGCCATTTATTTTGAAAAGTTGTTGGCAACACTGCTGATGAACGCAAAAGAAAACGGAGGTATGCTGCACATTAACATTTCGCAGTTAAAAATTGTTAAAGCGTAAGGCGCTAAAGGCGTTTTTGTAAAAATCCTTATAGTTATGTGTGCTAGGCATAAGCAAAGAGGTTAGAAAATAAAGAGAATGCAATCCTCCAATTTACTGAAAAAACTTTATAAAATGTGCCCACAAATAGGAAACTGAAATTTTTTCGCACCTTTATTATTTTTCGTCATATTTGTTATAATTTAAACACAAAATTGATGAACTAACCTTTGGTTTTCCTTAAAAAGTACCGGTTTCCAGCTTGTAGGCACACTCAAAAAAGTTTGACAGTTACTACAGGACAGTTATTTGTGTAGTAATCAGTAGTGGTTGTTTTTAACAGTAATTACTAGGGCAAGGAATTCCATGCAAATGCATGTTTTTTCTCGATAGTCCAAGACTAATATGGACTAAATATTTATCCGAATCATCAAATTTAGAACGAAATGGCATCGATTTGTAGTTGCATATTTTTGCATATTTCGTCAAAAATGCATGTTTTTGCATATCTTAACTTTAAATGCATATTTGGTGGCATTTTAATGCATTTTTAGTGCTTTTTAATGCATATTTGTGCATAGTTTTCATTTTTAGGAACATTTTTTATTTTGTAAAAAAATATAAAAAATTGATACGTTTTCATATTTTGATTCAATCAAAATAAACATTCTTGAAAACCTTATCGACCTATGGAAAATCTTCGAGGTCTGTGTCGGTTTCCAAAACAAAAATAATAGTTTTTAGTGCATATTTCTTATTTTTAATGCATATTTTTAGTTTTTAACCGCATATTTTAGGCGCATATTTTCTATTTTTAAGTGCATGAAATTCCTTGCCCTAGTATTTACAGTTGTTTTTCTATGGAAAAATAAAAAACAACTTTTATGACAGTTGTTTAAGAAAATAACTAACGAAAAGTACTGTAATTTCGTAAAAGTTGTTTAAATCAGTTATTTTTAATATAATAATAAACAACTACCAAAACAGTATTTTTACAGTAAAAGGTTGTTTTTGTTAGTTATTTAAAAAATTTAAAATTTCGTTGAATTTTAAAAATTCTTGTTTAGTTTATATTGCTTAAAAAATTAATATAATTTTTACATTTCCGGCAAAAAAATTTAGAACTTCTTCACAGATTCTATTATGCATAGAAAAGAAAACTAGGGCCATTTTGACCCCACCTTTTTAACCCTAAAATGTGAGATTGGACCGTAAAGAATAGAGCATATTTTATAACTTAGATTACTATATCATATACCCAAATTTAATTAAAGTCTGAAAGTTCGCCTAAAAGGCATTATCCTACAAGCCTTGTAGTAACTGTTTGGGGTTTTTTTTTTACCAGAAGTCAAAAGATTAACCCTGTATAGATCAGGTTGTATAAAATAGTAATTTTTATCAAGTAGAACACATGTTTCGAGAAAATTGAAAATTTCAGAAAACTATGGTCGGAAATTAAATAAGCTTCATGGGACTTTTTGTCCCCAGGATATTAAGGGTTAAAGATTTTTTAAATAAATATTAATCCTGTGCGGATCAGGTTGCATAATACTTTTCACCGACGGGCAATTTCAAAATTTTTTAAACCTGCAGTCAGAAATTAAATAAGCCTCATGGGTCTTTTTTGTCCCCAGGACTCTAAGAGTTAAAGATTTTTTAAATAAAAATAATTATAATTATAACATGATAATATTAAGTTGATACTTTTTAAAAATTTGTGCAAAATTTTGTGAAAACAGCCCAATTCCAATTGACAAAATAATCAATTTTCATAAAATTTCCTGGAAAGTAGTCGCTCCCCAAACAAAACCCGAATTATAATTTTTTCAATTTATTATTTTTTCTTTAATTACAAATATTATATTACAAAAATAGATTTTGACGTTTCCAAATTATGAATTAAAAAAAAAATTAAAAATAACTAAAAGAAGCAGTTTTTGCATTTCTATTAAGGTTAAAGTGGGTTAATGATATTTAAGTATAAAAATGGTTGTTTTTTCAAACGCGTCGTGTAGACCAAATACAATTAATATTGTCATTAATATGTATTTTTATTAATTCTAATTTAGTAGGTTTGAGGTTAAGTATATTTAATAAACAAGTTAAATAAAAAAAGTTGTTTTTGCAAATATTTTGAGCCCAGCGGTAATTAGCAAAAAAAAAAAATACCGCTGGGCTCAAAACAGTTAAATTTCCCGTAATAACAGCAAAATTTTCAGTATCCATTTCAGACTTTTTTCGTTGAGTGTAATAAACACCAAAATTTTGACTATTTAATAATAATATGAATAAATGGAATAAAATATAATTTTTTTTCGAAATTTCGAATTTTGGGAATTTTTAATAGTAATACACTTTTTTCCAAAATGGGCCATTTTCGTCCAACTTTCGGCACGGGTTAACGTTTTCCAAAAAAAATCGATTTGTTCCATTTGGGACCATTTCCAATAAAACTGGGGTGTGTAATGAACGAAAATCGGCAAATCGCTATTTTAAGGGACAGTCTAATACATGTACATCTACATACATACACATACATATGTATATCTACATAAAATTAAAAATTGGGATATGTAAAAAAAATTAAAAATTTCAAATTTGCGGTTCAAAATTCAAATTTCTTTTACAGAAAATTATACATCCTGTCTATCTAAATCGTAAAAAAAATTACCCGTTATTTTTTATATCTATTTTAAATTCCACTAAACTTTATAAAATTTTTATTTACTTAATATTTTTTTTTAATTTTTTAAGATTTTTTTTATTTTTACACCACATAAAAATAAAGCTTGTGTTTAATTGTCAAGTTCTTTTTTTAAAAAAACATTATTTTAATTTTTGGCGGTACCTTAAAATTTAGCTCTTTCTAATTTTGTTAAAACTCAGATAAAAGAGTGTGAAAAATGTATATAATTTTTGAATTTGCGGTTTAAAAAGACAATTTTTTTTCAAATTCTATTGAAAGACTCCAAGATGCCCTAAAATCATAAATAAAAAAAAAACCGTTTCCGATTTTTTTTGTTTTACTCTACCAAACTTAAGCAACTTTGGGATTTCCAGTCAAAAAATGTCTAAAGTTTTCGATGCCACGAAATATTAGTCTATAAAAAATTTCCACTTAGAACTATTTTCGCTTATTGCAAATATAGTAAATAACAAAGCCATTGTTGTCAATCTTTTTTTGTAAAGCAGTTAAAATTAGATTTTCGTTTAACTATTTTAGCTCAAAATTTTTTTGACTTTAGCGCCCTCTGTTGTTAAAAAAAAGAGGAGATACTGAATTCCTCTTTCATATTTATTTAGGATATTATGTTACCTCTCCAAAAATGTATAAATCACTAACATTCCCCACACATTTTTTTTTAATTTTGCCTATGGGACAAAGCACTGTGCGACGCAACAATTAAAAAAATATGTTTTACGACTATACCGATTTTTCTTTACAATTAAATTTTTTTATTTTTATGTTTGTTAGCAATTAAAATAAATTTAACAAAACATGCTCCAATTGTACAGAAAAGAAATTTTTAAATACGGATTTTTAAAGAAAAATTTGTTTTTAGGTGCATATTTTTTAATTTTAAGAGCATATTTTCCGTTTTTAAAGCATTTTTTATGGACTTAAAATCGATTTTTAGAGCACATTTCTGGCTGCATTGCCTATAGAAAGAAATATTTTGCTTACCAATATTATTTGGCGAATTGTTACTAATGCTCATCAGAGCTTTGCGCCTTTGAGCTTGTATTTGTTGTTGTCGTTTTTCTTCTTCTTGTAATTGGCGACGTTTTTCTTCTTCTGCTTGTATGTGGCGACGTTTTTCTTCTTCCATTTGCTGGCGCTTTCGTTCCTCCTTTTGTCGACGTTTCTCCTCATTATGCTCGCGACGACGTTCATCCTCACTCTTTTTGCTGCTGTTATTTGTGGAAATAGTAGCGACATTGTCATCTTTTGCTGTTGGTTTAGTTGTTTGTTTCACGGTATTGTTGTTGCTATTACGTTTGTTGTTGTTACTGATTAGCTGAGGAGCTAATTTCTCATTTGAAGACTGTTGTTGGGATTGGTGACGCTGTTGCATCTGCAGTTCTTGTTTATTAATGACATCATTTGTTAAAATCTTTGAGTCAGATTGTTTTTGGCATTCTTGTTGCATTGGCTGCTGATGATTTTGCTCGTGCTTACTTTCCATTTGATGTCTGTGATTATGTTTGTCCACATCCTGTTGCTGCTGATGTTGTTCTTGCTGCCGTGGATTTTCAATTGTTTCATTTATATGTTGATTATGTTCAAAATTTTGTTGTTGTTGCTGTAATTGCTGTTGTAGCTGTTGTACTTGGACATGTTGTTCTAATGTGGCTACATCCCACATTGATGTTGGTATGGATTTGGGCGAACCTATTATTCCTCCAACTCCATCACCACCTGTTGAGTTATGTTGTTCCCTAGCTATGCCAATAGCGGAAATTCCAACAAGTGGCCCGTTCAGCCATTGATTATTAACAGCATGTTGTTGGCCGGTCATTAATTGCTGTTGTTGTGATTGAACTTGTTGGTGGTGGTTGCTCTGATTGCCAGTTATTTGAGTCATCCACATTTTCATCATAGGACTCTGTGCTGTGTTATTTGTTAGAGGATTTGAGGTGTTAGCTCCAGATGCACCAAATAATTGCTGTTCATTTAGAAATTCAGTAGCGTGAGAATTGGGAATAGCTACGCCAGCAGCAGCAGACATATCTGAACTATTATTTAAAAACATACGCATATTAAACTCATTTAACAAATCACTGTTGCCCAAATCATGATTTCCTGATTTTGAAGTTTTAATTATAAAGTCCTCAGCATTAACATAAGTTGTAGATGATGTATTATGATGGTTTGAGCGTTGTTGTTGGCTTTGATTCGGTTGTTGCTGATTTGTGGCATATAACTGCTCTTTTTTGGAACATTCAGCAATTGTATCATATAACTGCGTTTGGGCTCCTGGATTTAATGCAGCCAATGAGTTACTGAGACCAGTTAAATTTGTCAAATACTCGGGCAAGACCATCATTTGCAATTTTTGTCTAACTACAGAGTCTTGTTCGGATGCTGTCAAACGTTGAAAACAATCATTTTTCGATAGTTCATTGATAATTTCCATTTCTTGATTACGTATAAAGCGTTCTTGCAAAGTTTGAAAATGCATGTTCAAAACTTGTGACATGTCTACCGAATTTATTAAACTCTTTAAAGCGTTGCTTAGTGAATCAGCGGCTGCAGTAACATTTTCTTTGAGTTCTTCATGTTGTTGATGCTGCTGATGTTCACTTAAGGATTTTATAACATAATCAGTTGTCTGCGAAATAGGTTGAACTGATGACATATTTGGCGGTAAAGGTGGTGTCAAGGGTGAGGGACTTAAATCGATCGGAATCAAATGACTGTGATTAAAAGGCATTTGGCCGTTACATATCTTTAGCAATTCACCTAAGGGACGATAACGAGAATCGCATACACGTCGCACAAACAGATTTTCGTTAAAATACCCAGCTCGATACCATTCGGTCATTTCTAGAGCAGAAAATGGTCCTTGCACTTTAGCTTGAGGATCCCGATACAGCCACAAATCTGTTGGGGCAGTGGAAGTCAATGGATGTGGTGATGGCTGCAAGCCAATAGCTGCAGCAGCCATTTGTTGTTGCTGCAACTGATGTAAAGCGGCCATATTGTGAGTATGATCCACAATCATACCAGCCATATTGTATAGAGAAGGCATAGAGATGTTAGGGGGACCGGTTAGTCCTGCACCCACTGCTTGTGCTGGCGAAACCGTTTGCAGATTGGAGTTTTGCGTCTTCTGCTGTTGCAAAGCATTTACATAAACATGCTGCGCATTTAATTTATTTCCAACAGCTGTCATTAATGATGACGATTTCATATGCTCATCCTTAGCATCCTCATCGTCCATTATAAGTTTTTCAATCATATCATCAGTTACTTTCATCATTCGTTCAGCATAATCACCAGCGTTATTGTTTGATAACGTGGCCGTATCCAAATAATTTTGAACATTATCACTAGCAGATTCATCTTCATTATAGTCAAGATGTTCCAAATGTTTGTTACCAATTTGTGAAATATTTTTCTGCATCGTGTCGGAGGTTGAAGATTCTTTTAAATCAGATGCGTTTCCTTGCAGTAACTTGCCACATTCCCCAGATTCATCATTAGTGCTTTCAGGGTCTAATGCAATAGCTGAACATGATTCTGGTGATGGGGAACATGAATCCATGCAGTTTTCCGTGTTACCTATTGAAGCATTTTTGAAAATTTCATTAGATGATTTTTTTAAAAGGTCTTCCGAGGTTTTTGGGCACTTTTGATGAAGTTCAGCCTCAGACAATTCTCTTCCAACTTCATCTCCTTCATCATCCTGAAGTGATTCACTATGTAAGGTACTACTTTGGTGGTCATTGTTATTATCGTCTTCATCATCATCATCTACCGCGCCACGAAAAGCACCGCTGGCGTCAAAAGTACCTCCAACATCTGAAGGACTTTCCATTGCCCATTCCGGTAGGGCAATATCATCGTTAGCACCTTCCCCCTGATTAATAGTTGGTATTATATTTGTTTGTACGTTATTTGGCCATATATTACCAAATACAGATTGTCTTGTTCCGGAAGATGCCATAGAAATTGAACGTGTTGGCCCACCACCACTACCTCCCGAAGGATGACCTTGTGCTTGTTTTGTTATATTTTGATGACCGACACGTTCACCATGTGAAGTTGATATTGCAGAGTACGAACGTTGCATAATTACACCACCAGCTGCAAACGGAGAGCCACTTGCAGAAGTTCCTATTCCCTGGGCTTCATTATTATTGGTCAATTCATCATCTCTCCAACTAGTTGATCTACCCCATCTGGTATGAGTATTTTGCAACCCGGAAGAATTCATACGCCACCCACTATCGGCAGAAAATGTAGTAGTAGCGGAGGTGGACGCATCACCAGATCCGTCTTCGTTGCGGCTACGTCGCCAATTCTCCATATTCCTCGGATGATTGCTGAATTCTCGACGGGGACTTGAGGATGGAGTATTGCCATTCCAAGCGTCAGAACCTAAACCACCTACTGTTGATGGACCCACAGAAGCTACAGCATCACCGCTAACTCCGCCATTACGTTCAGCCCAAGAACGATCAGCCTGCAAAATGATTAGATTTTGTTTAACTATAAATTAACAATATATACGTAGGGGAACTTAAATTAATTTGCGAATAGTTTTGACCAGGCCGACAAAAAGTACCTATGCCTATTTTTTTAATTATATCTTATATATACATATATATATATGGGTGATATAAAAAAAATGTGATAAAACCATGTAACCAGCAAATTTCTAATGCATGGATTACATTTGATTTGTAAATATATTTCGATATGTATCAGCGCACTGTCATCTGTTTTACAAAATTTATAACAATCCGACCAATTTTTGGTTACTACATAAAATTTGTAACCAATTCTATAGGCCAAATGTAAACTCCGTAACCAGTAACTCGTAAGGTTTTTAACTTCAATAGCTTATATATTAAAAACCAATGAAGCAAAACATTAACTATAAGCATTTATATGAAGAGGAAAAGTAACGCTTTGAACAAAAATTAATACATTTTACAAACTTTTTCGTATATCTATGCTAATACGACTTCAACTGTGTAACGATTTTTTGTCATTATTTTGATAAAAATGTATAGGGTAGAGGGGGGATCCTTCGCCAGTGGGGCACATGTTTTCTAGGGTGCGGAAAAAAGAATAGGAAGCAACTACATTTTGCAATAACTTCCTCAAATCGTGTGATACAAAAATAATTTTTCATTATGTTATAACCAGAGCAGACAAAATTGCTGTTTTAGCTTTTTATGCTTTTTATTGCTTGTTTTACTCATATTTGCTTCTTTTTGTTTTTTTTTGGATTTTCCGTTTTTTAGCTTTAAAATATCTTTTTCTTATGATTTTTGAGCTTTTAATTGCTTTTTCTAAGACTTTTTGCCCAAAAATACTTATTTTGCTCACAAAAAAAATATTTTTTCTCTTAACTTAGAATTAAAAAATAAAAAACTGTTATTTTTCCAAGTTTTTTTACTTTTGCTTTTTTTACAATATTTTTTTGCTTTATAAACACATCGGATTTAGTTTTTTTCTGTCTTCTCTGGTTATAACTACAACCTTAAGCTTTGGAATGATAATAATTTTATTAAAGGAATTAAATATGCTAAAATCGCAAACATATTTAACAAATTGTGAAAAATAATACGTTGCAGGAATGTCCCTATCTGAATTTCATTCTTGCCTAAGGAAATCGTCAGGGGACGGCGTCTTTAGAATTTTTAGAAATATTTGTTAATTTGAATTGCAAACTCAATGAGAATTTCTTGTTCTCGTCTAGGAGCGTTATTAAACATTTAAAATATCAATGAAAAAACAACAACAAAAACTTTAAAAAGAAATTTTTTTTTTGTAGAAAAAAAGGTTTTTTTACTAAGAAAAACAGTTTTTATTTTTCAATTTATAAAATTTTAGTTTCAGAACAATCTGCAAACGAATTAATGATGCAAAAATTTTACATTTTGCAAAATTTTGTTTCTTACATGGGTTTTGTTTTTTTTTTTTGTTTTGCAACAAAAAACTAAATTTTGCAAAAAGTAAAATACTTACAACAGTATATTTGTTTGCAGAATGAATATCGCTGATGAGGTTTTTCAATACAATTTTTTTACCATGAAGTCTTTTTTCGCGTTCCGCCAATATTTTGCAATTTTTTAGGTGCGGTTTTGTTAAATATGTAATATAGGGACTATAATACCCATTTCATACAACAAAGTTTGGTGGCTAATTGCAATAAAATCGCAAAAAAAAAAAAGTCGCGGGGAAAAAATTGCAAAAAGGAAAATTCTTACATCAGTATTAGGGTTCGGGAATTCCTGGGCGGGAATTCCTGGGCGGGAATTCCTGGGAAATCCCGGGAAAAGTTTACCGGGAATTCCCGGGAAAATAATATATTTTTCCCGGGAAAACAGGAAATTTTAAAAATATTAAATTTTTTAATTATTTTTGTTTGGAGTAGGATTTTTTAATTTTAGTCATAAAAAACATTTTAAATACCAAAACAAAAATGTCATTGTTAAAATCTTTTAAAAGGGAATCAATTTATTTGACACACAACAAAATCTTTGCCAGTAATTAGGAGCATTTCAACTAATAAAGATTTTTCGCATAACTTATTCTAAATTTAAGTAGTAAAACCTAAAAACTTGGTAAAATGTTTAAAAGAAATATGAAAAAAAGTTTTGTTTCTTACAAATAATCGCCCTTACTATCTAAATTTGTTAAATGTATATTTTAGTTAAAGTCGACTTTAGTTAAAAATTGGTGGCAGTATACCTTGACTTGGTTTATTTTTGGAGCATTTATTTTCAACCAATCAAAATGTTTGAAAATATAAATATTTTTGTAAGGTTTTCATACACAAAATGAACAAAACCGTATGATTAAAAATAAAGTCGACTTTAAATTTAAAATACACCTTTATATTAAGGACCAATAATTTTATAGGCAGCGTTTTAATTAATAAATGTGATATTTTCAAGTAAGTTTACTTTATTTTAATACACCTGCTTTCAAACTAATATATTCTTTTATATTAAAGAATAAAATGTCAGGAGTATGGAAATACTTCACAAAAAAGGACAATGCAGCGCAGTGCAATATTTGCCCTAAAAGACTAATGGTTAAAGGAGGTATCCAAATTTGGTTATCCGACATCTAAATTTGGTTCACAAAAAAAAAATATAATATAAAATATTTTGCAATTTTTTAGGTGCGGTTTTGTCAAATATGTAATCTAGAGACTATAATACCAAATTCATAGAACAAAATTCGGTGGCTAGTTGCAAAAAACAAATCGCGAAAAAATGTCGCGGAAAAAAGATTTGCAAAACTGCATTTTAGGCCAAATATCAGTCTTATTTTTTAAATGCCACGAGTAAACAAAATTTACAGCAAAAGGAAATTTAAAAAAATATTTATATATATATATTTTTTTTTCAAATTGTTGAAACCATTTTTTACAACACAAAAAAAGTTTCTTTATTTTTATATATTTATTTTTTTTTGGAAAGAAAATTGAAAAAGAAAAAGTTTTTTTATTTTCATCATGAGGAGTATTTTTAATTAAATATTTCTTTATTTTTTTGTACGTTTGAATTTTTATTTTAATACTTTTACGATAATTATATTTGATAAAAACCAAAAAATAAAAAGTTTCCGGTCCTTGCTCTGGGTACATTCACCATATGGCCGCTGGAGCTACAAAGAGTTAATGCACCACTACCTAAAATGCTCTATTAAGACTTTATTATAAATTAAAATATGTTTATTAGTAAATTAGGGCAATCCTTATAGTGTTAAATTTACATTAATATTTTTGATTTTTGCTCTTTTGAAGAGTTATTTTACTATAATTTTATTATTTTTTTTAAATATGTGGAGATTTATTGATTAAAAAGAATCACATTTCTTAAAGAAGTTATTCCAAATTATTTATTTCAATCATAAAAATATTGGTTTCGCTGTAAAACTATTTTTTTTTTTGTGAAATTGTATCTAGTTCTTTTGGCGAATTTCCCCAAGTTTGGGCAGTTTCGCCGATTTGTGTTACTTTGAAAATCATTACAAAAATAATAGAAAACATGCAAATAATAAGAAAAAAAAATCGTAAAGATTAAAGTTAAGATATGTAGATCTTCAATTTAAGATTAAAGTTAAGATATGTAGATCTTCAATTTTTGGAAAATAATTATTGGTTAAGTAATTACAGTGCGTTGAAATAAAAGTGGCGAACGATCCCCCTCTACCCTACACCAGAACTTTACAGTTATCTGTTAATTATATTGCGAAAAGTATAATGTTATTTATACTCAAATGATTGTTAGACTGTAAAGAATCATCTAGTATAACAGACCTAAAGTTTTTCTGCAGCATGTAACATTCTCGACATTCAAAACTATGTCTTAAATAAGATTTAAGAAAATGTTGTAAACTCCGTTCAAAATTTTTACCACCAAACTATTTATCGAGTAAGAAAAGCAATGGCATTTTTGGATTCACCTTGTAGGCATTGTTAAGTTAGTTTTGTAATGTAATGACAAAAGCCATTGCATTGTATCTTTATTGACAGATAATAGTGATGCCATATATACATAATAAGTACAACCACTATGGGTCAACTATTTTTTATACAACATCTCCCTTTCTTAAGAATATAATACATGAATTTTAATTATAAGAAATACATTTTTTTTTTGTATTATAATAAAATAGTTTAAGATTAATAATAAAACAATTATATTATAGTTGTGAATAAAGTACATTAAATTCAATTTATAATAAAATACAATAACTATTATAGTATTAATAAAATAACTATACAATATTATATAATAATTACAAATTTGTTTTTTTTTATATATTTTTAATTCATAAATTGAGTTTATTGGGTTCTTTTACAATTCTACCCTTCCTTGTAACATAACTGCTTTTATCAGTTTGATTTTGAATTTCAACATTTTTATTTTCATCATTTAAAATTTCATTATCTAATTCACTTAAAATTCCATTATCTAATTCATCTGTAATTTTAGCATTTGTGGTAATTGATTTCGTTGGTTCATCAGCGTTCGAATTTTCAATTGATTTATTTTCCGAAGTTATCTTTATATGTTGTTCATTTCTCCTGTAAAGAATGTCATTGTTATCTTTTATTACAAATGATCTTGGTTCCTTACATTTTTCAATTATCTTTCCCGGAAACCAACAACTCGTAGGCGTTTTCTTAAAAATTACTCTATCTCCCTCATGAATTTGTGTGACTTTTTTTGCATTTTGATTGTAATAATCTGAATACTTTCGAATATTTTCATTCAATTTCCGTCTGTATTCCCTATTATCAACCATTTTCGGCTGGAAGTTTCCTGTAATAGAAGGAATTTTTGTTCTCAAGGATCTTGACATCAGCAATTCTGCAGGACTGGGCAAGTTACCCTTAGGCGTTGTCCTGTAATGTAACAGTGCTACATAAGGATCCGAATTACTTTCGTAGGATTTTAGTAATAATTTTTTAATTGTCTGAATTGAGCTTTCAGCCAAACCGTTTGACCGCGGCAAATATGGGCTTGACGTTTTATGGTCAATTTCCCAATTGTCACAAAATTGTTTAAATTCATTAGAATTAAATGGTGGTCCATTTTTCGTTATAAGGATATGCGGAATACCATGCCTCGAAAAAATTGATTTCAATCTTTGTATGACTTGAGAGCTATTATAACCAAAATTGAGCAGTTCGATTTCGATATATTTGGAATAATAATCCACAACAAGTAAATACATCTTTTTATTAAATTCGAATAAATCACATCCAAGCTTAAACCATGGGATGTCAACTATTTCATGAGGTAATACTACCGATTTAGAATTCGAATTTTGATACCGCATACAAATTTCACAGTTTGAGACAAGATTCTCAATATCATTGTAAATGTTTGGCCAATAAATAAATTGACGAGCTAAGTTTTTACACCTTTGTATTCCCATGTGCCCCTCATGAATTTTTTCTTAAATTGATTTACGTAAAGGTTTTGGTATTAAAATTTGATGATTTTTCAATAGAATGTTATTTAAAATAGAAATTTCATCTTTTATTTTAAAATATGGCATTACCTCATCCTCCACAAGTTTTCTGTTCTTAGGCCAACCATTTTTCACATATTCAATAATTTTCCTAAAAATGTCATCCCTTTCAGAATGTTCTATTATAGTACTAATATTTGAAAAGGGTATTTCCAAATTCGAAGCTATAAAGTTACAGTGAAGACTAACTTCTTCATCCATTTCTGTCAATGCTGTTTCCACTAAGGGAGCCCTTGACAGGCAATTTGTAAGTATTTACCAGGTTTGTAGAAAACTGAGAGATTATAACATTGTAATCGCAGCATGAACCGTTGTAGTCTTGTTGGTATTTTATATAAGGGCTTGTCAAATAAGCTAACAAGAGGCTTGTGGTCTGTTTCTACTAAAATTTTCGAACCATAAACAAATTGATGAAATTTTGTGCAACCAAAAATATAGCGAATAGCTCCTTTTATATTTGTGCATATTTTTGCTGAGTGTCTGTTAACGAGACTGACGCATAAGCAATAGGATGCTTGCCGTGCATAATTGTTGCACCAAGTGCAAATTTTGATTCCCTATTAGGATCAAAGTACGTAAGTACAGGAGATTTAGTTATCTCATGTTTCAAATTTTCAAACTCATTCTCATGAACAGACGACCAATGCCGCTCAATTTCCTTCTTCAAAAGCTCTCTCAAATTTTTATTTTTTGAAGACAAATTTTCAATGAACGAACCTAAATAAGTAATCATACCTAAGAATCGCTGTAATTCTTTTACATTGTTCGGTTTAGGCATTTTAAGAATTGATTTTATTTTCTCTTCATCTGGTTTAATACCAGATTGATTAAAAACGTGCCCCAAAAATTTAATTTCTGTTTGTAGTATTTTACATTTAGATTTATTAAATTTCAATCCGACCTCTTTCGCCCTCTGCAAAACTCTTTCCAAAATTGCCAAGTGTTCCTCCTTTGAAGAAGAATAGATCAAAAAATCATCAATATAAATAACCAAACCAGGAATATCACCGAATAATTTTGTCATTTCAGCGTGAAAAATTTCTGGCGCCGCATTTATACCAAAAGGTAATCTTAAAAACCGATAACGTCCAAAAGGCGTATTAAAAGTACACAATTTAGAGGAGTCTTCGTTGAGGGGAATCATCCAGAAACCACTGTTAGCATCTAGTGATGAAAAATATTTGGAGCCATTTAATTTAGCTTTGCAATCCTCAACATTTGGAAAAGGAAAGTGTGGTCTTAATATAGCCTTGTTTAAATTTCTTGGGTCTAAACATATTCTTAAATCACCGTTTGTTTTCGTCACTAATACGATAGAACTTACCCACTGCGTTGGTTCACTGACACTTGTGATGACTTTTAGACGAATCATTCTATCTAGTTCAGCCTTCAGTCTGTCATACAATTTAAAAGGAATTTTCCGGGGTGGATCTACGATAGGAGAAATATCCTCACGTATTTTCAAATCACAATTACTTTGTAAGAGACCAAGACCATTGAAAAGATCTGAATATTTTTCAATTACATTATTCACAGATAATAAATTTATATTCTTAACCAACTTTAAAATAATAGCAGACTCAAGTCCTATAATATTTTTGCAATTAATGTTAACAACAAAAAATTTTATGTTTAGTTTTGATTATCATAACCTATTTTTAAATTAACAGCACCTATAACTTTTAATTTTTCACCACTAAATGTAAAAATGTTAACTTTTGTTGGTCTTATTAGATTTTTTACATTTAACAGCTTTGCTGTCTCTAAAGAAATTACATTGGCCTGTGCCCCTGTGTCTATTACACACACAACTTTAAAGTTATTTATCTTTACCTCTTCACACCATTCTGCTGCTGTTGTTGTTCTAGTAAGAGCTCCGACAAACAGGTTTTGTTCTTCGTCTTCGTCTTGATCTTCATATTCTTCATCATCCTTTGACTGTATGTATTTCACATACTTATTTTTCATATAGCACATTTTTGCAAAATGGTTGAGCTTACCACAGACGTGGCATCTGACCCCTTCGGCTGGACATTTGCTCCGATGACTCTGACCACATTTACTACACTCAATTTGTTGTCGATTATTTCCTTTAAATTGTTGATTATTGAAGTTGGCCTTACGATCTTTGCTGTTGTTGCGGTGAACTGTTGATTTATATTTCCTTAACGCACCTACATGAACGTTGTTGTAGGCCACATCTTCAATTGCCGAAGCATTTTCCCTCGCAGCTTCCATACTTTGCGCTGTTTGAAGTGCTTTGTCCCATTTCATCTCTCCTTCGGCCAGCAATTTTTCTTTTATTTTTAAAAAATTTTGTGAAAGACCACAAATAAAAATGTCTTTTACGAGACCTTCTCTTAGTGTTTCGAACTCACACGTCAAACTCATATTTTGCAATTGTGTAGCATATTGCAAAATTGATTCTCCAGGTAACTGTTTTCTCGTGAAGAACCTATGGCGCTCCATGGCCGTGTTTTTCTTGGGAACAAAATATTTTCTAATTTTGACCATAAAGCATTATAGGATATGACGTCTATGTCAATATCAAACGAATTTACAACTTGTAGAGCTGACGACCCCAGGTGGTGTAACATCAACTTTACGCAACTTTACGTATGTCTGGTTGTGTCTCCAACGCCGATGCCCGCATAAAGATCTTAAAGTTGCGACTCCAATTTTTCCACTCTACACCTAAATTTGGTGCATTTGTATTTAGAGGTGACATCATTGTTGAAAAGGATACAGTCTCCTTCAATTCCGAAGTTTTTGGATCTGGCTTGTTATCCGGCATTACAAAAAATAACTTGTATTACAAACACTTTTATTGTTTTATTAACGGTTTTTTTTTTATATATATGTACTGAAAAATACATATATAGATAACTGACAATTTAACTTTAAATATATTTTCTATCTTCCGTTTTTTCTTTATACTTCTGACACCATGTTAAGTTAGTTTTGTAATGTAATGACAAAAGCCATTGCATTGCATTGTATCTTTATTGACAGATAATAGTGATGCCATATTTACATAATAAGTACAACCACTATGGGTCAACTATTTTTTATACAACAGGCATCGTAGGATTTTGTTTCTGAAATAAAATTCTGACAAAGCGTTTCTGAAGGAAAACGAAAAAAGTAACCAAATGTAAACTCCGTAACCAAAATTGTTTCATGAATTTATAAATTAAATTTCAGGCCTAAAAGTATGCATCAAAAGATTTCTAATATTAAGTAGGGTTTTCTTGAAGAGTATAAGAAGATATTAAAAATTTAGCGATAATTAATTTTAGGCTCAAAATTTATTTAATAAATGAACTCTATACTGTTGGAACGAAAAACGGTTAATTTGGCATTTCCTTGGTTTGGAATCCATATTTCGAGTCCTTACTGACCTTAGTTTGACAAATGCATATACCAAGGCACGTTAATTTTTTTTTTCCCACAATTTAAGAATTTTATGTTTGGGAAATGTTGTTTTTAACATTTTATTTTACCGAGTAAAAAAAATAATATGATGTCATATGTAATGATATCTAATTTAGTATAATTGGAGATATGCTATGATCCGAAAAATGGTGGATAAAATTATATCGGATAAGTTCTAAATATACTAAATCATATAGAATCTTATCCGGATTTTGACCCGATATAATCATATCTAATTTGATGTAGAAAGACATAATTATACAACGCATTATATTGCAGGCTCAAAACAAAAACTACTAAAAAATAACACCCTTAAGTTAAGAATTCAAAATTTAAATAAAACTTTAATGTTTAAGTTCATAAATGTTTTTTTTTAAACATAGGAGGTTTACAAAACAAATTTTCCATACAAAATTTGTTTCATAAGCCTCCTATAACTTTATAAAACATTTATGAATTTACACATCTGACCTTCTCCGAGAAAAGGGACCTAGTGTGTGAAAATGAAGTTTTGAGAAGAACGCATTTAAAGTCAAATTAAAAATAAAATTTTAATGTTTTTCTCATTTTTATCGAAACCCGTTTTTTGACACACTAGGTCCCTTTTCTCGGAGAAGGTCACACATAAGTATTTAGAAGTAGTTGTACATAATTGTAACCAAGCATTTTAAGCCTTCTTATATAAAATTGTATTCTATCCGTAAACTGTGTAAACCTGGTATGTTTATGAGTCAAATTCCATACATAAAAAATATGGCTTGTATTTATACAAGGTTTACAAGGAATTTAGGAAATATAATGAGTACGCCTTTTATATTTTGAAATCGTACATACATAAATATGTCTCAGAAAAACATAGAATTTTTTTTACATTGCGCTATACTTAAACATATCTAAAACAACTTAGAAAAAAAATTAACATTGAGCTATATAAGACTTTATATGTTTACCTATAAAGCCATTTTTAATTAAATATGACGCTGTATTAAAATTGTCATAGCATATGTAACTAATTATGGTATATATTAATATATATGGGGACATATATATTTATACTGATCTATATATGACATCATACAAGAAATTTTTGGGAAACTCAAAGCTATACTTAATTACATCCATAAATATATAGTGTCACATTTGACTATATATAAACATATTAGTCCATATTAAATTATATAATTTCCTATATAACTATTTTTACTCGGGCCCGACTAGAAAAACTAATATGATGTCATATATAATGATATCTTATTTAATATAATTGGAGATATGATATGATCCGAAAAACGGTGGATAAAATTATATCGAATAAGATTTAAAAATATTGAATCATATAGAATCTTATCCGGATTTTGACCCGATATAATCATATCTAATTTGATGTGGAGAGACATAATTATAACGCTTTATATTTCAGGTTCAAAACAAAAACTAATAAAAAGTACATACTAAAAAATAACACCCTTATGAATTAAAAATTTAAATAAAAATTTAAGTTTTTAGAAGAAGTTGTACATAATTGTAACCAAGCATTTTAAGCCTTCTCATATAAAATTGTATTCTACCCGTAAACTGTGTAAACCTGGTATGTTTACGAGTTTAACCCTCTAATTCTCTTTCTTCTGATTGCGATAATATTTAAACTATATATTTGGCATTGAAAATCTACTATGGAAGAAATATTAAAATTTTAATTTATCGCTTTATTTAGGCGACATCGCATAATAAAGGTTGAAGACGAATCAAGAAATCCAGGAGTTAAAAAATTTCGGTTTTTGCTATAAATAACACTATCAATAAAACTTCTTTCAGAAGTTATGGCGATTTTCGCTTTTTGAAAATTACGAAATTTGGCACAAAACATCAATAAATTTTGACGAAACTAGTTTTGTTTACTACTAGCTCTGTGTTTAATTTCAGCTAGTTTTTGAGTTAGAGATATATTCGTAAGATGTATCCTGACGCTATACTGTGAGTCCTGGAGCAAAATTTGTAGCTGATTTTATAAGTAGAGACTCTAAGCTAGCTTCGGTATTGTCGATAATGTGCCTTATTATGTTTTCTATTGATATGACTTACTTAATAAAAAAAATGTTATTTAGCGAAAAACTATTTAATATCTGAAGACCGCTTTTTAGCGGCCTTGGGCATTAGAGTGTTAATGTCAAATTCCATACATAAAAATATAGCTTGTATTTATACAAGGTTTACAAGGAATTTACGAGTTATAATGACGCCTTTTCTCAAAAAAACATAGAAGGGGTTTTCATATAAACTCGTAAATTCCTTGTAAACCTTGTATAAATACAAGCCATATTATTTCTGTATGGAGTTTGACATTAAACTCATAAACATACCACGTTTACACCGTTTACGAGTAGAATACGAGTTTATATGAATACCACCAGAATTTTTTTTACATTGCGCTATACTTAAATATATTTAAAACAACTTAGAAAAAAATTTAACATTGAGCTATGTAAAACTTTATATGTTTTCCGATAAAGCCATTTTGAATTATATATGACGCTGTATTAAAATTGTCATAGCATATGTAACTAAATATGGTACATATTAATATATACGGGGACATATACATTTATACTGATCTATATATGACATCATATAAGAATTTTTTGAAAACCCCAAAGCTATACATAATTATATACGCAAAGATACAGTGTCACATTTGACTATATATAAACATATTAGTCCATATTAAATTATATAATTTCCTATATAACTATTTTTACTCGGGAATGTAAAATAATTTTAAAAAATAAACTGAACTATCCTTTTTTGCAATTAAAATTACGGTATATGGAAATTTGCAATTTTTTATAAAATCATGTTTTCTGGATTCGTTTATGAATTGGCGCTACTTTTTATTTTTGAAATCTAAACAGAATATATGGCGATATATAGCTGTATTTCAGAAAGTATCAAAATCGGCGTGAGTTTTTTGTTATATGATCGAAAACTCAAAAAATTTCATAAAAATTAGCCCAATTTCGGTCAATGCTGTACGTAGGGTGAATGTTGTACCGACTTCAAATTTGGATTAAAAGCATTCTCTACGAATATATAATAAAACATTAACTTTTATTAAATAACTTCTCAGTAAAAAGTGAAAGATTTATAGCATCTTTTTGATAAAAAAAATGCATTTTTTTAGATCAGCGAAAAATGTTTGACTTTGGAAATTTCTCAACACTAAATGGATCGAGATACTTAAAAAATGTTTTCACAGTTTCATTTCTTAAACTGTTGTCTATATGTCAGTTTTTTTTTTTAATTATCGTTATAATATCGAATTCACAATCGGCCAAAAACTAAAAAAAGTCGAAGAGAAAAATGAGTTTTTTTATTTTTGAAATGAAATAACTTAAAACCCATAACAGTTATTATAGTAAAGTAAGCATGTTTTTCTTCGTTTCTCCAAGCTCATTTCAAAATATAAAAAATCAACCATATTGGACAAAAATTGAAAGAGCTACACGGTCTAAAAGCTATTTTACTTTTGAGGTGGTCTACTTTGACGCCCAATAAGTCACCCTGTGATAACACAGGGTAACTATGAATCCAAAATTCAGAAAGCCTGGGCCCTCCTTAACAATTATCTGATACATACTGATGCAATCGGACTTATAGTTTAAAAGATACAGATTTATTACCACTTTTTTTTTTTGTTTCAAACCACTGTGCGTCGCTTAGTTCCACGGAAATCGCAAAAATTGACGAGTACCATGATCAAGGGCTTTCTAATCGTGCTATTGCCAGAAAACTTAGCCAAAGTCCTAAAGTTATAAATAATTATCTCAAGAATCCTTCGGAGTACGGTTAACGGTATAAAGAAAAGACGTACAAAAAGGTTTCAGCTCGGAATAAACGCAAAATACTCAAAGTTGCTTCGAATTCAACAATGAGTTTAAGTAAAATCGGAGATGCTGCCGGTGTCCAAGTGAGTAAAACTACAATTTATAATGTGATAAAAAGCTCGGAATACCTGAAGCGTCGAAAACTTCAAAAAAAGCCACCACTGAAATACGTACATAAGCAACAGAGATTAAAATTTGGGAAAGACCACATGTCGTGGATAGTTCAAAAAGGTCATCAAGAGAACGACTGGAAAAGAGTAATTTTTTCAGACGAAAAGCGTTTTAATATTGATGGCCCAGATGGATATAAGTAATTTTATTTCCACGATATCAGGAAGGAGGAAAAGATGGTCTGGGGCGCTATAACGTATTATGGGGCTGCTAGTTTAGTTTTTGTAAATGAGCGAATGACTGGAGATGGTTACAAAAACTTGCTTCAAACTGCGTTTGTGGAGTTTAGGGATATTTTTGGCCCCCTTTCTTTCATTTTTCAACACGACAACGCCCCCATCCATACTGCTCGCATTGTAAAAAGCTGGCTTCAGGAGCAGGAAGTTGAAATATTATCATGGCCACCATATTCTCCTGACTTAAACATTATATAAAATGTTTGGGGATGGCTAACACGTAAACTTTATGAAGGAGGAAGGCAATTCTGCACAAAAGAGGAGCTAAAAGAAGCTATAAAATCGGCTTGGTCTGAAATTTCATTAAATTACTTAAAATCTCTGTACGACTCAATGCAAACCCGAATTTTCGAAGTCATTTCAACGAAGGGAAGGCATAAAAAATATTAAATGTTGTAAAACAACTATAAAAATTTAAATATTAATAAAAAAAAGTTAAAACCAAACATTAAATTTTCGTTTTATTCATTTTAAATAAGGTGAGGCTAATCTAAGTTAACAATAAAAAGCAACTATTACTAGAAAACTAGAAAACTGGAAAAACTATAACTAGAAAAATTACGTTATCTTTAACTGATATAATTGGTTCTTTCGTCAACTAATAAATAGACAATAAAGCTGCCTTCCACATTTTCATATTAAAAAAAAAGGTGGAACATGTTTAAAATTTCTACAAATTTATCAAATTTATATGTGAGCCTATTCTATGTTAACGGAGTGTATTATGGCTAAGGAAATTTATATTTGAAACGCCAAAAGCACACTTTCCTGGATTAATATTCAACCCATATTCATCTAATCGCTCGAAAAATAATTTCAAATGGTCTAAATGCTCACTCTCATTTTCACTAGCAACAAGTACGTCGTCAATATAAAGAAAAACAAAGTCAAGATCGTTGAACACTTCATTAATAAACCTTTGAAACCTCTGAGCAGAGTTACTTACGCCAAATGGCATACGTACAAATTCGAACAATCGGAATCGTGCACTCAACCAAAAAAGTCTGTAATGGCTTCTGAAAATTTTGTTGTTATTACGGGAAATTTAACTGTTTTGAGCCCAGCGGTATTTTTTGCTAATTTTAGCAACACATGTCTGCTGATCTGTAGTACAACAAAATTAGTAGAAAAAATTAGTAGTCGCTACTAAATTTTAGCAAAATTGTTGTAAACTGCAATTCAATTCGGCCAAAAATGCACAATTTTTGACAAATAAGCTTAAAATTTAAAAAAATATGTGCTCTATTTGAATAATTTTTGACAAACGGAATAAGAACCCTTATAAAATTATCTGGCTGGGTTATCAGTCTTGTGATTGAATTTTTAAAGTTTAAAAATTAATTCAATGCAATCGGAGCCTAGAGTGTTGATGATATTTGTTATAAATTTTCGATACGTAAATTGTTGTAGACCTATGAGTTTAAAATTTCATTCAGATTTCAGATTTTCTATACAAAATTATATTTTTCCACGTTTTGTATCAAAATTCCGTTCGCTATCAAATTCATTAAGTAAATTTAAAAATATTTGAAAATTTTGTGAAAACCTTAATACTACATTTATACTTGACCAAAAACCACCTAGTTTTTGCTTGTTTTTTTGTATGCGTTTTGACAAGTTAAAAACTACAAGACGCAAAAACCAAGTAGTTTTTGCTGAGGTATAAATGCAGTATAAATCAAATTTTTTGAAATAACGAAAACTATATTTTCGAAGATTAACTGCCTGTTTTTATAAAAGGAATCGGAGAAATTCGTCAAAACGTTTGTGTGAAAAAACAAACTTAAAAATATTTGAGTAAATGAATGTTATTTTAGTTTGACTCAAGATCATGACTCAAGGATAAAAATAGCATTGTTAAATTTCGTTGATGTTAGTCTAAGTTGAGTTGTTGATAACAAACTCGATTTGCTTTCAACATTCATATAAGTAGACGATTATCAAATATTAACCCACTCAAAGGCGAAAGGCACTGATGATGGCTTTGTAGCGAAAGCCGAAAATGCGCATTCTGCCTTGCTGGTCTTATCGAATTTTTTCAATAATTTTTATTCTTTGTAATTTACTTGTAAAAATTGTATCATCTTTCTTTGATTTGAAAATAATTTAAAACAGAAAGTGATATTAATTTATGATCTTGAGTCAAACTAAAATAACATTCATTTACTTAAAATAACAGATCAACTAAAAACTTTTCCCCCATTCATCTTAAAAATATTTATCTAAATTTGTTTAGCCTTATTTGTTCTAGATAGAAGTCCAAACAAATTTGTGCAAAAATTTCGAAGGAAAAACATTTTTAAATTAGTTTTTTTCACACAAATTTGTTAACGAATTCGTTTGATTCTTTTTATAAAAACACCCAGTAAGTCGACAAATTTTTTTGACTTCAGATTCATACTAAGCAGGGCAAAATATTTTAAAAGCATTTACTGTGTCTGTGCCTATATTTTTAAATATATTTGGATCAAAAATATAAAAAATCATAAATAGGGCAAGTAATTCCATGCAAATGCATGTTTTTTCTCGATAGTCCAAAACTAATATGGACTAAATATGTATCCGAATCATCAAATTTAGAACAAAATGGCATCGATTTGTAGTGGCATATTTTTGCATATTTTGTCAAAAAAGCATGTTTTTGCATATTTTGACTTTAAATGCATATTTGGTGCATCTTTAATGCATATTTTGTGATTTTTAATGCATATTTGTGCATATTTTTCATTTTTAGAAGCATTTTTTATTTTGTAAAAAAATATAAAAAATTAAATTGTTTTCATATTTTGATTCAATCAAAATAAACATTCTTAAAAACCTTATTGACCTATGGAAAATCTTCAATTTCTGTGTCTGTTTGCAAATACCTAACTTAAATATATTTTTAAGTTTTAAAGTGCATTATTTCTGCGAAAATAATAGTTTTTAGTGCATATTTCTTATATTTTTAATGCATATTTTTCTCTTTTAGCCGCATATTTTAGGCGCATATTTTTTATTTTTAAGTGCATGAAATTCCTTGCCCTAATTATAAAAATGTAAAAGATTTTGATGTACTTCTCTGCAATATTGATTCATAAAGTATTTCCATGGGTGAGGGCATAAAAAAAAGTCCCACAATACAACAAGTTCCGGCTTAGGAAACCATAATACTCAAAAAAAGGTTTTAGCAGAAGACTGTACGAAAATTCATTTTTGTCGAGTAATGTATTAATCATGTATTATTTGGTGCGGCCCTCCGTAAGTTTGTGAAATCCCAAAGTTGGACCTTCAAGCCATTAACGTGTCCATACATGTAATATAGACCTTCAAAAAATTAAAAAAGTCTAATATCACGTTATTTTAGTTTTAGTAAAACTCTGTAGGGTAGAGGGGGGATCCTTTGCCAGTGAGGCACATACACTAATCCAATTTTTCTCCGATGTTAAGAGAGATAAAAAAAATTGGAAAAAATATTCTGTATTTTTCAATTACTAATCTTCGGCATCCACTTTGACGACTTTAGCTCACATGTGGTCGCAGACAGACGTGTTTTTACCAAAAAAAATAATTGAAAGCAACTACATTTTGCAATAACTTCCTCAAATCGTGTGATAAAAAAATAATTTTTCATTATGTTAGACCTATGCTCCTAATCTTTCAATTAATAATAATTTGATTTTAATAAATGCTTAAAAAGTGTGAAAAAATATTAATTTTATGTTATGTTTTATGGGCCAGATGGCCCCTGAAGCTACAAAGAGTTGGTACATCCCTGCCTAAAATGCTCTATAAGACTTTTCTATATGTTTAAAATATGTTCAATAGTAAATTAGAACATTCGTGCTCATTCTTAAATTTATATTAATTATTCAGTTTTTTGAAATTTTGAAGAATCATTATATTATAGTTTTAAATATTTTTTTTTATAATGTAGTGGAGATTTACTGATTAAAAAGAATCACATATCCTAAAGAACTTATTCTAAATTATTTATTTCAGTCATTAAAAGATTGACTTTGACGTATTAACAAATCTTTTTTTTTTTTTAATTGTATCTAGCTCCCCCAAGTTTGGGGCAGTTACGCCGATTTGGGTTACTTTGAAAATCATTAAAAAAAGTACCTAATAGAAAATATGCAAATAATTAGAATAAAAATTATAGAAATTAAAGCCAAGATATGTAGATCTTCAATTTGAAAGTAATTTTTGAAAAATAATTAAGGGTTAAGAAATGACAGTGCTTTGAAAAAAAAGTGTCGAAGGATCCCCCCCTCTTCCATAAATGACCATTTTTTGTTGTTTATTTTGAAAATTTGGAACATAACAGGCAGTTGAAAAGGAAATCAGAAAAGGAATCAACTTTTAATTGATGAAAAATGCAATTTCAGAACTGATATAGTTTAATTACGCCGCAGGCAAAAATTATTATTTTTAATGTTAGCTATATCCAAACTTTTGTCGATGATATAAAAATGAAACTTTTTGATGAAAAATACAATTTCAGAAATGATGTAGTTTTATTGTGACGCAGGAAAATTTTTTTTTAATTTCTAGATTTTTAATGCGTTTATAGATTATTGAAAAAACAATTATTTTTTTTTTTGAAATCGTGGGAACATTTTCTATCATTTGAGTATCATTTTACCACTCAAGAAAATTTCATCATCTTCAGTCCCCCCTCTTAAGGGACTAAAATTGCTCTAGTTAGCGCTACGTTTTGTTGATAAAAAAAAAAGAGAATAGCATTTTTGGAATCGTGAGACAATTTCCTTTAATTTGAGTACCCACGCTTATATGTTATTATGTTTTTTGCCCCCCCACGGGCCTCCCGGGTCCGAGCCCCTTCCAAAATTAATTTGGGTTGTTTTCTGTTTTAATTCTAGAGGGGATCATAGTTTTTATTTATTTTTTTGACGAAACCCCATAAACTGCAGTTAAGCCTAATATTCAGTCTCTTATAACTCGGTTGAGTTTTTAAATTTTCGTTGGCCGATATAAAAAAAGTTTTCCAAAAATGTTTAATTCTACTTATGTAATTCAAAAATACCAAAACAGAATTTGAAGAAAAGTTCAGTTTGCAATGAATTCTTGTGGAACCAGTTTAGAAATAGATGGATCTGAGAACCGATTTTTTTTCTTAAAAAAAATAAATAAAACATTAGTTCCGTCCGCTTTCATTTTAGTTAAAGTTTTACTTTTTTAATGTATGGTGCGGCACTGTATATTTTCTGAAAAACCACAATATGGCCCTCGGTGACAAAGCCGTGCCCACCCTTGGCAAATCAGTTTGAGTTTCAAAGTTACTATTTAAAAAATTCTTAGGAAAATTATCAAAAATTAACCATGTGCAAAATAAGAAATGCTACTGTTTTCTTCGTCAAATAAAATATTTGAGATTTTGTTTTCGATTTTGAATTGGGAAAGATAAATAAATAAAACAAGCTAAAAAGAATTACTTGATTTTCTTTCATAGTTAAACATTCAAAGCAATACCCCGAGGTCATCCACGTTACACTTTTGCTGATCACTGCCAGCATAAAAACTTACTTTGATCGTAGTCGGGCGAAGATCTTCCTCAAACATTGCATTAGGTCTTTGAAAAGCTGGATGGTACACCGATTTTCCGCG
This sequence comes from Leucophora obtusa, assembly GCA_949987735.1. Taxonomy (NCBI): domain Eukaryota; kingdom Metazoa; phylum Arthropoda; class Insecta; order Diptera; family Anthomyiidae; genus Leucophora; species Leucophora obtusa. The sequence continues at coordinate 17,452,744 of OX465300.1, forward strand.
CATGCGTCCTCTTTCCATAGAACCTCCTCTACCTATTCCGCGTGCTGAAGTGCTAAACCCGACAGGAGAGCGCTGAAGCCAGGCTGGTCTCTGCTAAAATATATGTTAAATTATAATGTATTAAAATTTTTTAGACTCAGATGCACAAATATAAGTTTTCAGATAAAATATCCTTTCAAAATAAATGTTAATGGGCGTGTTCGTTTACTTACTACAAGTTACTACCCAGGTGGAAATTGCCGACGGTACAAATAACAAAGCACTGGCAAAACGTTGCTTTACAATGGTACAAAAAAAAGTATTGCAAAAGCATTAATTTAGAACGCTTTGCCAACCTTTGGAAAGAGTGCTTTCCCAATACTTGTTTTACAAAGTTTACCACTGTTTATGAAAAAAAACCACCGGCAAAACATCGGTTCAAAACGATTTGCCTACGTTAGGCAAAAGGACTTTGCCAGTGCCTGTTTTACAAAATTTACAACCGTATATAAAAAATACCACTGGTTAAACATCGGCTTAAAACGAATTGCCAACGTTTGCTAAAAGGACTTTGCCAGTACTTGTTTCACAAAATTTACGAATGTACATGAAAAAATACTACTGGCAAAACATTGGATTGCAGCGCTTTGCCAACATTTGCAAAAAGGATTTTGCCAGTACTTGTTTTACGAAACTTATGACTGTATGTAAAAAATACATAAACTGATCAGTTAATGTTCACCCTATTTAAGTACCAGTTTTCAAGTCTATTGGTAAAACTGGAAAATTGTTCTTATGGTAAAATTTATGTTAAAATCTATTAAATTTGTAGTTTTAAGCAGAGATGTATTCGCTTATTAGATACAGTGCTGTTATACTAAAATTTACGTTTCTCTTTTTTTCGGGATTGGGATTTTACAGATTTTTTCATGAAGAATTGAATAAAAAAACAATTGATCCAAAAAACGATTGGCAGAGCACTTATTTTACTATTATTACCAACGCTTTGCCAACGCTCGGAAAGATAAACGACCAACCGAAGTTCGACGTTATCATTTCAAGGTTGACCCAGTACTTTAATTTTCGAAAAACGGACGCTCTGCCAGCGCTTGTACCACCATATACAGTGATTTGCCAACGTTTTGCAGTTTGTATTTTTCTACCTGGGTACTTTTACTACAGCTGGAAAAATTCAATACAAAAAGTAAACAAAACTTTCCAATTGTAGTAGAAGTAGTAAGAATTTCGAGTAAACGAACACATTGAATAAAGGCACACCTACACGGTATAGAAATCTCGTAGAATTTGTGCTAAATTTTCCATCTCTAATGTTATTAGCACTAATTTTTATCGCAAAATGACCATCTCTAATTGTCAAGTATTTATTTTTGTCCAATATTTTTTATTGCAAACAATAGTTTTTATTCCAAATATCAAAAAGTGCATTCGATAAACTGAAATGTTCAATAATTTAATAAAACACTTAAAAATTTGCACTGAATAAAAAACTTGTGTATGATAGAAGCTGTCAATGATCTAGAGAATGCATTTTGTATACTTATACAGAGCATTTTCGTAAAGTCTCGCGAGTTTTCTCTCGCATGTAAATGTGCCTTAAGCCACATCTACACGAGGGAGAAAAATTCTAAAGATAGAGCAAAAAACACCTCTAATCAGCTCTATTGTGAATGATTTAAGTTATTTAGAGGTGTTTTTTGCTCTATCTCTAGCAATTTTCTCTCTCGTGTAGATGTGCCTTTAAGAATCTTAGACTAATTCTATAGAGAAAAGCAAAGGCTGAGCAAAAACTTATTTTTTGTCTCTTGCTAGTTTTTACTTGTCAAAGATAAAAAACAAGCAAGAACTTGTTTTGTACGAAAACTAACATGATTAATTTGGATTAAATTTCGACATGTTGTAGAGGCCCGAGTAAAAAAACTTATATGTTATATGTACAGTAACGGTGGGTCTCATACTGCAGGTATAAACTTTAGTTAATAGTTAACCCAAAAATTTGTTGTTGTTTTGTGTACATTTTTTTGACATTTTCTTTTGTTTATAGTTAAGTTAAAGTTAAACCTACAGTATGAGACCCACCGTAAATGTGTCCACTTTAAAAAAAAATTAATTTTGTATGTATAACAATAAAAAATCATATATCGAAAAAAGTATTATTGTAAATAACACAATATTAATAGAATCATACATGGTTGACATATCCAGATCGAAAAATGCTATAACGGATAAGATGTATACACGCAGAAAACAGGCAGGCAGTCTACATTTCATATTAACATAGAGGGCACAGTTACAGGAACACAATGGTAAAAAGTACCGGAACAGGCTACAGGAAAAAACTGTAAGAAATGCCACAGAATGGCTAAAACAGACTGACAGGGAAGGAACAGACTGGCAAGACAAGAAAAGACTGGAATAGTTTTACATAAATTATATTCAAAAATTTATATCCCACACAATAATAATACTGTGCACAAATCGGAGATTTTTATTTCGAAGTGTCCTCACATTTTCACTCAGAACTTTTGAACCGCTGCACTATGGTTTTAAAGACAACTTTCCTTGGCCAAAATTCAAATTTTCTCACATTCTCTTTTGATTTTTTTTGTTTTTGTAAGCTAATAGTAAACACTTCAAAAAAACAGAAAAAACATTTTGTTTTAATAAATACTCGTTAACCGTTATAATACAACAAATTAAAGTTGAAATTTATAAGCAAATCTAAGAAAACAGTGAAAACCACGTTTTTTTACTTTTCATTTAGTTTTTATTGTGTTTAAATACTAAAACTTCCTAATAATATTTAATATGGAGAACAAAGCAGAAGGTTAGTATAATTATTTTATATTAAAACGAGTAAAAAGGTTAAAGTCGGGCATGCCGACTATACAATACCCTACACCAGTCTGGGTAAAAGCCAACTAATGTTTGGATCCGAAATTCGAATGGGTTAAAATGGGGCTCGTGTCAAAATTTTCTATAATGTGAGTCAGCGCACCAAATTTCATTAAAATATCTTAATATTTGCGACCTGCAGTTTGTAACCAAGCCAATTTTGGGGGGACCCTTATATGGGCACTAGTTCTTAACATGGACCGATGTTCACCAAAATCAATAGGCTTCGTCCTTGGGCCAACATAGGTCTATGTACCAAATTTCATCAAAATATCTTAATATTTGCGACCTGCAGCGTATAAACAGTATAATTTTGGTAGGACCCTTATATGGGCACTAGGTCTAAACATGAACCGATGTTCACCAAAATCAATAGGCTGCGTTATTGGGCCAATATAGGTCTGTGTACCAAATTTCATCAAAATATCTTAATATTTGCGACCTGCAGCGTATAAACAGTATAATTTTGGTAGGACCCTTATATGGGCACTAGGTCTAAACATGGACCGATGTTCACCAAAATCAATAGGCTGCGTTATTGGGCCAATGTAGGTCTGTGTACCAAATTTCATCAAAATATCTTAATATTTACGACCTGCAGCGTATAAACAGTATAATTTTGGTAGGACCCTTATATGGGCACTAGGTCTAAACATGGACCGATGTTCACCAAAATCAATAGGCTGCGTTATTGGGCCAATATAGGTCTGTATACCAAATTTCATCAAAATATCTTAATATTTACGACCTGCAGCGTATAAACAGTATAATTTTGGTAGGACCCTTATATGGGCACTAGGTCTAAACATGGAACGATGTTCACCAAAATCAATAGGCTGCGTTATTAGGCTAACATAGGTCTGTGTACCAAATTTCGTCAAAATATCTTAATATTTACGACCTGCAGCGCATAAACAATATAATTTTGGTAGGACCCTTATATGGGCACTAGGTCTAAACATGGACCGATGTTCACCAAAATCAAACTTGTTCGTCCTTGGGCCAACATAGGTCTGCGTACCAAATTTCATCAAAATATCTTAATATTTACGACCTGCAGCGTATAAACAATATAATTTTGGTAGGACCCTTATATGGGCACTAGGTCTAAACATGGACCGATGTTCACCAAAATCAAACTTGTTCGTCCTTGGGCCAACATAGGTCTGCGTACCAAATTTCATCAAAATATCCTAATATTTGCGACCTGTAGAGTGCGCACAAGATTGCATGGACAGACAGACAGACGGACAGACGGACGGACAGACGGACATCGTTAAATCGAAATAAAAAAAATTCTGAACCGATCGGTATACTATAAGGTGGGTCTACGACCAATATTTTTTGGTGTTACAAACATCAGCACAAACTTATAATACCCTGACCACATAGTGCTGTAGGGTATAAAAATGCAAATAAATTGGAGTCATGAAAAAAAATTAAGTGTTTCATTCACACCAGAAAAAAGTTGTTGGTAAAAAATATTTAACTTTAGATAGACCTACACTGAGCATGTAGTAACATGTAGTTATAAGACCAATCAAAAAACCTACATTGGGATATTGCCCTTATTTGCATTTTGTAAGATTTTGCAAGTTTTTGCAATTTTATTAAAAAATTAATTTTTTCCAGAACACTTCTCCTTCAAAAATTCTGAATTATTTCAAATTTGGCTTAAAGGTCAAACGCAAGAACAAAGACATGAATTGATTTTTAAGCATATAACTAATATAATTGGAACGCAAAACATTTCCAATGCTTTTGATAAATATTTACTTCAAAAAGTAAGTTCATTTTGCTCAAATTTAAAAAAAGATTGGGAAAAATGCAGTCGATGTCAAGATTTTTTTATTCAAAAAAAAGTGTTTGGTTGGATGCTAAAACAATATTGACTAAGCAAATCACACAAAAAGCAGGTATATCAGAAGAATGCCCAATGGATGTATGTCCAGATATGCCAAGTACGTCAGGAGCTGGACGATCATGCCTTATTTTTTCTGAAAAGTCCGATCGAAGTAAGACAAAAGAAGCAGCCGAACTTTTGAAATCTAACAAAAATGAAACCAATATATTTATTCAGCAGCAATGTCAGCTCGTAAACGAGGAAATGTGGATTTGGCCGTTGTTCTGAAGAAGGCTGTAGAAAGTCCGACAAGACCGTCAAAAATTAGAAAATTGTGCACTCTTCTTTCTGAAGAAGAAGCGTTGGCATTTCTACTTGAAAACTATTTTTCAAAGAAACAATACACCAATATTCGTCTCGAAAGTCAACTTAAAAATGCCGATAAATTCCCATCTTACAAAAAAATTCTTGCTGCAAAAAGTAAATGTAGACCTGATGATATTACTGTCAGCGAAAGTATTGCAAAAGTCCCTATACAAGGTATTTTAAACAACACGGCTACAAGAATAGTTGAGCTGCAAAAAGATGTCATAATGTCTGTAATGAATTCCGAAAATACAAACTATGTCAGCAGAATTTATTTTGAGCTAGGGTTTTGACGGCAGTACTGGTGAGCTCAATACAAACAAACATTTCAATACAAACAACACATCACGTTTTGCAGATTCATGTCTTTTAGCTACGACACACACTCACAAAAAGTGCATGAATTAATTCGCATGATTTTGCTGGGTAGAAATATATCAATAAAAATATATCAATTTAATTTTAAAATTAAAAAAAAATCAACGAAATTTTTATTTTTTAAATAACTACCAAAAATAATTGTTTACTGTAAAATTACTGTTTTGGTAGTTTTTTATTATGATTAGAGTTGGGCTTAATCGTTCTTTTTGGTGACTCGGTAATATCGTTTAATTTTATTGAACTAGTTCGTTCAAATCGTTCAATGGTTCTTTTTTGTTATCGTTCTTTTTTGTCATAAGCTGTGTCTGATCAGTGATTCGTGAACGGTGTCGTTCGTTCGACAATTTATTGGCGCACTACATGTTACATGTTTATATTAATTTTATTATACATAGACTAATAGTGTCAGAAAATTACAATTTTATTAAAAATTTTAAATTATTAAGAAAAACATTTAATTCTGTAATAAAATTTATAAGAAAGGGATACAAATTTTCTATGACTAAAAAAAAATAACGAATAATGGGGAACGATGTCATATCGTTCAATGACTGAACCGTTCAAATAAACTAGTTCGTTCATGAACGATACAACTCTAATTATGATATAAAATCATTGATTTAAAGTAATAATGAATTATTCACTGATTCATAAAATGAATTAATTTTAATGCGAGTTTATTCAAAAAAGAATTATATTTCTCAAGTTCTGACTTAAGCTGCGTTTTCACTGCACCGAAATCCCGAGATTTCGATATTCACTACTCTGAAAAAACAGTGAAGATATGTGTATAAACTTAATTTTTTTTGTAAAATGTATTTATTAGAACTAAATATGAGTACTTTATGGTATTGATTAAATTTTCATTCAAAGAAATTTTGTATCCAAATTTTTTACAAATTAAAAAAAAATTTTGTAAAGAAATAAAAAATCTACCTTGAATTATGCTGTTTTTAACTTACTAATATTTAGAAAAAAATCTCCTAGTTTCAGCAGTTTTTTTTGCCATTTTTAACTAATTTTAATAGCTTTAGCTTTATTTTTGTATAAATTTTTCTATTAGTATAAAAAATGTTTCAATTTAGATAATCTTAGATTCCGAAACTTTTCAACCTTATGGTACATTTACACGCGAGAGAAAACTGCTAGAGATGGAGCAAAAAACACTCCAAAATAGCTAAACTCATTCAAAATAGAGCTAATTAGAGGTGATTTTTGTTTTATTTCTAGCATTATTTCTCTAGTGTAGATGTGCTTTTTTAACTTGAAAAAATTTTTAAATACACCGTGTTCATATGTCATTTTGATATTTAACAAAAACAGGAAGCTGTTATTTTATTTTTTATTTATTTATTTGTTTTATTTTCATCACAATTCAGTACAAAGATTTAATCTTATATAGAAGTACTGAATATTAATTATAGTTAAATTTGTCAATGAGCATACAAATTACATACAAAAATATTAAGAAATATAAATTTAAAACTACAATAATTAAAAAGTACAATAATTAAAAAAGTGTTAAATAAATATATAAAATCAATTTAAAATTTTATTTATAATATTCATATATTAGTTTCTTGAATTGCATTGCGTTGCTGATTATCTGCAAATGAGGGGGTAATCGATTCCAAATTCGAATGGCATTAATGTAGAAGTGTTGATCCGAAAAAGTGGTCTCATGCTGTATCTGAATAATACGGTATCCTCTTTCAGACCTAAAGAAGTTTAGTCTTTCATAAAGATATTTCGGTTGGCGGGAGTAGATTATTTTGTGAAGGTATATTAATGATTTGCATTTTAAAAGATTTGAAAAGGTAACATCAAAAACTTGTTTCGCATAGTGAGATATACTGCTAAAACGTCGTATGCCGAAAATATACCTTACAATATTATTAAAAGCCACGTGAAGTTTACGCAAACTGGTTGCATCACAGCTTAAAAACAACTCACAACTGTAAAGAAGGGTGGGTTTTAAGTAAGTTTTAGCCAATAGCATTCTAACGTTAAGTGGTATGAACCATTGCGTGCACCATAAATTTCTTAACATCCCATATATTTTGGTCTTTCCAGTGTAAGTGCTTATTAAATGTAACTCCAAGATTTTGCACCTTATCCACAAAATCAATTCTTGATTCACCCAGAGTTAAATTAGGAATAAATGGTATATTGCGTGATTTTTTTGTAATCAGCATACATTTTGATTTGCTTGCATTGAGACATAGCCCGTTATTTTTAGCCCAAGTTCTAATGTTTTCCAAATCAACATTAATTTGTTGCACACAATCATCAATTTCCGATGTTTTACAGCTTATGTAGAGTTAAACATCATCTGCATACATTTGAATATTGCAGTATTGCAATTGGTTAGGAAAGTCATTGGCATAGGCTGAGTACAACAAAGGGCCTAAAATAGAACCTTGTGGTACACCTCTTCCCAGTTCGACCCTACTGGATATTTTATCTCCATAGAAAACCGATTGTGATCTACCTGTTAAATATGAAGACATCAGCTTTACAGATGTAGAAGATAAATTAAATATTTTGTTCAATTTTAACGTTAGAATTTCTGGATTGACCGTATCAAAAGCGTTGGAATGATCCAAATGAATTAGAAATGCAACTTTGTCGTCATCAATTTGTGTTCTTATATATTCAGTTACATCAATCAAAGCAGATACACAACTATGTTGTGGTCGAAAACCAGATTGTCTGGGAGTTAGTAGATTATAATCCTGAATAAATTTAGTTAATTGGTTATGCATTAAGCGTTCCAGTATTTTGGACAGAAAGGGTAAAATAGATATAGGACGAAATTCGTCCTCCGTTTTGGGTATAGGAACAATTTTAGCATGCTGCAATTGAGTAGGATACATTGACTTAGTTATTATCGAATTAAACAAGTGTGTGATGTATGGCAATATAACAGGAACAACAATTTTTATGAATCTCGGGTGGACACCATCATAGCTAGTCGCATTAGACTTGATGCTGAGGAAGCTTTCATATATTTCAGATTCAGTAAAACAACTAAAATTAAATTGGTTTTGGACGGGCGTATTAGTGTGGTTCCTATAGTGTGTAACATCTGCGGTAGGCATTAGCAAATCTGTAAATTTCCTATTTAATTCATCTACATTTATATCGGCGGAAATGTTACTTGATTTGTTTATAATTCCAACATTTCGAATTTCACTCAATGTCGTCTTACTATCTAAGCAATTTGAAAATTTTGTGCTGTAATAGGAGGATTTGGCACTTCTAATGCTTGAGGTAACTTTATTTCTAAGTGAGCGAAATTCAGTTTGTAATTCGGGAGTTTTAAATCTTTTCCATCTTGTGTAAGATATGTTACGTTGCACGATTAAACAGTTAATTTCAGCTGTAAACCATGGATTGCCGGTAGTTGTTTTTCTTCCTGTTTTCACAGGAACAAATTCGTCAAAGAGTAATTCGATGTTTACTTGATTAAAATTAAGTTGATCATCAACAGATGGCATATAATATGTACAATCCCAGTCAATTTGTAAAATTTTTACATATGTATAAGCCGGAAAGTAATGTTTTTAAAGTCGCGATAGCTAAAGCTTTCATCAAGTGTGACTGGTTTAGTGTCTTTGTTGATAAAAAGTTAATTTTGCTTTAAACGATTAATCGATTAATCGCCAATAACCGAACCGAATATCCGGTTAATAAGTTTTAGTGATTTTTCGAATAATGCAATAACCGGTTAACCGCCTATGTCGAATAATTGGAATCAGTACCTAGAATGCAATGTAACTAATTCGTTGTTTTCTTTCCTATTCAGCATTCTGTTTTTGTTGGTACTCAGAAGGGACCAACGCAGACACATACAAACATTCTATTTTTAGATTTTTGTTTATCTTCCAATCTGCTCCGTATTTCATTCGACGAATTCCAGCGAAATTTCATTGAATCAATATAAAAATTTATAAATAGTATGTAGACAATTTCCTCAGTGTGCAGCAACAGATGTCAAATCCCAAACAGATTTGTTTGTTCGAAATTTATTATAGATTTTGAAAGGTGAGAGCAGTTTTTCAGCTTTTCAAAATTTTATGTTTGCAATAATAAAATTTTAAAAATTAATACGCACTCTTTTTGTTAAAATAAATATAAATAAAAACATCGACTAAAGGCTGAAAAACTACTCTCACTTTTGAAAATTAAATTTAAATTTTAAAAGAATTAAAACAGAAATGAAGAATTTTCTATTGTATTTCCTAAAGCCTGCTCCAGCCAGACACATAGTGTTAAAGCTTTTTTTCACAAATAGAAACTTTGTTATTCTATTAAAAAAAATCAAAAAAATTTCATTAAAAATCAATTGCGATAATGTAAAACAAATCCGTTTTAAGAGCCTCTTAAAATGGATTTGACTTGTCTGGCTGGTTCAATGTCGACTTGCTTGGAGATTCTCAAAAAATAGTATCTAAAGGCTTCTCTTTCAATCGATTTTAAAACAATTTGATCGTATTTTAGTTAGTATTAGTTTTTTCTAAAGCAAAAAATTACATATTAAAAATGTAAACGGTTAATCGACCTATTTTAACCGATTATTCGGGTCGAATAATTATTAGAGTTTTAAATTATTTGTTTCGACATTAACCGAAATAGAGACGATTAATCGAGGAATCGGTTAATCGATTAACCGAATTGGAAACACTAATATAAATATAAAATCTAAACTCTACACTGAGAGAATTATCATCACTTCTATAATGAATTTCTTCATAGTTTCAATGAAAATTGTCACTGGAACTCGTCCATGGAAACTTTTCATAGAATCTATGAAACAGGTTTCATTAAAGTCAATGTTTATGAAAAGTTCATAAAATTAATGAAACTCTTCATAAAATTAATAGGCCACTCGTCCAATGAATAAATCATTCAGCCAATGAAGAGCTTCATAAAATCTATGAAGCAATTTCATTTACTATTATTTATTATAGTTGGTTGTTGTCGTTGCTAAGCTGGAGTGGATAAATAAAAAGTATTTAGCAAATGCAAAAGGCGTGATAAAATCGTAGCATATTTTACGGATGTACAAAATATATCTAAAGAAAGAATTCATTAAATTAAAAAGTTTCATTAAAAATAAGTTTCCAAAAAATTAATATGATTTATAAAAAAATTTCATAGTCCAAAATTAATAATAAAAATTAATTTAAAAAAAATAAAAATTATGAAAGATTATTCTCTCAGGAAATGAAATTTTATAAAAAAAATTAAAAAAAAAAGTAAATACTATTGAACAATTTCATATATATAAAGAATATCTTCATTAAATTTATGTAGATCTAATTTATGAAATTCAATGAATTTTTTTAATGAAATTGTGAAATTTTATGAAAGAAGTTATGAAAAATTTCATAATATTAATTAAATATTATAAACATCCCAGTGTAGAAAATCATTACAAAATATGTGGTTATGTAACTACATACTTGGTAATGGTAACTAGTTACTTTTGTTATTACATTTCTTATTACCTTTATATGGCGATGTCGCGAAAAATAATGAGTTGTCGTTACACACCAGCATACGAAAAATCAAAAAATATATCGTTACCTATGTGCTTACCAGTACTGACAAAAATAATGAGTCTAAAAATAGATTTTCAAAAAAATAAATTTTAAAAAAAAAAAATATTTTTTATTGTATTTTTTTTTTTTTTAATAAAATTTGCTGGTGCGGTAATCGAACCTGGGTCTACAGATTGCCAGTCAACAGCTCTACCATCTGAGCTATATCGACATGTAATATTTAATAGATAAAAACATAATTGACCTGCTGCACACAAGTAAGCTTACTCGCCAACATTCAAAAAATCAAAAAATATGTGGTTACATATATCCTAAAAAAATATATAAAATTAAAACAAAAATCTAGAAAATTATTTTCTATTTGAAATAATGATAAAAATAAGTCATTATCAGTAACCCATTACTATATGTGTTAAAATAATGCAGAAGGTAAGTGGGTGTCATTAGTGGTAGTCCAAAAAATAATGATATGTGATTACCGTTTCTATACTGGGATAATGGAATTCTTCATTGGTTCTACGAAAAAAATTCTATGAAATTATGTCATTAATATCATGAAGGATAATTCTCTCAGTGTAATTTTATTGTTTTTTTGCAGGCGTTATGTATTGGGTTTAGGGTTTTTCTTTTCCATTTTTTGGTTGTACACATAAGAAAATCTACTTAATATATTCTGAAAGAAGGGCTAAATATAAAATAGCCACTTTTTCTAGATCAATTCTTTTGACAGTTTAAGTCGCGCATTAATGTTAGGTAATATATTTTTATGGAAGGCCGTCTTATACCCCATTCACATGAACGAGGTTTCAGTTATCTTGAAGATTATTGCATTATCTCATGTATTATCTCGAGATTTTCCATACAAATTTTCTATCAATAATCACTTCAATTTGACAAGATAATTTATAAACCCCATCAATTATCTCTTAAAAGTCAGGGTTTGAGAATTTCTTTTTGAGTACTCAATACTTGTTTAGCTGAGTACTCGATACTACTCTATACTCCGTTTTTCATATTTCTTTTCTAAACGAGTTGTATTTTCATGGGAAAATAATGCATGTATTTGGAAAAAATACAACTATGAATGTACTGAGGAGTTTTGTTTGGGCATTGAGTACTCGGACAAAAGAACACGGTACTGAGTACTCAGTACCCAAATACTTAATACTTTTATAACTCTATAACGTAAGAAATAAAAACAACATAAATAGAAAAAATAAATTTTAATGTTTAATAAAAATCAACAAAAACAAAACAAATTGTGCTTTTAAATGAAATTAATTATATATTTCATTGACAGTTGAGTAGAGTTGTAAAAGTATTGAGTATTCCGGTACTGAGTACTCAATACCGACTGTTTTTTTGAGTACTCAATACTAAAACGGTACTACTCAATACTTTTAAAGATGCAATTTTCCGTAGAAATGAGTATTTTTCGTATGAAAATACAACTCTAAAAATACTACTTTAAAAATACAACTCTGGAAATACAACTCTATATGTGAAACAAAGGATTTTGTAATAAATTTTTGGGAAAAATTATTTAATTAATTTATTTAAAATGTTTTAAATTTAGTAAAATGTAAGTAACAATAGTTATTTAGCACGTGTATGTGAATTGTTATTATTTTTCTTTATAAATACGAACTCTTAACATTTTTATTTTTAAATTCAAAAAAACCGTTAAAAGTATTGAGTAGTATCGAGTACTCAATTGAAAAGTATTGAGGTATTGAGTACTCAAAAAGTATCGAAATTTCACAACTCTAAAGCTGTTTTCAGATATTTGACTACACGAGTAAAAAGGGTATATATAACAAATATTTTTTAATATAAAAATATATGTTAATATAAAATAATGTATGCGCCTTATTTGTTTTTATATGATGATATATTAGAAAAATGTTTAGAATTTTTCTCATATGTAATATAGGAATATATAATAGCCAAAAATTTTATACATAAAGAGATACGAAAAATATTTTCGATTTAATTTTATATATTAGTTAATCTCGGAACCAAGTTCAAAGCTCAGCTTATCCGATTAAGGCAAAGAGTTTTTTTTTTTTTTGTATGTTTTACTCAATTTTTTCAATTAAATTAATATTTTCTGAGCTTTTCTTACTTTTAAGAATTTAAAAATCCAGTTTGAAAAAAATTAACATTTAAAATCATGATTGTAATGGGTTAATAAGTTCAGGCGTATTGCATTATAGGTAATTTGACCCATTTTTGTGGCAAAAAGTCATTTTTCGCACATTCAAGAATGAACTTTTTTGTTGTTATTCAATTGAGAAAACATCAAAACGAATAACGGCAAGTCTTGTTTTTGTAAAAAATTAACAACGACTGCTTAGCAAGTAGTCAAAATCGTTGTTTATGAGCAAAGTGTTGAACGCAGTATATACAGTGTACTTTGGTCGAATTTTTAAATTTCCTTAAATACACTGAGAGAATTATCCTTCATGATATTAATGATATAATTTCATAGAATTTTTTTCGTAGAACCAATGAAGAATTTCATTATGTATATAATATTTAATTAATATTATGAAATTTTTCATAACTTTTCTTTCATAAAATTTAAATAAAATAAATTAAATCTTCATAAATTTAACGAAAATGTTCTTTATATTTATGAAATTGTTCAATAGTATTTACTTTTTTTTAATTTTTTTATAAAATATCGTCATTTCCTGAGAATATCCTTTTATAATTTTTATTTTTTTTTTATTAAATTTTTATTATTAATTTTGGACTATGAATTTTTTTTTATAAATCATATTAATTTTTTCGAAACTTTTTTTTATGAAACTTTTTAATTTAATGAATTCTTTCTTTAGATATATTTTGTACATCCGTAAAATATGCTACGATTTTATTACGCCTTTTGCATTTGCTAAGTACTTTTTGTTTATCCACTCCAGCTTAGCAACTACAACAACCAACTATAATAAATAATAGTAAATGAAATTGCTTCATATATTTTATGAAGCTCTTCATTGGCTGAATGATTTATTCATTGGACGAGTGGCTTATTAATTTTATGAAGAGTATTAATTTTATAAACTTTTCATAAACAATGACTTTAATGAAACCTATTTCATAAATTCTATGAAAAGTTTCATTAATATTATAAACTTTTCATAAACAATGACTTTAATGAAACCTATTTCATAAATTCTATGAAAAGTTTCAATGGACGAGTTCCAGTGTCAATTTTCATTGAAACTATGAAGAAATTCATTACTGAAGTGATGAAAATTCTCTCAGTGTTGTTTAAAAAAAAACATATATTTAAACTAAATATCGAAAACAAAAGTGATAGTAAGTGCTTAATGGCTTAAGAGAAAGATTTTATTAAAAATATTTTTTTTGGCGAAAAAACTCATACTTCTGACATAACTTTTAACTCAAGTTTTTTTTTCTGAAAAATAAACTTTGGATAAGCTTTTAAAAAGTTGGCCGAATTTGGCTGTGTTTAAACAATGAAGAATTTTGAGTTTAATTTGTCAATTTCATATTGCGATTTTTTGGGTTTTTTGAGAAATATCATTTTTGGTAGGCAGCCTCCGCATGCAAAATAGCGAACTTGAGGAAGTTTGGTTGGATGAGCAAAAGAAAGAGGAGAAGAATACTACTATTTACAATTTTATTGTTGGCAAAGCAATGTTTTGAATGAGGAATCCGCTTATGGGAAGGAGAATTTCGAATTTTTTGTAAGAATATCTCAGTTAGATGGGAGAGTTCTCATAAGAAGATAGACATATTTCAGATGCAAAACGAACTCTGGCTAAACACTGAATTTATTTTGGCAATTAAAACTAAGCCAACCGCAGCTTCAATAGGGCTTCCAAAGAAAGAGTATCCTGAGGAATCTGAACGAACAAAGAGGAAGTTTAAAATAGCTTTATTAAAAAACGAGTAAAAAGGTTAAAGTCGGGCATGCCGACTATACAATACCCTACACCAGTCTGGTTAAAAGCCAACTAATGTTTGGATCCGAAATTCGAATGGGTTAAAATGGGACTTGTGTCAAAATTTTCTATAATGTGAGTCAGCGAACCAAATTTCATTAAAATATCTTAATATTTGCGACCTGCAGTTTGTAACCAAGCCAATTTTGGGGGGACCCTTATATGGGCACTAGGTCTAAACATGGACCGGTGTTAACCAAAATCAATAGGCTTCGTCCTTGGGCTGACATAGGTCGGTGTACCAAATTTCATCAAAATATCTTAATATTTGCGACTTGCAGCGTATAAACAATATAATTTTGGGGGGACCCTTATATGGGCACTAGGTCTAAACATGGACCGATGTTCACCAAAATCAATAGGCTTCGTTCTTGGGCCAACATAGGTCCGTGACATAACTCGAGAACCACTAGTCCGATTTTGCTTAAACAATTTAAAAAAAATTAAAAATTACAATTCCTTTAATCTGTTCATATAACGTTTTTCTATAACTCAACAGTTTTGCTGGTAAAAATAAATGTATTTTGCCTAAAATATTAAAAAAAGTAATAAACAAAAGGTTATTGATTTTTATGGTAGCGGTAACAAACATTTATTTTTACCGGCAAAACTGTTGAGTATATAGAAAAACGTTATATGAACAGATTAAAGGAATTGTAATTTAATTTTTTTAAAAAATCGGACTAGTGGTTCTCGAGTTATGTCAAAAAAAAGATATATCTCGATTCCTAGGGGTGACCCAGCGAAACGCCGGGACACGTATAACTTGTTTTTGACCGATATAACATTTCCCGTTGGTTTCATCCCATCCCGATTTTGACTGTCGCATAGTGTAATTATTGTTAAATTAACTAAGAATAATTGGTGTTTCACGACGTTTACGTAGGTGAAATATTGACAATTTTACTTTGAAATTACCCAGGTGGAATTTGCCCACGGTAGAAAAAATAGTACTGGGAGAGTACTGTTTTTTTTTTTTTATTATGCCAGTACTACTTACTTAAAATGTGCTAAATAGGTAAATTCAATTTGACTTTTAAGTTCGAAAAATCACCTATAATTATTGTTAAATTAACTAAGAATAATTGGTGTTTCACGACGTTTAACGTAGGTGAAATATTGACAATTTTACTTTGAAATTACCCAGGTGGAAATTGCCCACGGTAGAAAAAAATAGTACTGGGAGAGCAATGTTTTTTTTATTATGCCAGTACTACTTAAAATGTGCTTTGCCACTGTTTTCTGCTATTTTAACAATATTTTTCTTTCTGACACTTCTTTTACCCTAATTTTTAATACCGAATTCAGTCATGAAGAATTTCAATATTACTTTTTTCACTATATTTTATATAAAACAGCGAGAAACCAGAAAATTTAAGAAAAACTTTTTATTTTCTAGTTTTGCAATTATTTAATATTTTATTACACAATAAAAAACAACAAAATTAATTTGAAACAAAAATATAAATTTTTTATTATGTTATTAAAATTTAGGGTGATTTACCACCAGATTTATAATTGTTTTTATAGTACTGGCTATACACTAATTTTTTGTATTTAAAGTACTGGCAAGTTACTGAATATTTATACCCTACACCACTATGTGGTCAGGGTATTATAAGTTTGTGCTGATGTTTGTAACACCAAAAAATATTGGTCATAGACCCACCTTATAGTATACCGATCGGCTCAGAATTTTTTTTTATTTCGATTTAACGATGTCCGTCCGTCCGTCTGTCCGTCTGTCTGTCTGTCCATGCATTCTTGTGCGCACTCTACAGGTCGCAAATATAAAGATATTTTGATGAAACTTGGTACACCGACTTATGTCGGCCCAAGGACGACGCCTATTGATTTTGGTAAACATCGGTCCATGTTTAGACCTAGTGCCCATATAAGGGTCCTACCAAAATTATATTGTTTATACGCTGCAGGTCGCAAATATTAAGATATTTTGAGGAAATATGGTACACCGACTTATGTCGGCCCAACGACGAAGCCTATTGATTTTGGTGAACATCGGTCCATGTTTAGACCTAGTGCCCATATAAGGGTTCTACTAAAATTATATGGTTTATACGCTGCAGGTCGCAAATATTAAGATATTTCGATGAAATTTGGTACACAGACTTATGTCGGCGCAAGGACGAAGCCTATTGATTTTGGTGAACATCGGTCCATGTTTAGACCTAGTGCCCATATAAGGGTCCTACTAAAATTATATGGTTTATACGCTGCAGGTCGCAAATATTAAGATATTTCGATGAAATTTGGTACACAGACCTACGTTGGCCCAAGGACGAAGCCAATTGATTTTGGTGAACATCGGTCCATGTTTAGACCTAGTGCCCATATAAGGGTCCTACCAAAATTATATTGTTTATACGCTGCAGGTCGCAAATATTAAGATATTTTGATGAAATTTTGTACACCGACTTATGTCGGCGCAAGGACGAAGCCTATTGATTTTGGTGAACATCGGTCCATGTTTAGACCTAGTGCCCATATAAGGGTCCTACTAAAATTATATGGTTTATACGCTGCAGGTCGCAAATATTAAGATATTTCCATGAAATTTGGTACACAGACCTACGTTGGCCCAAGGACGAAGCCAATTGATTTTGGTGAACATCGGTCCATGTTTAGACCTAGTGCCCATATAAGGGTCCTACCAAAATTATATTGTTTATACGCTGCAGGTCGCAAATATTAAGATATTTTGATGAAATTTTGTACACCGACTTATGTCGGCACAAGGACGAAGCCTGTTGATTTTGGTGAACATCGGTCTATGTTTAGACCTAGTGCCCATATAAGGGTCCTACTAAAATTATATGGTTTATACGCTGCAGTTCGCAAATATTAAGATATTTTGATGAAATTTGGTACACAGACCTACGTTGGCCCAAGGTCGAAGCCTATTGATTTTGGTGAACATCGGTCCATGTTTAGACCTAGTGCCCTACCATGTTTACCATGTTTAGACCTAAGGGTCCTACCAAAATTATATTGTTTAGACGCTGCAGGTCGCAAATATTAAGATATTTTGATTAAATTTGGTACACCGACCTATGGCAGCCTAAGGACGAAGCCTATTGATTTTGGTTAACACCGGTCCATGTTTAGACCTAGTGCCCATATAAGGGCCCCCCCCCCCCCCAAAATTGGCTTGGTTACAAACTGCAGGTCGCAAATATTAAGATATTTTGATGAAATTTGGTATACCGACCTATATCAGCCCAAGGACGAAGCCTATTGATTTTGGTTAACACCGGTCCATGTTTAGACCTAGTGCCCATATAAGGGTCCCCCCAAAATTGGCTTGGTTACAAACTGCAGGTCGCAAATATTAAGATATTTTAATGAAATTTGGTTCGCTGACTCACATTATAGAAAATTTTGACACAAGTCCCATTTTAACCCATTCGAATTTCACATCCAAACATTAGTTGGCTTTTAACCAGACTGGTGTAGGGTATTGTATAGTCGGCATGCCCGACTTTAACCTTTTTACTCGTTTTAGTTTATAATACTAGGAAAACAACAGAAAGTAACAAAATCCAACACTGAGCCAACGTGGGCAAATACCTACGGCCAAGCGTATATTGGTGTTATCATTTCGACACCGTACCAGTACTGGAAACGTAAAAAATCCGACACATCTCCAGTACATGCACTACCGTCTCCAACGCTGAGCCAGTACTGTGCAGTTCGTATTTTTCTATCTGGGTAGGTATTTATTAATGCAAAAAGCCCCGCAAATAATAAAATATTTAAAATTTTTATTAAATATAAATTTGTTAAAGAAATATATAAAAACACATTCAAATTTCACAATTGATTTAATTATGCAAATAACAGATATTAAATTTAAAAAAACCGCACTTAAAAAATTGCAAAATAAACGCGAATCGCGAAAAAAGGCTTTATGGTACAAAAAATTAATTAAAAAACTTGATCAGCGATATACAGCTTGCAAACAAATATATAGATGGAAATATTTTCCTTTTTGAAATTTTTTTTCGCGATTTTTTTCGCAACTGCTCGCAAATTTTGTTGTATGAAATGGGTATTACAGACCATAGATCAGGGCTGGCGACGTTTAAATTTAAACTATTAGAACACCGGCAAAAAATTCAGTTAAATGTTAAATTTCGTTACAATAATGTGTCATTTAACTCCATGATGGTGAAATTTTATGGGACCCAATAATTAAACTTTTTTTTAACAAAATTAAGTAACCACCAAAAATGGAATAACCCCCTAACAAAAATAAAAAGGCAATAATGTCCAAACTGTTTTAATTTTATTTCATTGGGGATTTTTTCATAATGAAATAATTTCAATATTTAAAGATTAAATAAACCCCCAAAAATTAAATTACCGTCAAACATTTTTAGGTGGACGTTATTTAACTTTTCCCTTTGATGATATTTTTAAGAGAAATTTTCTAAATTTTTTAAAAAAGGACTTAAAAGACAACTAAACTTAAGGTGGCACGCGAGAAATGTTTAAAAAAAATTTGTCCGTTTCTGGCACGCAGCGAAAAAAGTCTTGCCACTACTGCCCTAGATTATAAATAAAAAAACCGCACTTTAAAAATTGCAAAATAATAGCGGAACGCGAAACAAGAATTAAAAAATTTATTAAAACTCACAATCAGCGATTATAATTTTGCAAACGAAAATAATGATGAAAAAGTTTTTCATTTTGGATTATATTATTATATTAATAATATATTATTTTCCCTAATATTGAAGCCCCTAATTTATGAATTTAAACAAAAAAAAACACTTAATAATTGCAAAATAATCGCGGAACGGAAAAAAGTATTTATGGTACAAAAAATGAATTAAACAACTTTATAAGCCATTTACATTCTGCAAGCAAATACACTTAAGTCTTAATTACTTAATTAACACTTAACACTTAATTTAACTAAAATCGCCTTAAAAAAGTCTATAGAATAAAAAATTTTAAAAAAATTATTCATTTATTTTTACTTTTAACTGAAAATAACACTTGTATTCATAAAGTACATATCAAAAAAAAAAAACAAAAAAATCAATAAAAAAATAATTCCCCGGCTAAAAATCTACATATATGGATTCATATAGGTTTAATGTATGTTCGTGCATGATCATAAACATGAATGCTTTTCCATACATAGATACATAAATCTCCATACATGCATCCACATATGTCCACACTTGTGTATTAATGAGAATACGATCGTATTCCCGAGAATTCGATAACAGTGTTAAACTCAGTTGTGAGCCAGAAATAAAAGATTTTCTTGTTTGAGACTCATTCATTTTAATTGCGCTTATTGAAGATTCTCCAAGTTTAAAATATTTTCCAATAGAAAAAATCAATTTAATTAATCAATAAAAAGATCGAAAAAAAAATTTTTATTTTTTGAATAAAAATTAGGAACCAACATTTTGACAACACTCACAGTATGGAGAAATGTTTGTTTTTGCCTCTTCTTGTATTGACAAAGAAGTGGGTAAAAATAAAATTTGTATTTTATTTGTACCGACGCACAGTGGGAAAAATCACCAATCTAGCTTATAAAAAATCGTATCTCTTAAACTATTGATCTGAGAAGTTAGAAATGTATAGAGCGATTGTAGCGAATAGAGTCTTCTTTAAATATATTGTATTTGTAGACACCCTGTTTAGTTACAGGGTGCACCAAAAGGATGGTTTTAGTGGAAATTACACTGAAATTTAGCATCTCTTTAAAATTGGTATGAAAATTTTCCGAAAATATTGCCCTATGTTGCACAATTAAAAACCTTTTTATATGTACATTAAATCACAGAAATAGTATTTTGCAATATATATTTATATCAAAAATTATTGTCATCAAATATGGATATGAGTTAAACTTTAAAAAATAAACTTTTCGTATTTTTGATAAATAAATATATACAATTTTATTTAGAATTAGAGAAAACAACATTTAAGTTGACATTATAAATGAAACTAATATACTAAGTTTTAATTCATTCATTATTATTTTTATTTATTTAAAGATCAATAAAAAAATTTGCTAATATTATTAAAATATATATAATACAAATTAAGAAAAAAAAAAAATATTGCATAAAACCAAATTCAAACTTATATTTATTTGATTTTTATTTTTTAAACTAAATAAATTACATTCAACAATAAATAAAACTTAAAAAAATAATACTTAAAATAATTGTTCCATGAAAAAAAAATTGCAAATTATTCGCTTTCAGAGCCTGAGTCCTGGGCTTCTTCGCATTGATCGGGAATCATTGGGTCACAAAGCAGCTCACGAACTTCGCTGGAAAGAGGCTCCAAGGCTCGATAGTTGATGGATGACTTTTTTGATATTGATGAAATATAAGGATCCGATGAATAAAGCAGTGTATTGAGTAAATCTTGCATAGTTTTCTCACGCGTCATTTTTCGAGTGTGGAATTCCCGGTAATTACGGAAATCTTTATTTCTGCATTCCATTGCTTCTTTCGAAAGCATTCCAATTGGCAAACACGCGTATTTGATAACATCAGCCCCATGCATTAAAATTTTATGTACGCTGGATGGCATGTTATACCAGGGGTATAAATCCACGTACAATTTGGAGGTACTTTCAATCATTTTTTTAAAGGAATCTGTATTTATTGCGTAACCACAGCCATTGTTTTTAATATAACGCCCAAATTACTTATTATTTTTTCGTCGACTCCTGTAATTGATGATGCCAGGCCAGGGTTTTTGAAGAACATCCTAGCCGTATTGCCGTCATTGGTTGTTCCAAACCCTGGCTTTGGTATATCTACAAGTAGGTTCATATATTTTTTTAAATCATCAATAATTTTTTTTTCTTTGTGCAACGGCTAATTTATCGTCATCGCCTCTTATTTGCAATTTTTTGTGTCAAGCCTATAGGCTATGTGCAAAATACACTCAAAACACCTTATCCATGCATGCAGTGTGGAAAGTCCATAGGCATACAAGGATTCATTTGGCTTTAAATCTTTATTCTTATTTAAATCATTCATGATTTTTGGAGTAGCTCCGCATATTCCACATGATTGTGTTGATGTTTCTGCGATTGGACTAAATGCCTTACCATCAATCATGGTAAGACAGAATTTATGATCCACGTTCAGATCTAATAGTCGTATTCAAAAAAACTTACAACAGATTTTCAAACCGTTGTTAAGCAAAATTCCCTAAAACTGTATTCACAAATGATTATTACCTTAAAATACCTTTTGTAAACCATTATTAAATCTATTCATTTTAATGTTGTAAGTCTGTAACTTTTGTTTCTTTTGTTTATTTTATTTACTTCATTTTTTATAAGGTCAATTGTTTCTTTTTCAAATGTTAATTTAATCGGCCGACAGAATCGGGTTGATGACGGTCGAGGATTTTGTCACAAAATATTATCTTTATCTTTAAGTTGCAATGGGACTAAGCTAATTGCGAATAAATTCTCATCAGACTTACCTTCTGGACATTTTTGTTTATATGTGGAGTGTCCACTACTTCCATCACAACCCCATTTGTATATCATTGTAATATTTTTTGACGATGACATATTTCTCGATTTCATAATTACGTCTTTTTGGTATTCTATGATTCTGCTAGCTGTGTGGTCCACTAGAGCTTGAAGACTGACTTCTGCAGAAAAGTTTGTAACATATATTGAGGAGTCTTTGGGATAAAATTTTTTTTTGCCTCACGAATTACATTGTATGGTGGTTAAATGTTTGCATTACGACTTTTAGCTCCTGATTGCGTTAGCATATACGAACTTTTAGTATAGTCTCCGTCTATATATAGCGCTAAGGCTTCGTCAGGTGTATATGGTATGCAAGTTTTATCAGGAATGGAGAGGGCTCTTTTAATTTTGGATGCCCTTCCTGGAGATTTTTGTATATCTTTTATTAAACCTGCAGCATCCCGTTTACCAGATTTGTAAGACTTACACTGGTAGCGAAAATCAATTCCTCTTTACTTGTAGTTTTTACAAGATCAGCAACCTTCAGTTTTTTAGATACGTCGCTTGATTCTGTGAAGGCTTTAGATGGACGTTCTCGGTATTGTGAAGGACCCGGTATATCGTCATTTTCAAGACAAGACAAATCAATGTTTGTGTTTAACCATTCCTTGTGATTTCGTTCAAAAACTTGTGTTGTTCGTTTGCATTCTCTCCATTTTTTGGTGAATCTGCTACACAACAATTTTAAGGTTTTTTCAAGTTTTTTACACTTTTCACTTCCTTTATCATTGACTAGTCCAAGCTTCGAAAAAACGTGACTAATCACAAAAATCATCTTTTGTGAACTTGAATTGGCATTTCGCCAAACTTCAAAACATTCTTTATAAGTAATTTGCATTTTCAAAAAAACTGTAGCTTTAAGCTTAGTGAAACGCAACTTATAAAGAAATATTAATTAAATTTCCGATATTTCCTTTGCCGTATATTGCAATTGTATAAAAAGGAAAAATGCATCTATGTGAAAGCACTTGAATATCGCCCACAAGTAATATTTGTTTAAACAAGCCCTTAAAACTCTACTTTGTGGCGGTTTGTGGCACCCAAATTTTTCTCCAGACTTACCTTATTAGGTCTAGTTGCAAATTCAAAAATTAGTTTGGCGGTACTTAGCGGTCCTTTTTTCTAATCTCTTTACACATTAAGGAATTTTGACAAAAATATACTTTTATGTACTTACTCGCAAGGGGTATTACTAAAATCATTTTCTATACAATACATCGTGTCCACGTACTCTTTAGGACTTGTTTTATCAAAAAAAAATATAGGTTCAATAGCGCAATAAAACTTTTCATAATACATTGGGGGAAACGTGAAACCAAAATCACTCATGAACGTGCTACTTATCCATTGCATACATTTACAGCCCTGTATTTTCATAACTAACATATAAATCGAAAAATGTTAAATGCAGTTTTAAGTATCAACTATCATTGAATTATTATATGCTATAAGTTTATAAATTTGTAAAAAAAAATATTCTTTATATGCTAGATTGGTCATTTTTCCCACGTGCGACGGTACGAAATACAAAAACGGAAAACTTTCATTATATTGGTTATGTCTTTGCAGAGACTTCGAAAACATATTTTATTCTTTGCTCCATTCTCATTTCGTTGATGTAGTAGACTACGTTTAATATGAAATTTTGATGTTTCAATTTGCATTGCACTATTGCCACCACTTTCTAAAGAAAACTGAAGAAGGGGACCTGGAAAATCCCCAAAACGATCGTCTTTTCATTCCTGAAAGTGTGGAGGTTTTTTGAAAGCAAAAACTCTGTGAAGTATTTGTTAGGAGAATATCCTGATGAAGAAAAATAGCAGTTTTTGAAAAAAGTACTTATTATGTTAATTCATAATAGGGAAATTGGCCATAACTGAATTAATAAATTTCTAATTAATCCAATAGAGGCATATCTTTCACAATTTTCTATGCGATCTAAAATTACCATTTTTGTTTCTAACGAAATTACTGTCTTTTTTTCTTGATTTTATCCATTTCTTTTAAGAAAACCTTTAAAAAATAAGACAAATTTTTTTTATTTTATTTTAAATCCAATAAAAAGTAATAGAAAAGTTGTAAAAAACGCAACGTAAGTCGATTTTGAAACCGCATAACTTCAAATCCGCATAAAAAAACCGCATAAAAAGAGACGTAAGTGTATATTGATCCAAAAATTTTCCTTTTTGCACAGTTAGCAAAAAAAAATTGCGAAATTGTTTTTTTACAAAATGGAAAATTTTTGTGTCATATTCGTTTGCTGAATGTTAATCGCTGATTAGGGTTTTTAATTCAATTTTTGTACCATAAAGTCTTTTTTCGCGTCCGCTATTATTTTACAATTTTTTCAGTGTGATTTTTTAAAATTTATGATTTAGGGACTGTAATACAAATTTCATACAAAAAGGTCTGGCGGCTAGTTGCAAAAAAAAAATCGGGAAAAAATTGCCAAAAGGAAAATTTTTGAATCAACATATTTGTTACAGATTGTAATTCGCTGATTAAGTTTTTTAACTCATTTTTTATACCATAACACCTTTCTCGCGTTTCGCGATTATTTAATTGTTTTTCTTTAATTCATAATCTAGGGACTATAATACCAATTTCATACACCAAAGTTTGGTGCTTGTTTGCAAAAAAAAAATGTTTCCAAAATGGAAAATGATAACAGAATGTTAATCGCTGATTGAGTTTTTTTATAAATTTTTTGTATCATAACATCTTTTTTCGCATTGCGTCATTATTTTGCAATTTGTTAAGTGCGTTTTTTTTTTAATTTATAAATACATATGGGTCATTCCATTTCAAATCGACCAATGGTTGGACTCGACCCCTTTCGATTTGGATGAATTTTGGACAGAACTTTCCTTTCATCATATAACGAAGTTTTGCCGAAGGAAAAAAATTACAAATTGTTTTTTCAAAAGTTATGATTATATAATGGTCATATTATATAATTATATTTAAACCTTAGTGGCCTGGGGTCAGAAAAGACCCATGAAACTTAATATTAATTATGATTACGAGATTGTTAAGCCATTAAATTGATAAAAAAAAAATCTCAAGAGGATAAAAATAATTATTTTATGTAACGCGATCCATATGGGGTTAATTTTTATACTTTTGGCCAAAAACGCCCCACTAGGAAATTTACAGAATAACAACTTTCATAATTTTCGGAAAAATATCACTTCAAATGGATCAAAAAAATCTTTTTTCCATTTGATAAAAATTATTATTTTGTGCAACTTGGTCCATACAGGGTTAATGTTTTCACTTTTCGGCAAAAAAAGCCCACTTGGGAATAACGTCTTTCCATATAGAAAGCAATAAATGCATAATAAACAAAAGCTTTTAATTAGAATCTAATACGATTACAAAACTAAAATTGCTATTAACATACGGACCCTTTTGACCCCACCTTTTTAACCCTTAAAAATAAGATCTGGGCTATAGAGAATTGCGCTTATTCGTTAGTTTTGTACCCTCTATCGCATATCCCAATTTAATAAAAATCTGATAAATGTTATTCTGTAAATTTCCTAGTGGGTCTTTTTTTTGTGAAAAGTGAGAACATTAACCTTATATGGATCAAGTTACTCAAAATAATCATGTTTAATATTAATTAGTCATAATTAATTAATATTAAGTTTCATGGGTCTTTTCTGACATCCTTCCACTAAGGGTTAAAGATTTTTTAAACAGATGTAAAGATAATTATAGTCTAACTAAATTTAAGTGATATTTTTCCGAAAACTATATAGAATTTGATGAAAACATTCAAATTTTGTTAAATTTTTGACAAAATAAGCAATTTTTGTAAAATATCGCTCCAAACACAAACGCGAATTATTATTTTTCCAATTTATTTTTTTCTTTAACAAGGTCAAAATTCCATGTCTGAATCATTTTGACTATATTAAATGAATAAATGGGATAAAAAATATTTTTTTTTTTTTTTGAAATTTCGAATTTTGGGAATTTATAATAGTATACACTTTTTTTCCAAAATGGCCAATTTTCGTCCAACTTTCGGCACGGGTTAACGTTTTCCAAAAAAAAAAAAACTATTTCTTCCATTCGTGACCATTTCCAATAAAACTGGGGGGTGTAATGACAAATCTATTTCTAAGGGACACTAATATACATATATGTACAACGCATAGTTCGAGGACACGGCCAAAAATGTGCCCAAACCATGATGTGTATTAGTCTATATTACTATGCGCTAGACCTAGGAAGAGTTTGAGGACAGTCCCCGAACTAACCAAATATCTCCATAATAAACTATAGATCGAAAAAATGTCGCCGTAGTATGCGCTATGCATACATATAATTACATATGCCTCATATAATTATGTATAATTGTATCGAATTATATACCATTACATATAGTTAGATATGATTATATTATATTTGATACATTTCGATGAAAACAAAATCCGAATAAATTTGCATCAAACCATATCTTATTCCATCAAATTAGATCTAATAGTGTCAAATTATATCTAATAGTGTTAAATTATATCTAATAAGATCATAATACGATCTAATTTCTCATTTTTCGGATATAATTATATATAATATCAAAAGTCATAATTTTTTTTTTATTAGGGATATTATTTCTATTTTTTAAATAATTTTATAAGCAATATATTTTGTCATGTATATTTTTGCCATATTGCTGTTACTTTTATATTAATGCAACTAAAACTACACCACTATGTGGAGAGGGTAAGTTTGTGCTGATGTTTGTAACACCAAAAAATATTGGTCCTAGACCCACCTTATAGTATACCGATCGGCTCAGAATCACTTTTTATTTCGATTTAACGATGTCCGTGTGTCTGTCCATGCATTCTTGTGCGCACTCTACAGGTCGCAAATATTAAGATATTTTGATGAAATTTTGTACACCGACTTACGTCCGCCTATTGATTTTGGTTGAAATCGGTCCATGTTTAGACCTAGTGCCCATATAAGGGTCCCCTCAAAATTGGCTTCGTTACACGCTGAATGTCGCAAATACGAAGATATTTCAATGAAATTTGGTTCGTCGACGGACATGGTCCCAAGTAAAAAGCCTATTGATTCTAGATAGGATCGGTCCATATTTGGACCTATCGCCCATATGGGCTATATTTTCGATTTTCTCTTCTTTTATGATTTTATAGAAAATTTTGACACAAGTCTGTTTTAACCCATTCAAATTTCGGATACAAACATTAGTTCGCTTTAAATCAGACTGGTGTAGGGTATTATATAGTCGGCATGCCCGACTTTAAATTTTTTACTCTTTTTTATTACAAATTGTTTTATCTTGTAGTCTCTTTCAAATGCTCTTACATACAAATTTAATTGCTTTTTAAGACTATAGTTTTAAGGGATATTATAAAATAAGGGCTCAATTGGTTTATTTGAATAATAAATAAAAAATAAAATAAAAATAAAGTCCTAGCTTTCACGTAATTCAAAAATGAAGAACACAAAAATATATTGTTATATATAAACGTTTTTACTCGGAAAGGCAAAAATAATTTGAAATAAAAAACTCGGAATATAAATAATATACATACTGTAGGTGGCACCGATCCTTGTGTAATCATCTCTTCATCTGTACTTGGTAGCAAAGCTATCGGGAACTGCACTTTTTCAACAAATAAATTTTTATAGGAGGGCAGTATATCGGGTATGTTGCAGTTTCGGTCAAATAATAAAAGCATTTCTTCTCTGCCATAACGAAATTCAGGAAAAGTATTACGTGAAGATCCAGAACTGGGCATAATGACGCTATTATGTAAACTGCTTGCGTTAATATTGGTGCTTGAAGATGTTAATGACGAGTTGCTGTTATTGCTAGTATTAGAAGGAGCCATAACACTACCACCGCTTCCAAAACTACCTGCAGCAGTATTTGTTATTTGGCCACTGGAATTACTAGAATTAGAGACAGTGCTATCTGCTGACATATTACGCAACCACTCGGGACCAAACTTCATTGAATCTGTCATTTTTTTAATAAGCTTTGTTAAAAATGGAAGCCTTTTTTCGTATGTATGTTATACAAATTTTATATTGTTTTAATTATTTTTTTATTAGAAAAATTCAAAACTTCGATATAGCACAAATTTGACGTTATTCTGAAAGAGATAAAGAAATAAATTCATCACAAATATGTTCCCTTTTATTTATTTATATTACGAAAAGCCTTTACGGCCAAAATGTTAAAATATAGTTGCCTATTCCTACTTGTGACTCATTGTGACCGTCTTAAGCCTATTTTTAAGACTGAGAGTCATAACTTTTCATACAAAACAACAATAAAATTCAAAAAATTCAAATTTTATTTGTCAATTTTATGATTGTATCGATACCAGGTCTTAATTTTTTTGAAGATTTCAAACAAAAATTTGAATAAATATAATTTATTCAGACTTTGCAACAACAAATACATGGGAAATACAGTCATAACTAAGAGTCACAGACTTTTCGTAGGAATAGGCACCATAGTTTACAAATTCAAATATATTATACAAAATTTTGTATACTAAAGACTGCGTTTGAAAAAATTGCCCATCATATAATTCAAAAAATCTGCTGAACCAGTCATTCGATTTTAAAAATAAAAACTTTTTTATAACTGTGTTTTTATTAAGATTATTATAAAACCATATACATATGTATGTACAAATTTTTATTATCTTTATTTTACAAAATTTTATAATATTCCTGGCACCCCTTCCATCACCGCTTTTATGGTATTATTAGATATCTTTCGTGCTGCCTAATACCACTTTCTGCGGAAATCTTTAGCATCTGTGAAAAAATTTTTCAATTTCAGTAATTTTTTAAAAAATTATTGCAAAAAATGTGATGAACAATTTTTTTAAACAGTCTCCATATTTACAAAGAAAAAAGTACTTTTTTTGGCTTTTGGTAATTTTAATTTTGTTATATAGTATGGTTCGGAGTCTATGGGTCGTCAAATATTCAACCCCTTTCAATATATGTATGATATTAGTCAAAATGTATCTTATCCCCGTTCTGTTATACGGCTGCGAGATTTATGCAAACTGTGACAGTACTGACTTTGGCAAACTTAAAGTAGCTTACAACAACATTGCGAGATATGTTTTCAACAAAGGAAGCCGTGCAGATATATCCTCTTTTCATATCAGATTAATCAGATGAGTTTTGAAGACCTTCTTAAATTTAGAAGCCTTATTTCTTTACACAAAATAATTATATCAATGCAACCTGTCTACCTATATAGTAGAATACAATTTGCCAGATCAAATCGTGGGAATAATATAATCCAAAAAAATTTTAAAAGCCTTTTGTCACAACGCCAATTTTTTATTTACACCACTAGTCTTTGGAACCATCTTCCTAGCCGAATTCAAATCATAAACAACGCAAACAAGTTTAAAAATGAGCTAAAAAAATACTTCTGTTAAATATTAAATTTTTGTGCTAATTTTAAGGCCCGTTAACTTATCTCAATTTATACCCTGGTTAAGACCTCTACTAGCCTTAACCACTGGTAAACATATTTTTTGAGTAACTTATTTAAATTTTAACCAAGTATTTCTTCTAACCAATGCTAAAATTTAACCATAGAAATTTCTATGGTTAAGAAACTTAACCAAGGCTATTTTAGAACAATTCACCCTACATTCACCATATTTTAGTAAATTAAACTTGTGATGATGATTATTAAAAAAGATCTAAAGCGCAGCTTTAACCAAACTTTAAATAAGAATCGTTTATGATTAGTATAAGTATTTTCGATGTGCATTTCCCCACTTTACCAAAACTTATGTTACAAAAATTGAATCAGTACTTAAAATCGTGTACAAATTTTTGATATTTAGCTTATTTGCTATTTGCGATAGCTTACGGAAATTGGCCTCATGTAAGAAACTAGAAAAAATTTATCTTTTTATGAGTTCACGAATTACACACCTCTACAAAAGTAAAAGTCGCTGCTCTTAGAAGCTTGATACCTACTTTTAGTATTTTACTTGTTAATTCCAAATTCCGAATTCGACTCTCACCTTTCAAATTTGAAAAAATCGTGATTAAAAACGCGGAAAATAGCTTTTTACTTATTTTAAAATACTATACAAAACGCATCCAAATAGCTTAAGATTTTTGTTACGAAAGTAGTAAAGAACGTACTTTGTTCTCTAAAATACATAGGACAACATTTTTTTTAATTTGTGTACCGTTGTAGGAAAAAATTCTTTTGAAAACCACTCTCAGAAAAACAGTTATTCCATCAATTTTGGGTAACTTGCATTCAAGAATTTAGAATCAAATTCAGAATGAATCATGTATCAAAACTCAAAGATTTGCAGAATTTTGGTACAACATGAAGTACAAGACTACTTACTGAATTTAAATCTTAAATATAAAAAGAGCATAGAAAACACTTGCGAATTAACGAAATGTGAACCAATAATGTTTTAAATATTGTAAAAGTATGTGAGGAACCCATGGACAACCCACAGTTTTGACTCGTAATTACAAAAAGATACAAAATCACATAAATTGCGTTAATTTAATAATTTATCACAAAATTTCCAGTTTTTTTTTTGTAATTTTATGCGCGAATCTTTCCGTGGTTGTCTCGATCAGCACGAAATACTATTAATATTTCAAATAATCCACTTTTATTTTATAGACTTACCAAATGGATTTAATTAAATCACGCGTAGTATGCAAAAAGACACAATCATTTTATAGTATTTAGCAACCGCGAATCTTAAAAAAAACGACGTGTATTATTTTTTTTATGACCAAAAACACACAAAAAACCGCGAGAAAAACTTTTAATTTTCCCATATTGAAAAAGAAATTTTTTGTTATTAATTTTTGTTTTTCCTTTTGTTTTTATTCTGACATTTCATACTAAGGTTAACTACCCAGAGTTAAAATATTGATAAGTTATTATAGTTAAATTATCCTAGGGATAAATATTTAGTATTGGTTAGTTACCCATGGTTAAGTTGAAGTTAACTTCTCGAGATAAGTTAATGGGCCTAAATATTATTTTATAATCTAAATGTATTACATTTTAACTTAATGTTCTTTTATTTAATATGTATAATGTTTTATAAATTCACTAGCACTATAATTTATAAGATTTTCATCTTGTTGTGCTAGAACATCTAGTGAAAATAAATAAATAAATAAATAAATAAATAAATAAATAAATAAACAAATAAATAAATAAACAAATAAATAAATAAATAAATAAATAAATAAATAACTAAATAAATAAATAAATAAATAAATAAATAAATAAACAAATAAATAAATAAATAAATAAATAAATAAATAAATAAATAAATAAATAAATAAATAAATAAATAAATAAATAAATAAATAAATAAATAAATAAATAAATAAATAAATAAATAAATAAATAAATAAATAAATAAATAAATAAATAAATAAATAAATAAATAAATAAATAAATAAATAAATAAATAAATAAATAAATAAATAAATAAATAAATAAATAAATAAATAAATAAATAAATAAATAAATAAATAAATAAATAAATAAATAAATAAATAAATAAATAAATAAATAAATAAATAAATAAATAAATAAATAAATAAATAAATAAATAAATAAATAAATAAATAAATAAATAAATAAATAAATAAATAAATAAATAAATAAATAAATAAATAAATAAATAAATAAATAAATAAATAAATAAATAAATAAATAAATAAATAAATAAATAAATAAATAAATAAATAAATAAATAAATAAATAAATAAATAAATAAATAAATAAATAAATAAATAAATAAATAAATAAATAAATAAATAAATAAATAAATAAATAAATAAATAAATAAATAAATAAATAAATAAATAAATAAATAAATAAATAAATAAATAAATAAATAAATAAATAAATAAATAAATAAATAAATAAATAAATAAATAAATAAATAAATAAATAAATAAATAAATAAATAAATAAATAAATAAATAAATAAATAAATAAATAAATAAATAAATAAATAAATAAATAAATAAATAAATAAATAAATAAATAAATAAATAAATAAATAAATAAATAAATAAATAAATAAATAAATAAATAAATAAATAAATAAATAAATAAATAAATAAATAAATAAATAAATAAATAAATAAATAAATAAATAAATAAATAAATAAATAAATAAATAAATAAATAAATAAATAAATAAATAAATAAATAAATAAATAAATAAATAAATAAATAAATAAATAAATAAATAAATAAATAAATAAATAAATAAATAAATAAATAAATAAATAAATAAATAAATAAATAAATAAATAAATAAATAAATAAATAAATAAATAAATAAATAAATAAATAAATAAATAAATAAATAAATAAATAAATAAATAAATAAATAAATAAATAAATAAATAAATAAATAAATAAATAAATAAATAAATAAATAAATAAATAAATAAATAAATAAATAAATAAATAAATAAATAAATAAATAAATAAATAAATAAATAAATAAATAAATAAATAAATAAATAAATAAATAAATAAATAAATAAATAAATAAATAAATAAATAAATAAATAAATAAATAAATAAATAAATAAATAAATAAATAAATAAATAAATAAATAAATAAATAAATAAATAAATAAATAAATAAATAAATAAATAAATAAATAAATAAATAAATAAATAAATAAATAAATAAATAAATAAATAAATAAATAAATAAATAAATAAATAAATAAATAAATAAATAAATAAATAAATAAATAAATAAATAAATAAATAAATAAATAAATAAATAAATAAATAAATAAATAAATAAATAAATAAATAAATAAATAAATAAATAAATAAATAAATAAATAAATAAATAAATAAATAAATAAATAAATAAATAAATAAATAAATAAATAAATAAATAAATAAATAAATAAATAAATAAATAAATAAATAAATAAATAAATAAATAAATAAATAAATAAATAAATAAATAAATAAATAAATAAATAAATAAATAAATAAATAAATAAATAAATAAATAAATAAATAAATAAATAAATAAATAAATAAATAAATAAATAAATAAATAAATAAATAAATAAATAAATAAATAAATAAATAAATAAATAAATAAATAAATAAATAAATAAATAAATAAATAAATAAATAAATAAATAAATAAATAAATAAATAAATAAATAAATAAATAAATAAATAAATAAATAAATAAATAAATAAATAAATAAATAAATAAATAAATAAATAAATAAATAAATAAATAAATAAATAAATAAATAAATAAATAAATAAATAAATAAATAAATAAATAAATAAATAAATAAATAAATAAATAAATAAATAAATAAATAAATAAATAAATAAATAAATAAATAAATAAATAAATAAATAAATAAATAAATAAATAAATAAATAAATAAATAAATAAATAAATAAATAAATAAATAAATAAATAAATAAATAAATAAATAAATAAATAAATAAATAAATAAATAAATAAATAAATAAATAAATAAATAAATAAATAAATAAATAAATAAATAAATAAATAAATAAATAAATAAATAAATAAATAAATAAATAAATAAATAAATAAATAAATAAATAAATAAATAAATAAATAAATAAATAAATAAATAAATAAATAAATAAATAAATAAATAAATAAATAAATAAATAAATAAATAAATAAATAAATAAATAAATAAATAAATAAATAAATAAATAAATAAATAAATAAATAAATAAATAAATAAATAAATAAATAAATAAATAAATAAATAAATAAATAAATAAATAAATAAATAAATAAATAAATAAATAAATAAATAAATAAATAAATAAATAAATAAATAAATAAATAAATAAATAAATAAATAAATAAATAAATAAATAAATAAATAAATAAATAAATAAATAAATAAATAAATAAATAAATAAATAAATAAATAAATAAATAAATAAATAAATAAATAAATAAATAAATAAATAAATAAATAAATAAATAAATAAATAAATAAATAAATAAATAAATAAATAAATAAATAAATAAATAAATAAATAAATAAATAAATAAATAAATAAATAAATAAATAAATAAATAAATAAATAAATAAATAAATAAATAAATAAATAAATAAATAAATAAATAAATAAATAAATAAATAAATAAATAAATAAATAAATAAATAAATAAATAAATAAATAAATAAATAAATAAATAAATAAATAAATAAATAAATAAATAAATAAATAAATAAATAAATAAATAAATAAATAAATAAATAAATAAATAAATAAATAAATAAATAAATAAATAAATAAATAAATAAATAAATAAATAAATAAATAAATAAATAAATAAATAAATAAATAAATAAATAAATAAATAAATAAATAAATAAATAAATAAATAAATAAATAAATAAATAAATAAATAAATAAATAAATAAATAAATAAATAAATAAATAAATAAATAAATAAATAAATAAATAAATAAATAAATAAATAAATAAATAAATAAATAAATAAATAAATAAATAAATAAATAAATAAATAAATAAATAAATAAATAAATAAATAAATAAATAAATAAATAAATAAATAAATAAATAAATAAATAAATAAATAAATAAATAAATAAATAAATAAATAAATAAATAAATAAATAAATAAATAAATAAATAAATAAATAAATAAATAAATAAATAAATAAATAAATAAATAAATAAATAAATAAATAAATAAATAAATAAATAAATAAATAAATAAATAAATAAATAAATAAATAAATAAATAAATAAATAAATAAATAAATAAATAAATAAATAAATAAATAAATAAATAAATAAATAAATAAATAAATAAATAAATAAATAAATAAATAAATAAATAAATAAATAAATAAATAAATAAATAAATAAATAAATAAATAAATAAATAAATAAATAAATAAATAAATAAATAAATAAATAAATAAATAAATAAATAAATAAATAAATAAATAAATAAATAAATAAATAAATAAATAAATAAATAAATAAATAAATAAATAAATAAATAAATAAATAAATAAATAAATAAATAAATAAATAAATAAATAAATAAATAAATAAATAAATAAATAAATAAATAAATAAATAAATAAATAAATAAATAAATAAATAAATAAATAAATAAATAAATAAATAAATAAATAAATAAATAAATAAATAAATAAATAAATAAATAAATAAATAAATAAATAAATAAATAAATAAATAAATAAATAAATAAATAAATAAATAAATAAATAAATAAATAAATAAATAAATAAATAAATAAATAAATAAATAAATAAATAAATAAATAAATAAATAAATAAATAAATAAATAAATAAATAAATAAATAAATAAATAAATAAATAAATAAATAAATAAATAAATAAATAAATAAATAAATAAATAAATAAATAAATAAATAAATAAATAAATAAATAAATAAATAAATAAATAAATAAATAAATAAATAAATAAATAAATAAATAAATAAATAAATAAATAAATAAATAAATAAATAAATAAATAAATAAATAAATAAATAAATAAATAAATAAATAAATAAATAAATAAATAAATAAATAAATAAATAAATAAATAAATAAATAAATAAATAAATAAATAAATAAATAAATAAATAAATAAATAAATAAATAAATAAATAAATAAATAAATAAATAAATAAATAAATAAATAAATAAATAAATAAATAAATAAATAAATAAATAAATAAATAAATAAATAAATAAATAAATAAATAAATAAATAAATAAATAAATAAATAAATAAATAAATAAATAAATAAATAAATAAATAAATAAATAAATAAATAAATAAATAAATAAATAAATAAATAAATAAATAAATAAATAAATAAATAAATAAATAAATAAATAAATAAATAAATAAATAAATAAATAAATAAATAAATAAATAAATAAATAAATAAATAAATAAATAAATAAATAAATAAATAAATAAATAAATAAATAAATAAATAAATAAATAAATAAATAAATAAATAAATAAATAAATAAATAAATAAATAAATAAATAAATAAATAAATAAATAAATAAATAAATAAATAAATAAATAAATAAATAAATAAATAAATAAATAAATAAATAAATAAATAAATAAATAAATAAATAAATAAATAAATAAATAAATAAATAAATAAATAAATAAATAAATAAATAAATAAATAAATAAATAAATAAATAAATAAATAAATAAATAAATAAATAAATAAATAAATAAATAAATAAATAAATAAATAAATAAATAAATAAATAAATAAATAAATAAATAAATAAATAAATAAATAAATAAATAAATAAATAAATAAATAAATAAATAAATAAATAAATAAATAAATAAATAAATAAATAAATAAATAAATAAATAAATAAATAAATAAATAAATAAATAAATAAATAAATAAATAAATAAATAAATAAATAAATAAATAAATAAATAAATAAATAAATAAATAAATAAATAAATAAATAAATAAATAAATAAATAAATAAATAAATAAATAAATAAATAAATAAATAAATAAATAAATAAATAAATAAATAAATAAATAAATAAATAAATAAATAAATAAATAAATAAATAAATAAATAAATAAATAAATAAATAAATAAATAAATAAATAAATAAATAAATAAATAAATAAATAAATAAATAAATAAATAAATAAATAAATAAATAAATAAATAAATAAATAAATAAATAAATAAATAAATAAATAAATAAATAAATAAATAAATAAATAAATAAATAAATAAATAAATAAATAAATAAATAAATAAATAAATAAATAAATAAATAAATAAATAAATAAATAAATAAATAAATAAATAAATAAATAAATAAATAAATAAATAAATAAATAAATAAATAAATAAATAAATAAATAAATAAAATAAATAATAAATAAATAAATAAATAAATAAATAAATAAATAAATAAATAAATAAATAAATAAATAAATAAATAAATAAATAAATAAATAAATAAATAAATAAATAAATAAATAAATAAATAAATAAATAAAATAAATAAAAATCTAGGTAGGTTCTGTTCAGTTGAAATATGGCAATAATACAGAACAAATTAGCAAAAGTCAAAACCTATGTGGTTTGCAAGTTTTCACTTGTCAAAACGCAAGTATTATGAACAAGTTTTGTTTAAAACCCATGTCGTTTTTCAGTCTGAATACATATATTATTAGAATAAAATACTTGTAAAATCAATCTTTAGCATAATTTACTAATTATAATAGATTTGTTTTTTTTTTCGAATATTATATTTGTGTCTATAACTAATACGACTATCCGTACTTACGTGATACTATTTTTTGTAAACAAATAAAATTTAAACATTTGGGGTCGCCTTTGGACGAAATCTGTTTCCGTATATGGGCTTGCTCGGAACGCGAAATAGAGCAATTATCTTGAGTGGCATGCTCTCCCTTTACTAACAACCACGTAATTCATTTATTAGTATTTGTTGTTTTAATATTTTATTAATTTTAAAATTAAAGTTTCATAAATTCTATGCAAATATTTTTGTTTATATGTAAATGCATTTAAAAGAGAAAAGCCAAGAATTTTCAAGACTGGGCTGCATTTTTATAACTACTTAATTTTTAAGAAGCTAAATTTATACCTACTTAATATATTTATATAAAATTCGAAAAAACAAACCTAATAATTTATTAAAATGTATTTTATGGACCAAGCTTGATCAATAGAGCCACAGTGGACAACATTCTTTAAATATACTTACTGGCTAATTTCATAAGACGCAACGCCTTGCATTGCGCATTTTCTATACAATTTGTTTTTGTAACAACAACAATTTACATAGAAACCAACTCAATGCAGGGTGTTACTTTTTACAATATAGCCCACTTAAAGTTATGCATGTGTAGTTTTCAAAGAAAGTTAACTCTTTCACTACCCTAGTACACTACAGTGTACACTAGTGTCCCTTCAAAATAGATTTGTCATTACACCCCCCAGTTTTATTGGAAATGCTCTCAAATGAAAGAAATCGTTTTTTTTTTTTGGAAAACGTTAACCCGTGCCGAAAGTTGGACGAAAATTGGCCATTTTGGAAAAAGAGTGTATTACTATTGAAAATTCCCAAAATTCGAAATTTCGAAAAAAAAATTATTTTTTATTCCATTAATCATTTAATATAGTCAAAATGATTCAGCCATGGAATTTTGACTTCATCGGATAACCCACTTTAGCCTGGAATCCAAAATAACCCACGAATTTTATAAAAATGCAAATACGTCTTTTTTATAATTAATTTTAAAGATTTTTTAAAATGCCTAACTTGGAGATGTCGATTGCTATTTGTACCACATAATAGTTGATATTAAAGAAAAAAAATAAATTGAAAAAATGATAATTCGAGTTTGTGTTTGGAGCGACTGCTTCCAGGACATTTTACAAAAATTGCTCATTTTGTCAAAAATAAAACAAAATTTTTCTTTAATGATATCCGATGAAGTCAAAATTCCATGTCTGAATCATTTTGACTATATTAAATGAATAAATAGAATTAAAAATTATTTTTTTTCGAATTTTGGGAATTTTTAATAGTAATTAGGGTTTATCCCGGGAATCCCGCCCTTTTTTGAATCCCGCAATCCCGGGAATTTTATGCGGGATTTCCCGGGATTTTTTTTTAGTCTTTTACAATAGTTTTAGCTAGTTTTATTGCAATTTTAGAAGCTTTATTTAAATTTAAAGCATTGATTTTTTTAAATTAATTTAAATAAAGAATATTTAAAATTAAAAAATACGGTTTAAAATTTAATAAACTGAATTAAGCCAAATTGTTTTTGGATTCCAATTGAATTTGGTTCAGTTAAACCGAAAAATATTATATTAGCAATTACCAAATTTACAAACTAAAATACTTGTCCTTCGGGAATTTTTTTCTTCTTTAAGATGATGATATTTGTTCAAATAAAGCAATATTTATATAGGCTGTTTTAAACTACAAGATTATCGGAAAGATTTTGCAACCTTGCCTATGTTTTGCACGTGTACTGAAGTAAAATCGTACCGAAAATCTTATAGTGTAAACCAGCCTTATACAACATTTCAACATCATTATTTCAGTTCCAAATACCTCCAGTAAACTAGGGATTAAAGTTAAAGAATAGTAATTTTTTCGTATATTCAATTAACATAAGTATTTTGACTTTCTTTTACTTCAAATAACTTCATTTAAAGTTCAATTGCTATTCCTTTATTTTAAATATATTTTTTAAATATTATTAATTTTTAAAATAATAAATACATCAGATGCTTTTTCAAATAATTTTGAATTTTTTATATGCTAATTTAAAATGCAACTAAATATGAAAATTAAATAATTTCTTTTTAAGGAGTTGTGGCATAAAAAATTTCTATCCAAGAAAACTAATTAAAGTTATGAAACTATTTAATATTTTAGTGTCTACTTTTATAAAACAATTTAGGCGAATTTGCCTAAAAATTTCTGTGAAAAATGCTAAATTTTAAACTTTTTATAAAACTAATTCTAGACGGATACTTCTGAAAATCTGCATAGAAAAAAACAAAATATCTAGAAATAGAAATTTTTGGATTTAATGTATAAGAAATATTTAAGCAAAAAATTGAATTTAGTTCTGACTATAAAACTGGTCCGACACAAGTTTGCCCCCATTAACAATTCCAATATATCCTGAAAAAAGGGATCAAAATAATATAACCGTGTCTTTCACTTTTCTATATCAATTCGTTTAACAGCTTAAACCGCGAAATTAATATTTAGTTAATATATTACTAAGAGTTTTTTTTTTTATTAGGACGGCCTTCCATTTAAATATATTACATAAATAATAATTCACGATTTAGATTGTTAAACGAATTGACCTGGAAAAAGTGGAAGACATGGATATTTAGCCCTCCTTTCAGAACATTTTCTCATGGATACAACCAAAAGATAAACTTTGTCGAACGGTGTTTAACCAAAAAGTAGTTTTTCAAGTACAATACAGTAGACGCTCGCAAATTAGAGCTTTCAGTAATTCGAACGTCCAGAAATTAGAATCAATGTTTGCAATACATAAAACGCTCTGAAATTCGAATTTAAAATTCTAATTTCTGAGCGTTTTTTTTTTTTTTTTTGGTTATTTGAATACACAGGAAATCCCCAATTTATTTTTATTCTGTTTGAATAAAGTAAAACTAAAAAGGGGAATCACCAAATTATGTATGTTTTTCCCTATTTGTTTTTTTTTGTCGCATTTATGTACATTTTTGGCTAGTTTATTTGTGAAATTTGATACTCGTGTACATATTATTTGGCAGTCCCTATTAAATAGTGAAAGTGTATCATTTAAAATGTTAAATAAACGTAAAAAAAACACTTTATCATTGGAAACGAAACGAAAAAAAACGTCCAGAAATTAGAATAATTCAGAAATTAAAATTGCCTCAAAAACAAAGCGGTTCTAATAGCGAGCGTCTACTGTATATGTCGAATTTATATATTTTCTAACGAGCGGGAATTCCCGGGATCCCGGGAAATTCCGAAAAAAATACCGCTGTCCCGGGAAATGAAAAAGTCCGGGAAAAGAAAAACCCTAATAGTAATACACTTTTTTCCAAAATGGGCCATTTTCTTCCAACTTTCGGCACGGGTTACGTTTTTCAAAAAAAAACAAAAATCGATTTCTTCCATTTGGGACCATTTCAATAAAACTGGGGGGGTGTAATGAACGAAAATCGACAAATCGCTATTTTAAAGGACAGTCTGGTGTACACATCTTTAAGAGAATATATAAAATTTGATAATGCAAAAAAACTTTATTCATTTTGTAAATAAGTTTACTAAGATCTTAGCCTTCAAATAAAAATCATTATATATATAAGCAGTTCAACATGGCAATATAGTCGCGATATTTGGTAATGAAGTCTAATTTTTTAATATATCATAAACTCCGAGAAAAGGGGGTTTCGGTGTTTTTTGGCTATTCGAATGTTTAAGGGGTAAAAAGGGGATGAGAAGTTTCAAAAAATCTAATTTCGAACGTCAGTTTTGATGGATAAGAGGGGGAGGGGGGAACATTTGTTACATATTTTTTTCTAATTTGAGGACTCTTAACAAGAATCTGAAGTCAAAATAAGGATAAATCCGCAAACAAAAAGTCGGTAGTGAAAAAGTTAAAAAATATCTGAAAATCAATAACTTTTATTAAACTTTTATGTACCGAATCGCCCCATTGAACCACAATGGGAAAAATCCTTCAAATATATTTAACCTCATGCGTGTGTGGTTTTTAAAGAATTTTCAAAAATATCTGAAAATCAATTCAAACGATTTAGATTTATACGTAGGAAAAGTAAAAAGTTTTTTATTAAAATTTATTTTATGGACCGAGCTTGATCCATAGAACCACGCACAGTGGTTCCAAATCAAATAAAAATGGTAATAATTATGGATCTTCTAAACTACTGATCCAATCGAAAAAAAATGTTCACAAGAACTGAAGAGAAAGATCCAGGCTTTTAGAAAATTAGTATTTTTGACACCCTGTTTTATCACAGAGTGTGCTACAGGGTGTCAAAAATACTAATTTTCTAAAAGCCTGGATCTTTCTCTTCAGCTCTTGTGAACTGCTATAGTTTTTTAAAGTCAAGACTTTTAAGCGTGTCCTGAAAATGGCATTTTTTTGCAAAAAGGGGGGTTACTTCATTCACTTTTATATCCAAGTTTTTGGAAGCTTTTTAACATTTTTGGACATTTTCTAAAAGAATGAGCTTCGGAAATGCTTAATAGTCAAATTCAGAACATTTTTGAGCATGGACCCTACGCCCAGCATTGGTCGAAAATGATGAATTTTTGAACAAAATGATGATACCTTTGTAGCGAAAGCCGAAAATGCGCATTCTGCCTTGCTGGTCTTATCGAATTTTTTCAATAATTTTTATTCTTTGTAATTTACTTGTAAAAATTGTATCATCTTTCTTTGATTTGAAAATAATTTAAACAAAAAGTGATATTAATTTATGATCTTGAGTCAAACTAAAATAACATTAATTTACTTAAATAACAGATCAACTAAAAACATTTCCCCCATTCCACCAAAATTTAATGTTTCTGAATGTGGCAAAAAAAAGTCACGCCGCTTAGATAAATTTTTTTTAATTTTGAACATAAGCAAACAAGTTCCAAATGATTTGCCCCTAAATTTCCCGCCGCCCGCTCAAGAACATCGGTAGGGGAGCAAATTATGTGGAAAATGTCATATTTTTAAAAGCATTTTTTTTTTATTTGTAAAAAAAATATTTGAAAATTACTTATTTTTGTAAAATTTGATTTTTTTTTTATTAAATGGTAAACAATTGTCATACACTAAAAAAATTGTTTCGTTACTGTTAATAGTTATTTTTACATAAAAAGTTAAATTTATATGTAATATTTTAAAATAAAACGGATTCTAATTTTTTTTTTTGGTTTTTTATCGGGGTGTTTAATATTTGAAATATTTTTTAATATTTTTTTATATATTAACAAATAAGACTTATTTATCTATTCAACGATATATAAAATGTTTATATAATTTATTCCATCGAGTCAAACTAATGCAATCCATATGGACATCTCAGGTCAAAATTAAATAAGTATTCTATAACTTTTTTCATGTTTAGTCGACTGGCCCTTATTTGTAACGTTGTTCCGAATACCGCTCTCCGAGGCTTATGAGGTTACTTGAAAAACTATTCCAGAGAATTTCAGCTCAATCGAAGAATTTTTAAGCTATCCCTGGCCCTTCAGTTTTGAATGCGATTTTTGGCTTATTTTGAAAATACTGGCTCTAAATAACTGTATTTCTGGAAAATGTTAATAGAATCGTAATCTAGACTGAAACATCCAAAATCGGTTGGAAAATATTGAAGTAATTGTAATTCGCCCAGACCATTGTAGGGTTAAAATGGCATATAATTTTAATAATTTGGGTAATATCAATAATTTTTGTTTTTTAGCTAGCTCTAACATAATCTCTTTAAATTTTTTACTTAATCAGTTAAAGGATATTGTTTTCTGAAAATTTTGTGAAACCTAGACAACGTAAACCCTTTCTATACCAAGTTCAATTTTAAAAAATTTTAAAATTTCACTTTTGACCTTGATATAGAAAGGGTTAACGTTGTCGAAGTTTCACAAAAGTCTACGCCTGATAGTTAATTTGTTTAGACGTGTTACAATGAATACGGCATCAAAATCGCTTTGTGCTAAATGTTTCAATTCGGCAAAAAGAAACTTCATCGTCTGCCATATTTGCAGGGCCAAATACCATTTAATTTGTGCCAATATAAGTCATAAATTAATTGAATACTTCAATAATAATAAAAACATTGTGTATAATTGTAATGATTGTTTGGGTGTCTCATCAAATTTAATTGCACAGATCTTATCTCTCTCTAATGAAGTAAGAGAGCTTAAAACTCTTTAAA
The DNA here is from genome assembly GCA_949987735.1 of Leucophora obtusa. Taxonomy (NCBI): domain Eukaryota; kingdom Metazoa; phylum Arthropoda; class Insecta; order Diptera; family Anthomyiidae; genus Leucophora; species Leucophora obtusa. The sequence continues at coordinate 17,496,939 of OX465300.1, forward strand.
TCTTGAACTACGAGGTTTAAAGCAACAGTTTAGTGAGTTCTCAAAAAATAAAGATAAAGTGAAACCGCCAAAAAATAAACAAAAAGGAAAAAACAACATTAATGTACTTAATACTAATGCAATTGATGCTACTAGTGTTGTTGTTAAGCCAAGTACAAGTGCACTAGCTGCTGCTGCTATAACAAACAGCCAAACTCTTTTGTCTGCTGCTTCATCTGTAGCTTCATTACCTACTGAGTCTGATGCTCAAATGAATAATGCCATGTTTGATGACAACATACAACAATCACAGAAAACACATGATTGGGTTGAAGTGCATAGGCGTAGACGACGAAAGGGGCCTGTAGTATTTGCGGTTAATACTTCTAACGATCTGGAAGTTGTAATCAAAAAGAAATGGGTGCATCTTTCATCATTTAAGCCAACTGTTACGACTGATCAAATAATAAGTTATGTGGAAAAAAATGCTGGTATTGGTAAACAGCATATTGAGTGCTATTTATTAGTTAAAAGAGATACTGATCTTAAGCAACTCAAAAGAGTCAATTTTAAGCTCGGTGTTTCTCCCAGTGCTTATAATGAAATATTAAAACCTGATCTTTGGCCTTCAAATATTAAGGTTCGCCAATTTGTAAATTTTCCAAGGAAACCAGTGCCTGCGGAAAAACTTTAGACTCGGTGAAAACTGGCTTTCAAATGTATTACCAGAACTTATCTGGAATGCGAACAAAATCTAAAAGTATATATGATTTTTCTTCTCAATGTCAACATGATGTCATTGTCTTGGTGGAAACTTGGTTGAATGCTGATTTTTGTAATGCCGAATATTTTGATACTAATCTGTACAATATATATCGTAAGGATAGGAATGCTGAGCGTACTGGTCATTCTAAAGGTGGTGGTGTTTTAGTGGCCGTTAGAAGTCATTATAAATCTTTTCTTGTTAATATTGATGATAATAATGGTTTGCTTGATCAACTTATAGTATCAATTTCCGGCTTTAATGTTATACTGCATTTGTGTGTATCATATATTCCTGCTAATAATGTATAAATTAATATTTAGATTATTCTAAAATTGTAACATCATAGTCTGTAAGGACTTTTGTATCCATAGACTGAATAAATGAAATGAAAAAATTAATGAGTGCGTTTACCAGACGCTCAACTGTTGCTAATCCGCTACTCAACAATCTGGTGAACGATTTGATTAGCTACCGCTAAGTCAACATGTTGTGGTAGCGCTACTTTCTTTTGGTAGCGTAAAAATTTTACGCTACACTCATAAAAAAAAGCCCGTACAAATAGTTAAAAATTCTGCTAAAATAACAGGAAATAGTACCTGAATTTGCGCAAGCAGAAATTTCAATGATGTTGAGAATCATGGTCTGCTAAATTTAGGTGACCTAAATTTTAGGTAAAAAAGTTAGTTCAAATACAATAATTTATGAGGAATGTTGTTTAATGGAAATGAAAATTACGCAACTGAAATCAGCACATGTTTTCTGCTAAATTTTAGTTGGTTATAAACAGGTCAAAAATTCAGTTAACATTAAAAAATTTAGAAGAATTTTCGTTTAATAGAAATGAAATCTGCAAAACATGCTGCTAAAATTACAATCACTTTTTGTTATTAATTGAATAAAAACAAATTAATGTAAATATTGTTAATTTTATTTTCAAATAAATTACACAATCCAAAAACACTATTTGCACTTTTATTTTCTTGCCAATATGTTAAACTTCCGCTGGAGTTGTATTATTTGGTTCCTTTTTTTCGTCTACCTGCGGGTCGAATTTAGATGAAAATGTTAAAGGGCTTAAATAAAAGAAAAAAAAATAACATATTTAATAGTATTCCCTTAAATATAGTTTATATTATAAAACAAACCTCTATTATTTTTAACAAATATTTTTTTTATTTTAAAACAAAAACAAAAGTAGCATCGTTCACCAGATTAAGGTAATCATAAAGCGCTACATATCACACAAGCTGGCTTACTTTACCCAGGGCATGGCCGCATTGTAATGGCACACAAGCCAATATACTTCGTAAGTACACACAAGTATAGCAGCATGTAAGTTAGACAAAATTTTTGAAAAATTTCAAATGTTTTTAGTTTCATATACAAATGTTATACACAAGTATCCCATATCGTAAGTACACACAATGTGAAGTACACGAAATCGATTACACGTTTTTCTAAAGGGTAAATATATTTTTGTGTGTGGCATTTTACCTGAAAAAAAACTTTATTATAAAATAGAACTTAAATATGTGTAGGTACTATAAAATCGTACTCACTTTCGTAACTCAGAGAAAAAGGTGACAGAAATTAATTCTCGGGGACAAGTTAAAATAATTTTTATAAAATTTTTCAACTTTCTGTTTGTGAGCAATAACACCGGAAAACGTTCATTTAAAATTACATCTATAAAAAATGTGTTAGTGGATGACAACATATTGTATACTATGTGTTTCTCTTTCTAGTGTAGTGTTATATTACCAAGAGAGCTTCCAAACAGAATAGAATTAATTCTATAGAATTTTTTTAGTTTTAAAGTATGAATTCTTAAATAGAATTTCATATTTAAAAATAATAAAAAATATGCAATGTGTAAAATATGCAGAAATAGGCAATAAAAATCATAAAATATGCAATAAAATATGCACTTAAAAGCAAAATATGCAAAAATATGCATTTATAACAAAATATGCAAAAATATGCAACAACAAATCGATGCCATTTTTTTGAAAATTCTTTGATTCCGAAAAATATTTGGTCAAAATCATTTTTGGGCCACTGACTACAAACATGCATTTGCATGAAAGTCCTTCCCCTGTTTATTACAAACTGTGGAAAAATCAGGTAGGTCAGAAGATATGAAAAAATTAATTAATATCTGAAAATCAATTCAACAAACGACTTACATATGTACGTACGTAGAACAAGTAAACAGCTTTTTATTCAAATTTATGCTACGGATCGAGCTTGATCCGTAGAACCGCAGTGGCTAAATTCTTTTAAAGATACTTAAACTCATGCATATATGGTTTTCAAAGAAATTTTAAAAATATCTGAAAACCAATTCAGATAAAGGACTTATATACACTTAATAGTATATTTAGACTGGGCAAAAACTAGTAGTTTTTGGTAATTTTTAGGTTTTGAGTCGAAAACTATAAAATTAATTTAGTTTTTCCATACAATTTCATACAAACTGAAAACCAGATTCTACCTGGTTTTTGCCAAAAACCAAGTAAAAATATCTGAAATTTGTATTTTTGATACACCCGATTTCTTTTATAACTAATTTTCGATATACCCTGTTACAACGAATATAGAATTAAAGCAAGTGTCAAAAATATATTTTTTAATTTTTTTTAAATATTTCAGTTTTAGTTTAAAATTGTGTGTTGTTATACATTTTTAAATGTGTTAATAATTTTTTTAATTTAATTTAACCATAAAAACATAAAGAAAAGTGTTTAATAAAAAAGTAATGTGACAAAGAAAAACTAAAAATCCAGTGTAAATGAATTGGCTTTTGTAATTTAGTTTTGTACAAAAACCACCTGGATTTTGCTCAGTCTAAATTCAGTATTAGTCTCTTTTTATGCGGATTTGAAGTTATGCGGTTTTAAAATCGACTTGTGTTGAGTTTTTTACAACTTTTATAACACTTTTTATTTAATATAAAATAAAATAAAAAAAATGGCTTATTTTTTAAAGGTTTTCTTAAAATAAATTGATAAAACCAAGAAAAAAGACATTTTTCATTAGAGTTTGCTAAAAACCGAAAAATCTGAAAACCGCGGTTTCGGTTTTTCAAAATTATAAAAACCGTGGTTTCGGTTAATTTTCGGTTTTCTTGTGCTAATAATAAAATTGTTTTAAAATAATTAAATAAGTATACAGTAAAACTCGCTTAAGACGACCTCTGGGGGACCTGAAAAATTAGTTCGTTATAAGCGAGGTTCGTATTAAAGGGATTAAAAGAAATTAAAATTTTTCTAATTATTCACAAAATATTATTAAAATTCCCTAGAGCAATTTAATAAATTTGGCAATTCCTTTATTTGGTTTCCTAAATAAATTGTTTGCAATATAATTAAGAAAAAATGTCTGAGTGTTCGGTATAAAATTTGTCAAAATACAAAGAGATTATAGAAAAAATTGTCAAATTTTGTAAAGTTCGTATTAAAAATGGAAAATTGTATGAAACTTTGTTTATGGGACCGGACCATAAGAAATAGTTCGTTTTAACCGAGGGTTCGTCTAAAGCGAGTTCGTATTAACAGATGTTTTTTATATTGAAATTGTTGCCAAAACATCGGGACTTAATTCAGTTCGTATTAATCGAGAATTCGTCTTATCCGGGATCGTATTAAACGAGTTCTACTTTATAAAGTAAATGGTTTAAAACACACCTTATTACTTAAAATTCAATTGAATTTCTTACTCAAATATATGCAATAACGCCGTGTCGAGGGCTTTGCGGGAGAAAAAAAACGCGGAAAACTATTATGAATTAAATTGTTGTATTCTTTAGTCCGCAACTATATCTGTATTTTCAAGAGTATAAATTTAAATTTTAGCAATTTATTTAAAACAATATAAAGATAAAATTTCATAGACTTCGCGGACTACGAAAAAGGACTTTTTGAAAAATACACGGTTAAAATCTGAACTGAATATGCGAAACTCAATATCTCTTAAACCACTTGACTTTTTGGTGCAATTTTTTTTCTAAAATTATAAGCCTCAGTTTATGTTATCCGTAATAATAAAAATAAAAAATTCTTTAAAGTAATATTAAGTGGAGAAAATTTTAATTACAATTAAAGCACATTAAGTTGTTTTTCACGTGGAAAAATTTCACTCGAACTTTAAATGCCTCAAATTGCAATTTAATTTAAACAAATGAACAATTTTTTTTAATTTTATAACAAAAACACAATCAAAATAAATACAAAATGTCATTTTTTCCCAAGAAAAATAATAGTCTTTTACATTAAATTTGTGTAAAAACAAACTCTACACAATTTTCACGTGAAACTGATTGTCGTGAAAAATAATTTCTTTATATGGAGTATAACAGTTTTTTCACGTGAAATCGAAACAACTTACGGTGCTTAAATACAAAAGTTTGTAAAATAGGAGCTGAGCTCTTTTTGAAATTCAAGATTCAATAATATCCCAGCCGACATTTTTCTGAGCGTTCAGAAATTTTGACTCGTACAAAACTCAAATTTTGGAGTTATAAATGAAGCATATTAGGCTGCATTCACACCTAATTCTTAAACACGTGTTTAGCTAAAACACGTATTTTAGCTCTTTATTCTACTACAACTTTTGTAATAGAACTTACGGTGCTTAAATACAAAATGTTGTAAAATAGGAGCTGAGCTCTTTTTGAAATTCAAGACCAATAATATCCCAGCCGACATTTTTCTGAGCATTCAGAAATTTTGACTTGTACAAAACTCAAATTTTGGAGTTATAAATGAAGCATATTAGGCTGCATTCACACCTAATTCTTAAACACGTGTTTAGCTAAAACACGTATTTTAGCTCTTTATTCTACTACAAATTTTGTAATAGAACTTACGGTGCTTAAATACAAAATTTTGTAAAATAGGAGCTAAGCTCTTTTTGAAATTCAAGATCCAATAATATCCCAGCCGACATTTTTCTGAGCGTTCAGAAATTTTGACTCGTACAAAACTCAAATTTTGGAGTTATAAATGAAGCATATTAGGCTGCATTCACACCTAATTCTTAAACACGTGTTTAGCTAAAACACTTATTTTAGCTCTTTATTCTACTACAACAGTTCTTTATACTTTTACACTCGTTTTAGCAAAACACGTGTTTAAGATTTAGGTGTGAATGCCGTTTTAGACTCGTATTTATGAGTTCATTAAAAATTTTTTCAGAGTGCTCAAAATTTTGGATTTATAAATGAAACATTAGACTCGTATTAATGAGTGCATTAAAATTTTTCATTATTGAAAAATTAATAATAAACTACTTGTAATCGCTCCGAAAATTATAAATTTTCCAATAATTCTCATAATTCGGAGTCCGCATCAGAAGGTGTTAGGGCTCTTTTATGAATCTCTTCTCATTTAAATTGTACACAGAAAAAATAGTAGGCACCAACAATGGAATTTGTAAAAGCAATCACATTTTCTTTTAAATTGAAATTTTATTCCCAACAATTTTTTGTTTGAAATATTTGTAACTCGTTTGTAAATTGTTATCTTTCATATAAAAATTGTTTAAAAATAGAAATTCAAAGTTACAAAAAAGAAACGAAATTTTTTTTGCATTTACAAATTTCTTTATTGGTGTATTTTTAAAGAGTTTTTTGTGTTTACAAATTTGGTATGAGAAAGGTGTTTAAAAATTTAATTAGAATTTTGTAAATTCTTTCTGTGTATACTCCGATTAAATTATTTTAATTGGTTAAAGTATTTAAGAAAAACCGACATCTTTTTGTCGGTTTTCGGTTTCGGTTTTGAGGCTTGAAAAACCGCGGTTTCGGTTTCGAATAAAACCGAACAGCAAACTCTAGTTTTCATTAAAAACAAAAATGGTAATTTTAGATCGCATAGAAAATTGTGATAGGTATGCCTCTATTGGAAAATATTGTAAACTTGGAGAGTCTTCAATAAGCGCAATTAAAATGAATGAGTCTCAAACAAGAAAAATCTGTAATTTCTGGCTCACAACCAGTGTTGCCAAAACTTATTTAGGAAAAAATGCTAGATTTTTGTGATAAAAACGCTAAAAAGTGCTAAAATATAAAAAATATGCCAGAAAAAATATGCTAAAAAAATTTTATAAGAAATGTTGCAATTTGTTAAAAAAAATATGTTAGTGACTTTTTACAATTAAATTGAAAATAAGTGACCTACACTCAGATAAAAAAGTTAGTAAAAAAATGTGTAAACAGTTTCCAATCGAACTTTACTATTTTTATACAATTTTTTTTTAGTAATCATTTTTGCTATTCTCTTATTACAAATTACGAATTTTTTTACTAATTCTCGCTGCTGATTTTAGCAAAACATTTTACTATTTTTTCAAAACCGAGTGCTAAATTTAGCAGAAAAATATACTAATTAAAATTTTTTTTTTTATTTTTTACAATTTTTGTTTAGTTTATATTTCTTACTATTGATATATTCTTAGTTTGGAAATAACACTCTGAAAATTTTATTGTATATCCAATGCATAAAAAGGTCATAACTGGAGAACCGAGGTAATTATACATTTTTTATTAAATTAAATTTGATTTTAATTTTTTTTTTTAGATTTTACAGTTTATTTTTTTACAGTTATTTTTTAGTACACTTTCTTTAATTTCAGCAGATTAATTTTAAATTGCAGTTTACAACAATTTACTAAAAGTTAGTACTAATTATTTCTACCAGTTTCATTATTGATATTAAACAAATTCTTTAACTGATTTTAGCAAATAGATTTTGAATTGCAGTTTACAACAATTTTGCTCAAATTTAGTAGCGGCAACTAATTTCTCCTACTAATTTTATTGTATTACAAATCAGTAGGCATGTGTTGCTTAAGTTAGCAAAAAATATCGCTGGGCTCAAAATATTTAAATTTCCCGTAATAACAAAAAAAATTTCCGTAGGCATTACAGACTTTTTTGATGTACATCAAATTAATTTTATGATTTATAAGGCATTCGGCGCTGTTCTCAAATCCGAATCCACATAAAGAAATTCTAAAGTGGAACATTCCGAACATTTTTGCTGGTTTGTGATTCACATCCACAAATATTTTTGTGAAATATTCCGTGTATAAAAAGCTGGGTGGAAGTAAAAAAGAATGCACTTTTTTCTATGAAATATTTATAAAATTATTAAAAAAAAACATTTGTGAACAAAATTTTGAAATGTTTTTTTTTTTGTATTTTCACAAAAATATTGAAATTTGTAGAACATTTAATACATAAAAAGAGTATTTTAAAATCTGTATAAATTTTAACATTTTCTTTCGGATTATAAAAAAAGAGGAAGAAGAAGAAAAAATGATTTAATCAAAATTTCAAATTTATTTTCACAACTTTTTGTTTATATTTACATCAGCTGTGTTACCAAAGTTTACCCGAAGAAAAAGTCTGGGTAAATTTTGGTAAAAAGAGAAACACTAATACACTCTCATTAGCGCTCTCATTTACCCAATTTTCGAGTACGGGAACGCTTTTGGGTAAATTTCGGTAACTTTGGGTACGTACGGGAACGCACTTAATATGTGAATACCAAAACAGAAAATTTCCGAATATTTTAATTCCATGTGCTTTTAGAAATCCATTCTAAATCAAAACCCTCTAAACTCAGAACAGCAGTGATTTTCTGTTTCCCGTTTTCAAATTTCTGCATCTTTGGGCTTATCTGCATGAAATTATTTTAAAAAATAATTTTGCGGTCAATCTTAATACTTTTTGTGGTGTTGGTTTACATTGAGGGTACTCACAGTTTGTGCTAATGCTAATTTAGTACTTATTATTGAACGAACTGTGAATTCCGTCATTGGAAGATTTTTGGTATGATTTAATTTAAAAGTGTACAGGTGTTACACTTAAAAAAAAATTAAAATACACTGCAAGTAATAATTAATTTGTTTTTTGTCGATCAGTTTGTTGCTATTTATTAATAAATAGTCAAGCTCGAGGTCAGTTTTAAATAAGATTTTTATCCTAAATATTTCGATATCCCCTGAAGAGCATCTTCTGGAAATACGATGCTGTCTAGAGGTTAGCGAAATATCGAGGATAAAAATAAAGGAATAATTTTATTTAAAACTGACTTCGAGCTTGATTACATTATAATGTACGTCGACCTTATCAACTCGTCACTGATTTGAAATTTAACCAAAATAACATGAGATCAGTAGAGTGTCTTGTGATCGTCAACGCTGCAGAGAATGTGTTGGAAGTTAGAAGTTAAAAAAAGGCTAAATTTTAGTCTCAAAAATTGTGTGATGAATCAAATTCAAAAACTCAAAGGATTTTATGTAGACATTAGTGATAGAAAAAATATAAAATTAAAATTTTAAAAATTTTAACCCGCTTGGGACCGGCAGCATGTTAGTGTTTGAACGTTAACTTCAAATATCTCCGCTAGGGGGTGCTGCAAAGCCATAAAAGTAATAAACAGGGCAAGGACTTTCATGCACTAAAAAATCGAAAATATGCGCTTAAAATATGCACTATAAAATAGAAAATATGCACTTAAATATGCATTTATAACGAAATATGCACTTAAAATATGCACTATAAAATAGAAAATATGCACTTAAATATGCATTTATAACGAAATATGCACTAAAACCAAAAAATATGCAATTAAAAATAAATGTTTTTTTTTTAATTGTATTTATTAAAAACTAACATAAACGTAAAAATTCAGGTATCGGTTACAATAAGCTTGTTCGTTTAGATACTACAAGTAACTATATTTACTACAGCTCGAAAAATTCAATACAAAAAGTAAACAAAACTTTGCAATTGTAGTAAAAGTAGTAAGAAATTCGAGTAAACGAACACACTAAATATGTCTTCAAATACACATAGTGAAATATATTTTTAGAAAATTCAGTGAAAATAAAAAGAAATACAGTCGATTGTAAATATTAAGGGTGTGTGGCATTTTACCTGAAAAAACTTTATTATAAAATAGAACTTAAATACGTGTACTATAAAATCGTACTCACTTTCGTAACTCAGAGAAAAAAGTGGCAGAAATTAATGCTCGGCGACAAGTTTCCTTAAAATAATTTTTATAAAATTTTTCAATTTAAAATTACATCTATAAAAAATGTGTTAGTGGATGACAACATATTGTATACTATGTGTTTCTCTTTCTAGTGTAGTGTTGTATTACCAACAGAGCTTCCAAATAATTAATTCTTTAGAATTTTTTTTTAGTTTTAAAATATGAATTTATAAATCGAATTTCATATTTAAAAATATTTAAAAAATATGCAATAATGTGCAAAAATATGCAATAAAAATCATAAGATATGCAAAAATATGCAACAACAAATCGATGCCATTTTTTGCAAATTCTTTGATTCGGAAAAGTATTTGGTCAAAATTATTTTTGGGCCACTTACTACAAACTTGCATTTGCATGAAAGTAATATTCCCTGGTAATAAACAATATTTCTGGGGCATTAAAATTCCCGTGTCAAAAGGTTAATAAAAATAGTCAATAGTCAAAAGTAATAATATATCAAAAAGCATTCATGTTTATGATCATTCACGAACATATGTACATTAAACCTGTATGAATCCATATACATACAGAGTACAAAGAAAAAAGTTGGACAATATATAAAATAAAATTAACAACCATGTTATTTGAATTTCTTTTTAAAACAACATAAGCACATTGTACGTACAATCAGAGACTATTAATTATAGAGACAGAAAATCAAAACTTACACTACTCACCGGTAGAGGGCGCTGAAATTTGTATCACTTGAGCCTATATTTAAAAACTTAAAAACTGCTGAAAACTGTTCAAAATAAGGAAAAAAAACAACGCGGAATACATTCAAATAATAAAATTTGAGATATCCGTTTGTTTCTTTGCTTTTTATACCCTACACCACTATGTGGTCAGGGTATTATAAGTTTGTGCTGATGTTTGTAACACCAAAAAATATTGGTCGTAGACCCACCTTATAGTATACCGATCGGTTCAGAATTTTTTTTTATTTCGATTTAACGATGTCCGTCTGTCCGTCCGTCTGTCTGTCTGTCCATGCAATCTTGTGCGCACTCTACAGGTCGCAACTATTAAGATATTTTGATGAAATTTGGTACGCAGACCTATGTTGGCCCAAGGACGAACAAGTTTGATTTTTTTCAACATCGGTCCATGTTTAGACCTAGTGCCCATATAAGGGTCCTACCAAAATTATACTTTTTATATGCTGCAGGTCGTAAATATTAAGATATTTTGATGAAATTTGGTACACAGACCTATATTGGCCCAATACTGCACCCTATTGATTTTGGTGAACATCGGTCCATGTTTAGACCTAGTGCCCATATAAGGGTCCTATCAAAATTATACTGTTTATACGCTGAAGGTCGTAAATATTAAGATATTTTGACGAAATTTGGTACACAGACCTATATTGGCTCAGTAACGCAGCCTATTGATTTTGGTGAACATCGGTCCATGTTTAGACCTAGTGCCCATATAAGGGTCCTACCAAAATTATACTGTTTATATGCTGCAGGTCGTAAATATTAAGATATTTTGATGAAATTTGGTACACAGACCTATATTGGCCCAATAATGCAGCCTATTGATTTTGGTGAACATCGGTCCATGTTTAGACCTAGTGCCCATATAAGGGTCCTATCAAAATTATACTGTTTATACGCTGCAGGTCGTAAATATTAAGATATTTTGATGAAATTTGGTACACAGACCTACATTGGGCCAATAACGCAGCCTATTGATTTTGGTGAACATCGGTCCATGTTTAGACCTAGTGCCCATATAAGGGTCCTACCAAAATTATAATGTTTATACGCTGCAGGTCGCAAATATTAAGATATTTTGATGAAATTTGATACACAGACCTATATTGGCCCAATAACGCAGCCTATTGATTTTGGTGAACATCGTTCTATGTTTAGACCTAGTGCCCATATAAGGGTCCTACCAAAAGTATACTGTTTATACGCTGCAGGTCGCAAATATTAAGATATTTTGATGAAATTTGGTACATAGACCTATGTTGGCCCAAGGACGAAGCCTATTGATTTTGGTGAACATCGGTCCATGTTTAGAACTAGTGCCCATATAAGGGTCCCCCCAAAATTATATTGTTTATACGCTGCAGGTCGCAAATATTAAGCTATTTTGATGAAATTTGGTACATAGACCTATGTTGGCCCAAGGACGAAGCCTATTGATTTTGGTGAACATCGGTCCATGTTCAGAACTAGTGCCCATATAAGGGTCCCCCCAAAATTGGCTTGGTTACAAACTGCAGGTCGCAAATATTAAGATATTTTAATGAAATTTGGTGCGCTGACTCACATTATAGAAAATTTTGACATAAGCCCCATTTTAACCCATTCGAATTTCGGATCCAAACAATACACCAGACTGGTGTAGGGTATTGTATAGTCGGCATGCCCGACTTTAACCTTTTTACTCGTTTTTATTTAAATTTAAATAAAAAAGAAAATCAGTAATTTTTTTTAATAAAGTGCCATCGATAAAAACGTCGTTATCGAGTGATAACGATGTTTTTATAACTTATTTTTTTGGTGATGCCATACCCCTGCGTAAAATTAACAGTAATTTTATGCTTTTCAATACTTTCTTTCGTTTTTTGTCTTTTAAATTGATTACAGCTCGTTTCATTTTAATATATAATGTTTCCTACTTTTGTCTTTGTGCACTTTATGTAGATTTTATAATAATTTTATTGATTTTTTGTTTTTTGTATGTTCTGTATGAATACAAGTATTATTTTGTGTTAAAAGCAGAGTTCGTATTTGCACACCACGAAGTATTCATTTTTATTGTTTCTTGTATCAAAGTACACGAAAGAAAAACTACGAATATGTTTTTTATTTATGTTCATTTCTTTTACATTACATATCTCATTTTCATGATGGTGTTAGTGAGTGGGTGGTGGCTATGTTTATTTTCATGATTTGAAAAAAGAAACGTAAACTATTTGCTCTCGTTTTGAATATGAAACGAAGAAGCTTCTTTCTTGTTTTTCATGAAAAGAAAGAAATAAGAATTAAAAATTATAATGAAGGTTCAAACGATACTCTTCTTTCATCATCTCATGAAAGAAATGTGAATGAGAAAAAAATTAAACATTCAAAAGATACTTCTCATGAGACTTCTCGTGATTTACATTTTTATTTTTCACAATTCTTTGAAGAAACCTTCGCGAAGGAAATATTTGATATTTTTATTACAGTAAATTTTAAAATAACACGCAAAGCAACAACGAAAATGATTTTATTGCAAAAAAATTTACAAAATTTTATAGCATTTTCGATTGCATTTGAAGATACTGCACTCAATAAAAAACGTCAGTAATGGGTACTGGACACGTTGCTCTTATTATGGGAAATTTAATTACTTTGAGACTTGCGGTATTTTTTTTTGCTAATTTTACCAACGCATATGCACTGTTTTGTAGTACAAATTTAGCCTACTTAAATTTAGCCTACCTAAATTTAGCAGACCATGATTCTCAACTTCATTGAAAATTATCCAAGCGCAAATACAGGTACTATTTTCTGTTACTTTGCAAAATTTTTAACTATTTGTAAGCGCGTCTTTCTATGGGTGTGTATATGCTATGCCTCTTGCAGTATTTAGCAAAGGGTTCATAAGTACATTGGTGTTTCTGTTTTATTGAATAACATCACAGGTAGAAAATGCCGAACACAAATTATACCAGATATGAATCAGCTGATTTGGGCAATATGGCAGACAGAAAATGAGCAAAACAAAACGCAAAAATTTAAGAATAACACAAAAGATAAAGCACAATAATCAAAAAGAGACTGATATATACAAAAAATGCGCAATACAAAATGTATGGAGATTTTATATTGTTATATCCCTCTTTACTTGACTTCCATGTAAACAAAACCATACAGTTCGAGAATACTTTTTTGACACCTGTCATTAGTTTCACATCTGGTATTAATCTGTGATGCCGACGTTACAAAAACGATTGTACTGGGAGAGCATGGTTTTTGTCATTAGTCAACTAATGCTAATGAAATTTGAAACATGTAAGTATTGTGAACGAGGATAAGAGTTTTGGGCTTTTTAAATAAGAGTCTTCATCGGCTTTCCTTATTATAAGAAAAAAATCTCAAAATATTTATATTTTTGATTAACTGCTAAGCAGATGACATAAATCAGCCTAAAAATGCACGCACGCTACAGGTTGGAAATGTTAAGATATTTTGATATTTTATCATCCCAGGGACGAATCACATTGAATTTGGTTGAAATCAGTCAATATTGGTTGAAATCGGATATTTTAATGTAATTTGGTTCATCGACTTATACTGTATCTGCCCAACTTCGAAACCTATTGATTATGGTTAAAATCGTTCAGTGTTTAGATCTAGTGTCCATATAAAGGTTTCTCCCAAAATTTACTTTCTCGCACGCTACAGGTCTCAAATATAAATAAATTTTAATGAAATTAGGTACGCTGATTCACATGGGCCTACGGACAAAACTTATTGATTTGTTTTAGAATTGGTCAATTTTTAGATCTAGTGCTTGTAAAAAGGTCCCCCCAAAATTTGAATATCTGCACTCTACAGTTCGCAAATATTAAGATATTTTAATGAAATTTTGTACACCGACTTAGATTGTCCCAAAGAAGAAGGCTATGTATTACGATTAAAATCGGTCCACGGATACACCTAGTACCCATATAAAGGTCAGCCAAAAATTGATTTTTCGCATGCTACAGTTCGCAAATAGGAAGATATTTTAATGAAATTTGGTACGTTGATACAGATGGGGCCAAGGCAAAGCCTGTTGATTTTAGATATTATCGGTCCATATTTGAACCTATCTCCCATATGGACTATATTTCCGATTTTCTCTTAAATACATCTAACATTAGATAAAATCAAAATTTCTTACCGTTTTTCTAACCTTTTATCATTTTATAGACAAATTTTTACACAAGTCCATTTCAAGCCATTCGAATTTCAGATCAAAACATTAGTTGGCTTTCAACCAGACTGTTGTAGGATATCATATATTCGGGCATGACGACTTTACGATACCCTACACTAGCCTGGTTGAAAGCCAATTGGCTTCGTCCTTGGGCCGTTATAAGTCTGTGTACCATATTTTATCAAAGTATCTTAATATTTGCGACCTTTGGCTTGCGAATATGCTCATTTTTAGGGGACCTTAATACGGGCACTAGGTCTAAACATGGACCTATTTTAACCAAAATGAAATGGGTTTGTCCCTGGGCCAAAATAAGTCATAAAATCAGTAGGCTTTATTCATCAGCCCAGTTAAATCCGTGTACCAAATTTCATTAAAATATCTTCGTATTTGCGACCTGTAGTGTACAAACAATTCAATTTTGGGGCACCCTTTATATAGGCACTAGGTCTAACCATGCACCGATTTTAACCAAAATCAAATAGGGTTGTCCCTGGGCCAAAATAAGTGAGTGTACCAAATTTTGTAAAAATATCTTAATATTTGCGATTTGTATCGTGCGCACAAGAATATATGATTGGACAGACGGACGGACGGACAGTCAGACGTATATCGTTACATCGAAACAAAATGTTATTCTGAATCAATCGGTATACTCAAAGATGGGTCTAGTTCCAATAGGTTTTGGAATTACAAACATAAGCACAAACTTATTATACCCTGTCCAAATAATGGTGCAGGGTATAATTAATAAAACTCATTATAATCATAAAGCACTACTTAAAACATATTTTGGAATTTCCGCAAGCTCGAAATCCATTTTAGACCTATGGTTTCTAGGGCAAAGTTGCTTAGAATTCTTCGTAGAATAATTTCCCCCCTACGATTTCTTGTCACAAAAATTGACCCGCCCTAATGTACGTACTACGCAGTTAAATACATAGATAGTTCTTACATGCATATGGTACATTGCTTCATTGTTATATGAATAGAGTAGATTCCTTCATTTCTCAGTGACATCCTAGCAAAACCTTGGTAATATATGGGTACTACTATGCACATTACCTGGTAATATATCAAACCGCTTATCCTTGCATTACCTTGGACCCTTACACCTTACCCTTGCATTACTTTTAATACCAAATTCATACCTTTGTATGTTTTATTGGTATAAATAACTTGTTTTTCTAAAAAAAAATTAGAAATTAAATTTTTTGTTAAAAACCCGTGAATTTAAAATTGATATTCAGTTTAAAAAATTAAAATTTAAACAAAATGTTTTTAAAAACTCCTTACCTGTGCAGAATAACATATTACTAGGTAAGGAGTTACCTCGATGGACATGCCCTTGTTAAAATTATAGCTTTGGTAATAGAAAAAAGCTTTTTACATCAAGTCGAGAATATGATGTCATGTAAATGGCCGCCGCCACAGTTGATTTTCATTTGAGCCCTTTTTATGGCATTTTCGAAGAAAAAAGGTCCGATGACTCCTCCAGCGAAAACAGCACACCATACAGTCACTTTGAGCGGGTGTAATGGCTCTTCGTGGGTTACACGCGGATTTTTAGTGCCCCAGAAGCGTAAATTTTGCTTATTTACGTACCCGCTAAGATGGAAATGGGCCTCATCACTCATGATTGGTGATGAATGAAAAAATGGGCTCAAATGACAATCAACTGTGGCGGCGGCCATTTACATGACATCATATTCTCGACTTGATGTAAAAAAAATTAAAAGACCAAATAAAAATAATCCACAAGAAGAATCAAAGTTTTTCATTTTTCTTTTAAATTACAGCCAAAAAACAACGGAAGGTTATTTTTGCGCCACCCTGTAGTATCATATGAACCTTCATTCACTTTATTTTCATTTTTTTTTTCTTTTCAAGTTGTTTAAGTTTCTTATTTCATATCATAAACGAGAACGGAAGGCATCAGTTACTCACTAACACTATCATGAAAATGAGATGTGTGTTGTAAAAGAAATTAAATACGAAAAGAAAAAGAAACATACTATATTTTTTATTTCATGTACGTTGATACAAGAAAGCCAAACACAAATAATCTTGTTCGTGAAGATGAAATAAAAAATTTCAACAAATACGTACTCTGGTTAAAAGTAAAAATAAATAAATATTTTTTTTTTTTTAATTTTTTATTCTATACCCGAGTAAAAATAGTTATATAGGAAATTATATAATTTAATATGAATTAATATGTTTATATATAGTCAAGTGTAACACTATATCTTTGCGGGTATAATTATGTATAGCTTTGAGTTTTTCAAAAATTTCTTATATGATGTCATATATAGATCAGTATAAATATACATGTCCCCATATATATTTATATGTGCCATATCTATTTACATATGCTATGACAATTGTAATACATCGTCATATATTATTAAAAATGGCTTTATCGGAAAATATATAAAGTTTTATATAGCTCAATGTTCATTTTTTTTAAGTTGTTTTAGATATGTTTAAGTATAGCGCAATGTAAAAATTCTATGTTTTTTTGAGATATATTTATGTATGATTTCAAAATTTAAATGCGTACTCATTATAACTCCTAAATTCCTTGTAAACCTTGTATAAATACAAGCCATATTTTTATGTATGGAATTTGACATAAAACTCATAAACATACCAGGTTTACACAGTTTACGAGTAGAATACAAGTTTATATGAGAAGGCTTGGTTACAATTATGTACAACTTCTAAATTTTTATTTAAATTTTTAATTCTTAACTTAAGGGTGTTATTTTTCAGTACTTTTTAATAGTTTTTGTTTTGATCTTGAAGTATGAAGCGTTATAAAATTATGTCTTTCTACATCAAATTAGACATAATTATATCGGGTCAAAATCCGGATAAGATTCTATATGATTCAATATATTTAGATCTTATCCGATATAATTTTATCCACCATTTTTCGGATCATAGCATATCTTCAATTATATTAAATAAGATATCATTACATATAACATCATATTATTTTTTTACCCGGGTATATTTTTTAAGCGATTTTAGTTAAATTTTGTCACCTTATTTTAAAGTTATGCGGTTTTTGAAATATTCGGAACGCATCTCCCATTTTTGTATGTAAGTAGAGTTCTTTTTTATGCGGATTTATTTTATGCGGTTTTTTTTTTGGAACGCATCTACCGCACGAAAAAAGTCTTAAGTGTACTTTCATGTTAAGTACCTAAACAGCTTTTTATTAAAGATTATATTATGGACTGTTGTTATTTTTGTTTTTTCTTTGACATTTAAAATATTTAATAACGCTCCTAGACGAGAACAAGAAATTCTCATTGAGTTTGTAATTTAACTTAACAAATATTTCCAGAAATTCTAAAAACGTCGTCGCCTGAAGATTTCCTTAAGCAAGAATGAAATCCGGATAGGGACATGCCTACAACGGATTATTTTTCACATTTTGTTAAATACGTTTGGGATTTTAGCATATTTAATTCCTTTAATGCAATTAATGTATATCCCGATAATAACAAATATAAAAGAACTAATATGCAAGTGCTTGTGCAAATTTAAATGTTACTGACACTTTAGAAAACATTGTTTTCTATTATTTTTTATACATGAGTGGATGTCACTACATTGCTAGACCTGTCAAAACAATAGAGTAGTATATTGGAAGATAACAAAGCAAATTGTGGTAAATTTTTTGTTGTTGTTTTTGTTTTTTCTTTGATATTTTAAATGTTTAATAACGCTCCTAGACAAGAACAAGAAATTCTCATTGAGTTTGTAATTTAACTTAACAAATATTTCCAGAAATTCTAATTCTTCTAGTCCCCTGACGATTTCCTTAGTCAAGAATGAAATCCGGATAGGGACATGCCTACAACGGATTATTTTTCACATTTTGTTAAATATGTTTGGGCATTTTACAATTTTTAATGCAATTAATGTATATCCCGATAAAAAAAAATAAGGAGTGAGATCATAAAAATGTTAACACACATAAAGTCAAATAAAAAACAAACCACTGAATTTTAAGACTTCAAACCAAATTTATATTAAATGAAATTTAATACAAAATCAAACAAAAAAAAACCACATGGAATTCTATCCACAACGAACAAAGTTATCCACTTTTTCCGGAAACCCTCCCATTAAGGCTTTAATGGTAGTTTCTATCACCTTTTTAGAGTAGGTGGTCCATCTACGTTTGAAATCTTGCATGTCCTGGGAGACCTTTTTTATGCCCTTTAATTCTCTTTTAACAAGAGCCCAATATCTCTCCACTGGCCTGAGCTCCGGGCAGTTTGGTGGATTTGCCTCTCTTGTTACAAAAACCACACTATTATCATTATACCACTCCAGCGCTTTCTTGCGGTAGTGACAAGATGCTAAATCGGTCCAAAAGTAAGTAGATACATTGTGCTGACTCAAAAATGGAAGAAGTCTCTTCTGCAAACACTCCTTGATATAAATTTCGCTGTTTATAGAGCCAGATGTCACAGATGACTTGCTTCTTTAGTTGCAGCTACATATGGCTTGCCATACTAGGAATTTTTTAGGGACTTTCGTTTGCTTTTTCGACCTAAATTTTTCCGCAACATTTCCTCGAACATCGGAAACATAAAATTCTTGACCAGGGAGCTGCGAAAAATCAGCCAGGACATAAGTTTTGTCGCCCATTACACAACAGTTGTATTTTTGTATAAAATTTGATTTCAATTTTCGAGCTCTGGTTTTGGCCTCCAAATTTTTAAAAGCGTTTCTATCGGGAACTTTTTGAACTTTGTAGGACTTTAGTCCTGCCTTACGTTTCACTTTACGTACAGAAAAGTCCGAGCATTGGGCTAACCGAGCTGTTTTTCTGCCAGATGTGTTAGGAGCTCTCTTAAGGAGGCTTTTAACTTTATATGCCTTACCGATGTTACGATAACCAGTAGTTGTTCCTGTTCCCAGCTTCCTTTCAAATGTTAGTTGTTCCAGATACATTTTTACCACTTTTGAAACTGTTTGGCGGCATACATTAGTCTCTTTGGCAATTTTTTTGTATGTCCATGTTTGGTTTTGTTGAAAATATTTAATTATTTTTGAACGCACTTTGCTTTTATCGATCATTGTGTAAAAAATTTCAAATTAAAACTCATGATGTAAATTAATTTATTAACTCACATATTTGTAAATTGTCGAAAAAAAAATATGAGAAGCTTTAAACCAAAGTTATAGGCAAAAATTTTTAAAAATTTTATGATCTCACTCCTTAGTTCGAGCAGTGGGAGAAAATGATCATTGGAAAATAATTTGAGAAGCTTCATGCCGTCTAAGAAACCTATACTGACAAAGAAACATTTAAAAAAGAGGTTTGCCTAAATGATTTTGCAACGTATTCGTTAATTTTCATTAGTTTTATGAAATTTAAGGTTGGATTTTGCAAAAGCTCACGCAAATTGGACTGTGGGGAAATGGAAAATAGTTTTATTCAGCGACGAGTCTAAATTTAACCTGTTACATTCAGATGAAGTATGCCACGTTCGATAACCGAAGGGAAAACGATTAAAACCGCGTTATTGTGAAGGAACAATAAAGCATGGGGGCGGAAATGTAATGGTGTGGACCTGCTTTTCGACGAGTGGAGTTGGCCTTTTGTTGAAATACAAATAAAAATGGATCGCTTTGTTTATTTGGATATTTTAGCCAAACACATGCTTCAATATGCCGAATTGGAAATGCCACTTTGATGGGTGTTTCAGCGTAATAATGACCCAAACTCTCGTCAAAGTGAGTCAAAGAATGGTTACCTGTTAATGGGATTCAATTATTGGATTCGACAGCTCAATCTTCAGACTTGACTCCCATAGAAAACCTATTCGGCATTTTAAAGCGCAGCGTCGGAACTCGCCGTTTTAGTAATAAGCGGGAGCTGATAAATTGCTTAAAATCAGAGGGGGAATCAACACCAGCCACAACACTATCAAATCTAATAGATTCCATGGCAAAACGATGTGCGGAGGTCATATGCAATAAAGGGTATCTATCATAGGAAGTACTGAAAGTTGCTTAAGTTTCGAACAGCAATATATGGAGTCAATTTCATTTTTGTTTTTTTTTACTGGCAAGGAAATGGAATTAAATTTTTCTTGTTATTATTAGAATGTAGGCACATAACATAATAAAAATTAAGTGTTATTTTGTATAAACCAATTCAAAACGAATATGTAGGACTTTGATTACTTTATTAGGAAAAGTATGTATGTAAAAATATCTCTTATTTGTTATTAGTTGCACATAAGTTTAATTCATTTCATAATTTATGGCTCCCAGCTTGGAGTTAAATTTCACACTATTTCACATGAATTTTTTATAGACATTTAGCGACTGCTGCATTGTACGTCCTCTTTCTTATTAAAAGTGTGATACTTCTTGGTTAGTGACAGGCCAAAATATGTCTCTTTTTACTTACAATTCCCGCTTAATAATTTTTTATTATAACTAATCTTCACCGAATTTAAATAAATTAAGTCATAAACTGAGCTATCATTGTCTCTTTTTTTAACAAACAAAAAAAGGTTTATAGTAAGGTGCATCCCCTGCCCCCTATAATAACTTCCCTTCCTTTTGAATTTAATGCACCCTTCCTATTAATCCTGAAAAATTTAAGATTGGAGGAAAAGCCAAGTTTCCGGAAGTATTAAAAACATGGTCCTACCGAACCTTCTTTGGTCAGGCAAATGAAAATACAGTCCACTTAAAAGCTCTCTATCCGCCGTATAAGGAAAAAATCCGCGCTAAAGGAAGATTTTTGGTATTTAAAATCTTATTTCAAGTACTTAGTTTTTGGTAAAATAATAATAATCGCATTTATTGAAGTCACAAGGGTTAAATTCTTAAAAAAAAAACTTGCAACTTCCAGGTGGCTTTCACTGCCTTATTTGCATAACATCCGTGATTACATAATAGTGAAAGATTCGTCTCTCATTTTATTCAAATATATGCCGACATTTTGAATAAAATGAGAGCGAATCTTGTCAAAACTTAAGAGAATACACAAAAAAGAAAACGTGTTTTAGCCGGTATATAAATCTAATTTAGCATCAAATATAAAAATTGCTCAAGTCTTTAATAAATGTATTTGCTTTAAAATCCTTTTTGTATATATAATCACCATTAAGTGAATACAAAATTGAAAAGGAAAGTACGCAAAAGGTCATTTAAAAAAAATCATAAATATAAGTGGTCCGATAAAAGAAATGGGGCTAGAGCTACAATCAAAAAAAAAGTCAGTAAAGTCAGCAAAAAATTTTGCTGTCAGCAAATTTTTAGTCAGGAGCGTGCTTGCAAAAAAGTTGGTAATTTCAGCAAAAGGTTTGCTGAAAATCAGCGAGCTGAGTTTTACCAAAAAAATAATAATCTTCAGCAAAAGTTTTGCTAACACTTAGTCGTCTGCAAATGAAAAAAATCCTTGCTAAACTCACTAAACTTTTTGCTAAATATTAGTAGACTGAAAAAAACTCAAAAAACTTGTAGCGAAATTTTATTTTAGTTAATTTATTTGCTGACAATTTAAATATAGAATATGTGTAGAGTTGTTTTTCCTTTTTTGTCATTTCAGTTTCCAGACAAGCTGCGACATCTACATCTTGTCTATCTGGTTATCGTCCATGCTATGAATGCGGTTATCAGCGCAATTTTTGTAGCAAAATAAATTAGTAAAACATTAGTTCAAAATTAGTTTAGTGCTAAAAAAATATAACTAAAATTTTTGCTGAAAACGGAATTCCAGCAAAAAAAATTGCTGAAAACTAATACACTTGATATACAAGACGTTCTACTAATTTTTCTACTAACTTATTTTTTTGAATGTAGAGTTCCAAACATTGTGGAGTTTTGTAAATGAGCCTATTGCCTTTCTGATTCGATTCTCAACGTCATTCAGAGTTCCTCCATTCTCGGTCTCAATTACTGAAACCCTTCTACTTGATGAATTTGGCCGTGCATAATGATCAAAGGTTCTGTTGATCTGCAGTTAATGCGCATTTCCTTTGTCTTAGAGACGTTAATTCTGAGACCAACTTTGTGGGATTCTCGTGAAAGGTCATCTAGTTTTTCTTGCATATCACTAAGCCGGTGAGCGAGCTTGCATTTATCGTCAGCATAATCAAGTCATTTTAGTCGTAAGCACTCCTGGAAACAGCATCCATTACAATAAGGAACAACAGTGGTGATAACAAGCAATCTTGTCTCTTACGCCCGAGATGGTGTTAAATGGTACAGACATTTTACCTTCATGTAGTACGGTGCATTTGAAAAGAATGGAGAGTGCTTACTTTTATTATATTGAGCATTAATTATAATAATTATTAATCGTACACTCAAAACAAAGTCAGTAAAGTCAACCAAAAATGTTGTGTCAGCAAATTTTTAGTCAGGAGCGTGTTTGCAAAAAAGGTGGTAATTTCAGCAAAAGGTGTTTGCTGAAAATCAGCGAGCTGACTTTTACCAAAAAAAAATAGTAATCTCAGCAAAAGTTTTGCTAACACTTAAGGCTGAGTTACCAACCGTAAACGTATCTGTAACGAATCAGCTGTTTCGAAACCACAAGAAGAAATGTATACGAATGGTTACTAACACGTAAATGTAAACGTACTTGCCGGATCATTCTGTGAAATCAGAATTTTCTATCCGGCATCGAAACAGCTGAATGATTTTAGTCGGAAAAAATATGAAATGAATAAAGAAAATTGATTCAAACAACAAATAAGGAATAAGAATTAACAAATAAATCGAAAAATTTAGAATAAAATATAAAACCACATGAAATAGATGCTAAATAGTAATGTCGTTTACGATAATCTATAAGTGTACTTTTTAGCTACGGCACGGTACATTTACATCACATTTACGTTTACGGTCCCAAAATCCGCCCTTTAGTCATTTGCAAATGAAAAAATGGAATCCATTTCATCAAGATGGAAGAGCAAGTGGTAGGCCACGTACAACATGGAGACGTTCAACAGAATCCGAAATTAACCAACTAGGTGTATCTTGGAACGAATTAAGATCTATCGCTCAAAATCGGGTCAGATGGCGATCTGCTGTTATTAGCGCATATTTTAAAAAATATTTCAATTACAGTTCCCATTGAAAAAGGGAAGGAAATAAAGAATTGGATCCCATTGAATCTCCTGGACTATGACCCGAATATGAATTCTTCTTTTCACTAAATGCAAATATATAAAAGTTAACAATTACAATGTATTGTTAAGGCTCTATGAAGTCGCTCGCGTGCTTTTGCACCGTGCACCAAAGAAATATTTTAATAAAATTTGTTCAAATGTTAACATATTTTATCGTTTAAAACTAGTGTTACCAATTATTCGACGTAGGCGGTTAACCGGTTAATGCATTATTCGAAAAATGCCTAAAATTGATTAACCGGTTATTCGGGTCGGTTAATCGAGAAAAGCAATACCGGTACGTTCCGGTATTAAAAATTATGTTTAAAACATATAAAAACAAGTAAAAACATGGCATATTTTTCATTTTAAGTACTGCAAATACAGATTTAAAGATATAAATTCAATACTGGTAGTTTTAATAAGTAAAATTATTATCTATAAATTTTTTGTAAAAAAAAACACTCAAGATTATAAAATAAAAAATAAAAAAATTGTAATTTGTATATAAAATAATAAATACCGGTAAAATACCGGTAACTACCCACAAAAATAACGGTATCGGTAACGATAACGGTATTTAGAAATTGTTTTAGAGGTATCGATAACGGTAACGGTATTCAATTTGAAACGGTTTTTTAGCGATAACGGTATTATAACGATAACGGTAACCAACCTTGTTTAAAAGTGATGTACATAATGGTAATAAAGTATGTTTTTTGGGTATACATTTTCATCACATCAATACGAGTACATTTTGTTTGCATTTTTAGAGTGATTTAGAAATACTCTTCATAATATATAATATAATACATTTTTAAAAGTGATTTAAATGTGCTTTTTATAATGAATGAAATAGCATATTTTAGAGGCAATTTTAATGTTTAGACTTTACAGAACCCATGTCTGAACCTATTGCGTAACAAAAGCTTAAATTTATTATTATTTGTAGGACAATATTAAGGAAACACTTCTTTTGCATCTGAAACAATTCGATTAAGTCAAAATCGGACAAAACCAAATTTTTTTTTTAATTTTTGTTCAACAGTTTTTTTTTTAAATAAATTTTTACCTTGTTTACTTCAGTCTTTAAATCCAAAAAGGTACGATATTGAATTAAATAATACACTAAGGCCGAGTTTTTGGGATGTCAGTTAAACTTGGTTTGGTTTAACCGAAAGCGAATTATAACAGCCATTTAAATTTTATTAACAAAAATTTGCATGAACAACTTTTTCTCGTTTAGAATTTCGGTCTTCATTGAAAGAAAATAAAATAGATCACATTTTAGAAGCAGTATTCCAGTTATAAAGATAATAAAGATAATCTACATCCTAAAAACTGGGCCTAAAAGTTCTATGTAACCTACTCTGATTAAATTTTTAAAGCGTATTAAAGCGTGCTAGGAAACTATTTTTTTCATTTTAACAAATAAAGGGAAGAAAAGCATCGACATTTTACAACTCTACAGTAATAAGGCTATCATTTTAAATTTCCTCAAGCCACAGATCTATGATTAAAATTTTAGCTTTAAATTCATTGAAGAATCCGAGAACCGTTGGAAGACAGTTTTTCCCCAGACATATTTTGAAGGCGAATACCATGTCGTCATTTGAATTTTGGAAGGCGACCATCGTTAGCTGAAATTTTGATTTTTATTAAACGATGCATTAAGTTACAATGCTATAATTTGCAATACGTGATTAGTTAAATTCTTATGTTGAAGAAGTTTATTTACCAAATTTTAACTTTAATTGGCAAAATCCTCTTGACGTTTTAAAGTTGACGGCAGTCATTTTTTTTAAATCTATTTTTAAGTTTAAGAAATAATATATTTTTTGTCACTATAGAATTATTTATTTAGGCCCTGTGCGAGGTGGCTAAATTTGGTCTAAACTAAATACAAATTGACAAAAGGGTTTAAAATTTCTTTGAAAATTGTTTTAAAAAATTTTCTAATTTCAAAGAAACTAGTAAACCTGAATTTAGTTTAGAATTAGTTTATCCAGTTCGCACCCACCGTTAGATTGATTTTACGACTTTCAAGGCGTAGTGGAAATTAAAGCATATCGACATTTAAAGCAGGTGAAAAATTTATAGATCTTTTTGTGTATAAGCAACGAGTAAGGGATTGTAGGATACTCAACCTCTGTTAACCAACCTCTTGATGGGTCTGTTTTAAACGATAAAATGTGTTAACGTTTCAACAAATTTTATTAACATATTTCTTTGTGTACGCGAGCCTTAACAATACATTTTAATTGTTAAGTTTTATATACATATATATATGTATTTGCATTTAGTGAAAGAATTCATATTTGGGTCATAGTTCAGGAGATTCAATGGGATCCAATTCTTTTTTTCCTTCCCTTTTTCAATGGGAACTGTAATTGAAGTATTTTGTAAAATATGTACGAATAATTAAAAAATATGTAAATAATCGTAAATTAATAAAGTACGTGAATAAAATTAACTATTTTGATTTCTTAGAGATAAAAAATGGAATCTCTAATAAATTCGTAATCTACAAACAAATGCATTTGTAAAGAAAAAAACAACATTATGTACACATTTTTAAAGTTGTTTTAAATCACATATATTCGAAACAGAAAAAGAGCACTTATCGCTCCATTGTAACCAATTTAAAAGTTATTTGTTTTGAATGACTTACACATATTTTTGCTGGGATACTCTTAAGTTATAAAATTGTTATTGTGCGAAAGTTGAATATTTTTGTTCCTATTGGTATATTGTTTACATATTGTATATTTTCAATTGAGTCCCTTATTGACTTAACCCTATTTACGAAATGATTCTACGAAGAATTCTAAGCAACTTTGCCCTAGAAACCATAGGTCTAAAATGGATTTCGAGCTTGCGGAAATTCAAAAATATGTTGTAAGTAGTGCTTTATGAGTCTGAATAATGAGTACAGGTCGCAAATATTAAGATATTTTTACAAAATTTGTTACACTGACTTATTTTGGCCCAAGGATTGATTTTGGTTAAAATCGGTCCATGCTTAGACCTACTGCCTATACTATACTGCCCCCCAAAATTATATTGTTTGCACACCACAAGTCGCAAATACAAAGATATTTTATTGTAATTTGGTACACGGATTCAAATGAGCACATGAAGCCTATTGAGCCTATTGATTATAAAGGTCCTCCATAAATGGGCATATTCGCATGCTAAAGGACGCAAATATTAAGGTACTTTGACAAAATTTGGTACACAGACTTATATTGGTACACAGACGATACCTATTGGCTTTCAACCAGACCAGTGTAGGGTATCGTATAGTCAGCATGCCCGCCAACTAATGTTTTAATCTGAAATTTGAAATGGACTTTGTCTATAAAATAATAAAAAATTTGAAAAACAGTAAGAAACTTTGATTTTATCTAATGTTTTTAGCCCGACCGGTGATTATAATTTATGATTTATTATTCATAAATTGTAAATGAAATGTTTTTTGTTTTATTTGATTTATTTTTTGTATCAATTATTATGGGACCTGTTTCTTTTATGATATACTCAGAATAAAAAGCGTTATTTATCCTTTAAAA
Source organism: Leucophora obtusa (assembly GCA_949987735.1). NCBI lineage: Eukaryota > Metazoa > Arthropoda > Insecta > Diptera > Anthomyiidae > Leucophora > Leucophora obtusa. Next base: position 17,524,411 of record OX465300.1, read on the forward strand.
ATATCAGTCGTGTAAAAATATTCCGCTAATGGTGATTACAATCTCAAAATTTGAAAATTCACTGACTTAAAAATTCAGAACTTTCTTAATTAGGCCCAGAATAGCTTTGATATCAATTTTTATCAAAATCTGTCGACGGGAACTGGTAGCGGCTAAAAATGGGTTAAGAGAAAATCGGAAATATATTCTGATTAGGTTAGGTTCAAATATGGACCGATCCTATCTAAAATCAATAGGCTTCGTTCTTGGGCCCATGTGAGTCAACGTACCAAATTTCATTAAATATCTTCGTACTTGCGACCTGTATCATGCGAAAAATCAATTTTTGGGTGACCTTTATATAGGCACTAGGTGTATCCATGGACCGATTTTAATCATAATGCATAGGCTTCTTTCTTGGACCAATATACGTAAGTCGGTGCACGAAATTTCATCACAATATCTTAATATTTGCGAACTGTAGCTTGCGGATATGTAAATTTTTGGGGGACGTTTATACAATCACTAAGCCTAAAAATTGATGGATTGTAAAAAAAATTAATAAGCTTTGTCGGTAGGCCCATGGGAATTAGCGTACCTAATTTCATTAAAATTTATTGGTATTTAAGACCTGTCGCGTGCAAAAAACCAATTTTGGTAGGAACCTTTATATGGGCACTAGGTCTAAACATGGACCGATATTAAACATAATTAACAGACTTTGACATTGGGCAGATATAAGTCGATGCACCGAATTTCATTAACATATCTTCGTATTTGTAGCCTGAAGCGTGCGAAAAACTAATTTTGGGGGGTACTTTATATGGGCACTAAGTCCAAACATGGACCAATTTTAACAAAACTTTATATGCTTCGTCCCTGGAATGATATAAGTTGGTATACCGAATTTTATCAAAATATCTTAACATTTCCAACCTGTAGTGTGCTCTCATTTTTAGGCTGATTTAGGGAATTTTTTTCTTTTAATAAGGAAAGCCGATGAAGACTCTTATCTAAAAAGTCCAGAACTATTATCCTGGTTAACAATAATATGTTAACGCAAATTTTACACAAAACATTGCAGTGAAGCACTACAACATATTTTTCAATTTCTTCAAGCTCGAAATCCATTTTAGACCTATAATTTCTAGGGCAAAGTTGCTTAGAATTCTTCGTTGAATCATTTTCCCCCTACGATTTTTCATTTTTTTTTGCCTCAATACAAATTGACCCGTCCTAATGTGAATATTTCCTGCGATTTCGTGTATGAGTCTTATTTATTGTTTCGCTCTCTCTTATATACAAATGTTTCGTGATCTACTATTTTATTTTTGCAACTATTTTCCACTGATACTTTATGACTATTTGTTATTACGTAATCAATTTGAGTCTTAGAATTTTTTGTTACCCTTGTATACTCATTTCCGATTTGTTTAAAATTATTTTGCGTATAATCTATTAAAATTTCCGCTTATTATATCAGTTGTTTCCACAGATTTCATCTAATATTTCATCGAATACAGCACAAAATTAAGTTTCCCCACAGCTAGGTGATCCTATATACTTCAGCAATAACCATACGAATTTTGTCTTGTTCCGCTATGCAAGCTAAAATCTAATATTTTGTGTTCTCAAACTTTTTCAGGGGTGTCACTACGTAAGCGGATTCGAAAAATATTGTTCGAATTCGGAAATTTTAAAACTTGTAAAAAGATATCTGTTCTTGAAAGTCCAATTTTTTACGGTCTCATGTGTGTATTTAGAGTATTTTAGAAACGTTGCAAAAGCAAAAAATAGTGATTTTAAAGCGTTAGAATTTTTGTACAGAACGTTCTCAAAACATTAGAAAAAATAAAAATAAAGTGAATTTAAAGTGCATTAACCCTTTGAGGACCATACATTTTCTGCCGAAGCGATTTAATTTTTTTGGGATTTTCATGATCTCTGACCTAATAATAGTTATGCCAAGAAAAATTGGCTCCATAGAACCCCTCATTACCCCTCATTTCGCTTGCCAAAAATATTTGCCATTTGATGACCCTGCCGTTCCGGACGAAGCGATTTTTATTATTATTTCATTTTCGTAATCTGCAACTAAATTATAGATATTTTACCAAAAATTGGCATTTTTATTGGATTTACCTCCTAACCCTCCTCTACAAATAACATATTGACATATTTCCTCCATCTTTTGTCTGAGCAATTATAAGTGCGAAAAACCCTTGGGCAAGCATACTTGCCTATGGTCGTCAAAGGGTTAATACAAAAATGGAGTGTCTTCCGAGAATTTAGAGAAAATATTTTTTCTGTTACTGAATTTTGAATGTAAAAATTCTATTCGAAAGCGTTTTCTTTTCGAATCGAATTACATAATAACCTCCCAGTATTCTTGTCATCTTCCAAGTTTTTTTTTTTAATATAACACCTCTAGTTCTTGTTGAGTTTGAAAACGATATTAAGTGATCATAGTCTTGTAATATTATTTCACTCTCTTCGGCAGTATCGGTTAGGTCTGTCTCCGATAGTATAATAAAATCCATATTTTCCGTTGCAGCAATTATCTCAACTTGGTTATAATTATTAATTAACCTTGTATATTTGTATATAGGGCGCTTATATTATTTAACTGTTACATGTTAAACCCATTTTCATCTTTTTTTTAATTTAGTTTGTTTTGATACACTTACACTTTACACTTTATTGTATGTTAAATGATTTTCATCTAATCCTATATTAAGTTTTTATTCATTCTAAAGAGGAGTATACACGAAGGAACATTCGTCACAAAATGTCCGTTTTTTACGAATGTGTAAGTCAATGTATCGTGTTGACATTCGTGTTATCAAAATTTTTTGATATTATTTGTTTCCAAACTCAATCTTCCATCGTGTGTACCGATGTTACTGTTTTTGCTGTGTTAGTTCATTGGGAGCAGTCCTGTTATGAGGAGCTCTTGTAATTGCGCATTATTATAATGAAAACTGAAAACAATTACCAATAATGGAAACTGGATTAATTTTATAAATGAATATAAAAATTTTCGCCTATTATGGGACATAAAATGTGATAGCTAAAAAAAAAATAAAAAAACTGCAATATATGAAAAATTAAAAAATTATTTAATTTGATTTTCTTCCGCGCATATTTGATATGTTCACGTCGACAAACAAACAGAAATGATGTTTTGTTTGACGTTTTGTTGCTGTTTGCTAGTGTCCGACCGAACTCACTTTTTAAGGCCGAACTTCGGCCAAAATTACTAAGTTTGGCCGAAACCGAATACTTTTGTGTTTGAATAAAAATACAATTTCATGCAACTTTTTCAAATTAAAAAATGCGGAAACCAATTTCTAAACATTTCTAAATTGCAAAACCATAAAAAAGTTGTATTTTTTTCTATTTAAGTAAAAATTAAGTTAAAGATGTGCATATTTATAAGTTACTATACAAAATTAAAAAGCTATAGCTTTATAGAAAAGATCTGTATTCGGCCGAACACCTAACTTGGCCGAACATCACTTTTTGGCCGAACTCCGAAGCCGAATACTCGGTCGGACACTATTGTTTGGCATCGCCTGTATAAAAAATTAAAAAAAAATAGAAACACATGTTCTGTGACGAATGTTTATACATTTAACAATTTGTTCTTTATTGCAATCTCTTGTGTTGTGATTGTCATGACATTTTAAACAAATTTCTTCATTTCTGCAATATTTGGCCATATGATTGTATCCTTTAAATTTAAGGCATTGTAGAACATCTGTACCATCAAAGACTCTACATCGTTCCCATGCTATATTTACTCTTTTTTAGTATAAGTATCATTATCCACTGCCAATTTTACATTATATATAACTTTGTTGCTTCTTTTATACTGGTATTTTCCTATTATTTGCATTTTACTATTATTGATCATTGGGTTCTGTTTTTTTAACTATAATTTTTCAATTATTTCGGTTTCCTCATATGCAAATGTCATATGTTATTTAATTTAATTAATTTTAATTTGTTTATTTATTTGCAATTTTAAAGCCCATAGGGCCAATTAATCTAAATTAAAATAGTTTCACATTTATATATTATATAAAAAGAAGAAACTAAATATTAAATATAAAAAATAAAATATTAAACTAAAAATAAGTCAGTAATAGTTCCAAACACAACAAGAGCAACACACCTAAAGCAACTATAAATCAAATACTTCCTTGCATAAAATCTATTAGTCTACATTTTTTGGACATTATAAGAAACATTAAAATTTTTTAAATCCCTAGGAAGCGAGTTATATGCACTAGCAACTTTCACAAAGTATGATCGTTCCAGCATCGGTGTTAGTTTAGGATATAACAACTGTGAATTAGGGTGAGTTCCAAAAAGTCAAAACACATTGCAGTGATGCGGTTTTACTACTGTTTCGATACAAAGCAAACGAGTGTGTTGTTTACTTTGTAATAAAAAAAACTGCGTATTTTTTACGTTTAGAAACACTTATGCAATCAGTTCTTTTGAAAATGGTAAAAAATATTATTTTGGAAAATTTGATGGGATTGTTGGAAGAAACGCCTCAAAATAATTTAATAACAAAATATTTTCTTACTTTTCATCCGCCATTGTTATATTTGCACTATATTTTTTATAAATGTCAACAAAGCATCAACAAAATTAGTCATGCACAGTTTGCGTTTTGTATGCGCATCGATAACTTTTATTATACATTTTGGGATGTATGACATCGTCAACGTTTACACGGTTGCGTTTAGGAATGCCTGACTTTGTTCAGTTGCATTGCAAATGACGTTTTGGAACTCACCCTTACGTATCGATTTGATGAATCTAAAATTCTGCAAAAGAATGGTAAGATACTTGTTCCTGAATACTTTAAAAAACTAAGTAAAATACGGGTATTTACAAAACTCTCGAAGGTGCAACCCAAAAATCTGTTAACGTAAGAAGATATGTGATCGTGACATCTCAAGGAGAAAAGATATCGCATAACACGATTAAAAATCAGAGATAACTTTTCAAATTATAGCCAAGCGTTCCAGTATAAACTTCCATGCATTATAAAAAAAATGGACATTAATAAAGCATGGACAATACGTATTTTAACTTTTAATGTAAGGCATAAATTAACATTATATAGCTTTCGAAGAGAGAAGTTCACTCTTCGCGCTAGAAAGTCTAACTGGCCATCAAATTTATGTTGGCTATCAATAACCACTAACAAGCACGAAACCTTATCTAAAAACTCTATTGATACACCATCAACAACAGTTGACATGTTTTGTCTACAACGAGTATTACCGAAAAAAACACTCTCAGTCTTAGCAGCATTAATAACAAATTCATTACATATCAACCAATTTAATGTTTCTTCAACATAAAAATCAACGAATTGGGGCTCACCAGAGAATAACAATTACAGGTCATCAGCAAATGCAAATAGTAAACAAATATTACCATCAAAAATATCGAATAATCATCCAAAAAGATAATGAATAAAAGTGGGCCCAATACAGAACCCTGAGGCACACCAGACAGCACCTGGCGATTACTACTAGATCTAGGGACAATAATACTGATGATCCACCTTTACTCAAGGTGCAGCGCACCTTATCCGTCAAACTGAATAAGAGAGACAGTTATGAAGTATAGAGTTACGAGTCAAAATATTGAACCAATTGATCCTTCATCAGCCTTCCACCAGTTTAGAAAACATAGAAATAGGACGTAAATTACTAAGATCAGTGGAACTAATTTTTAATTTTTAGATCAATGGGACTGGGCACCCTAATTTCATATCCTTCATTTAGTTCACTTTGTATTGCATTTTTTATTTTCTCCCTTTCTTCATTATTTTCACTTTGAAATACGACTGCTCAATTTCTTCTATTGTATTTTCTACTTTTAATATTTTCAAATTTACTGGGTCTACCTTTATTTTTAGTTCTTCTTTTGTTTTATCGACTCCTTACTTTTCTTTGGATTTGACAATCCATTGTGCTTGTTTATTCAGATCTGGCAACACGATTTCGTTTTTGACAACGCATTTTTGCGTTGTTGTTTTCGAACTCATTTACATATCCATACAAATTTTTAACCTCTTCCATAAATTTTCCACACGATTTTTGAACATTTTCTAGTATTTTTATTCTATCTTCGTGCCTTTTTTCTATAACTTTCAACAATTCTTCAATTTCCTCCTCGTTTTGTTTTAATGATGATCCAAATTCATGTTTGTATTCAACCAAATTTTGTTTTTTTTTTATTCACAACTTCTTTAATTTCTCTCAAAACAATGCCGACATTTTAAATATACTGCAGGCAGTTATCGGACAAAATTATTGGATTCCAGAACCTTTGCTGAATATTGATCCAAACCGGCACACTTGATGTTTCAATGATAAACCTTACTGCACACTCCCATTCAATGAACTCCCGTTTCCCCGTATTAACGTTCTGCATTTACTGCAATCGAAAAACAATATTTTTTAAAACAACTATCTTCCACGCAATGTTTATTTTATATTTTATGGTTTTTAACAGTCCTATCTATTATTTTTAACCAATTATTATTTTATTTTATTAATTTTTTATTTAGCCTTATGAAAATAAGTACTTTTTTCAAAAACTGCCATTTTTCTTTGTCAGGATATTCTCCTAACAAATACTTCACAGAGTTTTTGCTTTCAAAATACTCTACATCTTCAGGAATGAAAAGACGATCGTTTTGGGGATTTTCCAGTTCCCCGTCATCAGTTTCCTTTTGAAAGTTGTGGCATTACTACAATTATAAAACATCAATATTTCATATTAAAACATATTTTGCTAACAAACTAGACAAATGTGTAAATATGTTTTCGAAGTTTTTGCAATAATCAACAATAGAAACTATAGGCATTTTGGAACAAGTGCAGTTTACGGGCATAGCCCCAATTTTTTTTTATTTTTTCCCCAATGTAGTGCTCGTCGGACACGCCAAGTTGGCGAGGCTTTAAAATTGAAAATTGGAATAAGTCCGGAGATACTTATTCGATCAGGGCAAAATGTACACCAACTGAAGGGTCTGTAAAATGCCTTTTTGATGGGGTCCAATATGACCCCAAATATTAACCCATTGTGTACTAAACATTTTTGATTTTTTTCACTAACTTTTTTCATAAAGTCAATTTCTTCAAAATATGACCTATGTATCGATAAATTTACTTTAAATCAGCTAACACTGAAGACTTTAAGCTTTCATTTGAGATATGATATGAGTTAAACTTGGACATTTCCCTTTTTTTAGTTTTTTAGTTACGAGTTTGTTGTTTATATTAACGTATGTTAAGTACGAACTGACAATAAAAATGTCTACCGATGGTAAAAATTTTGAAGTCATCGGAATTATGCCCGTAAACTGCACTTTAGCCACTTTTGTTGATATTTTGTATTGTATCACCATTATTAACTATAAATTCTGATTTAAAATGAGAATTTAATAATTCTCATTTAAACCGGAGTGGCATAGAGTGGCTTTGATAAATTCGAATACATCCGAATCGTTCCGGCACATAGTCCGATTGCCGTGGGAACCGGGTTATACTGCCCATACTCGGTCGTCAGAGCCACGTCAGCGTTAACGGGAGACCCCATGCCCAAGGTGGACTATGGGTGAGGTTGGCATTTGGAAATAATTTCCCTTGACCCCCATCACCATTGTTAATATGCCTTACTTCTTTATTACAAGAATAAATAAATAAAAAAAATTTGCCAATTAAAGTTCCAAATGTTAAAATTTTGCTAAATGAACTGCTTCAACATATGAATTTCATAGCATTGGAACTTAATGCATCGTTTAATTAAAACGTTGAGTTTTCAGTTACCTAAAAACCATACTTTATTAACCTTATGTATATCAATTTTAATTTACTAACAAAATCCTCAAATCCAACTACTAAGAACACGAGACACTACGTGTAAACTAAATCATTGATAAGAGCTAAATTGTAACTACTTCACAATCAGTTGATGCTATTCGGAGTGCTTTTAAAATGACTTTTTTGTAATGGCTTTTTTTGCTGAGATTAATTGAAGCATTAAATGTTTTCTGGAGGTCAAGTTTATTTTCTTGCAATTTTAATTCAATTACTTTTTCTTAAATGATTGTTTAATTAATTAATACATGTGGGCATTTCCACCGAAAGGTCCACCGAGACTAAAATATTAAAAGTTCTTGAAAACACTTTGTTTTATCATATTTTCATAGGGAAACAATCAAATTTAAATAACGTAAAAAGATTTCGCATGTATTCATAACCCATTTCGAGGTATTCGAATGCAAAGTCGCACAAGCGCATCTTTTCCTATTTTGATATTTCTATTGCACATTTTGTTTTGATAAAAGTTTTTAAACAGAGGACGGTATGCATTGACTTTTGCTTTCTAAAATATTTCTAAAGGTACAAAGAGTCATAAAACAATGCATAAGAAACAATGCGATTGAAAATATCTGTAAGTTTTTGATTTGCTTTTTCGCATATTTCGATGTCCCGTGCGACATTGAAAAACAACATTTGTTATCAGTGCGTCGAAAGTACACGCAGAAACCTCATCAAATATTGATTACAAACAGAGATTTTTTATACAATTAAAATAAAAAAAACCTAACTGAAAAATAAGAAGAATTGTGATCTTGGTACTTACAGTGCTGTGCAATATAATAGGCACATTAAAATTTTTTCTAATTTTATTCTCGTTGCCTTTATTTTTAAAGAGCAAAATAATGGATAAATTGACCCCGAAATGCGAGGAGATTGTTCAGAAAATGGTGCAGAATTTTAACGTGACGTCTGTTTTTTTATTTTGTCACTTGTTTTAAGTGGGCGTGGCTTTTAATAAAAAATAAGCGATATCGACCTTCCATCAAATTACGTAGTAAAATTTAGCGAGTACTGATCAGTTCTGTAAAAACTGTATATTTTTGGAAGTCCTATAATATTTCCTTAAGTCTTACATTATTTTTTTCTACAAATGGTCGCCAGACTTAAGGTTCAATTAGACGTGCCATAACCATTACCATATAAAACAGCTGTTCAAACCAATCTTATGGGCTACAATGTATAGGATTATTGGTGACATGCCATAACGCCATAACCGTAACCGTAGAAACCAATTGAATTTTGGTTTTCTGCTATGGCGTTATGGTTACGGCTATGGCGATATGGCACGTCTAATTGAACCTTTAAACTGGCAGTGCCTTAAACATGACTAAATTTTTCTTTGTTTTTAGCGATTTCAAAATAAAGTTAACAACACTGAAATTTAAACACGGAATGCTTTATACTATAACGTAAAAAAAGCTTGACTGATTCGTTATATCGCGTTAAGTGTAGAATAAGGCCATTCACTTTAAAGTTTCAGTGTTGTTAACTCTATTTTAAAATCGCTAAAAACAAAGAAAAATCTGGTCATGTTTAAGGCGCTGTCATTTTAAGTCTGGGGCAGAGAAACAAGCCAGCCGCCGTGAGCCGTTTAAGCCGCCGCCGCCGGTCATTTTTGCTTCAGCCGCCGCCGCCGATTTTTTTCGGCTCATTTCGGCTGGAAGTATCAATTTTCAAATATAAAAAATTTAAAAATAAATATATTTTTTAAAAAGAATGTACTAATTCATTAAACTTGAACAACCAGAGCTAAAAAAATTTTTTTATATGAAAAGAAAAAAGTTAAAATCTTCTAAAGATTAAATTTTTATAAATATAATTTTTTTTAAGCTATAAATTTGTAATGTAAATTTATACTTTGAAAAAAATTTAAAAAAAAGTTCTTAATGGGTTAATATAATACTTCAGAATGCAACTCTTTACAGATGTGTAAAAAATCAATTAATAAAAAAACATAGCTGCTTAACTTTGCATTTAAAACTCAATATATGTATTTGGTGTATGCATTTTTATCAAAAATTATGACGAAAAATCGTTACAGAGTTGAAGTCGTGTTAGAATAGATATACGAAAAAGTTTGTAAAATGTATTAATTTTTGTTAAAAGCGTTAATTCTAATCTTCATATAAATTCTTACAGTTAGTGTTTAGCTTCATTGGTTATTAAAATATAAGCTATTAAAGTTAAAAAACCTTATGATTTATTGGTTACGGAGTTTACATTTGGCCTATAAAATTGGTTACAAATTTTATGTATTAACCAAAAATTGGTCAGATTGTTATAAATTTTTTAAAACAGGTGACAATGCGCTGATATATATCGAAATATATAACTCAAATGTAATCCATGCATTAGAAATTAGCTGGTTACATGGTTTTTATCACATTTTTTGATATCACCCATATATATTTTTTCAATTCTAAAATACATTTTTAAAAATGGTTGATTGGGCATCTAATTAAAATGGGTCCCTACAAGATATGTGCATTCTGCCCAAACTTTCTAACAAAGCCTCCATTCAAAAGTCTTCAAACAAGTTTAATTTCTTAAATCAATCGATATGTATTATTTTTTTTTATGGTCTCTATTTATTCCTTAATTTGTTAAAATTAAAAAGAATAAATAAAAAAAAAATGATTCCCAGTATGCTTTAATTTTCTGAAAATTCTATAAGAGGCAAAAATTGTTTTGAGTTCCAAGAGGGTTACATTTTCCCAATGTTGGGATTACTTTGGAGCCCTTTACATTGGGAAAAAAAATATGCTGGCAGAAATTAAAATTTTGCAAGTTATGTTTCAACGAAAAGGACTTGGTAGTAAAAGGGTATGTTTATAATTTATTAAATAAAACTTGTATGTTATATTAAATATTTAGGACCATTTGTTACAAGATATAGTCTTGACTAGCCATGGATCTGTGCGAACATGAAACAAATCACATGTGAACCAACAACAAATCTTATATAAATTTATTTTATATATATATTTTTTTGCGAGTGATTTTCTGATAAAGTGCAGACGTTAATTGTGATCTCTTTTCTATAATTCTATTTAAAATTAAAAGCAATAAAATTTGTTATTGTTTTAAGAAAAAACTTTTTTTTTAATACATTGTATCAGTGTTGCCATAACGGCGATTTTCTCGTCAGATCTAGCGATTTTATTTCGCCCCTAGCGGGAAAAATTGTCCTGTAGCTATTAGCCAAAAATCTAGCGATTTTTTTTATCAGCCGTAATATAATTTTTAAAACTCGGTTTTATGTTGAAAAATATTATAAAATACAACATCTTAAACGATTTTAGTAAAAAAAAACTCTAAAAATACATATTTCGATAAAATATGGGTATGCACTTTTTCATCGTACAACGCCCTCTATTGTGTATTCTCAATACTAAGATTAATTCAATGAAAATCAGGACTCATTATTTGAAGTTTAATCGTAAAATTTTTCATTATTTAAAAGTTTATAACACTTCTTATTAACATATTAAAGAAATTTTTGAGTAAAAACTGCTTTAAGAACCATTTTTCAACAATCTAGCGATAAAATCGCTAAATATTTACACTGTTTATAATCTAGAGATTTTCTAGCGATTTTTGGGTCTGATCTAGCCATTTATTTTGAAAATTTGTTGGCAACACTGCATTGTATATTGAAATCAACAACAAATTATTACTTATTATTAAGTAGTAAACAAAGGGATTAATATTCTGCTATACTAAAGGGCGGATTATGGGACCGTAAACGTAAATGTGATGTAACTGTACCGTGCCGTAGCTAAAAAGTACACTTATAGATTATCGTAAACGACATTACTATTTAGCATCTATTTCATGTGGTTTTATATTTTATTCTAAATTTTTCCATTTATTTGTTAATTTTTATTCATTATTTGTTGTTTGAATCAATTTTCTTTATTCATTTCATATTTTTTCCGACTAAAATCATTCAGCTGTTTCGATGCCGGATAGAAAATTCTGATTTCAACAGAATGATCCGGCAAGTTCGTTTACATTTACGTGTTAGTAACCATTCGTATACATTTCTTCTTGTGGTATCGAAACAGCTGATTCGTTACAGATACGTTTACGGTTGGGTAACTCAGCCTTAATCCTCTGCTGTTACAGCAGAATAGATAGTAGCAGCGAGTCTACTGAAGAAAGCGATATTGTCTGGTAGACAGTCGCTGAAAACAACGAAACGACGACAAAATCGATCACCAGAATTAGTTAAGCATGCAATCAAAATAACAAAAACTACCAACAATGATAATTAGGGCAAGGAATTCCATGCAAATGCATGTTATTTCACGATAGTCCAAAACTAATATGGACTAAACATTTATCCGACTCATCAAATTTAGAACAAACTGGCATCGATTTGTAGTTGCATATTTTGACATAAATGCATGTTTTTGCATAAATGCATATTTGGTGGCTTTTTAATGTATATTTTGTGCTTTTTAATGCATATTTATGCATATTTTTCATTTTTAGTAGCATTTTTTATTTTGTAAAAAAAATATAAAAAATTGATACGTTTTCATATTTTGATTCAATCAAAATAAACATTTTTAAAACTTTATTGACCTATGGGAAATCTTCGAGTTCTGTGTCTGTTTGCATAATAACTAACTTAAATATATTTTTAATTTTTAAAGTGCATTATTTTTGCAAAAATTATAGTTTTTAGTGCATATTTCTTATATTGTTAGTGCATATTTTTCTTTTTTAACCGCATATTTTAAGCGAATATTTTTCATTTTTAAGTGCATGAAATTCCTTGCCCTAATGATGATATACCAAGTACCTACTAGCAACAACATGTTTGCTGCACTTGATGTAGACAATGGGTGCGTTCGGCAGATACACTTTATTAGTCAACAGTTCTACAACAGTTGCACAACTATCTGTTGAACGACCTGATTACTAACCGCTCAGTTTGAGCGCTGAGGTAGCGCTGTCAAATTTTGGTAGCGTAAAAAATGTTTGCTACTTTTGATCAATTAGTGATACATTTGTTGTTGTTGATTTTAAAAATATTTTTTTTTTGTAAGAATGACAAATAAAAACATACAAATATAATTCAAAAGCAAAAATTTGAAGAAACTACAGGAAATTTTAGAAAAATTTTATTTAAAAACAAAACAAAGAAAACATCGTTCAGCAGAGTTACCAATCACAAAGCGCTACAAGTCACCGGTATCAGTTTAAGGTTTCTCTGCCGAATGCTACCAATAATGATGATGATAATTATATTAACGATAATGCTAACAAAGAACTTTCTGAAAAAAACCGCCTCCAATAATTATTCCAAATGTTTCAGATATAAGAGCGATGATCAATAACTTTTCTAAAATAGTAAACCTTGAAGATTATTCGTACAAATCTTTGAGAGATGGTCAGGTAAGAGTAATGGAAAAAACGTAAAGGCATATAGAGTGATAGTGAAATATCTATCTTTCGTAAAAAAACTTAAACGTTTTCAAATCACATTACAAAAATCGCCGCCGCCGATTTTTATCCGGCTCAACCTCAATCGCCGCCGCCGCCGCCGATTTTTTGCATGCGCCGCCGCCGCCGATTAATTTGGTCGGCTTGTTTCTCTGGTCTGGGGACCGTTTGTGGATAAAGATAACGCAAGATTTAAGGAAATTTTATAGAATTTACAAAAATATACAGTTTGTATAGATCCGATCAGTGCTCGCTAAATTTAACTATGTAATTTGATAGAAGGTCGATATCGCTTATATTTCAATAAAAGCCACGCCTACTTAAAACAAGTAATAAAATAAAAAAACAGACGTCACGTTAAAATTCTACATAATTTTCTGAACTATCTCCTAGCATTTTTGGGCGAATTTGTCCACTATTTTGATCTTTAAAAATAAAGGCAACGAGAATAAAATTATAAAAAATTTGAATGTGCCTATTATATTGCACAGCAGTGTATACACAGTTGGTCACGTGCGACATCGTAAGTGTGAAATTTAAAAATTTTGAATTTTTTTCTTATGTATATGATTTATTTATGTAAATACATACTTTAAAATTTTTTTAAAATTGGAATGCACCATGGTCAAGAAGTAAAAGCAGCTAGGACTGCCTATTCTAAAAAAAAAACTGTATTTTATATTTTCATATAAATAAATAATTCAGTTTGTGCTGAGTCGTCAAAGTCGTCGGACGCGCAGTAACAAAAACAAAAATAAAACAGCTGATTTTCACGTGAATACAAGTAAAGCAAAAATAATTTAATTATGACTTCAAAACGTAAAAAATTTTGGGGAAATAGTCCTAAATATAAGCAATCAAAAACCTCTAGTGGGCCATCTGCTAATAGATTCCAAGAGCTGTCTGATCTGGATGAGTCAGACTTAAGTTCGGATGAAGGCGAGTTTAAAGAGTACTCTGTGAAGATCCCACCAATTGTAGTGGACACTTGCCACACTTTTTCTGATGTTATTAAGTTGCTAGGAACAAACTGTAAATTTAAACGAATGTCTGTTGGTACTAAAGTTATGCCAAACACCTTGTCAAGTTATGAGCAAACTATAAAACTCTTAAAAGAAAAAGATTTAACTTTTTACACTCATCCAGTAAAAGATAATAAAAAATTTAAACTGATTCTATTTGGTCTACCTCAAATGAATACCAAAACCATCCTTGATGAATTTAAACAATCGTTCAATATCGAACCAATAAATATAAATGAGATTAATACTACAAGATCTAATCCAGATGACGCCCTTTTCATGCTGGAATTTGATAGAAACCAAATTACCAAACGTGAAGTTTTAAAAATAAGGTACTTCAATAGTATTGCAGTACACTGGAGAAACCCTTTACGCCGCTCAAAAGGACCTACGCAATGCTCGAAGTGTGCGATGTTTGGCCACGGGTCATCAAACTGCTATAGGAAGAATAATTGTATTGGTTGTGGAGGGCCACATGATTATTCGTTTTGTCCCGTAAATAAAACTACAGTTGATGGCCCTGTAGTATATAAATGCTTTAATTGTGTTAAAAAGAATCTCAGAAATGTAAATCATCGGGCTGACGATGTACGCTGTCCGTCCAGGAGAGAATATTTAGAAATCCGCCAAAAAGTTTCAAGAAACCGAAGACAAGTAAGACTTAAAAACAACATCCCAGAGTTCAATCTTACCACAGACGATTTTCCACCAATGAAAAACAACATGCAAAGATTAAATAATTGGTGCCCAAAAGACTCTAATAGTTATGACAACGCAGATCAGCGACCATCCACGTCAAACGCAGCTCGACGTAACTTTTTGAATGATGTTCCCACTACTAACGAGTCTCATCACTATAGGCAGAAGGATGACGATTTATCGAATGAAAAAATTTTAGAAATCTATTTCGAGGCTCTTGATGCTTTGGAAAAGTGCAAAACCAAATTTGACAAAATGAGAGTTCTAGGTAATATGCTAAAATATGTCATATAAACAAAAAACAATAAACATGATTCGTGTTATGCATTTTAATGCTCAGGGCATAACAAGTAGTACTGCAATTAGCCAATTAGAATATGTATTGAAAGAAAAACAAATTGATATAATCTTTATTAATGAAACATTCTTAAAACCTTATAACAATTTCAAATTAGTAAATTATATAGTTTATAGAGAAGACAGGTTAACTCACGGAGGAGGTGTATTAATAGCTATCAGAAACTCAATTCCACATAAACTCATTTCTAGATTTCCAACATTAGAAATAGAAAACGTGTCAATAATATTAGAAATGAATGGTCGCCCAATCAGGTTTACATCAGCTTATAATCCGAAAAGTATCCCAAATCTTTCTGATGACTTAAGTAAAATTACAAATTCGTCGCCAGACTTCTTTATTTTTGGTGACTTCAATGCAAAGCACACAAGCTGGAACTGCTTTAAAAACAACTCAGCAGGGATTTGTTTATACAACCATCAATTACAGAATAACTATTACGTTTGTTACCCTAATGGATTCACACGCTTTGGTCAAGGTGTGCAGCCTACACGACCATCTGTAATCGATATTCTTCTAACTAATTCCACGTTAGTTATGTCTTCAATTGAAACTCATCCTGGTCTGCTTAACTCAGACCATATTCCGATTACATGTGAAATTTACGGTTCCGTTGTAGAAAGAAAACTGATGGTACCATTGTATAATTTAGCAAAGTGGAATTCAATAGGCAATTGGGTTGACAACAAAATTAGATCTTTAGAATCTGTAAATATTTCAGAGTTAAATATTGAACAAATCGTAGCAGATGTTACTAACATAATGATTGAAGCTTCAAAAAAAGTTCCGGTTGGTGAAAGACGACTATGGCAAAGTAAACTGTCGAAATTAAGTTTGTACTTGATTGGACAACGAAACAGATTCAAACGAAAGTTACAAAGATGCACTCAGGCTTCTGAAAGACCTGTATTACTAAGTTTGTTGAAACAACTTAATATTCTGATTAACCAAAATGTCTCTAATGACAGAAATAAAAACTGGAATTTTTTTCTTCAGAGTTTACCTTATGGTAAAAAAAATTTTTGGAAGATTGCAAAGGCAATAAAAGGAAAGAGAGTTTCCGTTAGTAATTTGATAGTTGATGGTCACGAAGTTCATGATAATGAAAGAAAAGCAAATGTCATCGCAGATGTTTTCGAAAACTCTCACAAAATAACAGAGAGATTAGTTTCATCAGCTGATCGAGATGTAAGCAAACATGTTAACTGGTTAGATTTACAACCAATCAACAATATGTCAGATGATTTAACCACTGTAGACGAGGTAAAATATTTTGTCAAATCTATGAAAAACAAAAAAACCCCTGGAAAGGATGGAATTAAACCAATTATATTAAAAAAGATGCCAGATACATTTTTTATATTTATAACAACAATTTTTAACTGGTGTTTGTGTAATGGATATTTTCCAAAGCAATTTAAAAATGCTAAGGTAATACCTATTTTGAAACCTGGTAAAGATAAAAAGTTACCCAAAAGCTATCGTCCTATAAGCATGCTAAATGTTCTTGACAAAGTCTTTGAAAAAATTATATTAAGTCGATTAAAAGACTTTACTGATAGGCATAATATTTTAAATAAAGAACAGTTTGGTTTCAGGAGGGAACACTCAACGGTACATCAGTTAAAGAGAGTTGTAAATATAATTACAAAAAATAAAATCAACAGAAAAAGCACTGGGATAATTTTCTTAGATATTGAAAAGGCATTTGATTCCATATGGCACGATGGATTAATTTTTAAACTTAATCAATTCAATTATCCAATATATTTGCAAAAAATTATAAGAAGTTTTCTATCGGAAAGAGTATTTGAAGTAAGTCTAGATGGAGAAACCTCTACTCAAAGAAATATCTCTGCCGGAGTGCCTCAAGGGTCTATATTATCCCCAACATTATACTCAATTTTTACGTCAGATTTTAAAATTTCCAGAGACCAATCTGTTGCATTTTATGCTGACGACTCTGCTATTATAACAAGTGGAAAAGTCTCTAATGACATTATTAAAAAAATGAAAAAAGGCTTAACGGATTCTCAAAAATATTTCGACAAATGGAAAATAAAAATTAATCAGGAGAAGACACAGGCAATAATATTTCCCTTTAATAAATCGCCGAAGAGAATACCAAGTAACCCCCTTACTGTTCTTGGTACAATAATACCATTACAAGATTCAACAAAGTACCTAGGCGTTCCACTAGATAAAAAGTTAACTTTTAAGCAGCATATACTACAGACTTGTGATAAGGCTTTAAAATGCGGAAGAGCGCTTTTACCTCTCCTTAACAGAAAATCTCAACTAAACTCCAATAACAAATTGCTGCTTTACAAAATGTGCGTACGTCCCATAATGTCGTATGGATGTCAGGTTTGGTTTCCTAGAAGTGCAGAAACGAACCTTAAGAAACTTCAGGTCATTCAGAACAAAAATCTGAAAACAGTTTTTAGTTTACCACGGAGATTCTCTACCAGTCTCCTACACAGTAAATTTAATCAAAAAATGCTTAATAACCTCTTTTGTGAGTTAACACTTAGATTTGAAGATAAATGTAGATCTTCAAGTTTTGATACCATAAGAAATTTGATAGATTAGCCCAACTTCACAACTTCTGTGAAGAAGTAACTGAAGAGGGGTTGATATAAAATTTTTTTAAAACTTCAAAGGTTTTTTTTTTCTATCTTTTTACCTTAAATTGAACGACCTGTAAGATTATTTGAATGTTTTTCTTGTTAATAGAAGTTAAGTTTTAATTTGTTGTAATACTTTTAAGTAAAATCTCAAAATATGTAAATAGTAAATATTATAATTTCAAATGTTTGATGATAGTAAACAATAATAAAAAAAAAAAAAAAAAAATAAATAATTCCAAGCAAAAGTTTTTTGAACTGGTTGCCTCTGAATCTGTTCTAGAACAGGTATTTTTACCACCGGTTACGTGGAACAGGTTCTAGAACTGATTCCTGGGAATCCAAATGGAAGGTTTCACTGTCGCGGAACCAGTTCTATAACTGGTTCTAGAACCGGTTCCAAAGTAACCTGTTCTAGTTTGGAGGAAAAGAACCTGTTGCTTTTGGGACAAACTCAAACAAAAATCACCGATGATAGAACATAAATTAGAACAGGTTGCATACACGTACAAGTTGTTCTACAATGGGTTCTTTCCATCCGACAATTTTGCTGGATTAATACATACTACATATTTCTTTTAAGTTTGTTTTTGGTTATTATATTCAAATAAATACCTTGAATACTTCTGTCGATTTAAAAACATTTTTATTAAGCTTGTTTATATATAATTTCGTAAAAAGAGCAACAGAAACAACATACATCTCATGATGGAAAAAAATGTCCCGTGCGACATGTCACGTGCGACAGTGAATAAAATTAAATTAAAAAAATAATACGAATCGTTTTTGAGTAAAATTACAACCATTTTTAAAAGACATCAATGCACAACAGTGTAAAATTAG
The DNA here is from genome assembly GCA_949987735.1 of Leucophora obtusa. Lineage (NCBI taxonomy): Eukaryota > Metazoa > Arthropoda > Insecta > Diptera > Anthomyiidae > Leucophora > Leucophora obtusa. The sequence continues at coordinate 17,543,315 of OX465300.1, forward strand.
TCACATTGAAATATTGCTTCAGGTTTCGCTGAAATCGGCATTTTAATTGTTAGCCGCGAAAACCACTTCTGTTTTTGTCCCGTGCGAATGCCTTGGTTTTTTACAATTATCTTGAAAACGAAATATTGCTAAAAATCAACCTCAGCACCAATTGTAGGGCTAATAAAAAGATATAAGTAAAGCCTATTGTCAAAATAAAAATCCGTTTAATTTTGACTTTTTTTCACTTTAAAGGTGTTCGACGGTCCCGTTCGACATGATGGAAATGCCCATATGTTACATATATTTTCTTTTTGTTTTTTTGATCAATTGTAATTAGTTTTTAAGTTAAAAATTTCTAATATTAACGGTTTTTATTTATCAATTGTAATTAGTTTATAAGTTAAAAATTTCTAATTTTAACGATTTTTATTTTTCCACAGACTCAGTTCTATACTGTAATATGAGACTCTTAGTCTTGTGTATGGAACAGCATATATATAAATAAATAATAATAATAAATAATAAATAAAATAACTCTGGTAATATCCTTAAACATTAGAAGACTTTATTAAGGAGGGTATCGACTCTAGGAAAAATTTGGTTTTCGAATTTTTTTTATATTTTATTTGGATAGAGCATACTCTTCAGTATATGTTCAGAAAATAAAATAAAATTTCCACATGTTTTTTTGTAAAATATATTTCAGTAACAAAGTAATATTCTATGCATTAAATTTGTACACAAAATTTTTTGGGAGCGTTTTTGGAACAAGTGCAGTTTAGGAGCATAGCCCCGATTTTTTTTATTTTCAGTGTAGTACTTTTTGAGCTGATTTCAAAAATATAAATTTTCTTTGTCGGAAACACCTACTTTCGAGTGGGCGGGGCTTTAAAGTTGAAAATTGAAATTGGAATAAGTCCGGAGATACTTATCCGATCAGGACAAAATTCACATCAACTGAAAGGTCTGTCTGCGTCCAATATGACCCCATTGTGGAGTAAATTAACATTTTTTCATTGACTTTTTGCATAAAAAGCCAATTTATTCAAAATATGACCCATGTACCGGTAAGTATACTTTATGTTAGCTAAAACTCAAGACTTTCATTTGATATATGATATGACTCATTATCTTTTTAAATGAAAAAGTTATTTTAAGTTAAAGTTGGACATTTCCCTTTTTTTTATTTGTTAGAACGAGTTTTTGTTTATATTAACGTATGGTAATGAATGCCATTAGGTAGGTATTTAAAATTTATATATTCATAAACATACACGAATGCAATTTATTAACCCATTAAGAACTGATTTAAAATTTTTTTGTGTTTAACTGTTGTTTTAGTTATAATTTTTTATTACCAAAATATGCGAATAATTATGGCTTCGCTGAGTAAATTTTTTTGCGTTACCGTCCTCAGGCCGGACTTTTTTCTCCTATGTGATAGGCAGTTTAGTGGCTTCGCTGAGTAAAGTTTTTTTGTGTTACCGGCCTCCGGCCTGGCTTAGAGGTTTTCTCCTATGTGATAGGCAGTTTAGTGGATTCGCTGAGTAAAGTTTTTCTGTGTTGCAGGCCTTCGGCCGGACTTAGGGGTTTTCTCCTATGTGATAGGCAGTTTAGTGGCTTCGCTAAGTAAAGTTTTTCTGTGTTGCCGGCCTTCGGCCGGACTTGGAATTTTCTCCTATGTGATAGGCAGTTTAGTGGCTTCGCTGAGAAAAGTTTTTCTGTATACTGGTACACAATGGGTTAATATTAGACCTCTATGAAAAGATATTTCAGAGACTTTTCCTTTGATGTAAATTTTTTCCTTATCTAATACACACAAATAGAAAAAATCTTAAATAAATTCTTAATGGGTTAATTAATTCCATACATGGTTTTTATGATTATAGAAATTTTAAATACCTGCCTAATAGCATTCATTACATACGTTAATATCAACAACAAACTCGTAACAAAAAAACTAAAAAAGGAAATGTCCAACTTTAACTTTAAATAAATTTTTCATTTAAAAAGATAATGAGTCATATCATATCTCAAATAAAAGCCTAAAGTCTTGAGTTTTAGCTAACGTAAAATATACTTACCGGTACATGGGTCATATTTTGAATTGGCTTTTTATGCAAAAAGTCAATGAAAAAAATCAAAAATGTTAATTTACAGACCGTTCAGTTGATGTGCATTTTGTCCTGTAGTGGGATTCTCTAACTTTTTAACGACAAAAATCGGTAGTTAGATTGTCAAAATTCGATAATTAACTACAATTGTCGTTAAAACTGATTCCATAATTTTTTCTACCGAATTTTGCGTTAAATAATATCGTTAACTTCCGACAATTATTGTTAAGTTAACAACAGAAAAAAAAGTTGTAGATAAGGTAAAATATGAGTAAAATAATTTCAAAATGCGCTAAAGAAATGTATTTTATTGCAAATTTCTTAACAATTTACATTAAGAATAAGGAACTGGCGTTTGCATTAAATTCAATGGCTCTCGTTTAACAGCGAATCAGTGAATTAACAGTGCTTTGATACATACTACTAAATAAATACTGGTTTTTTCGACTAAAATTTTTATAAATCGCGAAAACTAGGAATTTAGTTAATATCCTTTTCATAGAATATAAATGGAATTCCATTCTATATTCTTAAAAATAAAATTTGCCAATATTTATAACGGCTTAGTGCTTAAAATTAATTACATAATTTTTTACCCTACATGTGCAAATAAAATTAATTCAATTAGATCGTATTAATTCATTTGCATCAAATTAATTCAATTGGATTAATTATAACATTAATTAACATTTATGAATGACTGTTTTTCACGCTTTTTTCGGTATTTACTTAATTTTTTTCGTGCTTTTGAATTTGTTTGTACATAGTGATAATTAATATCAACCCAGCAAAAATAGACATTTTTGTGGCTCTGCTTGTAAGCGAAAGATACAAGCACTTTCATTACCATTACATATACGTAATTGTAATAAAATATTTTTCATTTCCATTATATTCAAGTAATTGTAATGAAATTAATTTTAATTATTACAAAATTAAACATGGATTTTTATTACCGTTACTTTTATACAAAGGTAAATATTTTTCTTTTTTCGTGTGCTTTAATTTGAATTCATGCTGATTCGTCGCTTAAAGCTCAAATAACGAAAAAGCTTTAATTTTGAGGGCTCAAAGTATAAAATGCCCCATAAGCGCTCCTCAACCACAATATTTTATATGAAAATTTATAACTTTGCAAATAAAGGGACGATTATAGAAAAATCAAACGTATTTCGCTTTAAGTTAAGTTATGATTTTTTTTTCATTCCATTACAATTAATGAATTGTTTTTATATTATATTACAAAAAAGTAATGTAAATGAAAATCAAACCATTACTTTATATAATAGGTATGAAGATGAAACTTTCATTACCATCACATAAAGAAATTGTAATGAAAATGTAATGGTAATAATTTTGCACCATATCTGGATACAAGTAGCAATAAAAATGATCTTCTAGTTCTGCAGTGCTGCTAAAGCCATTTATATTTTTTGCTGCGATATATATAACCTATTTCAAAATAACTAGAAAATAAATATATAGCAAACCGAATGACATATTTTTTTCGAATCGCGGAACGCCAAAAGCGTTAAATTTAAGGTATATTTTTTAAACTACAGAAGTATTAGAATTAATTCCATTAGGTGTTTGTTATAAATGCGACTGAACATTTTTATTTTTTTTTTATTTCTTTAAGAAGTTATGCTTTACGCGCTCTACCGCGGTTTTTGATAAACTGTGTGATTCTTGCCGAAATTAAAGTTATTCAAGTAAGTCGTGAGTATACGTGATTGAAAAAATAGCTGAGAATCAGCTACAAAGTTAATGACACATTTTTGCGATTAACGCGATTTCTTTGTGCTTTTACAATTTGAAAATACAGTAGACGCTCGCAAATTAGAGCTTTCAGCAATTCGAACGTCCAGAAATTAGAATCAATGTTTGCAATACATTAAACGCTCTGAAATTCGAATTTAAAATTCTAATTTCTGAGCGTTTTTTTTTTTGGTTCTTTGAATACACAGGAAATCCCCAATTTATTTTTATTCTGTTTGAATAAAGTAAAACTAAAAAGGGGAATCACCAAATTATATGTTTTTCCCTTTTGTTTTTTTTTTTGTCGCATTTATGTACATTTTTGGCTAGTTTATTTGTGAAATTTGATACGCGTGTACATATTATTTGGCAGTCTCTATTAAATAGTGAAAGTGCATCATTTAAAATGCTAAATAAACGTAAAAAAAACACTTTATCATTGGAAACGAAACGGAAAGAAACGTCCAGAAATTAGAATAATTCAGAAATTAGAATTGCCTCAAAAACAAAGCGGTTCTAATTTGCGAGCGTCTACTGTAACTTATTTAACTTTTTGGTTCAACGCGTAATCAATACAAGATTTGTGAAAAATCTCACTTATGCAAACCGCGAAAGTTTCGTATCACTCAACTTTATGCAATTTAGTCTCTGAATGGACAAATTCAAAATAGAAAAGCAGAGGAAATCACATTAATCGCAAAAATGTGCCACTGACTTGGTAACTGATTAACGGTGATTATTTCAAACTCGAATACTTACAACTCACTTGAATAGCCTTAGTTTCACTAACGATCCAACAGTTTCACAATTACAAAAGAAAAACAAGAACCGCGGTGGGGAGCGTAACGCCTTTGAAGACAATTAAATTTTAAGTCGCTTTTATTACATACACTTACCTTATGGATTATATTATAATACTGCTAAAGGTTAAAAAAAATCACATTAAATTTAACGCATTTAGGCTTTCGCGATTTAAAAAAACACTATATGGAGCGGTATTCCATATTTTTTAAGCCCGATAGCATGCAAAAAACCACGAAAAAAAATTCTAATTTGCCGGTTTTCAAAAAAAAAAATTTATTCATACAAATGTTGTTTTTCATTTTGTTTTTTATTTACAAATACTTTTTGTTTGGCATTTTTTATTTCTACCGAAATTTGTAGGTAACTTTTTCTAGCGAATAATATCGTTAACTAAAATATAGTGAATCACTTTTTCGGTAACTCAACCGACAATTATCGTTAGTTATCGAAATCGATAAAATCGTTAAGGAAGTTAGAGAATCGCACTACTGATCGGATAAGCATCTCCAGACTTATTCCAATTTCAATTTTCAACTTTAAAGCCCCGCCCACTCGAAAGTAGGCGTTTCCGACAAAAAAAATTATATTTTTGAACTCACAATAAAAATGTGTACCTATCATAAAAATTTTGAATTGATCGGAGTTATGCTCCTAAACTGCACTTTAGCCGCATTTTTCATCATTGTCTTTATTATAAATCTTATTTCGTATAATACAACAGAACAAAAAGAAAAAAAACTACATCCAAAGATGCAAGAATTGCATGCAGTCTTTAAAGAAAAGCCAATGACGATTCCTCGATGGTGGGCGAAGGCACGTTATATGAGGCAGTTACTGATGGCTTTTTATAAGCCATAAAAATAATCAATGTATATAAAAAATAAAAAACAAATATAAAACAAATTAAAAAATGTACGAAATAAAAGATTTTGACCGAATCTAATAAATTCTCTACCATCGCTTTTAAGAATATTTCGGTTAATATATAAAATACTCTTTATCCGATTCTTCCCAAATGTGGTGCACATGTAGAAAACTGCGAGGTATAAATTTTGTTCATACACGGTTTTTGAAATTTTGCTGTTTTCTTAGCGTAAAATTAATTTTAAACTTTAAACGCGTTTTCCCACAACCTTGAGTTCAAAATCGGCTGCCACTGTACAGGCAAGGCGGGTTAACCGATTTTGATCCGGGTTTTTTTCTTTCGTAGGCAACAAAAAACTTTAGTCGTTATCGTGGGCCTTTTTTGAATTTTGGTCAAATAAATTTTATATCCCCGAGCAAATGTGTTTTTTCTTGACTTTTGTGGAATTTTTAAGTTTGTGTGGCAACTTTGTTAAAAAAAAATTTTAATAAAAATCGGACCACGATAAGGACTAGAGAATTTATCTGGGATTAAGAATCACTTTACATTTTTATTTTCCAATAATTAATGACGTCTGCACAGTGGCAGCCGATTTTGCCTTTTTTAAAAAACGCCAGTAATGAAGTGGCAACTCTGGCGATTTTGGGTGGGAAAATATAAAGCTGATATTTTTTTAAAATACTACAATAACATGATTTTTAAATAAAAAAATAAAATATTAAAAATACTGTTAATTGAATTTTTGACAACCGTTCAAATATGCCCTTTAAAATGCTGTTGTTACAGTATTTAACCCCCTTAAACTCAAATGAAATCCTAACTTCTGTTGATTTCAAAAATGTATAAAAATGATTTTTTTTTTGCCAATGTGTTTGACGCGTCAATATTTTCTTTTTTTTTAAAGAGAAGCAACACTCAGGAAATGCTTCCTATTAATTAAGGTGTTGCTTTCTGTGGAAAGGAGATAGAGAAAAGATGAAAGGTGGTGAAAGAAGAAAGTTTTCAAATATGGCAACACTGTAATTGCGCGATATGTTGAACTTTAGGGCAGTGCTACACGTTCAATATATATTGACCGCGAACCAGTATCGCGATATTTATTGAACGTGTAGCATGACGTATTGATGGATCGCGATCCCTATCGCAGAATAGCCGAATATTCTGAAATCCAGATCACGGATCACATAGCATAGTTCATATCAATTCGCTATACAATAGTAAAAAGTGAAAGAAATCCAGATCATGGATCACGGATCACGCGATAAATATTGAACGTTTAGCAGTTCGTGATATCAATTCGCGATACAATAGTAAAAAGTGAGAGAATAAAGAAATAAAAAACAAATGAAATAATAATAGCAATAATAATAAATAATAATAATAAAATAAAAAGAAAATAATAAAAATAAATATAAGCAAAATAACTAAACAGGCTTTAATTTTTTCGTTTTCTCGCGACATTTTTTAATAAACTACCAGCACAGCACAAAAATACTGACGCGATAAATATTGAACATGTAGCATACACGCGCGATCCATCAATCCACAATATATATTGAACGTGTAGCACTGCCCTTAGAACAGTTGTTGCGCGCCATCTTATGGTGAGTTCGCAAACTTTGTTGAAGCTTTTTAGTTCATATCCATGTTATATTTTACTTCGGTGGGGTTAAGTGCTATGGGAACACCGGAGGTGGACATTACGATATGATATATATAATTTTTCCAAATTGATGTTGCGGTGGCTGGGGATCGAACCCGCAACCTCATGTATAACAGCGCAACGCGCTAACCATTACGCCAGAGCGCCCACATAGATGATGTATTCCGAGAGTAGATATTTCAAAAAATAAAAAATTTGTCAAATAATGTTATAAAATAGGAAGCATTTTTATATTAATGTTTTTAACAAAAAAATACCAAAAAGTTAGAAGCTTAAAAAATATACTTTTACGTACTTATTTAAGAATTATGCAGAAATCAGTATAATCAGTCAGTAAAAAAAGTACTTCTGGCAAGTCTACTTTCCATAGAATTGTACATCAGGTTGAGATTCATGTAATCATGAAAAAATAATCTTCAACTGCTTAATACATATGGTCATAAAATTTTATTTCAGATCCCAGATGCGAAAAAAATCATATTTATTTAATCAATTGCGGCTATGCCCGTAAATGAGGGGGCTAATAATGTATCTTTTTAACGACACACATAGAGAAATGACACCTAATAAGTATCGTTTTAGACTAAATTCCAGGGTCGGCAGGCATTACCGCTAAAATGCCGTTATCAATTCAAAACCCTTTCAACTGACTACCGTTACCACTAAAATACCGTTACCGAAATAACCGAAATACAGTTATCCTTAAAATACCGTTAGCGAAATAACTGAAATACCGGTATACTTAAAATACCGATACCGAAATAAATGAAATATCGATACCCTTAAAATACAGTTACCGAAATAATCAAAAAACCGTTATCCTTAAAATACCGTTACCGAAATAACTAAAAAAACGTTATCCTTAAAATACCGATACCGAAATAAATGAAATAGCGTTACCCTTACCGAAAACCGCATCGCTTCGGTTAGTATCCATGCTAAATTCACTTTATTTCTAATTCTCATGAGTTGTACTTGCCATATGTCACTGAAACAACTAAAACTTTTGCATTCAGATTGCGGAAACGAAGATTTGGGTAGTTCCAATATAATGTCGTTAAAGGGGTACCTAAAGAGTGTCCTGCATCAAACTTGAAAACTTTATTATGATCGCCTGGATCATTCCCCCGGTGACCTTCCATGTAAACCGATATTTGAGTCGATAAGCTTTCGGTTCGCAGTCGGCTTCCAGCCGCCGAATCAATTTTTCCAATGAGCCGCCGCTGTTTAACTTGATGGGGGCAGGCGTCTGCTGGATGCTAAAAAACTTGAAAAAAATGTATGCCAAGTCTAGTACCAGTTTTCGAAAATAATACGCCAAGTAGATTCATAACATTACCTCCAGACATAAATTTGTGCCAGCAAAATCAAAACGCATGTAAAATATTAATTTTGTTATTGTTTTAAGTGTTTTTTGCATTCTTGTGTCACAAATTTAATGTTTGTACAAGCTCTTTGATTGATCTGGGGTTATCAAAGAACCTATACGTTGCAAAGTACTCGCTACGAATTTTTTGGTTTAGATATTTTTCCTATATGTAATTGTTTTATAAATGGTGTTTCCACTTACGCAAACTTTCACATAAAGCTAAAATCTTTATCACTCCGAAATGTAAATTCTTTGCTTTAGTTTGCAAATTAGTTTAAGTTAATTACTTTAACTTATATTAAACAGACACTTATTAATGGTACCTGATTTAATGTTGATACAAAATATTTTCTTTTTCAAGTATGAAATATATCCAACGATGTGTGCCTCTCTAGCTCTTCGGAAAGAACGACTAAATACCAGTGCTACCAACTATTTTTTAAATATAAAGATGCCACCTTACACCGCTTAAAGAATACACGTACAGAGATACAAACTAGTCGAGTGGTGCAAAGTCATTGCGCCGCCAACTTTTTTTGGAAGTTAAGATGCCGCCGATGTGAGTGGCAAATTTCGACTTAAATATCGCGACCTTAAGTTACGTTTACATCTGTTTTCAAATCCCGAGATTTCAATGGAAATCTCGACCCGAAATCTTGAACGTTTACATTTGCACTTTATGACAGTAGCGAGATTTCGATTTGACAGCTGAACTTTTTTTGTAAACAAAGTACCATAAAAAATAATCTCAAATTTAAAATATTTCTAAAAACCATTTTATTCATTGGCGGAGTACAATTTACATTATTTTATGTAAAGATCTAACGCTAAATATGTTAGTGAATTTGTTTTATTATAAGGACGACAAGCTAGAAGCCAGATTTTGCAATATTTTGGCGGATGGAAGACATGCACTTCCCAATGCTTTCTTCATAGTTAAGCTTCGCGGGAAGCAAAAATTAGAACCACGCAACACTTCTTATAATCATTAGTACATTTCCATTGGGTCTTAAGTCATATTTATTAAATTAATAATAATTTTTTTATTTCATTGTTTTGTGTTATTTTTAGGTTATTATTTTTAGTTGACCATCGTTGCCACTTTTTCATACAAAAACTCCACAAATTAAGCGAAACACTGTGTTTTATTTTCTGCAAAAGTCTCCAGATTTGTGAGATTTTCATGAGATTTCTTATGTTGCATTTAAATCTGCTCCCAAATCCCAAGATTTCGACTAAAATTGAGATTTCAGTGAAAGTCTCATGTGAAATCCCGAGATTCCCCATACAAAGAAAATCCCCTAAATTTGCGAGATTTCTAAGAAATCTCATGAAAATCTCACAATTCTGGAGACTTTTGCAGAATACAACACTGTGTTTCGCTTAATTTGTAGAGTTTTTACATGAAAAAGTGGCAACGATGGTCAACAGCTGACTAAAAAAATAACCTAAAAATAACACAAAATAATGAAATAAAAAAATTATTATAAATATAATAAAAATAACTTTAGACGCAATGGAAATGTACTTATGATTATAAGAAGTGTTGCTTGGTTCTAATTTTTGCTTCCCGCGAAGCATAACTATGAAGAAAGCATTGGGAAGTGCATGTCTTCCTTCCACCAAAATATTGAAAAATCTGGCTTCTACCTTGTCGTCCCTACAAAAAAACAAATTTACTAGCATATTAAGCGTTAGATCTTTACATAAAATAATGCAAATCGTACTCCGCCAATGAATAAAATGATTTTTAAAAATATTTTTTTTGAGGTTATTTTTTATGGTACTTTGTTTACAAAAAAAATGCAATTGTCAAATCGAAATCTCGTTACTGTCACAAAGTGCAGATGTAAACGGTCAAGATTTCGGGTCGGGATTTGCATTGAAAATTCGGGATTTGAAAACAGATGTAAACGCGACTTTAGAAATCTCGCAAATTTACGGGATTTACTTTGTATGGGGAATCTCGGGATTTCACATGAGATTTTCACTGAAATCTCAATTTTAGTCGAAATCTCGTGATTTGGGTGCAGATGTAAATGCAACATTAAGTTGCGTTTACATTGCATCGAAATCCCGAGATTTCGATATTCACCACTCTGAAAAAACAATAAAGGAAATCATATAAATGTTCAATTTTGAAAAAAGCACACATAGTTGGCTCTAAAGCTGCCTACACACTAGGGAACATAATTAAAAAAAGAGAGCATTTTTTGTGAATGTGTGAGTGCGTTTGTGTGTGTGTGAGTGTTGAGAGCGTGCATTTCGTGTTTACAAAATTTTTTGATATTTTTTGTTCCCTCAACCATGTTCCCTAGTGTGTAGGCAGCTTAAGAAATACAAATACATTCTCTAAAAATTGAACTTCTATATGCTTTCCTTCATTGTTTTTTCAGAGTGGTGAATATCGAAATCTCGGGATTTTGGTGCAGAGTACATATTCTGAATAGTTTGCAAGCGGTGAAGTGATTAATTTTAAGTGAGTGAAAAATAATTTTCACCGCTTCACATCTTCACAACACATTCGGAATCGGTACTCAGATGTAAACGCGGCTTTAAGCTTTCCTTCATTGCTTTTTCTGAGTGGTGAATATAGAAATCTCGAGATTTCGGTACAGATGTAAACGCAGCTTTAAGGTTCAATTAGACGTGCCATATCGCCATAGCCGTAACCATAATGCCATAGAAGAAAACCAAAATTCAATTGGTTTCTACACACAGAAAAAAAAACAGGGGGAACTTTATCTAAGTGCTATGTAATTATACAACTACATAAGTTCGAAGTAAGTTTTACAATTTTCTAGCAAAATATATGCATTTTTTCGGATATTTTCCACTACACATGTATATATTTTGCAAGGATTGTATATATTTTACAAAAAAATGTGCATACTTTACAAGAACTTTGTAAAACTAACTTGAAAATTATGTAGTTGTATAATTACATAGCACTTAGATATTATTCCCCCTGTTTTTTTCTGCGTGTACAGTTACGGTTATGGCATTATGGCATGTCACCAATAATCGTATACATTGTAGCCCATAAGATTGGTTTGAACAGCTGTTTTATATGGTTATGGTTATGGCACGTCTAATTGAACCTTTAAGCCCAATATTTTGTTCAAAAGAGCTACAAAAGTTTCGCTCTATATTTGGAGCTCAAAAACTAAAAAAAAACATTTATGGTCTATAAAGAGTTAAAATCATAATTGACCCAAATGTCACTTTTTCGCTACATTTCTAAATGGTCCTGTCTATTAAATTGATGCGTAAAAAATTGCACCGCAATTTCGCAACAATTCCACGCAAATGAAAAATCTTTTTTTTTTATATGCAGTTTGACAGCTTTTTTCGCCAAAGTATGAACAAAATACCTACACGCAAAAATAAGAAGGGGGAATTACATAAAATAAGTATATAAGTTACCTACACGCAGAAAAAAAACAGTGGGAACTTTATCTAAGTGCTATGTAATTATACAACTACATAAGTTCGAAGTAAGTTTTAAGCGGCCAATAGAAGATCAAACAAGCTGTACAGCATGCTAGATTGCTGTATGAATTTGATCATGTAGTGTCTAATTTGACGGCTTGTCAAACATGTTGGACGAAAAGCAATATTTTTTGATTTTTCGGCAGGTTTGACAAACACGCTTTACAGTGTACTGGAAAAATTCATCAAACATTACGGAATTTTACATTTTTAATTAGTTTTTTTGTAACAAGAAAAGGGACAACGTTAATAAATAAACTAAAAATTGCAAAAAACAGAAAAAAAATTAAATTCAAAGAAAAAAAATAATAAAAATAATTTCGTCATTATCATCCGCTGTGTTAATTTTGTGTTTTGAATGTAAATTTTACAGCATGCTTGACCGTGTATTCCATGCTAGATTGCTGTATGAATTTGATCATGTAGTGTCTAATTTGACGGCTTGTCAAACATGTTGGACGAAAAGCAATATTTTTTGATTTTTCGGCAGGTTTGACAAACACGCTTTCCAGTGTAAGGGAAAAATTCATCAAACATTACGGAATTTTACATTTTTAATTAGTTTTTTTGTAACAAGAAAAGGGACAACGGGACAAAGGGACAAACTAAAAATTGCAAAAAACAGAAAAAAAAATTAAATTCAAAGAATAAAAATAATAAAAATAATTTCGTCATTATCATCCGCTGTGTTAATTTTGTGTTTTGAATGTAAATTTTACAGCATGCTTGACCGTGTATTCCAAAAACCATTTTTTGTTTGTCAAACAAGCTGGACAGCATGCTTGATCGTATAAAGGCCGCTTTACAATTTTCTAGCAAAGTATTTGTATTTTTCAGATATTTTCCACTACACATGTATATATTTTGCAAAGATTGTATATATTTAAAAAAAAAAAATGTGCATACCTTACTAGAACTTTGTAAAACTAACTTGAAAATTATGAACACGCAAAAATCTAGAGTATGTTGTATTATACAAATATGGTTGGTAAAAACGATTTCCTACAGAAAAAAAATAGTTTTCGTTAGCTTAGTTTAAATCAAACCCTTAAATTTTTATATAAATTACCTAAACACATAATTTTTTATTGGTGCATTATAAATTCTTTTGCACATTATGTTAAATCACTTTCTTTTCTTATCTATTTAAAAAATTGTCAATAGTTAGTTATACTATGGGAAAATGATAAAAAATTTTATGTGCGTGCAAAAAATAAAAAGGGGGAAATCAGATAAAATAAGAGTATAAGTTACCTAGTTTTAGTATGTGTTATAGCTCTACCCAAGTTTTGGGTATAACTTATATAATATGCTTGGTCTAAAATAAGAAAACAAAAACTAACAATAATTGTTAGCACTAATTTATTAAACTTAAGCTATATTTTATTATTAAAACAATTTGATTAATTTAATTAGTTATTTCTTTATTTTATTTTACAATTATTACTATTATATTACATTGCACGCTTATTATAATATATTATAAATATATATTGTACTAAAAATACTTATAAGAAAACTATATTAATTACTTAACGTGTTGGCCGCAATGAACTTCTTGTACGACAGCTTTCTTCCTTCACATCTTCCATGGAATGCAAACCTTTTATCAATTGCACATGGATTTTTCTGAGGCACTATATGATTTAGTTTATTTATTACAATTAAATTTTTACGTTTTATATTGTTTTCAATACTTTTTCACTTTTGGCGTCTACTTTCAGCAATATTGTGTTATTTTTTTAACAGTTTTCTACTTTGGCTATTTTTATGAAATTTTTAGGAATGCTTTACATTTTACAAACATCTGGCAACAAATAAATGAATTGTAAAACTTCCTAAGTTTATTTTGGGTCTCATACATAATTTTTTTTTTTATCATTTTCCCATAATATAACTAATTATTCACAATTTTTTAAATAGATTAGAAAAGAAAGTGATTTAACATAATGTACAAAAGAATTTATAATGTACCAATAAAAAATTATATTTTTAGGTAATATATATAAAAATTTAAGGGTTTGATTTAAACTAAGCTAATGAAAACTATTTTTTTCTATAGGAAATTGTTTTTACCAAGAATGTTTGTATAATATAACATACGCTAATTTTTTGCGTGTATAAGACCCAAAATAAACTTAGGAAGTTTAATAATTCATTTATTTGTTGCCAGATGTTTGTAAAATGTGTATAATTCCTAAAAATTGCCAAAGTTGAAAATTTAAAAAAAAAATAAAGATAAAAGAATATGGCGAAAAGTACATGCCAAAAGTGAAAAAAGTTAGAAAAATGTAAAATAATATAAAATTTTATGCTAAATGTCATATGGAATTGTCGGTGGGTAAGGCTAATGTCAAACGGAAATGGCTTTATATTCTCATAAGACACAACTATCGGTGCGTTTACAAATTTATCGTCCACATTTTCAACAATGGGTTCACCTAAAAGTTTTCGGTTAGTAAAACTACACTCACAAAAGTTCTACAGTTACTACATGACAGTTATTGGTGTAGTAATGCGGGTGTAGTTATTTTAACTGCAATTGTAGTTAATTTACTTAGAGAAAAATTTTTCAATGTTTTTTAGTTTTTTTTTTAATAAAAAGGAAGCCAAACACCATATTTCATCCCTTACAGACGGACATCTACAAAAATATCTTAATAGTGAAAAATAAAAGTGACATTAAGTGTAAATTTTGATTTCTCAATTTTAAATTTATTATACAATAGAATAAAATTAAGTTAAGAGTGTTTACATAAATTTGTTTTTATTAAATTAATAATTTTTAAAATATTTTTATTTATGTTATTTTAACTACATTTGCAGTTGTTTGTACAGTCTTACAATAATTTGCATGTCTGTTGTTTTAATTGCATTTGTAGTTGGTTTTACTACATCTGTCAGTTGATTTTTAACAGTTAAAAATAACTTCATATTGCAGTTGATTTAAATGCAAATGTAATCTACACCTTTTTAAGTGCAAATGCAATTATTTTAACTGTCATTTGCAGTTGATTTTACCTACATAATTCCCTGAGTGTAGTTGTACAATTACATAGCACTTAGTTAATATTCCCCCCGTGTTTTTCTGCGTGTTTTTTTAGTATCCCAAGAAACATTTTTACGGACTGTCCGGCATGTACGGAATCATCAATCCGGCTTTTACGGAACATTATCGGTCCGTAAAACAGGTATCCGTCAAAGCTTGTAGGTATACGGAACAATAACGGACCGCACTTTCGGATTTTCGAATATAATACGTTTTGAATCCGTTTTGGTGCATCCATTTCTGCACCTTTAAATACGGACTTCACCAATTTTCATCAGTTTGAACTCCGGAGCAACTGTGTCGTCTTTCTTCAGTTTATTCGTGAATATTTGTCGTCAAAATAAAATTATTTAAATAATTTAATACGGGTCGGGCGGTAATGTCGGTTAAAAAAGTTTCTGGATGTCGCAAAAACGAGCATCCTGTCTTGGCCATTGCCGCAGTAGCCAAATTACTTCAAATCATATAGAATCATTAAATAGTAAGTGTTTATGAAATTTTATGTTTTTTCACGATAGTTTGTGTAACCGAATGCAATTAAGCAAATATTATTTTATGGTACTCGTATCCTAAAGCTGGGTTTACATTAACTGATTTATTTATCTGATTTTACGTCTGATGTGATTGTCAAAAAAATCGGGTATGTGTTTACACTATCAAATGCAACCAGATGAAAAGAGATGTTAACATCGAATTTTTATAATGTTATGAAATATTAAAAAAAAAAATCTGACTCAAAATTTCAATCGGATTTTCTGTACTTATCAGTCATAATGTATTTATACTATAGGATTTTGGCTATCTGCATTTCTTTTTTGCCAGGTTCTATGACTTATAATATAATGTAAACCCCGCTTAAACAGTTTTAGTAAAAAAGTTTGCGAATTGTCATCGTATGAAAACCCTCAATCGTGAATACATTTAATTAAAACTCAATTAATAAATTTTTTCTTTTGCTTGTAGATATATAGTGGTTCTAGTTGTGGGTCAATTTTGAAAATTTTGATTTTGCCGATTTGAATTTTGCACTGGCTGTAAACATAGTTTTTAATAAAATTAATAAATTATTTAATAAATCTATTAAAAAGCATACAATATTAAAGTTAGTAATGTGTCAATTTCGGTAGATACAAAAGTCCGAAAACGGCATTCTAAAAACGGAGTCACTCCGTTATTTACACGACATAACGGTCCGGAAACGGTCCGGCATTGACGAACTTTCAGCGGACTAGTCCGTTTTTTACATGACATAACGGTCCGTAAACGGTCCGTGATTGAAGGATTTTCAACGGATTCGAATCAGTTTCGATGTTCCTTTTGTTCCCTTTTCTGGTCCGTATACGGATCCAGAAAACGATACGTATACGGAGTTGGATTCCGTTTATGACGGACCGAAAACGGTGCGTAAACGGAACGAATTGTTTGTTGGGATGTATTATAGCCAGAGCTTTGAAGAATTAATTCCTTTTTGAATGAATTCACTACCAATCGAATTCAATTTTCTCTACAATTGAATGAATTCCTTTTCTTAAGTAATTCACTGAATTCGTTCAACTGAATGCGTTCATCAAACAACAAATTCAAAGAATTAATTCAATTGCAATAGTTCTTTTTATTTAATCAAATGAATTAATTCACCGGTGAACGCGTTCAATTTTATAAATCGAACGGAAAAAAAGTGAATTAATTCCTTACTGAATTAATTCACTACTGAATTCGTTCAATTTCATTTTCGTTCAGTGAATTAAAAAAAATAAAATTACGTTCAGTGAATTAAAAAAAAAATAATAAGTTCACTGAATTGAAAAAAAAATAAAATAAGTTCACTGAATTGAAAAAAAATAAAATAAGTTCACTGAATTCAAAGCCTGTTTTCTGCCGTTCAGTAGAAGAAAACAATAATGTACAAATAAAATTTTTAAATAAGCAATTTTACAGCGTGTGCTAGTAAAAATTAACAAATTAGAAACCGGATGCTGTTTACCAACCTACATGATTCAAAAATAAAGCCTTTTACTATTAAAAATAAAAACTTTACAGATATAGATAAATTTGGAAAAAAAATATAACTATATAACTAGTTTGAAAAATTAATAGTTATATTTTTTTCCAAATTTATCTATATCTGTAAAGTTTTTATTTTTAATAGTAAAAGGATTTATTTTTGAATCATGTAGGTTGATAAACAGCATCCGGTTTCTATTTTGTTTATTTTTACTAGCACACGCTGTAAAATTGCTTATTTAAAAAATTTATTTGTAGATTATTGTTTTCTTCTACTGAACGGCAGAAAACAGGCTTTGAATTCAGTGAACTTATTTTATTTTTTTTCAATTCAGTGAACTTATTTTATTTTTTTTTCAATTCAGTGAACTTATTATTTTTTTTTTAATTCACTGAACGTAATTTTATTTTTTTTTAATTCACTGAACGTAATTTTATTTTTTTTAATTCACTGAACGAAAATGAAATTGAACGAATTCAGTAGTGAATTAATTCATTTGATTTAATAAAAAGAACTATTGCAATTGAATTAATTCGTAACAAAATAAATCGAACGAAAGCAAATATGAATTAATTCCATTCAATATATATTGCTTAGTGAATTAATTCATCGAATTTTTAATTCAGAATTGAAAAATTGAATTAAGGAATTAATTCTTCAAAGCTCTGATTATAGCTCTACCCAAGTTTTTGGTATAACTTATATAATATCCCAACAAGCAAAATGTTCCGTTTACGGACAGTTTACGGTATGGCATAGACGGAATCCGACTCCGTTTACGTACCGTTTTCTGGTCCGTTTTCGGATCCAGAAAACGGATTATAAGGAATATCGAATCTGCACCCCGTTTCTGTATTTCTCGCATCGAAAAAGTTTTCGCAAAAAACATGTGAAATGCAACCCTGCTCTGCTTGATATAGGATGAGTCGCAGACAATAAAATATATTTGAAACCAAATCAGCTAGTAATGCGCTACATGTAAGTTATTTCTAATTTAATTAGGTATTTTACAAAACTACGTGTGTACTCGATTATAAAAGTTACAATATCTGAAAGATTTACGACTACAACTCCAGTTCATTTTATCATCGCTTAAATCACCCTGTTTAAGCAGGATGACCATGCATTTCTCGAAGAGAAAACTTCTCGCATTAGATACAAAAACGGGGTACTGATTCGAAACCGTTAGAAGTACGTCAATGCCGGACCGTTTACGAACCATTATGCCGTACAGAAAACGAAGTTTTAAAATTTAATGTCCGTATGAATCGGACCGTTTGCGGAACATTTACGTGCCGTCCTTTATTATGAAAACGGATTGGCCTCCGTTTATAATATACCGTATACTGTACGTATTCGTACCGAAATTTTTAACAAAAACGGGTTGCTATATTTACCAAATTTCATCCTACTTTTTTTATTTTAAACAGGTTTATGCAGTATTTGTATCTTAGCGTCTTGACGAGACATCGATTTGTTCAAACAATGTTAACCCATGAATTTGTCTCGTGTGGACCACTCTTGTTCATGTTTTGTTCTTGTTCAGACAACGTTGTCAGCACAATTGTTCTCACAACTATGTGCAACATCAACCACGATCAGTGTTGTCAGTTTAGGGGATTTATTCCCAAATTGGGGATTTTTTTTCGTCAATGGGGATAAAAATTTCCATTTGAGGATCCGGGGATTTATTGGGGATGACACGAAATTTTAGGGGATTTTTTGGGGATAACATATTATTGCCTTTTTATATTTTTATAAATTAAACCCTGATAATTCTAAATATTTACATATTTCTTTTAAGTATGATGATAATAGTGTATGATTTTATGCTACACAAATTTGTGTCTGGAAAGTTAATGTGCGTACAAACCTTAATTCCTTTTGGTGAAATTTTGAATTCCTTTTGGTTCCAAAATTTTTAAGGTTATTCGGATGTAATATGAGTTATAAGAAGCTCTTCTTAAATTAAATATATACTTTACATGTAATTCAATTGTCAAAAAATCAATCCATCTGCTGAAATATTAAAACTTTTTTATACAGTAGGTACCATGCGCAACAAAATGTCTGAAGCTGATGAATCAGAAAATTTTGAT
Source organism: Leucophora obtusa (assembly GCA_949987735.1). Lineage (NCBI taxonomy): Eukaryota > Metazoa > Arthropoda > Insecta > Diptera > Anthomyiidae > Leucophora > Leucophora obtusa. The sequence goes on from OX465300.1 coordinate 17,562,515, forward strand.
TCTGAAATATTCTGAAATAACGAAAAAATTTGGCTCCCATTTTTTTATGCTGTTATTTAAATTTATTTGTTCTTTTTTATAATTTGTTAGAATTACAAAATTTATTGAGTTTGAGTGTATAAGGTACCGAAAAGAATTAAATAAATATGGTATTTTTACATTAATTTAAAAAAAAAGAACTAAAAATGCTCGCCTCTGTGGGCTGTTTCCGCGCTGTAGGCTGCTCGAAAAGACTTTATTTTTTTCTTCACATCTTCCACACACATTTTCATGTCAGCAGAAATTGATTTTTTATTTATTTTTAAATCATTTCGGCGATATAACGAAATATTCACATTCCGTATTTTATCAATCGGGTTTTAATTGCGGCACAATATTTGTAAAAAGAAAAACAAATTTACAAGAAATTGATCAGCTGTTTAAAACTTGACCGTCAAGTTTTCTCAAAACTTGAAAACAAAAATTGATATCAAGTTGCTGTTCAATTTTTAAAATGTGAGTGTGTTAGTAAAAAAATGTGAGTGTATTGAAACTTGAAAGGCAAAAATTGATCGTGTAACCCCTATGTAAATAAAGGGCAAAAGTGCAACATTTTTCGCCATCAAAAAATTTACGGGGTAGAGTGTTGCCCCGTTTTTTCTTTACTCTGAGTCTTGACGAGACATCGATTTGTTTGCACATGAACTAATCGTCGGTAGAATAACGGGAAAAAATTTGTTCATTTGTTTTGGGTGGAGAATACGTAATGTCAGACAATTCATTATTTTTTGTTTTTTTGTTGGAGTAGGTCACAATCGAAACTATTTATTTTCATGTTTTCAATGCGTTTTCCACTAATTTTTTAACAATAATAAAAAGCAAATTGCTTTAAATTTAATAATAATACAAATTCTTCACTTTTTTTTAGCATTTTATTAATTTTCTAATATTTTCTTTTGTTTATAGTAATGCCACTAAGTAAAAATAAGATCTGGCATCGTGGTTGTTGTTGCACATAGTTGTGAGAACAATTGTGCTGACAACGTTGTCTGAACAAGAACAAAACATGAACAAGAGTGGTCCACACGAGACAAATTCATGGGTGAACAAGAAATTGTTCGTTGGTTGCACAAATCGATGTCTCGTCAAGACACTAAGTTATGTCAACGCCATGTGTATATACTGTAATGTTTTTTTGCCAGCTAACTCGCAATTTGGTGGCCTAGGGGGTACTATCATGGCTTCTGATGCAGTAGGTCGCAGGTTCAAATTATACAATTTGTTTTAAATATGAAAAAAAAATTTTAATTGAAAAAAGAAAATAATAAAAAAATTTATTTTTTACTTTGGCTGGAATTTGAACCCGTCCAGCCCATGTCAAAGGCAGGCATCACAACCACTAGGCTACAATTAGTAATAAATTGCGTAAACAATATTGCATACGAGTATACAATACACATACATATGTTTAGAAAAATGCAGCAGTGATTTTATTTTGTTCTATTCTGATTGAAAAAATGTAACATTTTAATGGGGTGAGGGCAAAATTTTTAAATTTTTCCAGAAAAGAAAACGCCATTAGTTTAAATCAAACCCTTTAATTATACCCTACAGCACTATGTGGTCTTTTCTATAAGTTTGTGCTGATGTTTGTAACACCAAAAAATATTGGCCCTAGACCCACCTTATAGTATACCGATCGGCTTAGAATTTTTTTTATTTCGATTTAACGATGTCCGTCTGTCCGTCCGTCTGTCTGTCCATGCATTCTTGTGCGCACTCTACAGGTCGCAAATGTTAACATATTTTGATGAAATTTGGTACACCGACTAACGTCGGTCCAAGGACGACGCCTGTTACCGCCGTCCAAAACAGATTAATAAATTAATAAAAATATTGTACCCTGTATTATATTTTACGTTATTCAAATACTCTCTTTTTTTATAAATTTGCATTCTTCTTTATTTTGCTTTCTTTATATATTTACAAAGTAACGGTCCTTGTTATATGGTCACGTAAACCAACCAAATACTTTTTTATATTTAAGAATTTTTATACCTACATGGTAACAAACAATAAGGAAACTCACGATGGGTATTGCAAACGTTGCAAATGATTGCAAAAAAACAATGATTGCATCAACACAACAACAAAATGTATGTATATGCAATTTGCTTTATTTTTCTTCATTTGCAATAAAAAAACCTTTAGCAAAAATCACTTTGCATATAAGCTAAGTTGCAAATAAAACAAAACATCTCTTTTTAACATATCAGCCGCCATATTATGATTTATAAAATAAGATATTAAATAAAAAAATTGTTTGTGATTTTTTATTAACATAAAATTTTTTTTATTTATTATATTATTATTATTTTTATGATTCACAAATTTTCTCAAAAATACGATTTATTTTTACTTTTGACGTAAACAAAATCACTGTTGCCAATTTATATTTTACCATTTTCAGCTATTTTCTGGTCATTTTTTAGTTTGATTTAGCGATATTTTTAGGAAAAAAGTTAGCAGCAGTGAACAAAATAGCTCATAAAGCAAATATGCAATTCGTCTTAAAAAAGACGCTCACGATATGTTACAATTTGCATAGCAAATTAGCAAATTGCAAATATGCACATGCAACATCGTGAATACCCTCAATATTAATATTAGTTGAGTTGATCTTGTAGTATCAAACGACGCGGTAACAGGGTATACCAGTGAAGACACGCACTAGCGCCGCGGGCGGACGTTTTTGGAACTACCGAAATTTGTAACCAGAGCTTCGAAAAAATTAATTCAATTTAAGCTTAATTCACGAAAAATTAAATTCAGATTTTAAAAATATTCATGTACCATTCCCTTAAACCATTCGTAAAGAATTCAATTATAAGCTTCATTCACAAAGCTTTAATATGAATCGAATGAATTCCTAACTTGAATCATTCAAATCGCATGTTCATTCACCATTTTACTAATTGAATGAAGAAAGTTTATTACCATTCACTTAGTGCAGTGTAGTTTGAAACTAACATATAGAGCAATTCCATATGAAAACGATCAAAATTGGCAAATTTTTGGACGACCCCTCTCCGATTTTAAAATAAATAGTCTCAATCGATTGCCCAGCAAAAAATAATGTACCTACATATTTTTTTTTTTTTTATAGTGACTGGTTTAGTGGTGGTGTACACCACTGTCATGTGAAAACTACTAAAGCGATCGCAACGAGTGATAGCTCGTTGGAAAGGTATTGAATCAGGCTTTAATTGAAAAATAAAATTTTCCTAATTTTTCTCAGAAATTTACCTTTTTTCCCATGAAAATTAAATTTTCCCATGAAAATTAAATTTTCCGATTTTCCACAGAAGCTCCTAAATTTTCCGGCTAATTTTTTTTTTTTGGATTCCTCATAATTTTTGCTTTAAGAATCAGCAATAAAAAAAATGGGCCCGACTCCTTGTTTGGACAGGAGAGGAGCATTTAAGAGACCACCTTGTTCTCATTGTTTTTATATTTTTTATAATTGAATTATTTGTAATTATTTAACATTATTTTATTTTATTATTAAAAATACATTTTAAAAATTATTTTACAGTTAAAAATACATTTATGAAGAAAAAATCTTTCTTATTTTGCTGCTTATACTTAATTACAATATTTATTAAAAATTTCAATTGTCTTGGCATCATTATAAAATTAAAGTAACTTTAAATTTAGCACGTCGGCAGACGAAGAGTACCGCTTTACATTAATTGACATATCAGAAATATTAGGTATGAAGCAATGAAACTTTTGCGTTCCAGTTATAGTTTTGACATTATTATATCTGTTTTGAATTCGTCGTTGAAAATATAACTATATAACTAGTTTGAAAAATTAATAGTTATATTTTTTTCCAAATTTATCTATATCTGTAAAGTTTTTATTTTTAATAGTAAAAGGATTTATTTTTGAATCATGTAGGTTGATAAACAGCATCCGGTTTCTATTTTGTTTATTTTTACTAGCACACGCTGTAAAATTGCTTATTTAAAAAATTTATTTGTAGATTATTGTTTTCTTCTACTGAACGGCAGAAAACAGGCTTTGAATTCAGTGAACTTATTTTATTTTTTTTTCAATTCAGTGAACTTATTTTATTTTTTTTTCAATTCAGTGAACTTATTATTTTTTTTTTTAATTCACTGAACGTAATTTTATTTTTTTTTAATTCACAACGAAAATGAAATTGAACGAATTCAGTAGTGAATTAATTCATTTGATTTAATAAAAAGAACTATTGCAATTGAATTAATTCGTAACAAAATAAATCGAACGAAAGCAAATATGAATTAATTCCATTCAATATATATTGCTTAGTGAATTAATTCATCGAATTTTTAATTCAGAATTGAAAAATTGAATTAAGGAATTAATTCTTCAAAGCTCTGATTATAGCTCTACCCAAGTTTTTGGTATAACTTATATAATATCCCAACAAGCAAAATGTTCCGTTTACGGACAGTTTACGGTATGGCATAGACGGAATCCGACTCCGTTTACGTACCGTTTTCTGGTCCGTTTTCGGATCCAGAAAACGGATTATAAGGAATATCGAATCTGCACCCCGTTTCTGTATTTCTCGCATCGAAAAAGTTTTCGCAAAAAACATGTGAAATGCAACCCTGCTCTGCTTGATATAGGATGAGTCGCAGACAATAAAATATATTTGAAACCAAATCAGCTAGTAATGCGCTACATGTAAGTTATTTCTAATTTAATTAGGTATTTTACAAAACTACGTGTGTACTCGATTATAAAAGTTACAATATCTGAAAGATTTACGACTACAACTCCAGTTCATTTTATCATCGCTTAAATCACCCTGTTTAAGCAGGATGACCATGCATTTCTCGAAGAGAAAACTTCTCGCATTAGATACAAAAACGGGGTACTGATTCGAAACCGTTAGAAGTACGTCAATGCCGGACCGTTTACGAACCATTATGCCGTACAGAAAACGAAGTTTTAAAATTTAATGTCCGTATGAATCGGACCGTTTGCGGAACATTTACGTGCCGTCCTTTATTATGAAAACGGATTGGCCTCCGTTTATAATATACCGTATACTGTACGTATTCGTACCGAAATTTTTAACAAAAACGGGTTGCTATATTTACCAAATTTCATCCTACTTTTTTTATTTTAAACAGGTTTATGCAGTATTTGTATCTTAGCGTCTTGACGAGACATCGATTTGTTCAAACAATGTTAACCCATGAATTTGTCTCGTGTGGACCACTCTTGTTCATGTTTTGTTCTTGTTCAGACAACGTTGTCAGCACAATTGTTCTCACAACTATGTGCAACATCAACCACGATCAGTGTTGTCAGTTTAGGGGATTTATTCCCAAATTGGGGATTTTTTTTCGTCAATGGGGATAAAAATTTCCATTTGAGGATCCGGGGATTTATTGGGGATGACACGAAATTTTAGGGGATTTTTTGGGGATAACATATTATTGCCTTTTTATATTTTTATAAATTAAACCCTGATAATTCTAAATATTTACATATTTCTTTTAAGTATGATGATAATAGTGTATGATTTTATGCTACACAAATTTGTGTCTGGAAAGTTAATGTGCGTACAAACCTTAATTCCTTTTGGTGAAATTTTGAATTCCTTTTGGTTCCAAAATTTTTAAGGTTATTCGGATGTAATATGAGTTATAAGAAGCTCTTCTTAAATTAAATATATACTTTACATGTAATTCAATTGTCAAAAAATCAATCCATCTGCTGAAATATTAAAACTTTTTTATACAGTAGGTACCATGCGCAACAAAATGTCTGAAGCTGATGAATCAGAAAATTTTGATTCTGAAATATTCTGAAATAACGAAAAAATTTGGCTCCCATTTTTTTATGCTGTTATTTAAATTTATTTGTTCTTTTTTATAATTTGTTAGAATTACAAAATTTATTGAGTTTGAGTGTATAAGGTACCGAAAAGAATTAAATAAATATGGTATTTTTACATTAATTTAAAAAAAAAGAACTAAAAATGCTCGCCTCTGTGGGCTGTTTCCGCGCTGTAGGCTGCTCGAAAAGACTTTATTTTTTTCTTCACATCTTCCACACACATTTTCATGTCAGCAGAAATTGATTTTTTATTTATTTTTAAATCATTTCGGCGATATAACGAAATATTCACATTCCGTATTTTATCAATCGGGTTTTAATTGCGGCACAATATTTGTAAAAAGAAAAACAAATTTACAAGAAATTGATCAGCTGTTTAAAACTTGACCGTCAAGTTTTCTCAAAACTTGAAAACAAAAATTGATATCAAGTTGCTGTTCAATTTTTAAAATGTGAGTGTGTTAGTAAAAAAATGTGAGTGTATTGAAACTTGAAAGGCAAAAATTGATCGTGTAACCCCTATGTAAATAAAGGGCAAAAGTGCAACATTTTCCGCCATCAAAAAATTTACGGGGTAGAGTGTTGCCCCGTTTTTTCTTTACTCTGAGTCTTGACGAGACATCGATTTGTTTGCACATGAACTAATCGTCGGTAGAATAACGGGAAAAAATTTGTTCATTTGTTTTGGGTGGAGAATACGTAATGTCAGACAATTCATTATTTTTTGTTTTTTTGTTGGAGTAGGTCACAATCGAAACTATTTATTTTCATGTTTTCAATGCGTTTTCCACTAATTTTTTAACAATAATAAAAAGCAAATTGCTTTAAATTTAATAATAATACAAATTCTTCACTTTTTTTTAGCATTTTATTAATTTTCTAATATTTTCTTTTGTTTATAGTAATGCCACTAAGTAAAAATAAGATCTGGCATCGTGGTTGTTGTTGCACATAGTTGTGAGAACAATTGTGCTGACAACGTTGTCTGAACAAGAACAAAACATGAACAAGAGTGGTCCACACGAGACAAATTCATGGGTGAACAAGAAATTGTTCGTTGGTTGCACAAATCGATGTCTCGTCAAGACACTAAGTTATGTCAACGCCATGTGTATATACTGTAATGTTTTTTTGCCAGCTAACTCGCAATTTGGTGGCCTAGGGGGTACTATCATGGCTTCTGATGCAGTAGGTCGCAGGTTCAAATTATACAATTTGTTTTAAATATGAAAAAAAAATTTTAATTGAAAAAAGAAAATAATAAAAAAATTTATTTTTTACTTTGGCTGGAATTTGAACCCGTCCAGCCCATGTCAAAGGCAGGCATCACAACCACTAGGCTACAATTAGTAATAAATTGCGTAAACAATATTGCATACGAGTATACAATACACATACATATGTTTAGAAAAATGCAGCAGTGATTTTATTTTGTTCTATTCTGATTGAAAAAATGTAACATTTTAATGGGGTGAGGGCAAAATTTTTAAATTTTTCCAGAAAAGAAAACGCCATTAGTTTAAATCAAACCCTTTAATTATACCCTACAGCACTATGTGGTCTTTTCTATAAGTTTGTGCTGATGTTTGTAACACCAAAAAATATTGGCCCTAGACCCACCTTATAGTATACCGATCGGCTTAGAATTTTTTTTATTTCGATTTAACGATGTCCGTCTGTCCGTCCGTCTGTCTGTCCATGCATTCTTGTGCGCACTCTACAGGTCGCAAATGTTAACATATTTTGATGAAATTTGGTACACCAACTAACGTCGGTCCAAGGACGACGCCTGTTACCGCCGTCCAAAACAGATTAATAAATTAATAAAAATATTGTACCCTGTATTATATTTTACGTTATTCAAATACTCTCTTTTTTTATAAATTTGCATTCTTCTTTATTTTGCTTTCTTTATATATTTACAAAGTAACGGTCCTTGTTATATGGTCACGTAAACCAACCAAATACTTTTTTATATTTAAGAATTTTTATACCTACATGGTAACAAACAATAAGGAAACTCACGATGGGTATTGCAAACGTTGCAAATGATTGCAAAAAAACAACGATTGCATCAACACAACAACAAAATGTATGTATATGCAATTTGCTTTATTTTTCTTCATTTGCAATAAAAAATCCTTTAGCAAAAATCACTTTGCATATAAGCTAAGTTGCAAATAAAACAAAACATCTCTTTTTAACATATCAGCCGCCATATTATGATTTATAAAATAAGATATTAAATAAAAAAATTGTTTGTGATTTTTTATTAACATAAAATTTTTTTATTTATTATATTATTATTATTTTTATGATTCACAAATTTTCTCAAAAATACGATTTATTTTTACTTTTGACGTAAACAAAATCACTGTTGCCAATTTATATTTTACCATTTTCAGCTATTTTCTGGTCATTTTTTAGTTTGATTTAGCGATATTTTTAGGAAAAAAGTTAGCAGCAGTGAACAAAATAGCTCATAAAGCAAATATGCAATTCGTCTTAAAAAAGACGCTCACGATATGTTACAATTTGCATAGCAAATTAGCAAATTGCAAATATGCACATGCAACATCGTGAATACCCTCAATATTAATATTAGTTGAGTTGATCTTGTAGTATCAAACGACGCGGTAACAGGGTATACCAGGGTATACTAGCGCCGCGGGCGGACGTTTTTGGAACTACCGAAATTTGTAACCAGAGCTTCGAAAAAATTAATTCAATTTAAGCTTAATTCACGAAAAATTAAATTCAGATTTTAAAAATATTCATGTACCATTCCCTTAAACCATTCGTAAAGAATTCAATTATAAGCTTCATTCACAAAGCTTTAATATGAATCGAATGAATTCCTAACTTGAATCATTCAAATCGCATGTTCATTCACCATTTTACTAATTGAATGAAGAAAGTTTATTACCATTCACTTAGTGCAGTGTAGTTTGAAACTAACATATAGAGCAATTCCATATGAAAACGATCAAAATTGGCAAATTTTTGGACGACCCCTCTCCGATTTTAAAATAAATAGTCTCAATCGATTGCCCAGCAAAAAATAATGTACCTACATATTTTTTTTTTTTTTATAGTGACTGGTTTAGTGGTGGTGTACACCACTGTCATGTGAAAACTACTAAAGCGATCGCAACGAGTGATAGCTCGTTGGAAAGGTATTGAATCAGGCTTTAATTGAAAAATAAAATTTTCCTAATTTTTCTCAGAAATTTACCTTTTTTCCCATGAAAATTAAATTTTCCCATGAAAATTAAATTTTCCGATTTTCCACAGAAGCTCCTAAATTTTCCGGCTAATTTTTTTTTTTTGGATTCCTCATAATTTTTGCTTTAAGAATCAGCAATAAAAAAAATGGGCCCGACTCCTTTTTTGGACAGGAGAGGAGCATTTAAGAGACCACCTTGTTCTCATTGTTTTTATATTTTTTATAATTGAATTATTTGTAATTATTTAACATTATTTTATTTTATTATTAAAAATACATTTTAAAAATTATTTTACAGTTAAAAATACATTTATGAAGAAAAAATCAATTTTTTTTTAAGAGCCCCAAGTTGAGTGTGTAGTGAATATGGTCTGCCTGCCTTCACAAGATCGGCCATAAATCCATGGATAATAGCAGCAGTGGCATGTAATGGCACACCAAACCTGACTGAGGCTACAGGTCATAAAATGTTTTGTAAATTTTTTAAATTACCAGGTAATAAATATTTCGCCTAAAATGACACGTGCAGAAACAAGTCATAAAACACGGATTTTCCATAAATATGGCGAAATATTTATTACCTGGTAATTTAAAAAATTTACAAAACATTTTATGACCTGTGGTCGGCTTATTGGCAGTAACCAATTAAGTCCCTCTTTAAAAAACATTTTATGACCAGTAGTTCACCCAAATTTTCCTATTAAAGAAAAGCAAATATCGCTTATTTTTTTTTACCTATTTTTTACCAAAAAATAAATATAAATACTTCACACACTCTGAGTCAAATTTTAGTTGAATACTAAACGTGAAAGTGTTAAAGTGTTTTTTTTGTAAAGTAAAGAGTGAAGCTGTAAAGACAATTTAAAGTAAAATGAATAAATTTTGCTGCAATCCGTTTAACAAGAGTGGACATCGTTCGAAAAAGATAAAAGTATTAAAATTAACTGGTGTTTCGAGGCGATACATGAATAAATTAAATATACAATACGGTGAAGAAGCAGAATTCATTTGCCCCAAGTGTAAAATCGATTTGTCTCAACAAGCAAATGCATTGAAACAAATGCAACCACAATCCGAGAGTGAAATGACAATTGAACAAAATGTTTCATCTGATAGTGAGGCAGACATTCCGATGGTCAATATGTCTTTGAGTCCTTTGAATGAGGCTATTACCACTTTAGGTGAATCGCCTATTACAAAAAGAAAGTTGCGAAGTGAAAAATACAGGAAAGAGAAAAAAGGCAAGGTTATGAGTGCAATCGCGACAATATTTGATGAAGGCTCTGATAACGAATGCAGTCAAGCATATGACGTTGATGACGGCAAACAAATGATTGAGCAGTTGAAAAGAAAATTCAATTTAGCGACCACTTTTCCGGAGAAATATCTCATTTTATCTGTGCTGCCTCAATCATGGTCTATACGCAAGATTTCTGAACAGTTTCAAACATCTGTTTACATCGCGAGAAGAAGCAAAGAATTAGTTCGACAGAAGGGCATATTGGCGACTCCCACCAAGAAATTTGGCTCAAGGACCCTCAGCGAAGCAACGGTGAAATTGATTCAAGATTTTTACTGCAATGATGACAACAGCCGCGCCTGCCCAGGTACACGTGACTATGTTATCACACGTGAAGATGGAGAAAAAGTACACAAGCAGCGCAGATTATTATTATGTAATCTATCCGAAGCATACCATCAGTTCAAAGAGAAATACCCAGCAGAAAAAGTGGGATTTTCTAAGTTTGCCATCATACAACCAAAAGAATGCGTGCTGGCATTAGACAGGCACGGAACGCATTCAGTCTGCGTTTGCATGTTTCATCAAAACATCAAATTAATGTTCTTTCCATGCAAGAAATTGAAAGTATTTCACGGTGAAATTGAAACATATAGGGACCTCCTGTCGAAGTCGTTGTGCGCATACCCCACGGAAAATTGTCATCTGTCCAAATGCGACAATTGTCCGAGGATTGACGAGCTAGAGCAATATTTGGCGGAAAAGTTTGAACAGCTGTTAATTCAGGAGGTGCATTTCAAACAGTGGATAATTAGCAGCGGCAGATGTTCCCTTGAGACCGTGGTAAAGCAGATTCCGGAATTCATCGAGGAATTCGGATTCAAGTTGAATGAACTGAAGGCGCACCATTTCATATCCGAGATGCAATCGAAATTTCTAAAGGAAAGTAAGGAGAAATTAGCCCAAAATGAATTCATTGTGATAAGCGACTTTGCCGAGAATTACACTTTTCTCGTTCAGGATGAAATTCAGGCTTATCACTGGGCAAACGACCAGTGCACGGTGCATCCTTTTTGCATTTATTTCAAAAACGAAGATAACGAACTGCAGACCGTAAGCCTTGTTGTTGTCGCGGAGAGTTTAGCTCATAATTATGTGTCCGTTTATTTATTTCAAATGAAACTGTTTGAATTCTTAAGATCAAAATTCGATGCAATCGACAAAGTAACGTTTTTCTCAGTACAAGAATAAAAAAAAATTTTACAATCTTTGCATAATTGAAGAAGAACAAAACTGCAAGGTCGAGTGGCACTTTTTTGCGACGTCCCACGGTAAGGGCCCATGCGATGCGTTAGGGGGAACCCTAAAACGCATGGCGACTAAGGCAAGTTTGCAAAGGCCATATACTGACCAGATCTTAAATGTACAACATTTGTTTTCGTGGATTCAAAGCAAGGAAATTGCCATTAACACAGTTTTATGCACTCAAAAAGAACACGATGCCATGGAGCGACGAATTCAAAACAGATATAATAATGTCAAAACTATAACTGGAACGCAAAAGTTTCATTGCTTCATACCAAATATTTCTGATATGTCAATTAATGTAAAGCGGTACTCTTCGTCTGCCGACGTGCTAAATTTAAAGTTACTTTAATTTTATAATGATGCCAAGACAATTGAAATTTTTAATAAATATTGTAATTAAGTATAAGCAGCAAAATAAGAAAGATTTTTTCTTCATAAATGTATTTTTAACTGTAAAATAATTTTTAAAATGTATTTTTAATAATAAAATAAAACAATGTTAAATAATTACAAATAATTCAATTATAAAAAATATAAAAACAATGAGAACAAGGTGGTCTCTTAAATGCTCCTCTCCTGTCCAAACAAGGAGTCGGGGCCCATTTTTTATTGCTGATTCTTAAAGCAAAAATTATGAGGAATCCAAAAAAAAAAAATTAGCCGGAAAATTTAGGAGCTTCTGTGGAAAATCGGAAAATTTAATTTTCATGGGAAAATTTAATTTTCATGGGAAAAAAGGTAAATTTCTGAGAAAAATTAGGAAAATTTTATTTTTCAATTAAAGCCTGATTCAATACCTTTCCAACGAGCTATCACTCGTTGCGATCGCTTTAGTAGTTTAAAACAACTTTCAATGAGGTCCCTTATGAAGAATTCTTCAATTTTGTCACATGACAGTGGTGTACACCACCACTAAACCAGTCACTATAAAAAAAAAAAATATGTAGGTACATTATTTTTTGCTGGGCAATCGATTGAGACTATTTATTTTAGAATCGGAGAGGGGTCGTCCAAAAGGTGATCGCTTTCATATGGAATTGCTCTATAATCAAAACCAAAGCATACAAGCTGTAACAAAGCATACGATACTATTTATTTCTGTTAGATGAATTTTAAACGTTTTTCATTGTATTATGCTAATATTTCAGCAATTACATGCAAATTAAAATTTTTCATTTGATTAAGTGAATGAAAACAAATCATTTTTCATTCACCTTTTTATTAAATGAATTCAAGTAAATTGGGTTTCATTCAGTAAGAATTCAATCAAAATAGAATGAATTCATATAATTTAAAGCTATAGGGAATTAAGCTATCGAATTAATTCCATAAGAATGCTATTAGGGAATGAAATTTAACCCAAATTTCATTAATTTTTAAAAAGTGAATGAAAGAATTAAGCTTTTTAAACCTTTTTTTTTTTTTTTTTTGTGTTTTGGTTTGCTTGTAAAACAAGCGGTTGGCGAAGTATTTAACAGATACTTATACGCCAGTACTAGACGATCCATCGGATATATACACAACTTAAAGATTTATTTTGTGTTTTAGCAAATCTGTTTGTATAGCTGCAAATTAGAGTTGAAAAAGACGAATCCCAAGATTTTATACATAGCGTGAAGGTAATGAGTATGCGTAAGACGAAGAAAACATGTGATGAAGCAGGAAGAAAGACAAAAATAGTAGATACAGATAAAGAACCATAAAAGTAAAGATGAATCGATAAAAATTAGATGTCGATTTGGCATGTGCTAAGATAGGCAACGAGCTTTTTGAAAAGATCATCTTGAAAGGTGTTAAGTAGTGTATGAAGGTTGTCAAATTTCGTAAAGAAATCAAAATTTTTTCTTATGTTGGAATATTTCGGGCAAATGAAAATTACGTGGTCATCAGTTTGTGGTGTGTCGCATTCATCGCAATTAGCAGAGGATTCAGCTTTGATCATGTTTAGGTAGGGCTTGTTATACGTGTGACCTGCTAACAACCTATTTATAGTTTTTATTTCTTTAGAGCTTAGTGATGAGTTTGAGAACCAATGCTTTCTGGGTAAATTGGGAAACAAATTAAAGAATTTATATCCCTTTAAACGTGATATCTGTTTATATTCCAGGTTCCATTCTTCCCAAAGGATGTTATAAATTTTAGTGCATGCGTCTTTGAGTGACAATTGTGGAGCAATTTCAATGCCGTTGGTAATGGCAAGCTTGGCGTAATGATCTGCTTTTTCATTGAAAGGGAGTCCTACATGGGAAGGAGTCCATATGAACAATAGTGATGAGATATTTGAACACTTTATTTTGTTAACTATTCTGTCAACTAGAAAGTTAAACATGGAGTTGTTTTTTATTAATAGGCATGAGTTTTTGCTGTCAGTAAAAATAGCTGCTCTACTGATACCCTCGTTGATTATAATATCAATTGACTTCTCTATAGCGTACAGTTCACCCATGAGGGAGGAAACTTTTGAGGCGATTTTAAACATATAATTACGGTCTGAGGAAATGTTGCATACCGCGCAACCAGTTGACTGGTTCATAATTGATGCATCCGTCGCCCAAATTGCATAGCCTTCTGCTTTAAGGTTGCATATTTTCTCCGAGTAGTAAGCATTAAAAACATCTTTTGGAGTATTTGCTTTTGAGTTAGGAAACAGCTTCAGTAAGACTTGGATTTTGTCCGAAGTTACACCAGACAGAGTGCCACACATGTCATCGAAAATATTTTTAAATTTCAAATAAATGAATCCCATACTTGATTTTATGCACGGATTTTCAGAAACAAACGTATAAGATGGTGGATTAAAAATTTTCTGCTTAGCTAATTCCTTAGCAGCTAAGTACATGGCTCGCTGTTTGGGTGGCAATGTTAAGGCAAAGCATAAATGATATGAACAGGCGTAGATGGATTTAGCCCTAAACATCTGCGTAACATATGATTCTGAAAGGTTGCTATTTTCTTGTTGATATAGGTAGGTGCATGAGCCATTGAAGACATTGCGTATTCCGTTTTTGAAAACACCAATGATTTTGATAAATTTACAGCAAGGTTGGGCAACAACCCACCTTTAACAGACGATAACATTTTGACTGCATTCGTTGCAGAGTTGCATTGCGACATTACTGTGTCGTAATGCTCACAAACAGATAGACTATTTTTTATAGTCCTCCCCAAAAATTTAAAAGATTTGACATTTTCCACTTGAAGGTTGTTGATGAAAACTTTAACTTCTTTTCTTGCGCCTTTGGCAGCATAAATGGTAATCGTTTTTTCTGTGTTAATATGCAGGCTAAGATTGTCAGCAATGTTGCAAAACTCATAGATCTTTCTCTGTAAATTTGATACGGATTTATCGAAATCCTTGTGTATCGACAGAATCACAAAATCATCCGCGTACTGAAAAATGTGAGTGTTAGGGTCTGCAATGCCATGGAGACCCATTGTATAGATATTGAATAACACTGGACTAAGACAACTTCCTTGTGGTAAACCGTTGCAAATTTCCACTTTTTCCCTGCCGAGTACAAGAATTCGCCGTTTCAGAAAATTGTTGATATTATGATATGTGATGGACAGTTCAATTGTTGAAGAATAGCACATAGTTTATTCAGATCAACGCAATCATAAGCTTTCGAAATATCCAGAGCAATTAATGTAACCTTTAATTTTTTTTCCTTTGCCGTAGACATGGTATGAAGTATTTCATTGATACAAGTTTGAGAGGAAAATTTTTTCCTGTACGCAAAAGATCGTTCAGGTAAAATATTGAAGTCCGAGAGAAAAGATACCAAATTATTCTTAACCATTAGATTGATAATTTTTATAAAGACTGGAATCAGCGAGATTGGCCTGAAATTGGTGAACATATCCAAATCTTTACCTCTCTTTGGAATTGGTACAATTTTTATCATCCGCCACGATTCTCTGATGCTACAACTTCTCCAACAGTCATTGAAGGCAGTTAAAATGGAAATTTTAGATTGATGTGAAAGATTCTGAATCATTTCATATGAAACTTGGTCGAGACCGGCCGATGATGGTTTAGATTTAGATTTTAACACAGCAAGAAACTCTTCCATTGAGAAATCAGGGGCATTTTCGTAGTCTAGGGAAATTGAAAAAAGGTCGGCGTTCTCCGGAACCTGGTTTTTGAGGTACGTAAGAAAAAGGGAATTATTATCACTATTCCATTTGTTGTATGTATTTTCCGAACCAGACATTTTACATCCTCTAATAAATTTATAAAAGGACTTAGTATTTGGAGCTCCGTTGAGTTTGTCAATTTTCAAGAAAAAGCTTCTTTTTTAGCACGATGAACAGCGAGTTTAAATTTTCTAATAGCATCCAAAGCAAGATCAGCATTGTCAGAGGTTTTATTAGCATTAAAAGTTTTTTGGGCAGCAATTTTAAGCCTCCACAGTTTTGATATCTCCTCATTCCACCACGATTTCGGAGTTCGCCTGCTTTTGTTTGAAATCTTGTATTTGGAGTTTGTGATGATTGCGTCAAAAGTGGATTCAATATCAACAAAGTTATCCGGGAGAGAGCACTGACTGATGGTGGACAGAAGGTTTTTTTTTGACAAAAAAGAGCAGCTCATGTGGTAAGAGCCCTCAACTGTAATATGAATAGGGAAGTGATGACTACCGCCAATAGCAACCTGATTGACTTTCCATTTCATGTTTAAAGGTGAATTTGAGAAAGTTAAATCTAAGACTGAGCCTCGAGATGTGGGATCAAGAATAGATTTCACAAATGTAACACTGCCGTCATTCAAAATCTTAAAAGAAGATGAGTCGATCAAACTTTTTACAGTGTTTCCACGATTGGTATCAAAATTATCTCCAAAAGATTTACAGCGAGCATTGAAATCACCACATATAATCACATTATTTCTGGTTTCACAAAAATCAAGAAGTTTTTGAAGTTCCGTTTTCAAACAATTTATTTTTACAGAGTGAGTTAAGTAGATTGACACGATCGTTAAATTTTTGGAAAGATTTTTTGTTTCACAAATAAGAATATCGAGAGGAGAGTTGAAGGGTATTTTTTTAATTTTAATATGTCTTTTTGACAGGATGGCAACTCCACCATAATTGTCTTTTCTTTTCCTTGACGTGATGTTGTAGTTCCGGATGAAAGATGTTGACTGAGATTCATCAATGTTAAAAATTTCAGAAAGCACAGCGAAGTCGCAGTTGTAGTTGTTTAGGTAGATTTCAAGATAATTTCTGTTTTTTGTCAAACTTTGAACATTATATTGAACAATATTCACCATATTATTTTATAAAAAGAGGAATTTTGTTTTTTGAGTTATGTTTTTTGCTTTTTTTTTTTTTTTTACGGGAAATTATCTTTTATCAATTTGCTTTTTTTTTTTTTGATTTTTTATTTGCTTATTAATTGTTAGACTTTTATTTTTTTCATTTGAAATACTAAAATAAATATTTGCTTATTAATTGTTAGACTTTTATTTTTTTCATTTGAAATACTAAAATAAATTTTACGTTTTGGCTGCTGTGGCATCTGCTGATGTTGAAAGAGATTGGGTTGGGATTTTAATATTTGAGATTGATTTCTTGAAGTTTTCTAATAAATTTTGGCCATCATTTGAACTGATTTGGGTAAGAAGTGCAGACATTTGACTAACAAAATTACTCATAACTTTTTCAATTTCCGAAACAGTAAAATGTTTGGGATAATTGAAAACAGGACCAACTGGTTCAATTGTGGTCGGCTGAATATTGGTAAAATGTGGTTTTGGACGCACTGCAACTACTTTGCTATATTTTATGCGTGTTACCCTCCTATTTATTTCCTCATCAGTGTTTCTAATATTATTATGTTGATTTTTGTTTAGTGAAGGAAAATTATCTGCATAATCCGTGTCTGCTAAGATTTCGTAGTAGTTTGAATTTAAAGAGTATTTTTGAACCACTTCTTTTCTTGACAGATTTGAGATTGCCATGACTTCTCTAATGTCTTTTTCCTTTTTCCATGAAGGACATTTTTTAGAATCAGAGGAAACATGTTCCTTTGAATTGCAGATAATGCACCTTAAATCTTCACAGGAAGGAGTGCATTTGGTAGTATTAAGACAAAAATCACATTTTTTTTTCACCACAGTCCTTATCGTCACACTTTAGCTCTTTCCCACATTCCAAACAACGTTTCTTTGAACGACATCTCACCGCAATGTGTCCCAAACGGCCACAGTTTTGCACTGACGCAATGGAGGTACATAAATTTCGACACTGACAACAGTATTAAACATTTTTAAAGTTTTTGGAAAAGCCAGAGAGCCAAGACCAATATTTATTGTGTTAGAAGGAAAAACTTTACCATCAACTTTGTGGCTAAAACGATATACAGAGATAACATCCAGAGAATTATTATCTTCAATTTCCTCACGTATTTCCTTTTCAGTAAAAGCAATTGGTACATTTTTAATGATGCAATATCTTTGAATGAAACGATCAGGAATAAAAGCCTTTAAGTTAGCAGCCTTAAGCCTTTCATCAAGAGCAAAATCATTAGCCTCGTCTGGAGTTAGGAACCCTAAAACGCATGGCGACTAAGGCCAGTTTGCAAAGGCCATATACTGACCAGATCTTAAATGTACAACATTTGTTTTCGTGGATTCAAAGCAAGGAAATTGCAATTAACACAGTTTTATGCACTCAAAAAGAACACGATGCCATGGAGCGACGAATTCAAAACAGATATAATAATGTCAAAACTATAACTGGAACGCAAAAGTTTCATTGCTTCATACCAAATATTTCTGATATGTCAATTAATGTAAAGCGGTACTCTTCGTCTGCCGACGTGCTAAATTTAAAGTTACTTTAATTTTATAATGATGCCAAGACAATTGAAATTTTTAATAAATATTGTAATTAAGTATAAGCAGCAAAATAAGAAAGATTTTTTCTTCATAAATGTATTTTTAACTGTAAAATAAATTTTAAAATGTATTTTTAATAATAAAATAAAACAATGTTAAATAATTACAAATAATTCAATTATAAAAAATATAAAAACAATGAGAACAAGGTGGTCTCTTAAATGCTCCTCTCATGTCCAAACAAGAAGTCGGGGCCCATTTTTTTATTGCTGATTCTTAAAGCAAAAATTATGAGGAATCCAAAAAAAAAAAAATTAGCCGGAAAATTTAGGAGCTTCTGTGAAAAATCGGAAAATTTAATTTTCATGGGAAAAAAGGTAAATTTCTGAGAAAAATTAGGAAAATTTTATTTTTCAATTAAAGCCTGATTCAATACCTTTCCAACGAGCTATCACTCGTTGCGATCGCTTTAGTAGTTTAAAACAACTTTCAATGAGGTCCCTTATGAAGAATTTTTCAATTTTGTCACATGACAGTGGTGTACACCACCACTAAACCAGTCACTATAAAAAAAAAAAAATATGTAGGTACATTATTTTTTGCTGGGCAATCGATTGAGACTATTTATTTTAGAATCGGAGAGGGGTCGTCCAAAAGGTGATCGCTTTCATATGGAATTGCTCTATAATCAAAACCAAAGCATACAAGCTGTAACAAAGCATACGATACTATTTATTTCTGTTAGATGAATTTTAAACGTTTTTCATTGTATTATGCTAATATTTCAGCAATTACATGCAAATTAAAATTTTTCATTTGATTAAGTAAATGAAAACAAATCATTTTTCATTCACCTTTTTATTAAATGAATTCAAGTAAATTGGGTTTCATTCAGTAAGAATTCAATCAAAATAGAATGAATTCATATAATTTAAAGCTATAGGGAATTAAGCTATCGAATTAATTCCATAAGAATGCTATTAGGGAATGAAATTTAACCCAAATTTCATTCATTTTTAAAAAGTGAATGAAAGAATTAAGCTTTTTAAACCTTTGTTTGTAACTCTGCAACTAACTGGCAGAGCTGCACCAAAAACGTAAGTGCGAGAGAAACAAATATATTAAAACTAGTTCTCTCTCTCTTTCCCAAAAGTTTACCAATTCGTCGCATTATTATTGGTTCGGCCCACTGGCTATTTTTGAAAATATCGAGTTAGAAAATTTATTAAATACATATTTTCATTGAGATTTTGAGACAGTTTCTTGCTATAATGTATCATATCTGAGATACCTAGTGCATACACAAATTAAAAAGATGTAAATCTCTTTATCGTTTTTCTGGATAAAGACTTTTTGGCATATCGACCAAACCAATACTAAGCTGACGATATGTTGTGCTTTTTTTAGTTTGTTTAATACATTTTCTTCGCGGCATCGTTTGTGTAACAAAATAAAATTATATAGCTCAAATAATGATTGAATAATAAAATTTAAAAATAGATAGTGTTATAAAGTGAATATTTTATGTTTTCGAATAATAATAAATAATATAAATCTGTTTTGTGAGTGCGTTTGTGTTTTTTTTATACATTTCACAGAACATATGGATGTGAGAGTTTGTTGTATGTTGTGTTATGTTTAATAGTACTGTATAAGTTTTCTTTATTGTTAATAAAAAGCATTAATGTGCACAAATTTTATAAAAAAAAGTTTAAATTAATATTGTTTTATTCATTACAATGTGTAACTACAAATATATAATTATTTTGTGAGTTTGTAACACACCAGGGAAATTAAATTGTTTGCCCAATACAACCATGGTGTGTATCTTCATACTTTCTAGGCTATCTTTTACTTTTTTTTTTGTGTACACATGTTTGAAAACATGCTGTATAGTTGTTTACTTTTACTCAATGGTTTCGTATATATACTTTTTTTAAATCTCCTTCGCACTTCGGTTAAAAATTACAACAACAACCACACCATACGGTTTCTGTTTACTCGTTTGACAGCTGTCACTTTTGACTTCACTGTGGACGCGGTTGAAAACATTAAATTTTAAAGCCCTTTCTTTTATATTAGTTAAAACTAACATTAAATTTATTACTTGAATTTAAAATAAATTTATAATTCGTTGAACTTCAAAAGAGTGCTTTTAAAGTGTTTTATTTTCACGTTGCTAAAACAACAGTTCTTTAAAATTTAATTATATTTATAAATAAAAGAATTTATAAAATTTTATTGTGAAAATTACCGCAAAATGTCGGACATTAATGCAACTCAACACAATTGCAAAAAATGCAACGAGTTGGACGACGACCGAATGGTGTTGTGCGATAAATGTGATACGTGGTATCGTTATGGATGCGCAGGAGTTAACAGCAATGTGGCAGATTACAGCTGGAGCTGCAATTTATGTGGGCAAACACCATCCGCCGCTACTGCTCCAAACCAAGCAACTGGCTTTGAGGCTCTTCCCAGCTCATCATCGTCACCATTACTACCGCTAACAGCAACAACTGCACCAATTGTAGTAACCGCCGCAGCACCTCCAGAAGAAACAGGTACTGCTATGCTATTGTTTAGCGCTACTGCAGTCCCAAGCACTATGGTAACAGCAACAGCGGGTATGCCAACGCTAGCCACAAAACCAATAACAACTTTACTTGGTATGAACACCAACACTGTTCCTTCATATGCATACGCAACACAACCAACAGCAATGCCTATTAATTTTCAACAGCAACAAACGCTAATGAATGCAAACAAACAAATTAGAATAACAGATGTTCAAAGTAATTTTGATAGTTTGCAAAGGCAGCAAATGTTACAGCTAGCGCGATTGGAGGAGGAAATGAAAATTCAGAAAGAATTTTTAGAACGAAAATATGAAATTTTGTCACAAAGCGGCTGCCAACAGCCTGCGGAACAATTAAACAGTAACAACTATAAATATAATCAAGTAAGTTCTACGTTTACACATATGCCTTCAGTGAGCAGTATGCAAAATGCAGTACCAGTATTTAATACTATGGAGTCGTGCGATTTAGGGTCACATCTCAACAACCCCATGTTAGTGAAGGAGCTTGTAGATAAATTACCAAATCAACACAAATTGAATTGGGCAATGCAACCAGCTGACGAAAGTGTTCCAATAATAAAAGCATTTAGTGTATGGCTCTACAGTATAGCTGAAGCGGCTAGTAAAGTGGTAACACCTACATTGGGTAAAGGAGGTTCTTCCGTGAATACTCATATTCGGGCCAATTGCAATTTGCCAAAAATGTGCGTTGTATGTAAAATCGAGTCACACGAAGTTCATCTGTGTGATAAATTTAAAAAATTACAACTGAATGAAAAATGGGACATCGTAAAATCAAACCATTTGTGCCGCCAGTGTCTTAATCAGCACAAACGAAAATATAATATGACCAGAGAATGCGGCGTATCGGGTTGTAAGTATAGGCACCATCCCCTGCTTCACAAGGCCACCAATGCTGCTAATCAGTCAACATTACAAACTGTAAATACAAATGAAATTGAAAATACGCAGCGGAGTGCACAAATTAATACACACAATAACGGCGACCATTATTTCGTATTTTGCCAATCCCTTTGCATTCAAAAAATACCATTCTTAA
Source organism: Leucophora obtusa (assembly GCA_949987735.1). NCBI lineage: Eukaryota > Metazoa > Arthropoda > Insecta > Diptera > Anthomyiidae > Leucophora > Leucophora obtusa. The sequence goes on from OX465300.1 coordinate 17,584,654, forward strand.
TACTTTTGCTTTTCTAGACGAAGGGTCATCCGTCACTTTAGTAGAGCGCAGTGTATTTGACAGTTTGAATTTAAATGGTGTTACTGATCCCCTTTGTCTGAAATGGACTGGGGGAACGACACGCGAAGAAAGTGCACTCAGAAAAGTTCTGCAGTTACTACATGACAGTTATTTATGTAGTAATGCGGTTGTAGTTATTTTAACTACAATTGTAGTTAATTTACTTAGAACAAAATTTTTCAATGTTTTTGACAGTTATTTTTTTAAACAAACTACAAAAATTACTACATTGTAGTAACATTTATTTTATGCAGTTATTTTGAATTTTATTTACAAATACTTAAATTTTCAAGTGTGTATGCACACACACGGAGCAAACAGAAGTATGTGTATGAATCACTTGTTTAGAAATTTCTAGTGAAAGAATATGAGTATAACATGTTTTCTCTTGTCTTAGTCATAAAACAACGCCTAAGAGTGAGCACGCGTAATATGGAAATGGTTATATATTTTTTATTAAATTACTTAAATAATAAGGTAAGTTTTATAATATAAATTTATTTACGGGGAATGTTAAAAAAATATTGTATTTATTTTCTTTCAGTTCTTTTATATTCTCATCCCTTTCTACCTGGAGAAAAAAAAGGAAGCCAAACAACAGCATATTTCATCCCTCACAGACGGACATGTACAACAATATCTTAATAGTGAAAAAAAGTGACATTAAGTGTAAATTTTGATTTCTCAATTTTAAATTTATTATAGAATAAAATTAAGTTAATAGTGTTTATATAAATTTGTTTTTTTTTTTATTAAATTAATAATTAAAAAAAAAAATTTTTATTTATGTTTTTTTAACTACATATGCAAGTTGTTTGTACAGTTTTACAATAATTTGCATGTATGTTGTTTCAATTGCATTTGTAGTTGTTTTTACTACATTTGTCAGTTGATTTTTAACAGTTAAAAATTACTTCATATTGCAGTTAATTTAACTGCAAATGTAGTTTACACCTTTTTAAGTGCAAATGCAGTTATTTTAACTGTCATTTGCAGTTGATTTTACCTACATAATTCCCTGAGTGCACACTTGCGTCTGTCAAAAACGTTACGATGAGCTTCACGAGTTTGTGAAAAGTTATTTCAACATAGAAGCAGCTAAGCCTTCCGCCTTACTATCTACAGCAGACAGCAGTGCGATGGAAACGCTTAAAGCAACATGCAAAAAAGTAGACGGACGCTATGAAGTCGGCTTACTGTGGAGAAACAACGATGCACAACTGCCTGAAAGTTACGCTAATGCCTTTCGACGGCTAATGTGCCTTAACAAAAAATTCGCTAAAGACCTATCGCTAAGACAGAGCATGCAAGCTCAAATAGACAATTTAATCGAAAAAGGGTATGCCAAAAAGCTAAGTCCGGCCGAATTAGCAACCTCTGTTGCAAAAGTATGGTATCTACCGATTTTTATAGCACTAAATCCAAACAAACTCAACAAAATTCGGTTAGTGTGGTACGCCGCCGGGCCCGACTTACTAAATCCACTCGTAGACATTCTCTTAGCTTTTCGCGTAGGAAAATATGCGATTTGCGGTGATATCGCAGAAGTGTTCCACAGAATCAATGTACGAGAAAGCGATATGCACGCTCAACGGTTCCTATGGTGGGACAAAAATGACAATTTGAATCAGTCAAGCACATACGTAATGCGACCATTAACATTTGGCGTAAGCTGCGCACCCTGTATTGCCCACTACGCACGCGATACAAATGCCGAAGACTTCAAGTCACAATTCCCTCGCGCTGTGGACTCAATCCAGAATCATCACTATGTCGACGACCTTATTGATAGCAAAGACACTGAAGAAGGTGCAGCCAACTTAGCAAAACAAGTGGCAAAAATCCATGCTGCCGCCGGTTTTCATATACGCGGCTGGGCATCTAATTCCGCCTACGTTTTAACCCTTTCGACCCCAACTTTAAATGGCTGGGAATTTTCCGACCAAACTTCTTGTAAATGTAGATCTATGCCAAAGAAATATTTTTTTATTACTTTTATGGCTTTGCAGCACCCCCTAGCGGAGATATTTGGAATTAAAATTAAAAAATTAATATGCTGCCGGTCTAGAACGAGTTAAGATTTTTTAAAAATTTTAATTTTATATTTTTTCTATTACTAAACTCTACATAAGACTTTTTGATTTTTTGAATTTTATTCATCACACAATTTTTGAGACTAATTTAAACAAAAATTTTATTTTTCCTTAAATTTTGCTGTGAGAAAAAATATGTGTTGACACTATGAAAAATAGCTCGCAAATGAACACTATTAAAGACTACTATATGAAATTATACACAGGTATTCTAGAACTGTAATGCTACTGAGTAAAAAATTTGTTAGAAAAAAAAAATAAATATAACGGGAGTTATAGGCACAAAACAACGAAGTTGCTTGTAGGCAACTTTGGGGGTCGAAAGGGTTAAGTCAACTATCTGATGGTTCAACGACGTCACAAGATGTCAAGCAATGGGGCGCTACCGAAAAGGTTTTAGGTATGTATTGGGACCCAGTTAGTGACGTTTTTAAATATATTTGCAGATTTGCACGTTTACGCCGCAATGTAATTGACGAAGATCTTGTACCGACTTAAAGAGAGTGCCTTCAAGTTCTTATGTCAATTTTTGACCCATTGGGGTTTTTTTCATGCCACACTATTGGTCTCAAAATTTTGCTTCAAGATGTTTGGCGTTCTTGCATCGGATGGGATGATCCATTAAATGAGTCTTTAAACGAAAAATCATCAAAAATGTCGAGGTGGCAAGGTCCTATTCGCAAATGCTATGCAGCGCCGAGAAGATTGAGCTACATTCGTTCGTTGACGCGGGCGTATTTGCCTGCTCTGCCGTTAGTTATCTGGTACATCTTGGCAACCAAGTCACTGTCGCCCTCGTAGCTGCTAAGTGCAAAGTAGCACCCCTCAAACCACTGTCGATTCCTCGAATGGAGCTGCAAGCTGCACTAATCGACGTCAGATTGGCGAACAAAGTGCAAAAAATTCATCGTTTACGCATATCTTTAATACACTGGTGGTCGGACTCCATGACCGTGTTACAATGGTTACGCGTGGACCCAAGAAACTTTCAACAGTTTGTAATGCACCGTGTAGGTGAAATTTTGGAGCATTCAAACATTACACAATGGAGATGGGTGCCGACTAAAATGAACCCCGCAGATTTTGCAACAAAAAGAACAACGCGAAAAAACATGGACTTGTGGTTCAATGGTCCTGAATTTTTGCAACATGACCCAAGCTAATGGCCCACATGTGAAGACTTAGGACCATCGGACTCTTCTGAGCTGAGACGTCAAGTGCTAGTGATTGATAAAATGTCGAAAAATTACAATGTAGTAAATTTTGAGTACTTTTCTAACTGGAAACGACTCTATCGAGCAGTAGCAACATTCATGCTGTATTTGGCGAAAATAAAAGTCGCACTTAAAAAACAAGTTTTTCATCAAGCGATCACGCACGAAATGGTTTAACAATGAAAGCAGTTTATTATAAAAGAAGCACAACGCAGCGAATTTCTCCAAGAAATTTATGATTTAAAACATCGTGGAAACGTAGAAAAATCAAGTAGGTTATACCGACTTAACCCTTATCTTGACGATTACAAAATCATAAGATGTCACAGCCGACCAGAGCGCCTTAACAACCATGATGACGAAATAGTGCTGCCAGCTAAACACCATGTCACATTTCTAATTGTGCGTTCATTTCATGAAGATTTTTACCACCATTTCCATGAAGGAGTGATTAACAAAATAAAAAGTCAATTTTATATATCTCGTCTGCGGGTCATGTACAGAAAAGTACGAAATTTATGCCAAATATGCAAAAACAACTCTGCTGCCCCCCAGGCACCGCAAATGGCTATATTACCAGCAGCTCGTCTAGGCGCATTTCAACGCCCATTCACATTTGTCGGTATAGACTTTTTCGGCCCATTGGTAGTGACCATTGGAAGAAGACGGGAAAAACGATGGGGAGTGGTCTTCACGTGCCTTCATATAGAAGTAGCCCATAGCTTAGACATCAGTTCATGTATTTTCTGTATACGAAACTTTGCTGCCAAGCGTGGAACGCCTCGTGAAATGTACACAGATAATGGTACAAATTTTAAAGCAGCCGAAAAAATCCTCCGAGATGAGGTCAACCAAATAGATTCGATATTAGTTCGATAAAACAAAATGGCTTTTTAATCCACCAGGTGCGCCCCACATGGGTGGTGAGGCTCATTAGATCCGTGAAAAACATTTTGTACAGCCTGTATCCGACACTAAATTTTAACGATGAAACTTTAAGAAGCGCACTGTGTGAAATCGAATCAATTATTAATTCCCGGCCGCTGACATTTGTTTCTGTTGATTATGAAGATGATGACGCCAGTACGCCGAATCATTTACTACTCGGCTCTTGCGATGGCTATAAACCGTTCTTCGACGATAGCGGAAATTTACGTCAACGTTGGCAACAAACGCAAACATTCGCGGACCTTTTTTGGCGCCGCTGGGTAAAGGACTACGTACCAATAATATCTCGGAGAAACAAATGGTTTGTTAAAGTACCACCTGTATCGATCGGTGCAATAGTTGATGAAAATCTTCCTAGAAGATGCTGGCCTAAAGGCAAAATTATCGACACAGTGGTAGCTGCAGATGGTCAGGTGCGAAGGGTGACAGTCAAGACACAGTTTGGTGTAATGCATAGACCGGTGACGAAGGTAGCTGTCCTGAACATCGGTGATGATAATCATGAGCAAGCTTGTCTCCCTGACTCGCTTACGGGCGGGGGAATATTACCGCCGTCCAAAACGGATTAATAAATTAATAAAAATATTGTACCCTGTATTATATTTTCCGTTATTCAAATACTCTCTTTTTTTATAAATTTGCATTCTTCTTTATTTTGCTTTCTTTATATATTTATAAAGTAACGGTCCTTGTTATATGGTTACGTAGACCAACCAAATACTTTTTTACATTTATGAATTTTTATTAGTTGAGTTGATCTTGTAGCATCAAACGACGCGGTTGAAAACATTAAATTTTAAAGCCCTTTCTTTTATATTGGTTAAAACTAACATTAAATTTATTACTTGAATTTAAAATAAATTTATAATTCGTTGAACTTCAATTATAATTTATAATTCAAAACAACAACGCCTATTGATTTTGGTTGAAATCGGTCCATATTTAGACCTAGTCCCCATATTAGGGTCCCTCCAAAATTATACTGTTTATATGCAAATATTAAGATATTTTGATGAAATTTGGTACACAGACCTATGTCGGCCCAAGGACGAAGCCTATTGATTTTGGTTAACATCGGTCCATGTTTACACCTAGTGCCCATATAAGGGTCCCCCCAAAATTATATTGTTTATACGCTGCAGGTCGCAAATTATAAGATATTTTGATGAAATTTGGTACACCGACCTATGTCGGCCCAAGGACAAAGCCTATTGATTTTGCTTAACACCGGTCCATGTTTAGACCTAGTGCCCATATAAGGGTCCCCCCAAAATTGGCTTGGTTACACGCTGCAGGTCGCAAATATTAAGATATTTTAACGAAATTTGGTTTGCTGACTCATATCGTCCAGAGAAAAAAGCCAATGGATTCTAGATAGAATCGGTCCATATTTGGACCTATCGCCCATATGGGCTATATTTACGATTTTCTCTTCTTTTATAATTTCATAGAAAATTTTGACACAAGTCCCATTTTAACCCATTCGAATTTCGGATCCAAACATTAGTTGGCTCTTAACCAGACTGGTGTAGAGTATTGTATAGTCGGTCGGTATAGCCCGACTTTAAATATAATTTTTATAATTACTTAAAAATATAATTTTTTATTGGAGCATTATAAAATCTTTTGTACATTATGTTAAATCACTTTCATCACTTTCATCTAAAATAAGTGTATAAAGTCGCGTTTACATCTGTCTTCAAATCCCGAGATTTCAATGCAAATCCCGATCCGAAATCTTGACCGTTTACATCTGCACTTTGTGACAGTAACGAGATTTCGATTTGACAATTGCATTTTTTTTTGTAAACAAAGTACCATAAAAAATAACCTAAAAATAAAAATATTTTTAAAAATCATTTTATTCATTGGCGGAGTACAATTTGCATTATTTTATGTAAAGATCTAACGCTTAATATGCTAGTAAATTTGTTTTTTTGTAGGGACGACAAGGTAGAAGCCAGATTTTTCAATATTTTGGTGGAAGGAAGACATGCACTTCCCAATGCTTTCTTCATAGTTATGCTTCGCGGGAAGCAAAAATTAGAACCACGCAACACTTCTTATAATCATAAGTACATTTCCATTGCGTCTAAAGTTATTTTTATTATATTTATAATAATTTTTTTATTTCATTATTTTGTGTTATTTTTAGGTTATTTTTTTAGTCAGCTGTTGACCATCGTTGCCACTTTTTCATGCAACAACTCTACAAATTAAGCGAAACACAGTGTTGTATTGTGCAAAAGTCTCCAGATTTGTGAGATTTTCATGAGATTTCATAGAAATCTCGCAAATTTACCGGATTTCCTTTGTATGGGGAATCTCGGGATTTCACATGAGATTTTCAGTGAAATCTCAATTTTAGTCGAAATCTCGGGATTTGGGAGCAGATGTAAATGCAACATAAGTTGCCTTAGTTCATTGTATACTATACAACTACAAAAGTTTAGAATATAACTTATAAAATCACTTAGGCAAATGTTCAAAAACAAATGTTCGTTGAAATGTCTATGTTCGTTGACAAAATTTACATCTTTTTTAAGGCACATCTACACGAGAGAGAAAATTGCTACACGCAAAAAAAAAACAGGTGGAACTTTATCTAAGTGCTATGTAATTATACAACTACATAAGTTCGAAGTAAGTTTTACAAATTTCCAGCAAAACATATGTAATTTTTCGAACATTTTCCACTACACATGTATATATTTTGCAAGGGTTGTATATATTTTACAAAAAAATGTGGATATTTTACTAGAACTTTGTAAAACTAACTTGAAAATTATGTAGTTGTATAATTACATAGCACATAGGAAATATTCCCCATGTTTTTTTCTGTGTGTAGAGATAGAGCAAAAATCAACCCTAAATAGTTTAAATCATTCACAATAGAGCTATTTAGAGGTGTTTTTTGCTCTATATCTAGCAGTTTTCTCTCGCGTGTAAATGTGGCTTAAAGGCACACCTACACGAGAGAGAAATCTACTAGAGATAGAGGAAGAAACATCTCTAATTAGCTCTATTGTGAATGATTTAAGCTATTTAGAGGTGTTTTTTGCTCTATCTCTAGCAATTTCCTCTCTCGTGTAGAAGTGCCTTTACAGGTTTAATAAACTATTTATTTTTTATAAATAAAATGTTTTATTGGAAATTTATATTTTTATGAATATTTTAATTTAACATTACATATTTATGATAACACTTATAAAAAAACAATTAAATACATAAACAATGGCATTATTCCTCTTGCCTCTTGCTTCTATTGTGTGGAAAAAAAGATGAGACATTTAAGTACATTTTGCCTGAAAAAACAACAAATTTACAATTAACTCTTTGAATGCTTTATTTGGATGTATTACTTACATTTCTCCAAATTTTTATGTTTAATTTTTCATTTTATTCCACATTTAATTTTTTATTACCATTTAAAAAAAGTTGAAAATCATTTCTTTTACACTCAGAAAAATTCTGCAGTTACTACATGACAGTTATTTGTGTAGTAATGCGTTTGTAGTTATATAAACTACAATTGTAGTTAATTTACTTAGAGCAAAATTTTTCAATGTCTCTGAAAGTTATTTTTTTAAACAAACTACAAAAATACTACATTGTAGTAACATTTATTTTATGCAGTTATTTTGAATTTTTTTTTAAAATACTTTAATTTTCAAGTGTGTGTGCACACACACGAAGCAAACAGGAGCATGTGTATGAAGCGCTTATTTAGAAATTTCTAGTGAAAGAATATGAGAAGAACATGTTTTCTCTTGTCTTAGTCATAAAACAACGCCAAAGAGTGAGGACGTGTAATACGGAAAAGGTTATATATTTTTTATTAAATTATTAAAATAATAAGGTAAGTTTTATAATATAAATTTATTTACGGGAATGATAAAAAAATATTGTATTTATTTTTTTTTCAGTTCTTTTATATTCTCATCCCTTATTACCTGGAGAAAAAAAGGAAGCCAAAGAACACCATATTTCATCCCTCACAGACGGACATCTACAACAATATCTTAATAGTGAAAAAGAAAAGTGACATTACGTGTAAATTTTGATTTCGCAATTTTAAATTTATTATAGAATAAAATTAAGTTAAGAGTGTTTTAATAAATTTGTTTTTTGTTAAATTTATAATTTTTATTTATGTTTTTTAACTACATTTGTAGTTGTTTGTACAGTTTTACAATAATTTGCATGTATGTTGTTTTAATTGCATTTGTAGTTGTTTTTACTTCATTTGTCAGTTGATTTTTAACAGTTAAAAATAACTTTATATTGCAGTTAATTTAACAGCAAATGTAGTCTACACCTTTTTAACTGTAAATGCAGTTACTTTAACAGTCATTTGCAGTTGATTTTACCTACATAATTCCCTGAGTGTATGTTTTTCTGCTAAAGAATGCGCCAGGCATCTTGGTTTCTGTATGTCAAAGAATACTCTTAGTTGATTTTTTCAATTATCTTGTTTTTTTATAAGTACATACATACAGCTTGTTCCCAAGAAACATTTTTACGGACTCTCCGCCACGTACGGAATCATGAATCCGGATTTTACGGCACATTTACGGTTCGTAATACACGTATCCGTCAAAGCTTGTACGTATACGGGACATTAACGGACCTTTTAATCGGATTTTCGAACACAATACGTTTTAACTCCGTTTCCGTACCATAAAATACGAACTTAATTGATTTTAATTTGTGTTCGAAATAAAAACAATTAAATTGTTTAAAAAACTGAAGGTCAAGCCTTTAGTTTGGAAAAAATACTTTTCTGGCGATAATTAGTGGCGGTAGCTGGAATAGGTCCAACACATCATCGATTAATTAACGTCAAGATGTTAAGATTAATCAAATTTAATGCGTATTTTACAATGGTGTGTGTAAGATGGTTTGTTTTTGTAACAAAAGCTCTGTTCCACGTACGGCTACCCAATTTTATCCAAACTTGTGTGTAAATTGTTGTGGTTACAAGTAATTTGGGAACCCGCAGTAACGACGTGCACTCAGGGAATTATGTAGGTAAAATCAACTGCAAATGACAGTTAAAATAACTGCATTTGCACTTAAAAAGGTGTAGACTACATTTGCAGTTAAATTAACTGCAATATGAAGTAATTTTTAACTGTTAAAAATCAACTGACAAATGTAGTAAAAACAACTACAAATGCAATTGAAACAACATACATGCAAATTATTGTAAAACTGTACAAACAACTTGCAAATGTAGTTAAAAAAACATAAATAAAATTTTTTTTTTTAATTATTAATTTAATAAAAAAAAACAAATTTATGTAAACACTATTAACTTAATTTTATTCTATATTAAATTTAAAATTGAGAAATCAAAATTTACACTTAATGTCACTTTTTTTCACTATTAAGATATTGTTGTACATGTCCGTCTGTGAGGGATGAAATATGCTGTTGTTTGGCTTCCTTTTTCTTCTCCAGGTAGAAAGGGATGAGAAAATAAAAGAACTGAAAGAAAATAAATACAATATTTTTTTAACATTCCCCGTAAATAAATTTATATTATAAAACTTACCTTATTATTTTAGTAATTTAATAAAAAATATATATATAACCTTTTCCGTATTACGCGTGCTCACTCTTTGGCGTTGTTTTATGACTAAGACAAGAGAAAACATGTTATACTCATGCTCTTTCACTAGAAATTTCTAAACAAGTGATACATACACATACTTCTGTTTGCTTCGTGTGTGTGCATACACACTTGAAAATTTAAGTATTTGTAAATAAAATTCAAAATAACTGCATAAAATAAATGTTACTACAATGCAGTAATTTTTGTAGTTTGTTTAAAAAAATAACTGTCAAAAACATTGAAAAATTTTGTTCTAAGTAAATTAACTACAATTGTAGTTAAAATAACTACAACCGCATTACTACATAAATAACTGTCATGTAGTAACTGCAGAACTTTTCTGAGTGTGGAACAGATCTAAAGTTTGCGAATTTTAGTCGTACACTCAGAAAAGTTCTGCAGTTACTACATGACAGTTATTTATGTAGTAATGCGGTTGTAGTTATTTTAACTACAATTGTAGTTAATTTACTTAGAACAAAATTTTTCACTTTTTTGACAGTTATTTTTTAAACAAACTACAGAAATTACTACATTGTAGTAACATTTATTTTATGCCGTTATATTGAATTTTATTTACAAATACTTAAGTTTTCAAGTGTGTATGCACACACACGAAGCAAACAGAAGTATGTGTATGAATCACTTGTTTAGAAATTTCTAGTGAAAGAATATGAGTATAACATGTTTTCTCTTGTCTTAGTCATAAAACAACGCCAAAGAGTGAGCACGCGTAATACGGAAAAGGTTATATATTTTTTATTAAATTACTAAAATAAGAAGGTAAGTTTTATAATATAAATTTATTTACGGGGAATGTTAAAAAAATATTGTATTTATTTTCTTTCAGTTCTTTTATATTCTCATCCCTTTCTACCTGGAGAAAAAAAAGGAAGCAAACAACAGCATATTTCATCCCTCACAGACGGACATGTACAACAATATCTTAATTGTGAAAAAAAGTGACATTAAGTGTAAATTTTGATTTCTGAATTTTAAATTTTTTATAGAATAAAATTAAGTTAATAGTGTTTACATAAATTTGTTTTTTTTATTAAATTAATAATTAAAAAAAAAAATTTATTTATGTTTTTTAACTACATTTGCAAGTTGTTTGTACAGTTTTACAATAATTTGCATGTATGTTGTTTCAATTGCATTTGTAGTTGTTTTTACTACATTTGTCAGTTGATTTTTAACAGTTAAAAATTACTTCATATTGCAGTTAATTTAACTGCAAATGTAGTCTACACCTTTTTAAGTGCAAATGCAGTTATTTTAACTGTCATTTGCAGTTGATTTTACCTACATAATTCCCTGAGTGTATGCAAAACTCCATCGTAAGTACAATAAATAAAAACATAACTAATTTATTTTTTCTTTTGCATGTAGATGATCGGTTTTATTATGGGTGTCTATCGGGAATTGATGCGCTATATAAAGAAGTAAACTGATGTACTAAATATAGTGTAAATTGGAATAATATCGTTATTAATAAATATATTAAAAAGCAAACAATTATTTTTCAAAATTAGTCAATTTAGATAGATATACAAGTTTGCTTTTGGTCCGGAGTCACTCCGTTTATACACGATATAACGGTCCGTAAATGGTCCGTCATTGACGGACGTTTAACGGACTTGTCCGTTTTTTACACGACGCAACGGTCCGTAAACGGTCCGTCAACGACGGACATTCAACGGACTTGTCAGTTTTTTACACGACATAACGGTCCGTGAACGGTCCGTCATTGACGGACTTTCAACGGATTCGAATTAGTTTCGATGTTCCTTAAGATCCGTTTTTTGGTCCGTATACGGATCCGGAAAACGGTACGTAAACGGTACGATTTGTTTGTTGGGTTGTTTCGCCAAAATTCATCAACGGTAATTTGGCTAAGTTAAGGTGACCATATGCCATCTTTTTTGGAGGACAATCATTTATTTTCACTCGCTGCCATCTATAAAATTTGTGTCCTCTTTATGTCATCTTTTTCATAATCGGTCATATTTTGTCATTTTTATTTTTAAAAGCATGATTAATATTTTTTTATTATTGATCTTATAGTATTAACAGTAAAAGCACGGTTTCGTTTGAAAATTACAGCAAATTTTATTTCACGCCGGTGCGAGCACCGGTTTTTTCTGTCAAATCGTATGAAAATGTCGTGTCATGCTTGTTCTGTTCATATTATTGCTTACATAGGGGTTACACGTTCAATTTTTGCCTTTCAGGTTTTAATACACTCACATTTTTTTACTAACACACTCACATTTTAAAAATTGAACAGCAACTTGATATCAATTTTTGCTTTCAAGTTTTGAGAAAACTTGACGGTCAAGTTTTAAACAGCTGATCAGATTTCTCGTAAATTTGTTTTTCTTTTTACAAATATTGTGCCGCAATAAAACACGATTGATAAAATACGGAATGTGAATATTTCGGTATATCGACGAAATGACTTAAAAATAAAAATAAATAAAACATCAATTTCTGCTGACATGAAAATGTCTGTGGAAGATGTGAAGAAAAAATAGTCTTTTCGAACAGCCTACACTGCGGAAACAGCCCACAGAGGTGAGCATTTTTAGTTCTTTCCTTGACGACTGCATCTTGAAAGCAAAATTGACTATCAAGTTGCATGCAGCCTACGTCACAGCTTCAAGTTCAACTGAATTTGACAAGCAGTATGTGTTATCAACTTGAAAGCAAAATCTTGATCATGTAACCTCAGTGTTAACTTTCGCTTTTGAAAATAAATTTTAGCACTTATTTTCTTTTCGTAAAGCCCGGTATTTTGTTCGTACTTTTGCGAAAAAAGCTCCATATAAAAAAAATGATTTTTCACTTACGTGGAAAGGTTGCGAAATTGCGGTGGAATTTTTTTCACATCAATTTAATAGATAGGACCACTTGAAAATGTAGCGAAAAAGTGACATTTGGGTTAATTATGATTGCAACTTTTTATAGACCATACAAAATTTGTGCATTTTAATGTTTTAATTATAGTTTTTGAGTTCCAAACATAATTTCGCTCTTTTGAACAAAATACTGGGCTTAAGGGGGGGGGGGCATACACGATACTGCATGCTGTACAATTTGTTGGAGGAAAATGCGATTTTGATCGTGTATGGACTTGTTTGACGAAACAAAATGCACACGCCCATCCAGCGACATGCAGTCCTGTAAGCTTTATGAGTACAGGGTTCATACATTGCAAACATTTAGTTCTATTTTTTAAGTTTCATTATTTTTTTAACTAACTTTATATATTTATAAGTATAAGTAAATTTTTTTCCATTAAAGGAATTAAATGTGCTAAAATCCCAAACGTATTTTACAAATTGTGAAAAATAATCCGATTTGTTTTTTTGTAAATAATTTTACATATTTACATATGTGACTGTAAATTTTTCTGTAAAAAATATTGAATTCAAATAAATTTTTTTTCAAAATCTGATCGCCTTACCTAAGTACTACTTCAATAAATTAACCCACAAAAAGATAATATACAACAACAAATATTGGCTACTGCATATTACATTAGAGTGCGACCCTTTACAATTACTATTAAATTAAACCCACGTTTACTTTGTTAAAGTAACTATAGGTTTTTTTTGCGTGTACGTTCCGAATCTAGTTAACTGACCCCCAAATAAGCTAAAAATATAGTTTTTTTGCTATTTCGATATTTTCATATAAAAATGTCGATTAATCGACTTTTACCTATAAAAAGTCGAAAAGTCAAAAAGTCGACTTTTCAAAATTTGAAAAAAGTCGGAAATTAAATTTTATTTGTTAATTTTAATTTTAATTTTCAATCCTTTATACAAACAAAACAAAAAATAATTTGCTTGCACAAAAAAATTAACAAAAATCGTAAGAAAGTATTAATATTAAACTAATATAAAAATATTAAAATGAACACATTCAGTAAGATAAAGTATGCATTATTTTAGTTGGTTTAGAAAAAAACTTTTCAAATTTATTTTTACTATAAAAAAAATATATATCGACCATTCCACGACAAAATCTGACCTTTGGATTTCTGTTTTAATTATATTTTTCACCCTCATATTTTGGTTTACTTGACGTCTCCACGAGTCATAAAATTAATGTTAAAACACGATTTAGGGAATGTGAAGACTAGTCTGTTTAATAACCGTTCAGTTATTTAAATCAGGCAGGTTCTAATATGGCTGTCATTTCTTTAAAATTTCTATTATTGCCAACTTTAAAAAGTAGTTTAACAAAATAATGTACATCAGAAAAAATATATATTTTAAATTAAAATGAAATACACAATATACAAAACAAAAGACTGAAGGTCTCGTTTCTAGAACGTAAATGTAACGAGAACGAGTCGTAACGTGGTATTTTATTTTTGCTAAATTACTTAAAATATTTAACGTGCTATTAAGGCACATCTACACGGGATAGAAATCTCGTAGAGTTTGCGCTAAATTTGTCATCTCTAATATAGTTGCCGCTAATTTTTATAGTTAAAGTATAATCTCTACTTTTCAAGTATTTGTTTTTATTAAAATTGTTGTATTTTAAAGAATAATTTTTTCTTCAAATACCAAAAGGTGTATTTAATAAACTGAAATATTCAATAATGTTACAAGACATCTTAAAAATTGTTGCTAATTAAAGAAATTATTTTTGGCAGCAATTGTCAATGGCCTAGAGATAACATTTCGTAGACTTAAACAGTGCTGCATTTTTATAAAGTCTAGCGAGTTTTCTATCCCATGTAGATGTGCCTTTAAGGAATGATAAATTTGATTTTAAGAATAGTACCAACCAGGTTAAGAATATTACATTTTCGACCCCTATAGTACAAAAACTTACATTTTTTTTTTATAAAATAAGCAAGAACTTTCATAAAAATTAATTGTGGATTATATTTTATCCTTGAAAATCGGATTCAATTTAATTTTAAATCGAAAATAATTTGTAGTCAATTTAGCTCATTTGATTCATTCAATCATTAAATTAGTTTATGCCAAATTTAATTTATTTGTGAATTCAATCGATTTTTATTTACTTGATTTTACTTTTTTATTTTTATTAACTTGTTTACTTTTCAAATACAATATTTTATGTTTTTTTGTATGCAAACTTAAAAAAATTATTTTTTTTTCAATAGAAATATCCGGATTCGTCACGTTACATTTACGTTCAAGTAATTTGGGCTTTAAACAGAAATACCCAAAAATACTTAAGAACATGGGTAAAATCCACAAAATTTTGTGAACATCCCCAAATCCCTCTCCACGAAAATCTCACCGGAAACCGAAGTTGAAATCCCCAATTTGGGGCGAAATCCCCTTATCTGACAACACTGGTCCCCATTTGTGAGATTTTCATGAGATTTCTTAAGCGCAGAATACACGAGGGAACATTCATGAAAAAATGCACATTTTTTGTGAATGTGTGTTTGTGTGCACATTGACATAGTGCAATTCGTGTTTACAAAATTTTTTGATTTTTTTGTTCCCTACTTAATGCTCCTTCGTGTATTCTCCGCTTTAGAAATCTCGCAAATTTATGGGATTTCTTTTGTGTGGGGAATCTCGGGATTTCATATGAGAATTTGAGTGCAGATGTAAATGCAACATTATCCTTTTTTATATGATTTTAGCCCATTTATTTTTTACGTGTACTCTGCAAAAGAAAATCGGTTATGGCAACACTGCGATTTGATAAGAATACACCACTGTTTTGAGAGGGAAACATGTGGTGTTTTTGTTTAGTACAGTTGGCAGCACTGTATGACAACTCTCAATCGACGTTGTTAATTCGCAACCTCATATATTGAACCGCGGTGAAGTAATAAAAAAAATTTATGTAAATTTAGAATAAATTAAAATATACAAAAGAAATTAAATAGTTTTTTTTTCGTAAAAAATAGCAAGGAAGTGAATTTTAATAAAAAATAGTGTTAAAGCAAAACTTTAGTGAGTCTAAAATCTGTCACGCTGCCATTCATCATTGCATATATCCTCAGGTAAATGTGAAAATTATTATTTTTAATTGAAAAACAAGACAAAAAGTAACAAAATAATATTTAAGGTGTTAAGTAACAAAATAAAAATCATTTCAATGCGCTTCAAACAATGACCACGACAACAAAATATAATGCGGTACATCCATCAAATACGATGTAAACGCGTCTTATCATTTTAAAACCCTAAAGATAGCAAAATAAAAAAGAATAAACAAAAATATTTTAATGGAAAAATTGCCTGCAGATTATCCGTTAACTATTTTTTTTACATTCATTAAAACGCATTACCAACAAAAAGATAATGAAAAACTATAAAGAAAAAAAGAGTAAACTTGTTCACATGTTTGTGTGTGTGCGTTAGAGTAAAATCCATGCATAAGAAGAAATAGCGGAATCGACAGCCTTTGACACAAAATGTGGGTTTTTTTAGTGTATTTGGGGTTTTTTCTTTTTTTTATTTACAGATTTTTCATGGCTTCGTGTAAAATAAACAAATGCAACACTGTCTTATAAACTGAAAAACAAACAAAATCAAATCACCTGTAATCTTTAAAATATCAGCGAAAAATACAGACAACAACAAGACTGTTGGTTTTAATTTTGCAGAAAATAAATTTAATTAATTTAGTTCACTTCTTTTAAATTATATCCTAACCTCAATTACCCGAAAACTAACTGAAATAGGAGTTTTCTAAAATAATCGAAGTTAAAAAAAATCTGCTATTAGGGTGATAAAAAATTTAACACTTCAAAATGCTTTGTTGCAATTAGGCATTTTAATAGTGATAGTTTTAAGAAAGTGTTTTTCAAGCTATGGAAAAGTGCAAATTTTGTTTTATTAAAACTACTATGTTCTGTAAAAACGCAAAGAGTGTGTTAACCCTGAGAAGTTAAACTGTGTATTATAGATATTATATATTATTATTTAAAATTGAGTTTAGGGGCATAGCTTCGATCAGGTCCAAATTTTTACCACACTATATATATATATATATATATTAGGGCAGGTCGATTTGTAGGGAGGCAAAAAATTCGCTCAATTGACAAGGAAAATCGTATTCTAGGGATCAAAATAAGAAACATTGCCCGATAACCATACCTCTAAAACAGTGATGCGCAAAATTGATTTGCAATTGTATTAGTGAGCAATAGGGAGAACTGCACTGGGAAAAAAAATTGAGCGAATTAAAAAATATTACTTTTTACATGTTTATCACTCTCCATATTGTTTATACAATCTTAATGAAATTTTCTGCAACATATTTTTATAGATTTTAAACAAAATGTTCTATATTAATACTTTTATGGCAATTTTTTATATTTTGTTTTTTCTTTATTTCTATTAAAGATCTACTATGAAAGATATTACTATGAATATAATTGTAATATCTTTTAATAACATATTCCCTAGATTACCTAAATGTTTTATAACGTTAAAGGGTATTGCATGATATCAAAAACATTTGTCATCATATATTTTCTGAATGTCATAAATATTTGTTTTCAGTGCACTTGAAAAAAATAACAAAACACCCGCTAAGCATGTGCACTCGTCGCTGTCTCATTGACGACTAAATTAAAGAGCATAAGAATATGTGTGAATGAGTAAATTCACAATTGTGCTTTGAAATGCGCACCATTGTTGTAAAACGAATTCTGATGTCCCAACTATTGAAAAAATCCCACTTTGACTCATTTAGAGTGCCCCAATCGAGTCCAAATGTATGACCGACCCCCACTAACTTTGGAGGGTCGACCCACCAATGCCAGTGGCACACCCCCTGAAACCCCCTGGGGGGTTCCCTATACAAACATTTAGAATGTTCCACAAAAATGTTCCTCGTAGTGTTTTACAAAAGTCCGCTCAGGGCACAGCTCCGATCGGGTACAAATTTTTACCACAGGTAAAACTTTTTATTGGGATTCCAAACAAAAAAAAATTTTTTGTCGGTCGGACCTATCTCGGGAGTTATTTTGGTTCAAATTTCGAAGTTGGACTTGCTTATAA
Source organism: Leucophora obtusa (assembly GCA_949987735.1). Lineage (NCBI taxonomy): Eukaryota > Metazoa > Arthropoda > Insecta > Diptera > Anthomyiidae > Leucophora > Leucophora obtusa. The sequence goes on from OX465300.1 coordinate 17,602,607, forward strand.
CTCCGTGATTTGTGTTCGGATATGGACATATGGAAGGTATTCAAAATATCTTTTATATGACATTAAAGATTTTTATACCAATTAACCCATTACAGCCCAGTTTAAAATTTTGAATTATTAGAGGGTTGTTTAAAAAAGGGGTTTATTTAAGAATATTGCATATACAACAATATACTATTCCATTTACATGAACGAGGTTTCAGTTATCTTGAACATTTTTGCATTATCTCATGTATTATCTCGAGATTTTCCATACAAATATTCTGTTAAAAATTACTTCAATTTGTTGAGATAATTTATAAACACCCTCAATTATCCCTTCAAAGTTAGAGTTCGCAACGATTTTTCTTTTGTTCAGAGTTGATTTTTCATTTTTGCTTTCAGTGAACATACTCCGTACACACAAAAAACCAGGTTTAATTATCAAATTGTTCCAGATAATTACTATATTTGTTTTTGCACCAACCCCGTAAATGATACTATCAATTACTAAAAATTGTGTACGATTAATGGAATCAACTAAAGAATTCAAAGATTTAATTGATTCAATTAAATATTTATTTAAAAATATTTTTTTTAACAAATCTTTAATTACAGCTATGGACATGGATATAGGACACTTTTATATGTTAAGAAACATAATTATTTATTTTGAAAAATAAAACAAAAATAAAATTGAATGGGGGACTATTTAGTTGATCTCTTATTTTTAAGTAAATGAATGTTCTTTTTCTTTAGTCCGACTCTAGATCATAAATTAATATCACTTTCTGTTTAAATTATTTTTCAAATCAAAGAAAGATGATACAATTTTTACAAGTAAATTACAAAGAATAAAAATATATTTGAAAGATTTCGATAAGACCAGCAATACAGAATACGTATTCTCGGCTTTCGCTACAAGGCCATCATCAGTGTATTTCGTCTTGGTGGGTTAATATTTTAATGATCGTCTACTTATGTGACTGCTGAAAGAAAATCGAGTTTATTATCAACAACTCAACTTAGACTAACATCAAAGAAATTTAACAATGTTATTTTTATCCTTTGTTATTATTACTCTATTTTGCTTTGAACCTTAATTATTAAGATATCTCAGCTGATTATATTCAACTCTGTTTATGATAACCACAGATTTTTTGAATTACAACGAACCGTTAAATTTAAATTCAAATGTATATTATTTAAATTATATTTTTGCACCGTGTCAATGTGTTTAAGCTGAATGGGGGAATATTTAGTTGATCTCTTATTTTTAAGTAAATGAATGTTCTTTTTCTTTAGTCCGACTGACTGACGAAATACACTGATGATGGCTTTGTAGCGAAAGCCGAAAATACGTATTCTGTATTGCTGGTCTTATCGAATTCTTTCAAATATATTTTTATTCTTTGGAATTTACTAGTAAAAATTGTATCATCTTTCTTTGATTTGAAAAATAATTTAAACAGAAAGTGATATTAATTTATGATCTAGAGTCGGACTAAAGAAAAAGAACATGCATTTACTTAAAAATAAAATTTTTTATTTCATATACGGGAAGTGTTATTATTGATGATTGTAATTCATTCTTTATTTAAATAAAAATCCTTCAACTATTTTATATATATTGTTAAATATGTATAAACTTATAAAAATACCTGGACTTCTAAATAGGACACATTTTATATTTTTACAAAAGACCGTAAATTTTTTTGGTTTTCAAAGCAATTATCATTTTTTTAGCGTTAATATTACACTTATATTTTGTGCTGTATCTATTATTATCAATAACCCCTTCGCATCTTTGATTACTCTCAACTAATCTCTGGCATCTTTCTTTTGGTATAGAATACCAGGCTTCTTGAATACCAGCCCAAAGTTCGGTGGAATTTTTGTCATTGTATTTGGCTTGAGTATCGGTATGGTTTTTGAGATTTTCCAATCACTGGGGAAGTAGCATAATTTAAGGCAAGCATTAAAGATGTTCGTTAGATAGTTGATACCTTTATTAGTTAAATTTTTTTAGACATTTATTATTAATACCGTCTAAACCGGGAGTTTTTTTTGTTTTTCAATTTTTTTATATTTACACCAACTTTTTCAGTAGTAGTGAAGTAACAGTTTTGTGGGATTGGGTTAATATTACGAATATTGCTAGATTTCTTCTTTAACATTTTTGAAACTTTCCAAAAAGGGGAAGATGCTTTGTCCAAATTGGACAACATGCTATTCCAAGTTTGGTTTCTGAAGTGGTTTATTTGACTCGTAATATTTTTATTTAAACGTGCCATAGCTCGACGATCATTAACATCTCTGTAACGCTTCCAGTTTCTTTTAAATGCGTTCCTTAATTGTATCATAACTTTTATGTTGTTTGGTAAGGGTTTAGAGGTTGGTGCAATTCTACGTTTGGGCACACTTTCATCTATTCCCATTTTTACTACATTTTTAAAAACATTTATCATGTTGTCAATTTGAGTGCTGTTGTTTATTTCATTAAAGCTATCCGCCACAGGAAGATTCCTGTTTATGAATTTCATAAAATGCGGCCAGTTTGCCTTGCTGAAAGCGTCCCATTTCATAATTTAAATTAATTGTACTAATGATTGGTAGGTGGTCAGAACTCAAGTCATTTACAAATTTTACTGCGGACATATTTTGAGATATGTTAGTTAGAAAAAAATCTAGAGTTGACGGTTGTTTACTTGGATCAGCCGGAATGTAAGTATATTCATGGGGAAATACTATTTGTGTTTGGTTTTGTTGGAGTTTCTCATATAATATGTTACCTCATCCATTACTTCTTTGACATCCCCAATAACTACCCTACGGGAAATTTTAACAAACTGTCACCGAACTGTCCCCTTTATATGAAATAGACTGGTCACTTTTACATGGCGTTGTCATAGGAGGGGGAAATTGACCGCTAGTGACATGTCACAAGACAAATCCCAGGACATGTCCCTGAACTTTGTTTTTTATGAGTTTAGTAATCTGTCCTAGAATTTGTCTTGTGACATGTCACAAGGGGTCAATTTCCCCGTCGTCTGACAACGCCATGTAAAAGTGACCAGTCTATTTCATATAAAGGGGCCAGTTCGGTGACAGTTTGTTAAAATTTCCCGTAGGGTATGTCTGCAGTTAAAATCTCCTAATATGTATTTATTTGAGCTCGTTAGTTTACGAATATCTGTCGCAAATGTTTGCTTTCTTCTAGGGTCCCTGTTTGTTGACCCACCAGGATAATAGCAAGAATAAATATTTATAAAGTCATTACCAGATTTTACCTTAACACCTATGTTTTCAATCAGTTCTGTGTTAATAGGAGGTATAAGTTGATGCTGAATGTGTTTTTTAATTAAAATAGCTCCTCCACCACGTTGTCGATCGTACCTGTAGTAGTAGAAGTTCTGATGTTTTATTGTAATTTTTTGATTTAGCCAGGTTTCACAAAGTAAACAAATGTCAATATTGGTTTTTTCCAAGAAATGGAATAATTCGTGTAATAATTGTAATAATTTTATGTTGCTGTTCATTGGTACAAAAATTTGCATGCAAGGTTTGTAACAACTTCGAATTGCTCTTCACGAGACCTGCATTTTTTTAAATTTGAAATTAATTCAAACGTAAGATTTTTTAATTCTTCTAAAGAGAACAAAAATCTTATCTTTATTTTGGGTGAATGGTTGGTTACAACCCGTTCTAGCTGTATTTGGTGTTTCGCTCTGATTTAAAGCATTTGGAAAATTAACATTGTAATTTGATTGGTTGTTGAATTGTTGGCTTCTTTGTCTGGTACTCTTTGGTTGAGCACGTTGCCTTATTTGCTTATATGTTTTCCTATTAGGGCAGTCAGGGGACATAGCCTTATGGGGGCCTTTACAATTAGCACATTTTACAATGGTTGAATTGCAATTTGTGATTCCCGGCGCAATGGGCACAAAATGTTTTAACATTGCATCTGCTGGCACCGTGCCCATACATCTGACAATTATAACACTGGGTCAGTTTTGTTTTGTTGGGTTTTTGGTATTCCCACCTTACTTTTATGTAGTTGATAGCTGAGTATTTTTGCCTTAATTCTCTTAATGTGATTGACTTTTTTTCAAAGTAGACAATAAATATAATTTGTTCGTTGTTACTGTCCCTAGCTCCTGCATAGGCTCTAGTAACAATTTTAACATCGATACATTTAAGGCACATGTCTAAAAGTCTGGACTTAACAACTGATGGGTCTGTTTTATCTAGACCTAATAGTACAGCCTTATAAGGCTTTTGGTTTTTAGCAGCATATGTGAAATATTCGAGCTGTAACTTCTTAGTGAGAGAGTCGCAAACGGTAGTAAAATCTACGTTATTTGTGGAAAACAATTTTAGACCGATGTAAATTTTACGTATAGAGTAATCTTTGATTTTTAATATTCTACACAATGCAAGACTGTGTTAACTTTCTTTCAAAATCGCTAAAAACAAAGAAAAATTTGGTCATGTTTAAAGTGCTGCAATTTTAAGTCTGGTGACTAATTGTGGATAAAAATAATGCAAGAATTAAGGAAATTTTATAAGATTTCCAAAAATACACAGTTTGTACAGATCCCATCAGTACTTGCATAGGGGACCACATACAAAAAAAAAATAAATACGTGTATTGGCGTTTTAAAAGTTTACGTCTGCCCGTATGTTTTTTGGGGGTTAAAGTTTCCCCGCTTTTGCAAATGTTTATTGTGAATCTTCCATTTTAGGTATAGGATGTGTTCAGCAAACTTAATTAACACACTACGATTAACATTTTTGTGGAAAAATTGACCTCCTGCCAACCTTGTTATTAGAACATTTAGAACTCCACAATATCACGATTGAATTTTTAAATTTTTGTACCATTTTTTACTTGAAAAATATAAAATAAAATTAAGACTGCTCCACCCTCTTATGAAAATTCTAAATTCGACACTCTTAACCCTTTCACTACCGACTTTTTGCTTGCGGATGTATCGTTATTTTGACTTCAGATTCTTGTTAAGAGTCCTCAAATTAGAAAAAAATGACGGTCGAAAATCGATTTCTTCAAACTTCTGAGCCCCGTTTTACCTCTTAAACATTCGAGTAGCCAAAAATCTTTTGGCTGGTTTTCTTCTCGTCATGAAACGAAGCTATATGCCAAATATCAATTATCTATCTTCATTAGTTTAGGAGAAACACCAAACCCATCTTTTCACGGATATTATGATTTCTTCAAAAAATTAGACTTCATTAACATATATCGCGACCATATTGTCATGTTAAACTGCTTATACATATAATGATTTTTATTTTAAGTCCAAGATCCTAATAAACTTATTTGTAAAAAGTATAAAGTTTTTTTTGCACTATTAAATTTTATTTATTCTTTTAAAGATGTATAAAACACTAGAGCGTACCACCTTACATTAGAGCGTACCACCTTACAGGCAAAAAAAAGTGCGCCGTACACCCTCTAATATGAAGTATTTTTGCAAAGAGGTTTCAAAAAAAAATTTTCATTTTTTTTGAGGAACGTAGGGGTCGCCATTTTACATTTTTCGTTATATCTTTGGTATTTAAAGTCGGATCTTAAAGTATTATACACCGATGTTTTTCTCTCGAGAAGACCAGTTTTTCGCTTTATTATATATTGGTTGCCGAGCGTAGGGGTCGCGTTTTTAAATTTTTTTTAATTGGATTTTTACCATATAGCAAAACACTGGTCTCCTCGAGGCAAAAAAATCGATATATCACACTTTAAAATCCGATTTTAAATGCCAAAGCTATAACAAAAAATTAAAAAAGGCGACCCCTACGGTCGCAAAAAAAAAAATTTTTTTTTGAAATTGTCTTCGAAAAATTCATCATATTGGAGGGTGTGCGGCGAACTTTTTTTTTGAGGTACGGTCTAGTGTACACTGTAGTGTACAAGGGTAGTGAAAGAGTTAATATAATTCTTTTTTTCATTTTTAGTTTTAAAACTGTAGACGTCTTTTATATAGTCAACTTTTTTACGAGAAACCAATCAAACTGTCACTAAACAAGCAACATTCATCGGACGCAGGAACGTTGATATCGCAACAGCAGCAACAGCAACAATCTCTTGGCGAACAAAGGATCATCTATACACCAGTTTACTATATAACAGGTATCTACATTAACCTGAAAAGTTTTACCAGTAATTGGTTAAAAATAACGAAAAAAAATCTTTTATTTATTAGGAGGTAACGGTTATGTAGCATCACCATCTGCGGGTTATACAGTACCCCAACAGAGTGGTCTGCAACAGCCTCCACCACCGGCAGCAGCGTCAGCTACTGCTTTATCAACGCAGCCCCCACCATCCATACAAGTCATACACAGCCTACCGCCGCCAACGGTGTCATCTTCTACCCCTGTTCAGCAAACTGCTGAGATATATAAAAACATGCAGCCACAATCAGCACAAAACATGGTATGTTGTTACAGAACTTTCTGTTTTATTTTTTTATATGTCTTGTAAAAAAACTTAAGCAAGAATTTAATACACAAGATTTCGTTAATTATATGAACTTAATTTAAGTTAAAAAAATGATGATAACGATTCCGATCTGAGAGTCAAACTCCAAAAAATTTTAAATGTGTCTTGTGCTTTGGCCAAAACATTAAATTTCTATTGGTGGCATTCAAACGTGTGTGCTTAATAATATAGGATATTTTTTTTTAGAAGTATATAACTTTTTTTATACGAAACACAATACTTTCACATACGAAATTATTATTTTATTTTTTTCATTTGAGAGCATATGTAATGGCAATTCATTATTGGAAAATTAAAATCTCATCATTGGAATCCATGCACTTGTCCGATCCAAATTTTGGAAAAGTGAAAACGTATTAAAAATTACGAATTTTTGTCAAAATTATATTTTATGCCAAAAGGATACTTGTGTTGAGTATAATCTGGTAGCTCAACTAAGGATGGCTATTATATCATAAAGAAATGAATTTTTTTAGGTTTAAAAACTTGAAAATTCGACTTCCGGAATAATTTTTAATAAGGTGATCGCGGTGCAGGCATGACTAAAATTATTTTTAAATTGTAAATAAATGCCACGTAATAATCTATTAAATAAAAATGAAAAACAAAAAAATATTTCGTGCCACGAGTAAAAAAGTTCATATATCCTATATAAAAGCATATTAAATAATTATATAAGCGTTTGTTTATATAATTTGATCCGCAAAGTGGTCCTATAAAATCATGTCATATTTTGTTATATTAAATATAATTAAATCTAATATTATACAACTAGATATACTTTGATGTAATTGCACCCCGAAATTCGGCACTTCTAATTGAATCGTATTATATCTAATCCGATGCAGTTATTTAATACAAAAGGATTTAAAGAATTATACGCAGTGTATTCTGTTTGATGTGTTAAACTGAGTTATCTTTCGAACTTTGAAAAACTGACTTGTATTAATAGAGGAGAGTTGCTGCTTTCAGATTATACCAAATAATTGGCCCCATGTATTGTTAGCGCATAATTAATTGACCCCAAAATCTAAAAAATAAGTTTTTTTGTTCATATTTTTTGGATGCCATTTATTCAGATGTTATTGGTTTTGCAAAACCGAAATTGGAATTTGGTATAGCATGTACCTGTACTTTCTGTTTTCAGAAATACCAAAAAATTGGGAATAATTTTGTTTTCTTGCCTACAGGGCGAAAATTCAGCATGGGATATATGTGGCCCATTGGTCGTCAAAGGTAAACAAAGAAGAAGTTTTATAGTTTTATTTTTTCATTAAATTAAAAAAAATTAATAAAATTAAACGAACTATTCATTCAACCAAACATAAAAAAGGGTTAGGAAAAAGGTATTTGTGTTAAGTATACATATCGTCGCCTAAAATGCAGAAGGGCGTAACAACAAAACAATTCAAAATCGAGTTTTTGATCGATTATGATGCACTAGACTAAATACATGTCCCTATAAAAATTTAGATTTATATACAGAAATAAGTATAATCAAGAGAAGAAATATATCCTTTAATTCCAAAATATATTTAATTCTGTTTTATGCTTCTCCTCTAAAAAAAAAAAAGTGTTACGCCCTTTTGCGTGGCCCTTTGTTCCTAATGGAACCATAGGACATAATATATATCAGAGCTTCGAAGAATTAATTCCCTAATTCCCTTTTTTTGAACTGAATTTATATTCATTCATTCAATTCTAGTTAAATTAACTTTTGGTCAAGGAATTCATTCAAGTTCAACTTTTGGTCAAGGAATTCATTCAATTCTAGTTAATTCAACTTTTAGTTAAGGAAATCATTCAATTCTAGTTAATTCAACTTTTAGTCAGGGAATTAAATTTATTTCGTTTAATTTCCTAGGAATTGAAACTTAATTCAGGGAATTAAAAGAAAAAAATTTAATTCCTAGGGAATTAAACTAAAAAAATTTAATTCCTTAGGGAATTAAACGAAATAAATTTAATTCCTTGACTAAAAGTTGAACTAACTAGAATTGAATGAATTCCTTGACTAAAAGCTGAATTAACCAGAATTGAATGAATTCCTTGACCAAAAGTTGAACTTGAATGAATTCCTTGACCAAAAGTTGATTTAACTAGAATTGAATGAATTCCTTGACCAAAAGTTGAATTAACTAGAATTAAATGAATTCCTTGATCAAAAGTTGAATTAAGTGCACAGTTGAATGAATTCCTTATCCAAAAGTTGAATTAACTAGAATTGAATGAATTCCTTGACTTCAAATTGAATTAAATAGTGTTGAATGAATTCTTTAGTGAATGAATTATTTAATTTTAATTCTTTACGCTTTGGTTAGGGAATTCATTCTATAAATTTGAATTCTTTGAATTCATTCACAGGAATTAATTCCTGCTTCTGTATTATTGATGAATTCATTCCTTGAATTAAAGAATTGAATTAAATTTTTGGGAATTCATTCCAAAAAGGAAGTAATTCTTTATATATATACACCCTTTTGCAATTTAGGTGACGATATATTGATTGATTTTCATTTGGTTTCACTCATAGTTCTTCCAAATGACGAATTGTAATTGTTCAAAATTGGTTGAATTTTATATGCTCGATCATATGATGGATCGTGACGGCTTGGTTGCTGAACATTGTTTGTGAAATCCGAATTTCTTCAAATCGTGGCCGAAACATAACATTTGAAACAAGAGGCATATGGTCTACTTGTGATGTTAATTGGGGGGTTTTATCATTTTCACTATCACATGCGTTAAGCAATTCCATAACTTTGTGATCTGCTGCATAAAATCGACGCTGATTAGTTCTTTTCTTCTTGCAGTTATATATTACACCCCGCAACATTTTCAAATTTTGCTCTCACCTATGGAGGAATCGATATATATGTGATGGTAGACACCATTTATAGATGAATTGCATACCCATCACGTCGATGTCCTTTTTAAAGGACTTAGAAATACTAATGCCTACTAAAATGGCAACATATTTTTTTTCACTTCTCTCCAAAATGGGCATCAAATAAGAAATGTAAATTTTGACAAAAAATGACGAAGAAGGAAAATCTTTTATTAAAATGTAGAAATTCCCCTCTTTCATTTGATCACCATATCAGCATCATGGAATGTACAAAATATCCTTAAAAAAGGGTTTGCCAAAAACCATGCGTTGAAAATTTAAAATCCTTTTATAAGGACTACTTAGGTGATCATGAAAAACTGAGTACGCAGTTTTAATAAACGTGGTTTCTTCTTTCACTTGTTAATCGATTTTTCCACATGAGCAAAAATATTTTGAAAAAAAGTTAGAACACTCGACTTTAAGCACAAAACGCGATATGCAAACTACTTCGCATAATAAGAAAAACAAAAAAAGTGGTAATCGACACCCTGTGTAAAAATTTACAACAACAAAACCAAAAATTAAATTATTTTTACAAAAACTAAAACAAAATACACCATACTCGCTACGAGCAGAGTAAGTTGTTCACAATTTTTCACCGTTGACGACTAATGGGATATACATATATGTATGTCCCATGGAGCTTTTCAATGAAGGAGTTGAAAAAAATATTTTTAACGACACTTGTTTAGAAATGTTGGGTCGATTATCACGAATCCGCAAAAAAAATATAAATTTTCCAGCAGTTTATGTTTGATCGTCAAAGGGTTAAAAGGAAGGTATACAATGAGGAGCAAAAGTGTAACAGGATACACATTGTTCAGTTATTCTGCTTTATATTCTTAACTACGAAACCAAATCAAATAATTTTTTCTAAATTTATTTGTTTATTAACCTCTTCTAATTAGACAATATTTAAAATATTTTAATTAACGAAGAAGATGAAGACATTTTTCTATATTATGACAAATGTTACACTTTTGCACCATGTTAAGTTTTGATAAATTTCTTAAGAAATTTTCAATATTAACTTAAAAAATCATAACATTTTTGCGGCTTTTATGTGTAGTTGGGAAAATATTCCATTTATCTGATGAAAAAGTGAGTATTAAGTATTATTTCCCTATTGTTCAGGTCGCAAGTCCTTTGTAAGGGCTGGCTATGTTTATCATGCTGAAAATTTTCTTAAATCCAAAAGTATTAACTATATTTCATTTCGGGAAATACCACGGACTATTTTTCATTGTGAAATATGCTGGTTGGGTTGAATTTTCTACACCCCAAATAATACATAGTTGCCGATTACTACATTTTTTACTATGTCATAGGTGAAATAACCCTCACTATCACATAGTGAATATGAAATAGTGGAGTACAACTACATTCAATTGAAATATAGAATTCAACTATGGATAAAGTCAATGCCAACGATAGTGTGGTTAAAGTAATATACTTTTTTAAAGGTAGTAAGTGTCAACTAGGGGCAATTCAAAAATAGTGAATATAAACCATGTAACTTGCCATTTTACGTTATTTTCCCCCAAAAAAAAACACAACTTCAACCTTTCATAAAAATTTATTAACATTTACAATATTTACATAATTATTATACTACTACTCCTTTGCTTTCTGCTTCTTCCACATATTGCAAAAACTGGCTTTTGCTAGTTATATTATTTTAAAAATTTGCGTGAAGTCTTCATCTGTAAAATGTAAGAAAATTTTAAGATATTTTGTAATTAAAGCCATAAATATATTTGCACATATTTTATTTTTGGTTATTGAAAGAAATAATATTTTGAAGTTTTAGATCACAGGACAACCTAAAAACAATTTTTTCGACTTTGTTCATAGTTGTTCATAATTAAGATAGTTGATTTTTATAAAATATAAATTCACTATGGATTTTATTGGCTATGCCACTACGTATTTTTTTCGGTGTACTAAAAATTTTTTTTAGATGACTTGAATTTTTGAATTTGGGCACAGTTCTACACTTCTTGCAAAAAAATGTGATAGTTTTCTATGATAGCTAGTAAGTACGGTTATTAAATTTTGTGGCACTCATTTTCCTTAGATATACCGTCAATATAGAACATCATATGAAACCCATTTTACTAGGTAGCCCCATATCCTGAAGTAGATTGCTACAAGTTTCTATGTTTGAAACCCTCTCTTTGGGGGAAACATCGTAAGGTCGATAAACGAATTAAAAGCATATTATTTTTATATATTTTATTTAAAAATGTGGCAGTAAATAATTTTGTACACAAAACTGGTTCATATTACTAGTTTAATAATAATTCTGATAATACTACCATATACGGAGCCCCAAACCATGAAAGATGTTGACATGTTCATTACAATTTTAGGCGCCCTAATAAAAATGGGTTTCATCCGATGTTTTAAATTGACAGTATATTGCAGAAAAATTAATGGCTTAGAATTATATGATTGAATTTACTAGCTACCATAGAAAAATAAGGCATTTTTTGGAAAAAATTTAGAATTTCGGCCAAATTTGCAATATACATATGTACCCAACAAACAATTCGTTCCGTTTACGCACCGTTTTCGGTCCGTCATAAACGGAATCCAACTCCGTTTACGCACCGTTTTCTGGATCCGTATACGGACCAGAAAACGGAACTTAAGTAACATCGAAACTGATTCGAATCCGTTGAAAATCCGTCAATGACGGACCGTTTACGGACCGTTACGTCGTGTGAAAAATGGACAGGTCCGTTGAAAGTCCGTCAATGACGGACCGTTATGTCATATATAAACGGAGTGACTCCGGACTTGTATATCTACCTAAATTGACCATATGTTTACTAATGTTGAGTAGTAATTTTTTTGCCTTTTTATAAATTTATTGATAACGATATTAATTATTTACAATATATATTATTACATCCCGCTCAGTTTAGCTCTATCCAGCGAATCAATACGCGATAGGGACCCATAATAAAATCGATCATCAACATGCAAAGTAGAGATGAGCGATCCGGTGATTTTTGAATAACGCTGCTACCAGTGATCGTGATTTTCAAATCACCGTTCTTTCAAAAGTTACTGTGATCACGAGTTTGTAATAGAGATGGGCGATCCCGCGATTTTTCAGTAACGTTGTTCTCAGTGAATGTGATTTGCAAATCGTTGTTCTTTTAAACTGTGATCGTGATCACGGTTTTTCTATGGAAAAGACTGCGATTTTCTGATAAATAAACGAAATAATATTTATGGCGAGTTTTTAAGATGTCAGTTAAACTTGGTTTAGTTAAACCGAAAACGAATTTTGTCAGCCATTTCAAAGTTTATTAACAAAAATTTGCCGGAAAAACCTTTTCTCGAGTATAATTTGTTTCTTTATTGAAATAAAACAAAATAAACCACATTTTAAAAGCAGTATTCCAGTTACAAACTGCGTTAAACTAAGTTTAAAGATAATCCACTTCCTAAATACTGGGCCTTAAAGGAAGAATAGTTGCGACCGGTAACAAAGACATGATAGAAGGAGACATTTTATTCAGAAGAGTGTAAAAGCAAGTCACTGTTATTGAAAAAAACGTGTATTACTGTGCACAATGAAGTTTGCAAGAAAGAATAGTACAAAAATATTAAAAGAACGACATTCCGAGTAACTGCGACTTGAAATATATGATCACTGCCGTTACCAGTGATTTATCAATAACTGTGATTAAATCACCGGTATGAAAATATCGCTCATCTCTAATGCAAAGGGAAAAATAAATTAGCTATGATTGTATTTACAATGGTATTTTGCATACGATTCCAATTCGCACACTTTAGGCTTGTTCCACGTCGTTACCGCGGGTTCCCAATTTACTCGAAACAACAACAATTTACGCATAATTTTGACGATGGAAACGCTTTTTGGAAAAATTGGGTAGACGCGTTAATGTACGTGGAATAGAGCTTTTGTTACATAAACAAACCATCTTACGAAAATCATTGTGAAACATGCACTAAAATTCATAAATCTTACCATCTAATGTATCTATGCGACTTGAAGTTATTTAATTGATGATGTGTTGCATATATTCCCGCCATCGCGACTAATTTCTGGCCACAAAAATACTTTTTTACCGACTGAAGTGTTGAGATTAATTTTTTTTAAATTTAATTGTTTTTATTTTGAACACAAATTAAAATCAACTCAGTCCGTATTTTACGGTACGGAAACGGAGTTAAAACGTATTGTGTTCGAAAATCAGATTACACGGTCCGTTAATGTTCCGTATACGTACAAGCTTTGACGGATACGTGTATTACGGACCGTTAATGTGCCGTAAAAGACGGATTCATGATTCCGTACGTGACGGAGAGTCCGTAAAAATGTTTCTTGGGTAGTCTTCAAAAACATTTTATTTGATAGGAAAAGCAACGCAATGGAAACATTTTTGAATACCAAATAGTCCATTCTATTGTCCCGTTAAATATTTTTGGATTTACTAAAAAAATCAGTATGGTTAATATTGTCATCCCCCAAGATGGGGTTGTGACCTGAACAGTAAGGAACATTTTTATTTGACACCTAATTTTTGAAGAGATAAATGCAATATTTTGCAACAATTCACTCAAATACATAGAAAAACAGCAAACAATTCATGATTTTTAAGTTTATATTTAAAATTTTTAAATAAAATTATCAAAAATTAAGCGGGTGTAAAAGTGTTACATTTGTCTTTAAACAGAAAAATGTAATTTTTGTCCCAGTTAAATAAAATAATTAATTTTTTTTTCTTGTTTTTTAACTAGCACAAGTTAATAAATATTTAACGCTAGAAATAATTATTGGGATTTGCTTTCATAGTTAAAAATATTCAAAATATCTGAACCATGTTAACCCTGTTACACTTTTGCTCCTCACTTTAAATAATAATGTACACGTATTTTCTGAGCAGCCCAATCTCATGTTGAGGGGTTAAAATTTTGGGTAAAAAATTTTAATTTGATTTTCATAATTTCAAAAATATATAAACATATTGGGTATCAAAGTAAGGGTATTGTGGAGACGCGTCTATCAGCATAGAAAACATGTGTAACTTTTTTTTTTGTTATTTTATTATTATTTTTTCGAATAGCACATTTGTATGGGAACTTGTTGGCTTTAATTCAGATATATATAAAAACGGGATGTGTGACCTTTTCTACCAATATTTCAAACAAGTGGCAACCCTGGGTACCAAAATTTAATTTTCCACGAGTACTTCAACACTGTGTACAACCAAATCTAAATTTCGTAAATTTCAGACTTGTTTTCAGGGAAAAATGGGTTAGTTTTGGACTGCAAAAAAATATATACATCCCCAAAAAAGGAGACCTGACGAACTGTAAGAACTGGAGGGGCATTACAATCCTTAGTGCAGTAAATAACTTAATAGCTCAGATCATAAAGAGGCGAATATCCGAGACTGTATTTAGTGACCCGAGCAAGCTGGCTTCCGACCTCAAAAATCCTTTGTAGACCACATCAATAGTCTACGGATAATTATAGAACAATCTACAGAATGTCGCTCCCCGACTTTGAGAAAGCTTTCGATACATTGGATCAGAACATAATATGGAGCGCTCTTGCTTGCAAAGGGGTCCCACACAGAGATACAAGCCGACGGCGGCTAATTGCTAAAATGGTCGGCGGCGATTGATTTTTAGAGTTGAGCTGCAAACGCATCGGCGGCGGCTGGCTTAAAAAAATAGTGCCGACTGGCGGCGGCTAACCGGCTATCGTCGGCTAAAAGGTAAATTTTCCAAGAATTTTCAACAGGTACATGCACGCAAAAAAGGTAACTGCAAAAATATCGAAGTCAACTTTGAAATTTTTATAGGTACACTTAAAATAATACGTCAGTAGAAAAATCTGTCAAACCGGTTTCAAATCGATTTGACTAATTTTAAACAAATTTTAGTTGAAATTTAAGCAAAGATTTTAGTTATCTTCATTTAACACTATACTAAAAATCCGCAGTACTTTAACTAATTTTGAGTTTTAATTTTTAAAATTATTTAAAACGCATTTTTAAGAACGCATTCGTTATATTTTACAAAATTTATTGTTTAAATATATTTTCATGTTACTATTATTACCCGGTAGATGGCGCGACCAATGTATCCGAAGATTTAAAGATGGCGTTATTTCTTTCCGTCCCGATTTTTTAAAATGGCCCATATCTCGAAAACTAAAAGAGATAGAGCAAAATTGGTGAAAATCTTTTTCTTTTTTTTTTTTAAAGAGAAGCAACACTCAGGAAATTCTTCCTATTAATTAACGTGTTGCTTCCTTTGGAAAGGGGATAGAGAAGAAGTGAAAGGTGGTGAAAGATGAAGGGCTTCAAATATGGCAACACTGTAATTGCGCGAGATGTTGAATTTTTTTAGAACAGTTGTTGCGCGCCATCTGACGGTGAGTTGGCGAATTTTGTTGAAGCTTTTTAATTCATAGCCCTGTTATATTATTTTACTTCGGTGGGGTTAAGTGCTATGGGAACACCGAAGGAGGACGCTGCGATATGTATGAGGGATAGAAAAAACTCATACATATTACTATTTTTCATAAATTGATGTTGCCTTGGTTGGGGCTCGAACCCGCAACCTCACGTGTAACAGTCCAACGCGCTAACCATTACACCACAGCGCCCACAAACTACCTCTAACCGTGTAATACCCAAAAGGCCCCGCCAAGATCCATCTCTATCCAAAGATGGACCTTGGCGGGGCCTTGGACCCTCGGAAATTTTTAATAAAAATTTTCCACTTCATAAAATGGCCCATATCTCGAAAACTAAGCGAGATAGAGCAAAACGGACAAAATATTTGCTCCGTTGGAGTGCCCTTATATGCCCTCGCATGATATGGATTAGGCCCGGGGAGGGTCCCGAGTCCCTAAATTTGAATAGATTCAACGACTCAGTGTAATTACAGATAGAACTGTAGTTTTACAAATTTTTTACATAAATTGATTTGTTAAATTTAACAAAATAAGTGTTAAAATTAACAAATTTTATTGTAAGCCAAAAACAGGAATAAATTGTGTTAAAATAACAAATTTTTCTGTTCAGCCAACAGACTTATTACTTTGAGTGTAGTTTAGTAATTTAAGTTTATATTTCACAATGTCGATAAAATTATACATACATTTGTTAAATTTTACACAATTTATTTTTAAAATATAAGATTTTCATCTCTCTGCCATCACCAGTATATCCGATGTTTTAAAAATAGCCCTATTTCTTTCCCTCCCGGTTTTATAGAATGGTACATATCTACTAAACTAAGAGAAGTAGACCAAAATGGAAATGAAATTCGACTATTCCTAGCTTTACCTAACTCAGAGCTTTGAAAAATTAATTCTTTAATTCAGTTTTTGAATTCTGAATTAAAAATTCAGTGAATTAATTCACAAAATACTATTTATTGAATGGAATTAATTCATATTTGTTTTCGTTCGATTTCTTTTGTTACGAATTAATTCAATTGCTATTATAGTTCTTTTTATTAAATCAAATGAATTAATTCGCTGGTGAACGCGTTCAATTTTATAAATATAATAAAAAGTGAATTCATTGCTGAATTAATTCACCAATGAACTCCTTCAATTTCATTTTGTTCAGTGAATTAAAAAAATAAGTCACTAAATTAAAAAAAAAAATAATTCAGCGAATTAAAAAAAAAATACGTTCACTGAATTTAAAAGCAAAAAATTATGTTAACTGAATTGAAAAACAAAATTACGTTCACGGAATTCAAAAGCTATTTTCTGCCGTTCAGTACACAGTGGAGTGTTTTCAAAATATTTTGGAAATAATTCAGAAACTTCACAGGCCCATAGCAAGATTCTTTTGCCTGTATATTAAAAGTTTTTTTAAGAACACATATAGTATTTATATTTTTCTGAAAGCATACTTCTTTTAGATGGACCTGATGGAAAAAATATTCTCCACTTGTCAATTTTTCTTCCCCCAGACCACTCCGAATTCGAGGAGAAAATCCCATTTTTGGAAAATTTTCACAGTGCTTTGGGAGTTGTGAAATTGTTTTCATCTTATCTCAATTTATTTTTTATATTTTTATACAAACAATAGTAACCAATAAGAAATGTCTGAATTATTGCCAAAATATTTTGAAAACACTCCACTGTGTACTGAACGGCAGAAAACAGCTTTTGAATTTAGTGAACGTAATTTTTAATTTTTCAGTTCAGTGAAATTAATGTTTTGTTTTTTAATTCAGTGAACGTATTTTTTTTAATTTACTGAACGTAATTTTTTTTAATTCACTGAACGAATATGAAATTGAACGAATTCAGTGGTGAACTAATTCAGTATGGAATTAATTCATCTGATTAATAAAAAGAACTATAGCAATTGAATTAATTCTTTCAATTTGTTTTTTGTTGAACACGTTCAGTTAAACGAATTCAGTGAATTACTTAAGAAAAGGCATTCATTCAATTCTAAAGAAATTTGAATTGGATTGGTAGTGAATTCATTAAAAAACGAATTAATTCTTCAAAGCTCACTTCACCCCCATGAGAAGGTCATCTCTGTACAAAAATGGATATTGTTTGGCCTTGGACCATTTGGATATTTTTAAAATTCCATTTTATAAAATGGACCTCGAAAACTAACCGATATAGAGTAAAAGAGACAAAGCCATTTCTGCCTTAGATTATCAATATATGCCCTTATTAATTATGGACCAGGCCCGAGAAAAAAGTACAAATAAAACTGTAGTTTTGCAAATTCTTTGATTAAATTCCGAATTTTTTAATTTAACAAACATTTAAAAATCAGCAAATTTGATTTTAAGTTAAAAATAGGAATAATTTTTGTTAAATTAATAAATTTTCCTGTTGAGCCAATAGACATACAATTTTGAGTGTAAGTTAAAAAAATAGAAAAGTATTTTCTTAAATTAAGGGGGTAATTTTCTAAAACACTTCGGTGAAGTGTTGCGTTATTTCTATAGAAATTGTTTTTGTTACAAAAAACAATTTACATTGAAAGTTCCCTTCACTTCACCCAAGTGTTTTACGAAATTAGGTACTAATATTTTGAAAATTTGCACTCAAAATTATTTAAAGTACTGATGATTTTCATTAATGTGTTAAATGAAGATAACTAAAATCTTTGTTTAAATGAGTGTTTTAACTAAAAATTTATTAAAAATTAGTCCAATCGATTTGAATCCCGATTTACAATTTTTTTTTTTTTACTTAAGCGTAATTTTTTCTGTGCTTCGTTAAAAGAGAAACTAAGGTAACAAAAAAAGTCAACAACGATGTCAAAGATTTCCGCGGAAAGTGGATTTAGCAGCTCGAAAGGTATTTAATAATACCATAAAAACGTTGATGGAAAGGCATCAGAAAAATTAAAAAATTTCGTAAAATAAAAATTTGTGTATATTTTTATAATAATTTTAAAAAATACGGTTATAAAATAGCTTTTATTTTTAAAATTGAATGACTATTTCATCAGTTTTTTTTTGGATTTTGTGATGGACATTTTTTTTAAAAGCAGTCCTTATAATGCGGAAACCTGTAGAATTGTAGTATCAACAAAATCGCCGAGTTGTGCTATCGCCAGTTAGATGCAAAACATTTTAAAAATCAACGACATCTCAAAACAAGAAAATTTTACTTTCAAATAATTATGTATATTTAAACAAATTTTATAAATTTTCAAAAAAAAAAAATAATATTTTTGCATTTTTCTATCGGCTTTAGCCTAAAATTGGCTTAGCCGATTATTACCGGCGGCTGAATCGGCTTGGCAAAGGTGTCGGCTGGCGGCAGCTAACCGGCTAAAGTCGGCTGGCTTGTATCTCTGGTCCCACACAAAATCATAAGCCTTACCCAAGCTCTATACCGTGATGTAAAATGTCGCGTTGTCCACAATAATGCCCTAAGCAGCAGTTTCGATGTCGTAGCTGGTGTCCGCCAGGGTTGTGCACTGTCTCCCTTGCTCTTTAACGTCGTTCTTGATGTTATAGTTCGTAATGCTACTAGGGAAAATAAGGGTATCAACTGGGGTCTCAACCAACATCTTGAGAGCCTTGAGTATGCGGATGATATCTGCCGCCTTTCAGACAGCTATAAAGATATGGCATCCAAACTAAAATGTCTCGAAGCGGAGGCGGCAAAAGCTGGTCTAAAAATAAACATAGGCAAGAGTAAAGTTATGCGCTGCAATACTTTGAACGTTAGCAAATTCCGTATTGGAAATACTGAACTGGAAGAAGTCCCGTCATTTTGCTACCTAGGTAGTATTTTAATAAACACAGGTGGTTACACCAAGGATGTAGCGTACCGAATCTCAAAAGCCAACCATGCATTCGGTACCCTGAGGCCAGTATGGAAATCTCCTGCAGTATCCAAAAACACTAAGATATGTTGCTTTAACTCGTGTGTCAAATCTGTGCTACTTTATGCACAAGTGGCGTCGTCAACTAAACATCGAAGTCAGCCGAAGTCTCCGTAAGCTGGGGAGAAGTAAAAAGAATATCATCAAACCGGACCGAATGGAATCAGTTCGTTGTGGCCCTTTGTTTTGAATAGGAACCACAGGCCATAATATATGTATATATATTTCTTCTCCTCCATGACATATCCAAATGTCATTAAAATGGGGGAGAGTTATTTGGGATATCATCCTTGTTAGAATTTTTTATGATAAAGAGTTTTATTCAATTAAATCTTAACTGACTTAGAAAATGTCCCCAATTTGGGTTTATATGAAACTATGTGTTGGGTTATATCTTGGTGTATGTATAATCTTAATTTATGGGATCAACCATATGTTGTTCTCAATTTATGGAATCAATAATATATTATTCTATATAATCAAAAAGTATAAATTACTAGAGCCGATCCTTCCTATGACTCTCTTATCTTTGTAGCGAACTCGTGCGAGCAAATGAAAACCGGATGAAAACAGTTTGGGCACACAAAAAGATACTGTGAGCACTAGGATTGCCCTTCATCTCACCCCCTAAAAATATGCGAATAGCAAAAAAGTAAGGTATACAAAGTTTTGGACCAATCAAAAGAGATTTAGACGTGGCTCAAAGCGACTGAAATCTTGAAATACGATTTACAAGGGAAAAAAATTACTTTTTTGGATTTTGTGAAAAACACTGGCTCCTAAATAATAGTATTTCTGAAGATGTTAGAGAATTGTAATCTAGACTAAATTAACTTTCTAGAAATGCATAAAAATCGGTTTGGAATATATTTAAGTAATTGCAAATTCCCCAGACCATTGTAGGGTTAAAATGGGATAAATTATGAAAATCGTAAAAGTTTTTTTAAAAACATCTCAGAGAATAATTCTGCTGAAATTTACACATATCCCTCTTTTAGCTTAGCAGTGACGGCGTTTTAAATTTAAAAATCTTAGAGAAAAGTGTGATTTTGGCCAATAATTTAGATAAGAATAATAATTTTCCGATTTGTTATTATCTGAGATAAAATAAATTGTTTTCCGAAAATTTTGTAAAACTCCGACAACGTTAACCCTTTTGTTTACCAAGTCAGAAATCAGTGAAATTTTTGAAAATTTTCGATTTTCCTGAAACAATATAAAAACATTGTTTTTTTTTTAAATTTATTTTTATCGGGAAATGCATTAATTGCATTAATAGGATTAAATGTGCTAAAATCCCAAAACTTATTTGACAAATTGTGAAAAATCCGGATTTCATTCTTGCCTAAGAAAATCGTCAGGGGACGACGTTTTAGAGTTTCAAACCACAAACACAATGAGAATTTCTTGTTTTACGATTTTCATAATTTATTTCATTTTAACCCTACAATGGTCTGGGAAATTTGCAATTACTTAAATATTTTCCAATTAATTTCGGATTTTTATGCATTTCTAGGAAGGTAATTTAGTTTGGATTATGATTCTATTAACGCTTTCAGAAATACTGTTATTTAGGAGCCAGTATTTTCCAAAAAAGTAATTTTTTCCCATTGTAAATCGTATTTCAAGATTTCAGTCGTTTTGAGCCACCTCTAAATCTCTTTTAATTGGCCCAAAACTTTGTATATTTTACTTTTTTTTTGTATAGTGAGAACTGTGCGGGGAAAAATACGAGGACGTAAAATTTACTTTTTCATTATTTTTCTTTTAAATTATCGTTATCAAGTTTTAATCCTAAAAAAAATTTTTGATTTAGACTAGAAAATTGGTAAAAATTATAGAAAAACTGCTAAATTGGCAAGAGCCCAGCAAAACCTTTCATTACCATGTAATGAGCTTTAGGTAGTGAAATCTTAAGTGTTCACTAGTTACCTTTTAATTACTAAACTACTTATTTTAACATGGTGATGTCATAGGAGGAAAGTCATTACACTGATGTTACCTGTAAGTAGTTTATCAACTGTTCTATAAATAGATTTTGCTTTAATTTAATTTAATTTAAAAAAGTATAAAAATTTAAAAACCAATAGGAGCTGACACGAATTGATCAGCGTACCTCACGATAGTCAGGCAAACACTCTACCCATTAGACTACGACATCGCTATGATTTTTAATAGTTTAACATGTTTACACATTTATTGTGGCAGCTGTTATACATGTCTATTTTTCACAAAACTTGTTCTTATTAAATACTGCTTAATAAACATCAACGTTTCTATAAATAGATGTTTAATATAAATTACAAAAAAAAAACAATGGAAGCTAACACGAGTTGATTACCGATTCTCATGTCTGTCAGGCAAAAACGCTAAACACTAGGCTACGCCATAGTTATGGTTTTTAATGATTTAGAACATATATTATTTGTTTCAGCTATTGTGAAATAGTAATGCGTGGGGTATAATTATCGGTAACTCATTACATTCAGTTTAAAAGTAATTCAAAGGGTAATGAGATATGAGATCTAAGTAATGCATGTAGTAATGACCAGTCATTACCAAGTTTTTGCTGGGAGTGTTAAGGGTGAGATGTTGAAAGGGGAAGAAAACCTGGATGTTGTAATCATTGTAATCAATGAATGCCACACTGTTAATACTTGTTTCAAACGCAATGCTGGCCATAACAACTTGTACGCAGGGATGCCAACTTAGTGCTTTTCGCGCTAAATCTGGTACTTTTTGATGTGCCAAAACGCCAAAAATACTATTGAAACGCGTAACTGAAAAAGGCGCTAAATTGGCACTTTTCTGAAATTTATTAAGCGCGTTTTGCGCTTTTTACACATTTTTTGTGTTTTATTGTTGTTATGGCAATATCAGGAAATCGATCAATATTTGTTATTTCAATAACGATAAATTAAAATATCAAGGAAAAGTTATAAATGGCATGCTATTCGAGCTAAATGTAGTTTTGTTTGCAATTTTGCATATTTAAAAAAAAAAACTTAGTTATGGTCATATATAATCGTTCTTAATTCTGGCAATAAAACTGGCACTTAAATTTTTAAAAATCTAATAATTTTTCTTGGATTATTATTATAATCACAAAACAAGGAATAAAATTCAAAAATTTTGCGAGAGTTATTCGTTTTTATTTTTGTTTTACCCCCTGTCGACGTATTTACTGATGTAGGTCGAACGCTTATATTACAATTTTATTTGTCTTTAATTAAACTACGTATGTGAAACACGACAAATTTTTTTAAAGGTCGTAAAAAATGTTTAGTGCTTTTTTACCCGTTTTTAAGTAGAAATTTGTGCGTTTTTACCCTTTTTTGTATATTTTTTGCTATGAAAAAGTTGGCATCTGTGCTTGTACGGGTTTCATTAGACGTATATAAGAGTGTTTAAGTTGTTACTGTTATAACGGTAAATATTTTTTGTGTGTAGTCTCCACGTAATATAATTATCTCTGCAATTGATTTTGAAGTTTAAAATATGAAACTTAATCTTTATTGCATATTTTATTTCGTTTGTAGACATTACATTACGTTTTTTCGTTTTCTAGCGACTTTCATGTTAAATTTTGCGTTTTTCGGCCAAAAATCCCAACAGTAAACACGGGAAATATATGACGCATTATGAAATTATCTCGTCCCCTTAAAAGCATTTAATTTCTCTTCACTTTCCCCGTAATTCCCCCGTAATATTATTATTATTATTGTTATTATTCTTTATTTCAGTCTATGGATACAATATTATCCTTACAGACTAGCAACTTATATCTAAAACTAATTATTTATAACAATTTATTTAAAAGAGTTTTAAACTTAAAATTAGAAATACTTAAATCTAAATTTTCACAAAGATTATTGAAAACCTCATTGACTTAGTAATTGGTTCATTCAAAGCATAATCAGTAGTGTCCGACCGAACTCACTTTTTTAAGGCCGAACCGAAGCCGAAGCCGAACTTCGGCCAAAATTACTAAGTTCGGCCGAAGCCGAATACTTTTGTGTTTGAATAAAAACACAATTTTATGCAACTTTTTCAAATTCAAAAACGCGGAAACCAATTTCTAAATACCCGAGTAAAAAAAATTGATCTCGCGCAATATCTAATCATATCCAATTTGATATTGTTTAAGATCTGCTGTAATATCTAGCTGATCCAATTAGATCTCAAAATTGGGTGTATCCAATGATATCGTATTAGATCTCATTGTATATATGGGGATAAACTAAGATCAAGTTATATCTCAAAATTGGGAGGTCCAATGATATCTTTGGGGATAAACCTAGATCTAATTTGATACGAAAAATGGCGGATCGAATTAGATGCAGTTATATATTTGTGGATAAACTTAGATCTAATTTGATCCGAAAAATGGCGGATCGAATTAGATAGAGCTATATATTTGTGGATAAACTTAGATCTAATTTGATCTCAATTTTGGCAGATCGAATTAGATCTAGCAATATATTTGTGGATAAACTTAGATCTAATTTGATCCGAAAAAGTGGCAGATCGAATTAGATCCAGCAATATATTTGGGGATAAATTTAGATCTAAATTGATCCGAAAATTGGCAGATGGAATTAGATCCAGCAATATATATGTGGATAAACTTAGATATAATTTGATCCGAAAAAGTGGCAGATCGAATTAGATTCAGCAATATATTTGGGGATAAACTTAGATCTAAATTGATCCTAAAAATGGCAGATGGAATTAGATTCAGCAATATATATGTGGATAAACTTAGATCTAATTTGATCCGAAAAATGGCAGATCGAATTAGATCCAGCAATATATTTGGGGATTAAGTAAGATCTAAATATATCCAAAAAATGACAGATCAAAAATTAGATCCAGTAATATTTTTCGGGATTGCGTAAGATCTTAACTTTTCCATAAATTGCAGATCGAATTAGATCTAGCAATTTATTTCAGTATTAAAATGGCAAATCGAATTAGATCCAGCAATATATTTAGGGATTAAGTAAGATCTAAAACTATCCAGAAAAATGACAGATAAAATTAGATCCCGCATTATATTTGGGTACTACGTAAGATCTCCATTTATTTGGGATTAAATAAAATCCCAGACAGATATTGACAACAGTTCAAAAAATAATACACTGGCGGAGCATTAATTTTATAAAAATTACAATATTTTGTTAAAATAAGGTTTAAACTCAGAAGGTCTCGAGTTCGATACCGTTCACGGCTATGCTTTTGTTTTTTATAAAAAGATTTTCTTTTTATAAAATTATAATTTTATTTTCTATACACGTTTTTATAAAATTAGTTTTTTTTTATTAAATTGAATTTAAAAAAAAAATAATTTTATTTGTATCTTTTTGATGCTCTACACCATTTCCAATTGTATCAATTGTTTTTAAGATTTGTCAATTGTATTTCAGAAATAATCAATTGAATTTCAGTTTTATCAATTGTATTTCAGAACTTATCAATTATTTTTCAGATTTATGGATTGTATTTCAGAACTAGTCAATTGAATTTCAGTTTTATCAATTGTATTTAAGAATTTATTAATTGTATTTCCGAAATTCACAACTGTATTTCAGAAATTATCAAACTGTATTCCAGAAATTATCAATTGTATTTCAGAAGTTATGAAATGTAATTTAGAAATTTTTCTCTATTAACTATGATAAACAATCAACAAGTTCTGAAATAGATTTGATTATTTCTGAAATACAATTAATAAATTTCTGAAATACATTCCATAATTTCTGAAATACATTTAAAATTTCTGCTTCTGAAATACAGTTAATATTGTAGTTGCTGATGAGTTACCATATATGACCATTAGGGTGGGTCGATTTATTAATCGAATTTGTGCCATAGATTTTTCGATAGCTTTTGGCATGAGGAAAAAAAATTCTACTACGACATATCAAAAAAATCATTTTCGAGGCGCCCAAATTTCAATTTTTTGCAATTTTTAAATAAATGCTAGATTAGCGCCATCTTGCGTTGGCGTTTAGAAACAACTAATGAAGTTGTAAACAATATAACATTACAACCTTTCCAGAAAGGTATTACTTATGAAAATCGGATAAAAAATGTGGCAACTAGCCAAAAGCTATCGAAAAATCAATGGCACAATATCAAAAAAATTTTGTCCATACAAATCCCCCCACTCTAATAACCATATATTGTTTAAATTGCACCATATATGGTATGTTCCCTATTAAAAAAAAACAATATGGAGCTTTATATGGTAATATATAACTTAGAGTCATCCATGTACCATTTGCTCCGAAAAATGGCCCTATAAAATTGTATCAGTTGTTTATCAGTTTTTATCTAATTGCATCATTTTAGATCTGACCTGATTAAATTATGTGTTAATCAGATTAAATTGGATCAGATTTTTGACCTGATACAATTTTATTGGTTTATATCACATGGTATCAGTTTAGGTCCAAATAGATATATTTGTATACAAAATTATATAGTTATATCCCAATTTTGACCTGATATCAGTTTAAAACTTTGATACAATTGTATAAGGTAAATGTCGGATACAATTATATTTTATTTATATAAAATTGAACCAATTACGACCAAACCGATAAAATTGTATCAGGTCAAAAACACACAATTTATTAAACACATAATTTAATCAGGTCAGATCTAAACTGATACATTTAGATAAAAATTGATAAACAATTGATAAAAATATATCGGGCCATTCTTCGGATGAAACTGTATATTTATACAGATATAACTTAATCACATATATATCAAAGTATATGGTACTATATATGGTAGCATATATTATCATATCTGGAACTGTATTAAAAATGTTGTTCATAAGGTACCATATATGAGCATATATTGTTGAAATGGCACCATATATGATAATATATGGTTTAAATGGCACCATATATAGTAATATATTACTTAAATAACACCATATATAAATATATATGGCACTATATATATAATCATATATTATCATATCTGCAACTGTATTAAAAATTTTGATCACGACCCGATTAAAAAAGATGATATGGTGACATATATAATTTGATATAATACAATAACTAATCGCATACAATTTAATCCGAAAAATGGTGAATACAATTGTATCTACGTGGATAAAATTGGATTTAATTACTTTAAATTATATACAATTTAATCCGAATTTTGACCAGACATTATTGTATGAAATAATATCTTAATATTTAAAAGTTGATGCAATTAGGTACAGTAGGATAAAAATTTTCGTATTTCTGTTTTTATTAAATATTGTACTGAAAAATAATGGGGGATTCACGTACGGTTTCGTGTATCGTGTGAACTAAGCAAATATAGTAAGTTTGCGAGTCTTGATATCAAACTGCATACATAAAAAGTATCTACACATTAATCAGTACTTATACGAGCTATATTATAGTTTAGGAATAATAATAAATAATCCATAAAAAAATTCAAAATAAAATTAAATTTCAAATAATTTTCCATAAATCATTACTGGAGAGATTTTCATTTTGAAAGTGAGATATGTTCAAATGAATCTTTTATTTTTGGGCTTTCACTTAAAAAAAATGGGAAAAATGCATTAAAATTGTGATAATAAATTTGACATGAAAGAGTTTTTAATAAAATTAAATGTCATGAAATAATCGTTTAAAAGTGTTTTAAATTTGTAAATAGTGAATAAAAAACTAGATTTCACTAATGGGGGAATTATTTATTAGGTTTTTAAGTTATTTATTACACAATTTTAGTCTTTCTATTTGCATTTATAGTCTGCTTGCGGGTAGACAATTTTTTGTTTTAATTTTCATTTATATTTTATGGTATCCTTTAAGCCTATGGATAAATTTGGTGGTACGTTATTCCTAAACCAAAATAATTACTTCGAAGAATTGGCTAACTTTTATTAATATGACCCAATATTCAATTTGAAAATAAAATAATCTGTTGTTTCGATGTAAATTTATAACATTTTAAATGAAAATGAATTTCAATTTGAATTTACTAAGATATTAAGAGTTCATTTAAAACAAGAACATACCATAAATTATATAGGGAAAATAAATGTTTCTTTTTCAAATCAAGATGCTTGTTTTGTTGCTATACATATGTGGTACGAAATCCCATACAAAGTCTGACTGCGTATGTTAAGTATTTAACTCTTTTAACATATTTTGAATGTCGATAATGTATGGGCCATCTGTCAGATAATATCACTCAGATTCTATTCAAAAATATTTTACCGGTTTCTCGTTTTCATGTTATTATTTTTTAAATCACTTGAACTTTATATCAAAATTTGTTTTTGTAAAAAAATATTTTCCAATTAAAAATGGATTGTAATTGATTTCGATAAAATCTTAAATGAAATTTTAATTAAACATGAAACTGGGCTATATTTGGTGTTACAAATTAAATTCCATGCTCGAGATCTGATTAAATATGACAACATATGTAAAAAGATATATTTAGATATTGGGTCATATAAAATGTTGCAAAATATTGATTTATAGAAAAGTTCGGTATTCGGCCAAAATTTTGCCGAACACCGAACTTGGCCGAACATCACTTTTTGGCCGAACTCCGAAGCCGAATACTCGGTCGGACACTAATAATCAGTTCTATGAATATCTACACGGAAGAAATTATTTCGCCTAAGAGTTCTCTGCGGAACTATAATTTTAATTAAATGCAATAAATCAGGACAATCAATTACACCACAGAAAATGCCGTGCAAAAATAATAAAGCCGTAATTTTCCTACGAGATTCAAGAGATTTCAAGGAAATCCAAGAACATCTATGCTCATAAGATGTAAGGGGAGTTGAAAAATTCAAAAAAGAAAAGGTAAACTTTAGGATTTTTTTTTGAATTCTTACCACACGGTTTATGTGGGTTTTAGCATTAGGACTCCAAATGAATGAAGCATATTCCAATCTAGAACGGACAAATGATGAATATAAAATTTTTTTAGTATGATAATCAAACAGATTACCAGTGTTACGGCGAATAAAACTTAGGAGAGAATAAGTCTTTGGTACTATGTAGTTCAAATGACTACAAAACGTAAGCTTAGAATCAAATATTACTCCTAAATCTAAAATTTCAATAACAGATGACAAAATTTGACCACCCATGGAATATTGAGCTAACAAGACGTGATGGCATCTATGAAATGTCATGTAATGGCATTTAGCTGTGTTAAAAAAAAGGCCATTAAGTTCAGACCACAACACCACTCGATCTAAGTCATCCTGCAATTCAACTATATTAATGCTATTAAATATAGGCTTAAAAATCGTAAGGTCATCAGCATATAAAAGGTAATTACAATTCCTAAAACAATGGCCTAGGATACTACCTTGCGGTATGCCAGAGGTTGGAATGAAAAAATCGGAACACACACCATCAATGGAAACTGTGCAATATCTACCAGTTAAGTAATAACGGAACCAACTTAACATTTCCGAATGGAAACCAATTTTACCAAGTTTTAATAAAAGCAATTCATGCGGTACACGGTCAAATGCCTTAGCAAAATCTGTGTAAATAGAATCAACTTGAACACCTTTTTCGAAATGGGACACACAAAACTGGGTGAAAACCGCTAAATTTGTAGTCGTTGACCTTCCGGCCATAAAACCATGTTGAGAAGGAGAAATGTAATTTTTTAAACGAAAAAAGAGCTTATCATAGACGATATGCTCAAAAACCTTCGCAATATTCGTCAATTTAGAAATTGGCCTATAATTAGATACATCATTCTTATTGCCAGTCTTGAGAATAGGAAAAATAGTTGTATATTTCCATCTCTGAATAAAAAAGCCAGTTGCTAAAGAGCGATTAAAAATCAATTTAAGTGGTAAGGTTATAGAAGAAGAACAACTTTTCAAAATAAAAGCTGAAATGCCATCAACATCGCATTTAAAAGAATTGGAAAGTTTAGAAATTCCCGTAGCAACATCTTCCTCTGAAATTTGTAACGACCCAAAATCAAAAAATGAATTTATAGAGTTTAGGTCAAACCCATTATGAAAAACATCATCATTAAAATTACTCTGAAAATACTTAGCAAAAAGGTTAAGTGAACCTTTCAATGTGTTTGAAGTTAAACCATTGTAAGACATTGAAGCTGGAATTGTGGAATTTTTCCTCTTTGAATTTATGAAAGTCCAAACTTGCTTAGGATTCTCCTTAATTGAATTATTTAGGCTCATTATATACTGGTTATATAAAAACTTGTTTAAAAAATTAAATTCTCTCTCGTAATGAAGAAAGAGTTTTTTGTCGGAGGCATTATTTGTGGACTTAAATTTCTTGTGAAATTTATTTCTAAGATTTTTCAACTTCTTTAAACCTTTAGTGTACCACGGGAGTTTATATACTTTCGGGTTAACCCGAGGAATATTTGCACGAAAAATGTTAACTATATTAAACAAAAATTGTTCATAACAAATTGAAACAATTTCACTATTTAGCAAATTGTACCAATTTAAATCATTAATAATAGAATTTAAATTATTAAAATCGCAATCATAATAATTATAACGAACATCATCGATTTTGTTATTATATGCATATTCATAGAACTCTATTTCAACTTCCAAGGCACTATGATGAGTCGTGGAAGGAGAAATAGGAAAAGCAGATTCACATAATGAGTATTTCAAGTCTGAGCTAACAAATACCAAATCAAGTAGTTTATTCAATCTATTAAAAACTGTATTAATCTGATGCAAATCTATACTAAAAGATGAATCAATAAAATTTATTTCAAAAGATTTATTGAGATTACTAGGCAAAAATAGATCTGAGTTTGGAATTTCAGACCAAATGACATCAGTTAAATTAAAATCACCAAATAAGCACAATTTATCACCATAATTAAAACTCTCGGCTAGGTGAACAATATTTGAAGAGTGAGCAGCATACAAATCATCAGAACTTTTCGGTGGAATGTAAGAAGCACAGATATAGAGATCACCAGTTACCGCCTTAATAGAAACGCATATTTGATCGATCAATGTGTCATGATTGATTAGTGGAATTGCCTTACAACACAACGATTTCTTGACTGCAATTAAGACACCACCTCCTTTACTACAGCCGGTTTTCACTTTATCTCTATCTTTACGATAGACAACATATTTGAATGGGTTGAAGAATTCTTCATCACAGAAGTCAGTATTAAGTCACATTGAGAAGTGAAGATATTAAATAACGTTGATTTAGTCCGCATTCCAGAGACATTTTGATAATACATTTTTAATGTATTACAATCATTATTGGTTGCTGTTAGATGATCCGCTCCGGCGCCACCTGTTTTGGAAAAAACTTAAACGGCCGAACCTTTATATCAGACGTCCAAAGTTCAGGTTTAAACAATTCTTGGTAATATCCAGGAGAAATGCCAAGTTTGAAATTTATGAATTTAAAGTCATTTAAAGAAGCATCCTTCTTCACCAGTTTGTGACATAATAAATGTGTTTTATCTATGTCAAGATGCTTAGCAACATAATCAATTATATTCTCCTCAGTAACCGTTGGTTTAAAAGAGGATAAATGTACCCATTTCATTTTAACCACAACATCTAATTCGCAATTATTGTTATGCCCAACAATGACTTTACGGGATTTATTAGACTTCTTTCTCTTAGTCACAACTTTAAAATTAGCATTATCAACATTATCCACATTTATAACCGAAACAGTAGCATTACCATTGTCATTGACAGGAGCAACACTCTGAATATTATCAGTTGGAAAAACAACGTTTTCAGCATTTAAAACTGCTGCATTAGCAGCACCACTATGCTTATTAAGAGTAGCCACAACTACATTATCATGTTTATTAATGATCTCTACATTTTTAGTAGTAACATCATTATTATTATTACGAACAATAGATTGAGAGACTACATTATTTGCATCAACATTAAAGGAATTTGGCTGTGAGGAATTAGCAAAAATCAAATTAGAAGCCAAACCGGTTTTTGGTAAAGGCAAACTACGATGAGACAGAGGTTTAACGTTGTTATTGTTGGTATTATTGTTATTTTTGTTATTATCATTATTATTAACAAACTGAGCGAATAATGTTTTTAATTGTTCCACTTCATATGTTAATAAACTGATTTTTAGTGTCCGACCGAGTATTCGGCTTCGGCTTCGGAGTTCGGCCAAAAAGTGAATTTTGGCCGAATACCGAACTTTTCTATAAATCAATATTTTGCAACATTTAGCTCTTTAATTTTGTATAGTAACTTATAAATATGCACATTTTTAACTTAATTTTTACTTAAAGAGCGAAAAATACAACTTTTTTATGTTTTTGCCATTTAGAAATATTTAGAAATTGGTTTCCGCGTTTTTGAATTTGAAAAAGTTGCAAAAATTGTGTTTTTATTCAAACACAAAAGTATTCGGCTTCGGCCGAACTTATTAATTTTGGCCGAAGTTCGGCTTCGGCTTCGGTTCGGCCTTAAAAAAGTGAGTTCGGTCGGACACTACTGATTTTCCTTATTAGGTCACTGGATGTTTGTAAACAATTGTCACAATTATAAACAATATCAACAAAGGTGCAAAGGGCGTTTACAGCACCCTCACTATCTACTTTAGCACAGAATGTATGAAATTTACATAGGCAAATTTCACATGTAATAGCACAGTCTTTACCAATGTTTTTGTAACATTTAGAACAAAGTTTTTCCGATGACATTTTTAAACAAGTAGCCCGATTGAACACAGAAAGCAGTTGTAATTTCTCCTTATTTTACGCTCTTTAATTTTAATTTTTTTTTCATTTGCTTGGGCCCGAGGTCGCGAACAAGTAAAAAAGAGACGATTGAGCGGGACAAAGGGAGATAGATACCCTCTGATTAATTATTATTTTATATGGTTATACATAAGAAAATTTCGAAAAATATTTGATAGATATAATCATATTTGAATATATATGTACGCAAAGCCATTTTATATTACTTAATGCTAATATGTAGTTATATATTAAAAAATATATTGTCATATATGAACTTTTTTACTCAGGATGATTGTATGAATTTTATTTCCAAGTTCTTTGTTCTTCTTGATAATTTGTTATTATTATGGTTCTAAAGATTAAAAAATCCAAACATAAATGTTGCAATTTAAAAATTTGATTAAAATAGTTAAAAATACAAAACTTTAACCTTCTAGTTTCCTCAGGAAATAAAGCAAGTCAAAATTTTGTGTAACATACAACTAATTTGTTAAAAGTTAGATTACAGACCGAAAATAAGTTGCACACATAAATTCTATAATTATAACCATTTCTTCCTATAGAAATCTTACGATTAGGCATACCCACTTCAAGATTTGTCATCTAAATAAAGCTTTGTTTACAATTAAAGGTTATAAAAGTGAAATCTTGTGGATTAATAATATTTTTCTTCGTCATAATTTGCTTTTACGTTGTTATTTGTTATATGTACAAAATATTTTTTGTCTTAACTTTATTACTTATTTATTCATTTATTTTTTTAATTACCACCTACAATTATAAATAACACGGATTTTATAAAACTTTTTAAAATCACAAAAAATTAATGAATGTTTATTAGACTGTCCTTTAAAATAGCGATTTGTCGATTTTCGTTCATTACACCCCCCCAGTTTTATTGGAAATGGTCCCAAATGGAAGAAATCGATTTTTTTTTTAATTTGAAATCACAACTATTTTATATCACAATAACTTTAAAAATTTTAAAAATCTAAGAAAATAATAAAAAATAGAGTAATAAAATGAAAATAAAAAATTTAAATAAAAATAAAAAAAATAATAAATAAAAATTATTATAAGGTGAAAATTTGTAATAAATTTTCTTCATTTGTTCAATAATTATGCAAAATATTTAAGTCCCTATTAGAGTGTCCAAAAAACCGGGCATTTCAGAAAACCGGTTTTCGGTTTGTTCGAAAATTGCTATTTTTAAAAAACCGGTTTCGGTTACGGTTTTCTTAAAAAAACGGTTAAAACCGGTTTCGTGTTTTTTTTTTGTTAAAATCTGAACAAATAGCAAAAAAAGCTAATAAAAATTTGTTAAAAGCGCCCTCCAGAAACAACTACTGAAATCAGCTGAATCTCTTTGTAAAGCTGGATTTAAATTATCTGATTTTACGTCTCATAAATCAAACAAAAAATCCTGTTATATGATGTGATTATCAAAGAAATCTTTTCACAAATCTGTTTCTACATTTAAAAAACGTTAAAAATCATTATTATGGTAAAATATAATTTAGGGTGTGTGCGAACAGGCTAAATTGAAACTAAACTAAAATATTTTTGATAAAAAAGTTGGTAACGCAATTTAGATTACACGCTTTTCTAACCAAATTATTTGAAAGCATATTCTAAATGTTCTGTCCGACGGAAATTTTTATTTTGAAAATTAAAAAATTAAATATATTTCTTAAATATTTGTGTATAAACAATTTTGTTTGGAATATCTCTTGTAATAACATAAATTTGTGCGAAAATAAAAGAAATTGACGAATCCTCTTTATAAAACTAAATTAAACGTAAAAATTGGTTGCCGCACTCATTTTTCAAAACTTTTAAGCTAGGTTTGTATTTTTGGAAAATTAGTTTAGTTTAGTTCCACTTTAGCGACACCGCACACGCTCTTAATATCATATTATTATAAAAATAATAAAACATTTAAATTAAATAAAATTGTATCAAAATAAAGGTTTTACCATAAAGGCTCTAAAAGTTCTAAATAAAAAATAGAATAAAAGTCAAACTAGCGCCTTTTTATAAAAAGTACTAACTGAAAATAATGGGAGTATTGGATGATACAAAAGCGCTAAAATTAGCACGATCAGATGCAATTAGACAAACATTTTAATTTTAGTTAATTGCAAAGGACATTTTACATTCCTGAAATCAGAAAAAAAATGCTGAATATTAGTAATATTAATAACATCACAGAAAAACAATTACATTTCCTAAAGTTAATTTATACATATATTTTTTAATGGTACTCTTCTAAAAACAGCAGAAATATTTACTATTTATTTTCGCTATTTTAAGTCTACTAATATTCAGCAAAAACTTCTATTGATTTTAGCAGGATATAAGATTTTTATAGATTTAACAGTTCTTGTTTCATCATCACAATCGTAAATTTTTTACGAATGGAACCGGTTAATTACACAGAAAAAAGTTATTACGTTTTTTGTAGCAACATTCATCAGTCACCCTGTATTTAAAAAATATTTCAAACGATTACAAAGGATTTCTTATTTATTTGAATACATATGAAAAGATATTATTTTTTATATAAAGGAGAACAAAACTGCAATTTCGTTTATTAAAATAATACTTTAAAAATAAAGTGCGGTCGAAATATAAACTTTCGAACGATAGTTTGGATATAGACATGTTTTAAAAAACCGGTTAACCGCCAAATAATAACCGGTTTTCGTTTAATTCGAATTAATAAATTATTCTAAACCGGTCGGTTTTTTAAAATTAAGGTAACCGGTTTTCGGTTACGGGTTTCGACACTATAGTGCCTCTGCATAATAATTTGAAAACCTTGTAACACATTTATAAAATGAATTTTGTATGGAAAATTTGTTTTATAATTCGCTTAAAAATTTTTTAAAGTAATTATGCATATGACTCTTAATGTTTGATTCCCTCCTAAAGGTAGGGTTTATTCACTTGGTCGTTACTATGACGGACTATTATCAAGTTTTTTCGAAACAAAAATATTGAAATTCTTTCAAGAGACTGTTTTTGTTTTTGCAGAATTCTATATTTTCTCTCTATCTTAAGAAAGTTCTAATTTTTTGACAATAAGTTAAGTAGGAAAGTCTAAACGTTTGGCTTAAAATGCATATAAGCTCAATTTTTCCATTTCCTCAATAAATAAAAGGAGTTTTTTGTTATTTTTTAGCTTTTCTCCCCCCGTTATAAAACATTTTGCGATTTGAAATCGTAAAATTGTAATAAAAATTTAAAAAGTCACAAATTGTTTCACATAAAATAACGCGAATAAAACTGCGAGTTTTCCGAATTTCAAAAAAAAAAGTCAATCTTAAAGAAATTTTGAAATATTATCGTGTGCAAAAAATTATTGAAATCGGAAGACCCAAGGTCAAAAAATGCCCTTTTTTGGCCGGTCTTTCGTGGAATGGACGATATGTATCCACGACCTCATTTACTAAAATACTGCTTTAAAAGAAATCCGGATTTAATCTCTGTTACTTGGTTTTTAAGAAAAACTATACACCTCTTGAAGGAGCCATTTTTCAAAATATGTTCATACCCGTTTGTACACATAACACCTTTTGTTCATAGAAAACAAATTTAATCACATAAAAATGCGGAATTTTTTTCAAATTTTGGGATTAATTATGACACTATATTATTATTATATGGTATTATTAGCGGGCAAGCCAATTTTTAACAATTTTTTTAAATATGATTTCTAAAGGCGTGTACATTTCAAAAAAATTTATTTTTAAAAAAGGTGATTTCTATTAAAAAAATGTTTTTTTTGCCAAATAGCTAAATTGTGATTATTTTAACGTGTATAAAAAAAAAATTCTATAAACTATAATTTATAGATTTATTGTCGCCAAAATTAGTTTTATTGCGAGAATACCACTTTGAATATTTAAACAAATATTTTTCAATATTACACTTTTTGTAAAAAACCGCGTGTTTTGGATTTTTCACAAATATACAGAGCAAAACCAAGATTTTTACTCTAACTATTTAAAAATTCTGCAATTTGGATAAATAATGTGTATGATTTTTCTATCCCTAATACAGTGTCCTCCTTCACTATTCCCATAGCTCTTAAACCCACCGAAGTAAAATAATATAACAGGGCTATGAAATAAACAGCCTCAACAAAAGTTCACCAACTCACCATCAAATGGCGCGCAATAACTGTTCTAAAATTCAACATTTCGCGCAATTATATAATTGCCATATTTGAAGCCTTTTATATTTTACCACCTCCTATCTCTTCTTTATTTCCATTCCAATAAAGTACCACGTTAATAGGAAGAATTTAATGAGTGTTGCTTCTCTAAAAAAAAATAATAAAAAATTCGAATATGAAGCCCAAATTTCAAATTGCTCAATAGCTATTGCATTATTGAAATAAAATATATATGGCTTTTTCTTAAAAGATTTCCAGGTTTAACTTTCAATATTCAAATTTTTATATTGCATATTTTTGCTATCCCTATAAATTCTACTTTCGAATAATATATAAGGGCCAGTTTCTAATATGAACTAAGAACAATTTTTGTCATAAATATTTCTTATGTTAGAAATTTTGTTTGAAAATGAAACCTTAAAAAAAAAGTTAGTTCTTAGCTGACTACAAAACTGGCCCAAAGTTGTTAAATTGAATTAATTCTTAAAGAGAAATTATCAAAACATAAGATAAATGATTTTTTTTAACCTGTACTAACTTTAACTATACACTCGTTGTCAACGCGGCCACCGTTCTATTTAAAATTGGTGTAGTTTTTAATTTTAAAACTCATTTAAAAAACTACCTTCAATGCCGATTGGCGGATTTGAAATTCTATATTTTTGATCCAATATGGCGACAGTTTTTTGTTTTAATTTCAATGTCGAGCAGTGGTTTTTAAAATTTAATATGGCGTTGACAAAAAATTCAAAGCATCTAAAAACCCCTTTCTTTAAATTTGGCGTAGGTTGAAATGATCGGTTTTAGTTTTAAAAATATTTACTTTTTAATGCGGATATGATTTTTGATTCGGATTCTTATTTGCCAACTCCAAAACCACGTAATTGAAAAATTTTGAGAGAATCCGATTACTTTTGGAAAAATGATCCGCCATATCGAATTTCAAAAACCCCCACCCGGCACTGAAAAGTAATTAATTTAAAATGCTGTTTTGTTTTTAATTGAAACCCACAATTTAAATGCAAACCAATTTTGGAGAGAAAGGTGACCCAGTTGACAAAAGATACGGCATCTATATTTCTGGATAATTTTTCTATGTATAAAAAATTAAATAATTAAGTTTGAAGGTTTATTATTAAAAAATTTCATAGAATGTAAGAAGTTTGCGCTATAGCAGACAAAAAACCTAACTAAATAGTTTTCCAAGTGAATCTAATATTTTTCTATATCTGCATGAAATCCTCTTTAAAATCCAAAAGCGTTTCTCGAGAAAAGAATGGATATAATTTATATTATAGTTTAGGGTTTTTTATAAAAAGCATCCCACCTTCAGAAAGACGTTTTGAAATTCGGATAAACTTGGAAACTCAAAATGGAACATGTAGATATATCGAGTGATATTAACATTAAATTTTGGATATTCAGAAATAAAGAATACAAAAAGGCATAAATTTGATGTATATACTATGGTACTTTTTATAACTTTATAATTAGTATTTAAAGGGGATTAAAATGGGTGCAATAGTAAGTTTTGTATCTTCTTAGCAAATTAAAGTCTTATTCGCTATTTAACATGACGTAAACACGTAAACACAGCAGTTGTCAAACTTAGTACTTTTGGTATCTTCTAAGCAAATATATCTATATAAAAGCATGAAATTTGGCACGCTTTAAAAATGATATGTAATATTAACATTTAAAAACAGATATGGAAGGAGGAGATGGAAATTTGTTACAAACAAAAATTTTATATTTTTTTGAGGTGATATTTGAACCTCATTCTCCTACGAATTTAAATTTTTTTGTTTACTTTTCACTTACTAATTGTAGGAGGAAACAAATTCAAGTCCGTAGGACCAATGATAAGTCAAGCCGTTTAAAGGAACCTTCTACCTTCTTTCTCTCCGAATTTTTTAAAAGACCCTTTTTAGGGTGCTTTTTTATAGAACGAAAATACGTGTATTTAAAATGTTATGCTTCTACGACCAAAGTAATGGACAGACACAAGGAGACATTTTAAACCCCGTTTATTTCTCCAATCGTACTTATACCAATATTTTACCGATCAGCCCATATTGAAAATAACCTATATCTTAAGTTTCAAATCTTTAGCTCAAAAAGTTTTGCAGTTAATTAAGGACACTTAACGCCTAAAATTTTGAAAAGTATATTTTCAGTGAATTACCCTACATCGCAAAGTACATACATTTGGATTTCTAGCCGATGGGTTTTTGTGCAGGTCGTAAAAGTCAGGTCTAAGCCTCTCCGTAAAAATGTAAAAAAAATCCCGTCTTTTTATTTATTTAAGTCTATGGAATTACATCCTTACAGACTATAATATATATTGAAATAGTACAACTAAATATAATGTTAAATATAGGTATTTAAAAACAGTATTATATTTCGTTTTATAATGCCTATATCTATAGAATAATCGATAAAGTCATACATTTCAATAAACTGACGACATAATCTTCTGAGAGGATCAGCATTAGCATAGGTGGTTTGCACGACTTGAAGATATAGGGGGGTATAGTTGCGAGTTGACCGTTGGGGAACATTTATATTTATATTGCTGAGCAGGAAGTCAGAAAAAGTATTACCATTTAGCAGGTTGACTATGAATACAGTATTGAGCATTATTCTTCGGCTTCTTAATGTAGGCAGCCTAATACTTGCTAATCTATCGGTGTATGGTGGAAGATCCTCCAAACGGTTCGGAAAAGTGCTCCTTAAGCAAAACAGAAGAAATTGTTTTTGAACTGATTCAATACGGTTACCTGATACTGCAGGATCCCATATAATTGATCCATATTCCATGATTGGCCTTACCAGAGACGTATATAGTTGCTTAGTTATGCTAGGATCGATAAACTCTTTGGCCCATCGCTTTATAAAAGCAAGCACACCACGAGCTTTATTTGTCGTCATCGTAATGTGCTTAATAAAGTTTAATTTAGGATCTAGTAAAATACCAAGATCTAAGAATTCATCAACAGATTCCAGAACATGACTACCCAAAAAATAGAGGCAGAACGAGTTCCATTTTCTTGTGAAACGCATGTGTTTACATTTTTTAAAATTTAAATTCATGAGATTATTATTGCACCACACATAAAAACCATCCAAGTCCTGTTGTAACAAGATTCTTGCCGAAGATGTTTCAAATGTAAGAAAAATCTTCACGTCATCAGCATACATCAGAATATTGCCATACTTTATCGCATTAGGGAGGTCATTTATGAAAAATATAAACAATAACGGCCCCAAATGACTACCTTGTGGTACACCGGAGGTAGCAGTAATATTTTTAGAGGTGATATTGTTAAAATAAACTTTTTGTTTTCGTAGAGTCAGGTATGATTGAATCCAATTTAGCGTTATTCGAGTAAAACCCATTAAATATAATTTCCTTATTAGTAGATCGTGGTTGACTACATCAAAAGCTTTGCTAAAGTCAGTGTATATAACATCAGTTTGTTGTCGATTTGTAAATCCACAATTAACCAAAGTGGTAAGTTGCAAAAGATTAGTAATTGCGGAACAACCTTTTCTGAAGCCATGCTGATATGGTGATAAAATGGATGAAGCTTGATGACTCAGAGAATCTGTAAGACATTTCTCAAAGAGTTTAGGTATAGCACTCAATTTAGCTATCCCTCTATAGTTGTTAACAGTTGATTTGTTTCCAGATTTGAATAAAGGGATTATAAAGGACTCCTTCCAAAATTGTGGAAAATAACCATACTTTATTGATACATTAAATATAATTGTTAAGGGGGTGGCTAAGGCAAGATAACAGTTTTTTAAAATACAGCTTGGAACACCATCAGGACCGCCAAGAAAGGATGATTTTACGTTTTTCATATACTTTATGATTTGCGAGGTATTTACTGAAGGAAATGATAGAGGTTGGTGTTCCCCAATTGGATATGGGTAAATTTTAGAGCTGTCATAGTGAGCATCAGAGTATGTTGTGGCAAAAAAATCAGCAAACAGATTACTTATAATTAAGTCATCACTTGATTCAGTATTTAAGTACTTCATTACTTTTGGAAAGCCATTCGATTTTCTTTTAGAATTAACGAATTTATAGAAAGATTTTGGATCGTGTTTAAAATTAAGTTTCATGTTACCCAAATAATTTGAATATAATTTCGTATTAAGTAGGTTGTACTCAGCACGAGCAACAGAATATTTGCTATAGTGACGAAGTGAACCAGATTTTTTGTAATTTTTGTAATGTTTGTTTTTTATATTTTTGAGCCTTGACAGTTGTTTTGAGCTCCAGGGAGGGCCCGAATGTTCAAACGCTAATGTTTTCGGAACACACTCGTCTAGATAGTCCATAATAGTTTTGTAAAATATATCAATCATTGCATCAATTTCTGAAGGGATCCCATTTGAGATTGATAACAGCTCTAACCAGTTTGTATTGCTGAGAAAAAAATTTAGATCATTATAATTGGTACGTTTAAAACAGAATACTTTTACTTTTTTATCCGCTGGTTTACATTTTTGAACAGTAGGGATATTGTAGGTAATTTCAATGGTTGGGTGGTGGATATCTTCGGGTTTGGTAACAGGATCAAAACGAGTTAATGAACATTCAGTTGGTTCACTTACAAATACCAAATCTAATAACTTTCCGGAATAGTTGTAAACACCATTTATTTGAAAAAGGCATAAATCGTGTATATTATTGAGAATGTTATCAATCCAATCTTCAGATTTAGTTGGAGTATAAAAAAACGAATCTGGTAAAAACTTCCATGACACTGAAGGAAAATTAAAATCACCAAAAATAAATACTGAATCATCTGGTTTAGTTGTTGATAATACAGATCTAATGTTTTCATAATGTTTAAAGCAGATCAGTTCATCAGACCTCGGTGGAATATATGAACAGGTAATAATAATAATTTTATGTTTCAATTTTATACGAACAGCAATAAATTCTATTTCATGAAAAGTATTAGATATTATTTCTTCGCACGAAAAAAGGCTGGATACTGCTATTAAAACACCACCACCAATAGTTTCAGTTTCTCGATCACGTCTAAATATGTTGTATTTATTACTAAGAATTTCTGTGTTAAAAGTGTTTTTATTTAACCAAGTTTCAGTTAAAATAATAACATGGTGATTGAAGTCAAAACTTTCGATGAACAGGTTGGACAATTTTGTGTTTAATCCACGAACATTTTGATATAACATGTATAGCTGGTTATCAGATAAAGCAGTTAGTTTTTTTGGTTATTTGGTGCAGTTGAGCAACGGACAACGTTCTGGGTTCTTTGATTTTCTTTAAATATATATTCACGTACCAGTGTATTATCGGGCCAGAAAGAAGGATCAACTAGTTGTTCGAACAGATCAGGTGGAGCACTCAATTTAAACGATATAATGCTTCTTGGTCGAGAATAAGAAAATTTATGTATTAAAACGTCAACATCAGAATTCAGCTTTGATTTTATATAATATTCAATCTCATCAACAGTTGTATAAGAAGCGAAGCGTGATATAAATATAGATTTTTTTGGAGGTACAATTCGCAAATTTCTCTGAACACAATTATCATTATTTAGAATTGGAGATGGTTGTACATTTAAAATTTTTGATTTAACTTTTTTAGTTTTGTTATTGGAAATTGAATTTTGTGTTGTATTAGAAGTTGTAGAAGTAAGAGGAGTATTATATTCTGCATTATTGTTTAAAACGGAAGGACCAGCTGGACTTACGGCTGTATTTGTCTTGTCTGTATTCCTAGAGGACTTACGTCGTTTAGGTGATGTTTGTGGTGGAGACTTCAGATTGTCTAGCGAAGTAAACTCATCAAATAATTTACCATAATCAGACACGCGATTGGAAAGTTCAGAAATTTCCTTCTGAATTTGAAGGAACACAGATTTTCTACTTTGAAAAAATTTATAAAAATCAACTCCGATCTTTCTACAGTAAGTACAGCATCTTCTACATCTTCTATTAGATGTCTATGTCGGAGGAGAAACCTACTTGGAAAATTACAGGTTAAAAGCTCCAGGGGTTTAGTGTGTGCGATGTTAACCCTCTAATCGGCAAGCCCGCTTCCAGCCGGGGTATATAGAATAGAAAGGGAATTAATTAAATATTTGTAAATTTTAAAAAATATTCTGAAACCAACACAATTTTCAAAAATGTTAAAAACATATTTAAGTTACCTTAAAACCATTGATAATACACACAAAGTAAGACTACAGCCTAAGCTTTTAAAAAAAGTCATTACATTGGTCCAAGCACATACAGGATTCTATCAGGATACCTTTCAGGGACATCGTCTTAACTTGAAAACGAATTTTTATGAAATTTGACAAAAAGAAGAAATTTAGTATTAGTACCAATAAATATTAAAATTAAGACCCATTAGTTTCCGAAAAACGAAAATCGTTATATCTTCTTAATCAAAGGGACAAAAAATTTAATTTTTGGATTTTATTTATACTTTGGTGAAAAAGCATAGGCTGGTTAGAGGGTAAAATAAGGTCACTCTTTTATGTAATTATAAACAGAATGGTATTTAAAAAGTTAATATTAGAAATGTTCCAACGTTTCCATGTATATGGTATTGTTCATAAAATTTGGGTTCAAAAAACTTTCAAAAAAGTATCTTATTTTTTTTAAAAAGGTACTTTTTTTTCGAAAAGTAGAATTTTTTGAAAAAGGAATTTTTTTCAGTTTTTTTTTTTTTTAGAAAATGTACTTTTCGGACAAAAGACAAATGTCCTTAGTTTTGGAAAAAGGCACTTTTTTGAAAAAGTAGTTTTTTGTGGGAAAAGGAGGACTTTTTCTTTCCTCTTTTTGGCCCTCCCATTCAAAAATACAAAAAATGCATGCCAATATACATATATATTGTTGTTTTTTTTTTTTGAAAGGGTAATTTTTTTTTTTTTGGAAAAAGTGCTCCTTTTTTGGCTAAATATATTTTTTGTGAAAATGTGCTATTTTTTAAAAGACCTTTTTTAAGTCTTTATTTTACACTGTTTTTGGTTAAGGTACTTTTTTGGAAAAAGTATTTTTTTTTTTTTTTAGAAAAATCCCGTTTTAGTGGGGGTCTATGTCGGAGCATAAGTTTTTTTTTTTTTGAAAAATAACTTTTTTTTGGACAAATAACCTTTTTTTGGACAAAGGCTGTTTTTTAAAGAAAAAGGTACTTTTTTGAAAAAATAGTTTTTTTTTAAAAAGCAGATTTTTCCAACTTTAGCCCCTCCCTGTTGCAAAAATCGCGTTTAGTGGAGGTCTCCTGCGGAGGAGGAATCTACATGCCCAAATTCTGTTTTTTTTGGAAAAGTCTTTTTTGAAACAGTACTTCTTTTCCTAAAAAAGTTCTTTGTTTCTGGAAAAGTACTTTTTTTATAAAAAACTTTTTGGAAGTTTTTTTTTTTGGAGAAAGTTACTTTCATAGAAAAAGTACTATCTTTCGGGAAAAAGGTCTTTTTTGGAAAAAAGTAACTTTTTAGGAAAAAGGTACTTTTGTTTTGAAAAAACATACTTTACTTTTTTTTTTTGGAAATCGGTACTTTTTTTTTTTTTGAAAAAGGTACTTTTTTTTTTTTGGGAAATGTACTTTTTTTGGAAAAAGGTTCTTTTTTGGAAAAAGGTACTTTTTTCGGAAATAGGTACTTTTTTTTGAAAAAAGTACTTTTTTTTTTGGAAAAGAGAACTTTTTTTGAAAAAGGAACTTTTTTTGAAAAAAGGTACTTTTGTTTTTTGAAAAAGGTACTTTTTTGGAAAAAGTACTCTTTTGAAAAAGGTAATCTTTTTTTATTTAAAATAAGTACTTTTTTTTGTTGAAAAAATAACTTTTTTTCTGGAAAAAGACCCCTTTTCTTGCAAAACGGAGGAAGTTTTCCCATTTCTGGCCCACTCCGTTTGAATTTCCAAAAATCCAGACTTAGTGGGGGTTAACGTCGGAGGATGAATATTTATGCCAAATTTCCAGTTCCTAGGTCCAGTGGTCTAGGCTGGGCGTTGATCGTCAGTCAGTCATTCAGTCAGTCACTCACGCCACTCTTTTATATATATGTGTATTAGACTGTCCCTTAAAATAGCGATTTGTCGATTTTCGTTCATTACACTCCCAGTTTTATTGG
Source organism: Leucophora obtusa (assembly GCA_949987735.1). Classification (NCBI taxonomy): domain Eukaryota; kingdom Metazoa; phylum Arthropoda; class Insecta; order Diptera; family Anthomyiidae; genus Leucophora; species Leucophora obtusa. Next base: position 17,647,464 of record OX465300.1, read on the forward strand.
AAATGGTTCCAAATGCAAGAAATCGATTTTTTTTTTTTTGGAAAACGTTAACCCGTGCCGAAAGTTGGACGAAAATGGCCCATTTTGGAAAAAAAGTGTATTAGGGTAGAGGGGGGATCCTTCGCCAGTGGGGCACATACACTAATCTCATTTTTCTCCGATGTTATGGGGAGATAAAAAATTGGATAAAATATATTTTGTGCATTCTTTAATTACCTTTCCTTGACATCCACTTTGACGAATTTACATAACATGTGGTCGCAGACAGACGTGTTTTTTGGGGTGCCAAAAAATAATTGAAAGCAACTACATTTTGCAATAACTTCCTCAAATCGTGCGATAAAAAATAATTTTTCATTATATTGGACCTATGATCCTAAGCTTTCAAATTATAATAATTTTATTTTAATAAATGCTTAAAAAGTGTACAAAATATTAATTTTATGTTAGTGCCTGTCTCTGGGGCACAATCACCAGATGGCCCCTGGAGCTACAAAGAGTTGGTCATCCCTGCCTAAAATGCTCTGAGATTTTTGTATATGTTTAAAATATGTTAAGTAGTAAATTAAATTAAATTTATATTAATTATTCAGTTTTTTTGTAATTTTGAAGAATCATATTACACCCAGTGTAGAAATGGTAATGACATATCATTATTTTTTGGAGTACCAGTAATGACACCCACTTACCTTCTGCATAATTTTAAAACATATAATAATGAGTTACTGATAATAACTTATTTTTATCATTATTTCAAATAGAAAATACTTTTTTAGATTTCTTTGAAAATTTTTTGAAATCTATTTTTAGCCTCAATATTTTTTAAACACTGGTAGGGATATATGTAACCACATATTTTTTGATTTTTTGTATGTTGGCGAGTAAGCTTACTTGTGTGCAGTAGGTCAATTATGTTTGTATCTATTAAATATAGCTCAGATGGTAGAGCTGTTGACTGGCAATATTTTTTTTTATATAATTAATTTTTTTGAAAATATAAATTTAGACTCATTATTTTTGTCAGTACTGGTAAGCACATAGGTAACGATATATTTTTTGATTTTTCGTATGATGGTGTGTAACGACAACTCATTATTTTTCGCGACATCGCCATATAAAGGTAATAAGAAATGTAATAATAAAAGTAACTAGTTACCATTACCAAGTATGTAGTTACATAACCACATATCTGGTAATGATTTTCTACACTGAGCAGTTTTAAATTATTTTTTTTTTAGTGTAGTGGAGATTTATTGATTGAAAAGAATCACATATCTTAAAGAACTTATTCTAAATTAATCATTTCAATCATTAAAATATTGACTTTGTTGTATTAACAATTTTTTTTTGTTAAAATTATATCAAGGTTTTTTGGCGAATATACCCCAGGTTTAGGACAGTTACGCCGAATTGAGTTACTTTGAAAATCATTAAAAAAATAATAGAAAATATGCAAATAATTAGAATAAGAAACATAAAAATTAAAGCTAAGATATGTAGATCTTCAATTTGAAAGTAATTTCTGAAAAATAATCAGTGGTTAAGAAATGACAGTGCTTTGAAAAAAAGTTGCGAAGGATCCCCTCTTTACCCTACTATTTAAAATTCCCAAAATTCGAAATTTCTAAAAAAATATTTTTTATTCCATTTATTCATTTAATATAGTCAAACTGATTTAGACATGGAATTTTGACTTCATCGGATATCATTAACCCACTTTAGCCTGGAATCCAAAATGACCCACGAATTTGATAAAAAATGGAAAAACGTGGTTTTTTAAAATTAATTTTAAAGATTTTTAAAATGCCTAATTTGGAGATGTCGATTGCTATTTGTATCAGAGAACGGTTTGAGTACATTCGTTTTTATCGTGCAGTCATACCATTCATTGCTTTTGCCATGTATTCATGCAACAACAATAACTAATGCTATTGCTATTATATACATTCATTGCTTTTGATGAGTGGTTTTTACGCATTATATTTATAATGCCACTACATGTCAAGCAACGAAATGAAGAGATGACGCATTAAAAAAATAAAATCAATCACAACATTCATTTAGTATTCGTTGACCTGTTGCAGTATTTTGAAAAATGCAGTGTGAAGAAATTTCCATTTTTTTTTTATTTAAATATGAAATATGCATATATTTTCTCATTTTGTTAATGTTTAAGTGAAAAAAATAAACACCAAAAATATACTAATATATTTGACAGAAAAAAATTTTCAATTTTAATGCAACCAACATTGAGACCATCCGTAACAATCGGTTTGTATTCATACCTATCATTTTATATTCGCTGCTTTTGTGAGTGTTAGGTAAGATTAACAGAAGGCATGCAGTGCAATATTGCTTTACTGAAATGATGTGTATTGACAACAATATTCACTTTTGTTGTGATTGCATTCAAAAGCATAAAATAAGGCACTCAAACCGTTCTCTGATTTGTACCACATAATAGTTGATATTAAAGAAAAAAAAATAAACTGGAAAAATGATAATTGGAGTTTGTGTTTGGAGCGACTGCTTTCCAGGACATTTTACAAAAATTGCTCATTTTGTCAAAAATTAATCAAAATTTTAATGTTTTCATCAAATTTTACACAGTTTTCGGCAAAACAACACTTAAATTTGGTTAGACTATAATTATTTTTATATTTGTTAAAAAAAATTTTAACCCTTACTGGCCTGGGGTCAGAAAAGACCCATGAAACTTAATATTAATTATGACTACGAGAATAGGTACTCGTATCTGCCGATAGCACAGATGATCGTAAACAAAACAGAGGACCCGAAAATTTAAAAGGCCTAATAAAACTTTACGATACTTTTTTCAATAAATTTTAAAAAACAAAATTTTTATAAGGGACCCTAGAAAAATGGTCTAGCTACGCCGGTGTATGCAATCTACGCTCGGCATGTGTCGAAAGCGAGAAAATTTTTGAACCTAATTGTAAGTTTTTAAAGGTGCGTAAAATACAACACCTCAATTTCCTTCGACAGAGAAATTATTGTACTTGTTTACAATTAATCCAACTTTTTAACCTTCATCGATTAAACATGCATTTTTTGTCAGTTAAAAGATTAACTTGACAGTTAAAAGTTTAACACTGCCAGTTTAAAATACCAAGGTGACACTCACGCTGTAATAAAATGCTGTGACTACAAAATTATTTTTGTAAAAGCCTTAACCCTTAAATGCATGATCTCTTCAATTTTAACCATTATTTTATATATGATTTTCTAAAGTCGTGTACATTTCAAGAAAAATAGTTTTAGAAACAAGGTAATCATTACTTTGTAATACGCACTACCGACTTTTTGTTTGCGGATGTATCGTTATTCTGCTTCAGATTCTTGTTGAGTCCTCAAATTAGAAAAAAATATGTAACATATTTTGTCCCCTTCCCCTCCTACCCACCAAAAATTACGTTATTTTTTCAAACTTCTGAGCCACGTTTTACCCCTTAAACATTCGAGTAGCCAAAAATCCTTTGCTTGGTTTTCTTCTCGTCATAAAAAGAAGCTATATACCAAATTTCAATTATCTATCTTCATTAATTTAGCAGAAACACCACACCCCTTTTCTCGGAGATTATTATATATTCAAAAAATTAGACTTCATTAACAAATATCGGTACCATATTGCCATGTAGAACTGCTTATACATATAACGATTTTTATTTGAAGTCCAAATTTCAAGTTTTTTATTTAAACAAATTTGCCACCCCTGGAGAAATCGAAAAATGACAACTGAAAAAAATAATGCAGCAGTAAAAGTAGGCATAGGCACAATTTATAATTTTTGTTAGACCGAAAATATGCTTTAAGGCTGGTTTACACTATAAGATTTTCGGAAAGATTTGGTAATCTTGCCTGTATGTTGTACATGTGTACTAAAGTAAAATCGTACCGAAAATCTTATAGTGTAAACCAGCCTTTAGTGATGAAAATTGCATGAAATTGTCTTCCTAATCTCAAATTAAACCAATTACTAAATCCCCCATTAAAACTTGTTAAATTGATACATAAATATATTTTTATTTTTGTTATTTTTTCGTTTATTTTTATTTTATTTAAAATATACAGTACATATAATAAACTTTAAATATCAATCGAATTATAGTCACAAACTGCTCTTTGTAGCCATATATACAGTACATGTAATAAACTTTAAATATGAAGCGAGTTATACTATTAAACTGCTGTTTGTAGCCATTCTGCGTAATGTGTATCATAAGTTATTCGTTTAAAAATGTGCCAAGCCATCTTGAAGGCTAAGTGGACTGATTCGGAAGCCTCTTAACTCCATGGTCCTAATACAGTGTCTGTTTTAGTAAAAATTCCAATATATGGTGGATTTACTGATAATTTGTGGTTAGTCAGTAAACAAAGTTTGAGGTAATTATTTTTAAATGTTTCAATATGTTTCGCTGTTTTTTCAAAACATGAACTTACCACAATATTGAAAAGCAAAAAATTTAATGGTAGATTTTCTTCAAGAAATGACACAAACTTTGTTTACTGATTAACCACAAATTGCTAGTAACTCTCAAGGTGCATGTAGTATTTCACCATATATTGGAATTTTGTACTAAAACAGTTACTGGATTAGGACCTTGGAGTGAACAGGCTTCCGAATCTGCTCAGTCTTCAGGATGGTTTGGCACAGGTTTAAACGAACAACTTATGATCCACATTACGCAGAATGGCTTAAAAGAGCAGTTTGTGAGTATAATTAGCTTTATATTTAAAGTTTATTATATGTACTGTATATTTTTAATAAAATAAAAACAAAAAAATATTTATGTATCAATTTAACAAGTTTAATGGGGGATTTAGTAATCGGTTTAATTTGAGATTTGGACGACATTTTTATGTAGTTTTCATCACTACAGGCAAGGTTATGGCGTCTTTTTTTTGGGATGCGCGTGGGATAATTTTTATTGATTATCTTCAAAAACGAAAAACAATCTACGGCGAGTATTATGCGAACTTACTGCAGCGTTTAGCTGATGAACTTAAGGAAAAAAGACCGCATTTGGCGAAAAAGAAGCACTACACCAGTTCACACATCCACTATTGCGATGTCCAAAATAAATAAATTAAATTCGAATTAACTACTTTATTCGCCAGATTTAGCTTACTCGGATTATTTTCTATTTCCAAACTTGAAAAAATTGGATCGGTGGTAAAAGATTTGCAAACAGTGAAGAGGTGGAGTCTGCGATTGATGGCTATTTTGAGGAGCTAGACAGTTCTTACCCCGCAGAAATTGCTGCTTGCTTGGAAGCAGTTTTGTCAGGGAAAGTTGAGCAGTGAAGCGATTGCATTATTGATGATATCATGCCTGATTTTTTTCGAGATAGCTCGCGTGAAAGCACTTGTTTCGAGATCCGAAAAGGCATGAATTCACCGCTTTTAATTAGTGCTCCTGTTTTTCTTTTAAACTGTCGATAATACATGCCTTCTCGGAAGTGCATATTATAATGCTTTTCAACTATTTAAAATCATGCCTTCTCAAAAGCACAATATTCCTGCATATTTTTCCGTGAAGAGAAAATGCCTCTTATTTTCAGTAAAACCTCTTCTCATTAAAATAACTTTTTTCCGCATTTTAAAAAATTTTGATATAAGAACCGCAAAAATATTTAAGCAATCAAATGTATTGCGCATTTGATGCCTTTTTAAAAAAACACAGCAAAAAGCGACGTAAACAATTAATCAACTTAGGGTGCGTACAGAGTGACCGCTTGTTGCCGAGCCGACTGACGCTTATTGCGAGAACCAATGCGAGAAAACTGGTACTATACAAATTAGTACAAATAAGCGCGAACAGGTCTAGTGGACGCCGAGCTAGTCAAAGCGCAAAGCTGATTGAATGCGAGAAAACAGTTCCAAAGCGTATTTCAGCGCCGAAAACATTGTTTATATTATGTTAATAAAATAAAAATTAAACAAAAAAATAAAAATTCAAATAAATATTAAAAATTAAATAAAATTATAACAATTATAAAAAAATTAAAAAAAACTTATAAACAAAATTAAAAAAAAAAATGTAATAAAAATTTCAAGAATAATTGAAGAAATGCGTTAATAAGTAAAATTTTAAAACTCAATGTCAGAATGAACAACAAACCCAAATGCATACAAACATACATAAAACACAAATAATAGATAAAATATCAGTGCTGATTCTCGCATCCACTATGCACACTCAAACTTGTTTCTCGCATGAACAAGTTCCCGCAATAAGCGTCAGTCAGCTCGGCTCGGCAACAAGCGGCCACTCTGTACGCACCCTTAGGCCTTTCATTAGTGCTGTTTACGAAGATATACATTTTTAGAAGCGGTAAAAGTAGCAGTAAGGAAGCAGTAAACGTTTTTACTGCTTCCACATTTTTGCTGGGTACTAAAAGGAGACTATGTTGAAAAATAAGGAAAATGTTTCCCAAATTTATTGTGTTTTCTTTGTTACACTCAAATAAAAAAGACTGTAAAAGTTACAGAAAAAACTGTAATATTACAGAAAAATTAACTAATATTAGGCCAGCAGAACGTTTAGCTAATTTTAGCAAAACGTGTCTGTAATTATTAGTAAAGTGAAAGTAGTAGAAAAAATTTGTATTGGTTACTAAAATTCAGTAAAGCTTTAGTAAACTCATATTTAGTAAACTAAAATTAGCAAATTTTTTTACTAAAATTTTTTTAGTAAAATAAATTTTATTTAAATTTTTTTTTTTTGAAAAAACTGCTGAAATTAGCAATCAACTTTAGTAAATATTTGATCATTTAATAAAAATGTTTACCGAAAATCAACTTTTCCACCTCAAGTCCAAATTCTAATATGATATTGTCATATTAGATTTTTATTTGTTGTTTCAAAAGGGGGTTGATCATTTTTATGATAGACAATACAATTGTTTCGTAGACATCACTCTACTCTTCAGTTGTCCGCAATAAGAAAATGATAACTTTCTTACTCAAACCGAGACATTACATAATTAATTAAATATTATCATAAAATTCTATAATAATAAAAATTCATTGAATTAATGAATTTCTTCTAGACGTTTATGGAGGTCTATTTTACATTCTACATATTTATAGAGGTCTATTTTAAAAAATAAGTATTTAAGAAACTGGATATTTTCCTCGAAATGTTACTACCGCTCCTGTGATGCTACTACGGACTCCTACTTAACTGTCATAAAAATACACTCAGATACCAAAGTTAGTAAAAAAATTTGTAAACAGTTATCAATCGTACTGATTTTTAGTAAAATTTTTGTTTTTAGTAATAATTTTTGGTAGTCATCTATTACGAATTACAGATTTTTTTTTACTAATTTTCGTTGCTGATTTCAGCAAAATATTTTACTAATTTTTCAAAACCGAGTGTTAAACTTAGCAAAAAAATATACGAATTTAAGCGGATACTTGAAGGAAATTTTATTTACAAGAATTCGTTGATATGCGACAGTCAAAATCGAGATGGGATGAAACCAACGGGAAATGTATCGGTCAAAAACAAGTTATACGTGTCCCGGCGTTTCGCTGGGTCACCTCTAGGAATCCAGATATATCTTTTTTTTGACATAACTCGAGAACCACTAGTCCGTTCATATAACGTTTTTCTATATACTCAACAGTTTTGCCGGTAAAAATAAATGTTTTTTACCGCTACCATAAAAATCAATAACCTTTTGTTTATTACTTTTTTTTTAATATTTTAGGCAAAAAATATTTTTTTCTTCATACATTTATTTTTACCGGCAAAACTGTTGAGTATATAGAAAAACGTTATATGAACAGATTAAAGGAATTGTAATTTTTAATTTTTTTAAAATTGTTTGAGTAAAATCGGACTAGTGGTTCTCGAGTTATGTCAAAAAGACCACCAAAGGTCAAATCGATATATCTCGATTCCTAGGGGTGACCCAGCGAAACGCCAGGACACGTATAACTTCTTTTTTACCGATATAACTTTCCCCGGTAGTTTGAACCCTTCCCGATCACTGACCCCTACCATTTGTCTCACAGTGTTATTTAGAATTCTTGTTTAGTTTATATTTGTTATTATTTATATATTCTTTGTTTGGAAATAAAACTCAGAAAATTTTTATTGTGTCTCCAATGCATAAAAAGGTAATAACTGGAGAACCGATTGCAATTTTTACTCCAAATTTAAAGTATGTTGAAGTAATTATACATTTTTTACAATGGAAAGAAAAAAAATATTTTTGATTTAAATATTTTTTTTTTTTAGATTTTACAGTTTATTTTTTAGTACACTTTGTTTAGCAGATTGATTTTAATTTGCAGTTTACAACAATTTACTGCAATTTAGTAGCGTCTACTAATCATTTATACTAATTGCTTCTTTAAACTATTGTCGTTTAAACAAGTTCAGTTTTATTTTGACTTCCTATTGCAGTCTAATACTGCTTGTGTTAGTTGCTTTAGAGCTATTGGTAGTATCTTTATGATATGCATAACATGCAGTAGTCTATTACATAAAGGGTTTTCTAGTGTCAATAGTGATCGTGATTTTAACGTTTTAATTTCATCAAATAATATTGTTTATAACTGCAATAAATGCGCTAAAGGATCTAATGATTTAATTGCTATGATAACAATTTTGTCAAATGAAGTAAGAGAATTGAAAAAGTTATTCAATGCCTGTATAGACAATAACAATGCAGTTGAGAGTGCTTCTTTTAAAAATAAAAACATACATGCTGAGTCAAGCTTAAATTCAGAAAATAATGATTTACAACAAAATGGTCTGAGTGATTGCTTTTCTTCAAGTTCTGCTAATTATGCTTTTCGTAATGATGTTGTTAATACTACTGAACCAAGTTATAAGGTTGTAAATTCTAATGTGCGAAGACGAAGAGCTAGTCTTTGTCTTTCTTTACACGATGATGATGATATTCATAATGATGTTATTGCTGCTATTAAACCAAATGATGTTATTGCTGCTACTGAGCCAAATTATGTTTTAAATTCTAAACGAAGAGCTAGCATTTGTTGTTCTCAAAACTATGACAATACTGTTAGCTCAGCTTCAACCGCATACTATCAAGCAGAAAGTAATATCCCAGTTAACAATACTGGATGGACTAATGTTAACCATAAAAAAAGAAACGTAAGCCTGTGGTGTTTGGAGAAAATAATTCCAAGGACTTAGAAGTTATCGCTAATAAAAAATGGGTGCATATTTCCTTATTTAAGCCCAGCGTAACAGCAGAACAAATCCTGAGTTATGTTGCAAAAGGTGCTAATATTGCCAAAACCCATCTAAAATGTTTTAAATTGATTAGAAAGGAAATTGAGCAGAACACATTGAGGAGTATTTCTTTTAAAATTGGGATCTCCGCTGAATTATTTGATAATCTATTTGAGCCTTCCTTGTGGATATATACATATATTTAAAAAATTATACAATTACGCAGTGTGAATTATCCAAATTTAAAATATTCGTAATAATTCAGAAAATAATTTATCTACGTTTTATGTCAACTCTTTTGATAAGTGTGCAAGCAAAAACAACAAATTACTCTGTGTACTCCTTTTTATTGAGGGGATTTATGAAAACTATACATTCTATTTATTATTATGAATGAAGATTGATATAAAATGCATAAACCTACAAACTTTACGACCTGTGGGTATTATATGAAACCGCTAATAGATTTTTTTCAATTTGGATTAAGCAACCTGAAATATTTTGTTTTTAATGCTATTTGAAATATAATTATACATACACGAAAAGAAAAAAAGTGTATAATCAACTAATTTTAACGTATAAATTGCCTAAGTTTATTATATATTATACAACTACAAAAGTTTAACGACACATTATACAAAGCCCTTCGGTAAATAAATATCCAAAAATTGTAATGAAATTTATACTTAAAACTAGAGGATGGCGCGTGAGTGAATTTTGACTCACGCTCACGAAAGAAAAATAATAACCACGCACGACTCACGCACGAACAGTTTTTTATAATTACGCTCACGTCATTAGTTTTAATTTGAATCACGCTCACGAAGTACTCAAGCTCACGAAATACTCACGAAAAATATGAAATTTGTTTTTTATCTTAATTATTTAAGGAAACTTTCTTTATTGAATATAAGTTTTATTTATTTATTTAGAATTAAAATTAGCTTAACTATAAAAAAATTTTGTTAAAAATTTAACTAATGCAAGTGCTTGTGCAAATATAAATATTACTGACACTTTAGTAAACATATTATTTTCTATTGTTGATTATACTTGAATGGATGTCAATAACATTGCTAGATCTGTCAAAATAACTGAGTAGTATATTGGAAGATGATAAAGCAAATTGTGTTTTTTTTTGTTTTTTTTTTATATTTTAAATGCTTAGAAACGCTCCTAGACGAGAACAAGAAATTCTCATTGAGTTTGCACTTTAACTTAACAAATATTTCTAGAAATACTAAAAACGTCGCCCCTGACGATTGCCTTATTCAAGAATAAAATTTGGATAGGCACATGCTTTTAACAGATTATTTTTCATAATTTGTTAATTAGATTTTGGGATTTTAGCGCATTTAATTCCTTTATTTTAATTAAAATTTTTAAATAACTTAAAAAATTCACTGTAAATCTTTAATGTTATTCCAAATTCTTCTGGAAGAACAACGTTTTTCAATGTTTTGTACAACAAGTCGATTTCTTCTTTACATAAGAATTCTGCTAGAAGTAGTTTATTGTATGAAATAAAAAAACTAGTGAATAGATATGATACATACAGGTTGGTTGAAAAGTTTCTGCGCTCGAAATGAAAGAATAATGTTTTTGTTACGAAATATATTTTTTTATTCAATATAATCTCCTAGAAGCTCAATACACTTGTTCCAATTATCTTCCAATAATTTTATCCCATCCTTATAATGGTTTTCCGGAAGCTCTGCAAAATAACCGTCTACGTCTGCTATGGCCTCTTTATTCGACGAAAAATGCTTTCCACGAAGGAATTGTTTGAGATTTCTGAAGAGATAGTAGTCACTGGGAGCCAAATCTGGTGAATACGGTGGATGTTCAAGCAATTCGTACTTTAATTCTTTGAATTTAGCCATCGTCAAAACACTTTTGTGGTGCATTGTCTTGATGAAAAATGATTTTCTTCTTTAAACCAGGTATTTTCTCACGAATTTTTTCATCCAACTGATCCAAAAGGCTGCAATAATATTCAGAGTTGATTGTTTTACCTTTCTGAAGATAATCAATCAACAAAATTCCTTTTGCATCCCAAAAAACTGATGCCATAACCTTCTTTGCTGATCGTTGTGACTTCACCTGCTTTGATGCTGAACAACCACCTTCAGTCCAGTGTAAACGTTCTTGTTTCAATTTAGGATCATGGTGGTAGATCCAAGTCTCATCCATAGTTATAAAACGACGCAAGAAGTCGGTTTTATTCTGCTTAAAACGCTCCAAATTACGCTGAGAAATTTGTTTTCGATCCAGTTTTTGTTGAATTGTTAATGTGTGCGGCACTAACTTTCCAAACAGTTTTTTCATACGTAATTCTTCATGTAAAATATGGAGTACTCGTTCGTCTGAGATGCCTATGGCATTAGAAATTTCACGCTTAGTCAAACTTGAATCTTCACTAACCATATTATGTACTTGCTCAATGATTTCTGCTGTGGTTGCAGTTTTTGGTCGTCCTTGGCGTGGATCGTCTTCAAGACTAGTACGACCACGTTTAAATTCACCAGCCCAAAATTCAACGGTGCGTTTTGATGGTGAGGACTCCTTATACACTTCTAACAATTGTTCATAAATTTCCTTTGCTTTTAAACCCTTCAAAACAAAGAATCTAATGACTGCACGATATTCAATTTTTTCCATATTAAAAAAAATCAATGACACGTCAACTTCAAATGTCTTGTAAACAAAGAATGAATTGACAGAATGACTTGCAACTTTGCATGTGTTCTCAGGACAGTTATACCAACTTGAGAAAAAAAAGTTTGGAGCTAGCAGTGCCATCTCTTGGTAAGCGCAGGAACTTTTCAACCAACCTGTAACTGAATTTTATAATGCACAAGACAACTTTGTGTCTACTTAGTGAACTATGTTGGTGTGACTAAGAATACGAATTTATAATTTTAACAACGGCATTGAGAACTTATACTTGACTTTTATAAACCCGGAGAACTCTATATAAAAAAATTACAATGTTGACTTCGATATTTTTACACTAGATTATTCTTTGCGTGTATTTAAGTGTCTTTTTAATTTAAAAGAATGGAAAATTAAATAAAATTATTTATTGTTTTGACTAAGAATATGAATTTTTAATTTTAACAACGGCATTGAGAACTTATACTTGACTTTTATAAACCCGGAGAACTCTATATAAAAAAAATTACAAAGTTGACTTCGATATTTTGACACTAGATTATTCTTTGTGTGTATTTAAGTGTCTATTTAATTTAAAATAATGGAATATTAAATAAAATTATTTAAAAAAAAAAACAACTTTGGTTTCAATTGAATTAAAAGCGGGTCCACAGTTTTCAAATTTTTTTCTCAGTAGATAATTGCATTTACGTCTCATTGAGGAATATCCGGCAAAAACAGAAATTACCAACTAATTACACGAATAATTAGAACACAAATGGTTTTCAGGCTATTACTCGCTTCATTCCTTTTTTTCGCGATGTCCCGAAATACATGGGTGGTCATTACCCTCTCGATTACAAAAAAGGACGAATAATTAGCTATCAGCATGGTTACTTATACTGAAAGAATAAGTGGTTACTCACAAAAATCAAATAAGTAGTTACTTAGAAGTTAGGAAAGAAGTGGTTACATTTATAATGTTATGTAATTGGTTACAAATATTCAAAAATTAAATCATTTTCGCTGTTGCTAAAGACTGGTGGAGAAATATGCTTAACATTAAAAAAAAATTGTAAAAATAAAAAAGAAAATCTCAAAAAACCTTAAAAAATTTCTGGAATATGTCTTACATATATAAAAATGTTTAAAACAAATGGAGATTAAAATAAACTAAATCGGTCCTTATTTAATCAATTACCAGTAAGCGATTATTTTACAAGTATACTCATAAAAAAAGTCCGTACAAATAGGTAAAAATTGTGCTGGCGCAAATACACCCAGGAAAAAAAGTGAGGAAAAAGAAGTAGTAAAAACATAACAACAGATGAATAGGGAGTAGTGATAATTTGTGGTTTTCACTGATGAATTTAACATTGGCTTGTCATAGGAGGGAAGTTGTTCTTTTTTGAAACAAATTATGTATATTTGAACCGATGAAAAGGAAGTTCATTTTCACTTGTTTGTATTTTAATTTAATTTAAAAAAAACATGCATCGTGTGGGGTTTGAACTCACACTCGTTGGCATTTCAAGCAGACGCTCTACTCCTTATGCTATGGCTTGTTATAACTTATAGCTGAATTTTAGCAGTCTTGTTCAGTAAATTGTTATATTTAATTCTTTCTATTTTTATTAACAAAAATATATAACATATTGGAAAATATATAAAGTTGTTTTTTTTAAAGTGTTTTTTTTTATAAAAATAATACACTCATAGAAAGAAATAAAGCTGTAAAAATAGGAGAAAAAGCTACTAAAAATTATGTAATTAAAAATGACCTTGCAAAAAAAACTGCTGATATTAGCAGATTGTTTTTGCTAAATACAAGTAAGATAAGAAGGAAAAATAAAACTGTTAAATTTACAAAATTTTGGTTACATTTAAGTTAACTTTTAATATGAATTACCTTGATAAAATCCGGAAAAAATTTTGCAGCATATTAGTAGATAAAAAATAGTTTTTTCTGCCAGGTAATTTTTAACTTATTTTTACTAGTTCTAACTAAAATGTTTACAGGATTTTTCTGTTATATTTATTTTCTAAATATATTTAGTAAAAATTTGATCTAAATAGATTTTTTAAATTACAATTTTTTAAATACAAACAAAATTGTAATATTAACCATTTTCGTATTTTAACAAAAAATATTTGAAGAATTACATATTTATTTAGAACTTTTATATTTCCATAAACTTTCATTAAAAATGAATAGAAAATTAAAAAAAAATTTTAAATCGTTTCAAAAATTAATTTTTGAGTGTACTAAATTGAAAAAATAAAAATTTTACAGTAAAAACTACAAAAAATTATTAATTGTGTAAAAAAAGTTCCAAAAATTTTTTTTCCACCTGGTGGGATTCGAACCCGCAACACTCTGATTTCTGTGCCAGCACATTCCTATGCAACCCCCATACAAAATATTTACTTCTTATCACCCATGAAAAAGAACTTCTGACTAGCATATATTGTATTGTAGCATTAGATGTTGTTTAAAACCCATTCCTAAGGGAGTAATTCTTTGTGATGTAATAAAGGAAGTGATTAATTTAGAAATCATTCCATTTATTTTTGCTGGGCATGTACTGTTTCCTGTTATTTTAGTAGAATTTTGACCTATTTGTACGGGCTTTTTAAGAGAAAATAACACAAAATTAGTTCAAAATAATCAGAACGCGTTTAATAGACTTTTGTACTAACTTTTTTTATGATTGATACTTTATGATACTTCTACAACCCATTATCAGTAAGAAATTCTTAGTAATTTATACAGTAATGAACTGTCATTACCAAGTTTTGCTGGGTACGTAGGTTCCATGTCACAATACACTCTAGCATTTTTTTAAAACACAATAAAGTATGCAAAGTGGTACCACGGTTTTATAACACTAAAATTACGAAATAAGTGGAAATCGTTCAGAATAGTACATTAAAATAATTGATTTGCGTTGATTCTGTATTTTGTTTTCCATTTTTGGTTTTTTTTATTTTGTTTTAATTTCTTTTTGTTCTAGTTTTCTTTTTTTCAAGACATATACAAATATTTTCATGAAAATGGTCCAGTGGCCCATACATATAAAAATATTTATTCATTATAGATTATAACGTCTAATAAAAAGAAAAAATATACTACTAACGCTCAAACATCACTGACTAAACAGCAGCAGCAGCTGCAACATTTGTCATCACAAAGCAATCAGCAACAACAACAGTATCATGTGAACAAGGGCTTTAATGTGCTCTCAATATCAATGACAACTAATACTAATAGACCGGCGGTGAATGTGGGGCAACAGCAACAACACTCTCATCATTTGCAACATTATCATGGCCATTCCCAACACCATCAGCAGCAGCAACAACAGCAGGCAGCAGTAGCCAATTGCCAAACCAATCAAAATTTTGTTAGCAGAGCTGGAAGTATGACGGTCGCATCTGCTGCACGCTCTGCTCCAGCCTGCACTGGTAATTCTGCATCATCTGTAATTTGCACTACGAATGCAGTAGTTACATTACATCATAATGGTCATCAAATATGTCCCGATACTTTAAAAACACCAACCATTGTGAATATGTCATCTCACAGAGTTTCAACAACAGCAGGTCTCAATGCACCTTCTTTGGTTTCGACTAGTAATGGCAGCCAATTAGAGACAACTCCAGGTCTCTTGACTACTGCTACATACATTGGTAATGCTGAAATTGTCAACAGCAATGGTAACGGGAATAATAACAATGGAGGGGGAGGTTCTTTTACAAATGTTTATGGAGGTCTTGCTGGTGTTGGCTCCATTGCTGCAACGACGGGCTGCGGCAGTTTAATAACATTGACCAATACTGTTCATACAGCTAATGCTTTAGGCTTGTCATTAAGCTCTACTACGTCTGTTAACCCTTCTGCTTCCACAAGTCTGCCTGCATGTGCCTCAACTTCCTCGTATATAACAACTACAACAACACATGACAAAATTAACGTTGGCCTTAACATGGTTTACATAGACTCTAGAAAATACGATTATAAAACAAACAAATTACATACATCAGCTCCAACAACTTCGACTTCAAATAATAATAATAATCAAAACTATCAAGCGCTTTCAGAGGTATGGTTAGGAGAAGAGTGTATTGTCGCTTTATAAAAAACTGTTACCGCATAACTGTAACCGCAAATAATCAATTCTGTGTTTACCTATCTATTTTTCAAATAAGGAACATCAGTTTACGTAATCTTTGTTGAAAATTCTTTGATTTTTAAAATAATGTTTTACTAAATTATTTTGCTACAATAATTGTGCCGATAAGCGCATTTATAGCGTAGATGAAAACCAGGGGTCTAATCGCTGCTTTCGATATCGAACAAGCTAACGTATCGAACAAAAATTCGTTACCTATCGAATAGCCGAATCACGGCATTCGATCGCTATCGTATAGAAATTTTAAGCTAATTTAATTCACTGAACGTACACAGTTGAAAACAAAAACTTGTAAACAAACACATTTTGTGTTTGCATTTGTTAAATAAAACTAAAACACAACTTGTATGTGCAGAATATGCAATATAATTTAACCCTTTCACGACCGAACATAAACTGCTGGAAAATTGTATATTTTTTTGCGGATTCGTCATAATCGACCCAACATTTCTAAACAAAAGTGTCGTCAAAAATATTTTTTTTCAACTCCTTCATCGAAAAAATCCATGGGACATATATATCCCATTGGTCGTCAACGGTAAAAATTTGTGAACAACTAACTTACTCTGGTCGTAGCGAGTATAGTGTATTATGTTTTAGTTTTTGCAGAAATAGTTGCATTTTTGGTTTTGTTGTTGTTGTAAATTTTTACACAGATTGTCGATTATTACTTTTTTTGTTTTTCTTATCATGCGAAGTAGTTTGCATATCGTCCTTATAAAAGGACTTTAAATTGTCAACGCATGTTTTTTGGCAAACCCTTTTTTAAGGATATTTTATACATTCCATGCTGCTGATATGGGATCAAATGAAAGAGGAGAATTTCTACATTTTAATAAAAGCTTTTCTTTTTTTTGTACTGAAAATTTTCCAAAAATATTTTTTTCGTAATTTTTTGTCAGAATTTATATTATCACTGAACTGGGGAGATTATCCTTGATGCCCATTTTGGAGAGAAGTGAGAAAAAATACATTGCCATTTTAGTATGCATTAGTATTTCGAAGTTCTTTAAAAAGGACATCTGACGTAATGGGTATATATATATATATTGATACCTTTCGTTCCTACAAGGAGCATAGGGCCTCGACATGGTGGGTATGCAGTCCATATAAAAATGATATCTACCTTTACATATATGTATGTATTCTTCCATGGGTGGGAGCAAAATTTGAAAATGTTGCACGGTGTAATATATAACTGCAAGAATAAAAGAACTAATCAACGTCGATTTTATGCAGCGGATGAAGTTGTGGAATTGCTTAACGCATGTGAAAATGATGAAACCCACCAATTAACATCACCAGTATACTCTGTGCCTCTTGTATCAAATATGGTTTCGCCACGATTTGAAGAAATTCGGATTTCACAAACAATGTTCGGCAACCAAGCCGTCACGATCCATCATATGATCGAGCATATAAAATTCAACCAACTTTGAACAATAACAATTCGTCATTTGGTTGAGCTATGAGTGAAACCAAACGAAAGTCAATCGATATATCTTCACCTAAATTGCAAAAGGGCGTAACAACCCTTTTTTTGCATTAAATTAAAGGATATATTTATTCTCTTGACTATAGACTTTTTTCTGTATATAACTTTAAATTTTTGTAGGGACGTGTATTTAGTCTAGTGCATCATAATTAATCAAAAACCCGATTTCGATTTTTTTTGTTGTTACGCCCTTCTGGATTTTAGGCGACGATATGTATACTTAAAACAAATATCTTAGTCTTTTTATGTTTGGTTGAATGAATAGTTCATTTAATTTAATTATTTTTTTGTTTAATTTAATGAAAAAACAAAACTAAAACTTCTTCTTTGTTTACCTTTGACGACCAATGGGACATATACAGCTATGGACATATAATTGGCCCAAATTTAAATTGCGCATAAATTTAAGTATTTTCCAACTAAATATGATTTAAAATGCAAGTTTTATCTCTTCTGAATATTCTTGAAAAAAATGTTTGTCTTAATAGTGCTCAAATGTTCCATTGTATTTTGCTTATTATTTACCGTTACCATTTTTGTGTTAACAATGCTGATATAAAGTGGTCATATAAATGGCACAATTTACTTAAAATAGGCAGTAGTCATGTAGATTTAATTCAAAGCAATAAATATTTTTCGTAATTCAAAAATAAATATAAAAAGTTAAAAAGTTTTTAAAATGGGATCAGGTGAGGAAAGGCGGATCATATGGAAAATGTATGAAGATGTAAAAAAAGTAGCGGAAATTGCTGAGATAATGCAAATTTCTCGCAAAAAAGTCTACAATGCAATTAATTCTTGTGTTGAGGATTCAGATATATTGCCTAAGGGTAAAATTCGGAAGCCAAGGCCACGAAAAACAGATGAGCGTACGGATGCAGCTATAGTACGAATGGTGAAAATTGATCCATTCAAGTCATCAAGGCAGATAGCATCGGATATTAATGAAAATTTTAACATGGAAATATCAAGCAGACTTATCAGAAGAAGACTAAACGAGTCAAATTTTTTTGGGCGCATTTCCAGAAAAAAGCCCCTGCTCCCAAAAAAAAAAAATATTTCAAAACGACTAACCTTCGCCAGAACCGATAAAGAAAATCCCATTAGTTTTTGGAAAAACGTGGTATGGAGTGACGAAACAAAAATTAACAGGATAGGACCAGATGGCAGAATCTTTGTTCGTCGTCCTAAAGGCCAAGAGTTTAATCCTCGATTCACTCAGAAGACGGTAAAACATGGAGGTGGAGGTATTATGGTTTGGGGTGCATTTTCTTGGCATGGCGTGGGTCCGCTTATAAAAATCAATGGAAAAATGGACAAGTTTCAGTATTTAGATATTTTAAAAAACCAAATGGAAATGCATGCAAGATAATGACCCCAAACACTCCTCCAAACTAGTAAAAAATGGTTTTGTGCGGAGAAGATTGATGTTTTGGATTGGCCAGCCCAGAGCCCTGAATTAAATCCAATAGAGAACCTGTGGAATGAAGTCAAGGTTGAAATCAAAGAAAAACCAAGAAAAATTACAAAAATATGGACGAACTGTGGTCGGCCGCACAGGAAGCTTGGTACGCCATCCCCAAAACAAAATGCCAAAAACTAGTGGAAAGTATGGGTCGCAGGTGCGAAGCTGTCATCAGAAACAAAGGCCACAGCACTAAATACACTGTGAGACAAATGGTAGGGGTCAGTGATCGGGAAGGGTTCAAACTACCGGGGAAAGTTATATCGGTAAAAAATAAGTTATACCCGTCCAGGCGTTTCGCTGGGTCACCCCTAGGAATCGAGATATATCGATTTGACCTTTGGTGGTCTTTTTTTTGACATAACTCGAGAACCACTAGTCCGATTTTGCTCAAACAATTTAAAAAAAATTAAAAATTACAATTCTTTTAATCTGTTCATATAACGTTTTTCTATATACTCAACAGTTTTGCCGGTAAAAATAAATGTATGAAGAAAAAAATATTTTTTGCCTAAAATATTAAAAAAAAGTAATAAACAAAAGGTTATTGATTTTTATGGTAGCGGTAACAAACATTTATTTTTAAAAAAGATATATCTCGATTCCTAGGGGTGACCCAGCGAAACGCCGGGACACGTATAACTTGTTTTTGACCGATATAACATTTCCCGTTGGTTTCATCCCATCCCGATTTTGACTGTCGCATAGTAACGGTAAAATATTTGTACATACCAAAAAATTTAACAAATGCAATATTAAAACCATTTTTTCTCTTTTTTTAAGATCGTGCCATTTTTGTGTCCAGCTCATTTCAATGGGTTTTTTTTCATAATGATAAGTTTTTATTTACATTAATGAATTTCAATTAAAGTTTATAGCAACATTAAATGTGCATAATAAACATTTGGAAAAAACAAAAACTTGTTGGTTGTTAATAGTATTTGCAATATAGTAGCATAAGAAATATTATATGGTAAAATGTGCCATTTATATGTCCAAAGCGGTATGTCCCATGCTGAATTTGGGCCCTGTAAGCAAGAAAACAAAACTATTCCCAATGTTCTGGTATTTCTGAAAACAGGAGGCATATGCCCATGCTTTATCAAAATTTTGGTCTTCTAAAACCAATAACATCTGAATAAATGACATCCAAAAAAGATGAACAAAAAAACTTATTTTTCAAATTTTGGGGTCAATTCATTTGGCGGCCAATTATTTGGTAAAATCGGAAAGCAAAAACTCTCCTCTATCAATACAAGTCAGCTTAAAAAAAATCGGTTGGAATATGTGGAAAATATAACAAAAAATAAAAATGGGACATATATCAACCATTGGTCGTCAAAGGGTTAAAAATTAAATTGTTAATTGCAGAAATAAAGTATTTTAGACCTAAAATTGTCATAATTTGTCTAAAGGAAAAAATATATTACTTTGATTTTTTTGATCGATTTTTACTAGCTTCACTCAAAAATTCGTTCGAAGGTTTCACTCCGCGTGCGATTTTTCCCGGTTTAATATTTTTATAATTCTTAGCTTCGAGCACTTTTTTATATTTTCACAACTTTTTCTTTTTTACTATTTTTACCTGAAATGTATTCATTTAAACCCTATTCATTTACAAAAAGTGTTTTAAAACAATGTTTATACGCTTTTTGTTCCAAAACATTGCAAAAATATATGATTTCGGTCATAAATTACATATCGAATGAAAAAGTGACAGTTTTGTTAGATCATACTTTCGCTATCGAACGCCATCATCCCAAATTAAAAAAAAAATCGATATAGAATACTCGATATCGAAAGCGGCGATTAGACCCCAGATATGGAA
This sequence comes from Leucophora obtusa, assembly GCA_949987735.1. NCBI lineage: Eukaryota > Metazoa > Arthropoda > Insecta > Diptera > Anthomyiidae > Leucophora > Leucophora obtusa. Next base: position 17,668,335 of record OX465300.1, read on the forward strand.
GATGTAGTAGGCACGTAGCTAGGAATTTATTTCGGAGGGGTGGGGGTTTTTAATTTGTTTTGTTTAATTTTTTTTTGTACTGGGGAAACATATAACACTATGTTACACAGAAAATTTATAACCGTTACCAAAAACTCATTATTTTAAGTTAAATGTGCTCCTTTACTTTTTGGGTAAAGTTCAGTAAAATGAGAGTAAGCACAAAATCCTCTCTCTAAAAGACAAAATTGCCCAAAAGTACGGACACGTACAAAATCATCTTTCTAGCCCAAAACTTTATTTAAAAGAAAAAAATGAAAATGTGTATAGTTCTAGTCTGCAAAATCGCACAGGTACACATATTTTTTGCTTTTAAGTTTTTTTTGACTTGGTTCAGTTAATTTTTATATATAGAAGTTTTATTTTGGTTATTTCTTTTCTTAACTAAAAATTTTTTTCGCAATGGTGTTATTTGTTTATCATTGCACCAGCTGTTCCTTTCGAAGTTAATAGTAAAAAGAGAAACACAAATACACACTTTTGAGCGCTCTCATTCACCTAATTTTCGAGTACGGAAATTCTTTTTGGTAAGAATAGTTCCCACGGCAACATAAAGGAATAGACCTTTTACGTGATAATTCAGCAGAAAAATTAAAACACAAATTTCTTTTATTAATTGCCTGATACTGATAAAGAAAGAAAGAAAAATTAAAATTTGAAAATGTTTTATATAAAAAAAATTTATAAAAATATCTGTAAGAGCGCAAAAATATCTGTAAGAGCGTAAAGGTTTTTGAAACTTGTTAAATATTACAACGAAAACTGGGTAATAACCATAAAAGCAAATTTAATTTTTAACGCCTTTTCTAAGTTTTAAACTAAATTATATATTTAAAGTGTAATTTGATTTCTAGGAGATTTTAATTCTCAAAAGTTTTAGTTTTTTGTCAATATTTAAAATTTTTTTGCAATCCGTATCTGATTGCATGGATTCCGTTCGGATTTTATGACAAAACTTGGTGGAAGGATAGGTCGGTTTCGCAGTAAGCATTTTTTGTGGTATTTATAGTGGTATAATAAATTCAAATCGAAAACTTGAAACTTTGTACACACTTATGGCGTTAATATTTAATAAAAAAAAATAATTTTTTTATTTTCATAATATAAACTTCTGTAAAAGATTGCAAAAAATTGCATTAATTCCCTTCGCAATATTTTTACTCTGGTTGCTCAAATTTGTATGCTCCTTTGCTAGTTGACAGAAAATATCCCAATTTTGATATTTAAAAAACGGATTCAATCAATTCAACAATTTTTTATTTCTTAAAGAATATACTGAACCAAGAATTTTTCTTCTCTTATATATTTTTCACATGTTCTTATCGACATCAGCATATTCCTTTTATGACTCACCTTCGATAAATTTTTAAATATTTTTGGAAAAAAAGTGCTTTCAGTTTGTATGAAAAACTAAATTAATTTTGTAGTTTTCGGCTGAAAACCTAAAAATGGCTAAAAACTACTAGTTTTTGCCCAGTCTAAATACACTATTATACATAAATTTTTTTATCATTTTCCCATAATATAACCAAATATTGACAATTTTTTAAATAGATAAGAAAAGAAAGTGATTTAACATAATGTACAAAAGAATTTATAATGTACCAATAAAGATTTATATTTTTAGGTAATTTATATCAAAATTTAAGGGTTTGATTTAAACTAAGGTAATGAAAACAAATTTTTTCTGTAGGAAATTGTTTTTACCAAGCATGTTTGTATAATATAACATACTCTAGTTTTTTGCGTGTACTAAAAATCAGTATCAAAATAGTAAAGTGCAATTGGAAACTGTTTACAATTTTTATTTACATACTTTTTTATCTGAGTGTATGCTTGATCGTGATTTTTCGCAAATCTCGATAAAACTTTATTTATTATTTTTAAGATTTGCATGTGTCTCGAGATTATCTACACCATATTGATTGAAGCTGTTATTGGAGTAAACAATTTCGATATTTTTACCCGTCCCAGCAAAATCTCAGTAATGGGTGCACATTACTAATATCTAAATAATAAGCAGTAGAATTAGGGTCTACTGCATATAATTCGATGTCAAAACTCATTTTTTTTTTTCGAGAAGGCCGTTTTTGTAAGTAGATGTCCATATTCGCTGCATGAAAAAACGCACACAATTTGTGCACCCACTTACCCGCTGCATTAGAAAAGTATATAAAATAAGTAGTTACCAAAATAAGTAGTTATTCGTGTGCTTGTACGCAGTTAAAAAATAAGTGATTACAAGTTGTTAAATAATACGACTTATTTATATACTTACTAGTGGTTAAAAAATAAGAAGTTACCAAATTCACATTATCTTTATAAGAAAATAAGTAGTCGCGCGAAAGCTATACTGCTTATAAAAACGGGTTCGTCTAACAAAAATAACTAGTACTGACTCCGAATTATAAGTAGTAGAAAATTTTAGTTTCATTATATAACCACTTATTTGGTAATGAAAGATTTTGCTGGGGTACGAATTAATAACGACCAAGTTGTTCAAACAATACTTTAGGAAGTTAATAGGAGAAAGATTGTATTTGATATCCGCGGAACAATTTTTATAAAGTGATAATTATTTTATAATGCCAAATGAATAAGCTTGCTTTGTAGCGAAAAAATGTTTGTAAATTTTTCTCCTTTTCTAAAGAGCAAGATACAAACGCTATGGGTGTAAGACCGTCAGAGACAGGTGTGAAAGACTACCAGCTACTGCAAGACAACACGCATTGGTTGATAAAACTATCGGTAATTTTGCATTGAAATGGACCCGTACGATTTGTAACAATCCCTGCTCCACGTAAATGAAACTTCCCTTTGTAAAGGTTCAATTAGACGTGCCATATCGCCATTGCCGTAACCATAACGCCATAGCAGAAAACCAAAATTCAACTGGTATCTACGGTTACGGTTATGGCGTTATGGCATATCACTAATAACTGAATACATTGTAGCCCACAAGATTGGTTTGAACAGCTGTTTTATATGGTTATGGTTATGGCACGTCTAATTGACTCTTAACAAATTATATAGAGGTGACCATCTGAGTGGTGTTAATTGTGTACACTCAACCGAAATAGTCTTAATGGCTATTGAAAATTTTGCTGTTATTACGGGAAATTTAACTGTTTTGAGCCCAGCGGTATTTTTTGCTTATCTTAGCATAACATGTCTGCTGATTTGTAGTAAAATAAAATTAGTAGCGTCTACTAAATTTTAGCAAAATTGTTGTAAAGTGCAATTCAAAATCGATTTGCTAAAATTAGTCGAAAAATTTACTAATGGTGTTTTCTTTTCTGGAAAAAAATGTTGCCTTGTTAAATGCCAACATTTTAAAAATGTTGCCCTCACCCCACTAAAATGTTACATTTTTGCAATCAGAATAGAACACAATAAAATCACTGTTGCATTTTTTTAAACATATGTATGTGTACCCAGCAAAATATTGGTAATGACACTTCATTACTATCTGCATTACCAAAATTTATATATCATTACCTTTTGCATTATTTTACAATATAGAATAATGACTTTCTAACAACGGCCTATTGTAGTGATTGTTTTTAAATATAAAATAATGACTTAAGCGTAATAGTTTAAATAAGTACTTTTTACACATCAAAATTTTATACATTTTTTATTTATTATGTGTAAATATGTTTTGTGTTTAAATTTATATGATGAGTCCTAAAATTACACATTAGAAAATACTTAAATTTTTCTGAATGTATTTTCTTAAGCTAATAGTATTTGCTTAACTCCTTATTTTTAAGAATCAAGTAAGCAATCGGATAACCACTTATAATTCAACCTTTTGTTATCATGTGTATAACCACTTATTATTTAAAATCTCATAACTACTTATTTCTCATTTTTTCGTAAGCGAGCGGGTAAGCATGACTACTTATAAAAACGACCACGCCAAACAAAAATAATGAGCTTAGACGCCAAAAAATAAGTTGTGCGGAGCTATGAATTTCTATTATATAACCACTTATTTGGTAATGAAGCTAGCAAAAAACATTAGCTAGCCAAAAACATTACAGTATATACACATGGCGTAAATAAAAAAACAGGGCAACACTCTTTGCTCTTTATTTAGGTAACATTTTTAGAAAAGAACACCTAGCCCTCTTAGAATGTTACCCTTAATTTAGAAAAGAACACAAAAAAGGCAATTCAAAAGCAAAGTGCAAAAAGGCAACATTTTTTTCAGAAAAAAAGCGCCATAAGTATCAATAATTTTAGTACAATGAAATTAGTACAAATAATTAGTAGACGCTACTAAATTTCAGTAAATAGTTGTAAACTGCAATTTAAAATCAATCTGCTGAAATTAGCAAAAAAGTGTACTAAAAAACGTAACAAACTGTAAAATAAAAAAAAATAATTAAATCAATTTTAATAAAAAAATTTTCTTTTTCTTTCGATTTAAAAAAATGTATAATTGCTTCAATATACTTGAAATTTGGAGTAAAAATTGCAAACGGTTATCCTGTTATTACATGTTTATGCGTTGGAGATACAATAAAATTTTCTGAGTTTTATTTCCAAACTAAGAATATATCAATAATCTCTATATATAAAATAATAACGTGACTGACTGATTCACTGATTCAACATCGCCCAGCCCAAAACGCTGAAGCTAGGAAGTTGAAATTTTGTATTTAGGTTCCTCCTCCGGCGTAGACGTCCGCTAAGACGGGATTTTTGGAAATTTTTACCGGAACGGGCAAAAAAGGGAAAAGTCTCCCCCTTGACGGCCTGGCGAAACCCCTTTGTCTAGAATGCTGAAATTTAAAATATGTGTTCCTTGGAGTATGGGCTAACTTATCCGGAGAGTACTTTTTGGTATTTTGGACAAGGACGTTGTAAAAATGGGGTTTCAAAAGGGGTAAAAGCTCTCCCTTCACAGCCTGCCCAAACTGCTAGAGCTAAGAAGTTGAAATTTGGTATGGAAGTTCCTCCTCTGTGGTAGACATCCACCAAGACGGAATTTTTGGAAATTCCTACAGGGAGGGGAAAAAAGGGGACAAGCCTCCCCCTTGACGGCCTGCCTAAACTACTGGGGCTAGGAGCTAAAATTCGTTATGTCCATTCCTCCTCCAGCGTAGGAGCAAAAAAAGTGCTTTTTCCAAAAAAAATATCTTTTTCCAAAAAAAAAAGTACTAAAAAAAAAAAAAAGTAGTCCAAAAAAGTACATTTCCAAGAAGTATCTTTTTCCAAAAAAAGTACCTTTTTCCAAAAAGAGTACTTTTCCAAAGAAGTACTTATCCTCTTTCCAAAAAAGGTACCTTTTTCCAAAAGAAGTACCTTTGCCCAAAAAAATACCTTTTTCAAAAAAAGTACCTTTTTCCAAAAAAAGTACCTTTTTTAAAAAGTACATTTTATCAAAAAAAAAACACATTTTCCAAAAAATATGTACCGGTTTTCTAAAAAAAATACCTTTCCAGAATCAAAGTACTTTTTCCACAAAAAGAAGTACTTTTTCAGAAAAAGGAATTTTTCCAAAAAAATAAAGAATCTGCTCCTTCGCAGGAGATGTCCACTAAAACGGGATTTTTTCAACAGGGAGGGCCGAAAGTTATTAATCCAAAGAAAATAATCTTTCAAAAAAAGTTATTTTTTTCCAAAAAAAAAAAAAAAGTATCACTAAAAAGGGATTTACCCAAAAAAGTGACTTTTTCCAAGAAAAAGTACTTTTTCCCGAAAAGTATCCTTTTCCAAAAAAGTAACTTATACCAAAAAATACCTCTTTGTAAAATAATTAGTTTTTTTCAAAACAAAGTAAAGGTTTTCACAAGGGGTGTGCTATTTGTTGTATCGTTGTATTGTCCTAACAAAAAACAGAGTTACTAAAAATTAAATTGAAAAAATACAACATTTGAGAATAGCACGATACAACATTTTTACGTATGTTTAATGTCTTATGTTTGAGTGTGCTAACAGATAGAAAACTGAATAGAAAATCGTTGGTAAACACAAATAAAAATTTTAACAACTCTGTTTTTTGTTAGGACGATACAACGATACAACAGATAGCACACCCCTTATGAACAACCTAAGTATCTTTTTTAAAAATAGCACATTTTTTCCAAAAACACATTTATCAAAAAAGGACTTTTTCTAAAAATGACCTTTTCGCAACAAAATTATGTTTTCAAAAAAACAAATTAGCATAATTTTTTTTTTGGATTTTTGACTATTTCAACAGTAAGTGCCAAAAAGAGGATAAAGTCCTCCTTTTTGCAAAAAACTACTTTTTCCATAGAAAGGTACCTTTGAATATTAAAATATTTGCTCCCTTTAGTATGAACAGGGACGTTATAAAAATGGGGGTTCAAAATTGGAAAAGTTCCCCCTTAATGGCCTGCCCAAGCAGTGTTGCCAGGTTTCTTAGGCATAATATCGTCAAAAATTCAGGAAAATATCGTCAAAATCGTCATAGCTTTTGAAAAATCGTCAAAAATAGTTAAAAATCGTCAAAATAACACTATTTGTGTTATAAGGACCCTAAAAACTTAATAAGCATTTTAAAAATTATCCTTTTTTAATCATTTCGTGCTTGTTCGATTTAACATATTTATTAAAATGTTTTTAAACATCGAAATTTGCCATATTCTGAAGTGGTTGTTTTAAACAAAAGGAAATACCAAGAAACATTTCCGATTTTAAAATATTTATCATGTATTTAACAGACATTCTTCCAAAAAATTGAGATTCGTTACAGTTTTAGGACAAAAATTATCATTTTTTTATAATTTTTCCTGTAAGTTTTGTACATTTCAAAATACGTATCTTAAAGAAAAATTGGCAGTTTCGCAATAAATAAAAAATTGCGATATACTTGAACGGATTTTTACATTTTTTCTAGAAATAATTTTAATTTGAATTTCAATATGAACACTTTTAGTCTAAAATTCTAAAATATTTTTCAAAAATCGTATAGATTTGTTGTATAAAAATTATCTGATTTTGCAGCGGTTTTTTAATTTGTTCCCACATTAATTTGCTTGCAATTCTGCATAATCCTAAAAACTAAAAATTTGAGATTTATAGATTGGAAAAGTATCGTATTTTTGCACATTTCTTGCTATATTTCGTGTTTAAAAAAAATTGTCATTTTGTAGGAAAAAATCGGCAAATCGTCATTTGGCTATTTTAGATAGTAAAAATCGCTGGAGGTAGGAAGTTGAAATTTGGTATAAATTTCCCTTTGTCGTAGACATTCAGTGAGACTGGATTTTTGGAAATCCCTACAGGGAGGTGCCAAAAGAGGGAGACATTTCCCCCTTGACGACCGGCTCAATCTGGAACTAGGTAGCTGAAAATTTCTGAAAGTTCCTTCTCCTATGTAGATGTCCACTAAGATGGGATTTTCAAAAATTCCTATCGGGAGGGGCAATAAGGGGAAAGTCTCCCTCTTGATGGCCTGCCCAAATCCTTTTGGCTAGAATAATAATAATTTGAAATATGTATTCCGTGGAGTAGGGCTAACTTACAGACAACGTACTTTTTTCGTTTTTGGGACAGGAATATGTTAAAAATGGGGGTCGAAATGGGAAAATGTCCCTAATAACGGCCTGCCCAAACCGCTGTAGGTAGGAAGTTGAAATTTAGTATGAAGATTCCTCCTCTATTGTAGACATCCGCCAAGAGGGCATTTTTGAATATTTCTACAGGTAGGGTTGGGCGAACTGCTGGAACTAGGGAGTGGAGTTTCGGTTTGTAGGTTCCTCCTCCAACGTAGATGTCCGCTAAGTCGGCATTTTTAGAAATTTCTACCGCGGGGTGGGGGGGGGGGAGGGAAAAAGTATCCCGCTTGACGGGCTGGCCAAACTGCTGGAACCAGGGAGCTGAAATTCTGTATGCTAAGACGGCATTTTTGGAAATTCCTATCGGGAGGGGTAAAAAGGAAATAATTTTCAATTTTTTTGATGGCCTGCCAGAACCCCTTTGGCTAGAAATCTGAAATTTATAATATGTGTTCCTTGAAGTATAGGATTATATCTTATCGACAAGGTATTTTTTGGAACTTTGACCAGGATCTGGTAAAAATGGGGGTTCAAGTGGGGAAAACTGCCCCTCTAACCGCCTGCCTCTTTTGCTACAAACCTAAAATTTAAAGAACAGGGGTGTTTGGAACGCTAAAATTAATAAACGAAATGAGAAACGTGTGGAATTGAAACACAAGTGGAACAAAATGGTATCGAACGGGAAACGATTGGGATTGTAACAATAGACAATGGAATGGAAGAGAGAATGAAATGGAATGGAATATGGAACACAGTGAATTGAAATATTGGTAACGGGTGGAATTGAAATACTTCAGTTAAAAAAAGAATGGAATGGAGCAACTGTACAGAAATGGTGTGGAAAAAGGAACAACTGATATTAAAACACAAGACAGTAGGAACGAAATGGAATCTTGGAACGAGTTACATTGGAACACTAAAATTATTAAACGAAATGGAATGGAACGTGCGAAATGGAAACATAAGATAACTGGAGGGAAATGAAATGTAATTTGAATGGTTTAAACTGCTAGAGTATGTTCCTTAAAATTTCGCACTTGACTTCCTCTAACATATACACAATTATATATAATTGGGAGTTTTTACGGAGAGGAACAGAAAATGGTAAGGAATCCCTTTTAATTACCTCTGCAAACACTTTAGGCAAGGAATATGAAACTTAGCATTGAAACATACTTTACAAAAAGGTTAAATAAATTTATTAAAAGAGAAAACACCTTAGAAAAAGAATACAATTTATATATTCCGATATTTAAACTGCCGCGGCATGCCGGTAACGAAGCATCCGTGGAAGAACCCGATGCAGTAAACTTTCCAATTGAATTTGTGAATTTACTTGAATTGCCAGGTCTACTTTTGCATAAACTGGAATTAAATAAACTTTAAGGCACGCTAACAACGTAGCGGGCGTTGCCCGCTATAAATACATACACATACTCAAAACAACATATCTGTTGGCTTAACAGAAAAATTTGTTAATTAATAAAATTTATTACTGTTTCTTTTGGCTTATAATAAAATTGGTTGATTTTAACGCATTTAACAAATCTAAATTTAAGTAAGAAATTAGTAAAACTACAATTTTGTAGTTAAAAATATTATCCATATCTCTTAGCTTTCGTGATATAGACCATTTTAAAAAATCGGGAGGACAAGGAAGTCATAAAATGTATAAACGTTGAGTTTTCAGCACCAATAATATTTGTTAATGAAGTCTAATTTTTTGAATATATCATAATCTCCGTGAAAGGGGGTTTTGGTGTTTCTCCTAAACTAATGAAGATAGATAATTGAAATTTGGCATATAGCTTCGTTTTATGACGAGAAGAAAATCAACCAAAGCTACTCGAATTTTTAAGGGGTAAAACGGGGCTCAGAAGTTTGAAAAAAAAAACGATTTTCGAACCTCATTTTTAGTGGGTAGGAGCGGGAGGGGGTAAAATATGTTACATATTTTTTTCAAATTAGAGGACTCTTAACAAGAATCTGAAGTCAAAATAACGATACATCCGCAAACAAAAAGTCGGTAGTGCGTATTACAAAGTAATGATAGGTCATTACCTTTTGCATTACTTTAAAATACAAAATAATGACTTACCGATAATAAGTTATTGAAGTACTTATACATTCTTGCAAAGTAATCACTTGCTGGTAATTGATTAAATAAGTACTGATAGTCTCTTTTATATTTATATTTTATTTATAAGTTTGTTTTGCATTAAATAGGAAATTTTCCAAGGTAAAAAGTTTTTTTGCCAATATGACCAACTATTTTACAATGTATTCTATCTTTGTGAGTAACTACTTATTCTTTCACTATGGGTAACTCGTTATTTGCACTTTTTTGTAATCGAGAGGGTAATGATCACCCATGAATTTTTGGACATCGCGAACAAAAGTAATGTTGCGGGTAAATAGCCTGGTAAGTAGTGAAACCCTTTGTGTGCTACTTACTCGCTTAATTACTCGGTAATGTCTGTTTTTGTTGGGTAACTATCTACCTAAGTCCGCACTTTACCACATTATCTTGACATACACACGTATATGCAATTTGTAATGGATTCATTACTAACAATCCACTTTCATGAGAAAAAGTGAACAAATATTTATTTTAAACCCATTGTTGTGTCAGAATTATTTATTTGTGGTGGCTGGGTGAAGGCCTTTATTATAGAAAACTGTATTTGAAATAAAAAAAGCGAATTTAAAAAAATTCCACCCAACCACGAATACGACCTATCTACGCCGATGGCTGAACAACTGATAATTTGTTATTACATGCTTACGTGTTGGTATACTAAATGATTTATTTATATAAAAATGAAGAGGCAAGAAATAGTGTTTGTACTTAAACATTACAATAAACTTACCTCAACAATTATTTTACCTTAACAGATATTGTATTTTATTTTATCTAAAAGAAATTTAATTCTAAACTTTAAGGCACGCTAACAACGTAGCGTTCGCTGGCTATAACAAATATAAACTAAACAATAATTCTAAAAAATCAACGAAAACTTGTAAATAAAATTTCCTTCAAGAATTAAATTAGTATATTTTTTTTGCTAAGATTAGCACTCGGTTTTGAAAAATTAGTAAAATATTTTGCTGAAATCAGCAACGAAAATTAGTAAAAAAATCCGAAATTTGTAATAAGAGAATGGCAAGAATTATTACTAAAAAAAAGCTTGTACTAAAAATCAGTACAAAAATAGTAAAGCGCGATTGAAAACTGTTTACAAATATTTATACTAACTTTTTTATCTGAGTGTATATTCTAAGAGAGTATTTAATTTGGGATTATTCATATTACATCTTGAGGGGAACAGGAATGTTTTAAAAAGCAGAGTTATTATTTATTGTATTAACTTTATCAAACTTAGAATAAGGCAAACATTTCATTGCGTATAATGATTTGGATCTCTCAAACGGGAAAGAGTGCCGAAGTGGCATTATTTTATTTGATTTGGCTGTTGTTTTCTTTGTTGATCCGTTAATTTTAGTTATTTGGTTATTTTTACTCTTTTTATAATATGTTACACAATAGAACATGATTTTTACACATAATATACAATTTTTGGTCCGAAAAATTATATTATTCATTAATATAAAAACGGATAGAATCAAAACGCGTTCGATTACCGATTATATGTAATGAACACATGCGGGGTGTCCTGGAAAACGAATCCACATAAAAGCTTTTGGTTTCATACAAAATTACGTATTGTTGTTAAAAATAGCATGGCTATGTGGATTTGTTTTTTTTTGCGTGTGACACACAAAATTATTATACAAATTTAAATTGGGTTCTTTTTATTTCTTTAGTGAATTAGAGTTTTTGCAGATTTGTATAGTTGTATAATTGTGTGCTATTAAGGTACATCTACACGGGATAGAAAACTCGCTAGACTTTATGAAAATGCAGCTCTGTATAAGTCTACGAAATGTAATCTCTAGGCCTTTGACAATTGCTGTCCTTCACAATTTCTTTAATTAGTAACAATTTTTAAGATGTCTTGTAACTTTATTGAACATTTCAGTTTATTGAATACAACTTTTGGTATTTGGAGAAAAAAATATTCTTTAAAATCCCGACTAAAAAAGATGTTATATAATCATATATCACCATATATAAACCAATATATACGTCCATATCTAATTTGATCCGAATATTGGAATATATAATTATATCAAGCGAGATAAGCATGTTATCTCACCTGATACAATTTGATCCGAAAAATGGGTCTGTCTAACTGCATCAAATTATATATAAATACATATAATTTGATGAAGATTTTCAAAGAAAATTTTAGTAAATATTATTGAGATCACTTATTTCATTCATATTAAATCTAATGCTTAATGTTTAGAACAATTTTTGCTAATAAACTTGGAAATAGGTGACACAATAAAACATTACAAAAATTTGTCGGAACAACTTTTTCTAGGTTAAGAGTTTTTATCTTTCTTATAAAATAACTGAATTAACTAATTAGAAATTTATTAATTCAGTTCGAGGCCAACTTCCTTATTATGAATTAATATAATAAGTACTTTTTTTTAAAAACTGCTATTTTTCTTCATCAGGAAACTCTCCTGACAAATACTTCACAGAGTTTTTGCTTTCAAAAAACCTCTACACTTTCAGGAATGAAAAGATCGTTTCGGGGATTACGCCACCACTTTCTAAAGAAAACTGATGAAGGGGACCTGGAAAATCCCCGAAACGATCCTCTTTTCATTCCTAGAGGTTTTTTGAAAGCAAAAACTCTGTGAAGTATTTGTCAGGAGAGTATCCTGATGAAGAAAAAAAAAAACAGTTTTTGAAAAAAGTACTTATTATGTTAATTCATAATAAGGAAATAGTCCTCGAACTGAATTAATAAATTTCTAATTAATGAATTAAAAAGGTCGAAAAAAACAAATTTTATTTTTTAAAATAAAAATTAAAAACCAACATGATAAAAAATTAACTTTCACAATTAATTTTTTTTTACGGAAAAATAAATGAACTTAAACCATAAAAATAATTATTTCGAACTTTAATTCCACAATGAAAAAAAAAAAAAATTTCCTTTATTTATTTCTTTAAAATTATATTGAGTTTAATAAAGAGTATTTCGCTAACTATTTGGAAAATATATGTTAAATTCAATTATAAACATTTATTTATATGTCAAAGTGCAAAATTCAAAACCAGATCCACAATTTCGGAGTTTTTTATTTAATTTTTATAGTGCAATTAAACTTTATAAAATTTTGTATAATTAGATATCATGTCAGATAAATTTATACATAAAATTAATACAATTTATATTAACTTTGTTATATATTTTGATACAAGATTGTTTAGAGAAGCTTATACGCCATTATATATAATTATGTATAAACTATATTTGCAGATCTCTTAATATATGCCTGGAGACCAAATCGCATATGATTATATATAACGTCATATCAAACATATTTATAAAACCAAAGTGTTAATATAAATGTATATGGGCATATAAAGCCACACATATAAACATTTATAATTATATCAAATCATATAAGATTATATGAAATCTTTTTTAGTCGGGATACAACAATTTTAATAAAAACAAATACTTGACAACTAGATATGTTACTTTTACGACAAAAATTAGTGTCAACTTTATTAGAGATGAGAAATTTAGTGCAAACTCTACGAGATTTCTATCCCGTGTAAATGTGCCTTTATAATGCACTCATATTCATCTAACTATCCTTATAAAAAGAGAATTTATAAAGTTTTCTTTCTTTTTAATATCTCTATAGTTTGTTCCGCAAAGTGCGCCAACTAATACTACTGGAAATGTACGTACAAATCAACCTGGAACCGCTACATTATATCGTCAAACACAATCCAGTCCAGCGCCAAGAGGTCGATATGTCCCAACAGCAACCATGTACCCGCCAGTTCATCAAAGTGTAGTATTCCAACAATATGGAGCACCTTATGCGACGCGTCAGCAACAATTTCAACAATTCCCGTATCCACATCAGTACTATCAGAATTCATATTATTATGTACAGCCACCTCAACATCAACGTGCGGCTGTCAATCCGGGAGTAGGTGTTGGTTTAAGCAGTGCCATGACTGTACAACCTGGGGGCTCCGTAAGCGGTCCTGCAGCAGCAGCAAATCAAGCTCAGATACCTATAGGTGTACCGCCCGTGGCTGCTAGCACTGTTTTAAGTGTTGGAAATACAGCTTCAACTCAATCTGTAGGTGTGGCACCACTGGTTGGTATGCCACATCAGCCCCCACAACATCAACCACCCTCAAAGGGAAAATTACGTTCACACGCTTTACAAATCATTCATCCTATAACGAATAGAAATATTTTAGATGATTTAGACAACGAAAAGGTAGGAACAAGTGTTAAATTAAAAAACTATGTACCCTGCAAAAAGAGAACATCCACTTTTTTTATGCATGACTTTTTTCTCTACATTCAAAATAAGATAATGCAAAAATTAAATAAAACAAATACAACAACACAACAACACATAGCGACATGACGCACAAGCATAGTTTTCTAGTGAAAATTTGTTAAATTTACAGCAGTATCGGTTCTTTCCTATGACACGCACGTGCTAAATTAATTGATGGAAATGTACTAGTTTTCACCCTAACTAGTACACTTGATATACAAGACGTTTTACTAATTTTTCTACTAACTTATTTTTTGGGTGTATATATGATTTTAAATGGATAAAAAAATCCACTTTTTATTTTGTGTAACTTGGTCCATATAGGGTTAATGTTTTTACCAAAAAACACCCTCTAAGAAATTTACAGGATAACATCTTTTAGATTTTTATTAAATTCGGATATATGGTAGATGGTACAAAAATAAAGAACAAGCGCAATTCTTTATATATTGTTATTTTTAAAGGTTAAAAAGATGGAGTTAAAAACGTCCCCAGTTTAATTAATTACACGGTTTTAGTTGAAATCAGTGGTGCTAGCCGTTTTTCTAAAAAAAAGATATTTGTGTTTGAAAATTGGTTCCAAGGACCACAAAAAAGCCGATTTTTAAAAATTTTTGGCCATTTATTTTTACCCGGGGATGTTTTTTATTCCTTCGATCAGAGTTGGGTTAAATATCAATATCGGTGCATCGGTTAAAAGTGATTTTCACTCATCGGTTGTGAGTGAAAATGTGACGACACTTTGAAATATTCTATACAAGAGCTACATTTTATTGCTTTGTTAAATGGGTGTAAAATGTTTGAAATGTGATTCCCTTGTGTCTGTTAAATTTTTCAATAAAAATGTTTTCTTCTTCTTCCTATAAATCAACTCTAGAAAAAATTCTTTACCCGGTGAAAAATGTCCATATATGAACATTTATGGTTCAACCATATATGTATGGATCCGAAAAATGAGGTAACACCTAAGTATATGTTCATATATGGCCATATATGAACATATACATTTATTAAATATATGCGAATACATGCGAACGTTGCTGTCCTTTATTATAAGGTTGTACGATAGATATAAATTTATGTATGACATTCAAATTAGGCGCTACATATGTTCCTTTTTTTATTCATGGCATTAAATATAATTCCATATTTATCCAAATATGAGTTCCTTTTACATATATGGAAAAATGTATTCTTCGAAATATGTTCATATACAAGTCCCTTTTGCATAAATTGAATAACATATACTTTCATATTTGTCCATATATGAGTGCCATTTCCATATATGAAATAACAGATGCTTCCATATATGTCTGTATATGAAATTTTTTCCATATATGGAATCACATATACTTCCATATATGTTCACATAAAATCCATATATGTTCATAAAAAGTTCATATTTGTTCATATGTGTCCATACATAAACCATATATGAACATGTTTGAGCGTATATGAACATTTTTCACCGGGACATTATGACATTCAAATTAGGCGCTACATATGTTCCTTTTTTTATTCATGGCATTAAATATAATTCCATATTTATCCAAATATGAGTTCCTTTTACATATATGGAAAAATGTATTCTTCGAAATATGTTCATATACAAGTCCCTTTTGCATAAATTGAATAACATATACTTTCATATTTGTCCATATATGAGTGCCATTTCCATATATGAAATAACAGATGCTTCCATATATGTCTGTATATGAAATTTTTTCCATATATGGAATCACATATACTTCCATATATGTTCATATAAAATCCATATATGTTCATAAAAAATCCATATTTGTTCATATGTGTCCATACATAAACCATATATGAACATGTTTGAGCGTATATGAACATTTTTCACCGGGAATATATTTGGGGATTAAGTAAGATGTAAATATATCCAAAAAATGACAGATCATAAATTAGATCCAGTAATATATTTCGGGATTGCGTAAGATCTTAACTTTTCCGATAAATTGCAGATCGAATTAAACCCAGTTATATATTTGGGGATTTGGTAAGATCTTAATTTATCCCATAAATTGCAGATCGAATTAGATCTAGCAATTTATTTCAGCATTAAAATGGCAGATCGAATTAGAAACGGCAATATATTTGGGTATTGACATCTAAAACTATCCAGAAAAATGACAGATAAAATTAGATCCCGCATTATATTTGGGTACGTCGTAAGATCTCCATCTCCATGGTTCAAAAAATAATACACTGATTTTATAAAAATTACAATATTTTGTTAAAATAAGGTTTAAACTCAGAAGGTCTCGAGTTCGATACCGTTCACGGCTATGCATTTTTTTATAAAAAGATTTTCTTTTTATAAAATTATAATTTTATTTTCTATAAATGTTTTTATAAAATCCCGGTGAAAAATGTTCATATACGCTCAAACATGTTCATATATGGTTTATGTATGGATATTATGAACAAATATGGATTTTTTATAAACATATATGGATTTTATATGAACATATATGGAAGTATATGTTATTCCATATATGGAAAAAGATTTCATATACAGACATATATGGAGGCATCTGCTATTTCATATATGGAAAAGGCACTCATATATGGACAAATATGGAAGTATATGATATTCAATTTATGCAAAAGTGACTTGTATATGAACATATTTGCAAGAATACATTTTTCCATATGTGTAAAAGGAACTCATATATGGATGAATATGGAATTATATTTAATGCCATCAATAAAAAAAGGAACATATGTAGTGCCTAATTCGAATGTCATACATAAATTTATATTATAGTACAACCTTATAATAAAGGACAGCAACGTCCGCATGTATTCGCATATATTTAATAAAGGTATATGTTCATATATGAACATATACGTAGGTGTTACCTCATTTTTCGGATACATACATATATGGTTGAATCATAAATGTTCATATATGTACATTTTTCACCGGGATGTTATTCAATTTATGCAAAAGGGACTTGTATATGAACATATTTCGAAGAATACATTTTTCCATATATGTAAAAGGAACTCATATTTGGATAAATATGGAATTATATTTAATGCCATGAATAAAAAAGGAACATATGTAGCGCCTAATTTGAATGTCATACATAAATTTATATCTATCGTACAACCTTATAATAAAAGACAGCAACGTTCGCATGTATTCGCATATATTGGTTGAACCATAAATGTTCATATATGGACATTTTTCACCGGGTTATTTTATGTAATTGCATATAGTAACTTATAGTTACATATGGCCACATATGCTTTTAAATTCAAGCATATATACTTTTATATAGTCATATATTAGATATTTTTTTCTCAAAGGTTTTAATATGGAGACATATGTGATTTTATATTATTACATACTGGCCTACATATATATGTATATGCTATATATAAGTACATAAAGTAACATATAAAAGATATAATTACATATACGTTTATATATTATTTCCCGGTGAAAAATGTCCATATATGAACATTTATGGTTCAACCATATATGTATGGATCCGAAAAATGAGGTAACACCTAAGTATATGGACATATATGAACATATACATTTATTAAATATATGCGAACGTTGCTGTCCTTTATTATAAGATTGTACTAAATACTTGTAGTTTATTTAACCTTCTTTTTCTATTTTAACTGCACAATGTTCTTGAGCCTAAGGTTTTGTTTTTTATATAATTCCCGGTGAAAAATACTCATATACGCTCAAACATGTTCATATATGGTTTATGTATGGACACATATGAACAAATATGGATTTTTTATGAACATATATGGATTTTATATGAACATATATGGAAGTATATGTGATTCCATATATGGAAAAAATTTCATATACAGACATATATGGAAGCATCTGTTATTTCATATATGGAAATGTCACTCATATATGGACAAATATGGAAGTATATGATATTCAATTTATGCAAAAGTGACTTGTATATGAACATATTTGGAAGAATACATTTTTCCATATGTGTAAAAGGAACTCATATATGGATAAATATGGAATTATATTTAATGCCATCAATAAAAAAACGAACATATGTAGTGCCTAATTCGAATGTCATACATAAATTTATATCTATAGTACAACCTTATAATAAAGGACAGCAACGTCTGCATGTATTCGCATATATTTAATAAATGTATATGTTCATATATGTCCATATATGAACATATACGTAGGTGTTACCTCATTTTTCGGATACATACATATATGGTTGAATCATAAATGTTCATATATGTACATTTTTCACCGGGATGTTATTCAATTTATGCAAAAAGGACTTGTATATGAACATATTTCGAAGAATACATTTTTCCATATATGTAAAAGGAACTCATATTTGGATAAATATGGAATTATATTTAATGCCATGAATAAAAAAAGGAACATATGTAGCGCCTAATTTGAATGTCATACATAAATTTATATCTATCGTACAACCTTATAATAAAGGACAGCAACGTTCGCATGTATTCGCATATATTTTATAAATGTATATGTTCATATATGTCCATATATGAACATAATATTTTTGGCTACCGAAGTTTTAAAAGTTCGCACGAAACGTTCCGCTAGCCCGTTGGATGCTGGATGGAAGGGCGCTGTTGTCAAATGGTGTATACCGTTAGTGAAACAAAATTTCTTAAAATCTTCCGATGTGAGCTGCGGACCGTTGTCACTAACCAACGTTTCTGGAAGCCCTTCAATGGAAAAAATAACGGAAAGTAACGATACAGTAGCTGAAGACGATGTAGAGGTCATCTGACAAATAAATGGAAATTGCGAATATGCGTCAACACAATCCAGCCACATACTACCAAAAATAGGACCAGCAAAGTCAATATGATCTCTCTACCATGGACGTATCGCCTCGGGCCAATTGCTATATTCTTGCACCGGACTTGCACCATGCACTTTACAAATTTCACATGCAGTGGCGATTTTTTGTATGTCTTTATCTACCCAGCAAAATATTGGTAATGACACCTCATTACTATCTGCATTACCAAAAATGATATATCATTACCTTTTGCATTATTTTATAATATAAAATAATGACTTCCTAATAACGGCCTATTGTATTTATTGTTTCTAAATATAAAATAATGACTTACTCGTAGTAGTTTAAATAAGAACTTTTTACACAGTTAAATTTTTTTATTATTTGTAAATATGTTTTGTTTAAGTTTTTATGACGAGTCCCAAAATTACACACCAGAGAAAACTTAAATTTTTTTGAATGTATTTCCTTAAGCTAACAGTATTTGCTTAACTCCTTATTTTTAAGAATCAAGTAAGCAATCGGATAACCACTGATAATTCAACTTTTTGTAAGCATGTGTGTAACCACTTATTATTCAAAATCTCATAACTACTTATTTCTCATTTTTTCGTAAGCGAGCGTGTAAGCGTGACTACTTATAAAAACGACCATGCCAAACAAAAATAATGAGTTTAGGCGCCAAAAAATAAGTTGTGCGGAGCTATGAATTTCTATTATATAACCACTTATTTGGTAATGAAAGATTTTGCTGGGTATGCCTGTCCACCAACAATGTTGTCTAGCTAACCTTTTCATTTTTACTATGCCCCAATGGCCATCATGTAATAAATTTAAAACTCCTTTCTGTAATGCTGCAGGTATGATAACACGAGAACAGTGTGATGTATGCAAAAAAATTACGTCATTATTGACAACCAAACTTAACTTCAGATTAAAGTAAGGAAGTAAATATTTTTCTTCTGGTCCGATGCATTTCGGCCATCCGTTTTCAGTATATGATTTTACTTTGCTGAGTATAGGATCTTTATTATAAGTATATTTCTTAAGAATATCAATATTAATGGGTGTATTTACTTCTACAATAGAATTGCAATATTCATTATCAAATTCTTCGTCTGGGCCAATCGGTAGCCGCGACAATGCATCCGCAATAGCATGTTCTGAACTACGCCGATACTTAATTTCAAATTGGTATGCCATTAAAATGATTGCCCAACGTTGTATTCTATGTGGGGTCATTGTTGGCAACTGCTTTTGTGGACTAAAAATTGATACCAAAGGTTTGTGATCAGTAATCAGTATGAACTTTCGACCATACAGATAAGTATGAAAACGTTGCACTTCAAAAACAATGGCCAACGCCTCTTTTTCAATTTGGCTATATTTTTGTTGATGTTCGTTCAGAGTCTTTGAAGCGAACGCTATGGGGCGCTCAGTTCTATCGGGATACAAATGAGAACTAACCGCACCCATTCCATGCGAAGAAGCATCAGTCGCTAAAACAATGGGCAAATGTTCCTGGAAATGAGCCATCTCTGTAGCTTGAACAACATGGTTCTTAAGAACCTGCAATGCCACCTGTTGCTGCTTTCCCCAGAAAAATTTCGCATGTTTTTTACGTAGTTTGTTTATGGGTGCTGCAATTTGCGAAAAGTTTGGTATAAAATTATTGTAATAATTGAACTTACCAATAAACGCTTAAACTTCTTTAACGTCACGTGGGGGACGAATATCTTTAACAGCACGTATTCCATCTTCATCTGGTAGAATCCCTTCAGCACTTACTTGTCGACCAAGATATTCTATTTTGTTCTTCATAAATTCACATTTCGATTTTTACATCTTATACCATGTTCTGATAAAATACTTAGTACCTTTTCTAAACGAATTAGATGTTCTTCCGTGGTAGAAGCAGAAATAATGTTGTCATCCAAGTAATTACCGCATCCTTCAACGACTTGTAGCAATTGTTCTAAATATCTTTGGAATATAGCTGGTGCACTTGCGACACCATAAGGCATACGCTGATATTGAAATAACCCAGCTGGCGTATTTACAACTAAAACGTTCTTTGATGACTCATAGAGCTCCATTTGAAGGTATGCTTCCTTTAAATCAATTTTAGAGAATATTTTCCCATAACGAATTTTGTGAAACAAAGATTCTCGAGTAGGCAGTGGATATTGCTCAATGTCAATTTGATTATTCACAGCCACTTTAAAATCCCCACAGATACGTAAGGAACCATCCGGCTTTGTAACTAACACTATCGGTGAAGCCCAGTTACTAAACTGTACTGGCTTCCATATACCTGTGTTTACCATTCTTTCAGCCTCCTTTTTAACGTGGGTAGTTGGGCAAAAGGTACTGATCTACTTTTGTAAAACTTTGAAGTAGCATTGTCTTTTAAATATACACGAGCTTTAAATGATTTTATGGTACCAGTACCATCTTCAAATACGTGTTTATATTTTTCACAGAGCTGCTAGCATTTTTCTTCTACGTCATCCTGCGATAGGCTTGCGATTTGGATAATTTTAAAACCAAATTGTTCAAAAAGATCTGCGCCAAACAAATTGTCCCCAACTTCGACATAAGCAACAACTAACGGTGCAACTTTTTCTTTATCACCACATTTAATGGGCGTGATTATTTTACCAAGAATATTTAAACGAATAGGTCCAAAAGCATATAGTGGCTTTCTATAAATTTCTAACTTGGGTTTTTTCAACAGTTCATATGTTTTCTTTGTAATAACTGAGGTTGAAGCACCAGAATCTAAGTGAAATTTTACTATTTTATCAGCAATTTGCAAATCAATAAACATTTTGTTGTTTTCATTTTTTATTAACTCAGTTATACTCCAAATGTGATCACTTGATTCATCTGTTTCGATGTTGTTGTTTGCGTTATTTTTAATTTTTTTCTGATAACTGCTTTGCTTTGATAAACATACAGCTGCTATGTGGCCTTTCTTATTACAATGACGGCAAACAACGAAACGAAACCTGCAATATTCCCTTTCGTTGGATATACCTAGGGTTTGGGATTTCCCGGACTTTTTTATTTCCCGGGAAACGGGAATGAAAAAATTTGATTCCCGGGATTCCCGTTCCGTTAGTTTTTCCGTTAACTCATTATACACTAGGTGTCATAAGTCTACGCTCTCATAGTGTCTTATTTGCAACAATTGAGAAAAAACAATAAAAACTTGTAAGCTATTTTTTTATTAAATTAAATTTTGTATTTCATATGTTTTAAAATAAGAGATCACTTTGCTCATAGTTATCAATAGTTTTTTTAAAAAAGTCAAAAACAAAATAACATTTCAAAAACTTTAACTCCAAAAGTCTACGCTCATAACAAAAAAAATTATATAAAGTAATTATAAGTAAAAAATAACCGATAACTTAGTACCGGGTTGGGTAACCACGATTTTTGAGAACCTCTCTGAGCCTATTCTGCATTGAATTAACCAACTGCGTAGTCTCTTCCGCCGAAATCTTCTTCCACTCCTCCTTTATTACGTCCTTTAGCATTGGCTTACTTGTAATGTTGTGCTGACGAATTTTTCTTTCCAGTAATGCCCATAAGTGCTCTATAGGGTTTATATCTGGTGACTGTGGGGCTGTAGGCAGCATCCTCGGAACATTATATAGGCGCCAAAGCCTCACAACCTCAGCAGTGTGCTTTGGATCGTTGTCCTGTTGAAAGTAACACTCCCTGGACAACCCCAATTTTTCAGCACTTTGCTTTAAATTTCTTTTAAGTATGTCTAAATAGCAAATCTGTCCATCGTTGAATCGATAAATTCAAAATTGTCTACTCCTGCAGCTGCCATACATCCCCGTGAAAAAAAAATTATTTGGTAGCATATCTTTTTTTATTTGCCATCATACAAAATTATATCAAATTTAATCCGGAAAATGGATTAATCAAATTGTATATAAACGAATAAAAAATATATTTGAATTGATATAATTTCATCCAATTTTATCGGAGTTTTGGTCTTATTCAATTGCATTAAATTTTGTTTGTTTATATGAATATGTATAGTGTAGGAAAACGACCAATTATTTAACTGAGAGAATTATCTGAATGATATTACTAAATTTTTGCACAAAACCGATGAAATTTCACTGGGCCTCGTCTATTGAAACATTTCATTGAATTAATGGAATTTTTTATAAAATGTTGTGAAAATATTCATTTTATTAAAAGTTTCATACACTTAATGAAAAAGTTTCTTTAAAACTAAATTCATAAAATATATGAAGATTTTTCACCAAATTTAAGAAATTTTTCATTTACCTTGTGAAGAAAACTTTATTATTTTACTAAAAAACTTCTCTCTATATGGGTTATATAATCCGTTATCAGTTATTAGTAACTACTAGGGTTTGGGATTTCCTGGACTTTTTTATTTCCCGAGAAACGGGAATAAAAAAAATTTGATTCCCGGGAATACCGGGAAATATTTTTGAACAAAATATTTTTGAACAAAATTGTTAAGGAAAACCACCTATATAAGTAATTTTTGTTAAAAAAAAACACTATTTCAGTACAAATTCAGTCTGTGTAGTGAGAATTCAAAGTAAAAATATCAGAATGTTGAACATTTGATTTAACATAAATTACTCTAAGCACTGCCAAATGAATTGCATGATTCCAGCAGAAAGCACCCACTTCTGGACTGTCGGAAATAAACCGTTTCATGACTTTTGGCCCATTAGATATGGTGTCCGTAATGTTATTTTCCAAAGACAAATAAAACTCTTCTAGTCTTATTTCTACAATTCTTCTTATTTCATTATCATTACAACTTCCTGATATATAAAACAACCCCAGGTTATAAAATGAATTATTTCCGTTTATACATATGTTCAAATATCTCTTTTGTGATATTCTTGTCCACTCATCTAAGATTATAGTAAATCTCCTATTGTTAGAAATATTGCTCGATATTTCTTTTATCATGATATCTTTTACATGATTGTAGTAATTTAATATAATGTTCTTTACATCGGTTTCATTTTTTGGCAATGCCAGGTTTTTATTATAAAAACTTTCTCGAATAAACGAAGATCTAGTTATGGTGCGGATTGACATCCCGTCGACTGCGGCGAATTTGGATACCATTTCAGGAAATGTTTGCCCTACCATAAAACGTTCAATGCCTATTCAGCTTACACTTTTTTCTTCGGGTACTTTGCTAATTTTAGCTGGAACGTTATTCTTGTTGTTGTTTTCTTCAAGAGAAGTTGCATGACCATCAACTTTTTTTTTGTAAACCAAATTTAGATGTCGGATAACCAAATTTAGATACCTCAGTTAACCATCAGTCTTTTAGGGCAAATATTGCACTGTGCTGCATTGTCCTTTTTTGTGAAGTATTTCCATACCCCTGACATTTTATTTTTTAATATAAAAGAATATATTAGTTTGAAAGCAGGTGTATTAAAATAAAGTAAACTTACTTGAAAATATCACATTTATTAATGAAAACGTTACTTATAAAATTATTGTCCCTTATTATTAAGGAGTATTTTAAATTTAAAGTCGACTTTATTTTTAATCATACGGTTTTGTTCACTTTTATATTTATATTTTCAAACATTTTGATTGATTGAAAATAAATTAACCAATCAGAATGCTCCAAAAATAAACCAAGTCAAGGTATACTGCCGCCCAATATTTTAACTAACGTCGACTTTAACTAAAATATACATTTGAAAAATTTAGATAGTACGGGCGAGTATTTGTAAGAAACAAAACTTTGTTCATATTTCTTTTAAACATTTTACCAAGTTTTTAGGTTTTACTACTTAAATTTACTACTTTTAAAATTTTTAAATTGATTCCCAAAATGTTGGGTTTTTAATTTTTATTCAAAGAAATAAAAATTGTTTTTTTCGACCTTTTTATTAATTAATTAGAAATTTATTAATTCAGTTCGAGGCCAGTTTCCTTATTATGAATTAACATAATAAGTACTTTTTTCAAAAACTGCTATTTTTCTTCATCAGGATATTCTCCTAACAAATACTTCACATAGTTTTTGCTTTCAAAAACCTCTAACTCTTTCAGGAATGAAAAGACGATCGTTTCGGGGATTTTCCAAGTCCCCTTCTTCAGTTTTCTTTAGAAAGTGGTGGCAATAGTGCAATGCAAATTGAAACATCAAAATTTCATATTAAACGTAGTCTACTACATCAACGAAATGAGAATGGAGTAAACAATAAAATATGTTTTCGAAGTCTCTGCAAAGACATAACCAACAATAGAAATATTATGAAAGTTTTTGTTTTTGTATTTTGTACCATCGGTACAAATAAAATACAAATTTTATTTTTACCACTTCTTTGTCAATTACAAGATTTTAACAATGACATTTTTGTAGTGGCCGACCGAACAGTTCGGCCATAAAATGTACGTTGTCGGTATTTGGTATGTTGAAGCATTATGGACAAATTTCGTTTGTAGAACAATGTTTGTTGGGCCGATTAGAATGCATTTTGAGGTTCAAACTTAAGGGAAAGTCCGAAGTTAGCCAGCAAATTCACTGTTCGGCCGCCGAAAGTTCGGCCAAATCGAAAAAAGTTCGGCGGCCGAACAGTTAACTTTACGGCTAAACTATGGAGTTTTCCTTAAACTTGACACTCAAAATCGAACTAAATTGGCTTAACAAACAATTTAGAAGTATGAAAATTTTTTCACAATGCTTTCAAATAACAGAAAATCGAGCAAATGTCACTTTTTGGCCGAACAGTTCGTTCGGATACTACATTTTTGTTTTGGTGTTTAAAATGTTTTTTATGACTAAAATTCCCGGGAAAAATATATTATGTTCCCGGGAATTCCCGGCAAACTTTTCCCGGGATTTCCTGGGAATTGCCGCCCGGGAATTCCCGAACCCCAAACCCTAGTAACTACACAGAAGAAAAAAATTAAAATCATACAGAAACAACGTTTACTAAGATAGAAAAAGCTTTGAAATCACACAAATCTCAGGTTTTTTTCTTTTTATATAAAAAATTGTCTGCTTATTTTTAAAATCGAAAAACACATTAACTTAAATATGAAAAAGTTTAACTATAATTTACTTTAATAAGGATCAGTATTATAGCCACCAATTAGAAAATTTTGTTTCAAAGTTTCTTACTTAAATAAAATATCCTACCAATCGATGACTATAACACTAGCTGTAATATTCATACTTTATTTACAAAGTGTTCGTAAAAAATCAAATGTTAATTAAAATCTGATATAGTAATTGATTTAACTATAATTTTTTCTCTGTGTAGTTACTTTTCTTATTATTTCTTTCATTAGATTTAAGATTAGATATTATAATTAAAAAGTGCGACATTGGTATGTCTCATTTATCCCAGAAATGAAAAAATTCTGGGTCATTAGTAACCCTAGATGCAACATAACATATAAGCTCAGCTTTTTAATTTTGTATTGAATTATTAAGTATTTAAATCCACATACATTTTGTTCGATTCGAGATAGTAAATAATTTTATCTACAATATTTAGTTTTATAAAGTGTTGTTCGAAGCAATATAAAAATGTATCTTTAACGAGATATAATTTGATCAAGTATATGTATTTGTATATGGCATATAAAATGATATAAGAGATAAGATTTTTTAGGATATAATTATATAAGGCAACGAATAAGAAAATTTTGAAAATCGGAATCGCATATAAATTCATATTTAATTTTATACCTTGTTATTCACTCTTTAATATGAATAGATACAATTGGATCAAACCTAACTTTATCAAATGTAATCGTTTTTTCACGGGTCCCCACATCATCACTCCACCTCCACCATGCTTGACTGTTGGCAGCAAGTTTTCTTTATTAAGAGCGGTTCCAGACTTTGTCCACACAATTTGTCTTCCTTTGATTCCGAATATGCAAAATTTGCTTTCGTCTGAAAAAATTACTTTTTTCCAAAATTCTGGAGGTATATTTTGTTATTTATTTGCGAATTCAATACGTTTTATTCGGTTGACCAACGATATGAAAGGTTTCTTTCGGGCTACCCAACCATGATACCCGGCTTTTCTTAAAATTCTTCTGGCTGTGGATACACTAATTGACTTTTTAAACTTTTGTTTGATATCTGCCGTTATTTGAAGTGCAGAAGTTTTTGAATTTTTCTTTATAAGAGACACTACACTTCGAGATTCTCTATTTGTTAATTTGCATGGACGGCCAGATCTTAGATTGGAAGTTATTATTCCCGTTTTTTCATAGTTTTGAATTACTGTACGCACGGAGGTCCATGCTCTTCCTCCAGTTTTACCTATTTGGCGATAGTTTTGACCATCTTTCCAAAGTTTTACGATTATTTTTCTTTCATCTACACTTATTTCTCTTCTCCTTTTATCCATTCTTTAAAACTTGGGAAAAACAATAAAATAATAACGATGTTAATTTTCACTAAGTTATAAATATGTATCCTACTGAAATGAAGATCGAATGATGACTAAAAAGCTCACAATAATTACATATCGAAAGATTAGAAGTTATGAGCGTACACTTTTGATGCTGCCTAAATACATGTTTCTTGAGAAAAGGTACCGTTATATTTGCTAGAATATGCATGTATATAAAAATGTGCATCTCCGACGTCGGAGGCACTATAAGCAACAGTTATAATCTAACCCAGTCAGAAAAATACAAACTGGAAAGCGGTGGCAAAGCACTTTAACAGCCCAGTCAGAAATCGCCAGTGGTACAAAAAATGAAGCACTGGCATACCACTGGGTAACCATGGTATTAAAAATAAATGCCTGGCAGAACACTCATTTGGGACGCTTTGCCAGCGTTTGCGAAAAGCGTTTTACCAGTATTTTTTTTACAAAAATTTCGGTGGTTTATAAAAAAAAACCACTGGCAAAGAATTGGCTTAGAGCGATATGCCAAGGTTTGCAACCAGTGGTTATCCAGTGCTACCTAGCCAATGCTACCAGGCGTACAAAAATCAATTCACTGGAAAACCAATGATTTTATAAAAATGCTGACGCTTCGTTAAAAAATGTTTGTAGTCGGAAGGTTCCGAGTTCAAATCCGGTTGCAAGCAAAAAAATTTTTTGGGATTTTTTTTAATTTAAAATTTTTTTTGTTTTATAAAATCAATTTTTTTGTTTGTGGGAAAGCTCCTTCAAGACCAACTTTTTTTTTGCCCTCCAAACACTGGCATACTAGTTACTAAAAATTGTTAGCCAGTACTAGCATTTTGGCACAGCCAGTAGTTGTCCAGCTATTATCACTCATTTATGTGTTTAGCCATTAAATATTATATGTCTCGTTAGCTCAGTGGGTAGAGCAATCGTCTGCCAATCTGACGGCCTGGGTTCAAATCACGGCAGGGTCAAAAAAATACATATGAACTTTTTAATTTTATTTTGGAAAATATATTTCCAGACCACCTATTTATTGGTTTTGCCAGCGTTTAAAAATTTTGTTCGTCCAGTGCTTTTCCGGCGCTTTTTGAACAGCCGGTCCTTTTGTCTAATGATGTTATCATTTTGGGAATGGGAAAGCACTTTTTGCCAATACTTGTACCACCTGTTAAAGTGCTTTGCCACCGCTTTCCCGTTTGTATTTTTCTGACTGGGAAGAAGTGCTTTCCCATTCCCAAAATGATAACATCATTAGACAAAAGGACCGGCTGTTCAAAAAGCGCCGGAAAAGCACTGGAGGAACAAAATTTTTAAACGTTGGCAAAACGCTGGCAAAATTAATAAATAGGTGGTCTGGAAATATATTTTCCAAAATAAAATTAAAAAAAGGTTCATATGTATTTTTTTGACCCTGCCGTGATTTGAACCCAGGCCGTCAGATTGGCAGACGATTGCTCTACCCACTGAGCTAACGAGACATATAATATTTAATGGCTAAACACATAAATGAGTGATTATAGCTCGACAACTACTGGCTGTGCCAAAATGCTAGTACTGGCAAACAATTTTTAGTAACTCGTATGCCAGTGTTTGGAGGGCAAAAAAAAAGTTGGTCTTGAAGGAGCTTTCCCACAAACAAAAAAATTGATTTTATAAAACAAAAAAAATTTTAAATTAAAAAAAATCCAAAAAATTGTTTTTGCTTGCAACCGGATTTGAACTCGGAACCTTCCGACTACAAACATTTTTTAACGAAGCGTCAGCATTTTTATAAAATCATTGGTTTTCCAGTGAATTAATTTTTGTACGCCCGGTAGCATTGGCTAGGTAGCACTGGATAACCAACCACTGGTTACAAACCTTGGCATATCACTCTAAGCCAATTCTTTGCCAGTGGTTTTTTTTATAAACCACCGAAATTTTTGTAAAACAAATACTGATAAAACGCTTTTCGCAAACGCTGGCAAAGCGTCCCAAATGAGTGTTCTGCCAGTCATTTATTTTTAATACCGTGGTTACCCAGTGGTATGCCAGTGCTTGATTTTTTGTACCACTGGCGATTTCTGACTGGGAATATTTAGTTTTTTTTTTGTATAAAATTAATGAAATTTTTTGGACTAATAGTTCGTAATGAGCTTGGAGCGTAGACTTATGACACCTAGTGTATGTTTTATTTTGTAAATTTTCCCCAACAAATAATTTTTTAAGCAACTCATATATTTCTACACCACTCCATGACAAAAAGAATGATCTTTTCTTTTCCAAATTTTGTACAGAATACGCCACAAAATGTTGTTCAAGTTGTTCTACATACGGTTCCCATGGTTGAGTCTCCCTGTTAAATGGGTGAAAAGCCGGCACACTGACACTTGTCTCTGTTGGGTTACCAGCTTGAGATAGTCTTAAAATGGACTGCATCCATTCTTTTTGCTCCGTCAGCATCTTAGTTGCCCAAGCCTGCTGTTGGAGAAGCATCTCTTTTAGCACTTCGTATTCATTACCCATTTTCTATGTTATACACACGCGTTTACTCTTAGTTTTTTTTCTTTTTTAATTTTTACCGGTCGTCGCCAATATGTTGTATCTTTGATATATAAAAGGAGACTGACTTTATTAGAAGAATATTAAAGTGACAATTCAAAAATGTAATACATAGTAATAGATTGCAAATGACAATACATGGTATGACATTTCATAGTAACTAACAGAAATTAAAATTCAAATAATACAGTAATGTTCAAATATACATCACTTGGGCTGATATAGGTCGGTGTACCAAATTTCATAAAAATATCTTAATATTTGCGACCTGCAGCGTATAAACAAAATAATTTTGGGGGGACCCTTATATGGGCACTAGGTCTAAACATGGACCTGTGTTAACCAAAATCAATAGGCTTCGGGCTGACATAGGTCAGTGTACCAAATTTCATCAAAATATCTTAATATTTGCGACCTGCAGCGTATAAACAATATAATTTTGGGGGGACCCTTATATGGGCACTAGGTCTAAACATGGACCGATTTTAATCATCCTTGGGTCGAGGTTAGTCGGTGTACCAAGTTTCATCAAAATATCTTAATATTTGCGACCTGTAGAGTGCGGACAAGAATGCATGGACAGACATGCATACTTGTCGAAATAAAATCGAAATAAAAAAAATTCGGAGCCGATGGGTATACTATAAGGTGGGTCTAGGACCAATATTTTTTGGTGTTACAAACATCAGCACAAACTTATAATACCCTCTCCACGTAGTGGTGTAGGGTATAATGATAATTATTTTAACACTATAATAGCGTTTGCAAAACTTTTAAAATATTAATAATTTTGCAGAAAACTTCATTAAAATAAAAAAAATTTAAGTTGTGAATGCAAAACTTTTACACCAAACAAATAATAAATAAAAGAAAAATAAATTTCTTTGCGTTTTTATACCCTACACCACTACGTGGTCAGGGTATAATAAGTTTGTGCTGATGTTTGTAACACCAAAAAATATTGGACCTAGACCCACCTTATAGTATACCGATCGACTCAGAAACACGTTTTATTTCGATTTAACGATGCCCCTCTGTCCGTCCGTTCGTCTGTCTGTCTGTCTGTCCATTAGAGCGTACCACCTTACAGGCAAAAAAAAAAAAAAGTTCGCCGTACACCCTCCAATATGAAGTATTTTTGCAAGGTTTCAAAAAAAATTTTTTTTATTTTTTTTGCCGAATGTAGGGGTCGCCATTTTACATTTTTCGTTATATCTTTGGCATTTACAGTCGGATCTTAAAGTATGATACATCGATGTTTTTCTCTCGAGGAGACCAGTGTTTTTGCTTTAAGGGTCATTGACATCAAGTATCCCGTTCTAGTAGTTACCTACCAGAACTCAGTTGCTACAACCCTAATCTACCACCCTAATGTCAGAAAATTAAAGCTTGCAAAAAATTATTAAACTTTTGCTAAGGAAGTTTTTCGATAAACTCAGTAGAAATTTTTTTTTATATATTGGTTGCCGAACGTAGGGGTCGCCTTTTAAATTTTTTTTTAATTGGATTTTTCCTTTATAGCAAAACACTGGTCTCCTCGAGGCAAAAAAATCGATATATCATACTTTAAAAAGGCGACCCCTACGTTCGGCAAAAAAAAAAAATTTTTTTTTTGAAATTGCCTTGCAAAAATACTTCATATTGGAGGGTGTACGGCATTCTTGTGCGCACTCTACAGGTTTGATGAAATTTGGTACACCGACGTATGTCGACCCAAGGACGAAGCCTATTGATTTTGGTTAAAATCGGTCCATGTTTCGACCTAGTGCCCACACCCCCAAAATTGGCTTGGTTGCACGCTGCTATTCGCAAATAATAGATAGAATCGGTCCATATCACTATGCGACAGTCAAAATCGGGATGGGATGAAACCAACGGGAAATGTTATATCGGTCAAAAACAAGTTATACGGGTCCCGGCGTTTCGCTGGGTCACCCCTAGGAAGCGAGATATATCTTTTTTTTGACATAACTCGAGAACCACTAGTCTGATTTTCCTCAAACAATTTTAAAAAAATTAAAAATTACAATTCCTTTAATCTGTTCATATAACGTTTTTCTATATACTCAACAGTTTTGCCGGTAAAAATAAATGTTTGTTACCGCTACCATAAAAATCAATAACCTTTTGTTTATTACTTTTTTTTTAATATTTTAGGCAAAAAATATTTTTTTCTTCATACATTTATTTTTACCGGCAAAACTGTTGAGTATATAGAAAAACGTTATATGAACAGATTAAAGGAATTGTAATTTTTAATTTTTTTAAAATTGTTTGAGCAAAATCGGACTAGTGGTTCTCGAGTTATGTCAAAAAAAAGACCACCAAAGGTCAAATCGATGTATCTCGATTCCTAGGGGTGACCCAGCGAAACGCCGGGACACGTATAACTTCTTTTTTACCGATATAACTTTCCCCGGTAGTTTGAACCCCTCCCGATCACTGACCCCTACCATTTGTCTCACAGTGTATTTGGACCTATCGCCCATATAGGCTATATTTACGGTTTTCTCTTCTTTTATCATTTTATAGAAAATTTTGACACAAGTCCCATTTTAAGCCATTCGAATTTTGGATCCAAACATTAGTTGGTTTTTAATCAGACTGGCATTGTATAGTCGGCATGCCCGACTTTAACTTTTTTACTCGTTTTGTAATATGATATTTTGCGATGTCAACAATTTTATTTGTTTTTATAAATTGCTATAATTTAATGTAATAACGACCTTAAAAATTATTTTTTGCAATGAAACAAATTGTCATGTGTTTTGTGGAATATAATAAATATTATTATAAAAATAAAAAAATTTAAATTGTCATAGTCTGTAAAGAAACAAAATTTTTGTACACAACAGCCCTACCTGTTGAGCCACTGAGGCATTAACAATTTCTAAGGCCTGACCAAACAATTCACAGTGGGGTGTTTTCGAAATATTTTGGAAATAATTCAGCCATTTTTTTATCGGCTGGGCGGATTTAGATGAAATTTCACATGCCCATAAGTAACTCTGAGCTAAAGTTTTGACGGCTGATCCCCCACATCCACCAGGAGCTACGCTACTGGACTACAAAGTAGTGCATAATTTCTCATAGTTTACCTATATGACATTTGTAGGTAAACTATGTCTAAATATTAACCGATTTCCTCCAAATTTTGAACATTTCAATGAAATTACCTTCATATACTATATGCCCAGTTTCATCCGATTCGGATAAAATTTTCGGATATGCTAAGAATTTATTTTGTAATAGAATATTTGATAATGATCGTATTGTAATGAAATTTTACACTTAGAATGGGCCTTGCTAGACATTATATTAAAATGAAATTTTGAGACAATATGAAACAAATCCCACTATTCCCAAAAACTCCAAAAAATTCCTAAAAATGGGATTTTTACTTTTCTTGCTGTCTTGTCCACATTTAAAGCGATGTTAAAAATTCACGAACACTGTCATATTACGACCATATGGGACATCGTTGTCCGCTTTTACTTTTGAAATTCCGGTGGTGCACTTAGAGAAAAAAGTGGTAAAATTTAAAATTGAATAAAAAACTGCCTGAATTCGGAATGTTCTGGCGGAAGAAAAATTGACAAGTCGAGAATATTTTTTTAAATTAGGCACATCTAAAAGATATACGCTTTGATAAAAATATAAATACTATATATGTTCTTAAACAAACTTTTAATCTGGAGGCATATGAGTCTTGGTGTCTTTTTGACCAAAAAAATACTTAATTTACTCTTTTTTTAATTTTCAAGTTTAAAGACGTGCCATTTTAAGCGGGAAAAAAATATTGCATTGAAATTTTCTATGTGAGATAAAAAAGTTGCAAATATAACTGAAAACTTTTAAAGACTAAAGCGTTAGAAATTTTCACATCCTACTTTGTAGTCCAGTAGCGTAGTTCCTGGTGGGTGTAGGGATCGGCCGTCAAAAATTGATCTCAAATTTTTTTTTTAGCTGAATTCAACAGAAACATTAACTAATTAAACAGGAAATTTCTGAGACAGGCCAAATATTTATTTTTGGGAGTATAGGTGCCTTATAAAGATTGATAAGTTTATATTATCGAATTTTTGTCCATTTTGCTCTATCTCGCTAAGTTTCCGAGATATAAGCCGTTTTGTGATTTCAATAAAAAATTATGAAAATATAGCGCCATCTCTATGCGATATAGACAGCAGAGACACAAAAATATAAACATTGTGAAATAATTGTGATTTAAATTAACCGAAAAATTTGTAAAATTAAGAAACATACATTACTAAAAATTAGGATGCAAAGTTAGTTCAAATACGGATGAAAGTAATTGTTATGCTAAACGGGATTTACAAAAATATTAGTTCAATCTTAAATTTTAAGACAAAATAACAAAAAAAAAAAAAAAAAAAAAAAAATCAGAACGCGTTTAACAGACTTTTGGTTGTAAGTGACTGTAATGTCAAAATTCGTCTATAAAATGACAAGAAATTACGAAAACGGCAAGAAATTTTGCTTTTACTACCTAATGTTAGATGTATTTAAGAGAAAATCGGAAATTTAGTCCATATGGGTGATAGGTTCTAATATGGACCGATTTTAACCCTCAAGCTCTTCAACTTACGGGTCTTTTTTGTCACTTTTTAAAAAGGGTCTAAAAAAGTCCCTTTAATTGAAGAGCTAGATGGTTAAAATCTCCCACAAAAATGTTTCTCGTAGTGTTTTACATAAGTTCGCTGAACACATCCTATACCTAAAATGGACAATTCACATAGTTTTTTATGCCCAAAAATTTAACACCCATAAAAAAACATAGGGTCAGACTTAAACTTTTAAAACGCCGATACACGTTTGGTACCCTCTGCCAGAATCAGTTGTCAGAATCTTGTTATCTTGGGAAAAATTGTATATTGTTTTACAGTATTTTATGCATTTTTTCTGATTTTTGTTATGTCATATGGTTAGCAGTTTAGTCAAAAATAAAAAAAACGAGTAAAAAGGTTAAAGTCGGGCATGCCGACTATACAATACCCTACACCAGTCTGGTTTAAAGCCAACTAATGTTTGGATCCGAAATTCGAATGGGTTAAAGTGGGGCTTGTGTCAAAATTTTCTATAATGTGAGTCAGCGCACCAAATTTCATTAAAATATCTTAATATTTGCGACCTGCAGTTTGTAAGCAAGCCAATTTTGGAGGACCCTTATATGGGCACTAGGTCTAAACATGGACCGATGTTCACCAAAATCAATAGGCTTCGTCCTTGGGCCAACATAGGTCTGTGTACCAAATTTCATCAAAATATCTTAATATTTGCGACCTGCAGCGTATAAACAATATAATTTTGGGGGGACCCTTATATGGGCACTAGGTCTAAACATGGACCGGTGTTAACCAAAATCACTAGGCTTCATCCTTGGGCTGACATAGGTCGGTGTACCAAATTTCATCAAAATATCTTAATATTTGCGACCTGCAGCGTATAAACAGTATAATTTTGGTAGGACCCTTATATGGGCACTAGGTCTAAACATGGACCGATGTTCACCAAAATCAATAGGCTGCGTTATAGGTCTAAACATGGACCGATGTTCACCATCCTTGGGCCGACATAAGTCGGTGTACCAAGTTTCATCAAAATATCTTAATATTTGCGACCTGTAGAGTGCGCACAAGAATGCATGGACAGACGGACGGACAGACGGACGGACGGACGGACAGACGGACGGACAGACAGACAGACGGACGGACGGACAGAGAGACAGACAGATGGACATCGTTAAATCGAAATAAAAAAAAATTCTGAGCCGATCGGTATACTATAAGGTGGGTCTAGGACCAATATTTTTTGGTGTTACAAACATCAGCACATACTTATAATACCCTGACCACATAGTGGTGTAGGGTATAAAAATTTCGTTTAATAGGGAAAGCCGTAAAGACTTATCTAAAAAGTCCAGCATTTTTATCTTGGTTCATAATATTGTACTTACCTATTAACGCAAATTGTACACACACATTGTAGTGAAGCAATACTAATAACATATTTTAGAATTTCCTCAAGCTCGAAATCCATTTTAGACCTATGGATTCTAGGGCAAAGGTGCTTAGTATTCTTCGTAACATCAATACAAGAATTGGGGTTGATTTTAAATTAAATTATTTCTTAACATATACGCTATAACTTAACAATTTTTTTTTTATCTAGTAATACCCTACACGAATACGTGGTCAGGGTATAATAAGTTTGTGCTGATATTTGCAACACCAAAAAATATTGGTCCTAGATCCACCTTATATTATACCGATCGACTCAGAATCACGTTTTATTTCGATTTAACGATGTCCGTCTGTCTGTCCATGCATTCTTGTGCGCACTCTACAGGTAGGAAATATTAAGAAATTTTGATGAAATTTGGTACACCGACCTATGTCGGCCCAAGGACAAAGCCTATATTGGTCCATGTTTAGGCCTAGATCCCATATAACGGTCCCCCCAAAATTGGCTTTATACGCTGCAAGGACGAAACCTATTGATTATGGTTATAATCGGTCCATGTTTAGAACTAGTGCCCATATAAGGGTCCCCCTCAAAATTGGCTTTGTTAGAGGTCGCAAATATTAAGATATTTCCATGTAAGTTGGTATACCGACCTACGTCGGCCCAAGGACAAAGCTTATTGATTTTGGTTAAAATCGGTTCATGTTTAGACGTAGTACCCATATAAGAAAAAAATAGCACCAATTAAAGTTTTTTCTAATTTTATCTCCGTTGCTTTCATTTTTAAAGATGAAAATAATAAAGTTTTTCACAAGGGGTGTGCTATTTGTTGTATCGTTGTATCGTCCTAACAAAAAACAGAGTTGTTAAAATTTAAATTTAAAAAATACAACTTTTGAGAATAGAACGATACAACATTTTTACGTATGTTTATTGTCCTATGTTTGAGTGTGCTAACAAAAATAAAATCCAATAGAAAATCGTTGTTAAAGTGAAATAAAAATTTTATCAACTCTGTTTTTTGTTAGGACGATACAACGATAGCACACACTTGTGAATAACCTAAATGATTAAATTATCCCCGAAGTACTGGAAGATGGTCCAGAAAATTGTAAAAAATTTTGGTGTAGCGTTTGTTTTTTTAACTTTGCTACCCGTTCTAAGTAGGCGTGGCTTTTAATGAAAAATCATCGATATCGACCTTTCATCAAATTATATAGTAAAATTTAGCGAGTACTGATCGGATTTGCATAAACTGAATATTGTTGAAAATTCTATAAAATTTTCTTTAAATCTTGCATTATTTTTATTCACAAATGGCGGCCAGATTTAAAATGACACCGGTTTAAATATCAGCAAATTTTTCTTTGTTTTTAGCGATTTTAAAATAAAGTTAACAACACTAAAATCTTATAGCGAATGGTATTATGTTATACTTACCACTATATAACAGATCAGTCAGGCTTTTTTTTACATTATAGTATAAAGCATTTTATATTAAAATTTCAGTGTTGTTAACTTTATTTAAAAATCGCTAAAAACATAGAAAAATTTACTCATATTTAAACCGCTGTCATTTTAAATCTGGCCACTATTTGTGAATAAAAATAATGCAAGTTTTAAGGAAATTTTATAGAATTTTCAACAATATTCAGTTTGTGCAGATCCGATCAGTACTCGCTAAATTTTACTATATAATTTGATGAAAGGTCGAAATCGATGATTTTTCATTAAAAGCCACACCTACTTAGAACGGGTAGCAAAGTTAAAAAACAAACGCTACACCAAAATTTTCTACAATTTTCTGGACCATCTTCCAGTACTTCGGGGACAATTTAATCATTATTTTGATCTTTAAAAATAAAAGCAACGGGGATAAAATTAGAAAAAAACTTTAATTGGTGCTATTTTTTCGGCGCTGTACTTGATTTGCAGCATTTTGACATTTAATAGAGTAACAAACTGAATGATTATATTGATATGCCTCCATTCTATTAATTTTGACATAAAAACTAAATTAGAATATATATATTTTAATTCTAGAATAACTCTTCTACTGCTGGTCCTGTAGCTGCATCTACAACGTCGGTCGTAGAGTCTTTAGATTATCAAGAGCCAATATCTTCATCGTCAACTCAATCTATTTTATATCAGTCAGATGCTTCCATTACAATGGAAACATCTCAACAAATAGATAACGCGGCGCCTCTTAATATATGTGGCAGTTCCACAAATGTATTACCTGAATCACGATCTTATAATATGGGTAAGTAGTACGCTGTAACAAGTGTTTTGTAAAATGTATTAATAATTGTAATTAATTTTTAACCTTTTTCTTTAGATGTACCTCTGCAACCACAGCAAACTCCTGTCGTATCCGCCATGTCTGATGCCCCATCGGTTGAAATACTACCAACTCAACCCCAAAAACAAAGAAGTAAAAAGTAAGTTATTAAAAAATGTTGCCAATAATGATCGAAATACACGACCATTTAAAATGGTAAAATTAGCTCTGTTCAAGTTTATTTTTTGTATAAACTAGACCAGTCGAGTACTTATATAAAAATAACCTGGGGTGAATTACGTAAGCTGATTCGAAATGTAATGTCCGAAGTAGGATATTTTAAAACTGATGTAAAAAGATGTCCGTTATAAAATTTTTTTTACGCTACAATTAATAGACTATTTATTGGTTACACGTTTTCAACATTTTTACATTAAAATTTCTTGTAACTTAATTTGAAAATTTTGTTTGAAAGCAACTATCTTACCCAACAAACAATTCGTTCCGTTTACGCACCGTTTTCGGCCCGTCATAAACGGAATCCAACTCCGATTACGTACCATTTTCTGGATCCGTATACGGACCAGAAAACGGAACTTAAGGAACATCGAAACTGATTCGAATCCGTTGAAAGTCCTTAAATGACGGATCGTTTACGGACCGTTATGTCGTGGTAAAAACGGACAAGTCCGTTTGAAATCCGTCAGTAACGGACCGTTATGTCATCTAAAAAACGGACAAGTCCGTTGAAAGTCCGTCAATGGCGGACCGTTATGTCGTGTAAATAACGGATTGCTTCCGTTTTTAGAATTTACCCTTTTTTATTATGAGCAGTATTTTTTTGTTTATGGATTTATTAATAATGACGTTGATTATATAAATTTGCATTATATTTACGTCTGGTACAGTTTACTCTCCATCCAGTTCATCAAATCACAACAGTGGCCTATAACAAAATGCAATATCTACATTAAAAGAAACAATAAAGTAGTTAAGGTTGAAGCGATTGTTTGCACGATGGTGTTTTGCACACAATGCAAGTTCGCACACTTTGCTGCCAACAATTAAATGTGTCACTATTTATTTTTTTCTTTACTGCATTTACTTACAAAAACCACATATGAAATTTCATTTAACTTACCGTCTAATGTATGTATCTGATTTGAAGTTCTTTGTTTCTTTGTGGTAGATCGGATTCATGCTTTTCCGACTAATTTTACGTCTCAGTAATATTTTTTTTACCAACTGAATCACTTTTATTTTAAAAACAAGGTAACACCAGTCAAGTACGTATTTACCGGTACGGAAACGGATACACGAAAAC
Organism: Leucophora obtusa; assembly: GCA_949987735.1. NCBI lineage: Eukaryota > Metazoa > Arthropoda > Insecta > Diptera > Anthomyiidae > Leucophora > Leucophora obtusa. The sequence goes on from OX465300.1 coordinate 17,707,742, forward strand.
GGAGCTAAAACGGATTTATGTTAGAAAATCCGTTTATACGGTCTGTTAATGTTCCGTATACGTACTTTGACGTATACTTACATTACGGACCGTTAATGTGCCGTAAAAGCAGGATTCATGATTCCGTATGTGCCGGAGAGTCCGTAAAAATGTTTCTTGGTTACTTATCCTAAAATAAACTGAGTTTAGTGCTTAACCAAAGTTATGAATGTCAAATTTATATAGAAATATCTGTGGTTAATATTTAACCTTGGTTATGTTGGCAATAAGTTACTCGCCCTTAATCAGATGCAATGAAGTGCTAAACAACGTTACTACCCCGATAGAAATTATGGGTGCTAAAAAAAAAAGACTGGCAAAGCACAAGTAGACCGTGAGCATACAAAAAGAAGAACTAGCAAATCCCTATATACAAATGCTTTACCAACATTGTTTTGCAAAATATTCTAAAATTTTTGGAAAAAAAACACGGACGAACTACTAAGTTTGATCGCATTACCAATGCTAGAAAAAAAAAACAGAGACTTCCCTTTGCACGTTTAACTAAACATGATTTTGTTTAAAAAACAAAGAGGTTCAAAAAGTAGGCTTTCCGGCAAATACTTTTTAATCATAAAAAAAGTTTAATTTTCAAACAATTTTTGACTCAATACAATAGCTTCAAATATAATCTATCGCCATTATGAGGGCCCATAATTTTTGTCATGGCGTTGGGAAAGCACTGTTGAAAGTACTTATATTATCCATTTCGCTGCTTTGTCAGTGCTGGTCCCCTCCTAATTTTCTACCTGGTTACGATTTAGTATTTCTCGGTTTTTTTTTATTATTTCCCGAGAAAAGGGGATGAATAAATTAATCCTGGGATTTCCAGAAATTTATCATGCAATCCAAATCGGGGAATTTCAACCAATTTTACAATATTTTCCTAAAAGATGGCTTATTTGGATGGGATTTTAAATTACATAGAACGAGTTATGCTTGTGTTTTATAAGAAATATTTTTTGATAAACAATTTAATAGTTAAAAAGTTGAAACTTCGGGTTTTGATATAATCTCTTGCTGGATCCAAATTCGTGAAAAAAAATTCGTAGCAGAAAATAATAAATTTACTTTATTTTTGTACATACACAGAGATTGATTGCTTTTTGTTAACATAAGCAACACCAAAATTATATAATATTTTGCTATTCCAACATTTTATTATATGTCCGAGAAAGACAAAATTATCATTTTGGGTACTTTTAAAGTATTAGTGGTGAAACAAGTATGACTTAGTGATGTTAAAAATCAAACTATACACATACACATTATATTCACTCCAAGCGCAAATTCAATAATTACAAGTGTTGGCAGTTGATGGGTACCCAGGGGTAGAAAAATACAAGCGGCACAATGTCGGCCCTTTATTGGAGACGGTAGTACATGTACTGGCAATGTGTTGGATTTTCAGCATTTACTTTACTGGCATGTTGTCGGAATGATAACACCAATAAACGCTTATCCGTAATTATTTGCCAACGTTGGCACAGCCCTGGGATTTTATATTACATTCAATACAATACCCAGCCAGAAAAATACAAACAGGAAAGCGATGGCAAAGTACTTTAACAGGTTGTACAATTACTGACAAAATGATAACATCATTAGACAAAAGGACCGGCTGTTCAAAAAGCGCCGAAAAACCACTAGAGCAACAAAATTTTCGATAGTTGGCAAAACGCTGGCAAACCCAATAAATAGGTGGTCTGGAAATACATTTTCCAAAACAAAATTTAAAAAAGTTCATATGTATTTTTTTGGTCCTGCTGTGATTTGGACCCAGGCCATCAGATTGGCAGACGATTGCTCTGCCCACTGAGCTAACGAGAAATAATACTTGGTGGCTAAACACATAAATGAGTGATAACAGCTGGAGAACTACTGGCTGTGCTAAAATGCTGGCACTGGCAAACAGTTTTTTGGAACTAATATGCCAGCTTTGGGAGCAAAAAAAAAGTTGGTCTTAAAGGAGCTTTTATACAAACAAAAAAAAAACGTTGGCAAAACGCTGGCAAAACCAATAAATAGGTGGTCTGGAAATATATTTTCCAAAATAAAATTTAAAAAAAGTTCATATGTATTTTTTTGGTCCCGCCGTGATTTGAACCCAGGCCGTCAGATTGGCAGACGATTGCTCTACCAACTGAGCTAACGAGACATATAATATTTGATAGCTAAACACATAAATGAGTGATAATCGCTGGACAACTACCGGGTGTGCGAAAAACCTATCACTGGCAAACAGTTTTTTGGAACTAATATGCCAGCGTTTGCTATTCCAGGTGGCCCTATGTTCCGTATAGGAACTACGGGAACTTATATATATATATAATATGCCAGCGTTGGGAGAGCAAAAAATAAGTTGGTCTTAAAGGAGCTTTTCCACAAACAAAAAAATTGATTTTATAGAACAAAAATATTTTAATTTAAAAAAAATCAAAAAAAATTTTTGCTTGCAACCGAATTTGAACTCGGAACCTCCTGACTACAAACCTTTTTTAACGAAGCATCAGCATTTTTATCAAATCATTGCTCTACCAGTGAATTGGTTTTTGTACCACTGGTAGCATTGGCTAGGTAGCACTGGATAACCACTGGTTGCAAACCTTGGCATGTCACTCTTAGACCTTTCTTTGCCAGTGGTTTTTTTTTTATAAATCACCGAAATTTTTGTAAAACAAATGCTGGAAAAACGCTTTTTGCAAGCCCTGACAAACCGTCCCAAATGAGTGCTCTCCCCGTCATTTATTTTCAACACCATGGTTACCCAGTGGTATGCCAGTGCTTGATTTTTTGTACCACTGGCGATTTCTGATTGGGTCGTGTTAAAACTAATTATTATCAATGATTAACATTATAATTATTGAGTTTAAATATCATTTTAAAATTTTAGAAATTTCTAGCTATTTTTGCTTTGTATGTTGATTTTTTCATTTCAAGAGTTGGCAACTTTGGATTTCACATGCACCCTTACGACTAGTGTAATTGAAAAACTACTTAAAAACCCTATAATTAATACTATTTGATTTTTTTTTTTTTTTAGATCCCAGAATTTATCGAGCTCTAAAGTAGAACAGAATACAATCCAAGGTAAGTGTAAAAAAAAAATATTTATATTACTCTTAGGCCCAATAACGCAATGTCCCGTTGAAATTTAAACTAAAGTTAAATTAAAATTTTAAATGGTAAAGAACAACAAATACGTCAGTTAAAGTCCCAAATAGTAGCGAACAGGATATTTGCACAATGGGGCGTTTTCGAAATATTTTGGAAATAATTCAGTTGTTTTTTATCGGCTGGGCGGATTTAGATGAAATTTCACATGCCCATAAAAAACGTAATTCTGAGCTCAAATTTAGACGGCCGATCCCCCATACCCAGCAAGAGCTACGCTACTGGACTCCAAAGTAGGGCACCTCGAGAATGTGAAAATTTTTAACGCTTGGCAGTTTTTTATTTATGAACCAATTTTAAAAATGGTTTTACTTTTGTAATCTGCTTTTTTTAATTTTCAAGTTTAGAGACTTGCCATTTTGAGCGTCAAAAATATATTGCATTGAAATTTGAGATATGCCACATATGTGAGCATGTTTATTGTAGGCCTTTACTAGCAGATTACAAAAGTAAAACCCTTTTTAAAATTGGTTCATAAATAAAAAATTGCAAGCGTTAAAAATTTTCACATTCTCGAGATGCCCTACTGCGTAGCTCCTGATGGGTGTGGGGGATACATCCTAGAGATGAAGTATGCCAATTTTGAGGTAAATCCCTTCATGGACCTGTCGGTGAAAAGTTCTTATTTTTTGTGGATTTCGAGAAAAGTGTGATTTTTATAAAAAATTAAGTAAATTTACTCTTTTTAAGTACTTTGTATCAAAAATTAATCAGTTTTGTACTTTTAAATGTTATATTTCATCCTTATAGCTTAGTCGTTTGGAAAAAAATAATATGACCTCATTAACCCTTTTGGACATATGAACCCAAGCTAATAAAGGACAATTTATTAAAAAAACGCAAATATTTTGTAACTACTGTTGAAGTTTTAGAAGTGATGCTTAAAATATAATAGACAAATGTGCAGAGCTTCCATGCTAGAAAATTGGAATAAATCGAACAACGTTAACCCATTCCTTGCCAGTGCCAAGCTTTGAATTTACAAATTAATTTAATATTATTATCACACATGTATTTTTCAAAAGATCGGTTGGTGAATTTGATCCAAAGATGTTGGTTCTGGAAGAATTCTAATCGGTGCACTCATTTAGAATGTGGGAAACCGTTAGCTGCGTGATGCAAGTAGAACATCGTGGTGCTGCACTTTTCTCCAATAGAAGTTTGTGAGAGAATTTGCAGTGTCCAATTCTTAGGCGAACTGCTGCATGATAAGGTCCTTGAATTAATTTTATATGAGTGGGCGCACACCAACCATATATTGGAAGAGCGTAATCGATTTTCGCAAGTAAAACTGAACGGGTTATATTTATCATTGTCGAGATATGAATCATAAAGTTTTTTGATGTTAAATATTTTACTATATTTAATCTTGAAATTAAGTTTTTTCTCAGGTGTTGCAATGATATTTAAAAATAAAGCTTTTGTCAAAAATAACTCCTAAAATGCGTAGGTTATCTACACGTTTGATTTTGGTATTATTGTATTCCACATTATGTTTTTTGCAGATGTGTATGTTGAACACCATTCATCAATTTTTCTTAAAGTGTACGAAATTATTTCTTTTACTTTGTTGTTTTCGTTCAGTTTAGTAAACATTTTTGCATCATCAGCGTAAATTCCATGTTCAATGTGTTTTTGCGTGGACAGAATTTTGCTTAATTGATTAAAAGCAATAACAAATAGCACAACTGATAGTGGCGACCCTTGCGGTATACCGTTTATATAAGGGGAGAGTGTTAGATAATTCGCCGTTTATTATAACTTTCAGTTTTCGATTGATAAGAAAACTTTTGACAATAGAATACATATTTTTGCCGATTTTCCATTTAGTTAGTTGTTTTAGAACTACGTGAATACCGATCCGATCAAAAGCACGTTCAAGGACGGTAGATAGTATGCTGACATGATTTCGACTAGATAAATCCTTTGAAATATAATGTTGAAGATAGAGGAGAACGTCATCGGTCCCTTGTTTTTTCATAAAGGCTACTTGATTAGGAGTGATACAGTTATTGGTTTTTAGGAACCACATTAGACATCTGGCAATAATTTTCTCCAGAGTTTTATTAATGCATGATAAAAGTGATATTGGCCTGTATCTAGAAATAGTAAGAGGGTCTTTATTTGGCTTTGGGATTGAACCGACAAATTTGTTGGATGACATTGGATGTGAAAATATTATTAAAAAGTGCAAGGACATGCTTTTTTGTTGAAGAAGGGAGATTTTTTAACATTGGATAGGAGATGCGGTCATTGCCTGGTGTTTTACCTTTAGCTGAATTCAACGCGTCTTCTAATTCTGTGATGTTGAATGGGCTTTCAATTGTTTTTGCATATTTATTGCATGTTTGTGGGTTATAGATTTGTGCAACTGACGTCAATTTGTTTTGTTGAAAAATTGGAGTGAAATGTTTGTCCTCTGATTGTTCTGACCAGTATTTTGCAAAGTAGTTTGCAATATCAAACGGAGACGAAAGCGTCGCTGATCCCGATTGTAGGTTGTTAATTGTATTTGAGCTTTTAACACCTGTTATAAGTTTTATATCATTCCAAATGCGCTTAGGAGAGCTATTTGGGTTGATATTGGATGTGAAGTTTTTTAGACAAACAGCTTTACTTTCCTTAATAGCTCTTCTAAACACAGCATTATGTTTTTTATAAAGAACCATGTTTTCATCGGTTCTTACACGCTTGAAATTGTGCCAAAGTTTTTATTTTTGATTTCGCAAATAATCTAAGTTTGAGTTCCACCAAATTACATGAGGTCTGTAACGCTTACTTTTGGTTTCGGGTATACTGACGTTTGCTGCTGATCTTATACATTTGACTAAGGACGCTGCTTGCTGGTTAATATTCAAGGTAGTTTTAGATTTAGAAATGTTCTCGATGTATTTATTTTGATACAAAGCCCAATCTGCTGATTCGGTTTTATATTTAGGTTTAAATTTAGTTTTTGTATGGGAGACGTTTCTTTCAATTTTTACCAAAATTGGATAATGGTCACTGCCACATAGATCGTAAAGGGTTTCCCACACACATATCATTATATACAACTACATCTGATATTTTTTCAACGATTTTTTTGTATGGTAAATGATGTTATTACATATCCCCAAATCTGACTTCATATATAACTACACTCACAGAAATAAATCTGTAAAAATAGCAGAAAAAGTTACTAAAAATTAGTTAAAAATGATGCTGCAGAAAAAACTGCTAAAATTAGCAGATTTTTTTTACTAAATACTAGTAAAATGAGAACAGCAAAATTAAAACTGTTAAATTTACAGAATTTTATAACTTTATTTAGGCTAACTTTTAGTTAATTAAAAATAGCAAATTGTACTGTAAAATCTGCAGAAAATTTTGCTAAATATTTGTAGAATAAAAATAGCAAAAATAAACTGTTAAATCTACAAATTTTTTGCTATTTTTAAGCTAAATTTAGTTAAATGCAAATAGCAGTCTATTCTGCTAAAATTAGCAGAAATATTTGCTTATAAATTGTAAACTGCTGTTTTCAAAAGGCTCGATTTTTATTTGAATTAAAAAAAAAAACGAAAAAAAACTTCGAAAATTTAAAATGTTTTGGTGATAGTTACTAATTTTTAACAGAAGATTTGCTAATTTTACAATTTTTTTGTAAACTAAACCACCAATTTTGGAGCGCTTATAAACAGAAGGTTAAATGACTTAAAAATTACAGCATATTTTTAACTCGCCAAAAATAATGCAAAAAGTTTTTAAATAAAGCTAAATTGAAATGGTTGAAAATTTGTTAGTAAAAGTTGTCAAAAAATAAGTTAGTAGAAAAATTAGTAAAACATCTTGTATATCAAGTGTACTAGTTTTCAGTAATTTTTTTGCTGAAGTTCCGTTTTCAGCAAAAGTTTTAGTTATATTTTTTTAGCAATAAACTAATTTTGAACTAATGTTTTACTAATGTTTTGTTACAAAAATTGTGCTGATAACCGCATTTATAGCATGTACGGCAACATACAAGATGTAGATGTCGCAGCTTGTCTGGATGTAGTACAGACAACGTAAATGATAATTTAAAAAAAAAACAACTACACAATTTCTATATTTAAATTTTTAGCAAATAAATTAACTAAAGTAAAATTTATCTACAAATTTTTTGAGTGTTTTTCAATCTACTAATATTCAGCAAAAAGTTTAGTGATTTTAGCAAGAATTTTTTTTTATTTCCAATCGACTAAGTGTTAGCAACACTTGCTGAGATTACTATTTTTTTTTTGGTAAAAATCAGCTCGCTGATTTTCTGCAAACACTTTTGCTGAAATTACCAACTTTTTTGCAAGCACGCTCCTGACTAAAAATTTGCTGACATAGCAACATTTTTTGCTGACTTTACTGACTTTTTTTTGAGTGTACTCATAAAATATCTAAATTATTAAAATTATGAGAAAAGTTTCTATTTATCGTAATACATTAATTTTCAAAGATCAAGGTTTATTTTGGACGAACCATTTTAATATGAAACTTATGATTAAAAGTATCTCTGGGGAGCAAGTGGAGTTTACGGGGATGACCCTAATTCCCCCCCCCCAATATTGTACTTTTTAAGCTTATAAATTCGGAAGTACATATCCGATCAGCAAACAATGAAAATCAAAAGAAGGGTCTCTAAAATACATTTTGTTATGGTTAACATATTATTGTCTATAAATATTACCACTTTTACAAAAAATCATTCTTGGGAAATTTTCATTGGCATTGAAATATAATTGGCATTACTTTATCTCAATGTCAATGCCAACAAATTTCATCACCATTCAATGCCAATGAATTTTTTTTTAATTTGCATTAATGAAAACTATGGTAATGAAAAAAAAATATAAGAAATACGCGAATTTTTAATTTTTTTTTTCTTAATTTATTCTTTTATTAAAACATGAAAACAAATACTTCTTTCATCAATTATAAATGGGCATTTAGACATTGAACAATGCTAATTGAAAAAATTTCAATTAATTGACACATTCAATAAACTGCTCCCAAGTATGTTTTTAAATACACATTTATTTTTTATTTATTAATTTTCATTTCATTTGCTCCTTTTTTACCTTTTGCAGTCCACTAGTAATCTGCAAGTTTTTTTGATTTCAGAAAATTTTAGCAAAAATTTTGTAGATTTAACAGTTTTTTTTTGCTATTCTCATTTTACTATTATTTAGCAATTTTTTTTTTGCTGATTTCAGCAAGTTAAATTGTTATTTGCAATTAACAAAAATTTAGCTCAAATATTACTGAAATCCTGTATATTTAACAGTTTTTTTTTGCTATTTTTATTATACTACTATTCAACAATTTTTTTTGCTAATTTTAGCAGGTTATTATTTGCAATTAACAACAATTTAGCTCAAATATTACTAAAATTCTGTAAATTTAACAGTTTTTTTGCTGTTTTCATTTTATTAATACTTAGCAAACTGATTCTGCTAATATTAGCAGTTTTTTCTGCAGCATCATTTTTAACTAATTTTTAGTAACTTTTTCTGCTATTTTTACGGACTTATTTGTATGAGTGTACTATCAGACAAAATTATATAAAATCAGATATTTTTATATCGAATTAGATATAATATGATGTCCTGGATATGGACAAATCTCGGATCAAACTGTATCAAATTATATCTAGTTTTATATAATTATACACATGTAGATCAGAGAACGGTTTGATTACATTCGTTTTTATTGTGCAGTCATACCATTCATTGCTTTTGTCATGTATTCATGCAACAACAATAACTAATGCTATTGCTATTATATACATTCATTGTAGTGGCATTATAAAAATAATGCGTAAAAACCACTCATCAAGGTTTTTACGCATTATTTTTATAATGCCACTACATGTCAAGCAACGAAATGAAGAGATGACGCATTAAAACAATAAAATCAATCACAACATTCATTTAGTATTCGTTGACCTGTTGCAGTATTTTGAAAAATGCAGTGTGAAGAAATTTCCATTTTTTTTTATTTAAATATGAAATATGCATATATTTTCTCATTTTGTTAATGTTTAAGTGAAAAAAATAAACACCAAAAATATACTAAAATATTTGACAGAAAAAAATTTTCAATTTTAATGCAACCAACATTGAGACCATCCGTAACAATCGGTTTGTATTCATACCTATCATTTTATATTCGCTGCTTTTGTGAATGTTAGGTAAGATTAACAGAAGACATGCAGTGCAATGCATGGCTTTCGTCATACTCACTTTTTTTCAATTGTGTCAGTATTGCTTTACTGAAATGATGTGTATTGACAACAATATGCACATTTTTTGTGATTGCATTCAAAAGCATAAAATAAGGCACTCAAACCGTTCTCTGATGTAGATGACCCATTTTCGAATTCGCACTTTTTGATTTCCCGGGAAAGCGGGAATTTTATATTGAATTCCCGGGATCCCGCATGGGAAATAAATTAGAAAATATTTTATAATAATTTAAAAATTTTTATAAAACAAATATCTTAAAGATCTCAAATTTTCATGATTGTGAAAAAGCTGAGGTGGGTTTTCTTGGAATTTTCGTAGTGAGAAAGAATTAATTTTATATTAGAAATTATAGAAGTCTAATTATATATTTTTAAAAATTGAATAAACTAAAACTAATTTTTAGACTAAAAACCTTGTCCGTCAAAAAAAAATAAATACAGAAAATAATTTTAGAAAATTGGAAAAAATTTTAAAAATTATGGGAACAAATTTTAATTTACTTGAAAATTTTTAAAAATCAATGAACAAATTTGTCTTTAATTCTGTACAGAATAAGTGCGATTCAAAATTTTTTATACAAACACTATTTGAGTGGTTTTAAGAGGCACTGAAAGGAACTTAAAAAGTTTGATCAAGTACACAAACTCGAAAATCTTACTACTTTTACTCAATCATTGTTTTGGTTACTCTTTGAATTTTTCCAGTTGTGGTAAAAGTAACAAATTGTAGTAAGTAAACGAACAAGCCTAATGTAAAATGTTTACTATTTTCAAAAGGTTGGAAAATTTTGCATAAGAAAATGTAAAATAATTAACTTTATTATTTTAAATTGCATTTTTTTAAATCCCGGGATTCCCGGTCCAAATTCCCGGGAATGCGGGAACTGAAAAATGCTTAATTTCCCGGGAATCCAGGGACGGGAAATCCCGGGATGCATTTCCTAATGGGGACTTATCAAATAAGCTATAATTATATATGACACCATATTAAGATTTTTACCCGGGAGGTAAAAAATTCAGTTAACATTAAAAAATTTACAAGAATGTTCGTTTAATAGAAATAAAAGTGGGACAGTTGAAATCAGCAAAACATGCTGCTAATATTACAATCACTTTTTGTTATTAATTGAATAAAATTAAATTAATGTAAATACCCGGTGAAAAATGTCCATATACGAACATTTATGCACCGATAAAATTCCTCAGTTGCTCAGTTAATGTATTACTCAGTTGAAAGCAAAAAATTTCAAATTAACTGAATTAATTAATATCAACCAAAGTTCTATTCAAATAATTTTTGTTTTCTGTTACCATGTAAATACAAATAAGAAAATTTGAAATTGTCAAGAACTTTTCAATACAATTACAAACAATTGCAAACAATGGGAAATACAAAGATATTTAATTTTCAAAAAAAGGGTTTATATTATTTTTGGAGCATGGTAAGTTTTTGTTTTGATTATAGATTTGATGAAATTTAAGAAATGGGATTTATTATTGTATAGATCGCAAGTAAAAATGTTGCATGTGCAATTGTGGATTTATGCACGTGGAATTAGGAATCATTGTGGATAAAAATACAAAAAACGGTAAATCAAGACATGAATTCAATTTTTAATTTTGTTGTATGAGTTAAAAATAAAGTTTAAAAAGTAAATTAAAATATCACAAAAAGCAAGAGAAAAATTCTAAATGGCAATTTTATTATATACTTTCAAATCGGTTGTAATTAACTGAATTCAATGGTTATTTTCAAACTATTAACAAATTCGTTGTTTTCAACTGAGCCTTAATTGCTTTCTTTCTTAAAAAAACGTTGCTTTCCTTTATTATAAGGTTGTACTATAGATATAAATTTATGTATGAAATTTAAATTAGGCGCTACATATGTTCCTTTTTATATTCACGGCATTAAAAATAATTCCATATTTATCCAAATATGTGTTCTTCTTACAAATATGGAAAAATGTTTTCTTCCAAATATGTTATAAACTAGCGGGCGAAGATAGGTCGTATTCGTGGTTGGGTGGGGGGCCCAGCCCCCCCCCCCCAATTTTTTTAAATTAGCTTTTTTATTTAATGTACAGTTGTTATAATAAAAGAGTAGATAGGTCGTATTCGTGGTTGGGAGGAGGGGGGGCTACGCCACCCCACACATTTTTAAATTAGCTTTTTTATTTAAAGTACAGTTGTTATAATAAAAGCCACCACAAATAAATAATTCTGACAACAATGGGTTTAAAATAAATAAATATTTGATCACTTTTTCTCATGAAAGTGGATTGTTAGTAATTAATCGATTATAAATTGCAATATACGTACACTCATAAAAAAAAGCCCGTACAAATAGTTAAAAATTCTGCTAAAATAACAGGAAATAGTACCTGAATTTGCGCCAGCAGAAATTTCAATAATGTTGAGAATCATGGTCTGCTAAATTTAGGTGACCTAAATTTTAGGTAAAAAAGTTAGTGCAAATACAATAATTTATAAGAAATGTTGTTAAATGGAAATGAAAATTACTCAGCTGAAATCAGCACATGTTTTCTGCTAAATTTTAGTTGGTTATAAACAGGTAAAAAATTTAGTTAACATTCAAAAATTTAGAAGAATTTTCGTTTAATAGAAATGAAAGTGGGTCAGTTGAAATCTGCAAAACATGCTGCTAAAATTACAATCACTTTTTGTTATTAATTGAATAAAAACAAATTAATGTAAATATTGTTAATTTCATTTTCAAATAAATTATACAATCCAAAAACACTATTTGCACTTTTATTTTCTTGCCAATATGTTAACCCTCTAACCGGCAAGCCCGCCTCCAGGCGGGGTATATTAAATTGATCAGAAATTCGCCAAAGGGGTATTTTATAATAAGAAATTATGCTTTTTCAACAGAAAACAAAATTTTTTAAATTTTTTGTGAAGTATTTTTTTGTATACAATGCACGGTTTGGAAGCGAGAACGTGTCAAAGATAAAATTTCGTAAAATTTCAAAAATTAAATATTTTAAAACAACCAAAAGTTTCAAAAATTATAAAAACATATTTAAATTGACTAAAACAATTAATAGTGACCATAAAGTAAGATTGGAGCTTAAGCTATTCAAAAAGTTCCTTACTTTGGTCACAGGATTCCATAAGGATACCTTTAAAGGACATCGCCTTAACTTCAAAACGAATGGACGGATTTTTTTGAAAATTGGTAAAAAGAATATATTTGATATAGATAGCAAAGCTTATAAGTTTGAATAATATATATTGAAGTTTTAATGCGTTTTCGCTCAATTTCGCATTTTTCGAAAAACGAAAATCGCTACATCCTCTTAAGTAACAGCACAAAAAATGTAATTTTTTTATTGCAATTATTTCTTGGTAAGAGAAATAAATTGTGCGTAAACCTAGTAATTTTTATGCGCTAGTTTTCAAGATTCACCCTTAAACTATTTTGGCCTATATCGCCTAAAGTAGGCAACGAAAAAAAATTTTATAGAAGAACGTATTGTTTATTTTTCGTGATGAACACATGGTATAAATTTCATTGCCAAAAAGCTTAGGCCGGTTAGAGGGTTAAACTTCCGCTGGAGTTGTATTATTTGGTTCCTTTTTTTCGTCTACCTGCGGGTCGAATTTGGATGAAAATTTTAAAGGGCTGAAATAAAAGAAAAAAAAATAACATATTTAATAGTATTCCCTTATATATAGTTTATATTATAAAACAAACCTCTGTTATTTTATTTTTTAAATACAATTTTAACTGCGAAATGTTAATGTCCAGTATACCTCCGTTTTCTTTTGCGTTCCTTTGCTGACTAACAGAAACAAAAGAAAACATGCTCTTATCATATTATTTTATTTACTAGAACTTTCTAAACAAGCGCATATTATTTTTATTTGTATTGGTAAGCGTCATTAGTGATGACTCATCACATACATTAAAATACACTTACTAGAAATTTTGTAATTTGTATTGGTCGGCAAACTCACCAATACACACTTCACCATCAATCACTATCAATCACTATACACTAGCGCCCCTATCGTTTTCTTTTGAAAACACAAATATTAAAAAGTTGCCAATAAATTTATCTATATTAGCTGATAACATTGTCAAAATCATTTATAAAAAAATAACTAAATATCAGGAGGAAAAATTAGTTCAAGTACAGCAGAAATATGTTTTTGTGGTGAAATTTGATAACTAACAACTTTAGATAAACAAGGGATTTAAACGAAAACAACAGGAAAAATTAGTTCAATTGAATTGGAATGCGTTTAACAGACTTTTGTACTAACTTTTTTTTATGAGTGCAGGGTGACCATTTTTTTCTGACTTGAAATCAGTACAATTTTTTTCAAACAGAACCACAAAAAGAATTATATAACCAACCGAACGAATTTGTGACCATCGAATGGATCAGTTGTGCAACAAAGTTTTTCGGTTAAAACTACCGAATTTTTATTAAGGCAAGCGGATTTTAGTTCTCGGAAATAAATTATATTGTATAAACTAATTTCCTGTAGATACAAACGACATATGCAATTAGTCCAACGAACCCATTGATTGGCTACAAATTCAGCCGTCAGAATAAATCTGTTTTCTGGAAAAACGTTCATATTCTCGCTACTTTTGCCTATTAAAAATGTTCTATAGAAAATTTTAAGGTTTAGTGAACTTTTTCTATCGAAGCTCTCTAATTCTATGCACTTTTCTTTTCGAAAGTTTCACAAAAAAAACATTTCGATTTTGTGTTAGGACATTGAAATTTTGTTGTTACAGCCAAACAAATGTGTATCAAATGATTTTCTATTGTCGCAACTGAAATTTTTTGTTTTGTTTTATTAACAAAACGCTTAAAACTTATTGTAAATCACTGATCGGCAAAAAACCGATTCAAATCACGGAAGGGAAAGTTGTTTTTTTTAAAGCACTAAACGGAAAATATTTTTTTATATCACTGAACTGTTGAGTGAAATTTTCCGTTCACACGGAATGCTTTATAAATTGAAGGAATTATAAAAAAAATTAACTCATTTGCCAGTGAATCAATTCAATTGATTTTATAAAAAGAACAAATACAATAATTGAATTAATTCCTAAATCATTATTGCAGTTGAACGCGATCAGTTAAAGAATTCACTTGATTTTGTTTTAAAAAATTAACTTTATACAAAATTTTAATTCGATTTACCGGGGATTCAATTGTATTTGAAACTGTATTTTGATTTTTTTTTATAAAAATGTAATATTATATTTTAAATGTTAAAAATCAGTACAATCAGTACAAATTTAAACAAAATCAGTGCAAATCAGTACACGATTTTTTCATCAGTACACACCAAAAATCAGTACATGTACTGATCAAATCAGTACGAATGGTCACCCTAAATATACGTGTGTATGTCAAGATAATTTGGTAAAGTGCGAACTTAGGTAGATAGACCCGTAACTAGTTTTGTTCATTTGTGTTTTGAATGAGAATAAATAACGTAAAGCACGGTTGGAAAGCATTTTATAAAAAAGATAGCGGGCAAATCCCGTTACGTTGTTAGCGTGGCTTAAAGTTTTGTTTACTTCCAGTTTATGACCTGGCAATTCAAGTAAATTCACAAATTCAGTTGGAAAATTTACTGCGTTGGTTTCTTCCACCGGTGCTTCGTTACCTGCAGTTTAAATATCAGAATATATAATTTCCATTCCTTTTCTAAGGTTTTTTCTCTTTTAGAAAATTTGTTTTCTACACCCCTTTTTGTTTCTACCAGTAAAAATCCCAAATATATATAATCTTGCCTCAATCGCATGCGAAATTTCAAGTACCAAACTCCGGCAGTTTGAGTCATTCAAATAACATTCCATTTTGTTTAACAATTTTAGTGTTCCAATGCAACTCCTTCCAAGATTCCATTTCGTTCACCATTCCATTGCATTTCGTTCCCATTATCTGTTATTCCAATTCCACTCGTTCCCCGTTTCATTCCACTTCGTTCCTACTGTCTTGTGTATCGATATTGATATCAGTCGCTTCTATTTCCATTCCATTTCTTTGCACTTGCTCCGTTCCATTCCTCTTTTAATTGCAGTGTTTCAATTCCACTCGTTCCCCATTCTATGCCATCTCGCTCCTCATTCCATTTCGTTTTATAGTCCATTCCATTTCGTTCCCTCTTCCAATCCATTTCCATTGTCTATAATTTCAATTCCACTCGTTCAACGTTTATATCCATTTCGTTCCACTTATGTAGTGTTTCAATTTCACTCGTTTCCTATTTAGTTTCTTAATTTTAGTGTTCAAATATACACTTGTTCTTTAAGTTTTAGGTTTCTAGCTAAAGACGCAGACGTAAAGGGGGGGGGGCAATTTTCCCCTTTTGAACCACCATTTTTACCACGTTCCTGTCCAAAGTCCTAAAAATGCTTTGTCGATAAGTTAGCCCATACTCCAAGGAAAACATATTATAGATTACGGGTTTCTAGCCGAAGGGTTCGGTTAGGCCATCAAGGGGTAGAATTAGTCCGTTTTTACCCCTCCCGGTAGTAATTTCCAAAAATTTCGTTTTAGAGGACGTTTGCGTTGGAGGAGGAACCTACTACATACATAATTTTAGGTCTCTATATGTGACGCGCAAAATAGAAAGGGACCTAAAGTCAGGAGAGTATGGGATCGGTCTCATTCGATGCTCAGATGTTGTCCACAAAAAAAAAAAATTGATTTTTTTTACCCTTAGGTTCCTTTCTCTATGCGCTGTCACATATCCAGCAGTTTGGCCAGGCCGTCAAGGGGGAAGTTTTTTCCCTTTTTACCCCTCCCGGTATGAATTTCCAAAAATACCGTCTTAGGGGACGTCTACGTTGGAGAAGGAACCTAAATACCGAATTTAAGAGACTTTTCCTGTTTTTGACTCTACCTGTGGAAATTTCCAAAAATCTCATCTTAGCGGATGTCTAGAGGAAGAACTTTAATACCAAATTTCAACTTCCTACCTCCAGCGGTTTGGGCAGGCCTTTAAGCGTCACTTTTCGCTTCATTAATCCCCATTTTTGCAATGTCCCTGTCCAAAATTCCAAAAAGCACCTTCCCGATAAGTGAGCCCATACTCCAAGGAACATGTTTTACATTTCAGGTTTCTAGCCAACTTTTACTATTTGTGCCCCTCTCGGTAGGAATTTCTTAAAATCCATCGACAGGGAATTTCAGCTTCCTAGTTCCAGTATTTTGAGCAGGCTGTCAAGGGGGACACTTTCTTTTTTTGTCGCTCCCTGTTGGAATTAGGCTGGAAGAGGAACCTAAGTACCGAATTTCAGCTTCCTAGTTCCAGCAGTTTGGACAGGTCGTTAAGAAGCCACTTTCCCTTTTTGAGCCCCCATTTTATAACGACCCTGTCCAAAATTCAAAAAAGTATCTTTCTAATAAGTTAGCCCTTACTCCAGGGACCCACATTTTAAATTTCAGGTTTCTAGCCGAAGGGGTTTTTACAGTCCACCAAGGGGAGGATTTTCATCTTTTTGCCCCTCCCTTTAGGAATTTACAAAAATTCCATCTTCGCGGCTATCTGCGATGGATGAGGAAATTTCAACTTCATTGCCTCAGCGGTTTGGGCAGGCCGTTATTGGCGACATTTTTCCCTTTCAGCTACCATTTTTACTATGTTCCTGTTCCAAAAAAGAAAAATTACGTTGCCGATGAGTTAGTCCTACTCCAAGGAACACATATTTAAATTTTTAGGTTGGCCAAAAGGGATTGGGCATGCCGTCAAGGAGGAGACTTTTCCCCTTATTTCCCCACTCGATAGGAATTTAAAAAATTCCGTCTAAGTGGACGCCTACACAGACGGAGGAACTCACATACCGGGATTCCTTTTGGGATATCCTGTAGTGAATTCCAAAAATACAAACTTAGTCGATGTCTACTACAGTGGAGGAACCTTTATACCAAATTTCAACTTCTTACCTCCAGTGGTTTGGGCAGGCACTTTTCCAATTTGTGAGACTGTTTATGGGGAGACTTTTGCCCGTTCCAATAGGAATTTCTAAAAATCCCGTCTATGCCGAATATCAAAAAACCTTGTTTTAGTGGATATATCCGTGGGGGGAGGAAAAAAAGAACGTTTTGTGAAATTATATTTTTTTAAATGGTACTTTTTTCGAAAAAGGTATCTTTTGGAAAAAGTACTTTTTTTGAAAAAAGTATTTTTTTTTGGAAAAATGTATGTTTTTTGGAAAAAAGTACTTTTTGGGAAAAAGTACTTTTTGGGAAAAGGTACTTTTTTCTGGAAAAGGTAAATTTTTTTAGAAAAAGGTACTTTTTTTTTGAATCGGGTACTTTTTTTTGGAAAAAGGTACTTTTTTTTGGAAAGAGGTGCTTTTTTTTTGGAAAAAAGTACGTTTTTGAAAAAGGTTCTTTTTTCTGAAAGAGGTATTTTTTTTTGGAAAACGGTCCTTTTTTTGGAAAAAAGTACTTTTTTTGGAAAAAGGTACTTTTTTTAGGAAAAAATTACTGTTTTTGTCCCCTTTTTGCCCCTCCCGATAAGAATTTCTAAAAATGCCGTCTCAACGGACATCTACACCGGTCGAGGAACCTACATACCAAATTTCATCTTCATAGCTCCAGCAGTTTGAGCAGGCCGTCAAGGGGGGACTTTTTGCCCCTCCCTGTAAAAATTTCCCAAAATCCCGTCTTGGTGGATGTCTACGATAGTGGAGGAACCTTAATACCAAATTTCAACTTCCTACCTCCAGCCGTTTGTGCAGGCCGGCTAGGGGGCTTTTCCCCTTTTTAACCCCCATTTTTACAATGTCCCTGTCCAAAATTCTAGAAAGTACTTTCTATAAAAGTTAGCCCCTACTCCAAGGAACACATATCTAAAGCTTTCTAGCCAAAGGGGTTTTGGCAGGACGTCATGGGGGAGGCTTTCCCCCTTTTTGCCCGTTCCGGTAGGAATTTCCAAAAATCCCATCTTAGCGGACGTCTACGCCGAAAGAGGAACCTACATACCAAATTTCAACTTCCTAGCTTCAGCGGTTTGGGCTGGGCGATGTTGAGTCAGTCAGTCACGTTATTCTTTTAAAGGGTTTTTCAACAGGGACGCTACAAAAGTAGAAAGACAGGGACAGCAAACGACGCCATATTTCTTGCCGCTATTTTGACATTACTCTTCAGTAAGGTTTGCCATTTCATGATGGAAAGATATACGAGCCAACAACGAGTCGAAATTATTAAAATTTACTACCGAAATTCGGAGTCAGTGGCCTCAACGTTAAGAGCGCTACGTCCAATTTATGGTCGTCATAATCGTCCTAGCAGATCAACAATTGAGCGTCTAGTGGAAAAATTTGAATCCAAAGGCACAGTACAAAATGTTCCCGTGCCAGTGTGACAAAGAAGTGCCCGTAGTGTCGAGAATATTGCTGCCGCTGCGGCTTCAGTTGAAGAAAGCCCAAATGTGTCTCTCACACGTCGTTCTCAAACGTTGGGCATCTCTGTGACGTCGTTGTGGCGAATTTTGTGAAAAGATCTTGGCCTACATCCTTACAAGATCAAATTGACGCAAGAACTGAAGCCGCTTGACCACCAGAAGCGTCGTATGTTCGTGAATTGGGCTGAGCAACAACTTGAAAATGATTCCGATTTTCATCGAAAAATCATCTTCAGCGATGAGGCTCATTTCTGGCTGAATGGCTTCGTCAATAAACAAAATATGCGTTATTGGTCAGACAGCAATCCACACGTACTCCATGAGTCATCATTGCATCCCGAAAAAATTACGGTTTGGTGCGGTTTATGGGCCGGCGGCGTCATTGGGCCGTACTTCTTCCGTGATGATCAAGACCGGCACGTTACTGTGAATGGGAATCGCTACCGTTCAATGATAATCGAATATTTTTGGCCCCAATTGGATGTTATGGACTTGGAGGACATGTGGTTCCAACAGGACGGCGCCACAAGCCACACAGCGAATGTTACAATCAATTTATTGCAAACCAAGTTTGGAGAACGTATTATCTCACGAAATGGTCCAGTCGATTGGCCGCCTCGGTCTTGCGATTTGACGCCGTTGGACTATTTCCTGTGGGGCTACGTCAAATCTATGGTCTATGCCAACAAGCCAGCGACGATTGATGAACTTCGTCCGAATATCGAACGTGAAATTGCAGCAGTATCGGCTTATTTATTCTTGAAAACCGTCGAAAATTAGGTTCAGCGTCTGGACTTCTGCAAGCGTGCCCGTGGTGGCCATCAGGGAAACAAGCCGATCATAATAATCGGCGGCGGCGGCGCAAGCAAAAAATGAGCCGGATAAAAATCGGCGGCGGTGGCGCAACCAAATAATCGGCGGCGGCGGCGGCTTGATCGGCTTGATAGAACATTATACAAATTAAACAGATTCATTTGTTAAAATGTTATGTTTATTGAATGAAAGATCACTTTAGTTTTAAAGTGATCTTTTTTATTTGAGTACTAGTTTTAGACTAACTAAAATAAAATACAAAGAAGTGCTTAAAAACTAAACCAAGCTTATTGAATGTTCCCATACGTTTCTGTTGACGTTGCACCTCGTGTGGGGAATCAGATAACACAAAAATGTGTTGATAAATAAATTATTATGAATTGATCAATAAATGAATTATTGCCAGACATGTCGTCAGTAGTTTACACGAAATGTGTTAGGGTGTCACGTAATAAATAAAAACGTTAAGGTGGCACTTCAGATGTACCAACGTTAACTCCTCCCCCACTTAAATGAGAGCCGTCCTCGGTTCTCCTGAAACTGTCGATGGTGTCCTGAATGACACGACTTTGGCATTTTTTCACTTGTCTCATCCGTAACTTGGAAACTGAGCAATAAGTGAGGAGAATGGCAATTACGACCAACATAGAGACCGTTGGTCCTAAGATAAGTTTGCCCTCAACTTCTTTAATATAATGCAGATTTTGGATGCCCAACTTTTGGAGATAAGGGAGGCTTAATATTTCCTGGTGGCCGGTGACGTTAAGAATTGCCACGGTTGCTGAGGCTGGTATTTTCCTCGCATTCCGTTTCAGATTTTTATAAGTGGACCCATTAACCTGAATCTCATCATCAAAGGTGAGTAGGTAAGTTCCAGTGATAGTTTTTATTGAAGTTTCATTATTCCTGATTATGGCGGTGTCATCATTGATGATGATAATGCCATCATCGACTACGACCAGTGGACTAAGGTGACTAGGTTGAGTGCTGCAATGAGCTATACCACCCGAGTGGAGTTGTTGGGCACACGTGGGGTATAATGACTCTCTACAAAACGTGGTTGTAAGTGTAGCACTGCAGTTTCCGACTGGGAGTATTTCTTTTCCACAATCAGCTACATTATTATTCTTGCCGAGGTGCAAAATCGTGCCATTATGTTGTACCGGGAATAAGCTAACCTTCTTACATTCTAGTCTAGGCTTGGGATACTTAATTATAAAATGTAAAAAATTATTATCTAAAAGAACCTTAACAAATGACACTTCCATTAGATCAGATACAGTAATATTTGTAGAGTGCTGGTTTACAATATTTTTTAAATCGCTTGAATCCAAAATTGCAGGGTTAATTAATCTTATCTTTGCAAGGGTGACAGATAGCATTAAAGTTTCGAGTTCCGAAATTATTATTCTATTTCTTGCCAGCAGTGTTTCATACAGATGACCCGTATCAATCTGTTTGATTTTCGAATTTTTAATGATTACGTTAACCGTTTCCGTAAGTCTATTTATCTGGGCTTGCGTTTTCGTATTTACCAGTATTTGCCTGTTTTCCGATTCGATGAGTTCCCGTTGTTTAAATTTTACGTTCTCAAAGTCGTCGAAATCTGGTGTACCTGCGACTACCTTAAGGGCAGTACCTAAGATATTAAGGCTTCTGGCGTGTCGGTGGTGAATATCGAAAGATGCCAAAATTGCTCTAATTCGAGTAACGTCCGAGTCCAAAATTTTCACCATATGGGATAAAGGAAAATGTTCCGTAAGATGTTCCGTTTCATCAGCTATTTCAGAGTACATTGTCAAATTTGTAGTATGTCGCAAGTAGTCGAAATCTTTCCATATAACTACGTCACCGTCGATAATGGGAATGTAATCCGAGTTAGAGTAGTCCATTAATTTCGCCGTCATAGGCCGGAGTGGAAGTATCATGAGTAAAATCAGATACTTATAATTCATGTTGTTGGTGTGGTTGTGTTCTTCTTAGTCTGTTGTTACCACCGTTGTTGTTTCTGCTGTTACTGCCGTTGTCGTTTTGTTGGTGTTGTTTCTCGGTTGTTGCTGGTTGTATTCCTTTCACGCTGCCCAGGCTATTTCGAAGCGCTGGTGACACTGTCCTGATTATGCTCTTCGACGCAGCCCAGGCTTTTTCGAAGCGCTGGTGACTTTGATTAGGTTCTGTTTGTTTGTGCTTTTTGACTTTATGTCTCTTTTTTTTCTAACTTTTTTCAATATTGTGTGTGTTTTTTTTTGTTTGATTATATAAAACACTTTTCGTTTATTATTTAATTTAATAAACTTAATTCATTTAGTTTTTTTCTTTAACTTGTTTCTTTGAGAAAAAAAAATTTGTTTAAACAGTTTTTGCTTTTAATTTATGTTTAACAAGAGTTTTCCTGTTTAAAAATTTTTTATTATTTTTTTTTTTTTTAGTTTTTGGATTGTGTTTTTCTTGTTTGTTCATATAAAACTTAATTCATTCAGTTTTTCTTTTTTTTTTTTTTAAAAAAAATTTGTTTAAAAAGTTTTTGCTTTTAATTTTATTTTACAAGATTTTTCCTGTTTTAATTTTTTGAATTGTGCTCTTTTTTTGTTTGTTAATATAAAACAATGAATTTATTTAGATTTTCTTTCACTTTTTTTCTTTTTTTTTTTAAAAAAACTTTTGTTTAAAAAGTTTTTGGTTTTAATTCGTGTTTTACAAATTTTATTTTACAAGAGTTTTCTCGTTTTCACTTTCCTTGTTTTTGGGTTTTTTTTTTTTTTTAAACAAAAGAAAAAATTTTTAGTAAACTTAATTATTCAAACCACGTCGGGCGCCAATTAAACAGATTCATTTGTTAAAATGTTATGTTTATTGAATGAAAGATCACTTTAGTTTTAAAGTGATCTTTTTTATTTGAGTACTAGTTTTAGACTAACTAAAATAAAATACAAAGAAGTGCTTAAAAACTAAACCAAGCTTATTGAATGTTCCCATACGTTTCTGTTGACGTTGCACCTCGTGTGGGGAATCAGATAACACAAAAATGTGTTGATAAATAAATTATTATGAATTGATCAATAAATGAATTATTGCCAGACATGTCGTCAGCAGTTTACACGAAATGTGTTAGGGTGTCACGTAATAAATAAAAACGTTAAGGTGGCACTTCAGATGTACCAACGTTAACTTACACGTAATTTAAAGATATTTAAGTTTTTTTCCAAAATATAGCAGTAGAAAATTGTGCAAAAAATTTGGAATTATCATATAAAAAATAATTTTAAATTAAATTCATCGATAAAAATTACAAATTTAGGATTTTTAGTTTTAGAACGGAGCTAGAAGGAGAGATAGTTGGGCGTTACAAATATATACATACACCCAGAAAACAGATTCGGTGCTGACAACCCCATTTGTTGCCAATCGAATGGTTCAGTTGCATCAAATGAATTTTTCGGTTGCGGCTACCGAATTATTCTTCATACAACTGGAATTCCGTTCCCACAGTCAAATTAGTCCTGTCTCAATTGGTTTTCTGTCGCCACAACTGAAAAATTCGGCTACCATAACCGAACCATGCGATTGGCTACAAATGCGGTTATCAGAACTGAATTTGTTTTCTGGGTGTATGTTTATATATTCAACAAAATTGTGTGGAAATATTTTCAAATAAAACTGATTTTCTTAATTTTTTCTTATTTTGTTTAATTTTGACGGCTTTTAGTTGCAATATTTTGTTTAAAAAAAACTAATTTTTATCTAATTTGTTCTTTATTCAGGGTAATCGCTTTAAAATTGTCAAAGTTATACATTTTTTTATAAACATGGAATCTCTGCATTTATAAGAAAATTGAAAATATTAACCTTAATGATTGTGCAAACAAGAACATCGAGTTGCTGAAATTAAATGTTTATAAAAATTACGATAACTTTTTCAATTTTCAGTTAATTTAAACAAAAGAATCTGATTTTACTAAGAACTAAACCCACTTTCAGAATAAATTACAATAGTAAAGAATTGTTTAATATTGTAAAAAAGCCGTCAAAGTATACAAATTTAAAAAAAAAATTAATTTTAATATTAAAAAAAAAAAAAAAACTGTCAACATATTTCAGTTACAAATAAATAATTCTATATTTGGAAAGCTAAATTTTTTGTCTTTCCAAAAACGTTACAATTAGGGTTTGGGATTTCCCGGACTTTTTTATTTCCCGGGAAACGGGAATAAAAAAATTTGATTCCCGGGAATACCGGGAATCCCGGGAAATATTTTTGAACAAAATTGTTAATGAAAACCACCTATATAAGTAATATTTGTTTAAAAAAACACTATTTCAGTACAAATTCAGTCTGTGTAGTGAGAATTCAAAGTAAAAATATCAGAATGTTGAACATTTGGTTTCACATAAATTACTCTAAGCACTGCCAAATGAATTGCATGATTCCAGCAGAAAGCACCCACTACTGGATTGTCGGAAACAAACATTCGCATTAGATATGGTGGCCACAATGTTATTTTCCAAATACAAATAAAACTATTCTAGCCTTATTTCTACAATTCTTCTTAATTCAACAGCATTACATCTTTCGGACATATAAACCAACCGCAGGTTATAAAATGAATTATTTCCGTTTATACATATGTTCAAATATCTCTTTTGTGATATTCTTGTCCATTCATCTAAGATTATAGTAAATCTCCTATTGTTAGAAATATTGCTCAATATTTCTTTTATCATGATATCTTTTACTTGATTGTAGTAATTTAATATAAAGTTCTTTACATCGGTTTCGTTTTTTGGCAATGCCAGGTTTTTATTATAATAACTTTCTCGAATAAACGAAGATCTAGTTATTATGACATTCCGTCGACTGCGGCTAATTTGGATACCATTTCAGGAAATGTTTGCCCTACCATAAAACGTTCAATGATTAATTTAGCTTACACTTTTTTCTACTGGTACTTTGCTAATTTTAGCTGGAACGTTATTCTTGTTGTTGTTTTCTTCAAGAGAAGTTGCATGACTCAATTTTTTTTTTTTTTTTTTTTTTGTGAACCAAATTCAGATGTCGGATAATACCTTGGTTAACGATTAGTCTTTTAGGGCAAATATTGCACTGCGCTGCATTATGCGAAAAATCTTTATTAGTTGAAATGCTCCTAATTACTTGGCAAAGATTTTTTGTGTTTCAAAGAAATTGATTCCCTTTTAAAATATTTAAGCAATAACATTTTGTGTTGGTATTTAAAATGTTTTTTATGACTAAAACTAAAAAATCCTATTCCAAACAAAAATAATTTAAAGAATTTAGTATTTTTAAAATTTCCCGTTTTCCCGGGAAAAATATATTATTTTCCCGGGAATTCCCGGCAAGCTTTTCTCGGGATATCCCGGGAATTCTCGAACCCCAAACCCTAGTTACAATATTCAAAATCGGTTGAAAAATTGCTGAATTTCAAATTGTTAAGTGTTTGAAGTCGCTCAAAAACAGAGTTTTGGCACTATCACCCCTGTTAGAGTGGTTTTGTAAAATCACACAAAATTCAAAATGTCGGAAATTGTCTATTTCAACAAATTTTAGCATACTGACAAATTTTAAAATAAATTTTAACATATTAATTTTTGCAACAAAATATTCGTTTTACTTTCACCAAGCTTTTCCAACACGAAATAAAACGAAGAAAATAATTCGGATGTGGATCACAGAACAGCAAAAAACTTCGGAATGTTTCACTTTAGAATTTTTTATGTGGATTCGGAACTTAGAAATAAACAAACTCTATTTTCACTCAAAATTAAATGTGTTTTTAGAATAAACTAGAAAAAATATGGTTCGAAAAAAATTATGCTCGAAAAGATGTCAAAGTTGAAAAACTTAGAAGAAAAAATAACAAATTCAGATTTTCACCCCTGTTCTTAGTTCCGAAACTTTTTAATTAGAGTTGATTTGTAAAATCACACGGAATTAAAAATTTCGAAAATTTGTTGTTTCTACCAAATTTTAATATTCATAGACTAATTTTAAAATAAATTATTATATAATAATTGTTGTTAAGAAATATACATTCGTTTCACTATCATCAAGCTTTTTCTACACGAAATAAAACGAAAAAATAACTCGGATGTGGATCACGGAACAGCAAAAAAGTTGGGAATGGATTCGGTACTCAGAACAGCGTCGATTATTATAAATATCTCCCCAATTTTATAAGTCGACCGAGAAATAACTTAACATTTTTTTCGTCCGCAGTGTCTTAAAAATGTGTCTTTTGATAATAATTTCAGGTGTACTGATATTTCTGAAAAATGTGATGTGATCTACTTAACCAAACCTACGACCATAAATTCGAATTAATTAATTCTTTAATTCACTTTTGGACTTTTAATTAAAATTTACTAATATATCATTCGTTTATACCATTCCTTATGAATTCATTCACTGGCTTCATTCTTTTAATTTTCATGCATAGTGAATGAATTCTTTCATGAATTCATTCTTTTTATAATGATCTTTCACGTTTCATTCCGTTTGTAAAAGATTAAAACAAATGTTCCGTTTTTAATTATTTTTATGGGTTGTGTATATGATATCAATATTAAATCCCTAAAATAAGCCACATTTTTATTTAATTTGTAATTATAAACCAAAGTGTTGTCAGAATCATTAGTATATTCATACCTTAGATCTTTTACTGATTGAATAAAATGACAATTTTGATAAGCCATTTTGTAAAAGATTAGAATTAATGAAAAACTATTATTTAGATTGATTGTAATTCTATAAGGAATGTATTCAACATAAGAATGCATGCTATTTAATATTAAACTTTGGGAATGAAACCTATGAATTAATTATAAAGGAATGGTTTGATGGAATGATATATATTCAATTTCTAAAGCTGAATTCGGTTTTGTGCGAATTAAGCTAAAATTGAATTAATTCTTTCGAAGCTCTGCCTACAATCTACACTTGGTCATTTGAAAAGTATATATGTATATTTTTTATTTTGTAAAACTGTAATTTGTATCCAAAACTATGGGTGCTAAAGACGTGTTCATTTGGATTCTCTCCTATATTGCATATCCAAATCTGTCAGAAGTTTTCAAGCAAAACTTCCAACTTAAGAATTATTTATGACAAAAATCCTTCTTAGCTCTGACTATAAAACTGGTTCTTTTATTTCTTTTGAACTAAAAAAAAATACTCTTGATGGTTCAGGAAATGATGAAGTAGAAAATTTGTTTTAAAAATGACATTTGCTTTTAATTTTTTTATTTTGGAAAATTGATACTTCCAGCCGAAATGAGCCGCAAAAAATCGGCGGCCGCGGCTGAGGCAAAAATGACCGGCGGCGGCGGCTTAAACGGCTTACGGCGGCTGGCTTGTTTCTCTGGTGGCCATGCAAAAGAGATCGATTTCCATACATAATGGCATCGAACGTACTTTCACAGGAATAAAGAATTTCATTGATATCCAAAACCGTTTTTGTTTTATTTAAAAAAACTTTTGTAGCGCTCTTATTGAAAACCCTATATATATAGAGACTAGCGGGCGCAGCCCGCTACGTTGTTAGCGTGCCTTAAAGGTTAAGGGGGGGGGGGGGGCTGCGCCCCCCACAATTTTTATTAAATTCGTTTTTTTATTTAAAGCCTACACCCAGCCACCCCCCCCCCCCTCCCCCGACAATTTTTTTTAAATTCGCTTTTTATTTAAAGTACATTTTTTATAATAAAATCCTTCACCCAGCCACCACAAATAAATAATTCTGCACAACAATGGGTTTAAAATAAATAAATATTTAATCACTTTTTCTCATGAAAGTGGATTGTTAGTAATGAATCCATAATAAATTGCAATATACGTGTGTATGTTAAGATAATTTGGTAAAGTGCGAACTTAGGTAGATAGACGCGTAAGTAGTTTTGTTCATTTGTGTTTTGAATGAAAACAAATAACATAAAGCAGGGTTGGAAAGCATTTTGTAATATTAAAAATAGCGGGCAAAGCTACGTTGTTAGCGTGTCTTAAAGTTTTTTTTTTTTAATTCCAGTTTATGTAAAGGTAGACCTGGCAATTCAAGTAAATTCACAAATTGAGTTGGAAAATTTACTGCGTCGGTTTCTTCCACCGGTGCTTCGTTACATGAAGTTTAAATATCGGAATATATAAGTTCCATTCCTTTTCTAAGGTTTTTTCTCTTTCAGAAAATTTGTTTAACTTTTTGGAGAGTATGTTTCAATGCTACATAAGTTTCATATTTCGTTGATAGTGTTTGAAGAGGTAATTCCCTCTTCCAATCCATTTGCATTGTCTATAATTTCAATTCCACTCGTTCAACGTTTATATCCATTTCATTCCACTTGTGTAGTGTTTCAATTCCACTCGTTTCCTATTTAGTTTCTTAATTTTAGTGTTTCATATACACTTGTTCTTTAAGTTTTAGGTTTCTAGCTAAAGACGCAGTCGATACGGGGGGGGGGGGCAATTTTCCCCTTTTGAACCACTATTTTTACCACGTTCCTGTCCAAAGTCCTAGAAATGCCTTGTCGATAAGTTAGCCCATACTCCAAGGAAAACATATTATATATTATAGGTTTCTAGCCGAAGGGTTCGGTTAGGCCATCAAGGGGGAGAATTATTACGTTTTTACCCCTCCCGGTAGGAATTTCCAAAAATTCCGTCTTAGAGGACGTCTGCGTTGGAGCAGGAACCTACTACATACATAATTTTAGGTCTCTATATCCAGCAGTTTGGCCAGGCCGTCAAGGGGGAAGTTTTTTCCCTTTTTACCCCTCCCGGTATGAATTTCCAAAAATACCATCTTAGGGGACGTCAACGTTGGAGAAGGAACCCAATTTAAGATCCCTTGTTCCAGCAGTTTGGCCAGGCCGTTAAGGGGGAGACTTTTCCTGTTTTTGACCCTACCTGTAGAAATTTCCAAAAATCTCATTTTAGTGGATGTCTACTATAGAGGAGGAACTGTAATACCAAATTTCAACTTCCTACCTCCAGCGGTTTGGGCAGGCCTTTAAGCGGCACTTTTCGCTTAATTAATCCTCATTTTTGCAATGTCCCTGTCCAAAAAACACCTTCCCGGTCCAAAAAGCCCATACTCCAAGTAACATATGTTTTACATTTCAGGTTTCTAGCCAACTTTTACTATTTGTGCCCCTCTCTGTAGGAATTTCCGAAAATCCATCGACAGCGAATTTCAGCTTCCTAGTTCCAGCAGTTTGAGCAGGCTGTCAAGGGGGACACTTTTTCTTTTTTTGTCCCTCCCGGTTGGAATTGGGCTGGAAGAGGAACCTAAGTACCGAATTTCAGCTTCCTAGTTGCAGCAGTTTGGACAGGTCGTTAAGGGGCAACTTTCCCTTTTTGAGCCCTCATTTTATAACGACCCTGTCCAAAATTCAAAAAAGTATCTTTCTAATAAGTTAGCCCTTACTCCAGGGACCCACATTTTAATCTTCAGGTTTCTAGCCGAAGTGGTTTTTACCGGCCCCCAAGGTGAGGCTTTTCTTCTTTTTGCCCCTCCCTTTAGGAATTTACAAAAATTCCATCTTCGCGGCTATCTGCGATGGATGAGGAACATTCATACCAAATTTCAACTGCATTGCCTAAGCGGTTTGGACAGGCCGTTATTGGGGACATTTTTCCCTTTCAACCACTATTTTTACTATGTTGCTGTTCCAAAATAGAAAAATTACGTTGCCGGTGAGTTAGTCCTACTCCAAGGAATACATATTTCAAATTTTAGGTTGGCCAAAAGGGATTGGGCAAGCCGTCAGGAGGAGACTTTTAGCTTATTTCCCCTCCCGATAGGAATTTCAAAAATTCCGTCTAAGCGGACGCCTACACAGAAGAAGGAACTCACATACCGAGTTTCCTTTTGGGATATCCTGTTGGGAATTCCAAAAATACAAACTTAGTCGATGTCTACTACAGTGGAGGAACCTTTATACCAAATTTCAACTTCTTACCTCCAGTGGTTTGGGCAGGCACTTTTCCAATTTGTGAGACTGTTTATGGGGAGACTTTTCCCCTTTTTGCCCGTTCCGGTAGGAATTTCCAAAAATCCCGTCTTAGAGCACGTCTATGCCGAATATCAAGAAACCTTGTTTTAGTGGAGATATCCGTGGGGGGAGGAAAAAAAGTAGTTTTTTTGAAATTATATATTATTTTAAATGGTACTTTTTGGAAAAACGAAATTTTTTGGAAAAAGATACTTTGTTTTTACAAAGTACTTTATTTGTACTTTTTTTGGAATATGTATTTTTTTTTAAAAGGTGTTTGTTTTTGGAAAAATGTATGTTTTTTGGAAAAAGGCACTTTTTTTGGAAAAGGTACTTCTTTTGGAAAAGGAAAATTTTTTTTAGAAAAAGGTCTTTTTTTTTTTGGGAAAAGGTACTTTTTTTGGAAAAGGTACTTTTTTTTGAAAAAGGTATTTTTTTGAAAAAGTGTATGTTTTTTGGGAAAATGAAAATTTTTTTAGAAAAAGGTACTTTTTTTTGGGAAAAGGTACTTTTTTTTGGAAAAGGTACTTTTTTTTGAAAAAGGTATTTTTTTGGAAAAATGTATGTTTTTTGGGAAAAGGTACTTTTTTTTGGAAAAGGTACATTTTTTTAGAAAAAGGTAAATTTTTTGGAAAAAGGTACTTTTTTTTGGAAAAAGGTACTTTTTTTTGGAAAAAGGTACTTTTTTTCAAAAAGGAATTTTTTTTTGGAAAAATGTACTTTTTTTGGAAAAATGTACTTTTTTGGAAAAAGGTACTTTTTTTGGAAAAGGTACTTTTTTTGGAAAAAGGTACTTTTTTTTGGAAAAAGGTACTCTTTTTGGAAAAAGGTAATTTTTTCGGGAAAAGGTACTTTTTTTTGGAAAAAGGTACTTTTTTTGGAAAAAGGTACTTTTTTTGAAAAAAGGTACTTTTTTTGGAAGAAGGTACTTTTTTTTGGAAAAAGGTACTTTTTTTTGGAAAAAGGTACTTTTTTTTGGAAAAAGGTACTTTTTTTTGGAAAAAGGTACTTTTTTTGGAAAAAGGTACTTTTTTTTGGAAAAAGGTACTTTTTTGGGAAAAAGGTACTTTTTTTGGGAAAAGGTACTTTTTTGGAAAAAGGTACTTTTTTTGTCCCCTTTTTGCCTCTCCCGATAACAATTTCCAAAAATGCCGTCTCAACGGACGTCTACACCGGTCGAGGAACCACATACCAAATTTCAACTTCATAGCTCCAGCAGTTTGAGCAGGCCGTCAAGGGGGAGACTTTTTCCCCTTTTTGCCCGTCCCTGTAAAAATTTCCAAAACTCCCGTCTTGGTGGATGTCTACGATAGTGGAGGAACCTTTATACCAAATTTCAACTTCCTACCTCCAGCGGTTTGGGCAGGCCGTCAAGGGGGGCCTTTTTCCCCTTTTTAACCCCCATTTTTACAACGTCCCTGTCCAAAATTCTAGAAAGTACTTTCCAGA
Source organism: Leucophora obtusa (assembly GCA_949987735.1). Taxonomy (NCBI): domain Eukaryota; kingdom Metazoa; phylum Arthropoda; class Insecta; order Diptera; family Anthomyiidae; genus Leucophora; species Leucophora obtusa. The sequence continues at coordinate 17,738,883 of OX465300.1, forward strand.
AAAGTTAGCCCCTACTCCAAGGAACGCATATCTTAAATTTCAGCTTTCTAGCCAAAGGGGTTTTGGCAGGCCGTCAAGGGGGACACTTTCCCCCTTTTTGCCCGTTCCGGTAGGAATTTCCCGTCTTAGCGGACGTCTACCCCGAAAGAGGAACCTACATACCAAATTTCAACTTCCTAGCTTCAGCGGTTTGGGCTGGGCGATGTTGAGTCAGTCAGTCAGTCATTCAGTCAGTCAGTCATTCAGTCAGTCACGTTATTCTTTTATATATAGAGATGAACATTGTTCATATACAAGTCCCTTTTGTATAAATTGAATAACATATACTTCCATATTTGGCCATATATGAGTGCCATTTCCATATATGAAATAACAGATGCCTCCATATATGTCTGTATATGAAATTTTTTCCATATATGGAATCACATATACTTCCATATATGTTCCTATATAATCCATATATCTTCATAAAAAATCCATATTTGATCATATGTTTCCATACACAAACTATATATCAAGGGTGGGCACGGATTTGTCACCGAGGGCCAAAATATAGTTTTTCACAAATTATAAAGGGCTGCACCATACATTTAAAAAAAAAGTAAAACTACTACACAAGACGGAACTACTGATTTACTTTTTTAAGAAAAATTCGGTTTTTAACTCCATCTGTTCCCAAACTTGTAAATTGTAAATTCAACTTTTGCAATGCTTCACCACAACTTATTATTATACCCTACATCACTAGTGGACAGGGTACAATTTTGTGCTGATGTTTGTAACACCAAAAAATATTGGACCCAGACCCTCCTTTTGTATGCCGATCGACTCAGAATCATTTTTGTTTCGATTGTCTGCCATTGTATTCTTGTGCGCGCTCCAGGTCGCAACTATTAAGATATCTTAATGAAATTTGGTATACCTACTTATATCGGCACACGAACGAAGCCTGTTGATTTTGGTTTGAACCTATCGCCAATATGGACTATATTCCCGATTTTCTCTTAAATACACCTAAAATTAGGTAAAACAAAACATACCGTTACCCTGTTTTTTTTATCATTTTATAGACAAATTTTGACACAAGTTCATTTCAACCCATTCGAATTTCGAATCCAAACATTCATCCATATTTATAGCTTAACCATACCATAGCTTTCAACCATAGTGGACTAGGGTAACATATTTTTCGTTTTAAATTATGTAGATTTTTAATTTTGGGAATATTTCTTAAAGTTTTTCTTCTTTGATCCCCGGAATCTGCCAAAAGATAATTTAAAACTCAATGAGTTATAAGGGAGTGAATAAGAAATAGCCTTCTTGATTTAATTTTTATTTAATAATTTTATTTTCGTGATCTTTATGAAATTCCCACCGGAATTGAATTGGAAACATATTCGATTCTGTAATCGGATTTATAAAAATTAACGGAAATTGCATTACAATGACGTCATAAAAGTTTTAATATACAAATTTAAATTTTAAAATATTAAATAAAAACATATAATAAATATATAACGCTTAAAATTTGTTATTAAAATAAATTAATTTAATGAAAACAATTCATCATCATCAAATCCGTAGACAGGATTTATAGAATCTAATATCGGAAATTTCCGTACAAAAAGAAACATTAGAAAATTTCCAACATTTTTCTTATGGAAATTTCCGATTGTTACATTCTATAAATCAACTCGACAGATTTGATGAGGAAATTTCAGATCTGACTAAAATTTTTTCCTTAAAATAACACATTTTGACAGCCAAATTTTAGTTATTTATTTGTAACACATATTCATTAAATTTTCTGAAATATAAATATTTAAAAAGTTCTACGAAGTCATTGTAATGCCATTTCCGTTAATTTTTATAAACCCGTTTACAAAATCCAATCCATTTCCAATCCAATTCGTTTCCAATCAAATTCCGGTACGGATTTCATAAAGACCACGTTTGTCAGTAATTTAAGTGCTTTTGATGAATTAAAACGCTAAATTTTCACATAGTTCTAAATTTATTACAAATATTATTATAGTCGGAACTAATTACGGATTTTTACTAAAACTCAAGTAAACAATTTTCAAATAAAATTCCTACTTAAGTATAATTTGAGTATAAAGTCTTTCTAAGTGCTTCATTCTGACTATAAAACTGGCCCTATAGGTGCTATTTTAACTTTAAATTTAATTGCAATTTATTTTGTATATAATTAAGAGTCGGTTAAAATAGTCAGAACTAACATCGATTTGATTCTTGAATATTTCTTAAGTGAGAAATTTTCAAATCAAGATCTTACTTTTAATGAAAATTGTGAAAAAAATACTTAAAAATATTGAAATTTGAATTTCAGCAATGGCCGCACTAAAATCAACAAAGGGCCGCATTTGCCCACCGTTGCTATATATGAACATATTTGAGCGTGTATGAGCATTTTTCACCGGGTATTGTTAATTTTATTTTCGAATAAATTACACAATAAATGCACTAAATATCACTTTTATTTTCTTGCCAGTATGTGTGAAAGCGGAAGTTGTATTATTTGGTTCATTTTTTTCGTCTACCTACAGGTAGAATTTGGATGAAAATGTTAAAGGGCTGAAATAAAAGAAAAACAATAACATATTTAATAGTATTCACGTAAATAAATATAGTTTATATTATAAAACAAACCTCATTATTTTATTTCTTTACTACAATTTTTAACTGCGAAATGTTGATGTCCAGTATACCTCCGTTTTCTTTTGCGTTCTTTTACTGACTAAAAGAAAGAAGAGAAAACATGCTCTTCTCATATTATTTTATTTTCTAGAACTTTATTCACAAGCGCCATATTATTTTTATTTGTATTGGTAAGGGCAGTGTTGCCAACAAATTTTCAAAATAAATGGCTAAATCAGACCCAAAAATCGTTCGAAAATCACTAGATTTATAAACAGTGCTAGAATTTAGCGATTTTATCGCTAGATTGTTGAAAAATGGTACTTAAAGGAGTTTTTTACTCAAAAATTTCTTTAATATGTTCATAAGAAGTGTTATAAACTTGTAAATAATAGAAAATTTCACGATTAAAGCATCGTAAGTTGTTTGAGTTTCACGTAAAAAAACTGTTATACTCCATAAAAAAAACAATTTTTCACGACAATGAGTTTCACGTGAAAATTGTGTAGACTTTGTTTGCACGCAAATTTAATATACAAGACTATTATTTATCTGGTGAAAAAGTGACATTTTGTGTTCATTGTGATTGTGGCTTTGTTGTAAAATTAAAAAATTGTTAATTTATAGCATAAATTGCAATTTAAAGCATTTAAAGTTCGAGTGAAATTTTTCCACGTGAAAAACAACTTACAGTGCTTTAAGCTGCAAATAATGAAACTCTCATAAAAAACAAAGTTCAGGGACCTGTCCTGGGATTTGTCTTGTGACATGTCACAAGGGGTCAATTTCCCCCTCCTATGACAACGCCATGTAAAAGTGACCAGTCTATTTCATATGAAGGGGCCAGTTCGGTGACAGTTTGTTAAAATTTCCCGTAGGGATGTTTATAAAATTAAATTTGTATGAAAAATTTGTTTTATATATTTTAAAAGTGTTCAATGAACACTTGAAGTTTTTACACATTTTTTTAAATAAAAATTTCCCAAAATGGTAAAAAATCACGAAATCCCGAAAAATTCCGGTCCGTCCTGGGATCCCGTTTTTTTTAATTTTGAAATCCCGAATCCCGGGATTTTAAAAAGCCAATCCCGATTGGCATCCCTAGTGAAAATATGCAAAACAGTAAAAAATTCAAGTGTTTTCTGCTAAATTGAGTGATTTTAGCTGAGTTTCGTTAAAAGCCGGTATATCGACCATTATATTGAATTATTTTATTGGCATGCTGGCAATAAACTTCCTACAGGTCTCTACTGGTATTTCATACCAAGTTTTTTGAATAAAATTCCATAATTGATCCTTATTTTTAAAAACCCTCTTTCCAATTCTTTGTTTTAACTCTCCCCAAAGATTTTCGATGGGGTTTAAGTCCGAAGATTGACTTGGCCAGTCAAAAGGGCCACATGATTGTCTTGGAAACCAATCCTTTACCAACTTAGAAGTATGCTTTGGATCGTTACCCTGCTGGAATGTCCATCTATGAGGAATACTTTCCTCAGAATAGATCAACATCGTATTTTCCAAGATATCTTTGTAGTGGAATCTGGTCATAGTGTCGGTATTTCGATGTATGGGACTGAAACCATACCACGAGAAACAACCCCAGATCATAATATTGCCGCCCCCGTGCTTGACCGTCTTCTTTGTAAAGCGAACATGGAATTCCTTACCTTAGGGCGTCGAACATTTCGGGCACAGTTGTTTCCAAATAAATAAATTTTTGTTTCATCGCTCCACAAAATGTTTTGCCATTTTTTTCACCTTCTGCTCCGGACCAATTGGAATGACTTCTTGCAAACGCCAACCTGCCCTTTAATTTTTTTTTCACCTTCTGCTCCGGATCAATTGGAATAACTTCTTGCAAACGCCAACCTAGCCGTTAATTTTTTTTGTCTAAGCAAAGGGACTCTTCTGGCTATCCGTGCTAGTAAATGAGCTTCTTGTAGTCTACGATGAACCGTTCGCGGTGAAATTACATTTCCAATATCTGCTGAAATCGCTCTTGAAGACACAAATGGGTCCTTCTTCGCAAGAGTTACAATACGGATATCTGTTGTTTTTGGGTTTTCCGCGAGTTTTGACGGTATTTTTAGGCTTTAAAGCATTTTGTACAAAAAGTCACTTTCTCTTAGTCTTAAAACAATTTTTCTCTCCTCCGAAGAACAATGACTTATCGAGCCATCGCTGATTTTTTTTACTATATATTACGTTATGAATAAAGATAAATAACAGTAAAATAACTAGCCTTTCCAAAAAACTAGAGCAGACTGCGAAAATATTAAAGAATTCAGCAATGTATTTATTATTTTGACCAAGTTCTGAAATCACACCTGTACAAAACTAACACACAATGAAAACAACGGGGAAGCCCCAGTTGTGGTTTTACTTTTAAAGGAATTGCCATATTAAAGTGATTTGAATAAAAAATAATTGCCACGTTTACTTTCCGTTAAAGTAACTAAAATTAAACATAATGAAAAAATAAGCAGGTGTACTTATTATTTTGTTTATGTATACATGTTTGTGTGTGTGTGCCATTTCTTAACTTATTTGTTTTTCAAACTATTACCGAAAAAATAAAAGAGTAATTTCGATATTAAAATTATTCTGTGCTTCTTAAGCCTTAAATCGATGAAAATCGAAAACGAACAGTTTTTCAATCTAGAATAATTAGTTGCGCAAAAATTAAATTGGCTTCAAATTATTATTTATCGTTTTATTTGACTCCGAACATCTAAATTAAAAAATAAAAACTAATTGGTTTGTACAGAACGTAAAATATTAACCACTGAAAATCAGATCGTTTATTCATCACAACGCCCTCTTGAAAATTTCAGGATCCTTTAAGATTTAAAAAAAAATTGAAAAAAAAAAAAAGTTTTTTGAGTTTTTCGATTTTTAAAATTGTAAAATTGCAAAATTTAATTTTTTTTTATTTTTCAATATTTGTTTTTAATGCGCCTAAATATCCTCTTTAAAACGAGCTAAGAACCATTTTTGTAGATATAGTTTTCGAGATATTCAAAAAATAACCTCGTAACAAGGCAAAAAATTAGAAAAATTATGGCATTCGAAAAAATGTTGTAAATTTTTCCTTTGGCAAAACTTCGTTATATGATGAAATAAAAGTTCTGACCAAAATTCATCCAATTCGAAAGGGGTCGATTCCAACCATTGGTCGATTTGAGATGGAATGACCAATATACATTAGTAGTTGTATTTCAATTCCATTTATTTTTTTTTTTATAAAAATACAATTTTTTTTATAAATAGGTTAAGAAAATAAAAAAAGAATGAGGCATAAACAATTCACTAAACAAAATATAAAAAATCATGAAAAATAAAAAGTAACACTTAAAATTCAATGGTGTCTGTTTTTACATAGAAGTTAATAAACCAATCTCAAATATCGAATGAGATCCTATTTCAAATGTCATAAACTTCTCAAAAGTACGCAGTAATCGTTATATAAATTATCATTATCAATATCATTTGAAATCCCTAATATTTTAGGAAGCTCTGACAATGTATTAAAAGTTAAAACAGATTTTTTTAATGTTTAAATATGAAACTGCCATTGTGCTAAATAAATATTTGCTCTTTTTAAAAAATCATTAGCTTCGAATTTAAATACACTTAATTCGTCAGGGGAATGGGTTTCCATTATTGCAGCTACTTTGCTTCCATAAAAACTATCATGCTTGCGGCTTTAAATGCTGTTCATTAAATTGGTCATTACGGTATGTAGTTCTACAATTGTACAGGATTCACTTTCCAAAGTTAATGTAGTGTGAAACTCATGAATAACGTTTTGAATAAAATATAAATATGCCTCGGACATACCTTCAATTTTGCATTCATCATCTTCATTATCTAACTCTAAATTCGAAATTCCATTGGCTACAAATAGATTGTACAAATACAAAAGCTGCGTTTTACATCTGTACCGAAAACACGAGATTTCGATATTCACCACTCTGAAAAAGCAATGAAGGAAAGCTTACAGATGTTCAATTTTGAGAAAAGTACACATATTTAGTTCTAATAAATACATTTTCCAAAAAATTAAAATTTACACGCATATCTCCACTGTTTTTTCAGAGTGGTGAATTTCGAAATCTCGTGATTTCGGTGCAGATGTAAACACAGCTTTACTAAAATCTGGTAACCTAAAATGACAAGGTTTTCATTTTCAGTTGATATTTTGTTGATTAATTTTTCCGTCATGATTTAAGATTCCATTTTCATTTGTATTGTGCTTGTTCTCCTAGCCGTTGAATTCAGTCACCGTCGGCAGTTTTAGCCGGCGTTGCCGATAATGTGTCAGCTTGTATCTCTGGCAACCATGCATTCCTTCTTGATATACATTCGTTCATCTATCTATAAGTTTGCCTTTGAAACAAAAGAATGAAGAAGAAAAAACTACAAAAAGAACAAAAAACGTGTGCAAAGTTCAGATACATTACGCGTTATCGTGTGTTAAGAAATTAAGAAATTGTGTTTCTGTATAAATATATAATAAAAAAATATAACTTCATTAGATTAATTTAAATTGTTAAACAAAAAAAAATATATATAATTTAAACGTTTTTGCAACTTTGATTACAAAATTTTTTCCTTTATTTTATAAATATTAAAATAAAAAACTTAAAAATACTTCTAACAAATAAAAAAAAAAAATTACTATAGAAATTAATCTGTGATAAAACTGCAACTACATAAAATAAATATATATCTATACACCAAAATATTTGTAACTAAAAAACAACGTATAAAAGAGAACATAGCAACACAAATCCGGTTAAAACATAAATTTCCAAACAAAAAAGGAACTGCAAACAAAATTGCCGTTTTTGTAGGTGAGTTTTTTAGACGATAAATGTTTAAACAGTAAAATAAGTGTTTCTTTATACATTAATAGTTTTAGAAAAAATTACAGAATATGCCGGCTACTGTTGATTATTAACTCTTATATTAACCATTACCGTATAAAATTCACCACAATAAATTTTTGGCAATTTCTAGATTGTTTGCCAATATGCTACATATATTTTCTGACTAGCAAATTCACTTAAACTTTTTATATTATCAATAAATGGTAAGAGTCTGTTGTTCAGATGTTTATGTTTCAAACATTTTACTCTACCATCTTACATCCTCAACATTATTTCGCTTAGATTGCACCACGCACATTTTTTCGTCTTTGCTGCTTTGCTAGATAAGACAAAATTGCAGTGCCGCCAGGGATGATAAAGTTAGTACTATAGTACTTTTTGTTCAATAATTCATTTGATTAGATTGTCTATCAAGTTGTTCATTCGAAAATATTCTTATGACATTCACAAGGTGGTATGTATAGACCAGGAAATACCTTTAAAAACCTTTAAATACGAGAAAAACCTACACTCACAGAAATAAGCCTGTAAAATTGGCAGAAAAGGCTACTAAAAATTAGGTAAAAATGGCATTCCAAAAGAAACTGCTGAGATAAGCAGATTTTTTGCTAAATACTAGTAAGATAAGAACAGCAAAAATAAAACTATTTAATTTACAAAATTTTAGTTATATTTGAGCTAACTTTTACTTCATTGAAAATAAAAATTATACTGTTCTATCTACAAAATTATTTTTATTTTTAAGCTCAATTTAGTTGAATGAACATAGCAGTCTATATCCTGCTAAAATTGACAGAAACGGTTGATAAAAATAGTAAACTGCTGATTTCAGAAGACTAGATTTTTATTCGTATTAAAAAAAATCGAAAAAAGCTTCAAAATTTTAAATTTTTTGTGATTTTTTAGTCTACTAATTGTTATTTTCTGTTAACTAAAATTTATTAAAACACAACTAAAATGTTGTATATGTATTTAACAGTTTTGTTTTTGCTGTTTTTACTAATATTTTGCAAAAATAATCTGATAGAATTTTTTTATGCAAGGTAATTTTTAACTAATTTTTAGTAGTTTTAACTAAAATTTGTACGCTTTTCTCTTGCTATATGCGTTAGGTATAACAGAACTCTTTATTCAACAATTATTTTAATTTTTGCATTAAAAAATACAAAAATAGTTTTTTCGGACTTTCTATATTTTCATATATTTAGTTAGAATATTGTTCTACCTCAAGTCCAAATTCTAATATGATATTGTCATATTAGATTTTATTTGTTGTTTCATAAAAGGTTGATCATTTTCATGAAAGATAGACGGGAATTTTGTACATTTGTATATGAACTGTCTGATTTGGTAAAACCAGCTGGGTTATTACGTAAGCGGATTCGAAAAATATTGTTCGAATTCGGAAATTTTAAAACTCTTGTAAAAAGATTATCCGTCCTTGAAAGTCCAACTGTTTTTGGCATTTCACTTCTATTAGACTTATCATACACGTTTTCAATATTTTCCCCCAATAAAAACAGTTTTTTGTTACTTAATTTTCAATGTGAAAATTCTGTTCTGTTGAATCGAAATACATAATAACCCCCCAGCTATAAATCAACTCGTTTTTGAACTCTTTATTTTTTGTGTTAATGATAAAAAAATTAAATGAAAAAAATTTTTGCCACTTAGAGGTCGAAAAAGTACTATTTTTTATGCTGGTTGGTACTATTTTAAATATCCCATTTATCATCCCTGGTACAGATTAACGAATTGTTGTTCATTTTGCTCTGTCTCGCTTACCCTCAGTCTATATTATCCATAAATGTGTTGACATTTATTGCAGAAAATGTCAAAATTATGTTATCTTCAGTGTATACCACTCAATTGCGTACATATTGCCGGCAACATATGTCGCAATAATTAGGTCCATTCGATTACTGGATAATTTGTACAAAGTTTTACTGGATGGCGTTCGTTTTCACAAATACTCAGTAAAAATAAAAAAAAAAAAGTGAGAATAAAGTGACAGTTCTATGATGAGAGTTTCTAAGTCTTCTACTTTTTCTTGAAAATTTTTACTGGACAAATTTTTTCCAGTAAGAATTTTCAAAGCAGAATAAAACATGTTAGTTTATTGTAAATAAATTTTTTTTTTCCAATTTGTATGTTATTTTATGGAAATGCAAAGCAGTAAATCTTTCAAAATAAATAATGGAAAAGATTTAACATCAACAATTTTCTTCTTCCATAGCGACCAGTTAAAATTTATTTGTATATTTGGTGTTGTAATCAGCTGTGTCTACAAACTCGCAAATTTTTTGTTCGCGTACGTTTCGTTTCGTTTTATTTTGGAAGTAAATCTTGTCTTACTCTCAGTGTTGCTATAACGGCGATTTTCTGGTCATATCTAGCGATTTTATTTCGCCTCTAGCGGGAAGAATTGTCCTGTAGCTATTAGCCAAAAATCTAGCGATTTTTTATCAGCCGTAATATAATTCTTAAAACTCGGTTTTATGTAGAAAAATATTATAAATTTCGCATATTGATATTCCTTTATTATAAAACAGAACTTCTTAAACGATTTCAGTAAAAAAAACTTTCTAAAAATACACATTTTGATAAAATATGGGTATGTAATTTTCCACCGTACAATACCCTCTTTTGAGTATTTTCAGTACCAATATTAATTCAATAAAATCGGGACTCATAATTTGAAGCTTAATCGTAAAATTTTTCATTATTTAAAAGTTTATAACACTTCTTATGAACATATTAAAGAATATTTTGAGTAAAAAACTCCTTTAAGAACCATTTTTCAACAATCTAGCGACAAAATCGCTAAATGTTTGCACTGTTTATAAATCTAGTGATTTTCTAGCGATTTTTGGGTCTGATCTAGCCATTTAGTTTGAAAATTTGTTGGCAACACTGCTTACTCTGTAAGTTTGTACTGAGTAATTCTTACTGGACTTGACTGAGAAAAGTAATCGAATGGACCTAATTGTTTGCGAATCTTCGTTAACAATTATTGTCGAGATAAAACGTCAAACTCAGATGACGTTTTAGTTTGACATTTATAAAAAAGGACGCCGTTAATAAAATAAGAGAAAATAAAGCAAGAACAACAACAAAACTAATTAAAAAAAATTAAATACAACTCAACTAATTATAAACAAAAAAAACTTATAATTTTTTTATTTTTACAAGGGTATTTACAGGTAAGCGTCGAAAACCTTCTTCGTTGAATTATTGCAAATTATGGGTTAAAATAATTATGTGTTCTTATACCCTTAAGGCTGAGTTACCCAACCGTAAACGTATCTGTAACGAATCAGCTGTTTCGAAACCACAAGAAGAAGTGTATACGAATGGTTACTTACACGTAAATGTAAACGTACTTGCCGGATCATTCTGTTGAAATCAGAATTTTCTATGCGTCATCGAAACAGCTGAATGATTTTAGTCAGAAGAAATATAAAATTAATTAAGAAAATTGATTCAAACAACAAATAAGGAATAAAAATTAACAAATAAACCGGAAAATTTAGAATAAAATAAAAAAAACACACAAAATAGGTGCTTAATAGTAATGTCGTTTACGGTTTTCTATAACTGTACTTTTTAGATACGGCACGGTACAGTTACATCACATTTATGTTTACGGTCCCATAATCCGACCTTTAACATAAGCTCGGCAATAAGCAATTTTATGTCGTTATTCTGCTGACGTACTTAACTTATTGCTAAGATATTTATCTGTAATATAGACTGGGGGTTAGTTTCCGAGATATAAGCCATTTTAGGATTATACTGTAAAAATTATGCAAATATAGCGCCATCTCTATGTGATATTGATAGCAGAGACACAAAAATATAATTATTTGGAAATAATTGTGGTTTAAATTGCACTCAAAAAAATAAGTTAGTAGAAAAATTAGTAAAATGTCTTGTATATGTACTAGTTTTCAGGAATTTTTTTTTTGCTGTTTTCAGCAAAAGTTTTAGTTATATTTTTTTAGCACTACACTAATTTTGAACTAATGTTTACTAATTTATTTTGCTATAAAAATTGTGATGATAACCGTATTTATAGCGTGGACGACAAACAGATAGACAAGATGTAGATGTCGCAGCTTGTCTGGATGTAGTACAGACAACGGATATGATAATTAAAAAAAAAAAACAACTCTACACAATTTCTATATTAAAATTTTTAGCAAATAAATTAAATAAAGTAAAAATTTTCTACAAATTTTTGGAGTTTTTTTCAGTCTACTAATATTCATACAATTTTCATTTGCAATCGACTAAGTGTTAGAAAAACTTTTTCTGAGATTACCATTTTCTGACTGACAGACTGACTTTATTGACTTTTTTTTTGAGTGTAGTATGTATATATTTCAATTTTGAATACATGTTTTATGTACAAAAACACGATTATAAATGCATGAAAATCTGCATTTTTGCATTTGTAAACAAAAAAAAGTAAAATAGAGGAAAAACAACTACCGAATTTAAGAATGAGTAAATTTTTACGAAGCCTGCAATAAAACAATTTTTCAACATTTTTATAAATAAATATAATGTTTCAATTACTACAGTCAGATAAAAAAAATTTATTTGTAAACAGTTTTCAATCGCACTTTACTATTTTTGTACTGATTTTTACTATATTATTTTATTATTAATTTATGCTGTTCTCTTATTACAAATTACTGATTTTTTTTTACTAATTTTCTTAACACAAAGTGGATACTTATCGAATTTTTTTTTTTTATTTGATTTGAATTTTATTATTTTTTTTTTTTTGTAGATTTTACAGTTTGTTCATTTTTTAGTACACTGTTGCTAATTTCAGCTAATTGATTTTAAATTGCAGTTTACAAAAATGAAATTTAGTAGCGTCTACTAATTATACTATTTTCATTGTACTAAAATTATTGATATTTAGTAAATTTTGTAACTGTAAATAGATTTTGAATTGCAGTTTACAATAATTTTGCTAAAATTTGCAAAAAATACCTCAGGGCTCAAAACAGTTTAATTTCCAGAAATAACAGCAACATTTTCAGTAGCCATTACAGACTTTTTTTGGTTGAGTGTATGAAAATTATAAATCCAGAAAAACTATTTTGGTAAAAGATTTGCCCCTAAATTCATAAACGCTTTGTAAAATTACATGAGGTTTATTGAACAAATTTTGTATGAAAATGAGGTTTTGTAAATCTGCTATAACTTTACAAAGCATTTATGACTTGAGGGGTTAGACTTTATAATAATAAAATACCTTATTTAGACCTATAATATTTGTAAGTGTATTTTTTATATTGGTTTTATCTTATCAGACCTTTTAAAAAATTCACTACACTAATATTTTTGAAGAGTAGTGCAATAAAACGATTAAAGGCTGAGTTACCCAACCGTAAACGTATCTGTAACGAATCAGCTGTTTCGAAACCACAAGAAGAAATGTATACGAATGGTTACCAACACGTAAATGTAAACGAACTTGCCGGATCATTCTGTTGAAATCAGAATTTTCTATCCGGCATCGAAACAGCTGAATGATTTTAGTCGGAAACGAGTAAAAAGGTTAAAGTCGGGCATGCCGACTATTCAATACCCTACACCAGTCTGGGTAAAAGCCAACTAATGTTTGGATCCGAAATTCGAATGGGTTAAAATGAGGCTTGTGTCAAAATTTTCTATAATGTGAGTCAGCGCACCAAATTTCATTAAAATATCTTAATATTTGCGATCTGCAGTTTGTAACCAAGCCAATTTTGGGGGGATCCTTATATGGGCACTAGGTCTAAACATGGACCGATGTTCACCAAAATCAATTGGCTTCGTCCTTGGGCCAAAATAGGTCTGTGTTCCAAATTTCATTAAATTGCGACCTGCAGCGTATAAACACTATAATTTTGGGGGGACCCTTATATGGGCACTAGGTCTAAACATAGACCGATGTTCACCAAAATCAATAGGCTTCGTCCTTGGGCCAACATAGGTCTGTGTACCAAATTTCATCAAAATATCTTAATATTTGCGACCTGCAGCGTAAAAAGAATATAATTTTGGGGGGACCCTTATATGAGCACTAGGTCTAAACATGGACCGCTGTTAACCAAAATCAATAGGCTTCGTCCTTGGGCTGATATAGGTCGGTGTACCAAATTTCATCAAAATATCTTAATATTTGCGACAGCAGCGTATAAACAATATAATTTTGGGGGGACCCTTATTTGGGCACTAGGTCTAAACATGGACCGATGTTCACCAAAATCAATAGGCTTCGTCCTTGGGCTGATATAGGTCGGTGTACCAAATTTCATCAAAATATCTTAATATTTGCGACAGCAGCGTATAAACAATATAATTTTGGGGGGACCCTTATATGGGCACTAGGTCTAAACATGGACCGATGTTCACCAAAATCAATAGGCTTCGTTCTTGGGCCAACATAGGTCTGTGTATCAAATTTCATCAAAATATCTTAATATTTGCGACCAGCAGCGTATAAACAATATAATTTTGGTAGGACCCTTATATGGGCACTAGGTCTAAACATGGACCGATGTTCACCAAAATCAATAGGCTTCGTCCTTGGGCCAACTTAGCTCTTTGTACCAAATTTCATCAAAATATCTTAATATTTGCGATCTGCAGCGTATAAACAATATAATTTTGGGGGGACCATTATATGGGCACTAGGTCTAAACATTTACCGATTTTAACCAAAATCAATAGGCGTCGTCCTTGGGCCGACATAAGTCGGTGTACCAAGTTTCATCAAAATATCTTAATATTTGCGACCTGTAGAGTGCGCACAAGAATGCATGGACAGATAGACAGACGGACATCGTTAAATCGAAATAAAAAAAAATTCTGAGCCGAACGGTATACTATAAGGTGGGTCTAGGACCAATATTTTTTGGTGTTACAAACATCAGCACAAACTTATAATACCCTGACCACATAGTGGTGTAGGGTATAAAAATATGAAATGAATAAAGAAAATTGATTCAAACAACAAATAAGGAATAAAAATTAACAAATAAATGGAAAAATTTAGAATAAAATATAAATCCACATGAAATAGATGGTAAATAGTAATGTTGTTTACGGTAATCTATAAGTGTACTTTTTACACATTTACGTTTACGGTCCCATAATCCGCCCTTTACGCTTTTGCAATAAACTCTGGAAAATTCAGAATAAATAAATTCAAAAATAAATCAATATTTTTAGATAACTTCAAAAATTATAATTTTATATTTTTTAATTATTTTTTTTTGTTTCTTAAATGTCAAAATGTGCTGCCAGCTGCTTGCATGTCTATGTTAATTTAATTCCTTCTCTTTTGTTGCTGCCTTCGATGTAGACAGCGTCTGAAATTGTTTGTTGCCAGCACTTTGTTTACATGAAGGCGGGGTGGAGTGTATTGAAACGGCACTACTGTATAATATTAGAGATGACAATTTTAGCTGAAGCTGTGCCTTCTGTCACGTGACAGATACTTTCAGACCAGTGATCTTTTTACCAGTCACAGATCAAGTATTTTCAGACCAGTCCTGTTTTCAGGTCACAGGATAGGTTCTTTCAGACAGACCCTGTTTAGCCGTTTACAGGTGCTCGCATTACAACTTATCCATGTTTTACCGGAATAAATGAAATGCCATTATTCTTAAATTGCTGCTGACATCATTTTTTTAATTTTCTGGATTAGAGTTGGGCTTAATCGTTCTTTTAGGTGACTCGGTCTTATCGTTCAATAAAATTCATTGAACTAGTTGGTTCAAATCGTTTAATCGTTGTTTTTTTGTCATGAGCTGTGTCTGAACAGTGATTCGTGAACGGTGTCGTTCCTTCGACAATTTATTGGCGCACTACATGTTTATATTAATTTTATTGTGCATAGACTAATAGCGTCCGAAAATTACAATTTTGTTAAAAATTTGAAATTATTAAGAAAAACATTTAATTCTGTAATAAAATTAATAAGAATCTTACATCTGTTGCGCGCCATCTGATGGTGAGTTGGCGAACTTTGTTGAAGCCGTCTAGTTCATAGCCCTGTTATAGTGATATAGGAACACCGAAGGAGGGCGCTACAATATGTATGAGGGATGGGAAAAATCATACATATTATTTTTCCAAATTGGTGTTACGGACGCTGGTATTCTAACCCGCAACCTTATGTGTAACAGTCCAACGCGTAACCATTACACCACATCGTTTATCGTTTTTTGGATTTTTTTCATGGTTGTTTTGTGTATTAATGACGTGCAAAAAATAATAAGTTCTTAAACAAAAAAGTTTCGAAAATCATTGAAACTCAGTTTTAACCCCTAAATATCAGTATGTTCAGAACCGAAAGTTATTTAATTTTTTCCCCTCAATCACAAATTCAAATTTCATCGAAATCTGTAGATACCCAGAAATCATGTGCGTTTTCATATATTACTACCTATTTAAAAAATCAAAGAATAATATGAATGAGGGTATATATAGTTGATCTTTTTAATTTGTAAATGAATGTTTTTCATTCGGTTCGAAATCATATATTAATTATCAAATTTTACTTATTAAAGAAATTTCAAATTAAAGAAATATGATTAAATTTTTTATATAATAATTTTAATTTTTTAACTCCATCCAATAATAAGAATATTTTTTATAACCCGATTCAGATCTGCAAAACAATTTTAAACCTCTTTATTAAATAAAAGTGTATTCTTTATTTTATATAAAAAGTCTTATGGAACCAAATTTGAGAAATATTTTTTAAAGATTTTCGAGTTTTATAGTCAGACCTAAAAACGATTTTTGTATATTAATTATAATTTAAGAAAGATATTTTGTTTGAAAATTTCGTACTTAAGTCAAATTTTGGAAGAAATTAATTCTTAGTTCTGACTATAAAACTGGCCCATAATCGTTTGACTAAAAAAATTAAAATTACGTAAAATTCAATTCAATTCTTTCCTAAAGCGAATTCCGTAAATTTACAAAAATTTCATGTATCTATGAAATTTTTGTTTTTAATGTAACACATATTTTTTCACATAAAGGTAGTCACAAAATTCTCAGTAGATCACTAAGTGTGCTAAAGTGGGTTAAGGGGGTATCGATTCTAGGAAAAATTTTGTTTTCGAATTTTTTTATATTTTATTTGGTCAGAGCATACTCTTTTTTTTTATTTTTTTTTTTTTTTTTTTATTTTCGGTTGTTTTTCTTTAAAGCTCTGCAAATTAAGGAATACACAGACAACAACCTTTTCTCTGGAGAGGGGCACACCGCCTTCAGTATATATGCTCCGAAAATATCAATAAAAAGTTCGAAGAAATCAAATTTCCACATATTTTTTTTGTAAAATATTGGTACGAAATTTGATTGATCTGGTTCTGGTATTTTGGAACAAAAATATCCCGAGAAATGGGATTTACTAAAACTGTCAATCTGGCAACGCTACATGTAAGTATACCACAGTATGCTATAGTGCTATAAAATGTTATACTGTGAATTGCTTTGTGTCTCTGCTTAAACCCAAGTGGTTGGTGTCTCCGCTATGAATAATCTGGGTGCTTCTGGAACATTCTAGTGTGTTCTGCAACCATAGGTAACAATCTGGGTGCCTCTAGAACCTTCTAGTTTGTTCTACAAACAATCTGGATGTTTCTGGAACATTCGAGCTCATTCTACAATCGCAGCCATTGTCAGCAGCCGCAGTCGTCTATGTGTTTAATGCATCAGTCACGCAGTAGCGTTTGTACAGTTCAGTTGAGCACTAGTAAATCATTGTGAAATTGTTTGTAAAGTAATAAAGTGTTAAAGAAATAAATAGTAAATAAATAAGTGTGTTTCAGTTATTTTTAATTGCATCAGCCAGGTTTATAAGGAAATAAACGTACGTTTTTGAAGGAAAACGTAACAATTGGTGTCAGAATTTAAATTGGTTATTTTGATTGCAATAGAAAAGAATCCGGTCTATCTAAAGGAGATAAACCAACGTTTTTAAAAGGTAAAAACGTAACAATTGGTGTTAGAAGTGGGATTGCAAAATAAAAATAACCAGGAGATTGTCAAATAAAAATAACTAAAAGCAATGCAGTTTCAAGAGCTTAAAGTGGACCAGCTAAAGCAAGAATTGAGTGAAGAAGAAATGGAGAACATTAAGACAATGTTCACCGCTATGATGGAGAAAATGGAAGAAATCTCTGGAAGAATGATGGAGCAAATGGAAGAAGATTCTAGAAAAATGCTAGAAAACTACTCTAGAAAAACGGACTAAGACTTAAGAAAAATGATGGAGATAATGGAAGAAATCAGAGCAGATAGAGAGAAAGCTCTGGAAACACTTAGAGGAGCAAATAAGAAACCTATATATAAGGTTCGGGAAACTTCTAGAGCCACAAATGAGAAAGTAGATTTGAAGTTGGAGCTACAAATGAGAAAAGTGTAGATGAGATTCACGAAACTTCTAAAGCTGTAAATGAGAAACTTCAGGGTAAAGCATAGGAAACTTCTAGAGGCACAAATGAGAAACCGCTAGATGAAGTTGGCGAAATTTCTAGAGCCACAAAAGAGAAACCGATGGAAATCGTAGAGGTCATAAACCATGGAGTTGATTGTGTTGATGCATTAGGCAGCAACTTTGAAGAGAGGCTGGTCGATTTTGAGAGTAAAGTGAAAAATCGTGAGAATGACCTAGAGACAAATGTTAGCGATCTTCAATGCCGAGGTGGTCCGGTTCGAGTAATTCTAGAAAGCTCTAACAGAATAATGCCACCATGTTTCAATAGCAGTAAAGAAATTTCTTCAACTTTGCCGGTTTGGTTATCTACAGAAACAAAATTTCCCAGAAGTTCTACTAAAACTGGAGCAAAAAGAACATTTGTTAAAATATCAGCGGCTCTGGAAAGCTTTTCAGAACATAAAGTTGTTCCAGATGTGATTGATACCGCTCCTACTGATCTGCTGAGTGTTTACTATGATGATGTTCACATTAAAGAAAGTAATGTCTTGAATCCAACCGAAGTGCAAAATAAACAACAGTTAAGCTGGAATGCAGACGCCAAGGCATTTCATAGCGTGTGTATGACTAATCCTGATGCACCAACTAGTAAGAAAGCCACATACTGTGAATGTCATCATTGGCTAGTGGGAGGTGTGCCCGGTTGCAATGTCGGCGGCGGTGATGTGCTATCTGACTTCATTGGTCCGGGACCGTCAATGGGCACTGGTTTACATCGTTATGGTATTCTAGTTGTCAAAGGTAAAAAAAAAAAACAAACACGACCGAGCTGCAAACTCTATGGAAGTCAAAGAGGGCCAGTTGGTTCTACTTTTCAACCCTTAACGAAAGAAAATATTGCCACCTAAACTATAAACTCGTCGAGACGGCCCCTATAAAGTAATCAGGAGGCTAAATGACGTGGTTTATAGAATGCAGAAGTACAACATTCGAAGATCTGAAATGAAGTTTAAAGACCTGAAGAGGCTAGCCAACTATGGAAAGGGTGCATCTGTGCCTATTCTGGACGAACAGGCTTAAGTGGGGGGCGGTGTTATGAAATTTGATTGATCTGGTTCTGGTATTTTGGAATAAAAATATCCCGAGAAACGGGATTTACTAAACCTGTCAATCTGGCAACGCTACATTTAAGTATACCACAGTATGCTATAATGTGCTATAAATTCTTATACTGTCAATTGGTTTATGTCTCGGCTAAAACCCAAGTGGTTGGTGTCTCCGCTATGAATGATCTGGGTGCTTCTGCAACCTTATAGTTTGTTCTACAACCATGGCTAACAATCTGGGTGCCTCTAGAACCTTCTAGTTTGTTCTACAAACAATCTGGATGTTTCTAGAACATTCGAGCTCATTCTACAATCGCAGACATTACACTATAAAAGGGCTGCAGTTCGAAGAAAATGCTATGAAATTGGAAAAACACATTCAATCCGAATGAAAGTTCTTAAGTTAAAAAGTATATCTTTTTGGAACTTCCTTTGTTTCCGTTGTGACATTTGAGTGCTTCACATGCCAAATCGATTAATTCCATAATGAAAAATCAGTAAGTCTCAATGAGAAAAATGTAAATCATGTTTTTTAAATTCTTGTTAAATTATAAATTTTGTCATTTAGTAGTATAAGTACTTATTATCAGATAAATTTGTTTTGAATATTTTACAGTTAGGGGTCAATAAAGTGTTTTAAAATTAAAGTTTTATAAAATTCTGTGAGTGGAGCTTTATTTTAACAATTTTCCCCAGAAATTTAGACATTTTTAAAAAGTTTTTGAATAGGGAATTATCCAACTTATGGATAAACTCGTATACAACTTTTTATTGGCATAGTTTTGGTGTTACGTTTACACATTTACTTCTACTTACCTTGCACATAAGTTTGCTAAATGACATTTTTATTGTAATAGTTTATTCGCTTTTTTCAGATAAAACGGAGGAAGATACAAAACAAACAACTGATGTATCAAGAACAACAACACCTATAACCGCAAATTCCAATTGTGTTCAAGATCCGCTTCCAAACATATATATAAACCAACAAGTGCCACAACAACGAGAACAATTAATAGATAAACCCCAACAGGAGGAACATATATTATCTATATCTTCAACAGCAGCATCGGTAGCAACATCTTCAGATACATCAGCAACTTCAAGTGATACAAATAATATTAGTACAGAAATAAACGAAAGTTGTACAGAATATTTTGGTGCTAGTGAACAACAACAACTATCTTCAATTTATATTATTACGGAATCTGTAAAAACTATGCAACTAGGCGAAAAAGAAACTTTAACATTACCTCAACAAAGTCAAACCAATACTGTTAGTAATCAACAGCTGCAGCAAGAGCAACAGACAGAACAACAATATTCAAATGCAACAAATGGGAATTTATCAACTCCGGCAGCTACTAACAACGAGAAAAACCCAACAGCGGGGGACATTATAATTAATGACGTCGTCAACAACAATAACATTAATTGCAATGTTTCCAAAACGACATTGGACTCAAACACAGTAAAACAGAAAAACGTTGATAAATTAGATGAAGAAAATTATAATGTAGCTGAGAAGACAACAGCAACAATAGCAGGAATATCAGCAACACCAGCTGCAACAACTATATCAATTTGTACCTCGGTTAAAGATAATCGAGATGAAACAGATCGATCCAAAGTTTTACCAAAGGCGGATTTAGAATATAATAACCCGGACAATGATAACATATCGATATCATCCATAACACAGAAAACAATTACGACGACGAAAACGGAAGTTAACGCATCTGAAAATGAAGACTCGTCATCCCAAGATAAATATATCAAAAATGATGACGGTGATGATACAAAAGAAATACCAACACAAGTCACCCCAACTAAAACCAACACTACAAATGGAGATTCCGAAAATAATAGCAAAGAGCAATCAATTGAAAATTTAATTAATTATACTGAAGGTCAATGGTCACCATCAAATCCAAGTGGTAGAAAACAATATAACCGTGAACAGTTAATGCAATTGCGTGATGCAAAAGCTTCACGCGTACAGCCAGAGGTTAAAAATACTTCAATATTTTCACAAACTAATTTAATGCCATCCTTTGCCGCACGCGGCGGTGGTGGTGGCGGTAAAAAGGTGCAATCTATGTTAGGCGCCATTGGTAGTGGCAATAGGGGCAGTACATCAGGTGATGGAAATTATCAAAATTATATGAAACAAAGTCCCATGTCTAGCCGTGGTGGTGTAGCCGATGGTGGTCATCATAACCGAAACAGTGGTAAACCCATAATTCACCTAAATTTGTCTTTAAATCAAGATGTTAAACTCAACGAGGCCGATAATGCTTGGCGTCCCCGAGTTTTAGTTAAGGGCGCAGAAAGCCTTAGCGATCCTGACATTAAGTCTCAACGTGAAAAAGACGAATTAATACGTCGTATAAGAGGCATACTAAACAAACTTACTCCAGAAAAATTTGATCCACTGGTTGAAGAGATTATAAAGCTAAAAATTGATACCATGGAAAAAATGGAAGCAGTTATGATTTTGGTTTTCGAAAAAGCTATTGACGAGCCAAATTTCTCTGCATCCTATGCCAGCTTGTGTCAACGTTTGATTAACGAAGTAAAGGCACGCGACGACGAACGTATGGAAAGTGGCACAAAATCAAATCTAGGCCATTTCCGCAATGCTTTGTTAGATAAAACAGAACGTGAGTTTAACCAAAATGTCACAAAAACGAATGCTAAAGATGAGAAACTTAAGCCAATTAGAGAAAAAATTAACAACTGTAAAGACGGCAATGAAAAGGTAGAACTAGAGGCATTACTGGAGGAAGAAGAACGTAAGATACGTCGTCGTTCTGGGGGCACTGTACGTTTTATTGGTGAGCTTTTTAAAATTTCCATACTCACTGGAAAAATAATCAATGCCTGCATAGAAGCCTTACTCAAAGATCCAAATAACGAGGATATGCTTGAATGTCTTTGTAAGCTTTTGACTACGGTTGGTCAAAAATACGAACAAACCCAAATAGCCAAAGCAGCAAATAACCAGTGTTATTCATTGGAAAGTGTAATACAACGCATGCAAAATATTGCTTCGAAGAGTGAGAATACAAAAATTTCATCGCGTGTCCGATTTATGCTTCAGGATGTTATCGACTTGCGCAAAAAGAAGTGGCAATCGACTCGCAACGAAGCTCCTAAGACTATGCAACAAATCGAAAAGGAGGCAAATAATGAACAATTGAGTAATTCATATCTTAACAATACCTATCAGCTCAACTCAATGTCGGGTGCCGGCGGCTCAGGAAAACGTGATGATCGTGGTGGTCGTAATGACGGTCGTTCAAGCAATTACGGGGGGAGTCACAGTCAACGTGGGGGCGACACAAGCAGTCTAAAACGCCAACAAGGTGGTATGGGCGGCAGTAGTAGTCACAGTCAATCAGGCAATTCAAACAATGATGATACCTGGCATGTACAGACAAGTAAAGGCAATCGTTCGTTAGCTGTAGACACCAGTAAACTGGTGGGTATGGTAAGTAAAATAAATACTTTAATGATTAAGAAAATTAAATCATGTACTAACAACCCTATCCTAAATACTCTGATTTCGATGAATTTTGGATATGTTATAGAGGAATAAAATCTAAGATCTATCTATCTCGGCTTTTGGGCCACCTCGGAATTTTAAGTTGTTAAAAATGGGCCCTTTCAACGTAGGTGAGATAAGTTGAATCATCTCACTCATAAAATGCAATGCTTATGATGAATTGTTTTGTAAGATTTCCAGTGATATCTAACACGATGTACATTAATGAAAATAAAAGAACAGACGTTTTTTAAGATATACATATTGTGATGACTCTTTCAGTCCTGGGGGGTTATAGCGTAACTCGATTCGAAAAAAATTTTCGAATTCGTAAATTTTGTACCTTTCGAAAAGTTTAAGTAAAAATCTTTTTAAATTTTTATGTGTAGTGTACAAGGTTTAGAATAAAACTAAATTAAAAAATAGAATTTTTATACAGAATTATATTTTTAACAATATTTGCAAGATTTACGAATTCGAAAATTTTTTTTCGAATCGAGTTACGCGGTTACCACCGTGAACTCTACCTTTTGCTCACCGACAGTGCTCAGGGAAATTGGGAAAGTGTAATATTCACCGATGAATGTAAATATTACCGTTTCCCAAAATTTTGGGTCATTTACGTGAACATTTTCGTACTTTTGGGCGTACCCTGGGGGGTTACCGCGTAACTCGATTCGAAAAAATATTTTTAAAAATATAATTCTGTACAAAAATTATACTTTTTAATTTTTTTTTATCCTAAACCTTGTACACTACACATAAAAATTCAAAAAATAAGATTTTTGCTAAAACTTTTCCTTTTACAAAAGGTACAAAATTTACGAATTCGAAATTTTTTTCGAATCGAGTCACGCGGTAACCCCCCAGCAAAAATCTTACTTTTTTGAATTTTTATGTGTAGTGTACAAGGTTTAGGATAAAAATAAATTAAAAAGTAGAATTTTTATACAAAATTAGATTTTTAACAATAAGTATGTGCAAGATTTATAATTCCAAAATTTTTTTTCGAATCGTGTTACGCGGTTACCCCCCAGATTTACGATATTAAAATAAGTAATTATCACAGCATTAATGTGTTCATTAAAAAATTAAGTATCATATAAACATTGCCTATATCTAGCACAGAAAGTGGCCTAAATTCTTTGAAAAAGTACCAAAAATGTAGCTTCGGGAAAAATCTTGCCAAACTCAAAATAGCAGTAATATTAAAAAACGTTAAAATTATTTTGAAGCACTGTCATTGCATACATCTCAATATGAAGTACCGAAATGAAAATAGTGAAAACAGTACCAGCAAAGAGCCACAAAAAATACCTTTTTAACGATACCACACTTGCATATGTTTCCTTTGTTTGGAATGCCTTAGAAAGCGAAACAAACGGAAAATTGGACAATTTTTTAACAACTTTCTAGCCGGTTAAAATGTCGAGGTGGCCCAAAAGCCGAAACAGTTTAATCTTAAAATTTTTTATCTCTATCACATAACCAAATTTATTCAAAATAGGAGTGTTTAAGTTTGATATTCAGACAAATAACATTTACATAAACATGAATTTCCGTCTTCCACACATATTATTAAATAAAGCTTTTAATTAAACAATCCAGTACTGTTTTAATACATATAACAAAAATATATATTTTTTTATTTTATATTTAAAGACCAATGTTGATATGAATAATAAAAAAATGGGTGGTGCCTCGTTGTTCCAATGGAAGAATTCGTCAACACAACCGACAACAACTCCATCCAATTCCTTTGCAGCACTTTCCATATTGGATTCAAACAAAAACTCCGGTTCAGACCGTGATCGGGATAGAGATCGCAGTGGTCCGCGGAATAAAGGTTCATACAATAAGGGATCAATGGAACGCGATCGTTATGATAGGGACCGTAAGAATTAAATAACATAGTTTTTTGTCAGTGTCCTTAATTTTAAAACAAAATTTCTATTAATTGAAGGTGGGTTACTCTTACGCACTGGTTCTTCACAAGCATCGCGGGAAAATTCTTCGTCGCGTAATGGTCAAGGTATACGGGGTATGGGAAATTCATCAAATATGCAAAAGTCTGCTAGTCATTCGAAATATACACAACAAATATCGTCCTCTTCATCCAGAATGACAGGAAAGGTAAAAGCAATCGACCCAATCGCTTCATGTTTATACTTATAGTTTTTATGTACTCTATTATTATTATTATTATTATATATAGCCAAGCATACCTACCATGTCTTCAAGTGGTACGGGTTCTGGCTTACATCGTGAACAGCAACCTTCATATTTTGCCTCGAACACATCGCAATTGAACCCAGCCATTAGTGAACCAACACAGCCATCATCTGCGCCGCCTGCTGTTTTTGAAGAGCCCACAGATTCGGATTTGAAATTAATTAAAGCTGTAGTGACGGAGATGGTAGAAAATGCAGCCAACTCGAAATGCATAGATGACTCGACAGTTTCCTGCATTCAAAAATTAAAAGCTAATCAGCGATGTGGTTTGCTTTACTACATATTAACGGACTATTTGCATTTAGCAAATGTAGGTGCAATGTGCAGACGCCATCTATCTAATGTTGTGGCTCATTTAATTGAAAATAAATACATCTCCGTCGGACACCTAATATTGGCCTACAATAATTTTGCTGACTTAGCGAGCGAATTAATGGTAGACATACCAGAACTATGGTTGTATATATTCGAATTTACCGGTAAGTTGATATACTGGTATTAATGATGCTTTGTATCTTTTTAATTTTCCTGGCTGGGAGACTTAGATGTTTATTTTTTGATTAAGGGGTATGAGTGATATGATTCAACTCAAATAAAATATATGTAGTTTTTATTTTCATAGTAAATACAACACTTATTCTCTTCAATTACATAACCAAAGCCCTTAGGACCATGTATGATTAATAAAAGCCACTGCAAAAGAAAAAAATAATTATATAACATAATAATATAAAAATTAAATACAGTAAAACTATCATAGAAAGAATAATGAAAACATTATCAAAATAATCATTAGCCCTATTCACAATCTTGTGCAAATGGTCTTGCATCATTGCATTTGCAAAGTGGTAGAGTATAGTTTTACTTTACACTAACAAAGTATACAGAGTTGAATTTGCTACACCTTTGCAAATATACAACACCAAAATTTAATTTAATAAATTTCTAATTAAAAAAATAAACGCTAAATTCTAAATAAAAATTTTACGGTTTTTTCGACATAAAATTTATTGTAGCGAAAATGTCAGTATAAATTAATTTTGTTTTTTACTAATCAGCTGTGAATTTCGTGCTTTGCAACAAATGTTGCAATCAAATATAAAAAGACCGTTCACAATTGATAGCAAATATTTGCAATTGCACCATTTTGCAATCTCAAATGCCCGTGATTGTGAATAGGGCTATTATAATTTTGTTGGTGTTAATTACAAATTCATCAGATTTAAGGATTTAAAAAGTTAGCTGTACATTTTACAATATTCACAAATTTAAATTTGATATCCTTGCAATTAAAGTGAAAGCTTCACGTATCTTTCCAATAGGCCCATTAACTTACCTCAAGAAGGTAACTTAAACTTACCATGGGTAACTAACCAATACTAAATATTTAGACCAAGGACAACCTTAAATGCAACTTAACAATAGTTTTACTCTAGTTAAGTACACAGTACATACTATAGTATGAAAAGTAAAAATACAGATTTTTGTTTTCGAAAACAAGAATAATAAACGTTTTGTTTCTGCTCGTAAAAAATCATGGTTGGTACAGAAACGATGCGGTAATCGGTAAGTGTAACACTATTTTAGATTATTTCGGTAACGGTATTTTAAGGGTAACGCTATTTAATTTATTTCGGTATTGGTATTTTTAGGTTAACGGTTTTTTGTTATTTCGGTAACGGTATTTTAAGGGTAACGTTAGTCAGTTATTTCGATGCATACCGCAAACTTTTTTACGAAAAACAAACGAGTATAAAAACAAAACCAATTTATCAACTTAATGTACAAAAAATAATAACCACGTAATTACACGTGGTTATTATTTTATTGCAGAAAATTTAAGGTAACGGTATTTTAGTGATGACTGTTTTTTTTATTTATTTCGCTAATGGTATTTTAAGGGTATCGATATTTAATTTATTTCGGTAACGATATTTTAGGGGTAACTGTAGTCAGTTGAAAGGTTTTAAATGGATAACGATGTTTTAGTAGTATTGCCTGCCAACCCTGTAAAAAATACACTTCCTAAATGCTTTAAAATAATTTGTGCCTTTTGCATACTGTTATGAAAAATTATCAAATCGATCCATGTTGTGTGGAAAGCTAAGTTTTTTTATAATTTCATATATTTTCTGTAACCCATCTATTTTTGGTCCTAGTTCGTTATAAATTGTTGACGATTTGTCTTCGTTTTGGGATAGGTAAGTTTATAAAAATATTAATTTCTTTACAAAAAGTACAGTTGGTGTTAATTACAAATAGGAGAGTTGAGAGTTTTATGGTTACCATTGGTTACTAACGCGAACTACATATTTTAAGAGTTTTAACCATATAACGGGCATTTTATAAGAAAAAACTAAACTATTTCGAAAAAAAACCAAAATTTACTAATTTTTTTTACGAAATTTTTTTGTTTACTAGCCAAGAGACATTTTTTGGTACCGCGAGTGTCGTTTTTGTCTGTCGAATACGACAAAAAATGTATAAATTTTTGTTCACGACAGCCTCAAAAGAGTTAAAAAAAAACTATTAATATTAGTAAAATTAAACGTAAAATCACTTCAATATATTAACAAATTAAATTAAAGAAGTAGTTTATTATTTAAATTATAATTTTTTTTTAAAGAAAAATTACAAAAATTTTATTACTGCGTTGTTTACAAATTGTGGAAAAAATACTATATAATGAAATGTTTCACTCTATCATCTTGACTTTATGAGACAATCATTGCTTTATTATAAAAAAATTAAATTTTTTTAAATCTTGGTAAAAGGAAACCTACTAACTTTTATGCACTAGTTTTCGATATTCACTCACAACCTATTTTGGTCCATATCGTCTAAAATATGCAAAGGAAAAAAAAATGTGTGATAACGTATTGTTTATTTTTCGAGACGAACACATGGAATAAATTTTATTTTTAAGAATCTGACACTCGGTCAAAGCTTTGTTAAAATTTTAAATTGTTAAAATTTAATTGACTGAAGTATTCTTCGATGTTGAAGCAGTTTTCTATAAAAGTTAGGTGCAGAAAAAATACTAGACCAGCCATTCTGCAAGAAATAAAAATCTTTATTATTTAAACAAAAAGCTACTTTTTAATTTTTTCTTACTTTTTCTCTGTTTTAGGCCCACTAATTGTTAAAAAAATTATAAGCGTAAATGATTTATGGAATACGCAATTGCGTGACAGTGGTCCTCCTAGTTTTAGTCTGAAGTTCCTTAAAACTTTTATACAATATTGCACGCGGGAAGTGGGTCCTAGCTTCACTAGAAATATGTGGAAGAAAAAATTAATTATATGGACAGATTTTATGGCTGATAGTGATGTTAGTAAGTTCATTCAGACAAATGTAAGTATTACGAAAAAATACATACTTTCCACTTCTTTGAATCTAATAATCGTATAACGTTTTTTTTTAATAATCTTACAGAAATTTGAATATATCGAAGATGAAAATTGCCAACCTGACGTCGACACAAGAGAATCTAAAGAAAAGCGCATTAAACGTGTAGTGGAACATATTGAACAATTGTTAAAGGAAGGCTCAAATGCCGACAATGTTATTGACTATATCAATGTAAATATCTAGTAGTATTTTAGTTGAAATCTTTTGAAACATCTAAAAAATTAGCATATTAATCTTAGCCGTTAACGTTAGACGTTATATGGTAACTTTTCATTTGTCATATTTGACGCGTCTGATTAATCTTATAGCTCATAAAGCGTTAGTTTACATTAGCCCATATGGAAATATTTCGTTTATAGAAGTCTTCTATTGGTATAGTGGTTAAAAAAATAGCAAATATTAATGTATAATATGTACAGTTGGCTACCCGATAAAAAAAAGTTCCGATATAATTATATTAATATATATATTAGGTTTGTTTTTTTTTTCCAATTTTGTATAAATATTCGATACAAATTTAAGCATTTATAAAATTTTTAAGTAGTTATAAATTTAGCTTCTTAAAAATTAAGTAGTTATAAAAATGATACTAAAGGTTATTATTTTATATATTAACTATGCTACTCCCGGTTCTCTCGATAATTAGCGAACTCGGGCCAAACTCGGGCAAAGAGAAAAATGCCTAAGAAAACCTATTTATAAAAAAAACGACCAAATATATAGAGCGAGGGTTGAGCGAGATGAGGTGGAAAGCTACCTACTGATGCTATCAAGTATTAAAAATTCTTGGCTTTTTCTTTCAAATGCAAACAAAAATATTTGTCATAAAAATATTTTAGATTTTACTATTTTTTATTTCATAAAATATTAAAAACAACAAAAACTAACAAATGAATTATGCATTTGTTAGTAAAGGCAGATCAGGGCACACAAGATAATTGCTCCATTTCGAGTTCCGGCGAAGTCTTAATACGAAAACAGCTTTTGTACAAAGGCGACCCCAAATATTTAAATTTTATTTATTTAGAAAAAAATAAAACAAAAGTCGGGTAAGTACGGATAGTCGTTTTTTTTTTACAAGTAGATATACAGTAGTGGACTAAAGTGGATACATTAATTCATCATTTTTCGAAATATGTTATAATTTTTATTTTATTATAGAAACTTAAATGATTTTTTTTAAAGCATAAAACTAAAACATTCTTCTTCAAAAAACCTAAATAGAGTAGACTATATCATTAAGAAGTTAATGAAAAAAATAATTGCAAATTGTGACCTTCTTTATCCAGTATTGTTGATATTTGAAATTTTCGGCAAGCTCTTTCTTTAATAACAATTATTTTAATATTTTGTCGCAAGACCTCTGTTCTTTAAAACAGATTTTATGCGAGAAGGAATGCTTTCCACCAGATTTTTAATAGGTGGAATATTAGCCCATTCCGCTGAAACTCCTGACCAAAGATCATCTAAGTTGGTCGGTGCTCGTTCGCATTGGGAGAGTCTTCTTTTGACAATTGCCCACCAATTCTCGATGGGATTCAAATCGGGACTCTGACCTGGCCACTTCAAAAACTGGAAAAACTATACTTGGATATCACAAATTGAACAAAAGTTATTAATACAGATTTAAAAATATTCAAACTTTAGTCCACTACTGTAGATACAAAATTCGAAAAAAACAAACCTATTATATATGATTCCATATCACGTTATATCTTATTTGATTAAAAAAATTGCATACATATCGTTTCTCTTGGGATCCCATGAGAACTAATCTCCCGAGTAAAAGGGGTTGTACATTATTTTATATAATTAAATGCAATTATATCTCGTTATACATTGTTTTGTAATGCGCTGTATATAATATTCCGAGGAAAAAGGAGTATATATAACATATATTTGTTATGTCTTAGAATATATGATAATATAAAATACCCTGCCAAAAAAGAGCATCCACTTTTTTAAGCATGACTTTTTTTTCTCTACATTCAAAATAAGATAGTGCAAAAGTTAAATACTACAAGTACAAAAGCCCATAAAAATTTCACGCAAAATATGTTAAATAACGGTATCGGTTCTTTCCTGTAACACGCGCATCCCGATTTAAAAAAAATTATATGGGGCTTTATATGGGCATATGTAATTCAACATGTGTCTTTATACAATTTTATCCGAGACATGGGCCCATACAATGTTAAAAATTTAAATGAAAATAATGTTGAAATAAACATTAATTTGGTAGAATTTAAGTGTATTCTCACTAAACATCATAATGAAACTATTGCAATAACTCTTATGCACAAATAATTGAATGGAATCTTAATCTCAAATAAAGTATATTTAAAAACAAACAGTTGTTAATTTAGTAATAACTCTTTTCTCGAAAATTAACGAAGTTTAATTTTCTATTCGAAATGACAGAAAAATAGTGCGTTCATTAAACCTATCGTGGAAATTTGTACAAATACATCAAAAAATACCGTTATACATAAAAAAAATCAAATATATTAGTGGTATTCATTTACCCGTACTTTTTTACACAAATGGTAATTTCATAACTTTACATAACAATTTAAATAAACACACTTTGTCAAAACTTTGAATCGTATTTGACACATTTTTGAATTTGTTACCCCCTTCCTATATTGCGTTTTATGAATGCTATCAATATAAATCACGGATAAATTATGTAAAAAATGGAACCTATCGAAAAATCTGTATGCAAACTTGTAAAATTTAAAACTGATGCAATTTATGTAAAAACAGTACTGGCAAGGCACTGTTTTAGGTAGTACTGGCAAAATACTGGTTTTACAAAAAAATCCTTGCTCTGCCAGTACTACATTTTTTGAAGCGTCGGCAATTTCTGGCTGGGTAACTTCAAATAATGGTGAACAACGAAAAGTACGTTCACCTTTGCGTGGTTCTTTTCCTTCACCTTCTCTCGTCTAAATGTCTAATAGACCACAAGTGGGCTATTGTAAACTACACTTAGTCCAATACTAATTGCGAATTCAGTTAGATTGGTTAAGGATACTCATTTATGTTTTTATTTGGTAATTGATAATAATCACAAAATTTTATATTTTCTTTTAGGGCAACATCGTGGATGTGGATAAAATGTTCATTAAAAGTTTAACGACAACATTGACTAGCTTTGCTATAAAAGATTCCAGTAATTATAACCTAGATATACCGTGCTTCCAAAGGATTTGCATACCTGTTTTGCTGCGATACTTGGACTCCAAAGAGGATTTGGAATTGGAATGTTTATATGCCATACAATTGTTGGTACACAGTTTAGAACATCCAAGAGGTAAACATTTTTGCTGTTGTTGTGTTGATAAAATTTGTTTTTAATCGGATGATACTGTTCCTATTTTTGTATCAGATTTTGCCATTAAGCAATTGAATAAGCAAAATTGAAGCAATCTAATATATATCACTCATACCTGATAAATATATGAATTTTAATAATATATATTTGAAAGCTTGGTGGCTTAGCTATTTTTTGAAAATGTAGAATATGGTAAATGGTTTCATACCTAATATGTGTATTAATTTGAATAATATAAAGCACTTCATAAAATTATATCGCGTTAACAACCAGGGGGGTAACCGCGTAACTCTATTCGAAAAAAAAATTTCGAATTCGTAAATCTTGCAAATATTGTTAAAAATATAATTACGTATAAAAATTCCCAAATATTTTGAAAACGCTTTACTGTGTGCTGAACGGCAGAAAACAGCTTTTGAATTCAGTGAACGTAATTTTTAGTTTTTCAATTCAGTGAACGTATTTTTTTTTCAATTTACTGAATGAA
Organism: Leucophora obtusa; assembly: GCA_949987735.1. Lineage (NCBI taxonomy): Eukaryota > Metazoa > Arthropoda > Insecta > Diptera > Anthomyiidae > Leucophora > Leucophora obtusa. The sequence continues at coordinate 17,771,015 of OX465300.1, forward strand.
AAATTAAATTGAACGAATTCAGTGGTGAATTAATTCAGTAAAAAAGTAATTCACTTCTTATCCGTTCGATTTATAAAATTGATCGCGTTCAGTAGTGAATTAATTCATTTGATTTAATAAAACGAACTATAGTAATTGAAATAATTCGTAACAAAAGAAATCAAACGAAAAAAAATATGAATTATTTCCATTCAATATATAGTCTTCTGTGAATTAATTCATTGAATTTTTAATTCAGAATTCAAAACTGAATTAATAATTCTTGAAAACTATAGAGCAAAGCCACAAAAGTAATAAAAAAAATTTCATTGGCTTAGACCTACATTTAAACGAAGTTTGGTCGGGAAATATCAGTATTTTGATTTAAATTTATTATAAAGCTTGTTGTTTAAGACGTTAGCAGTTTTTACCACTAATTATAGAAATTTGTGTTTAAATTTTCAGAAAATACCACACTGTTGTGGCAACGTCCTAACCCTCTAATGCCCAAGGCCGTTAACAAGCGGTCTTCAGATCTTAAGAAGTTTTTAGCCAAATAAATTTTTTTTATAAAAACAATTGTATTAGGTTTTTACGATAACATTTCCAGTAAAGCTAGTAAAAGAGAAAAAATATTGAAAAAGTTGTCAAAATATTCAAAAGTAATCGAACAAAAAAATTGCAAGAATAGTAAACTAAAAAAAAAAATTACGAAAAACGCATAAAAACGTCCGCGGAGTGCAAACTTTAATGCGCATCATAAGGTTAATTTAATAACGATTCACATAAAAATGTTTTCAATTTTATCGTTTGTTAAACAAAAAAACATATTTAATAGGTTTGAGGTTAAAAAGAAGAATCAATAATTTTTTCAAAAGTTATGAACACATTATTAATTTTCAAAGCAGACTAGATCTAGTTTCTGCCTTTTTTTATGGACAGGCTTCATCAGTGATTTTCCATTAAATTGTATTATTGTTTATATTTTGTCAGATTGTCTCTATATGATAATTTTTTCAACAACCTGTCGGCTGTAGGAATCGAACCCATGCACTCCTACATTACAAACGTAACCATACTAGAGTTCGATAGCTTAGCCATCTCACTCACGTTAGGCCTTGAATGTAGTGTAGCTAATTCATAGTTTTCTTTCCTATTCATCTTTCTGTTATTGTTTTTTTTTTTCAGAAGTGATCAAACAGACACATACAAAAATTCTACTTTTTTTGTTTATCTTCTAATCTCCTCAGTGTCTCCTTTTTCGCAAATGTTGTCACGCCGACGTATGGTATTTACGTTCAAGTGCAGGCAATTTGTGTATATTAAAGACGGACTGCCAACAGGGCATTTTTATTTTTTTTAGTAAAGTGTTGCTTTTCAAACGCGTCATATAGACCAACTGTAATTAATATTGTAATTAATATGCATTTTTATTAATTTTAATTTAGTAGGTTTGAGGTTAAGAAGAATGAATAATTTTTTCAAAAGTTATAAACACATTATTAATTTGCAAATCAGACTAGATCTAGTTTCTGCCCTTTTTTATGGACAGGCTTCATCAGTGATTTTCCATTAAATTATTGTTTATATTTTATAGTCAGATTGTCTCTATGTGATAATTTTCTTCATCAACCTGTCGGCTGTAGGAATCTAACCCTACATCACAAACGTAACTATACTAGAGTTCGACAGCTTAGCCCTCTATCCCACGGTAAGGCCTTGCTTATAGTGTGGCTAATTCATAGTTTTCTTTCATATTCAGCTTTTCTGGTTTTTACTCTCAGAAGTAGTGTTTCCAAAAAACCGACTTTTTTAAAAACCGGTTTGTCGGTTAACCGAAAATGGGCAATTTAAAAAAACCGGATTTTGGTTAACCGTTTGTGAAAAAACCGGTTAACCGACCAAAAATAAAAAAACATTAAAAAACACCAAAAATTAATATTAAATAAAAAAAAAGTGAAAAATATTGTCTAAAAAACGGTAACAGTGACAAATATATTCTCAGAGTTTTTCAGGAGAACAAATTTAACAAAACCTGAGTAGTATTTTTTTTTTTTTTTTTTTTTTTTTTTTTTTTTTTTTTTTAGAAGAGAAGCAACACTCAGGAAATTCTTCCTATTAATTAACGTGTTGCTTCCTTTGGAAAGGGGATAGAGAAGAAGTGAAAGGTGGTGAAAGAAGAAGGGCTTCAAAAAAAATGACGGAATATATTATATAACTTTTCAACGTATGAGAGGTTTTATATTGAATATATTAAAATCTGACTGTTATTCTTCAAGATGAATATTTTATAGTTTAAGAGGTTCACCTAACAAGGTTTTGGAAAAATTTTATTTTATTTTTTATTATTTTTCATTTAAAGGCTTAAAACAAAATAAAAAAACAGGCATCACGCTAAAATTCTGCACAATTTTCTAAACCATCTTCTCGCATTTCGGGGCGAATTTTGCCACTATTTTGATCTTTAAAAATAAAGGCAGCGAGAATAAAATTAGAAAAAACTTGAATGTCCCAATTATGTTTTCCATCACTGTATATACCAGGTATGGGCACATAAATGGCTTGACGGGCCAAATTTAGGATTTCACAAACTTACCGAGGGCCGCACCAATTAATACATTGCTCGAAAAAAATGAATTTTTTGTACAGCCTTCTGCTAAAATCTTTTTTTGAGTATTTTGGTTTCCTAAGCCCGGATCTAAAGTCAAAAACGGTCCACTGAGGTCCGAGTTGTGGGTCTTTGTTTTTTATCCCCTCACCCAGGAAAATACTTTATGAGTCAATGTTGCGGAGAAGTACATCAAAATCTTTTATATTTTTGTAATTTTTTATATTTTTGATCCAAATATATTTAAAAATATAAGGCACAGACTCAATAAATGTTTTTAAAATATTTTGCCCTCCATAATACGAATCTGAAATCAAAAAACTTTGTCGAATTAATCTTCGAAAATATAGTTTTCGTTATTTCAAAAAATTTGGTTAAGGTTTTTACCAATTTTTCAAATATTTTTAAATTTACTTATTGGATTTTGATCCCTTGATTATTATTGATATATTATTTAATAAGTCAAAAGAAAATTATTCAAGCAAAGCACATATTTTTTTTATATTTTAAACTTCTTTCTCAAAAATTACGCGTTTTTTGGATGAATATATTACTCTTAGTAAAATGAATCATGAAAGCCAAAACTATCTGAGGAAAATTTTTAAATCCAAAGATGATTCAGAAACGACCCATAAATGTAAATAAATTTGAATATTTTGTGAACAATTCAAAAATGACTCAAAAAAGATTAATTTTTTAGCCCAAGGAATTTTTTAAAATATTTCTTTGAGCCATTTTTGAATCAAAAAGAAGGCTCTTTTGGATGAACCACTTTAATACAAGTGAAAGTTTAATAATATATTTTGAGCACTTTTCTGATTAATTTTTGAGCTCGTTTGTTGGCTGAGAGCTCTAGAAAAAATTAATTATAAAAACTTTATTCAAAAGTTGTGGCATACGCCGATGACGTTGTGCTACTGATCAGGGGGAAATTTCTCCAGACGGTCAGTGATCTCATGGAGTCGGCGCTTACGATGCTATCCAGGTGGGCAAGGGAGAACGGTCTGGGAGTCAATCCATCTAAAACCGAACTTGTTTTGTTCACAAGGAAGTACAAACCGGAGAGATTTGATCTCCCTAGATTGGACGGAATCACTCTTCAACTCTCGGGGGAGGCAAAGTATCTGGGTGTCATTCTTGACTCTAAACTTTCCTGGAAGAGGAATACCGAGAGAATGAGAAAAGCCTTGTGTGCTTTTTACACCTGTAGAAGGACCTTTGGGAAGAGATGGGGTCTACAGCCGTATATCATTCACTGGATGTATGCGGCGATTATCAGACCAATCTTGACCTACGGGGCACTGGTGTGGTGGAGGGCGGTGGACACGGGTTCATATCTCTCCACTCTCGCAAAGGTGCAACGACTGGCTTGTCTGGGTATTACGGGGGCGGCTCGTTCTACACCCCAGGCAAGTTTGGAGGTGATGCTTGGCATCCCACCACTGGATATTTATATCAGGGGCACGGCGGCAAAGGCAGCTCTCAGACTTAGGGAGATGCAGGAGCTGAGGCAACGCACTTGGGGGCACAGTACCATTCTGCATGAGATTGGTGGTGCACTACTGGATCGTGAAACGGACTCTATTGTACCGGTCACGAATTTCCATAGGACTTTTGAGGTGATTGTACCGACCAGGGAAGACTGGGCAGCCGACTCCGTTATTCGGAGTGGTGATATCTCAGTGTTCACGGACGGTTCGAAGACGGACATGGGGACAGGGTCGGGAGTTTACTCCGGCGAACTGGACCTTCGAATCTCCATACGACTCTCGGGCGATTGCAGCGTGTTCCAGGCGGAAGTGTATGTAATTGACGTGGCCGCACGGATGATAATGGAACGGGATTTGGATCCATCGTCCATTAGCATCTTTGCGGACAGTCTTGCTGCTTTGAAAGCCCTGGAATCCGATACTGTCAGATCGGGGTGTGTGCGGCACTGTATTGAATCCCTCGACCGTATTCGTCGGCACTCGGTAAGGCTGGCGTGGGTCCCTGGACACGCTGGGATTGCGGGGAACGAGCGGGCTGACGAGTGTGCGAGGAATGGCTCCGAGTCGGTTGAGGGCCCTATACAGACGGAGGTCCTGGTTCCTCTGGTGGAGCTATTCGGTGTGATAGGGGATATATCGGATAGGGAGACGAGGGCAAGGTGGACAACCTTGACCAATTGTAGGATATCTCGGACCCTATGGCCACTGCCAGATCCGGGGAGGACAAAGATTCTTCTTGGATTTGGCAAGCGGACGGTCGGGATGCTTGTAGGGGTTCTAACGGGACACTGCGCGATAGGCCGAATGGCTGCGCGTTGTGGTTACGCCCAGGCGGACTACTGCAGGGGCTGTGGGGACGAGGAGGAGCAGACAGTGCATCATCTGCTTTGTGAATGTCCGGGACTGAAGGAACGGTGACTCAGATATCTGGGGTACAGGTTCTTCGACGACCTGGACAGTCTACGCGATGTTTCTCTGTCTGGTCTTGCGAACTTTTTAAGGGGATCGGGATGGTTCTAGATTTCTCGGGTCGTGGTATTTCTTTCCATGTGGGGAAAACTAAGGGAATCACAATGGGCCCTATGGCCTCCGAGTGAACTCGCCGTTCTGGCGGGCTCCCATTCAACCTAACCTAACCTTATTCAAAAGTTTAATATCATATTAAAAAATTGGGGTAAGGCGGAATTGTTTGCTTTAAAAGCGAGATAAAAATTAGAGGCATCAAGAGCCTTTAAAAAGCGGTATAATCCCGTCAAAAGCGGAGTGGTTGTTCAGGTTAAGTACACTAATAGAAAAAAGCCTGTAAAAAGTTTTGCTAAAGCTGCTAAAAATTAGTTAAAAATTACCTTGAATAGAAAACTGCTAAAATAAGCAGATTTTCTTTGCTAAGATAAGAATAGTAAAAATAAAGCTGTTAAATATATGGAATTTTAGTTTTATTTGAGCTAAATTTTAGTTAATTGAAATAAAAATTTACTCTGCTAGAATCAGCAACCAATTTTGCTAAATATTAGTAGAATCAAAAAACTCTATAAATTTTTAATTGTTTTAAGAGAATAAAAATCTATTTGTGAAATCAGCAGTCTATTATTTTAGACCAATATTTCTATTTATTTTAACAGGATGACTACCCAACAAACAATTCGTTCCGTTTACGCACCGTTTTCGGTCCGTTATAAACGGAATCCAACTCCGTATACGTACCGTTTTCTGGATCAGTATACGGACCTGAAAACTGAACATAAGGAACATCGAAACTGATTAGAATCCGTTGAAAATCCGTCAATGACGGACCGTTTACGGACCGTTATGCCGTATTAAAAACGGACAAGTCCGTTTAAAGTCCGTCAATGACGGACCGTTTACGGACCGTTATGTCATGTAAAAAACGGACTAGTCCGCTGAAAGTCCGTCAATACCGGACCGTTTCCGGACCATTATGTCGTGTAATAAACGGAGTGACTCCGTTTTTAGAATGCCGTTTTCGGACTTTTATATCTACCTAAATTCACACATTACTAACTTTAATATTGTATGTTTTTAATAGATTTATTAAATAATTTATTAATTTTGTTAAAAATTGACTTCATTAATCGGCCTCAAAATTCGCAAATATCTACAAGCAAAAGAAACAATTTATTAATCGAGGTTTAATTAAATGTATTCACGATTGAGTTTTTTCATATGCAATTCGCAAACTATCGTGAAAAAAAATAAAATTTCATAAACACTTACTATTTAATGATTTTATGTGAATTAAAGTCATTTGGCTACTGCGGCAACGGCCAAGACAGGATGCTCGTTGTTGCGACCCGTATTAAATTATTTAAATAATTCAATTTTGCGGACAAAAATTCACGAATAAACTCAAGAAAGACGACACCGTTAGCTCAGGAGTTCAAACTGATGAAAATTGGTGAAGTCCGTATTTAACGGTGCAGAAACGGATACACCAAAACGGATTCAAAACGTATTATATTCGAAAATCCGAAAGTGCGGTCCATTATTGTTCCGTATACGTACAAGCTTTGACGGATACCTGTTTTACGGACCGATAATGTTCCGCAAAAACCGGATTGATGATTTCGTACGTGCCGGAGAGTCCGTAAAAATGTTTCTTGGGTATTAGTATAAGAGTTAATTTTTGCTCTTATAACATTTAGCAAAAACCTGCAAAAATTTTGCTGCAAAATTACTTCTAAATAATAAACCTGTAAAAATAGCAGAAAAAGCTACTAATTGTTTTGCTATTTTCCCAGGTTTATTTCCGTTAGTGTATAAATAAAATTTTATTGTGTCTAAGTGTTTTACCAAATTTAAGTGCTTGAAGGACAATTCTCACAAGTATATTTTAGAGATCCTTACGAGACCTGTAGAACAGCCTTAAACATTTCCTTAAATGAAAGGTCATTTTTTTGAATTCAAACTCATAAAAAATGAGAGAGTATTTCTACGTCATATTGAGCCATAACGTATTTTTCCCAGGCTTAAGGTTTAAATAAATAAGGAATTTTCCACTTAATATTCGTATATTGGAATCGAAAATACTTTAAAAAGTTTTATAGGACGTCTGTGCAAAAAAGTCGATATTTGTTGATTTAAATTCTGATTTTAATTTTTTTTTTTTATTTAATTAATATTTTTTTTAATAAAAAAAATTTTTTTTTATTGTTTTAAAATTAATGAAGGGCCGCACGAAATTGGCTGACAGGCCGCATTTGCCCATGTATGGTATATACATTTGAAATTGCCAATAAAATTTTGTTTAAAAAATGTAGTATATAGGGAATGCTTTAATATCACTTATTGGTCTAAATAGATAGCGAAAAAAGACCTATTGATACGGACACTCAATTTACACAAAAAAAATATATTAAAAATTTTTTTTGTTGTATATTTTGTATTAAAAAACTAATTCAGTCATCAGAAAGACAACTAGAAATATGCTGTATAACAATTTTTCCTGTTCATTGTTTTCAAAAGTGGATACAAAATTTTTTCGTTTCACAATAATTGATGAATTGTGGCTTTGATTAGTTAGAGCAAATTTTTCGCTAGTAACATACATATTTTTGCATATTTTAATGTTAATAGCATATTTTTTGAAAATAAAAATCTTTAAAAAAATGTCGTATTGGTTTGACTATTATGGGGATGTGAAACAAAGGACACATGGATAAATCAATGTTTTAAATGAAAATCGAGTTCTAACAATCAATTAAAATCTTGATTTGTTTCTAAATTGTAGAATATTTGCAAATAAAAAATAAATGGTTCGCGCGAATTCCCTTATTATTATGTTTTTTTTCGCGAATTTAAAAATCATTGATTTTGTACCATCTTTAAAAATATTTCTTTTGCATCAATTCAGTCTCTAAATATTTTATACAAATACCATATTGTTTTTCTCTCTCTTTTTTCAACATTAAGGTTTATTGGGAGCTATTTTTGGCGAACTTAATGATGCTGATGTTATACCCCAAGATACATTTATAGCGTGGAGAGATTCAAAGGATCAATCGGCAGGAAAAGGTATGTATTAGAGTAGAAGCAAAAAAACATACAGCTAAACAACAGAAGCAAAAAAACATACGGATAATAAAAATATTTATTTAAAGTGAGGAGCAAAAGTGTAACAGCCCAGTCAGAAATTGCCCGTGGTGCAAAAAATCAAGCACTGCATACCAACTGCACTGTGGCCGAAAATCGCAGAGTAGCGGCAGAAATTGCTAACAGTACAAAAAATAAGGTACTGGCGCAACACCGTATTTTCTCTATTTACGGTACTGTGCAGGTGTCGAAATGATAACAAGGGAGGACGGCCAATTGACGTTATTCGCGGGTGTTAAGAAAGCGTTGACTTTACAACACATTTTATATGTTTTCAGCACTTTTTATTTTTTACGATTTTTATACCCTACACCACTAAGTGGTTAGGGTATAACAAGTTTGTGCTAATGTTTGTAACACCAAAAAATATGGGACCTAGATCCACCTTATAGTATACCGATCGACTCAGAATCACGTTTTATTTAGATTTAACGATGTTCGTCCGTCCGCCTGTCTGTCTGTCCATGCATTCTTGTGCACACTCTACAGGTCGCAAATATTAAGATATTTTGATGAAATTTGGCACAAGGACGAAGCCTATTGATTTTGGTTAAAATCGGTCCATATTTAGACGTAGTGCCCATATAAGGTCCCCCCCAAAATTGGCTGCAGGTCGCAAATACGAAGATATTTCAATGAAATTTGGTTCGCTGACTCACTGGTCCCAAGAACAAAGCCTATAGATTCTAGATAGAATCGGTCCATATTTGGACCTATCGCCCATATGGGCTATATTTACGATTTTCTCTGCTTTTATCATTTTATAGAAAATTTTGACACAAGTCCCATTTTAACCCATTCGAATTTCGGATTCAAACATTAGTTGGCTTTTAACCAGACTGGTGTAGGGTATTGTATAGTCGGCATGCCCGACTTTAAGTTTTTTACTCGTTTTCTTTTTCTGAAGAAAATAACAGAAAAGTGTACTAAAAAATAAACAAATTGTAAAAAAAAAAAATTAAATTTAATAGTTTTTTTTTTCTTTCGATTGTAAATTAATTGCTTCGTCATACTTGAAATTTGGAGTAAAAATTGCAAACGGTTCTCCAATTATTACCTTTTTATGCATTGGAGATACAATAAAATTTTCTGAGTTTTATTTCCAAACAAATAATATATCAATATTAACAAGTATAACCTAAACAAAAATTCTAAAAAATCAACGAATTCTTGTAAATAAAATTTCCTTAAATATCCACTTGTTAAATTAGTATATTGTTTGCTAATTTTAGCGCTCGGTAAAAAGCGAGTAAAAGTTTTGCTGAAATCAGCAACGAAAATTAGTAAAAAACGATTAAAAAGGTTAAAGTCGGGCATGCCGACTATACAATACCCTACACCAGTCTGGTTAAAAGCCAACTAATGATTGGATCCAAACCCGGTGAAAAATGTCCATATATGAACATTTATGGTTCAACCATATATGTATGGATCCGAAAAATGAGGTAACACCTAAGTATATGTTCATATATGGACATATATGAACATATACATTTATTAAATATATACGAATACATGCGGACGTTGCTGTCCTTTATTATAAGGTTGTACTATAGATATAAATTTATGTATGACATTCGAATTAGGCACTACATATGTTCCTTATTTTATTGATGGCATTATATATAATTCCATATTTATCCATATATGGGTTCCTTTTACACATATGGAAAAATGTATTCTTGCAAATATGTTCATATACAAGTCACTTTTGCATAAATTGAATGTCATATACTTCCATATTTGTCCATATATGAGTGCCTTTTCCATATATGAAATAGCAGATGCCTCCATATATGTCTGTATATGATATCTTTTTCCATATATGGAATAACATATACTTCCATATATGTTCATATAAAATCCATATATGTTTATAAAAAATTCATATTTGTTCATATGTGTCCATACATAAACCATATATGAACATGTTTGAGCGTATATGAACATTTTTCACCGGGAAATTCGAATGGGTTAAAATGGGGCTTGTGTCAAAATTTTCTATAATGTGAGTCAGCGCACCAAATTTCATTAAAATATCTTAATATTTGCCACCTGCAGTTTGTAACCAAGCCAATTTTGGGGGGACCCTTATATGGGCACTAGGTCTAAACATGGACCGGTGTTAACCAAAATCAATAGGCTTCGTCCTTGGCCTGATATAGGTCGGTGTACCAAATTTCATCAAAATATCTTAATATTTGCGACCTGCAGCGTATAAACCATATAATTTTAGTAGGACCCTTATATGGGCACTAGGTCTAAACATGGACCGATGTTCACCAAAATCAATATGCTGCGTTATTGGGCTAACATAGGTCTGTGTACCAAATTTCATCAAAATATCTTAATATTTGCGACCTGCAGCGTATAAACAGTATAATTTTGGTAGGACCTTTATATGGGCACTAGGTCTAAACATGGACCGGTGTTAACCAAAATCAATAGGTTTCATCCTTGGGCTGACATAGGTCGGTGTACCAAATTTCATCAAAATATCTTAATATTTGCGACTTGCAGCGTATAAATAGTGTAATTTTGGTAGGACCCTTATATGGGCACTAGGTCTAAACATGGACCGATGTTCACCAACATCAATAGGCTGCGTTATTGGGCCAATATAGGTCTGTGTACCAAATTTCATCAAAATATCTTAATATTTGCGACCTGCAGCGTATAAACAGTATCATTTTGGTAGGACCCTTATATGGGCACTAGGTCTAAACATGGACCGATGTTCACCAAAATCAATATGCTGCGTTATTGGGCTAACATAGGTCTGTGTACCAAATTTCATCAAAATATCTTAATATCTACGACCTGCAGCGTATAAACAATATAATTTTGGTAGGACCCTTATATGGGCACTAGGTCTAAACATGGACCGATTTTAACCAAAATCAATAGGCGTCGTCCTTGGGCCGACATAAGTCGGTATACCAAGTTTCATCAAAATATCTTAATATTTGCGACCTGTAGAGTGCGCACAAGAATGCATGGACAGACAGACGGACATCGTTAAAACCAAATAAAAGAAAATTCTCAGCCGATCGGTATACTATAAGGTGGGTCTAGGATCAATATTTTTTGGTGTTACAAACATCAGCACAAACTTATAATACCCTGACCACATAGTGGTGTAGGGTATAAAAATACGTAATTAATAAATGCATGTTCTTTTGTTTGACTCTAGATCATAAATTAATATCACTTTAGTAAAGTGTTGTTTTTCCAAACGCGTCGTTTAGACCAAATACAATTAATATGTATTTTTATTAATTCTAATTTAGTAGGGTTGAGGTTAAGAAGAATAAAAATTTTCTTGAAAAGTTATAAACACATTAAATTTGCAAATCAGGCTTCATCAGTGAAAATCACCATTAAATTGTGTTATTGTTTATATTTTTAGTGTCAGATTGTCTCTATATGAATACTTACAGAAGTGATCAAACAGAATTATACAAACATTCTACTTTAGGTTATTTTGTTTAAATTCTTATTTCCTCCGTGTCACCTTTTCGCAAATGTTGCCACACTGACGTATGGTTTTTACGTACAAGTGCAGGCAATTTGTGTATATTGGAGATGGACTGCCAACAGTACATTTTTATTTTTGTTTTTTTTTTTTTTTTTTAGTAATGTGTTGTTTTTCCAAACTTTCTGTTTAAATTATATTTCAAATTAAAGAAAGATGATACAATTTTCACAAGTAAATTACAAAGAAAAAAAAATTTTTTTTGAAAGAATTCGATAAGGCCAGCAAGACAGAATACGCAAAAAAGATTAATAATAACAAAGGTCAAAAATAGCATTGTTAGATTTCGTTGATGTTAGTCAAAGTTGAGCTGTTAACATATTCGATTTGCTTTCAACATTCACATAAGTAGGCGATTATCAAGGTTTAACCCGTCAAACGGCACTGATGATGGCTTTGTAGCGAAAGCAGAAAATACGTATTCTGTCTTGCTGTCTTTAAATTTTTTTATTCTTTGTAATTTACTTGTGAAAATTGTATCATCGTTCTTTAATTTGAAAAATAATTTAAAGAGAAAGTGATATTAATTCATGAAAGAACATTCATTTACCAAGTAATATAAGTATAAATAAAGTATAAACTAAACAAAAATTCTAAAAAATCTAAGTATTCTTGTAAATAAAATTTCTTTAAATTATGCACTAGTATATTTTTTTGCTAAGATTAGCACTCGGTTTTGAAAAATTAGTAAAATGTTTTGCTGAAATCAGCAACGAAAATTAGTAAAAAAAATCCGTAATTTGTAATAAGAGAATAGCAAAAATTACTACTAAAAAAAACTGTACTAATAAAATAAAGTACAAATTGAAAAAAAAAATTTTACTAACTTTTTTATCTGAGTGTAGCCCCACTCATGGCTTCAATAATAGATAGAAACAATTAATTTATTGTTACAAAATTCTCAAAATTTCAAAAATTTTTATTGATAAATCAGGATTTTACAAATTAAAAAATGATTTTAATTTTAAGCGCGATTTCGGAAGCTTTAAAGTGATATATCAACCAATCACATAGCTAAAATAATACGAAAGTTAGACCCAATTATAAAAGGAAATTTTTTAACAAATTTGGTATTTTTTTCTAAATTTAATTGCAATTTTTGAGGGCTATCTTAGTTATACAAGGTATACCAAGTTATTACAAGTTTCGGCTAAAATGCAGTTTATGGGGTTTCGTAAAAAAAAATAAAAAAAAAAATATGACCCCCTCTGAAATTGAAAAAGAAAAAACCGAAATTAGTTTGGGAGTGGCCCGTGGGGGGCAAAAAACGGGGGGACATAGTACATAGTAGGACATGTAAGTGTGGGTATTCAAATTAAAGGAAATTCTCTCACGATTCCAAAAATGTAATTTTGTTTTGTATTCATAAAACCATGGATGGTAACCGAAACGAATGCGGTTATCGTTAGGGTAACGATATTTTAGGTTATTTCGGTAACGGTATTTTAAGGATAACGCTATTTCATTTATTTCGGTATCGGTATTTTAAGGATAACGGTATTTGAGTTATTTCGGTAACGGTATTTTGAAGATAACGATATTTGAGTTATTTCGCTATCGGTATTTTAAGGTTAACGGTATTTCAGTTATATCGGTAACGGTATTTTAAGGGTAACGGTAGTCAGTTATTTCGATGCATCCCGTAATTTTTTTTTACAAAAACAAACGAGAATGAAAACAGAACCAATTTATCAACTTAATGTACAAAAAATACTCAATAACCACGTGAAATTACCAAAAGCAGAAAATTAAATATAACGGTAACGGTATTTTAGGGATAATAATATTTCATTTGTTTCGGTAACGGTATTTTAAGGGTATTGATATTTTATTTATTTCCAACAAGTGGTGTCTGGCCAAACCAAGAAGGGTTAAAAAATAGTTTTGGTGAAATTTAAAAAATAAATTTTGACCGATGCTGTGTTATTTTGTTTTTTTTAATAAATGTCTTTTAACTAAAAAAAATATTTCGGCAACGACTTAGTAGAAAATTAAAATGTTTTGGGTTTATCAACACAATTGAATTTGCAACTATACAGATACTTACTTATTTCCATAACCTTGCAGGAAAAAATTGGCAGTAAGGTTACCTAAGCTCCAAACGAGTGGTTCAAAATTATAGCGCACTTACACAGAATATTAAAAAAACGAAATATTTCAGTATTTTAGTTTAAATTTATTACTAAGATTGTTTTTTTTTTAAGATGTTAGCCACTTTTTACAAAATTTTTTACAAATTTGTGTTTAAATTTGGAGAAAATACCAATCTGTTCTTAATTTGCATATAGAAAAATAACCTTTTTTTGCAAAATTAAATATTTGAACAAATTTTTTAAACTGTAATAATACATATATTCTTTAGGTGATGCCATATATCAATATGTATGCACAGAGCATACTGGGCGGACATTTTTTCGATCTACAATTTAGTCTGGAGACATTTAGTTAGTTTGGGGACTGTCCTCAAACTCTTCCTAGGTCTAGCAAATACTTTGAAGACATTCCTGACTAATATACCGCAAAGTTTGGGCAATTTTTTTTGGCTTCGTCCATACATACATATACATATGTATGCATAGCGCATGCTACGGGGACATTTTTTCGATCTAAAGCTTAGTATGGATACATTTGGTTAGTTTGGGGACTGTCCTGAAACTCTTCCTAGGTCTAGCGCATAGTATGAAGACATTTTTGACTAATATATATTTTTTGCTGTATCGCAACTATATCAATCAAATCTGTGCAAGAAACTTCAAATTAAAAATAAATACGGAATTTTGTGAAAAAAATTATTTACAAATCAGTAGTGGCATATTAAACAGATAGATCTCAAAAATGAGTCCAAAATATAAGCGGTTGACTCGAGACCAAAAGGTCATTATTTTTACATTGGAGGAAGGATTACCTTGCCGCAAAATTGCAAGACGTATAGGCCGTAGTCATCCAACCGTGGTAAATTTGCTGAAAAAAAAAGAACCAGGACGAACGTTTAGAGAGCAGCAGCAGGAAAAGAACTAGGAGAAAGACACCTGACCGAACAGATACCGTTATACACCGAATGAGCCTGAATAATCGTTTTATTTAAATGTGTATTTGAAATAAGGGATCTCGAACAAGATCACCAAGTTAGCAATAGTGTGGAAACGGTTCGCAGACGACTCCGGAAATTCGGCATTTGTTTTTTTTTCGTGTTAGACCAACACTCCGGGATGTCCCCTGCTAACGCAGTGGATTGTGTTGGTATTAGGAAAATAGGATATGGGGAGGAGGAAAGAGGGAGTAGTGTTTGTGAATATTTGATTTGAATTCGTCTACATTGTAGTTAACAGGGAAGACTTCTGCGGGGAGTTTATTCCACATACGGCTGGTGCGACTGATAAACGAATTCTCTCTGTAATGCGGGCGATCCACTGGTCAATCGACTACAAACGGATGTGCTCTACTTAATAAGCGAGTATTACGAATAAAAACTTGGTCTTTGGGGACAAGTTCACTTATCTCAGCAGAGCACTTCCGATGGTAATATCGATAGAACAAGGTCACACAACCCACATTCTGACGATGCTCCAATGAGTCAATAGAGCTGGATACTCTACTGTCATTGATAAGCGCCGACGCCCTCCTTTGCACATGGTCCAGAAGCTCCAAAGTAGACTTTGAAGCTCCTGCCCATATATGGGAGTTATATTCCATCTTCGGTCGGATATATATGGTATAAATAGTGAGTAAATCGGATGGAGTGAAGTACTTCTTGCACCGACGTAAAAAATCTAGACACTTGAATGCTTCTTTCGACACCTGAAAAACATGTTTATTCCAACGGACATCTCACTGAATTTTCATGCCCAGAACATCAAGAGTATCCGATTCATCAATATCGATATCACCCATATGTACAGATGACAGTGTTGACCATACATACAACATTGGGTCTTGCGTGCATTAAAGTCGACCTTATTTGCACGACCTCACTCTGAGATAATAGAAAGGTGACGATTCAGTGTGTCATTCATAATCTGCCTTTTGCCCCCAATTCCCTCAGGACTTGGCCTACGATCGAAGGAAAATTAATAACAAATGTTGCTGTCATCTGCGAAAGAGTAAATAGGGTTGAAAGTTTTACCAAGAAGATCATTGAGAAAGATCAGAAATAGGGAAGGAGAAAGAACAGAGCCCTGCGGTACCCCTGAATTCAGTTGAAACACGTCGGATGAGACCCCATCTATAACAACACGAATAGTGCGATCTGTTAGAAAGCTCGAAATAAGACGAGCGAAGTCATTACCCACACCAAAGGCAATAAGCTTTGACGCAAGCGTCCCGTGCCATACACTATCAAAGGCCTTTGAAATATCGAGGCGACCACTTTGCTTTCACCGAAACGGTGAATGGACCGACTCCAAAGCTCCGAGAGGAACGCTAACAGCTCTCCCGTAGAACGTTTTCTACGGAAGCCATACTGTCGGTCATTAAGAAGTGAGTTGGACTCTAAATAATTCACAAGAGGTAATTAACCATACTCTCCATCACCTTTGATAGCGCAGAACATATTGCGATCGGGCGGTAATTTTCAGGGTTAGCCGCACCCTTTTTAGGGATTGGCTGGACATTGGCAACCTTCCAGCACGAGGGGAAAACTCCCGCATGATAAAAATCGCTAAAAAGATTACCCAATGGATGAGCTAACTTCGAAGAGCAGTGTTTTAGCAACAACTGGTATACCATACGGCCCCGATGACTTATTTACGTTGAGGTCAGCAAGATCCCTTTTAACTGCTGGAGCTCGGAAGAATATCTTAGGCATAGTACTGGATACTCTTTCAAGTTCTGGCAGTGGTTGATCGCTTTTCGGCAGGAATGACTTACCTGCAAACATCTGAGCTAAAAGGTTAACCTCCTTATCAACTGGTTTAGTGAATATTTGATCATCCTTTATAAGAGTTGGGATAGCTGAACTAGCATTATCCTTTACTCTTTTAACGAATGACCAAAAGCTCTTGCTACCCCGAGGAGCAGAAAGAACTTTAGTACGGAGACGTTTTTCGTAAAAGAAACTTTTCACGGCTAAGTACTTTCGAACACTTATATTTCGCCCGTTTGCGAAGCAGATCAGTATTGGCGTTCGCATTATCCCGCCAATTTTTGAACGCTAACTCTCTGGATCTGACTGCGTTTCGGCAAGTCTAGTTAAACCAAAATTTATCTTTTGGTTTACCCGAAATTTGTTTCGAAGGAATGAAAAATTTCATTCCAAGCAATATAACATGTTCGACCATTTTCGCCCCTTTTTCGTAAATAAAAACTGAACGTTTTGCAGTCGTTGCAAAAACGTTTCGAAGGTCGGAGAACGAAAAAGATGTGAGAATGGTACAATGATTCAATTTGCCGAGAGTTGAAAGTGTTCTTACTTCATACTTGTCCGGATGAGAAGTAGGGGAAAGGTCAAGAGCAGAGATACAAGCCAGCCGATCTCAGCCGATCAGCCGCCGACAACAATCGGCTGAGCCGACAGCAAAATGAACAAATATTTTTTTAAATTTATTTTTCTATTTAATTTTTTATAAATTCGTTTAATTCTAATTACATACTTGAAAAGTACATTTTTTTTACCATATCAATGCTTTTTAAAATATTTTTGCATCAAACTGGCGGTAGTACAACTAAGCGGTTTTGTTGATACATCAATTCTACGGGTTTCATTATATTAATATTTTCGAGCAAGTTAACGATTAGTAACTAGAGCTTCGAAGAATTAATTCCTTAATTCAATTTGTGAGTTCTGAATAGGGAATTTAATTAATTAGTTCACAAATACTATACTATATAAATGGAATAAATTAAATTTTGGCACCGTTCGATTTCTTTTTTTAACGAATTAATTCAATTGCTACTATAGTTCTTTTTATTAAATGAAATGAATAAATTCACATGTAAACGCGTTCAATTTAATGAATCAAACGAATAACAATTTAATTAATACCCACAGAATTAACTCACTATCGAATTTATTGAATTTTAATTTCGTTCAATGTACTAAAAATTGTTTTTTTTTTTTTTCATTCAGAAAAGCTACGTTCACTGAATTAAAAACCACTTAAATACCCGAGATTTGTAAGAAACCTCACAAAAATCTCACAAATTTGGAGACTTTTTTTTTTAGAACAAAACACTGCGTAGAAAATTAAATAAAAACTTACAAAAAATATGTAATAGTTAAAGATTTCTCTTAAAGTTAATTTAATGAAAAAATTTTATTCGGATTGGAAATTTTCTCATCAACTCCTTAAATACGTATATATAGAGTCCAATATAGGAAATTTCCGTACAAATAAATAAAAGAAAAATTTCCAATAGTTGGATTATATAAAAACGCTCTACAGGGTGGTTATTATGTACTTCGATTCGAAACGGAAATGCTTTCGAACAGAATTTTCACATTGAAAATCTAGTTCCAAAAAACAGAATTGACCGTCCTCCGTTATCATTTCGACACCTTCACAGTATACCTTATTTTTTGTACCGTTGGCAATTTCTGGCTGGGCAGTTTCGTTTGTTGAATTTGTGCCTTTAGTTTTTCTTTCTCTTTTTGCATGGCATAACAATACCGCTAAAGTCATTAGCAAAAATTGGGTTATTTATTTAACATTCTAGGGTTATTTGTTTACTTTTTGTATGAATATTTCACATTCTGGGGTTTTTGTTGTAACCGAGAGAACATGCTCTCGAATGTGTCTACCAGTTATTGTTTTAACATGTATTTTTGTTTTGCAACTAAAAACAGCTATTTTTCCACTCTCACTTAAAAACGGAAAGAAATTCAGAAAATGAAAGATAATTAAAATTTAGTAAAATTTAAAAATTTTTGCAGACAATAATTCAACTTTTTCAATTGAGTTATTGTTACTTCCTGAATAGTCGAAAAATAATTGCTAAGGAACCACTACTAAAAAAATTTTATAATACAAACTGTTTTTCTTATATTTTTTTAATTGCAGGTGTTGCTGTTAAAGCCCTGAATCCATTTTTCAATCAAGTTATTAATGGCGAAACAAGCGATGATAACTGAAATTTCTTCCCATCACCATATGAGAATCTTTGAAAATAACATATATACTTCACACACACACACCTACAACCTACATTTAATACTTACCTGAATTCGATTAATGCATCTCCCCAAAATGTGTAGGGAGAAAAAAGCAAAACTAAAACAAAAATTGTTTATGCTTAAGTCTAGAACTTCAACATTTAAATAGAAAAAAAAATATATAAAAGGTTTTTGTTAAACTAAAACTCAAATTTTTGGAAATGTCATCAGATCTGTGGGCTTTTGACAAAACTTATTTCAAAAACACACATTTTACAGGAAAGCTAAAATCTCATGCACCATGGAACAAAATTGTTGGTATACGTTTTCTAACAAATTTTGAAAGTTTTTGTTGTAAAATAATGATGTAGAATTTCTTTTCATTTGGAAAATTTATTTTGTTCCTGAAAGCCTCTTGCAAATTTAATAAAACTCATTGAAAAATTAAATGGGATTTTGTAAATTATTTGACTTAAGTTCTTTTGTCAAAAGACAATTTTACATTTCGAAAAAAGTTAAGAGCGTAAGTAGAAATAAATTTGTGTTTTTAAAAAATATTTAATAGCTTTATTATGAATTGAATAACTACAAAATTTTTGGAAATTTTTCTTAAATTGTTTTGTCAAAAGTCCACAGATATGGTAATTGGATACTAAAAAATATAATATAATAAATATAATAATTATATTTTTGTTTTCTTCTATTTCTTATATTCTTACATAATTAAATTGTCACTGTGTAATGATATCTTATATTATTTTTTATTTCTTTTAAATTTCTGTTATTCTTAATATTATAAGTTTTTTTTTATTTGTAAAACTGATCCGTAAGAAATGAAGTATATATTATAATTATTTTAAATATAATAATTTTTAGGGCCTACTATATTATCGCACATTTTGTGCAAAACAATGAAAATATTTCAGAAGGTGTTAATTTTGTAAATGTAAAGTACAGAGAACAAACTAAAACGAAATGATAATTGTACGCAAAAACTAATGTCAAACAAAATGCTTTCGCATATATGCATCTCTAAGAGATTTTCAATGTATGTAAATGTTACGACTAAGCCGTTGCTCTTGTATAAAAAAAAAAACTGAATAAAAACTAAAAAAGAAACACTACACAATGATGTTTTAAAGCTACAACAAAAAAGCAAAAATATAAACTAATTAAAAATGATTTTAATTTGACTTGACTTTGTTTCGTTTGGCCAATTAGAACAATACATAATGTGATAGCCCGTGTTCTATTTTATTATCTGCAAACAGTTTAAGTTGACTATCTTCACCAGTTTACGTAATATTTTTGATTTGAATATTGATCTTAACCCAGTTAACATTTGGAATCCGAAAATACTCATAAAAGATCCTTGAGACCTTCTGAAATCATACCAATAAGAGGGTGTTTTTCTTTACAGATGTAGCCTCTTTCTGAGTGTTCTTTTATGACTCATAAAAAAATCCTTATTATGAGAGTTTTTTTTATGACTCAAATTTTAGGTGGTGTTTCTAGATGACGTTTTGCTCCACACGAACGAAAATACAATAACAAAATACATGCAATACAAAAACAAAATACATGTAATCACTCATTCGTGTGACAACGAACGTCTTCTAGAGACCCCATATCAGAGTCATTTATGAACATTTTCTGAATAACTTTTTACCCTAAATTGAGCAATCTTTTTTAGCACCAATTTTACGAGGTCTATTTGAAAACAGCAGCCTATAACATAGTTTACAACAATTTCTTTATTTTATATGTATGGATTTATTTAAATGCATGGTAGTACACAGTGGGGTGTTTTTGGTATATTTTTTATTGGCTAGGCAGATTCGGATAACACTTTACACGCCCATAGAAAACGTAATTCTGATATAGTCGATCTTTTATTTGATAAATAAATGTTTTTCGTTCGATTTGAGATCATATATATTATCTTTTTCTTTTTAAATTATTTTCAAATTAAAGAAAGATTTATACAATTTTTTTACAAGTAAATTACAGAGAATAAAAATTGAAAGAATTCGATAAGGCCAGCAGGGCAGAATATGTATTTTCCGCTTGCGCTATAAAGCTATCGTCAGTGTCGTTTGCCTTGATGGGTTAATAATTGATAATGGTCCACTTATGTTAAGTGGGAAACAAATTACCATCATTAGGACTGTTCGGGTACTCAACATTGGGATCCCGCGGGATCCCAATTTTACCAAAAAGCGTTTTCTTATTCTTGTTCTTCGTGCACGAAAAAGCCCAGAATTTTTTTTCCTGCAAATTTGGGTAAATTGTTTTTCAGCCCAATTCTCAATAACAATTCCCTGGGAATTTTTTCACTATTCCTTGTTCCCCTATTCTTAATAAAATCTTTTCCCTTATTTTAAACGAACTTCGAAAATGGGAAACTCTTCCCCGGGGAAAAAAGTAGGTATTACGAATGGCAATAAAAGAGAGAATGTGATTGCATTTTTTGGGAATAATTCCGCCAAAAAATTGCAAGGGAGTGCTGCGAAAAAATGTAAGTATTTAATATTTTTATGAAAATTGTTGAAATTACAGCATTTCAAATTTTTTAAAATATTATTTCAGGTCAAAAACAACAAACAAAAAGCAAATAGATGTTCTTTTGAACACTGTGCAAGCTAACCCCAATATTGCACGCGGAATGTTTAAAGGAAGCAAAGAGGAGCTAAACCGGGTATGGCGCAATTTGGAGGCGGAATTAAACGCAGCAGTGCCACCATCAAAAAGTATTGCCGAGTGGAAGAAGGTACGTATAACAAAATTCCTCCTTTACAATGGACACAAATGTTAAAAGTGAAAAACATTTTTCAGGTATGGTGCGACCAGAAAAAGTATGTGCGGCACAAGGCGGCTCAGAACCTTAAACATACAAAAGGAACTGGTGGAGGCCCCAATATGCAAAAAACGTTTTCGGCAAATGAAGAAGCAATGTACCATTTAATTGGTATGAAAGAGTCTGTCGAAGGTGTGGCTAACACTTTCGGTTTAGGCTCTTCTATTACCACCTCTTCCAAGGTAGGTGATGATGCAGGAGTTTTTAGTGGATGAGCTAGTTGAGGTTGAACACTGTGTGGATGAAAGTGAAAAGGATATAACCCAGCAGCCGCCGGCGAAAAAAATAAAAAGGGCACACATTTCTTTGCCCACACATGTCTCTCCTTGCGATGTCCTTGCAGGGGAGATCTGCATACAAAATAAAATGCTGGAAGCGATGAGAGAACAGGAGCAAAATTCAAAAAAAGTTATCGCTCTATTGAGCGACTTTATGAACTAAAGAAAAAGGAATATGAAAAGCAAAAGCAGCTTTATTATTTGAAAAAAGAAGAGTTAGAGGAACAAAAGCTGCTTTATGTTTTAAAAAATCAAGAATTAGAGGAACAAAAGCGGGGCAATGATTTGGAGGAACGAAAATTATAAGAGGAAAGGCGTGCCGATTTCGTTATGGAGAAATGAAGACTTAGAGAAGTGGAGGATAAGATTGAAAAAAATCGTAAACTTATCCAACTAAAATACATGAAATATAAACAAAAGTAAATGAAATGTGATAAAATGTGAAATAATTTTGTTTTTTAGTTTTACGATTTAACTTTTATTTTGTTTTTTTTTCTTTTTGATGAATAGTTTTTTTTAAGTTTGTTTTTTTTTTAACAATTGAACTGTGAATATGAAATAATTTTGGTTTTTAGTTTTAAGATTTAAGTTTTATTTTGTTTTTTTTTTTTTGATGACTTGTTTTTTTTAAGTTTGTTTTTTTTAACAATTGAACTGTGAATATGAAATAATTTTGTTTTTTAGATTTAAATTGCATTGGAACATTCTAAGATTTAAGTTTTATTTTGTTTCATCTTTTTGAATTGTTTTTTTTAAACTTTTTTAATAAATGAACTGAAATGAAATAATTTTGTTTTTTAGTTTTAAATTTTAATACTGCATTTAGACTGAGGGAAAACTACCTGGTTTTTGGCTCTTGCTAGTTTTTAATTGAGAAAACGCATATATAAAAAACAAGCAAAAACTAGTTTTGTACAAAAAGCAGGTATTTTTGCTCAGTCTAAATTCAGCATAAGATTTAAGTTTTATTTTGTTTTTTCTTTTTCAATTGTTTTTTTTTTTAATAAAATGTAAATGTATAAATGTTTATTATAAATTATTGCCAATATCATTTCTAATATTTTGGGCAACGCATAACTAAGCAACTATATACGTCTCTGGTAAGGCCAATCATGGAATATGGATCAATTATATGGGAGCCTGATACTGCAGTTCATAGTAACCGTATTGAATCAGTTCAAAAACAATTTCTTCTGTTTTGCTTAAGGAGCACTTTTCCGAACCGTTTGGAGGATTTTCCACCATACACCGATAGATTAGCAATTATTAGGCTGCCTACATTAAGAAGCCGAAGAATAATGCTCAATACTGTATTCCTAGTCAACCTGCTAAATGGTAATACTTTTTCTGACTTCCTGCTCAGCAATATAACGGTCAACTCGCAACTATACCCCCCTATATCTTCAAGTCGTGCAAACCACCTATGCTAATGCTGATCCTATCAGAAGATTATGTCGTCAGTTTATTGAAATGTATGACTTTATCGATTATTCTATAGATATAGGCATTATAAAACGAAATATAATACTGTTTTTAAATACCTAGATTTAACATTATATTTAGTTGTACTATTTCAATATATATTATAGTCTGTAAGGATGTAATTCCATAGACTTAAATAAATAAAAAATACTGCGGTGAGGTTAAGGACACCACATTACTCCCTTGTGTGGTAAAACAATATGGAATTGCTAAATCGTTTACATCAGTATTGCATTTAAAATAAATGCAGATGTTATGTATTGCAGAACAAATATTTGTTATTTTAGCTGCCTTTTTTGGATCGTAGTGGAGCTCTCTAGCACCAAGAAGGCACCTCCATCTATTTTTCAAGACGCCAATGGTGCGTTCAACCACATTGCGGCACTTCGAATGTATTTCGCTGAATTCCATTTCAACAGAGCCTTCCTTCCTCTGGACATCTGTGAGGGATCAGAAGCCACGGTTGTAGGGGATATCCTGAGTCTCTTATTAAAAAATCATTGTTAGTGCATGAATATTTTCGTTGTCGTTTTAACCCTCCGTCATGCACATGTATCTGGCCAGATATTTTACGAATTTAACTGTGATTTAAATATATTTCTAATTTGGCTAGGGGTTTGAGTCTCCAGGTACCCTCTACAAATATTGTTAGGTATCGTTTTATGAAAAAACACATTAAAAAAAACAACAAACTAAATTTATGTGGATTTTTTCATCTAAACATCGTATACGTAGCGCATGTATCTGGCCAGATATACACATTACAGATACATACTTTATTGGTATTTTTTATTTTTCTCTGCGTTTATTTACTCAAATCACTCTCACAGCAATGGAGGCAAACACAAACAAGGGTTTTTTTTGGTTTTTATATTTTTTCGCTTCAGTTGCATAGTGAACTTTGAAAGGTACAGACAATAATTTACGGAAGAACAATAATTTATTCGAAAAAAAAATGGGTGAAGAAGTAGAGTTTGTTTTTAATACGCGATTTCGTAGTGGTAATGTGAATTTCCATACGCGACTAGCAGAAGCATTGCCCAATGAGTTAGAGCGTGAAAGAGCCGCTGAAGAAGGGGTTGCAAATGATGAGATTGATGACTTCCCAGGAGATGACGACGATATGGATCTAAATTATATGCCAGACGATGGCGATGCCTCAGATGTCGAAAATGATTGCATTGTCGAAGCAGATGAAGTGTTTGATAGTGACGACGATAAAGAAATTGAAGAACAGAATGCTACCGAAGATTCTTTTCTTGGTAGGGACGGTACTATATGGTGTAAAAATGAACCAAATATTGGAGTTCGTTTTCGTCAACACAATATCATGCGTTTTCGACCTGGTCCGAAGGAACAAAACAGTGTTCCAATTGAGGGGTTCAAAAAATTTTTCACACCAAATATAACATTTATTATCATTTCTGAAACGAATCGCCTTGGAAAAGCTGTAGTCGAGAAGTGGAATGCAGCTAATCCCAGTAAAAAACAAAAAGTTTGGATAGATTTGACCGCAACTGAATTAGACGCATTTGTCGGCATTCTTTTGGCAGCTGGTTATTCCCACAATAATATGCAAACCACAAAAGCTTTGTGGCAGTGAAATAATCTACCCATATTCAGAGCAGCCATGTCTTTTAATCGATTCTCTGCACTGGCACGATACATTCGTTTTGATGATGGTAGAATACGCGCTCAACGATTGCGCGATGACAAAGCTGCACCCATTCGTGACGTTTGGAATTTTTTAAATGAAAATCTTGCCAAAAACTATAGTCCGCATGTCAGCATAACAATTGATGAACAACTGTTCCCATATCGTGGAAAAACTAAATTAACTCAGTACATACCATCAAAACCAGCGAAATATGGCATCAAAATTTGGTGGGCTTGCGATTCCAAATCTAAATATCCACTGCAAGGAAAGCTCTATACCGGTCGACAAGAAGGAGAAGAACGGGAAGTGAATCAAGGTGAAAATGTTTTGATACAACTCGCAAAGCCGTACACCAATACTGGCCGTACAATTGTAGCTGACAACTTTTTTACTACTTTAGAAGGAGTAAAGCATCTGGCCAGAATTGGTGTGGCATTTGTTCGTACCATTCGCTCCAATAAAAGATGTATTCCTAACGAAATGAGAAAGGATCGTTCTCGTCCTGTTTTGTCATCGTTATTTGGATTCCACGAAAATTTGGTATCAATTTGCAGCTACATGCCAAAAAAAAAATAAATGTGTGAAGGGGAAGCAATGAAACCCGAAGCAATTTTGTTTTACAATGAAAATAAAGCTGGCGTAGATTGTATGGACCAAATGGTTACACATTTAATACAAAGCGGTCAACAAGACGATGGACTTTTGCGTTTTTCTGCAACATGTTGGACATCGTGGCACTGGCTGTATTTTGTATTTGCAAAGAAGTTGAAGGTCTCAATAAAAATAGTGCTAGAAGAAATTTTCTCACTACGTTAGCTGATACATTGGTTCTTCCAAATATTGAAAACCGAATGAACAAACAGTTCAACACTCGTTTGGCCATGGAATCGTATTTTGGAAGACCACTAAATGTAAGTTTGATATAACATTTGCCCTTCATTACATCTCATTTTCCTCGTTTTTCTTTTTCATTTCAGTTTCCAGTAGTAGTTCCTAGCTCAAGTGGTGCTGATACTCTACAAAAGAGAAAAAGTTGTCAGCTTTGTACATTGGGAGATGAAAAAATTCGCCGACTAACTCTTTTTTTTTTGTTCCAAGTGCTCGAATCCGGTATGCCTACAACATTCGAAATCAGAGTATACATGTTTTAGTTGCTTACCTGAAGCTGTGTAAGACTTTTTTAATTTAGAATTAATTAAAACTTACTTTATAACTACTAAATTTAATTGAAATGAACTTTATAACAACTATTTTTTTGCAATTAAACACAAAAATAAAATTTTTCTTCTTTATTTCTCATTAAAATTTTTTTTGCAAGGGTAGTTGGTTTAGCATGTACTAAGAACAAAAAAAAAAAATAGAAAATATATATCTGCCTGGCGTGATAACAATGTAATATTCACCTTGATTATGTAAGGCGTAGTCGTGTCGAAATTCAGGCGTTTTAAAAAAACGGTATTATGAATGTCGAAAACGACAAAAGTGCAACCCTACTTTGAAATCTATTACAAATTTTGTATTATAAGTGGCGTATTTAAATGTCAAACTAGTAAAAAATTGGCGTTATATTTTTCCCTCACGACAGCTTTAAAAAAATATAGAAAATTAAATTAAAATGAATAATATAAAACCGTAAGTTAAAAATTATAATTTTTATCAGTTGGGTGCATTAACAATTTGGCGTTTTATATGTATTTGTATACATTTTAGGATAAAACTAACTACCACAAAACAATTTGAAATGATGGTAGCACTTTTGGAAGAAAATCCAAATCTGGCCAAAGGATTCCATAAAAGTTTAAACAAAGTGAACTCTAAAGAAGAATGGAAACTATTTGCTACAAAGTTGAATAGTATAGGTCCTCCTCGTCGTAATGGCGAAGAATGGTTGAAGGTATGGGCAGACTTCAAATATAAGCTAAAAAAGAAATTGGTGCATAATAGATCGGAATGCCATGCTACTGGAGGAGGTTCCTTTAAATAATACATTTTAACTCCAACTGAGGAGGCAGCCTCCAATTTGTTACAATTAGATTCTATAGTAAATCCTAAAGGTCGTAATTTTGGTGTGCAACGTAACCGAAGTTTGTCGATAGAGCCCAGACCGGTTGTAGGCGACATCATAACAGATGAAACAAGTTGCGATGAAAATGAGGAACCATCGACTTCACAATCCTTCTTCAGAACTTCGCCAGAAGGTAGAGCCAGAAAAACTAAAAAGACAAAAGATAAAAATTCTCTACTCAAAGAACAACTAAATGTTCAAACCGAACTGTATACCGAAATAAAGAAATCTTTAAAAGAACTTGAAAGATACCAAAGAAAGATGTATAAAATAAAAGAAGAAAAATTAAAACTATACAAATGCGAACTTAAAAAGAAGGAAGAGCATAGAAGATCATTGCTTAAAATCAGAGCTAATGAAATTGAGATTAAAAGACGCAAAATAGAAATAGAAGAAATAAAAAATGGGTTTTAAAATGAGTTAACTTGTTTTGTGTTTAAGTTTTAGTTTTTATTATATATTTTAATTTTTTCATGAACAAAAAAAAATGTACTGAATTAATAAAATGTATTAAATTGTTAAAGATTGCATAATTCTTAATCTAATATTTGAGGCTGTTAAATCATCACTTGGTTCATTAGTCGGAGTTTCAAAAATTTCATTTTCGATATCGATTTCAGGGTTATCTATACTGTAGTGTATACATATGTTGTGTAAAGCCGCGCATACTGACGTTATTTTACCAGACATTTCAGGGGTATAATGTAGTTGTCTTGCGCCTAGTATTCAGCGAAATCTATTTTTCAAAACACCTATACTTCGTTCAACTACATTTCTAGTTTTTGAATGTATCGAGTTAAATTGGCTCTCTGGTGTACCCTCTTCTGCTGATCTGAATGGCGTTATTAAATAAGGCTCCAACGGATAACCAGCATCTCCTGTAAAAAATGATAGAAAATCTTAAGAACTATTTTAATAAAGAAAACAAGTCAGATTAGAATTGACTCGTATAAAAATTATATTAGCAAAAGTATCAAAGAAATCCAAAATGAAAATTTTTTAAAATTCAAACGCCTTTAAAAGTTACACAGTCTTGAAACTAAAACTTTGTTTGGAAGTAATATTTTTTTTAAATTAATTTATTTGAAAACCTTAACATTTTTGCTACAAATGAAATTCATCGCTTTTTTAGGCCGCGCCTTACAATATCTTAAATGCTTAATTTTTAAAATTCTACATTATTTGTATAACTTTGGAGCGCCATATATGTATATAAGACTACTTTTTGTATCTCAAAGTAATTCAAATGGAATTCGAATGTTACTTTTATCGTTATTTGAAAACAATATTCTAAAAAAATATTTTTAATTGGCAACTAAAGTTTAAATGCAACTTCAATATTAGAATGCAAATTTACGAGTATTAGCCCCTGAAATTTTTTTGAAAATATTTTTGTTGTTTTATTTTTTATGCAGCGGACGTGAAATAATATAAATACTTGTTTTAAAGGCTCTTTAACATTTAGATAAATGAATACTTAAGACATTTTCTTTGGAATTCTAAGCTTTTTGATTATGATTTTATTGATATGGCATTCTAAAGCTATACAAATTATGTAGAATTTTTAAAAATTATCATTTAATATTGAAAAATAAGGTGACTATTTTAAAAAAATAAATAAAAATATTAAAAGCAGCGTGCCAAAAAAGCGATGAATTTAGTTTTTAGCCAAAAATATTAAGGTTTCAAATAAATTAATTAAAAAAAAATTAAAAGGGGAAATAAATTGATAAAAGCATTCAAAAAGTGCATTTGAATTTGAAGTACATTTGTGAAAAAATTAAAATGGTTGTTAAATTATTATTTGAATCCGGCAATAACTATGGAAACTAATGGGTGTGCAAAGTCAGACAAAATAGACTTTTTTGATTTTTTAATATAAATCGTGAATTTTTTAAATTTTAAGAAAAACTTTTTTATTTGATTGTTAGTAGTTTTTGCTCAGTCTAAATTCAATAATAGCTGTGTTTGTGTGACTGCATATCAGTGTTATCTAGAACGATGTTGACAGTTTTTTAACTTATTCCGGCTTTCTACTGTCAAAATTGTTCGATATATCATTGATAGGCGTGCCACACAAACACAGCTATTATGTTTTATATATTTTCCTAAAAATTTATATATTTTGCTAAAAAACACGGCAACCCGAGTAAAAAGGTTTATATATCTTATATATAAGAATATAAAATAATCATATAAGTGTTTATATAATCTGATCCGCAATATGGGTCTATAAAATTATATCAGATTTTATTATTTTAGATACAATTCAATCTAATATTATACAATTGCATATACTCTGATGCAATTATATCCCAAAATTGGGCACCTCTAATTGAATCGTATTATATCTAATCTGATATATTTATATACTATTTAATGCAATTGGATTTCAAGATTTATACCCAAAATATGTTGGGTTTTGAAATATGTTTGAATTGTAAAACTGACATAAAAAATATTTTCCTTTTTCTGATTTTAAATACCCGATTGAAAAAGATGATATGGTGGCATATCCAATTTGATGAAATACAATAACTAATCACATACAATTTAATCCGAAAAATGGTGAATACAATTGTATCTACGTGGATCAAATTGGATTTAATTACTTTAAATTATATACAATTTAATCCGAATTTTGACCAGACATTATTGTATGAAATAATATCTTAATATTTAAAATTTGATGCAATTAGGTCCAGTTGGATAAAAATTTTCGTATTTCTGTTTTTATTAAATATTGTACTGAAAAACAATGGGGAATTCACGTAAGGTTTCGTGTATCGTGTGAACTAAGCAAATCTAATAAGTTTGCGAGTCTTGATGTGAAACTGCATACATAAAAAGTATCTACACATTAATCAGTACTTATACGAGATATAGTATAGTTTAAGAATAATTCATAAAATAAAAAAATTCTAAATAAAATTAAATTTCAAATAATTTTCATAAATCATTACTGGATTTTTTACTAAAGGTGAGATTTTCATTTTGAAAGTGAGAAAAGTTCAAATGAAGCTTTTATTTTTGGGCTTTCACTTAAAAAAATGAGAAAAATGTCATGAAATAATCGTTTAAAAATGTTTTAAATTTGTAAATAGTGTATGTATGAATAAAAAACTACATTTCACTAATAGGGGGAATTTTTTATTAGGTGTTTAAGTTATTTATTACACAATTTTAGTCTGCTTGCGGGTAGACAATTTTTTTGTTTTAATTTCATAGGATATTTTGATATCCTTCAAGCCTATGGATAAATTTGGTGGTACGTCATTCCTAAACCAAAATAATTACTTCGAAGAATTGGCTAACTTTTATTAATATGACCCAATATTCAATTTAAAAATAAAAGAATTTGTTGTTTCGATGTAAATTTATAACGTTTTAAATGAAAATGAATTTCAATTTGAATTTACTAACGGTGGGTCTCATACTTCAGGTTTAAACTTTAGTTAATAGTTAACCCAAAAAAATTGTTGTTGTTTTGTGTACATTTTTTTGACATTTTCTTTTGTTTACAGTTAAGTTAAAGTTAAACCTGCAGTATGAGACCCACCGTAAGTTATTAAGAGTTTATTTGAAGCAAGACTATAACATAAATTATATAGGGGAAATAAATGTTTCTTTTTTAAATCAATAGACTTGTTTTGTTGCTATATATATGTGGTACGAAATCCCATATAAAGTGTTAACTCTTTTAACATAATATTTTTAACGTCGATAATGTATGGGTAACCGTCAGATAATTTCACTCAAATTTTATACAAAAGTATTTTGCCAGTTTTCGTGTTCATGTTTTTTTTTTTAAATCACTTGAATTTTATATCAAAATTTGTTTTTGTAAAAGACTATTTTCCAATTAAAAATCCATTGATTTCGATAAAATCTTAAATTAAACATGAAACTGGGCTATTTTTGGTCTTACAATTTCAATTCCATGGGCGAGATCTTATTAAATATGACAACATATGTAAAAAGATATATTTAGATATTGGGTCATATAAAATTTGTTCGAAAGACGAAATTTATGTCTTATTATATATAGTGCCATACAAAGCAATATATAACGAGACATAATTGTATTAAATAATATAAAATAATGTATAACCCGTTTTACTCGGGTAATATAAATTTTTATCAAAAATTGACTCCCCAAGTAAAAAAGTTTTGATATAGTCATATATTATTACATAAAATTTTGTATAATTATATTTTCAAACATATATACCAAGATATAATTATCTAACATTTTACGAAATTATATCCTAAATATATAACTATATCTTGTTATATATTGCACAATATATAGTGCAACATATTACAATACCCAATTATATATAGACCTATATATATTTATATATGCCTCATATAATTATGTATAATTGTATCGAATTATATACCATTACATCTAGTTGGATATGATTATATTATATTTGATACATTTGGATGAGGACAAAATCTGGATAAAATTGTATCAAACCATATCTTATTCCATCAAATTAGATCTATTTGTATCAAATTAGATCTAATATGCTCATAATACGATCTAATTTGATACAATTAGATGTTCTCATTTTTCGGATATAATTATATATAATATCAAAAGTCATATAATTTTTTTTAGTAGGGTCAGAAAATATTTTAAATTAAGATTTATCTAAATTTATATATAAAATGACTTAAAAAATGTTTTGGAATCTAAATTATATAAAGTTTTAACTAAAATGACTTCTCGAGTAAAAATAGTTACCCAAGTAAAAAAAAATGATATGGAGCCATATAAAGTTATATTTAATTATATATAATCTTCTATGTAATTAGATATAATTATATCCGAAAAATGAGAACGTCTTATTGTATCATATTGTATCGAATTGTATACAATTGTATACAATTTGGTACAATTTGATACAATTCGATACAATATGATACAATTGTATCCGAATATTGTCCTCATCCAATTACATAAAATTATATCTTTTTGTATAAAATTATATAAAATGTTATAAAAGTGGACACAGTTTGATACAATTATACCTAAATATTAACCCTATATTTTTACCATAATATATATGACCATATCTAACAATATACAAAATTATATTTTTAAATAAAAAAAGATATACAATATCTGGAGATCATACCTGAGGGATTTCAATTACAATTACTTGTAATTGAAATTACAAGCAATTGTAATTGAAAATTTTCAATTACAAATTACTAGTAATTGTAATTGAAAGTGATTTCAATTACATTTAGAATTAAAAAGTGTTTTTTGTTAAAATTTTGTATAAAAATCTGACTGGGATAGGTTGCATAGGCATGGATGCGTATAAAAAGAATACGTCATGTTGGGATTACCCCTAACTTGTGCTTTTTGTCATTATTTATTTTCCCAAAAAATGTAATTGACATTTTTCAAATTA
Organism: Leucophora obtusa; assembly: GCA_949987735.1. Lineage (NCBI taxonomy): Eukaryota > Metazoa > Arthropoda > Insecta > Diptera > Anthomyiidae > Leucophora > Leucophora obtusa. The sequence continues at coordinate 17,803,592 of OX465300.1, forward strand.
CAAATTACTTGTAATTGTTCTTTTTTGAATTACAATTACAAATAATTTGTAATTGTAATTGAGTTTTTTTGAATTACAATTACAAATAATTTGTAATTGTAATTGAGTTTTTTTCAATTACAATTACATGTAGTTGTGTAAATGAATGTGTAATTAATTACAAAATGTAATGATTAACCCCCAGGTCTACTGGATATCCTATAATTTCGATAAATCTTCCATTACTTTTATCCAGATTTACCATGACAGTGCATTAAACAGGAACAAATTTTTCTTTGTTTTTAGTAATTTTAAAATAAGGTTAACAACACTGAAATTTTTAACTTAATAGGATTGTGATATACAACCAAGATATAAGAGATCAGTCAAGTGTGCGTTATAGTATAGAGAATTCCATATTAAAGCTTCAGTATTGTTAATTTTATGGGCGCGTTAGCCATTTTAACTCACGCTCCTAAACAAATTACTCAAGCACGAGCATTTCGTGTCTTACTCACGCAGACATGAGTATATTAAAAACTTACTCACAATCAGAAAATTCTTACGCAAAACAGTAAAAATTACTAAAAAACATATGATGCAAAAAATAAACTCACACACGAATCATGCACGGGTTATATATTCTTACTCACGCTCACGTACGAATTATATATTCTCACTCTAACGGGCGAATTACTTTGGTATAGTAATTATTACTCACGATCACTTGTGAATAACTTCACTCACGATCGTGTCATGCGCCAATCCCTAGTAATTACAAAATCTAAAACTATTTCAAAATCATTTTTAATATGGAACCACATTTAATACAATACGGTTTTAAAAGGACCTTATACATATATTTTTATATAAAATCACTTTGAAAAAATTGCTAATGTGGGATAATATATAACACTATGCGACAGTCAAAATCGGGATGGGATGAAACCAACGGGAAATGTTATATCGGTCAAAAACAAGTTATACGTGTCCCGGCGTTTCGCTGGGTCAACCCTAGGACTCGAGATATATCTTTTTTTTTGACATAACTCGAGAACCACTAGTCCGATTTTGCTCAAACAATTTAAAAAAAAATTAAAAATTACAATTCCTTTAATCTGTTCATATAACGTTTTTCTATATACTCAACAGTTTTGCCGGTAAAAATAAATGTTTGTTACCGCTACCATAAAAATCAATAACCTTTTGTTTATTACTTTTTTTTTAATATTTTAGGCAAAAAATATTTTTTTCTTCATACATTTATTTTTACCGGCAAAACTGTTGAGTATATAGAAAAACGTTATATGAACAGATTAAAGGAATTGTAATTTTTAATTTTTTTAAAATTGTTTGAGCAAAATCGGACTAGTGGTTCTCGAGTTATATAAAAAAAAGACCACCAAAGGTCAAATCGATATATCTCGATTCCTAGGGGTGACCCAGCGAAACGCCGGGACACGTATAACTTCTTTTTTACCGATATAACTTTCCCCGGTAGTTTGAACCCTTCTCGATCACTGACCCCTACCATTTGTCTCACAGTGTAATTATAGATGATTTTATAAAGAATGTTATATCGTTATATATAAAAGAAATCATGAAATATTGTAGATATGAAACCATACTAAGTTATATATGGGTTCATATGCGTCAATATATAATCATATATAACACCTATTATATAATATTTCTTAAATGGCTCCATATATAGTTTTATATTATTATGTATAGTGTCATACTAAATTATATATAAACATATATGTAATTATATCTTTTATATATTACTTTGTGTACTTATATATAGCACATACACTTACATGCAGGCCAGTATGTAATAATATAAAATCACATATGTCTCAATATTAAAACCTTTGAGGCAAAACTATTTAATATATGACTATATAAAAGTCTATATGCTTCAATTTAAAAGCATATGTGGCCATATTTAACTATAAGTTACTATATGTAATTACATAAAATAATATATGATTATATCAAAACTTTTTTACTCGGGTATAGAGGAAATTATATAATTTAATATGGACTAATATGTTGATATATAGTCAAGTGTGATACTATATCTGGGCGGATATAATTATATATAGCTTTGAGTTTTTCAAATATTTCTTATATGATGTCATATATAGATCAGTATAAATATATATGTCCCCATATATATAAATATGTACCATATCTAGGTACATATGCTATGACAATTTCAATGTAGCGTCATATATAATTCAAAATGGCTTTATCGGAAAACATAAATAGTTTTATATAGCTCAATGATAAATTTTATTCTAAGTTGTTTTATATATATTTAAGTATAGCGCAATGTAAAAAAATTCTATATTTTTTTTAGATATATTTATGTATGATTTCAAAATATAAAAGGCGTACTCATTATAACTCGAAAATTCCTTGTAAACCTTATAAATACAAGCCATATTTTTTATGTATGGAATTTGACATTAAACTCATAAACATACCAGGTTTACAAAGTTTACGGGTAAAATACAAGTTTATATGAGAAGGCTTAAAATGCTTGGTTACAATTATGTACAACTTCTTCTAAATACTTAAAGTTTTATTTAAATTTTGAATTCTTAACTGAAGGGTGTTATTTTATAGTACTTTTTAATAGTTTTTGTTTTGAGCCTGATATATAATGCGTTATATAATTATGTAGTTTTACATCAAATATATTATAACCCGATATAGGTCAAAATCCGGATAAGATTATATATGATTTAATATATTTAGATCTTATCCGATATAATTTTATCCACCATTTTTCGGATCATAGCATATCTCCAATTATATTAAATAAGATATCATTACATATGACATCATATTGTTTTTTTTTCTCGGGATTTTATCATTATTTCAAAAATTAATTAATGTTCTAGATAGTACAACTTCTTCTAAATACTTATATATGATTTTATATGGAAAATTTCGGGAAATATTTAAAAGATATTATAATATATGAATACATATGGATGCAGAGCCATTTTATAATACTATATGTTAATGTGTATTTTTGTATTAAAAAATATATTGTTATATATTAACTTTTTTACTCGGGAATACAAAAAATTATGTTTAATTTTATAAAATTATCAAAATAACTTTATCCTTGAAATACGGTATGGCGGTGTGACTCTCTCCAGAGACTAGGTTGTACACATCCCTTAATTGTGGATTTAGTCAAAGATAAAAAGTGTTGGTAAATACCATTACCGAAATACGAAACCGATGCCGAAATAAATGAAATAGCGTTACCCTTAAAATACCGTTACCGAAATAATCTAAAATAACGTTACCCTTACCGAAAACTGCAACGTTACGGTTACCATCCATGTTAAATATATGCATCGACATGCAGCAAAGGATTAGAAGAACCTCTTCCTTAGGGAAAAACAAAATATCCCAAATATTTTGAAAATATGCTAAAAATTGCAAAAATTATATAATTACCTAATAACCATGTATTTGTTTCCCCATTTTCGAAATTATCTTTCAATAGATGCTTCAGCTCACTAACATTCCATATTAAGGAGTCATGAGATGATCCGGGATTATGGGATGAAATATATCTAATTTGCAATTTGTGATCACACACCTACATATGTAAAAATATTTGAATTAATAAAGTAATAATGAATTAAAAATTTTTATATTACCAGCATTGCGTTTAGGCTGTAGAACCCCTTTCTATTATAATACTTAAAACGTTCTTCGATTTTTGGAGCTAAAATTTTGATATGGGTTCCGTCTACACATCCTAATACCCCAGGAAATCCAGTTTTTCTATAGAAATGCTCCTTTATTTCTGTTTTTTCATCCTCACCCATATCTAATGAAATCCACCTTTCACACAACTCGTTGTACATTACATCAATGCACTCATTTAAAACATTGCTGACAATAGATTGAGAAAGGCTTACGTTATAATCATTTCCAGCACACTTTTGGTAACTTCCCTCAGCCAGAATTCTCATTGTTGCTGCCAACTTGATTATATTTGGAACTGATGTTGATCTTGCTGATGTTGGTAATTTAGGTTCAATTTTACTCAAAACATATTTAAAAGCTTCTTTATTCAATCTAAAATAGCTTACAAATCTTAAAGAAAACATTGGTTAACTTCAAAAAATTTATTTTATGGACTTACTTGGAATTTGGAAGTGAGAATATATCAGACTGCTGTCTTAATTGTTTTCTCATAACAGTAAGCTCCCGCTTATTGAACTCCTCTTCATCATCGGAAGATGAAAAAGCTGCAACACTTAACATTTTTTCAAATAATAAAAAAAAAAACACAATTTCTATATTTTATTTTAAATTTATTTTTTTTTAACGCAAATCATATGTTTTTGACAGTTTTATAACGGGGTGGTTCAAAACTAACACATACATATATTCAATTTTATGCAACTCTGAAGTTTTTTAAATCTTTTACAAAAATTTAACTGTCAAAAATTTTACATAATACCATTAAATTTTAAAAACGCCTGCTACTACGCCTGCTGTCGAAAAACGATTGATTGATGATTATCACTAAAATAGGATATTTTTCATATAAATGTACTGAAATACATAGTGTACCTGGCCAGATACATGCGCTACGTACGTGACTATCGGAACATGTGCATGACGGAGGGTTAAACTTTACCAAGGAGCCAATAATTGCTGCTGCTTCTCAGATATTCTTGCTCAAGATGAGCTCGCATATTGCTGAAATTCCAAATAAATGAGTCGTGGCACGCACCAGGATGGGAGGCATCAACGTACTTAATCGTCAGCTCATCATCACAGACCTATAAATATTTTTAATTTTGTTGATTGGAAGTCCTTACCAGCATTACATTCAAACTGTAGAACCCCTTCCTGTTGTAGTATAAGTGTTTATTATTAGAGGGAGCAATAATACGGATATGCGTCCCGTCAACGCATCCTATAATCCTAGGAATGCCATGCTTTACATACATTGATAAAGCAATTTTTCCTCTTCCGTTCTGCAGAAAATAATCCACCTTGGGCATAGATGTTCTTCAAATATGTTTATAACTTCAGTCAGAGCTCTGCTCAGGCTACACTGGGTCACAGACACGTCGCAGTGTTTCCCTATACCCGTTTGGTACCCACCTTCGGCAAAGAAACGTAAAGCTGCACTTAATAATTTTACTAGAGGGGATATAGCGAAAGTCTTATGTTTTGGCTGAATGTGCGTAGTTAACACATCCAACAAATATTTAAAGGCCGGTTCACCCTGTAATACTTTTCAAACCTTTGAAAAGTAAAATTCACATTAATAAAATGGACAAATAAATATTGATAATAGTTTCTTTATTATACTTACAAAGTTTGCGGCAATTCAAGTGGGTTGCTTGCATCACGTAACTTTCTTCTTGATATCCTTTGCTCCATCTTGTCCTGCTGCTGCTCTTCTGCTTCAGCTACCATCAGAAACGCTACACTAAACATGTTTATTTATTTTTTTGATGATTAAAAAATAAGTTTTATTTTTTCTTTCACAAAAATGATGTAAAAATTTGCACTCAAAACAAAACAGCTGAAGTAAAACAGCTGACTTCGAATATTCGAAATTCCCTCTTCCTTACTATTCTTCTCCCCATATGTTTAGCATAGGGGAATTTTATTCTCGGGAAAAATGAATTCCCCGGGAACTCAATTCCTTGGGAATATTTAGAATCGAGCTGTTTGGGTGAGTTCCTAAACGTCAAAACACATTGCAGTGTTTGCGGTTTTACTACTGTTTCGATACAAAGCAAACAAGTGTGTTGCTTACTTTGTAATAAAAACATGTCAACAAAGTATCAACAATATTTGTGATCCACAGTTTGCTTTTTATATGCGCATCAATTGCGTTTACGAATGCATGACTTTGTTCAGTTGCATTGCAAATAACAAAGCAAGCATTCGACAGACCGGTGGGGGACCGTCCGAATACTCCGAGTTTACAGAATTAGAGCAAACGGTATCATAAATACCAGCGTAGCTGCCAATCCAAGTGGTAATGTCTTTCGCTTAAACATATCTTCAAATGCACCGACTAAATCGTCACCACAGATCGAAGTATCGACATCTCCATCTGCCTGGGTGTCATCTTCCCCACCGGTTGAAATATTGTCTTGTATTGAATTAGACAATGTTTTCTTTGAAGTGGAAACTCCATTGACATCCAAAGAAGCATGCTCGAAAAACATCGCTCAAAAAACGACGTTTGGATACAAAAGAGAAAGAAAGAAAAAAAATTGATGAAGTTAACAGAAAAACAGACAGAAGAAATGGCAAATGGCTGATGTGTTGTGGTTCCAGTAGTACAAATATGGTCCAAGTTTAAAATTATATGGAAAGGTTTTTTTTAAACAATTTTTTAGTAAAATTATAATTTTTTTTAGTAGTTTCTCCACATAATTAATGTTAGTCCGATCTTATTAAAATAATCTTAGAAAAATTGAGATTTATATAACCTTTAATTCGTTTATATATTGCGTTTCATTGAATTGTAGTTTCGGAGTTATTATCAAAAATTTAAGCAAAGAATATATTTTTTACATGAAAATAGCAAATTTTTTAGTTTTAAAAAAAAATCATGAAAAATCGAAAACGGCAAAAATTGTTCAGATTTATTGCTTTATCGCAAAGCACATGTAATAGCAACAAAATGAGATATCGATCATAAAAATCTCTTGATTCTTTTCGAATTTATTCACAATTAAGTGAATTCCCTCATTTTCACAAAATTTTAGTTTATTGTTTGATATACATAAAATTAAGTAGTTAATGTTCTTCTTTCGATTTATTGAATTTTGAAAACATTTTCCACATGCTATGTAAACATTTTCACATCGAAAATTCATTACATAGTAACATTTCTGTATTTTTTGGCAAACCGCTACCTACAATACTGATTCTATTCTTCGGAAAAACATTTGAATTGGATGAGTTTAAATGTATTAAACAGTAGAAAATTTATATTTTATTATTTAAATTTATTATAAGAAATAAAATAAGAAAATAAATAAATAATTATTATAAACTACAAACTCTGGAATTTTCTTTTATTCGATTTTCTATTGTTGAATAACGAAGTGTTACTCTGAATACTCCAGCAAAAATCAGCCATCATGTGTGCATCCCAGCGACCCTGGTATCGTTCCTCCATTGTCCGGATATCTTGGTGGAATCGTTCGCCCTAATCTAAGATCTAAGTGACTGTCCCTTAAAATAGCGATTTGTCGATTTTCGTTCATTACACCCCCCAGTTTTATTGGAAATGGTCCCAAATGGAAGAAATCAATTTTTTTTTTGGAAAACGTTAACCCGTGCCGAAAGTTGGACGAAAATGGCCCCTTTTGGATAAAAAGTGTATTACTATTAGGGTTTGGGATTTCCCGGACTTTTGTATTTCCCGGGAAACGGGAATGAAAAAATTTAATTCCCGGGAATCCCGGGAAATATTTTTGAACAAAATTGTTAATGAAAATCACCTATATAAGTAATTTTTGTTAAAAAAAAACACTATTTCAGTACAAATGCAGTCTGTGTAGTGAGAATTCAAAGTAAAAAATATCAGCATGTTGAACATTTGATTTCACATAAATTACTCGCAGCACTGCCAAATGAATTGCATGATTCCAGCAGAAAGCACCTACTACTGGACTGTCGGAAAAAAACCGTTTCATCACACTTGGCCCATTAGATATGGTGGCCACAATGTTATTTTCCAAAGACAAATAAAACTCTTCTAGTCTTATTTCTACAATTCTTCTTATTTCATCAGCATTACATTTTCCTGATATATGAACCAACCCCAGGTTATAAAATAAATTATTTCCGTTTATACATATGTTCAAATATCTCTTTTGTGATATTCTTGTCCATTCATCTAAGATTATAGTAAATCTCCTATTGTTAGAAATATTGCTCGATATTTCTTTTATCATGATATCTTTTACATGATTGTAGTAATTTAATATAATGTTCTTTACATCGGTTTCATTTTTTTGCAATGCCAGGTTTTTATTATAAAAACTTTCTCGAATAAACGAAGAACTAGTTATGGTACGGATTGACTGCGGCTAATTTGGATACCATTTCAGGAAATGTTTGCCCTACCATAAAACCTTTAATGCCTATTCAGCTTACACTTTTTTCTTCGGGTACTTTGCTAATTTTAGCTGAAACGTTATTCTTGTTGTTGTTTTCTTCAATAGAAGTTGCATGACCATCAATTTTTTTTTTTGTGAACCAAATTTAGATATCGGATAATCAAATTTAGATACCACCGTTAACCATTAGTCTTTTCTTTTCAAATTTATTAATGAAAACGTTACTTATAAAATTATTGACCCTTAATATAAAGGAGTATTTTAAATTTAAAGTCGACTTTATTTTTAATCAAACGGTTTTGTTCATTTTGTGTATGAAAACCTTACAAAAATATTTATATTTTCAAATATTTTGATTGGTTGACAATAAATTAACCAATCAGAATGCTCCAAAAATAAACCAAGTCAAGGTTTACTGCCACACAATATTTTAACTAAAGTCGACTTTACCTAAATTTTACATTTGAAAAATGCCCTTACTATGGGCGATTATTTGTGAGAAACAAAGCTTTTTTTCCATATTTCTTTTAAACATTTTACCAAGTTTTTAGGTTTTACTACTTAAATTTTGAATAAGTTATGCGAAAAATCTTTATTAGTTGAAATGCTCCTAATTACTTGGCAAAGATTTTATTTGTGTGTCAAATAAATGTATTCCCTTTTAAAAGATTTTAACAATGACATTTTGGTTTTGGTATTTAAAATGTTTTTTATGACTAAAATTAAAAAATCCTATTCGAAACAAAAACAATTTAAAAAATTTAATATTATTAAAATTTCCCGTTTTCCCGGGAAAAATATATTATTTTCTCGGGAATTCCCGGCAAACTTTTCCCGGGATTTCCCGGGAATTCCCGCATGGAATCCAAAATGACCCACGAATTTGATAAAAATGCAAAAACGTGTTTTTTTTAATTAATTTTAAAGATTTTTTAGAATGCCTAATTTGGAGATGTCGATTGCTATTTGTACCACATAATAGTTGATAAATTGGAAAAATGATAATTCGAGTTTGTGTTTGGAGCGACTGCTTTTCAGGACATTTTAAAAAATTGCTCATTTTGTCAAAAATTTAAAAAATTAAAATTTTTCATCGAATTTTACACGGTTTTCGGAAAAACAGCACTCAAATTTGGTTAGATTATAATTATCTTTTCATTTCTTTAAAAAAAATTAACCCTTAGTGGCCTGGAGTCAGAAAAGACCCATGGAACTTGATATTAATTATGACTACAAGATTGTAAAGCCATTAAATTTATAACAAAAATTTTTTTTTAATACTTTTAGCCAAAAACGCTCCACTAGGAAATTTACAGAATAACACCTTTCGCATATGCCAATTTAATAAAAATCTCATAAATGTTATTCTGTAAATTTCCTAGTGGGTCTTTTTTGTGAAAAGTGAGAAATTAACCCTATATGGATCAAGTTACTCAAAATAATTATTTTTATCAAGTGGAAAAATTTTTTTTTATTCATTCAAAGTGTTATTTTTCCGAAAATTATGAAAGGTGTTATTCTGTAAATTTCCTAGTGGGGCGTTTTTGGCCAAAAATATAAAAATTATCCATATGGATCACGTTTCTCAAAATAATTATTTTTATCCCGTTGAGATTTTTTTTTATAAATTTAATGGCTTTACAATCTCGTAGTCATAATTAATATTAAGTTCCCCAGGCCACTATGGGTTAAATTTTTTTTTAAAGAAATGAAAAGATAATTATAATCTAACCAAATTTGAGTGCCGTTTTTTCGAAAACCGTGTAAAATTTTATGAAAAAATTGAAATTTTTAAAATTTTTGACAAAATGAGCAATTTTTGTAAAATGTCCTGAAAAGCAGTCGCTCCAAACACAAACTCGAATTATCATTTTTCCAATTTATTATTTTTCATTAATATCAACTATTATGTGGTACAAATAGCAATCGACAACTCCAAATTAGGCATTTTAAAAAATCTTAAAATTAATTTAAAAAAAAAAAACACGTTTTTGCATTTTTATCAAATTCGTGGGTCATTTTGGATTCCAGGCTAAAGTGGGTTAATGATATCCGATGAAGTCAAAATTCCATGTATGAATCATTTTAACTATATTAAATGAATAAATGGAATAAAAAATAATTTTTTTTCGAAATTTCGAATTTTGGGTTTTTTAATAGTAATACACTTTTTTCCAAAAGGGGCCATTTTCGTCCAACTTTCGGCACGGGTTAACGTTTTCCAAAAAAAAATCGATTTCTTCCATACCAAGATTCTGGAAGTGAGTTAACATCTCTTCAACGTAATCATCACCCTTGTTATTTCCTAAGAAATTTTGAATAACACATACAAACGAATCCCATGAATTCTTCTCAATTTCTGACATTGAATTGCCAAATCAGTATTTTTCACCAATTTGCGAATTTGTGGGCCGTTGAATATGCCTGCTTTCAGCTTTTCCATACTAAGATTAGGAAACTTCCTTGAAATATACTGGAAACATTCACTATCTTTGTTAAGTGCTTTAACATATTGTTTCATCAGACCAAGTTTAATGTGAAGAGGGGGTAATATGATGCGATCTCGGGGCAATAGAGCCATATTTACAACATTTGGCATACCTGGAACCAGTGTTTCCCTAGAAGGCCATTGTCTTCTCTTCCAATGTTCTGCTTTAGCTCTGCTGTTCCATAAACATAAAAAGCAAGGATATTTTGTAAAGCCACTTTACTTTGTTGACCTAAGAGGAAATTTACCATCTTAAGATCAACACAAATTATCCAGTTATGTTCAGCATACTTTATCTTCTTCATGACCAATGCAATTACAGAGTATTCTTCTTTTACTTTGGTTGAATGTGCGGTCGGCAAAGAGTGAAATTTATTTCCATTATGCAAAAGGACACAGTTCAAGCTGCGTTTTGATGAGTCGATAAATAAACGCCATTCGTTGGAATCGTATTTTTGTAAGCCCATGGCAGTCATCAAACCAGAAATATCTGTGCAGTACACAAAATCATCCTCTTCAACAAAATAATGAAGTAATCCTTCTTCTCGAGTACGGTAATACGAAACTTTAGTTTCTTTAGTTATGAGATCTGTTTCTTTCATCCGGGACGCAAGTAATTCCGAAGATCTTTTCGACAATCCGAGGCGATAAATTTTTGTGTGGGATGAACTCGTCATTTTCAGATGTAGATGGTAGTGCTGGATGTGAATTATCTGATTGGTAACACATACTTGAGGTTGAGTGTCCTGGTGAAGATGAAAGCACTTAACTACAGCTTGTAACCCGACCTTGACCATATTTTATTTCTGGTGAATATAGAACTGCAAGTGTAAACCCATCAGCAGACCTCGTGGGGTAAGACCATCGCATATGTTTTCCGAAGCAGGTTTTTGTACTTAAACAAAAATAACAATTCGTGGCTCGCTGTTTCTCTCCATAGCAAGGCTTCGAAATTTGCAAGTGTCGTCTGTAAAATTAAAAAAAATGTGAATAACGAATATGAAAAATTCAAAATTTAATTAAGAATTAATTAAGAAAATTTAAGTATAAAATATTCCAAATGTATTAACCTATACTTACTTTACATTAGAAGACCTTATAGATAAATTCAATCGAAATGAAATGCATTTAGTATTCGGTGTCCAATGCTGGTTCAAATTGTGCGGATATATATTATAGCAATCTTCATATGACTTTTGCAATGAAGTTAAGAAGCAGTTCCGTTTTTTCTCGGTGATATATTGGCCGCACACATATTTAAAAAAGTAAATTTTATAAAACGCAACGCTTGCTTATTTTATCACTTGAAATGTCAAAATAGACGCTGCAATTTTTCTAGCATTAGTAGGTGTGTTCGGGTACTCATCTGGCTTTCTTGCTCATTTTTATTAACACTTGTAAATTGTTTTTAACTTGTAAGCTGAATGACTCTTTTATAGGGATAATATAATGTTTCCGTTATTGCAAACACTTCTTGAATAAAATAAAATTGCTCAAGGAGCTCTTATAAATACTGATACTATAATTTGCGATAACCCTTTATGTGGGTACAGTTTGTGTGTTCTGGAAATTTTTTTTTTATTCCCAAGAATCATAAAAAACATTAAGGAATTTTATGAAAAAAATCATCCGTTACAGGTAGCAAACGGAAAAAAGAGCAATTCAGCGTGCACGCACTTTTATGAGCGTTTATTACTTTGTTACCGCAATCGTAATGTTTATTAATTATTTTATATAAAAATTATAATGGGTGATTTTGATGCCAAAATCGGGTTGGACAACAAGGACCTGAACATTCAATGGGAAGACATGGAGTTGGCACGATGAACTCCAATGGGGAACTTTTTACAGAGTTTTGCGGAAATAACAACTTTGTCATTGGAGGATCTATGTTCCCTCATAAGGAAGTACATAAGGTTATATGGGTTTCACCAGATGGCCGAACGGAGAACCAGATTGACCAAATATGCATAAACCGCATGTGGCGTCGAAGCCTCTTGGATGTACGAGCAAAACGCGGCGCAGATATTGCGTCCGACCACCACCTAGTTATTGCCGATATACGCGTAAGAGTACTACGGGCCGTGAAGAGAGAAGATGAGAGAACAACAAGTCGCTTTAATGTATTAAAACTAAAGGACCAAAGAACGAAAAATGCATTCGTGGAAGAAGTTAAAAATCACACTCAATCGATATCCGACGGTGATTCAATATAGGAATTGTGGAACAAAATAAAAAATGCATATATAAGAGCAAGCATAAAGGTATTAGGAAAGGCTCGGAAAAGAACAAAGGAGTGGATTTCGCAGGATACGTGGCAGAAGATTGAAGAGAGACGCATGGCCAAAGCAGAAATTTCAAACTACCGTACGAGAAATGCCAAATTAAATGCTCAGCGAGTGTATAATGAAACAAATAAATCGGTGAAAAGATTATGTAGACGTGATAAAAGGAACTGGGCGAATGCCATTGCAGACAAAGCGGAAAAGGCAGCAAACAGGAGACCTTCGCTTACTATACGACTGCACGAGACGTCTCACAGGTGGTGGATCTAAACCTAAAATGCCAGTTAAAGATAAACATGGACATTTGTTAACAGATCCTAATGAACAACTTCTTCGCTGGTTTGAGCATTTCCAGACTGCATTCCAAGTTGCACAAACCCAAAATACTGCTATTCCAATGCATATTTCGGATTTACATCAATATATATCCCGTGTTAATAACAACAGGTCTGAAATTGAGGAAGTTGAAAAGGCTATCCGTGATATAAAATCGGGGAAATCTCCGGGAATAGATAACATGATATCTGAAATGCTTCAAGCAGATGCATGTTATTCAGCTCAGCTTTTCCACAAATTATTTGGTTTGATTTGGGATGCAGAAGAAATACCAATGGATTGGACGCAAGGTATTCTTGTGAAAGTTCTCGAGAAGGGAGCATTAACTGACTGTAACAATTGGAGAGGGATAATGCTACTGAGTGTGGTTCTGAAAGTTCTATGTAGAATTATTCTTTCCCGTATAGATTGAAAAATTAATGCTACACTGAGAAAACAACAAGCTGGATTCAGGCCGAATAGGTCATCAGTAGACCATTCGTCTCCGGCACGAAAGTATATGGCAGGCTCTGCTGAGAAAAGGTGTTCCTCACAAGAATTGCAATATGATAAAACTCCAATACAATGCATTTCAGTGCAGAATTCTGCATAATGGATCATTATCCCAACCAATAAAGACCTGTGCAGGAGTAAGACAGGGTTGTATACTGTCACCGCTTCTATTTTTAGTAGTTATAGACGAAGTTCTTTGTTCGGCAATCGACAACCACCCTAAGAGAGGAATAACCTGGAATCCGTTAACCATGGAACACCTTAACGATCTTGATTAGGCAGATGATATTGTCCTGTTATCAAAAAAGGAAAGACACATGCTGTCCAAACTTAATGATATGGCTAAGTATGCAGAAGGAGTTGGAAGAAGTATTAATGTTGAAAAGACAAGTCCATTAAAATAAATTCGTCGCGAACAACAAATTTTACTCTTGGGGAACGCGCAATAGGGGATGTAAGTGACTACACATACCTCGGCAGTCAAATAGCAGCAGATGGTGGTGCCATATTGGACATAGAATGCCGTATTAAAAAGGCCAAAGGTGCATTTGCAAGATTGAAAAATGTTTGGTACTCACGACAGCTTGCCGTAAATAATAAACTACAAGCATTTATAATAATAAACTACAAGCATTTATAAATCGATGTATGAGAAACATTCTCGGACTTTGGTGGCCGGGTAATTGGATTACAAATGAAGAGTTGTACCGAAGATGCAAGCAAGATCCAATAAACTTGCAGATACGAGAGCGAAAATGGAGATGGATAGGGCATACACTGCGAAAGCCCCAACATGAAATATGCAAGGCTGCTCTTGATTGGAATCCACAAGGTCAACTAAGTAGAGGTCGTCCCAGAGGCGACGGAGCCTAGAAGACGACATTGCAAGAGCCAATGAAAATCAGTCCTGGCTTCAAGTAAAGGCAACAGCTAATAATCGGAAGAAATGGAATTCATTAACTATGGCACTATGCACCAATAATCGGCGCTAAAGCAATTAATAATAAAAGTATTTGTGTAACTCCTTAGTTTTAAGAATCAAGTAAGCAGTCGGATAACCACTTATAATTCAACTTTTTGTAAGCGTGTTTGTAACCACTTATTATTCAGAATCTCATAACTACTTACTTCTCATTTTTTCGTAAGCGAGCGGGTTAGCGTGACTACTTATAAAAACGACCACGCCAAACAAAAATAATGAGTTTAGACGCCAAAAAATAAGTTGTGCGGAGCTACGAATTTCTATTATATAACCACTTATTTGGTAATGAAAGATTTTGCTGGGAAACATATCAGATATTCAAAAACCGAATATTATTCCAAACGGTTCAGAACTGCAATCAATACTCAACAAACTTGGAATACTATTCGTGAAATAGGATTTGGAAATGCAAACAACAATATCGACTGCCAAGTGGATGCAAATATGCTTAACAGAACATTTACTAACACCCCTGTAATCCAAGCAAATCCCACTTTTTTCAATTTTTCTCCAGACACGTTAGATATAGATAATGAGATAATCGGCGAACAATTTAAATTTTCTTACGTTACACAATATGACGTTATTTCAACGTACTCTTTAATAAAATCAAATGCAGTGGATAGTGATAACTTACACCCAAAATTTATAAGATACTTTTGCCCTTGATTTTGCCGTATGTTACTCATCTGTTTAGTACTATTATAATGTCATGTATGTATCCAAGCAAAAAATTAGAAAAATTACGACATTTTTTGAAATTTTAAATATTGCATAACTTTTGAAAAAAAAAATTTGTAATTTTTTTCCTTTGGCAAAATTTCGTTATATGTAAGAATTTTAAGCTCTATTTGTTAGAGCTTTTTTTTGTTTATTTTATCCAATTTTGCTTGTTTTTACTTATTTTGTAAATATTGGCTTATTTTTGCTATTTTCTTTAATAAATAAGCTTATTTTAGCTTTTTTATGCGAAAATAGAGCATATTTTAGCTTTTTTTTCATAAAATCAGTAATTTTTAACATTAACGGTGGATCTCATACTGTAGGTTTAACTTTAACTTAACTAAAAACAAAAGAAAATGTCAAAAAAATGTTCACAAAACAACAACAAATTTTTGGGTTAACTATTAACCTAAGTTTAAACCTGCAGTATGACCCCCCCGTAAGTCGACATCAATTTTTTTAAATTAGTTTTTTAAAATTTATTTTAAATTAAAAAATTAAATTTAAAATTAAAAAAATTGTTAAAATAAACTTTTTATTTTTTCAACTTGAATGCTAATAGTACAAATATGACAATGAAGATTTCTTAGGAAAGAATGAAATCCGGATGGGGCCATGCCTTCAACAGATTATTTTTCACAATTTGTTAAAGTTTTGGGATTTTAGCACATTTAATTCTTTAATGAAATTAAAGTATTTCCCGATGAAAATAAATTTAAGAATGTCACAACTTTGTTTGAATCCTGAAGTTCCAAGGAATGTAGCACTGTATTGAATAAAAAATTTAAATTTGATGAGGATTTTAATAAAGAAATAATGAAGTTTAAGGGCTTATTTTTACATTTCAACTGCTTATTTTACTGTATTTCAGAGCCTTTTTTAAGAGCTTCAAACATGCTTTTAGGGCTTTTGTGTGCCCTACTTATCAATATTGTTATATTTGTACTAAGTTTGTTTATGTAAGTTTATAATTAATAATAATATAAAAATTCTTTTTTGTAACTTAATACGCTCCTGTACTATAAATACAAGACACAGTCTTGTTGTACAGGAAATGGAATCAATTAAATAAATAAATAAAACTTAAAAAACATATGTTTTGTTTTTAAAACAATTTTAAAAAATGAACAAAAATTTAAAATAAAGCACATTTTTGTGTAAAAAATGGATTGAAGTAATTTTTAAAAATCTTATATCCGCCGTCAGATGAGGAGTACTGTTTAATATGGTAAAAAGCCGAATACATAACAATGGAGGCCCGTTATACATATTCCTTCAACAATGGAAGACAAAAAATTTGTATAATTTGTGTCTTCAGTTAAAATTAAATAAATAAATTAAATTTGCATGTACTTATAACTCTTCCCAAATTTTTGTGGTAATTCTATAAAATGTATATTTTTTTTCTTTGTGACTCTTAATCTTATGAGTTATTTCATTCTAAAATTTGAATTTTAATTTCCAGTATTTTCGCCATTTATTATAAGGTAAAAATTAAATATATGTGTATCTTTGGAAAGATATTCAATTTATGTTTCAAATAAGAAGTAGTAGCCTCTTATATCTCAAAAAATTGAATTTCAAACTTTCGTTTAAGCTGTGATTTGACCCTTTAGTTATTGGATATATTTAAATTTTTACCTAGTGATTTTGTCAGAAAACTTTTGTATAAATTGGTGTGGTCTGCCATAAATTCGTCTATAATATAAGATATTGTATTTATAGCAAAAACATTTTAAATTTAAATTTTCTTTCCTTTTTTCTTCATGTAAAATATTGTAAAAGTAATTTCGAAAGCTCAGTTGCTATCGAATAAAATATCGTACGGTTGCATATGAATCCACGCTCAATATCGAATGCTATCATTGAAAATTTCGACAGACTTTACTCTATATCGAATAAAATAATCCCAAAAGTTAAAAAATTCGAACGTTCGACAATATCAATACAACCACTCACGACTGAGAGCAATAGGGCCCTATTTTAATATTTCGTAAATGTACACAGAGAGAAAAACTCGTACTTAAATCAATTATTTTTGTACTTATTTTAAAAATATTTGAAATTTTTATAAATCTAATTGTTTTAAATTTAAAATAATTTAAATAATTACATTTTATATTTATTTTTAGCTTTTATTTAAAATTTATTAAATATATATTTAAATCAAATATAAAATACTTATTTCAATTATTTTCATATAAAATTTTCTCGATGTATTTTTGCAACTAGGACGTCATTGTGCAAAAAAGCTAAAAGCCTAGAAATTAAATTGAAAAGTAATATAAAAAATATATTCATATATTTAGTTAGAATATTCTAACTAAACAACAAATAAAAATCTAATATGACAATATCATATTAGAATTTGGACTTGAGGTGGAAGAATATTCTAACTAAATATATGAAAATATAGAAAGTCCGAAAAAACAATTTTTGTATTTTTTAATGCAAAAATTAAAATAATTGTATAAAAAAATATATTTAAAAAATCTCAACAAAAATCAGCATTTACAAAAAACAAAAGTGTACAAGGTTAAATTTAAAAAAAAAGTTCGTAAAAATACATTTTAAAAACCATAACAAAAAATAAAAAATTCTAAAGAAAAACCAACAAAAACAAGATAATGGAAAACATCAGTGACAATAACTTTGAAGAAAGTTATATAACCATGGAGGTTTTAGAGGAAGAGGATGAAGCCTTGAAAACTCTAATGATGGATTTTGATATGGTCAATGTGTTGCCATTTTTAAAATGTAAGTAAAATGTCCTTCTTGTCCAAACTTATAAACAATATGTCTGTTCCCGTACTTTACCGCAGTTACCCAAACTTACCCAAAGGCGTTCCCGTACTCCAAATTGCGTGAAAATTGTTGTTGTTTGGGCTATTTTGGGTTCCCGCGGTAACGTACGGGAACGCACATAATATTTCAAAGTACTACGAAAACATAATAAATATTATTTTCATAGATGCACAAGTCACGTACAGGAGCCTTGAATTCTTGAAATCTGAAGATATAAAGGAAGTAATTCCTCCCGTAGGCTTACGGGTTGAATTTAGGGAAAAGCTCTTTGCTTGGAAGAAAAAAAGGTATAATATATTTATATACATTAGGGCGGGTCGATTTAATAATCGCCCATGGCGTATTCTAGGGATCAAAATAAGAAACTTTGCCGAAGGAATCATACTTCTAAAACCAATTCTACTACCCCCCAACTGTTGACTTTTGTCCCGTAGGGTCAAGTTTTGAAAAATCCCACTTTGACCCATTTAGAGTGCCCCAATCGAGTCCAACTGTATGACCGACCCCCACTAACTTTGGAGGGCCGATCCACCCATGCCAGTGGCACACCCCGTGGAACTCCCCTGGGGGGTTCCCCATACAAACATTTCAAAAAATCACCATTTTTGGCACTTTATTTTATTATTTTTTATTTATTTTATTTATTATTATTATTTTATTTATTTTTTCTCTTTAGAAATTTATTTAGTCAGAACATATGTAAATGAAAAAATTAATTTAACTTAGTAATAGAAAAGAAAATAAAAAAAAATTACTGTTTGAAGTCTTTTTTGCTTTCAAGTCTGGGCAATTTCGCACGGCTCTCTAATGTCGTCACCATAACAGCCTCTACATTTTCCGGTATAACTCGTTTGGAAACGCTAGCTAGCAATTGAACGTGTCGTTCTGTTGCAGGTCGTAAAATAGGTTGTGTGGGTTTTTTAAGCCACCACAAGACACAGCTGCATGTCGTAAACTTACTTAAGCTAAATCGGTTACAGGTAGAATTGAGCATAAAATTATCATAAAGGATTTTCCAGAAGTAATAAAAGGCGCACTTGCTTAACAGAATTTGTGGTCAGATTAACGTTTAATTTACATGTAAGTACTTTATGGGCAGTTTTGACAACAAAATCGGTTACAGGTAGAATTGAGCATAAAATTATCATAAAGGATTTTCCAGAAGTAATAAAAGGCGCACTTGCTTAACAGAATTTGTAGTCAGATTAACGTTTAATTTACATGTAAGTAAGTACTTTATGGGCAGTTTTGACAACAAAATCGGTTACAGGTAGAATTGAAATTACCATTTCATTCTTATTACCTCGTCTCCTAGACCATATATAACGCAACAGTTTTTGTGAATGCATTAAGTCGTTGTGAAGAACTCGAAGTGTGAAGTGCTAATTTGAGATAAAAAAATATTTAAAAAAAAATCATTCCAAATCAAGAAGTTTTCAATGAATCCACCATCCTCTACACCGCAAGATGAAGCAATAACAACATCAACAACTATCGAAAACCCAATGAGTCATATACCCATGCATGATGTTACTGTTTTTGGTGTGTCTACTGATTTGACTGATCTTAATTTACCAACCCATCTGGATATCTTGAGATATTATTTTTACTTGAGCGAACAAAAAAAGTTGTCCTATAAAGCATTCACTATTCAAGTACAAGATAAGTTGATTGGAATTTGGGAAAAACTTGGTATGGAAATAATTCTGAAAAAAAGTGTATGTAATAAATTGAATAGATTGCTTGACAAATATCAAGAGCAAATCAAGAGAAGAAACAAACCCCAACAATTTACAGAGTATGTAAAATCTCTGGAAACAATTTTTTTCATTGGAACATGTAAATGCGATTTGAAGGCAGCTCCATGTGCATGCGGTTTGGTTCCCGAACGCCTCAAAGAGTTTATGCACGATCAACATAATCAGAGAAGTCTAACAATGGATGGATTTGCGATGGAAATTGAAGAGCAAGGAGCAACGTCTATGTCATCAATGCCAACATACCAAGATCCCGATGATTCAACATACGCACCGCCACCGGTTCAAGAAGATTTGGATATAAGCACAAGTTCACAATACACACAGAGATACGATTGTTTTAACTTTGCCTTGGTATGTGACAGATTTGGCGTGCCTGATAGAGTAGCATCAGCAATGGGAACAGCTCTTTTCCAAGATTTTAAAATGAAAGATATCCATGGCAAACCTCTCATCATGGATAAATCGAAAGTTCGCCGAGAAAAAGAGAAATGCAGACAAGAAGTGCTTCGCAAACGGTTAGATGATACCAATTTGTTAGCATTTTCATTCGATGGCAGAAAAGTTGATACTTTAACGAGAGATACAATTGATGAGAAGTATCATACTAGAATGGTAAAAGAACCTCATCTTGTTATTTTGAGAGAACCGAATTCTGAATTGATTGGTTACGTAAGACTGGAACATGAAACCGCTGAATACAAAACAACCAAATTAAATGATTTTTTCAACGATAAAAATATATCACTGCACTGACGGTGAGCCAACAAACACTGGCCCAAACGGTGGAATTATACGACGATTCGAATTGCTGTTAAAAAGACCATTGCATTGGTTCGTTTGTCTTCTACACTTCAACGAACTTCCGTTTCGGCATTTGTTTGAAGCTTTGGATAAATCAACCAGCACTGGACCAAGATCGGCAACCGGAAAATTGAGCCGTCAAATCGAAACTTGTGAAACTCTTCCGGTAAGTTATTGCTATCACTCATTTATTATAATTGTCAACCGTTTTTAATTGTTTTATTTTTATATATTTTCAGGTGGTGGACGGCTTTCAGAAAATTGAGTTGAAAAATATGCCTGTTGGTCGAGAAAAAATTGAATTTTCCACCGATTCCAAGTACTTATACGACATGGCCCATGCAATTTCTAGCGGCGTGGTTTCAGTGGATCTGGCAAACATCAAACCAGGGAAAATTGTACATTCTCGGTGGCTCACCAAGGCCGCTAGACTATTACGATTATATGTGACAACGGAAAATCCAGATGCAAATTTAAGAATACTGGTTGAATTTATAATTACATGTTATGTGCCAATGTACTTCAATATCAAGTATTACAGCTCTGTCGTGTACGGTAGTAGATTATTTTTCAAATTCATTAGTTGGTCAAGATTTCTAGAACCTCGTTTACGCAAAATTGTCAATAAAGTAATTACAGATAATTCATATTATGCCCATTCGGAAAATATCTTGTTATCAATGTTGTTTGATGATAGCAAAGAAAAGCGCGACTGTGCTATCAAGATAATTCTACGCTATCGAATCGATGTTGACGACCCAACGGGACTTAGAGCTTATAAAAAACCAGATATAAACTTTTATTGCACAAGTTACACGGAAATGATGAATATGAATGACATAAATGACGTATTTGAACCACCATTCACGCGAAGCATTCCATACGATACTTTGAAAGAATATTTAAATCAAGATGATCCACCGTTTAATGATCCAAAAATTCCATCACACATACAAGAAACAGAACGACACGTTCAATTGCTAGCTAGCGTTTCCAAACGAGTTATACCGGAAAATGTAGAGGCTGTTATGGCGACGACATTGCCCAGACTTGAAAGCAAAAAAGACTTCAAACAGTAATTTTTTATTTTTTCTTTTCTATTACTAAGTTAAATTAATTTTTTCATTTACATATGTTCTGACTAAATAAATTTCTAAGGAGAAAAAATAAATAAAATAATAAAAATAAATAAAATAAATAAAAAATAATAAAATAAAGTGCCAAAAATGGTGATTTTTTAAAATGTTTGTATGGGGAACCCCCCAGGGGAGTTCCAGGGGGTGTGCCACTGGCATGGGTGGATCGGCCCTCCAAAGTTAGTGGGGGTCGGTCATACATTTGGACTCGATTGGGGCACTCTAAATGGGTCAAAGTGTGATTTTTCAAAACTTGACCCTACGGGACAAAAGTCAACATGGGTAGTAGAATTCGTTTTAGAGGTATGGTTCCTTCGGCAAAGTTTCTTATTTTGATCCCTAGAATACGATTTTCCCTGAGCCATGGGCGATTTTTTTGCCTCCCCACAAATCGACCCGGCCTAATATACATATTTCGTTTTTATTTTCGTTTTATTTATTATATATTATTTTATTGTTTTTAGTTTGGAATTGATGAGGATACTATGTCGATGCCGTCAATGGTGGAAAACTGGTTTAACCTTCCTATACCCGCGCGTTGGTCTGTGAGACCGAGAAAACACTTTTTTCGATTATATTTAATTTAAGGCTGTTTTGCAAACGACTGAAAGTTGATAAAATTACTGAAAATAAAGTTATTGCATGGTATAATTTTTTTCATTATATCTTTAAGTTAAAAAAAAATATTATCTATATAGGTTGTGTTAGGAAAAACTATGAAGAAACAGGTTTTAAAACCTTTGGTCTGTGAGACCGGGCGCGGGTATACGGTTGGTTGAAAAGTTTCTGCGCTCGAAATGAGAGAATAATGTTTTTGTTACGAAATATATTTTTTTATTCAATATAATCTCCTAGAAGCTCAATACACTTGTTCCAATTATCTTCCAATAATTTTATCCCATCTTTATAATGGTTTTCCGGAAGCTCTGCAAAATAACCGTCTACGTCTGCTATGGCCTCTTCATTCGACGAAAAATGCTTTCCACGAAGGAATTGTTTGAGATTTCTGAAGAGATAGTAGTCACTGGGAGCCAAATCTGGTGAATACGGTGGATGTTCAAGCAATTCGTACTTTAATTCTTTGAATTTAGCCATCGTCAAAACACTTTTGTGAACAGGTGCATTGTCTGGATGAAAAATTATTTTTTTCTTCGTTAAACCAGGTCTTTTCTCACGAATTTTTTCATCCAGCTGATACAAAAGGCTGCAATAATATTCAGAGTTGATTGTTTTACCTTTCTGAAGATAATCAATCAACAAAATTCCTTTTGCATCCCAAAAAACTGATGCCATAACCTTCTTTGCTGATCGTTGTGACTTCACCTGCTTTGAAGCTGAACAACCACCTTCAGTCCAGTGTAAACGTTCTTGTTTCAATTTAGGATCATGGTGGTAGATCCAAGTCTCATCCATAGTGATAAAACGACGCAAGAAGTCGGTTTTATTCTGCTTAAATCGCTCCAAATTACGCTGAGAAATTTGTTTTCGATCCAGTCTTCATGTAAAATATGGAGTACTCGTTCGTCTGAGATGCCTATGGCATTAGAAATTTCACGCTTAGTCAAACTTGAATCTTCACTAACCATATTATGAACTTGCTCAATGATTTCTGCTGTGGTTGCAGTTTTTGGTCGCCCTTGGCGTGGATCGTCTTCAAGGCTAGTACGACCACGTTTAAATTCACCAGCCCAAAATTCAACGGTGCGTTTTGATGGTGAGGACTCCTTATACACTTCTAACAATTGTTCATAAATTTCCTTTGCTTTTAAACCCTTCAAAACAAAGAATCTAATGACTGCACGATATTCAATTTTGTCCATATTAAAAAAAATCAATGACACGTCAACTTGTCAAATGGCTTGTAAACAAAGAATGAATTGACAGAATGACTTTCAACTTTGCATGTGTTCGCAGGACAGTTATACCAACTTGAGAAAAAAAAAGTTTGGAGCTAGCAGTGCCATCTCTTGGTGAGCGCAGGAACTTTTCAACCAACCTGTAGGTGTTACAAAAATTAGCGCGGGTATAGGAAGGTTAACAAAAGCTACAATTCTGTTTCATCCCCTAATCTGTCCCCAAACAATTCTTCTTCAGTCTTGCATAAGGTAAGTTTTTAAATAAGTTGTTGTATAAAGGCTTACCGTAATACAAGTGTTTGGTGGTTATGAATACTTAACAATGACAAAAAATGCTCGCAATTAAAACAAAATGTAAAAAAATCATAAAAAGAAACGAAAAAATCATAGACTGTCAGATAAAAGACCAAAATAAGGCTGCTACCACACGACAGTAAAATGACACCTAAATAATTATGGTTCTTATTTATACTTTCATATCCCCAATACTTGGTAATAATAAACAGAAGTAGTGGACGTGTGAATTGTCATTTACCGTTTGTACCTATTTACATTTCGTTGTTCTAATCGAGATA
This sequence comes from Leucophora obtusa, assembly GCA_949987735.1. Taxonomy (NCBI): domain Eukaryota; kingdom Metazoa; phylum Arthropoda; class Insecta; order Diptera; family Anthomyiidae; genus Leucophora; species Leucophora obtusa. The sequence continues at coordinate 17,827,954 of OX465300.1, forward strand.
ACATGTTTGCCAATGTGTCTACCAGGCACATGTGTGTTCAAGCTTGGCCTTGGTGTGTATTGTTTGTTCATTTTTTTTTTCAAAGTTAAATTCCTGCATAAAGTTTGATTCACACTCAATTAGCCATGAATATAGGAAATCAAAACAACAAACAAATTATTGCCTCATTGCAGAAATGAAATGTTTGCTATTAATTTGTTATTAATTAATTTAATTTTCTAAAGAATTTTTTAATTAATTTCACAACATTCATTGAAATTTTTAATTTTACGGAGAAGTAGATGCTAAATATTTAAGAATTAAATAAAAGAAAACATTAAAAAAAAATTAACTTTCTAATTTTCCATCTCTGTTATATTGTAACTGAAAAAACCTAAAAATAATACACTACTTGTTATCCAAAAAATAACAACAATATTCTAAATTTATTTTTATCGGAATATACACTAATTGCCTTAAAGGAATTAAATGTGCTTAAATCCCAAACGTATTTAACAAATTGTTAAAAATAATCTGTTGAAGGCATGTCCCTATCCGGATATCGTTCTTGCCTAAGGAAATTGTCAGGGGACGACGTTTTTAGAATTTCTAGAAATATTTGTTAAGTTAAATTCCAAACTCAATGAAAAGTTCTTGTTCTCGTCTAGGAGCGTTATTAAACATTTAAAATATCAAAGAAAACCAAAAACAACAACAAACATTTTTTTTTCTACTATAGACCAACACTCAGGGAATGCCCCCTACTAATGCAATGCATTGTGTTGATATCAGGAAAATAGGTTATGGGAAGGAGGAAAGAGGGAGTAGTGTTTGTGAACGTTTGACTTGAATTTCTCTAAATTGTAAGTATCAGGAAAGCCATCTGCGGGGAGTTTATTCCACATACGGGCGGTTCGACTAATGAACGAATTCTCTCTATAATGCGGTGCGCGACTAACTGGACAATCGACCACAAACATAAATAACAACATTTAATAACATAAAACTTCATTCTTAATAATAAAAACGGATGAGATCTACTGTATATTGGCCGTATTACGGCCAAAAACACGGGGCATCAGGATAAGTGCACTTATCTCAGCAGAACACCTCCCATGAAAATAAGGCTGCTACCACACGACAGTAAAATGACACCTAAATAATTATGGTTCTTATTTATACTTTCATATCCCCAATACTTGGTAATAATAAACAGAAGTAGTGGACGTGTGAATTGTCATTTACCGTTTGTACCTATTTACATTTCGTTGTTCTAATCGAGATAACATGTATGCCAATGTGTCTACCAGGCATTCGAGTGTTCAAGCTTGGCCTTGGTGTGTATTGTTTGTTCATTTTTTTTTTCAAAGTTAAATTCCTGCATAAAGTTTGATTCACACTCAATTAGCCATGAATATAGGAAATCAAAACAACAAACAAATTATTGCCTCATTGCAGAAATGAAATGTTTGCTATTAATTTGTTATTAATTAATTTAATTTTCTAAAGAATTTTTTAATTAATTTCACAACATTCATTGAAATTTTTAATTTTACGGAGAAGTAGATGCTAAATATTTAAGAATTAAATAAAAGAAAACATTAAAAAAAAATTAACTTTCTAATTTTCCATCTCTGTTATATTGTAACTGAAAAAACCTAAAAATAATACACTACTTGTTATCCAAAAAATAACAACAATATTCTAAATTTATTTTTATCGGAATATACACTAATTGCCTTAAAGGAATTAAATGTGCTTAAATCCCAAACGTATTTAACAAATTGTTAAAAATAATCTGTTGAAGGCATGTCCCTATCCGGATATCGTTCTTGCCTAAGGAAATTGTCAGGGGACGACGTTTTTAGAATTTCTAGAAATATTTGTTAAGTTAAATTCCAAACTCAATGAAAAGTTCTTGTTCTCGTCTAGGAGCGTTATTAAACATTTAAAATATCAAAGAAAAACCAAAAACAACAACAAAAATTTTTTTTTTGTACTATAGACCAACACTCAGGGGATGCCCCCTACTAATGCAATGCATTGTGTTGATATCAGGAAAATAGGTTATGGGAAGGAGGAAAGAGGGAGTAGTGTTTGTGAACGTTTGACTTGAATTTCTCTAAATTGTAAGTATCAGGAAAGCCATCTGCGGGGAGTTTATTCCACATACGGGCGGTTCGACTAATGAACGAATTCTCTCTATAATGCGGTGCGCGACTAACTGGACAATCGACCACAAACATAAATAACAACATTTAATAACATAAAACTTCATTCTTAATAATAAAAACGGATGAGATCTACTGTATATTGGCCGTATTACGGCCAAAAACACGGGGCATCAGGATAAGTGCACTTATCTCAGCAGAACACCTCCCATGGTAGTAACGATAGAACAGTGTTACACAACCCACATTCCGACGATGCTCCAACGAGTCAATAGAGCTGGATACCCTACTGTCAAAACTGTCCAAAACGTCCCAGTCAGAAATCGCCAGTGGTACAAAAAATCAAGCACTGGCATGCCACTGGGTAACCACGGTATTAAAAATAAATGACTGGCAGAACACTCATTTTTTTTTTTTTTCATAATTTTATTTATTGAATCTTCACAACAGTGAACTAACAATAAGTTTATCAAATCTTATGTACTAAAGCTAAAATATTAAGCCCAGCCAGTCCCAGACAAAATTTTATTTTAACATTAAATATTTTTTTAGTTTGATGCAAAGTAAATGTATAGAAAAAGTTAAAAACGATAAATTAGAAGTTTAATTTTTAAAAAGGTCGAAAAAACTAATTTTTAATTTTTTAAATAGAAATTAAAAACCAACAGTTTGTTATAAAGAATATACATTTATTCTATAGAGCCAAATCAGCGGTGGTCCTTCTTAGGAGGCGTCGGTGTCCTTGATCCTCAAGCAGTTTACGAGCCAATGAATTTGGGTGCAGTTGCAGCCTCTTTAAGTAGTTTAAGGTGTATCTCGCGATTTCATCATTAACGGTGGGAACATTCAAATCTGAGTGTATGTTCGCATTTCTTATATACCATGGTGCGCAGACAATGGTTCGCAAAATATTGTTCTGCTTCCTTTGAATTTTTTGAACATTTGATGCAGACGCAGTGCCCCAGATTTGGATGCCGTAGCACCATATAGGTTTCAAAATCGAATTATACAACAACAAATTGCAATCAAGGCCAAGTCTAGAATTTCTTCCAATTAGCCAATTAAGTTCTATTGCTTTAAGTTTTATTTTTGTTATTTTGGCGTCGATATGGTTCTTCCACGTGAGACGACGATTAAGATGTATACCAAGATATTTGACATTTGAGTGTTGGGGCACTTTGTGATTGTTAATTTTGATAAAAGAGCATGTTTCTTTTCTTAAAGTAAAAGTCAAATGAATACATTTCTGTTCATTCACCTTTATCTTCCACTTTTTCAGCCACGATTCCAGTTCAAATACTTGTTCCTGCAATATTCGAGAGGCTTCATATGGGTTTTTGTGACAACTGAAGATAGCCGTATCATCAGCAAATGTAGACGTATGAGTATTACTATCAGTTGGCATGTCAGAAGTATACAAAAGATACAAGAGTGGGCCTAAAATGCTACCTTGAGGGACACCGGCCCGAATATCTTGAGGAGAGCTGAAGAAATCACTTTCCTTGACAACAAATTTACGATTGCTTATATAGCTTTCGAGTATATTATGTGTGTTACGTGGCAGTATATTTTTAATTTTAAATAACAAACCTTCGTGCCAAACTTTATCAAAGGCTTGCGATTCGTCAATAAAGAGTGCAGAACAGTAATTCTTATCCTCAAAGGCCTTTCGTATTTCACTAACAAGTCTGTGAACTTGCTCAATGGTGCCATGCTTTTTACGAAAACCGAACTGATGAGCAGGAATTAGGTTATGTTGAGTTACAGTTATCGTTATTCTGTTTGCCAATAGTTTCTCGAAGAGTTTTGATAAATTAGATAAAAGACTTATAGGCCTATAAGATTCAACTTTAGTGAGATCTTTTCATTTTAATGAGGGAGACCTTCCATACTGGTGGATAATATTCAAGGCGTAATATTGCATTAAAAATAAAAAGTATTATTCTTACAGCTATCTGGGGTAACTCCAAGATCATTTTGTTACTAATTTTATGGGTACCACAAGCTTTTTTTGGGTTTAATTCTGAGATAGCATTTTCGACCTCTCGCAACTTAAAGCGAATGGGTACCTCTACGTGCAGTGGCAAAATTGGTGGTAACTCGACTATTGTATTTGGATCGTTTGGCATAAATACAGGTTTTAAATGTTCTGCAAATAACTCGCCGTCAGATTTACGCATTGGAGGTTTACATATAACAGGTCTTTTTAGATTCTTTGTAGCACGCATAATGAATAGTCCGTTCTTGCCGTAGCCTCCAGATTTTCAAAAAAATCATTCAGTGAGTTATTTCTTTGTAATTCAAGTAATTTGCGTAACTTGTTTGAGCATTCTTTAAATCGAGCCTTAAGTGCAGGAGATCTGTGAAGCTGCCACTCTCTACGAGCTCTTCTTTTCTCATTTAAGAGTCGCTCAATATCAACTGAAAAAATTGGATTTTGTCTGGATTGTCGGGGGGGTTTGGTAGCAAGTCGTGCAGCAAGTTTAAGATAGGATTCAAAATTCCCAAGTGAGAGATCAATGTCCTCTGTTGTTCTTAGCAATATATTTTCCGAGCAATAAATTTTTTATATTTTAGCCAATTTGTTCCTTTGCCTGTAAGTGCTAAGTCACCGGTTGGAGATACAATTCGAGGGTTTATGAGGGAAACAATAGTGGGTGTATGATCAGAAGAGAGTTCCAATGAGGATTCTGAGTGCACCAAATTTCTTGCTATATTTTTAGTTACTCCAAAATCAATGAGATCCGGTATTTTATTTCGATCTGATGGCCAGTGTGTGGGTTCGCCGCTGGAGATCACATCCAAACCCATTTTATTAATTGTATCAAACAATACACTGCCCCTCGGGGAACAGAGCCTTGACCCCCAGAAAGTGTGCTTGGCATTGTAATCGCCAGCTGCCAGAAAATGATTCCAAAAAAGATTTAAATTGATTTTTAGAAATCTTAAATTTCGGGGGGAAATAAACCGAAGAGATCACTAGGTTCATATTATTTTCTTCTATAAATACTGAAGAGGCTTGAAGATAATCCTCACAAAGATCACACATGAGATAATTTTTCAAGCGAGTTTTTATTAAGATACCTGAGCCTCCACACGCCCTGCCTCTGGGATCTTTTGTGTCATAAAATGTATACTCATTAATTGAAAAATTACTACGAGGGGTTTAGTGGGTCTCAGAAACAAGCATTATGTCAATCTGTTTGCTTCTTAGAAAATAACTGAGTTCTTCTTTATGTTGGCGTATGCCGTTAGCGTTCCAAAAACATATTTTCAGAGTATTCATGGTTTACTCAGTAAAGCCTGCAGTAACATAGACTGCATCTTCATCATCTCCAGTATCATATTGTTCATAGATTTTGTAAAATCTGAGACCGTTTGTACTAACACATCAATTGCTGCTTCAAGTCCACTAAAGTCCGATTTTTGACCTTGGTATTTATTTTGATCTGTTTTCATATTAGAATTAGATTCATCACTTTTACAATAGATGCAAAGGTCTGATTTTGGTTCGTAAAATGCTGCGCGTTCGGCAATTGGGGCTGCGGTTAAAAATTTCTAGATTGGGCAATTGGGGTTGCGAGTTAAATTGCTCTTGAATGTTTTGGGGTTCTCTGTTGTATAACTGCCTTCTGACAATAGAGCGCTTAACAATTGAGTATGCAGGACATCCTCGGTAATTGGGCGTGTGATTTTCACCACAATTACTACATTTTTTCAATTTTGGGTCGCCTTTAGACTTGTTACAGTCTTTTGAGCTGTGTAGCTCACCACAAATCACGCAAACTGCAGGATGCTGGCAATACGTTTTAGAATGGCCAAATTCTTGACAGTTAGTACACTGTATGGGGCCTTTTCTTTTATGGGGCTCCTCCACTGTAATTCTACGATGTAGTAAATATTTCAGTTTGTAAATTGGGTGTACCTCACTCTTCTTCAATTTAACATCGTTGGGTTCTAGTTCAATACGAAACAGGGGTTGGGGTAGTTTTTCTCTGTTTCGAATATTAACTACAGATTTTATTTTAAAACCTTCGCCTTCTAGTGCACTTTTGACATCAGAGGGGTTGACACCAGAGTCCACTGCCTTAATGACAACTTGCAGGCCTTTACTGCTTTTCAATTGATAGGTGTAAAAGCTCTTCTTCCGGTCTTCAAAATGCTTAACCAACTTTCTGTAGTTGTCCTCGCAATATACGTGAATCTTTGTTTCACAAATGTTACCTTTTCTGATTGGAACAACGTGGAAAGACTTATCGCCAACAACTTTAATTAATCCATTCACTATCTCATCGGAGCATTTCTCTCTTAAATAAATAGGCGGTGGTTTAAACGACTTACCTGTCGATTCGGGTGCACCTGGTTCACAGTCAAGTAGCGCAAAACAATTTCTTGTTTCATTACTTATTACCTGTTCTCGTATCTGTTTTGCAGGTTGTACAGATTTAGAAGATCCGGGGCTCCGCCTCCTCTTAAGAACGGTAATGTACATATCCATTCCGGTCTGTACCGCACGTTTTTGTGTGTTTGAAGACAAACTTCCACTATTGTCATGTGGGAGTAAAGGTGTTAAAATACTTTTAATTCCAGGTGATGCCATATTTTCATTCGGAGAACGAGCCGACGCTAGAGTGACTGTATTTATATTATTTGTAGCAGCAGAGGACTCGGCAGTATTTAGATTTATAAGCAGATTGCGGCAAGCTGTATTGATGTTACTTGGTTTAGCTGATAGGTAATTTTTGTTGTAATTAGGATCATTTAAGTTTCCTGTATTTGCAGACAATGATAGATACATGTTCCGACCATTGAGACTTAATCTTCTTTCGCACAATGGTGTGCTACCACCATCGTTCTTTTGATTAATCACACTCAGTTTATTATTATTAGATATGTTTCTTTTATTCAGCGACCACGGATTTAGGTTTTCCTTATTGTTTTAATTTTAGAAATTAACACCAATAAAATATCAATTATTTTTATATTAATTTTTATTTTATTTTTTTTTTTTTTTTTTGGATCAAAAAATTTTTTGGCACAACGTTTAACCAGGGTTGAGTGTCCAGGGTTGCCAGCGTTTGCGAAAAGCATTTTACCAGTATTGTTTTTACAAAAATTTCGGTGGTTTATAAAAAAACCACTGGCAAAGAATTTGCTTAGAGTGATATGCCAAGGTTTGCAACCAGTGGTTATCCAGTGCTACCTAGCCAATGCTACCAGGCGTACAAAAATCAATTCACTGGAAAACCAATGATTTTATAAAAATGCTAATGCTTCGTTAAAAAATGTTTGTAGTCGGAAGGTTCCGAGTTCAAATCCGGTTGCAAGCAAAAAATTTTTTTATGATTTTTTTTAATTTAAAATTTTTTTTGTTTCATGAAATCAATTTTTTTTGTTTGTGGGAAAGCTCCTTCAAGACCAACTTTTTTTTTACCCTCCCAACACTGGCATACTAGTTACTAAAAATTGTTTGGCAGTACTAGCATTTTGGCACAGCCAGTAGTTGTCCAGCTATTATCACTCATTTATGTGTTTAGCCATTAAATATTATATGTCTCGTTAGCTCAGTGGGTAGAGCAATCGTCTGCCAATCTGACGGCCTGGGTTCAAATCACTGCAGGACCAAAAAAAATACATATGAACTTTTTTTAAATTTTATTTTGGAAAATATATTTCCAGACCACCTATTTATTGGTTTTGCCAGCGTTTTGCCAACGTTTAAAAATTTTGTTCCTCCAGTGCTTTTCCGGCGCTTTTTGAACAGCCGGTCCTTTTGTCTAATGATGTTATCATTTTGGGTATGGGAAAGCACTTTTTGCCAGTAGTTGTACCACCTGTTAAAGTACTTTGCCACCGCTTTCCCGTTTGTATTTTTCTGACTGGGGTATTTAACAAATTGTGAAAAATATTATTAATTTCCAAATGCAACTCAAACTCAAATGATTATTTCAGCAAATAAAAAAAATTGCAATTTAAAGCTTTAATTGAAATTAATAAAATATACATTATAGCGGGCGAAGCCCGCTACGTTGTTAGCGTGCCTTAAAGTTTAGAATTAAATTTCTTTTAGATAAAATAAAACACAATATTTGTTGTTAAGGTAAATTTATTGTAATGTTTAAGTACAAACACTATTTTTTGCCTCTTCATTTTTATATAAATAAATCATTTAGTATACCAACACGGGAGCATGTAACAACTAATTTTCTGTTGTTCAAGCCATTGGCGTAGATGGGTGGTATTCGTGGTTGGGTGTGAGTGGGTGGTGGGAATTTATTGCGTCGGTTTCTTCTACCGGTGCATCGTTACCTGCAGTGTAAATATCAGAATACATAAGTTCCATTCTTTTTCTAAGGTTTTTTCTCTTTTGGAAAATTTGTTTAACTTTTTGGAGAGTATGTTTCAATGCAACATAAGTTTCATATTCCGTGGATAGTGTTTAAACAGGTAATTAAAAGGGATTCTTCACCCCTTTTTTGGTTCTTCCAGTAAAAATCCCAAATATATATAATCTTGCCTCAATCGCATGCGAAATTTCAAGTACCAACCTCCGGCAGTTTGAGTCATTCAAATCAATTCCATTTTGTTTAACAATTTTAGTGTTCCAATGCAACTCCTTCAAGGATTCCATTTCGTTCACCATTCCATTGAATTTCGTTCCCTTTATATGTTATTCCAATTCCACTCGTTCCCCTTTTCATTCCATTTCGTTCCTACTGTCTTGTTTATCGATATTGATATCAGTCGCTTCTCTTTCCATTCCATTTCTTTGCACTCTATGCCATCTCGCTCCTCATTCCATTTCGTTCTGTAGTCCATTCCATTTCGTTCCCTCTTCCAATCCATTTCCATTGTCTATAATTTCAATTCCACTCGTTCAACGTTTATATCCACTTGTGTAGTGTTTCAATTCCTCTCGTTTCCTATTTAGTTTCTTAATTTTGGTGTTCCATATACACTCGTTCTTTAAATTTTAGGTTTCTAGCTAAAGACGCAGACGTTAAGGGGGGGGGGGCAATTTTCCCCTTTTGAACCACCATTTTTACCACGTTCCTGCCAAAGTCCTAAAAATGCCTTGTCGATAAGTTAGCCTATACTCCAAGGAAAACATATTATAGATTACAGGTTTCTAGCCGAAGGGTTCGGTTAGGCCATCAAGGGGAGAATTATTCCGCTTTTACCCCTACCGGTAGGAATTTCCAAAAATTCCGTCTTAGAGGACGTCTGCGTTGGAGGAGGAACCTACTACATACAGAATTTTAGGTCTCTATATCCAGCAGTTTGGCCAGCCTGTCAAGGGGGAAGTTTTTTCCCATTTTACCCCTCCCGGTATGAATTTACAAAAATACCGTCTTAGGGGACGTCTACGTTGGAGAAGGAACCCAAATACCAAATTTAAGCTCCCTAGTTCCAGCAGTTTGGCCAGGCCGTTAAGGGGGAGACTTTTCCTGTTTTGACCCTACCTGTGTAATTTTCTAAAAATCTCATCTTAGCGGAAGTCTACAATAGAGGAGGAACTTTAATACCAAATTTCAACTTTCTACCTCCAGCGGTTTGGGCAGGCACTTTTCGCTTCATTAATCCCCATTTTTGCAATGCCCCTGTCCAAAATTCCAAGAAGCACCTTCCCGATAAGTGAGCCCATACTCCAAGGAACATATGTTTTACATTTCAGGTTTCTAGGCAACTTTTACTATTTGTGCCCCTCTCGGTAGGAATTTCCGAAAATCCATCAACAGGGAATTTCAGCTTCCTAGTTCCAGCAGTTTGAGCAGAAATGACTCCCTTGCGCAAAGTCTTATTGATGATATGAGCTCTTGCGGTTTAGAAATTATAAACTCTTCGCCAACACGTTTTGCTCATAGCCGCAGACCTGCATTATTGCATCTTATGTGCTCCTCTTTTGATTCTATAACTATCCATTTTGATCAATTTTCGCTTGCTGGTGTCTCCGATCATGATATTTTATTCCTTACTAGCGGTATAAATCTCTGTTATAACAGTAATTTATCTCTGTTATAACAGAGATATTAATAGAATTAACATAGAACAACTTAACAACGAAGCTGTGACATTAAATTGGAATGAATGTTGGTATTTTACAAATGTCAATGACAAACTCAGTTGCTTATCTAGCAACATATTGTTTTTGTTTTAAAAATATTTTCCAATCAGGAAACTGAAAATAAATAATTCTACGGATCCATGGTTTAACAATGAAGTCAAATCTGCTATTAAATTACGTGACCGGCTCTTTTCCATCTGGAGGTCGAACCAATCGGATCATAACTGGGAAAGATATAGGATCGCTAGAAATAAAGTACACGTTGTTACAAAGAACATGAAATGTGTTTATTATAAAAGTAAATTAAGCAGTAGTCTTCCTGCTAAGGATTTGTGGAGAAATCTTGTTAATATTGGTATCAAAAAATCTAAAACCAACTGCGATATATGCCCTGAAACCATGAATGAATTTTTCTTAAAATCAACAATAGAACATGATGCTAATTCGTTTCAGTTCAACGCCAATCTTTCTTTTTGTGGCAACTTGTTTAGCTTTGAGCAGTTTAGTGTCGAAAATGTTGGGGAAGCTATTATGAAACTCAGCTCGAATGCTGTGGGATACGATGGTATTAACCTAAAATTTGTAAAACTAATTCTACCCTATATACTCCGTCTATTACACATATCTTCAATCACATTATAACAACATCTATTTTTCCATGTGATTGGAAGATAGCTAACATCATTCCAGTTGCTAAAAAGAATGCACCTTCTGCTCTTGGAGATTTCCGTCCAATCAGCATTTTACCTACTTTATCTAAAGCTTTTGAGCGACTTCTTTCTTCACAAATTATTGCACATCTTACTATCAATAAACTTCTTTCTGAACATTAATCTGGTTATCGTGCTGGGAGAAGCTGCATCACTGCTATACTGAAAGTTATGGAGGACATCCGTCCGGCATATGACAGGGGTGACGTAACTATTCTTGTCTTAATTGACTTTTCTAAGGCATTCGATGCTGTCAACCATGATATTTTAATATTAAAACTTGAAAAATATTACGGCTTTAGCAAATTTGCATGAAATCATATCTTTCTGAACGTTATCAACGAGTTAACTCAAACAACGCATTTTCGAATATGAGACCAGTTTTTTCTGGTGTGCCACAAGGTTCGATTCTTGGACCAATATTATTTAGTCTTTTTATCAATGACATAGTTTATTGCTGTAAAAGTTCTTTGGTTCATCTTTATGCTGATGATGCACAAATTTATTTATCTCGCCCATCAGGACTCCGTGAAGATCTGGTAAATCGTTTAAAGGAAGACTTACAAGAAATTTGCAGATGGTCACATGAAAATTATCTGTTTATAAACGCTTCAAAAACACAAGCACTTGCGAATTACAAGGATGACAGGTTAACCGCACTTCCGGACATTTATATGGAAACTGAACAAGTCCAATATGTTAGTGTAGTTAAAAATCTGGGATTTATGGTCAACTCCCTTCTTAACTGTAAACACCATATCGACTACACTATAATGAGGATATATAGCGTGCTAAGAAAGCTTTGGTATTCATCACCATATGTACCCTGTGTATAAAATTAAAATTAGTTAAAACCCTAATTGTACCCTTTATTACCTATGGAGCTAACGTGTATGGGAATCTTGATGCAATATCGAAACATAAATTGCAGATCGTTATCAATAATTGTGCAAGGTACGTTTTTAATAAAAGGAAATACAATCGAATATCTCAATATTCCTTGCAAATTTTGGAATGTAGTTTAACATCATACTTAAATATTCGAAACGTTATTTTTTTACACAAAATATTTTACACACGACAACCAGACTATTTATACAACAAATTGACAATTGTAAATTCTGCACGCACGTGCCATATAATTCCACCTAATTATACATATCTCTCCTCCTCTAGAATGTTTTTTGTCAGTGCTATAATTCTTTGGAATAGTTTACCTCATAATCTTAAATCCGATCCCCCTGTGTTTGTTTTTAAAATGGCAGTCATAAAACATTATAATAGAAAATTGATTGTTTAATTTTTATTATAATTTTTTTATGTTTTTCTTTTTTTTCTAATTTTATAATTTTATATTAAAATTGTTTTTTAATTTATAATTACCATATTTGTTAAAATTTGTATTTATTTATTTTTGCTTAGCTTTTAAAAATAATATATCTTACATAAAATTTATAATGTCTGAGATACTGTTAAGAGACTTAAAGTCTTATTTGTGTCAAAATTAAATAAACTTAAGTACCGAATTTCAGCTTCCTAGTTCCAGCAGTTTGGACAGGTCGTTAAGGGGCCACTTTGAGCCCCCATTTTATAACGACCCTGTCCAAAATTCAAAAAAGTATCTTTCTAATAAGTTAGCCCTTACTCCAGGGACCCACATTTTAAATTTCATGTTTCTAGCCGAACGGGTTTTTACAGGCCACCCAGGGGAGGCTTTTCTTCTTTTTGTCCCTCCCTTTAGGAATTTACAAAAATACAAACTTATTCAATGTCTATTACAGTGGAGGAACCTTTATACCAAATTTCTACTTCTTACCTCCAGTGGTTTGGGCAGGCAGTTAAGGGGGGCACTTTTCCGTTCCGGTAGAAATTTCCAAAAATCCCGTCTTAGCGAACGTCTATGCCGAATATCAAGAAACCTTGTTTAAGAGGTGATATCCGTGGGGGGAGGAAAAAAAGAACTTTTTGTGAAATTATTTTTTTAAATGGTACGTTTTGGAAAAAGCGAAATTTTTTGGAAAAAGATACTTTGTTTTTACAAAGTACTTTATTGGAAGAAGTTACTTTTTTTGAAAAAGGTATTTTTTTTGGAAAAATGTATTTTTTTTGGAAAAAGGTACTTTTTTTAAAAAGGTATTTTTTTGGAAAAATGTATTTTTTTTTGGAAAAAGGTCCTTTTATTGGAAAAGGTAAATTTTTTTAGAAAAAGGTACTTTTTTTTGGAAAAAGGTACTTTTTTTTGGAAAAAGGTACTGTTTTTTGGAAAAAAGTACTTTTTTGAAAATGGTACTTTTTTCGGAAAAGGTACTTTTTTTGGAAAAGGTAAATTTTTTTAGAAAAAGGTACTTTTTGTGGAAAAAGGTATTTTTTTTTGGAAAAATGTATTATTTTTGGAAAAAGGTCCTTTTTTTGGAAAAGGTAATTTTTTTTAGAAAAAGGTACTTTTTTGGAAAAAGGTACTTTTTTGGAAAAAGGTACTTCTTTGGAAAAGGGTACTTTTTTGGAAAAAGGTACTTTTTTTGGAAAAAGGTACTTTTTTTGGAAAAGGTAAATTTTTTTAGAAAAGGTCCTTTTTTGGAAAGGTACTTTTTTGAAAAAGGTATTTTTTTGGAAAAATGTATTTTTTTTGGAAAAAGGTCCTTTTTTGGAAAAGGTAAATTTTTTTAGAAAAAGGTACTTTTTTTTGGAAAAAGATACTTTTTTGGTAAAAGGTACTTTTTTGGAAAAAGGTACTTTTTTGGAAAAAGGTACTTTTTTAAAAATGGTACTTTTTTCTGAAAAAGATACTTTTTTTTGGAAAACGGTACCTTTTTTGGAAAATGGTACTTTTTTGGAAAAATATACTTTTTTGGAATAAGCTACTTTTTTTGGAAAAAGGTACTTTTTTGGAAAAAGGTACTTTTTTGGAAAAAGCTACTTTTTGGAAAAAGGTACTTTTTAGTTCCCTTTTTGCCCCTCCCGATAAGAATTTCCAAAAATGCCGTCTCAACGGACGTCTACACCGGTCGAGGAACCTACATACCAAATTTCAACTTCATAGCTCCAGCAGTTAGAGCAGGCCGTCAAGGGGGAGACTTTTTCCCCTTTTTGCCCCTCCCTGTAAAAATTTACAAAAATCCAGTCTAGGTGGATGTCTACGATAGTGGAGGAACCTTTATACCAAATTTCAACTTTCTACCTCCAGCGGTTTAGGCAGGCCGTCAAGGGGGGCCTTTTTCACGTTTTTAACCCCCATTTTTACAACGTGCCTGTGCAAAATTCTAGAAAGTATTTTCCAGAAAAGTTAGCCCCTACTCCAAGGAACACATATCTTAAATTTCAGCTTTCTAGCCAAAGGGGTTTTGGCAGGCCGTCAAGGGGGAGACTTTCCCCCTTTTTGCTCGTTCCGGTAGGAATTTCCAAAAATCCCGTCTCAGCGGACGTCTACGCCGAAAGAGGAACCAACATACCAAATTTCGATGTTGAGTCAGTCAGTCACGTTATTCTTTTATATATAGAGACTAGCGGGCGCAGTCCGCTACGTTGTTAGCGTGCCTTAAAGTTTAGAATTAAATTTCTTTTAGATAAAATAAAACACATTATTTGTTGTTAAGGTAAAATAATTGTTAAGGTAAATTTATTGTAATGTTTAAGTACAAACACTATTTTTTGCTTCTTAATTTTTTATAAATAAATCATTTAGTATACCAACACGTGAGCATGTAACAACTAATTGTCTGTTGTTCAACCATCGGCGTAGATAGTTCGTATTCGTGGTTGGGTGGTTTATAAATTCGCTTTTTTATTTAGAGTACAGTTTTTATAATAAAAGCCTTCACCCAGCCACCACAAATAAATAATTCTGCACAACAATGGGTTTAAAATAAATATTTGATCACTTTTTCTCATGCAAGTGGATTGTTAGTAATGAATCCATTATAAATTGCAATATACGTGTGTATGTCAACATAATTTGGTAAAGTGCGAACTTGGGTAGATAGGCCCGTAAATAGTTTTCTTCGTTTGTGTTTTGAATGAAAATAAATAACGTAAAGCAGGGTTGGAAAGCATTATATAATATTAAAGATAGCGGGCAAAGCCCGCTACATTGTTAGCGTGCCTTAAAGTTTTTTTTAATTCCAGTTTATGTAAAGGTAGACCTGGCAATTCAAGTAAATTCACAAATTCAGTTGGAAAATTTACTGCGTCGTGTTCTTCCACCGGTGCTTCGTTACCTGCAGTTTAAATATCAGAATATATAAGTTCCATTCCTTTTCTAAGGTTTTTTCTCTTTTAGAAAATTTGTTTAACTTTTTGGAGAGTATGTTTCAATGCTACATAAGTTTCATATTCCGTAGATAGTGTTTGAACAGGTAATTAAAAGGAGTTCTTCACCCCTTTTTGTTCCGCCCAGTAAAAATCCCAAATATATATAATCTTGCCTCAATCGCATGCGAAATTTCAAGTACCAAACTCCGGCAGTTTGAGTCATTCAAATTCCATTCCATTCTGTTTAACAATTTTAGTGTTCCAATGCAACTCCTTCCAAGATTCCATTTCGTTCACAATTCCATTGCATTTCGTTCCCATTATCTGTTATTCCAATTCCACTCGTTCGCCGTTTCATTCCATTTCGTTCCTACTGTGTTGTGTATCGATATTGATATTAGTCGCTTCTATTTCTATTTCTTTGCACTTGCTCCGTTCCATTCCTTTTTTAACTGCAGTGTTTCAATTCCACTCGTTCCCCATTATATGCCATCTCGCTCCTCATTCCATTTCGTTCTATAGTCCATTCCATTTCGTTCCCTCTTCCAATCCATTTCCATTGTCTATAATTTGAATTCCACTCGTTCAACGTTTATATCCATATCGTTCCACTTGTGTAGTATTACAATTCCACTCGTTTCTTATTTAGTTTCTTAATTTTAGTGTTCCATATACACTTGTTCTTTAAGTTTTAGGTTTCTAGCTAAAGACGCAGACGTTAAGGGGGGGGGGGAATTTTCCCCTTTTGAACCACCATTTTTACCACGTTCCTGTCCAAAGTCCTAAAAATGCCTTGTCGATAAGTTAGCATATACTCCAAGGAAAACATAATATAGATTACAGGTTTCTAGCAGAAGGGTTCGGTTAGGCCATCAAGAGGGAGAATTATTCCGTTTTTACCTCTCCCGGTAGGAATTTCCAAAAATTCCGTCTTAGAGGACGTCTGCGTTGGAGGAGGAACCTACTACATACATAATTTTAGGTCTCTGTATCCAGCAGTTTGGACAAGCCGTCAAGGGGGAAGTTTTTTCCCTTTTTACCCCTCCCGGTATGAATTTCCAAAAATACCATCTTAGGGGACGTCAACGTTGGAGAAGGAACCCAAATACCGAATTTAAGCTCATTAGTTCCAGCAGTTTGGCCATGCCGTTAAGGGGGAGACTTTTCTTGTTTTTAACCCTACCTGTGGAAATTTATAAAAATCTTATCTTAGCGGATGTCTACAATAGAGGAGGAACTTTAATACCAAATTTCAACCTCCTACTTCCAGCGGTTTGGGCAGGCCTTTAGGTGGCACTTTTTTTTTTTTTTTGAGGAACATTCATACCAAATTTCTACTTCATTGCCTCAGCGAAACATTCATACCAAATTTCAACTTCATTGCCTCAGCGGTTTGGACAGGCAGGGGACATTTGCCCTTTTAATCACCATTTTTACTATGTTTCTGTTCCAAAATAGAAAAATTACGTTGCCGGTGAGTTAGTCCAACTCCAAGGAATACATATTTTAAATTTTAGGTTGGCCAAAAGGGATTGGGCAGGCCGTCAAGGAGGAGACTTTTCCCCTTATTTTCCCCTTATTTCCCCTCCCGATAGGAATTTCAAAAATTCCGTCTAAGCGGATGCCTACACAGAAGGAGGAACTCACATACCGAATTTTCTTTTGGGATATCCTGTAGGGAATTCAAAAAATACAAACTTAGTCGATGTCTACTACAGTGGAGAAACCTTTATACCAAATTTCAACTTCTTACCTCCAGGGGTTTGGGCAGGCACTTTTCCAATTTGTGGGACTGTTTATGGGGAGACTTTTCCCCTTTTTGCCCGTTCCAGTAGGAATTTTAGAAAATCCCGTCTTAGCGCATGTCTATGGCGAATATCAAGAAACCTTGGTTTAGTGGAGATATCCGTGGGGGAGGAAAAAAAGTATTTTTTTTTTGGTACTTTTTGGAAAAAGCGGAATTTTTTGAAAAAGATACTTTGTTTTTACAAAGTACTTTATTTGTACTTTTTATGAAAAATGTATTTTTTTGGAAAAGGTACTTTTTTTGAAAAAGGTATTTTTTTTGGAAAAATGTATGGTTTTTGGAAAAGGGTACTTTTTTTGGAAAAGGTAGTTTTTTTGGAAAAGTTACATTTTTTTGGAGAAAGCTACTTTTTTGGAAGAAGTACTTTTTTTGGAAAAAGGTGCTTTTTTGGAAAAAGGTACTTATTTTGGAAAAGGGTACTTTGTTTTGGGAAAAAGTACTTTTTTCTGAAAAAGGAACTTTTTTTTTGGAAAACGATAGCTTTTTTTGAAAACGGTACTTTTTTTTGAAAAAAGTACTTTTTTGGAAAAAGGTACTTTTTTTTTAAAAAGGTACTTTTTTTGGAAAAAGGTACTTTTTTCGGAAAAAGGTACTTTTTTCGGAAAAAGGTACTTTTTTTGGAAAAAGGTACTTTTTTTTGGAAAAAGGTACTTTTTTTGGAAAAAGGTACTTTTTTTGGAAAAAGGTACTTTTTTTGGGAAAAGGTACTTTTTTGGAAAAAGGTGCTTTTTTTGTCCCCTTTTTGCCCCTCCCGATAAGAATTTCCAAAAATGCCGTCTCAACGGACGTCTGCACCGGTCGAGGAACCTACCTACCAAATTTCAACTTCATAGCTCCAGCAGTTTGAGTCCGTCAAGGGGAGACTTTTTCCCCTTTTTGCCCCTCCCTGTAAAAATTTACAAAAATCCCGTCTTGGTGGATGTCCACGATAGTGGAGGAACCTTTATACCAAATTTCAACTTCCTACCTCCAGCGGTTTGGGCAGGCCGTCAAGGGGGGCCTTTTTCCCCTTTTCAACCCCCATTTTTACAACGTCCCAGTCCTGAAAGTACTTTCCAGAAAAGTTAGCCCATACTCCAAGGAACATATATCTTAAATTTCAACTTGCTTGCCAAAGGGGTTTTGGCAGGCCGCCAAGGGGGAGACTTTTCCCCTTTTTGCCCGTTCCGGTAGGAATTTCCAAAAATCCCGTCTTAGCGGGCGTCTGCGCGGAAAGAGGAACCTACATACCAAATTTCAACTTCCTAGCTTCAGCGGTTTGGGCTGGGCGATGTTGAGTCAGTCAGTCAGTCAGTAACATTATTCTTTTATATATAGAGAATAATAAGGGTAAAGCTAGTAAAACAATAGCAATTAACAAACACACTTGTTAAAAAATATCGTTTTTTTGTAAATTTTTTCCAAAAATTATTTACAAAGATTGAGTTTTTACTGAATTATATAGCATTTTTTTAATGAAAAATCTAAAAAATAGACAAAATGGCTTTTTTCGGCAAGGATTTGTAAAAATGGCAAATGCCAAAAAAACTTGCCCTGCTTATAACATATTTATATGCTAATTCTAGTTCTATTGAAACACAATAACATAACTATTGACCCGCAATGCAATAGTGAGTACCTATGCACTTTCTTTATCATTATATTTTGGGTGGCCTACATCACTGTTGGTAAAAGTGGCACAAAAGTGCCATTAGTGGCACTATTGAATGTTCAATGGCACTTTGGCACTCTTCATAGAATTTTGGCACTTTTTAAGAAAATTTCTATATAATTTGATAAAAGGTCGATATCGCTGGTTTTTCATTAAAAGAGACGTCTACTTAGAACGGGTAGCAAAATTAAAAAACAAACGCCACACTAAAAATTTCTACAATTTTCTGGACCACCTTCCAGTTCTTTGGGGACAATTTAATCATTATTTTGATCTTTAAAAATAAAAGCAATGGGGATGAAATTAGAAAAACTTTAATTGATTCTATTGTATTGTTCGTCACTGGAATTTTTCAAAAATTTGTTATGGTATTCTAGTTTTTTTATGACAAGCAAAAGTTTTAAAAATTTCACCATACAATGGTGAAAGCTTTTTCTGCCAAAAATAAAATAAAATGATCAAAAACTGTAATTTGTGAAAAATTACGATTTTTTCGATAATTTTATGAAATCTTAAATGGAATGAAAACTTAAAAAAAATTTACAGGAACCGCAGAACACGAGAGAACTAGTTCTAAGCACTTGGAGTTTCCTTTAAATTTTAGCATCAAGTATTTTGAGCTTATTCCTAACAACTTTAGCCCCAAAAATCCCATGTTACTACGTAATCTTTTGGAGGAATTTGCAGGAATTTTAGAATCGGTAAAAGGTGCGATGCATCTTAAAATAATATCTCAAAATATGAATGAGGTATTTCGTATTATATTTCTGTGAAAAAAAAATTATAAAATTCTTCAAAAGAAAATAAAACTTAAATTTTAAATTGTTGACGAATGAAAATATATGTGCTTTTTATTACATGACAATTTTGTCAAGGTTTTGCTGTGACAATTTTTCTTAGAATACCAAAATTATAATAATTTCCATTCACACCAGTTTTGTGACAATTTTGTTATTGTTATAAAGTTTATAATAAGGGTGTAAATGTATAAATATTTGAAATAAAAGCTGAACATATTTTTTGAAACATTTGCATTTTGCTAAATTTTTTTTTGGCACTTTTAAAGCTTTTTGGCACTTTTTTGGCATCATTTAGTCACCAAACGAAAATTCTCAAATACCATCACTGGCCTACATGTGTTCTATATATTGCAGTGTTGCCACTTTTTGAATAATTATTCAAAAACGGGACTGTTTACACATTCGTTGGATAATTTTTGAATACTGACATTTTTGTGTAGTTTTTGTGTAATTTCACTTTAAACAGAAATTTCCGTAAATTTTTAAAAGTTAATAAAAATTAGTCGATAGTTGACGAAACGAGTTTGTCTGTGAAACATTTACCACAAATCTCCAATTTTTGTTTTGTTTAAAACACCGTCTTCTGTTTATTTTTTGCGAAAATAATTGTCAAGCTTCCTTTAAAAATTCTCTTGGTTTGCAAGACCATTTAAAAATACAGCGAAAGAGTGGGAAAATTTGAGTTTTTTATGATTGTTACTTTCTAATCTCTAATTTTTTTTGCTGTAGTTAACATGATAATAAGCTTTGACCAGACAAAAATTTTATTAACGCAGCAAGTTGGAGCAGAATCAAAATATTTTAAAATTCTGTAAATCCAACATGTTCAAGATTCAAACAGAATTTTTTGTGAAAATTTTATATTTTTACCCCCGTATTCAAAATGAAAAAGCATATGCTAACTAAATAGCTGCCAGCTTTCCCTTATGGGAATTTGTGTGCAAAAAAGTTAGCACCAAGTTAGTTAGCATAAACTTTTTCATTTTGAATACGGGTATTATTTTCCAAAAGAAAATTTGTTGATGTACATACTGCAAAGAAATGTCATGCCTTGCTATCATTAATTTAAAAATTTAAGAAAACAAGCAAAATTTTACAAACATAGAATTTTTACAATTTCTGCTGTCTTGCCGACATTTAAATATAGGATTTAACAGGACTTATGTCATCAAATTAGAAACGCCTTGGGCAGAGAAAAATTGGTTAAATTTAAATAAAAATGGTTAAAATTTGAGGGGTATGGGAGAGAATAATTATCAAGTAGGTAATAGGGATGCCAATCGGGATTGATATTTGAAAATCCCGGGATTCGGGATTTTGTATGAAATCCCGGGATCCCGATCTCGGGATCCCGGGATTTTCGGGACTACGGGATTTTTCGGGATCCCGGGATTTTACGGGATTTTAATTTTCCTTTATTTGTAAAAATTTGTATATATTTTATGTAACTAATTTTTTTATAGAATAAAGCGTTTTATAATTATTTAATCGTTGTTAATTAATAATGTGGTACATTTTATGAATATTGAAACATCTCAGTCAGAAATTGACAGTGGTACAAAAAATCAAGTACTTGCATACCACTGGGTAACCGCGATGTTAAAAATAAATGACTGGCAGAACACTCATTTGGGACGCTTTGCCAGCGTTTGCAAAAATCCTTTTGCCAGTATTTGTTATACAAAACATCACGGCAGGGCAAAAAAAAAGATACATATGAACTTTTTTTAAATTTTATTTTGGAAAATATAATTCCAAACCACCTTTATTGGTTTTGGCAGCGTTTTACCAAAGTTAAAAATTTTGTTTCTCCAGTACTTTTCCGGCGCTTTTTGAACTCCCGGTCCTTTTGTCTATTGACGTTATCATATTGGAAATGTGAAAGCAATTTTTGTCAGTACTTGTACCACCTGTTAAATTACCTTGCCATCGCTTTTCCGTTTGTATTTTTCTGGCTGGGATAATATATGAAGGCCTGTCATTAAGTACACTTGCGCCCAGTATTTTGTAAGAATATTTTAAAACAGATTCGTTGCGATAACCTTGCCCACTAAATCGTGTAATTACAGCAACAAAGTTATTTGTTTATCCTTATCAAATGTTTTCATGGAAGAATTCAAACTTACAGTCCCAGCCAAAACTTACAGTCCCAGTATCAGAAATCGAATTTCGCTTGGAAGAATAAATCGGTAAAATAACAAACAAACTTGATTTTTCGCATGTATTACTCAAAAACTTAATATTGTTTACCAAAATATCAAATTTTTCTGCAAAGTCTTTGCATAGTTTAGTCGAATAATCTACTTAATTTATAATTTTACCAATATCTTGGCATCAATTTCTTGTCAATATGAGAAAATTCAAGAAAAAACGTAGGTAATCTAAAATTGTTCACTTTGTTTATTTGCGTTTATATTAATATTATAAAATAAGAAAATCCCGGGATTTTTGAGAAATAATCCCGGGATTCGGGATTTTGCCAATCCCGAAAATCCCGGGATTTCGGGATTCGGGATTTCCCGTTTGGCATCCCTAGTAGGTAATATGCATGCATGTAGTGCATGCAACGCATCTCAGTGAAGTAGCCTTTCTGAAAAACATAAATACTACCATTTTTTTAATATTCGAATTTAAAAGCACGCCATTTTAAGCCTTCAAAAAGTTATCGCGTTGAAATTCCCTTTAGTTAGAGAATAATTTGTTATAATATTTTTCAGAAAATTTGTTCTGGATTTGCTTTTGTAGAAGGCAAAAACCCAAATGGGTTTGCCCGAATGCCCAAAAATGCAGTTTTGTGCATCAAGTAGTTTTTTTTTATTAAAAACTGATATGTTGAGAATTAATCTACTTGATTATATTTAATCCAACTTTTAATCTACATCGTTTACAAATGCAGCGAAAAAACATTTTTTGCGGCAGCGTCTAATTTAATTTTTTTAACGTTGTGTGTGTGATTTTTAGTGTTGACAACCGTTATTATAAAAAGATTTTTGAATTTATTACATAATAATTTTGATCTAATAGTGAATTGCAACGTTTTAAAAATGTTGGGTCATTTTGACCCCAAGTGTACGTAAGGGTTGTCGACTTTGTTTCTTTAACAAAAATCAATTTTAGACGACTAAACAGGTCAAATTGTATCAAAATCTGTAAAAAATATCAAAAGATTCAAAATATTTATCTGAAAACACAAAATATCCAAAAATTGTACCTCGGCGGGAAACGAGGGACGATGGCCGATTTTGGTAAATTTTTTAGAATATAATCGTTATGAAAAATCCGAGAACTTAAATATTTATATTGGTGAGTTCTTTTGACAACAAATAATATGCACTTTTTTGTGGCACTGTAGTTATACTCGGAAGTATAAAAATTTATTTAAAACAAAGCACATTTAAAAAAAATCAAAAAAAAATAAATCGTTTAAAACTATTCTGAAAGCCCTTTGTTATGATCCATAACCATTATTTGGTCTGAAGACACTGCTGCGCTTTGTCGAAGATTTGGGCTGTGTTTGTGAGGATGATGATAAAGTAGGTGAAGGTGTCGAAAGTACTGTCTGCGGCGAGTTTGCGTTAGTGTTCGCTCCCGATATGGTGGGTAAATGTATTGGCGCATACGAAGGTGAAGTTGGTACATCTGTCGATCTTACACTGTTTATATCTGATAGTACATTGGCACTTGACAAAATTTGATGAGCAGCTAAATTCATTTCTTCTGGTGTCATATCTAAGGCCTCTTGCAGTTCGCGTGTTGCTGAACCAACAAAATCTGAATCACAATACTTTCCGAGACCTTCAGCTACTAAAACCTAAAAAAGGAAGAAACAATAAAAAAAAGTATTTTTAACCATTGGTAACAAAAATGTTAAAAATGATGCTGCAGAAAAAACTGCTAAAATTAGCAGATTTTTTTTTACTAAATACTAGTAAAATGAGAACAGCAAAATTGAAACTGCTAAATTTACAGCAGAAATATTTGCTAAAAAATTGTAAACTGCTGTTTTAAAAAGGCTCGATTTTTATTTGCATTTAAAAAAAATCGAAAAAAAACTTCGAAAATTTTAAATTTTTTGGTGATTTTTTTACGATACTAATTATTTAGCAAAATTTTTGTTGATTTTAGCAGGTTAATTTGCTATTCTCCATTTACAAAAATTTAGCTCAAATATAACTAAACTTCTGTATATTTAACAGTTTTATTTTTGCTGTTCCTATATTACTAATATATAGCAAAAACAATCTGCTAATTTATCAGTTTTTTTCTGCAGGATCATTTTTAACTAATTTTTAGTAGTTTTAACTAAATTTTTTACGGACGTTTTTCTATTAGTGTAAAAACAAATGCAATTGCTAATTCAAATTTAGTTTTATTAGGGTAAACTTTAATTTCTATAATATCCCAACAAGCATTATTATTACACTCATAGAAATAAATCTGTAAAAATAGCAGAAAAGTTACTAAAAATTAGTTAAAAATGATGCTGCAGAAAAAACTGCTAAAATTAGCAGATTTTTTTACTAAATACTAGTAAAATGAGAACAGCAAAATTAAAAATGTTAAATTTACAGAATTTTAGTTATATTTAGGCTAACTTTTAGTTAATTGAAAACAGCAAACAGTACTGTAAAATCTGCAGAAAATTTTGCTAAATATTTGTAGACTAAAATTGGCAAAAATAAACTGTTAAATCTACAAAATTTTTGCTATTTTTAAGCTAAATTTATGTGAATGCAAATAGCAGTTTATTCTGCTAAAATCAGAAGAAATATTTGCAAAAAATTGTAAACTATTGTTTTCAAAAGGCTCGATTTTAATTTGCATTTAAAAAAAATCATAAAAAAGCCTTGAAAATTTTATATTTTTTGGTAATTTTTTAGGCTACTAATTATTTAGCAAAATTTTTTGCTGATTATAGCATTTCCAAAAATTATCTCAAATATAACTAAAATTCTGTATACTTAAAAGTTTTATTTTTGCTGTTGCTATATTACTAATATATATTTATTTTTATTTTATCTAATTGATTCCATTTCCTGTACAACAAGACTGAGTCTTATATTTATAGTACACGAGCGTATTACGTTACAAAAAAGGATTTTCATATTATTATTAATTAATTATAAATTATTAACATAACAAACTTATTACAGATATAACAATATTGATAATCAAAAAAAAAAAAAAATAATAATTATTTGAAAAAACTAAATAAAAATGTTTTGAAACTATTAGCATTGCTATTTACTTGTTGACTTAGTGGAAGATTATTCCAAGGACGAGCGGCATGTACATAAAACTGTCATTCAGACATTAGGAATTGAATTCGAGGTATTACAATATTTCGGTTTCATGGCGATTGGAAAAAACGTATTTTGTCAAATAAATACCTGGAGATTTGACTGTTTATTAATTTATGCAAGAACATCAGTGTGCGAATTTTAAGCAGATTTTCGAAAGAGACTCCGTAAAGGTTATTTGATACAGAGGAAACATGATCAAACCTTCTCAGTCCATACACATATCCAATAATATTGTTAAATAAGACATTTAGTTTTCTATTGCTAACTGAATCACAGCTTCCAAATAATTCACACCCATACATCAGGGAGGGAATCAAGTACGTCTTGGCAAGTAATGCCCTAATTCTTAAAGGGGTGAAATATTGTGTGGACCAGACAGCTCGTAGCTTTACATAGGTTCGACCAACCAGTGAATTGATATGATCAGTCCATGTCAAATTGCGATTGAAAATTATCCCAAGGTTCTTCGCTGTGTTAACAATTTCAATCTTCTCACTATTTAAAACAATATCCTCAGAAATGGAGGGAATTAAAACTTTTCTTACGTATTACAATTAGAGAATGCATCCCGGGATTTCCCGACCCGGGATTCCCGGGAAATTAAGCATTTTTCAGTTCCCGCATTCCCGGGAATTTGTACCGGGAATCCCGGGATTTCAAAACTTGCAATTTAAAATAATAATGTCAATTATTTAAAATTTTCTTATGCAAAGTTTTCCAACCTTTTGAAAATAGTAAAAATTTTACATTAGGCTTGTTCGCTCACTTACTACAATTTGCTACCTTTACTACAACTGGAAAAATTCACAAAGTAACCAAAACAGCGATTGAGTAAAAGTGGTAAGATTTTCGAGTTTATTTTAAGTTATTTTAGTGCCTCTTAAAAGTACTCAAATGGCGTTTGTATAAAAAATTTTGAATCCCATTTATTTTGTACAGAATTAAAGAAAGTTTGTCCCTTAATTTTTAAAAATTTGCAAGTAAGTTATATTTTGTTCCCATAATTTTAAAAAAATTTTCCAATTTTCTAAAATTAGTTTCTGTTTTAATTTTTTTTTTATTATTTCTTTTTTCAGCGGGCAAATTTTTTAGTCTAAACATTAGTTTTAGTTTCTTAAATTTTTAAAAATATATAATTAGACTTATATAATTTATAATATAAAATTAATTATTTCCCACTGCGAAAATTAAAAGAAAAACCACCTGAGCTTTTTCGCGATCATGAAAATTTGAGGTCTTTAAGTAAGGCGACCAGATTTTGAAAAAGAAAAAAGATGACATTAAAAAAAAAAAAATAAAAATGTAAAAAATTTATTTGAATTCAACATTTTTTACAGAAAAATTTACATTCACATATGTAAATATGTAAAATTATTTAAAAAAAAAACAAAAAAATTTACATTTACTTATAAATATATCTAGTTAAAAAAAAACAATGAAACTTAAAAAAATAGGATAATAGAAATAAATGTTTGCAATGTATCAACGCTGTACCAAAGGTTTAAAAGGATTAATTCTTAATTCACTTTCTAAAAATTAATGTAATTTGAGTTAAATTTCATTCCGTAATAGCATTCTTATGGAATTAATTCGATAGCTTCTTTCACAAAAGTTTTAAATTATTTGAATTAATTCTATTTTTATTGAATTCTAACTGAATGAAACCAAATTTACTTGAATTCATTTAGTGAAAAGGTGAATGAAAAATGATTTTTTTTCATTCATTTAGTCAAATGAAGAACTTAAATTTGCAACTACTTGCTGAAATATTAGCATAATTCAAAATAAAAATACTAAAATTCATCTAACATAAATAAATAGTATTGTATGCTTTATTCTAGCTTGTGTGCTTTGGTTTTGATTATGTGCTAGTTTCAAACTACACTGCACTAAGTGAATGATAATAAAATTTCTTCATTCAATTAGTTAAATGGTGAATGAACATGCGATTTGAATGATTCAAGTTGGGAATTCATTCAATACTTGTTAAAGCTTTGGAAAAGAAGCTTATGAATGAATTTTTTACGAATACTTTAACGGATTGGTATATGAACATTTCTAAATTCGGAATTCAATTTTTCGTGATTTAAGCTTAAATTGAATTAAGTCCTTCGAAGCTCTGCCCTGTACTTAAAAAGCTTGCAGGAGCCTATACACGACACTGCATGTCGTCCAACTTGCTGGATGGACGTGTGCATTTTGTTTTTGTAATGGTCGTCAAACTAGCCCATATACCAACGGTGGGCAAATGCGGCCCTTTGCTGATTTCTATGCGGCCCTTGTTGAAATTCAAATTTAGTTTTTTTTTTCATTTCGCAATTTTTTTAAGTTTTTTATTTCGAAAATTTTTAGATAAAAATTAAGGCCAATTTTATAGTCTAAACTAGGGATGCCAATCGGGATTGATATTTGAAAATTTGATTTTGACAATCCCGATCCCGGGATTCCGGGATTTTCGGGACTACGGGATTTTTCGGGATCCCGTGATTTCGGGATTTTTCAGGATTACGGGATTTAAATTTTCCTTTATTTATAAAAATTTTTATGTTATGTCACTAATTTTTTTATAGAATAAAGCATTTGATAATTATTTAATAGTTGTTAATTAATAATTTGGTACATTTTATGAATATTGAAACATCCCAATCAGAAATTGCCAGTGATACAAAAAAACAAGTACCTACATAATAATGGGTAACCGTGGTGTTAAAAATAAATGACTGGCAGAAAACGGACTGGGTTCATATTACGGCAGGACGAAAAAAATATACATATGAACTCTTTTTATATTTTATTTTGGAAAATATAATTCCAGACCACCCATTTATTGGTTTAGCCAGCGTTCTGCCAAAGTTAAAAATTTTGTTTCTCCAGTACTTTTCCGGCGCTTTTTGAACAGCCGGTCCTATTGTCTAATGACGTTATCATTTTGGGAATGGAAAAGCAATTTTTGCCAGTACTTGTACCACCTGTTAAAGTACCTTACTATGGCTTTCCCCTTTCTATTTTTCTGACTGGGATAATATATGAACGCCTGCACTTAAGTACACTTGCGCCCAGTATTTTGTAAGCAGAATCGTGTAATTACAGCAACAAAGTTATTTGGTTATCGTTATCAAATATTTTCATGGAAGAACTCAAACTTACTATCCCAACCAAAATTAGGTTTCAGAAATTGAATTTCACTTGGAAGAATAAACTGGTAAAATAACAAACAAACTTGATTTTTCGCATGAACTACTCAAAAACTTAATAATGTTTACCAAATTATAAAATTTTTTTCCACAGTCTTTGCATATTTTACTCGAATAATCTACTTAATTTCTAATTTTACCAATATCTCGGTAAACTAAAATTGCTCACTTTGTTTATTTGCGTTCATATTGATATTAATAAATAAGAAAATCCCGGGATTCGGGATTTTGCCAATCCCGGAAATACCGGGATTTCGGGATTTCTGGATTCGGGATTTCCCGTTTGGCATCCCTAGTCTGAACTAAGATCGATTTGAAAATTGCTTACTTAATAGATATTTAAAGAAACAATCGATCTCACCCTTATGGCCATTTTAGTTAGAAAATTGTTGCTTAAGAAGTATTTAGGACAAATATCGATCTTAGTTCTGACTATAAAACTGACTCTTAATTCTTTACAAAATAAATTCAACTTCTTTTACGAAACATGTCCACATTCAGAAATAAATGACAAACCATCATTTCATAAATATAAAAAACTTGATATTTTGCATTAAAAAAGAAAACTATATCACGTTTGTCAGGCTATATATTTCTTTTTCTTTTTATAAATATGGCGGAGGGTTTTCTTCCAGTGATACTAATATTCAGTAAAATTTGTTGCTAATTTTAGCAAATAAATTTTAAATTACAGATTACAACAATTTTATTAAAATTTAGGAGCGGTTAATAATTTTTTCTACTAATTTCATTATACTACAAATCGGTAGGCTTGAGTTGCTTAAATTAGCAAAATATTCCGAAGGTCGCAAAATAGTTAAATTTCCAGTAATAAATAACATCAAAATTTCTATAGTCAGAACAAAGCACGAGCTTAAACTTAAATTTTACTTTAGTGAGAAATTGTGTTTGAAAATTTATTACTCAAGTAAAGGTTTATTAAAATTCGTATTTAGTGCTGACTGCGCCGCATTGGTCTGTGTGAAAAAGTCAGCGTTTTAATTTATCAAAAGCACTTAAGTTACTGACTAAATCTTTAAGTTTGTAATTACCGTCTAAATTAACCCTTTAGTGCATAGTGTCCCATTAAAAGGGCGGATTTTTTTCTCTGCGCAACGAAATTGTTAAATAAAAATTGGAATCCAGGAGGCTATGAATTTTTATACATATTTTTGTTGGCGAAATAATATTCAGTCTCATGTATCTAGTTGAGTTTTAAAATTTTCATTAACCGATTCCGCGACACTGCGGATCAATGCAAAAACTATAAAAAAGTGTCCTAATAAAGTTTAATTCTACTTATGTAATTCATAAATACCAAAACAGAATTTGAATAAAGTTAAGTTTGCAAAGGGTTCTTGTGGAACCAGTTTTGGAATAGAGGGATTTGAAAACCGCTTTTGTTTTACAAAAAAAATATATTGGCTCCTTTTTTTTGTATGGTGCGGCCCTTTCTATTTTATTAAAAACCACAATATGGCCCTCGCCGATAAATCCATGCCCACCCTTGCCATATACGATCAAAATAGCATTTTCATCCAACAAATTGTACAGCATGCAGTATCGTGTATGCCCCTTACGAAAAGAATATAAGTGCTAAAATTTATTTTCAAAAGCGAACGTTAAGTAAGAGTATGAACAGAATAAGCACGGCACGGCATTTTTCATACGATTTGATAGGAAAAACCGGTACTCGCACAGGCGTGAAATAAAATTTGTTGTAAACCGTCCCTTGTGACGTGCTTGTACTGTTCATTAGAGCGTACCACCTTACAGGCAAAAAAAAAGTGCCCCGTACATCCTCCAATATAAATTATTTTTGCAAAGAGGTTTCAAAAAATTTTTTTTCTTTTTTTTTGCCGAACGTAGGTACGGTCTTTGCCGCCATCGGGTATCGAACTTGTGACCTCACGATTGCTAGTCTAATGCTCTACCGCTGAGTTATTCTTTGATATAAAAGTTGACTGGCATAAAAACTCACTTGTTACTGTGAGATATTGTTCCTTCAAAAGGTAAAAGGTGCACTCCAACTCAATATCGTTTTCAGTATTATTTTTACAGGTACATATAAAGCAATTTCTCACAATTTTTTTATATATACATACCCAGCAAAATTTTTATGAACTGGTTGCCTTTGAATCTGGTCTAGAATAGGTGTTTTTACCACCGGTTCCGTGGAACAGGTTCTAGAACTGATTCCTGGAAGTCAAAATGGAATTGAACCGGTTCCAAAGCAACCTGTTCCAGTTTGGAGGAACCTAACCTGTTGCTTTTGGGACAAACTCAAACAAAAATCACCGATGATAGAACATAAATTAGAACAGGTTGCATGCAAGAACAAGTTGTTCTACAACCAGTTCTTTGCATCCGACAATTTTGGTGGGTATTTTTAAAAATTAAAAAAAATATTGAATTTAAACAAATTAATTATAAATATTAAAAAAAAGTTAGATAATAATAGAATAAAAAAAAATTTTAAAAAATAAAAAAATATTGGTCCCGCCAGGAATCGAACCACAACCTTCTGTTTAGATATGCCAAATGATACCAAAATCACTTGTAATTCTAAAAAAGCTGTAAAAGCATATTAAATATACTTTGGAAGCAATGAAAGAAGCGATTTTTTGAAGTTGTTCAGAATAACTTCTAAAAAAGCAGTAAAAATACACTAACGGATACTTATGAATCAGTGAAAGAAGTAGTGTGTAAAGCATTACTTCCAATTGTTTTTGCTGGGATATTACACATTTTAATAAATAAAACAAGGGATCAAAATCCATTAAGTAAATTTAAAAATATTTGAAAAATTGGCGAAAACCTTAAACCAAATTTTTTGAAATAAAGGAAACTATGTTTTCGAAGATTAATTCGACAAAATTTTTTGACTTCAGATTCGTATAAAGGAGGGCAAAATATTTTAAAAGCTTTTATTTGGTCTGCGCCTATATTTTTAAAAAATATATTTGGATCAAAAATGTAAAAATAATAAAAATATAAAAGATTTTGATGTACTTCTCCGCAATATTGACTCATAAAATATTTCCCTGGATGAGGGGATAAAAAAGAAAGACCCACAATGGACCTTTTTTGACTTTAGATTCGGGCTTAGAAAACCAAAATACTAAAAAAAAGGTTTTACGAGGGCAGTTCGAAATGTACTTATCCAAACAATGAAAAACAAGAGCTAGATTTTTTAAATTATTTTATTTGAATGAGGATTATGTATAGTTGATCCTTTATTTGGTAAATTAATGTTTTTAGTTCGATTTTAGCAATGTTGGTTACAGAAACGAATAACGGTAAGGGGAATGGTATCGAATTTTGTTTGTTTCGGCAACGGTATTTAATACTGTTTCGGTAACGGTATACTGTTATCGAAACAGCAATACCGGTACGTACCGGTATAATAAATTACATTAAAAACATATAAAAACAAATATATGTGAAACCTATTTTTAATTTTTAGTGTTAAAAACACCGATTATAAGCTATAAATTCGATGTTGGTAGTTTTAATAAGTAAAATTATTATCTATACATTTTTTTTGGAAAAAAAACTCAAGATTATAAAATAAAAAAGTTAAAAAATTGTTATTTTTTATATAAATTAATAAATACCTAACTACCCATAAAAATAACGGTACCGATAACGGTATTTGGATTTTTTTAGAGGTATTGGTAACGGTAAAGGTATTCAATTTGAAACGGTATTTTAGCGATAACGGTAACCAACCTTTGATTTTATTCATAAATTAATATCACTTTCTGTTTAAATTATTTTTCAAATTAAAGAAAGATGATACAATTTTCAAAAGTAAATTACAAAGAATAAAAATTTTTTAAAGAATTCGATAAGGCCAGCAAGAAAGAATACGTATTTTCGGCTTTCGCTACAAAGCCATCATCAGTGTCGTTTGCCTTGATGGCCTTGATCATTGATTAACAAATGTAATATGTTAACAATTCAACTAGACTAGATATGTTAACAATTCAACTAGACTATTTTTCAATATAATCTCCTGAAACTTCAATACACTTAGTCCAACGTTTTTCTAGCAATTATATCCCTTGATTAAAATAATTTTCCTGAAGCTCCTCAAAATAATCGTTTACAGCTGCCATTGCATCTTCATTCGAGGTAAAACGTTTGCCAGCAAGGAATTTTTTTTTAGATTTGGGAACAAGTAGAGGGAGATAAATTAGAGAAATGAGAAATTTTCATTCGAATGCGTTTTTGGTCAACTGTTAACAAATGCTTCACCCATCTTGCAGAAAGCTTTATCATCTGTAATTCTTGATGCAAAATAAAATGTACTCGATCATTTGAGATGCCTATGTTATTCCCTATTTCACGCACTTTCACTCGTCGATCGTCTAATACCATATCATGGACTTTAGCTATGATTTCTGGCGTTGTTGCGTTGGTTCATCTTCAATGTTTGTGCGACCACGTTTAAATTCAGCAACCCAATTTTTTACTATTGCATCAGAGAAACAAGCCAGCCGCCATGAGCTGTTTAAGCCGCCGCAGTCGGTCATTTTTGCCTCAGCCTCCGATTTTTTCGGCTCATTTCGACTGGAAGTATAAATGATAGTATACTATAGTAGCCCCACTCATTAAAAAATTGAGAGCTTGTCCCTATCTCATGTAGTTGTAGTGGTATTAAGAACCATATGTACAAGTAAAATTACAAACACTACTTAATTTTTTCAAATGACAGAAAATGAGTAAAGCTACTATATTATACTATGGTATAAATTTTCAAAAATAAAAAAATTAAAAACAAATGTCATTTTTAAAACAAATTTTCTACTTCATCATTTCCTGAACCATCAAGGGTAAATTTTTTTTTATTTGAAAAGAAATAAAAGAACCAGTTTTATAGTCAGAGCTAAGAAAGAGTTTTGTCATAAATATTTCTTAAGTTGGAAATTTGTCTTGAAAACTTCTGACAGATTTCGCAGAAATTTGGATATGCAGTAGAGGAGAGAAGCCAAATGAATACGTCTTGAGCACACATAGTTTTAGATACAAATTACATGGTGTTACAAAATAAAAAAATATATACAGTGGTGGAAAATATAATAGGGACATTAAAGTTTTCTCTAAAACTTGTTATGGTAAGTCTGGAGACTATTTGTGGATAAAGATAACGCAAGATTTAAGAAAATTTTATAGGATTTCCAAAAATATATAGTTTGTATAGATCCGATCAGTGCTCGCTAAATTTTACTATGTAATTTGCTAGAAGGTCAATATCGCTTATTTTTCATTAAAAGCCACGCCCACTTGAAACTAGTCACAAAATAAAAAATAGACATCACGTTAAAATTATGCACAATTTTCTAAGCCATCTTCTCGCATTTTGGGCGAATTGTGCCACAATTTTGATCTTTAAAATAAAGGCAACAAAAAAAAAAATGTAGAATAAACTTGAATTTACCTATTATATTTTCCACCTCTGTATATATATACTTTTCAAATGAGCTAGTGTAGATTGTAGGCAGAGGTTTGAAAGAATTAATTAAATTTTAGCTTAATTAGAATTTATTCATAGGTTTCATTCCAAAAATTTAATATTAAATAGAATGCATTCTTAAGTTGAATACATTCCTTATAGAATTACAATCAATTTAAATAATTAATTTTTTTCATTAATTCTAATCTTTTACAAAATAGCTTATCAAGATTGTCATTTTATTCAATTCGTAAAAGATCTAAGGTATGAATATACTAATGATTCTAGCAGCACTTTAGTATATAATAATGTGGCGTATTTTAGGGATTTAATATCATATACACAACCCATAAAAATAATGAAGGTAATTAACCAAAATTTAAAAACGCAAACATTTGTTTTAATCTTTTCCAAACCGAATGAAACGTGAAAGATTATTATAAAAATAATGAATTTATGAAAGAATTCATTCACTATGTATGAAAATTAAAAGAATGAAGCCAGTGAATGAATTCACAAGGAATGGTATAAAGGTATGATATATTAGTAAATTTTGATTAAAAATCAAAAAGTGAATTAAACAATTAATTCATTCGAATCTATGGTTGTAGGTTTGGTTAAGTAGATCACATTACATTTTTCAGAAATTTCAGTACACCTTAAACATATGAAATTATTATCAAAAACACATTTTTAAGACATTGCGGAAGAAAAAAATGTAAAGTAAGTTATTTCTGGGTCGATTTATAAAATTGGGGGAGATATTTTCAATAATACCTGAATATTTTAACTTTTCTTCGATGTAAGTTTTTCAACTTTGACATATTTTTGCGCATAATTTTCATATATCATAGGAGGGGGAAATTGACCCCTTGTGACATGTCACAAGACAAATCCTAGGACAGGTTACTGAACTCTCATAAAAAACAAAGTTCAGGGACCTGTCCTGGGATTTGTCTTGTGACATGTCACAAGGCGTCAATTTCCCCCTCCTATGACAACGCCATGTAAAAGTGACCAGTCTATTTCATATAAAGGGGCCAGTTCGGTGACAGTTTGTTAAAATTTCCCGTAGGGTATATACAGAAATAAATCTATAGTCAAGAGAAGAAATATATCCTTTAATTCCAAAATATGTATAATTCTACAATGTTTTTTGCTTATCCTCTCAAAATAAAAATTGTTGTTACGCCCTTCTGCAATTTAGGTGACGATATATCGATTGATTTTCGTTTGGTTTCACTCATATCTCTTCCAAATGACGAATCGTAATAATTCTAAATTTGTTGAATTCTAAATGCTCGATCATATGATGGATCATGATGGCTTGGTTGCTGAACATTGTTTGTGAAATTTGAGTTTCTTCAAATCGTGGCCGAACCATAACAACCAAGAGGCACAGAGTATACTGGTGATGTTAATTGGTGGGTTTCATCATTTTTATATGCGTTAAGCAATTCTATAACTTCATCATCTGCTGCATAAAATCGACGTTGATTATTTCTTTTCTTCTTGCAGTTATATATTATAACGTAGATCATTTTCAAATTTTGCTCTCACCCATGGAGGAATCAAAATATATTTGAAGGTCAGATGTCCTTATTAAAGGTGTTCACTTGGTGAACAAAAGGTATCATACCATGGTACCAAGGAGGCCAAAACCAACCCTTCCCACCTGATGACATTTGCATGTAAAAAAAAAACCTGCAGCCAATTTGAACACAAAAAATTTTAATCCGTCGAACTAACAACGTCGTCTTTTGATCGTGTCGCAATTTGAAAGTAGTGAGAGTGAATTATAAAATTTGTACAAATACACCAAATTGTTCAATCTATTAATTAAAACCTTTAAACAGAAAGTTAAAGTGAACTAAAGGATTTGTGTAAAGGAAATTTATATTGACACTACATTGTTTAAAAACCTTAAATCTAATGGGAAACTTAAAATTAACTTTGAGAAACTTGCTAAAATTATTGAACTTGAATTCTGTAATTAAATAAAATTATAATCTTATGAATTGTACAAACCCTAATGTTTAAAATTTAATTGAACCTTAAACTAAAGTTAAATAAAACCCGAAATTTTTATAACGTTAAAAAGAAAAAAAACTCCATCTTTTTATTTACATATGTACAAGTTCCCTCCAAGTAGGACTTGTACATAGGAGCGTAGCCATTTTTCATTTTTCAATTCCCTTAACCCGAATATATACAAAAGGACTTCGAAATATTAATGCATACTAAAATGGCAATATATATATTTTTTCACTTCTCTCCAAAATGGGCATCAAACAAGAAAGGATAATCTCCCCAGTTCAGTGATAATATAAATTTTGACAAAAAAATTACGAGGAAAACATTTTTTAAAATTTTCAATAGAAAAAAAAGAAAAGCTTTTTTTAAAATGTAGAAGTTCTCCTCTTTCTTTTGATCTCCATATCAGCATCATGGAATGTATAAAATATCCTTAACAAAGAGTTTGCTAAAAACCATGCGCTGAAAATTTAAAGTCCTTTTTTAAGGACTACTAAAGTGATCATGAAAAATTGAGTACGCATTTTTACTAAACGTGGTTTCTTCTTTCACTTATTAATCGATTTTTCCAAATGAGCAAAATTATTTTGAAAAAACTTTAGAACACTCGACTGTAGGCACAAAACGCGATATGCAAACTACTTCGCATGATAAGAAAAACAAAAAAGCTAGTAATCGACACTCTATGTAAATTTTACAACAACCACAAAACCAAAAATGCAACTATTTCTTCAAAAACTATAACAAAACACATTATACTCGATACGAGCGGAGTAAGTTAGTTGTTCACAAATTTTTACCGTTGACGACCAATGGGATATATGATATATATGTCCAATGGATTTTTTCGATGAAGGAGTTCAAAAAAAATATTTTTAACGACACTTTTGTTTAGAAATGTTGGGTCAATTATCACACACAAAAAAATAATGGAGTGTATATTGCCTTGGTTGGCATAGGTAGGCAATTTTTGTATTGAATTAATAAAACACGTCCTATTACCTATTCCAATAGGCAATTGTTATACCTACTGGCAACGTAAATTCTACTAATGGGAAAAGGTAACACTTCGAAAATTTGATTTTCTTTTATTTGTTTAATATATTAAATATTTCTATTTTCATTAAATAGCATACAGCGAAATATTTTTGATTTATTTTAATTTGATCTTATTTGGACGAATCACTTGCCATAATAGAAGTCCTATCCATAATCAAACTCTTTCCAAAAAGTGATTAAAATGGATTTCGTGAAAATAATACAAACACGGTAGATTTTATTGAAAATGTGTAAAATCATTTGGAGTCTAGTTATTTCTATTCATAGGGTAAAGTATTTTGATGTAGATCTGTGTAACCTTAAAATTAAATTTTAATTTTTCATGTAGGATGCTCGAATTATGGATAAAATATTGAAACTAATAGTTCACGAAAGGATTTGAGTTGGGACATCTTAAGAATATGTGCATGTACATGTAGAAAAAACAAAAGCATTTATGCATCAAAACTTCTCCTTAGCGTGCTTGGTTCCCTTTTTCGTTAAGTAAATTTTTAAATATTGGTCAGCCAATTGAAATGAATATGACGATTTTTCGGTTAGAAAAAGTATTTTCAATGTGAAGAGATTTCCTCATAATTTATTTTTTATATAGAAAAAGTTTCTATAATCTAACGAAGTTTCTAAAGAAAAAAGTCCTAAGAATCTCCGGTTTTTTCTAATGGGAAATATCCTCAAGTTTTGGGAGTATTTCTATAGCAAGAATTCATTAGAATTTAAAACCTTCTTTAAATTTGTAGGTTTTTCTATAACAAAATGCCCAGAGCAATTTTTTTTTTGTAGAAAATGCTCTTTGCACAAAAAAAATTCATATCCTGATTATTTTTTTCTATAGAAAAATCCTAAAACTCTGAATTCTTTTAGCTCAATAAAATCCTCAGATTGTGAGTCCTTTTTCGTATAGAAAAATCCTCACATTTGAGTGATTTTACTTTATAAAAAATATCAAATTCTTTTTCTTATAGAAAAGTCTTCAAAATCTAAAGGTTTTTCTATAGGAAAAATCCCTCAGGCTTTTCCTATCGAATTTTGAGGTTTTGTTTAGAAAACCGCTAATATAATGCCGTGTAGTGTAGAAATAATATCTGTAATTTATATTTTTAAATCTTCTGTTGAATTCATATGTGTATTTTTAGATATTTCTTAATAAATGAACTTAAATTTAATGAAATAAAAAATATCCATTATTTTGGGGGCTTGTTACAATAAAAAAAATACCTAATATCGATGTTATACTACCTATATTTTGCCTACGCTGAAATTGGTAATACACCCATTTTTTTAGTTAATTTAACAAAAGTTATAGGTGATTTTTCGAACATAAAAGTGAAATAACAAATACCTATTTTTTATGGTAATAATGCCTTAAAACATAGCAAACTCTATGTTGCCTTTGAAAATAGGAGATTTCACCCTATAATTTTAGGCAATATTACCTATAGTTTTTTTTGTGTGCACGAAACCGCAAAAAAATTACAAATTTTCTAGCAGTTTATGTCCGGTCGTCAAAGAGTTAAAGACTTTAAATGTGAGAGAGCTAACTTAACAGAGGTGACTTATGCAAATCTTATGAGAGAGAATGATTTTTTGAACAAAATTCCAGAAGTGAGAAATCCGATAAGAAATCTTATGACTGCCAAAATAATCGTATGACTGCCAAAAAAATCTTAAGCACATGGTTTTTTTGACAGATCCTAGCACTCAATTCTATAATGTAAACTACCCAGCAAAGCAATTGGTAATGAAACCTCATTGCTATCTGCATTACCAAAAATTATATATCATTACCTTTTGCATTATTTTATAATATAAAATAATGACTTCCTAATAACGGCCTACTGTATTCATTGTTTCTAAATATAAAATAATGACGTACTCGTAATAGTTTAAATAAGTACTTTTTATACAGTTAAATTTTATACATTTTTATTTATTATTAGCGAGTAATCTGTAAGGATCATTGTTATCCATAGACTTTATGAAATAAAGAAATGAAATGAAATGTTTTATGTTTAAATTTTTATGACGAGTCCTAAAATTACACACTAGAGAAAACTTAAATTTTTCTGAATGTATTTCCTTAAGCTAATAGTATTTGCTTAACTCCTTATTTTTAATAATTAAGTAAGCATTCGGATAATCACTTATAATTAAACTTTTTGTAAGTACGTGTGTAACCACTTATTATTCAAAATCTCATAACTACTTATTTTTAATTTTTTCGTAAGCGAGCGGGTAAGCGTGACTACTTATAAAAACGACCACGCCAAATAAAAATAATGAGTTTAGACGCCAAAAAATAAGTTGTGCGGAGCTATTAATTTCTATTATATAACCACTTATTTGGTAATGAAAGATTTTGCTGGGTACTCTTTATTAGTTAGTTTTTTTTAACAAAATATTGCAATTAAAAGCCTTCAAAATTAAACAAAATAAGAAAAAATTAAGAAAATCAGTTTTATTTGAAAATATTTCCACACAATTTTGTTGAACATATAAACATATTTATATGGAAAGCCCAACTCCTTCTAGGTTCGTTCAAAAACTAAAAATCCTAAATTGTTATTTTTATCGATGAATTTAACTTAAAATTATTTTTTATTTGATAATTCCCACTTTTTTGTACAATTTTCTACTGCTGTATTTTGGAAAAAACCTTGAATATCTTTAAATTACGAGTATAATATTCTATCAAGCCGACGCTGATTATTTGGTTGCGTCGCCGCCGCCAATTTTTATTCGGCTCAACCTTAATCGCCGCCGATTATTTTGATCGGCTTGGTTCTCTGTGTTGCATATGAAGGAGCACTTTCACCTAACACATTCACCACATCATTATGAATTTCTTGTCCCGATAAAACTTTCTTATATAAATATTTAATCAATCAACGAATTTCTAATTTTTCCATTACAAAAAAATCACTGAAGCACCTTTTTTGAACACCTGTTACTATACGAATGAGTTGACAAAACGAAATGAAATTTAACATATGTTCATATGACGGATGGAAGTTTCCATTATACGAAGCGTTGTTCAGGCTAAGAACATTTCGTACTGCCCTCGTAGCAGAAGGCTGTACGAAAAATTCATTTTTGTGTGGCTCCGGCCAAGATATTTCAAGATTTTTCCTATAATGGTTCAAAAAAGTCTGTGCTAAACTATAAGAACACTTTGTACAGAACGGGCCCCAATGCCCAAAAATGCAGTTTTGTGCATCAAGTGGGTTTTTTTTAATTAAAAAACTTGTATGTTACCAAATGGCTACACCATGCATTTAAGGGTTAATGTAGCCTGTGACGACCACCCGCCAAGCCCGACGAGCCTTAGCCGCGCGTGAAAATAAGTCACCAGTGTGACAGGAGCGTAAGGTGGCAGCCTTCCGGGATGGCACGTGACAGTTATTTTACACCTGCCACCACACTGTCTTTAACGTCTAACATCCAGTCTTGAATAGGTCTGACTGCGGACACTTGAATGATCTGCTAATTTGTAAGGGTTAGAAATTGTATTTCAATATATAAAATTAAAAATTTTTATCGGGTAATAATGAACATTTAATAGCATTAAATGAATTAAATGTGCTAAAATCCCAAAACTTATTTAGCAAAAAATTCGGATTTCAGTCTTGCCTAAGGAAATCGTCAGGGGACGACTTTTTAGAATTTCTAGAAATATTTATTAGGTTAAATCACAAACTCAATGAGAATTTCTTGTTCTCGTCTAGGAGCGTCATTTAACATTTAAAATATCAAAGAAAAAACAAAAACAACAAAAAAAATTTTACCACAATTTGCTTTGTCATCTTCCAAAATACTACTCTGTTGTTTTGACAGATCTAGCAATGTGGTGACATCTATTTATGTATAACCAATAAATGAAAATCGTATGTTTTCCATAATGGGCAGTTACGTTTAAATTTGCACAAGCACTTGCATATTCGTTATTTCAAATTTATTTTTATTTATTTAATAAACGACGCTGTAAAAACTCTATTCTATATTAGCCGGTCTTGCCCGGGGTTCAAAGTCTGCCGCCTTAAAAACCACAAAATTAATAATATAGTTAAAAAAACCTTTTTGCGTATCTGAAGATTTGAAAAAGATTAAATATATCACTCTGCTTGTACACACAAAAAAACTAAGGGTAACATTGCCTAAAATTGTAGGGTGATATCACCTATTTTCTAAGGCAACATAGAGTTTCCTATGTTTTACGGCAATATTACCATAAAAAATAGGTAATTGCTATTTGACTTTTATGTTCGAAAAATCACCTATAACTTTGTTAAATTAACTAAGCAAAATAGGTGTACCTATCACCCATTTTAATATAGGCAAAATACTGGTAATATAACTTCGATATTAGGCATTTTTTTATTGCAAACAACCCCATAAAAATGAAAAATTTTGTTTTATTAAATAAAAATTTATTTATAAAAAAATAGATAAAAATACATGTACATTTCAGAAATAATTAAATTATTCAAATTACAGATAATTATATAAGATAAAAAAGTCATTAGCACCTGAGAATTTTCTATAAATAAATGTCCTCAGAATGGTTACACTCAGGTACACTCAGAAAAGTTTGTAGGTAGAATCTACTGAAAAGGGTTATTATGTTTTTATGCATTGGAGATACAATACACTCAAAAAAGTTTGACAGTTACTACATTACTGTTTTTAACAGTAATTACAGTCGTTTTTCTATAGAAAAATTCAAAACGACTGTTATGGCGGTTATTTAAGAAAACAACTAACGAAAAGTACTGTAATTTCGTAACAGTTGTTTAAATCAGATTAGTTTTTGGTAGTTATTTAAAACATAAAAAATTTCGTTGAATTTTCTTTTTATTTTAAAAATTCTTGTTTAGTTTATATTTGTTATGATTAATATATTCCTAGTTTGCAAATGAAAATTAGAAACTGTTATTGTATCTCCAATGCATAAAAGCATAATAATTGGAGAACGGTTTGGAATATTTACTTGAAATTTAAAATAGGCTGAAGTAAATACACATATTTTTGTAATCGAAAGAAAAAAAATATTTTTTTTATTAAAAGAATTAACTGTAAAAAACAGTAGTTTTTACTCAGTTGTTTCAAAATTTTTGTAGTAAAAAATTGTCTGTTAATTTTACGACATTGCTAGTTATTTTTAAGGCATTTGTTAGTTATTTTTTAACACAAAAACTTTAGTTATTTTAAAGGTAAATACTTTTGTCGCCTTTTTAACTGCATATACTTTTGTTTTAACTGTTATTTACAGTAGATTCTACCGACCAACTTTTTTGAGTGTACAATTTCCTGACCTTAATTTGCAAGCTAAGAATATATCAGTAATACAAAATATAATTTATACAAAAATTAAATTTTTTTTTTATTTTTAAAATAATTATAAAAATATTCTTTTGTAGTTGTTTAATATAATAAAAATAGCTGCTTTAAACAACTGTTACGAAATTACAATACTCCCCGTTCATTTTCTTAAATAACTGTTATAACAAAAAAGCCGTTAAAAGCTAAATTACGATTTTCAAAAGTTTCACAGCTGAATAAAAGTTTTTAAATTATTAAAGTTTTTATTCAGATGTATTTAATCTGTAATCTATTTTAATCTATTATTTATGAATGGGAAAAATTGGTTCTTAAATAAAATTTAATAAGATATTAGATTTATGTATGTGATTTAGGTCGAATATAACAAGGAAAACAAATAAAAAAGAGATAAAATATGCCAAATAATGAAATCGGAAATCCCGGGATTTTTCACGACCTTTGGGGATCGGTATCCCTATCAATAAAATATGCTAAGCTACAATATATATATTAAAATATGCACTTATAGCAAAATATGCAAAAATATGCACTTCTAGCTAAATATATATTACTAGGGCAAGGAATTCCATGCAAATGCATGTTTTTTTGTCGATAGTCCAAAACTAATAAGGACTAAATATTTATACGAATCATCAAATTTAAAACAAAATGGCATCGATTTGTAGTTGCATATTTTTGCATATTTTGTCATAAATGCATGTTTTGGCATATTTTGACTTTAAAT
The DNA here is from genome assembly GCA_949987735.1 of Leucophora obtusa. Classification (NCBI taxonomy): domain Eukaryota; kingdom Metazoa; phylum Arthropoda; class Insecta; order Diptera; family Anthomyiidae; genus Leucophora; species Leucophora obtusa. The sequence goes on from OX465300.1 coordinate 17,870,494, forward strand.
GCATATTTGGTGCCGTTTTAATGCATATTTTGTGCTTTTTAATGCATATTTGTGCATATTTTTAATTTTTAGGAGCATTTTTTATTTTGTAAAGAAATATAAAAAATTAAAATTTTTATTTTTTAGTTAAGTGTTTGTAACCGTCGCATAGGACAATCGTAATTAATATAAGAATTAATTACTAAAGAATTTTTTAGAGTTGATTTATAGAAAGAAGAAGAAGAAAACATTTTTATTGAAAAATTTAACAGACACAAGGGAATCACCAGACTGCCGCAGTTTCGTCTCACCCAAAGACTCGTCAGTGGTTAGTTTATGTGTCAACTGATCAAAGTTATTTTTAATTATTAATTTGTCTCTATATGAAAAACTTTTTGTGTATTGCCATGACTTGGGATTGAACCGGCAGCCCTCTGCACAGGCTATGACTCGTAGCATCACCTCTTAACAAGTTACACCACGGTCGGCATAGCGCTGAGTGTGGCTAATTGAAGTTTTTTCAATCACAGCGTATACAATGTATGTTTTGTAATCAGAAGAGCCAGAATTAACTAATATTTGAGCAATTTATTTTTCAATTAGAATGTTTCCTCTCTTAATCCTATTGTTTTTCTCCTTTTTCCTTTTTTTTATATTTTGATTCAATCAAAATGAACATTCTTAAAAACCTTATTGACCTATGGAAAATCTTCGAGATCTGTGTCTGGTTGCAAAATAACTAACTTAAATATATTTTTAAGTTTTAAATTGCATTATATTTGCAAAAATAATAGTATTTAGTGCATATTTCTTATATTTTTAATGCATATTTTTCTTTTTTAGACGCATATTTTAGACGCATATTTTCCATTTTTAAGTGCATGAAATTCCTTGCCCTACATATTAGCAATTCGGTGCCATTTTATTGCAAATATGTATTTGCATAACTTCCCTTTTTCTTAAAATAATTTAACTAAAAACTAATTTAAAAAAAATTTTTTTTTTTTTTGAGAATTTTTCCCTTAAAATAAATTGAAAATCTCCCAATCTGAAATTAATATTCAAGAATTTTTCAGCAAAAATTTCCGCTAATTTCAGCAAAATAGAATATTATATGCATTTAACTAAATATAACAAAAAATTTATAGAAGTAATAGTTGTTCCTTTCTGTGTGTTTGCTACTAATATTCGCATAATTTTTTGCTAATATGAGAAGGGTAAGTTGTCATTTAAAACGAACCAAAATATCACCCAAATATAGCTGAAATTTTTTAGATTTAACAGTTTTATTTTTTCTGTTTTTATCTAACTAAAATTTACTTAACAGATTCTGTATTTTTAGTAGCTTTTTCTGATATTTGTACAGATTTATTTCTATCAGTATATTAGTGTTGCTGGTGTAAGTCATAAAACAAAGTGCAATTCAAACAAAATGTAAGCCTTAACTTTGATTTCACTTCAATTTTTGTAGTGATTAACTTGTCCGTAACTTGTCCGAATAGCTATCTGGCGATCGTACAGATGACCGTAAATGAAACAGAGGAACCAAAAATTTAAAAGGCCTATAAAACTTTAGATACTTTTTTTGATAAATAAAAAAAAAAAATTTTATATAAGACGGGGCTATAGCCCCCCCTAGAAAAATGGTCTAGCTACGCCGGTGAATATGACGTAAGACTGAATTTTAATTGTTACGTTTCCTTCTTTTTATATTATTATTATTTTTCTATTTTTGAAAAAAAAAACGAATTTGAAATAAAATTTTACTTTTTTGGACTATAAGTGCTTTTTTAAATTGTCCAGTTATTTTTCTAAAATCCAGGTGAATTTTTTCCATTGTCCAGTTATTTTACTTTTGGTATCTGGTAACCCTAAGGGAAGGGTACGGCTAAGGAACACATACCGTATCAATCGTTTTAGCGGTTGTGTGTTTGTACACAAACCGAATGCGGTACACTACGATTGTCTGAAGAACGCAAACGGTACGATTATGTACTGTACTTTCAACACATATTCACACCCCGTAGCGTACCGAATTCGGGTTGTGTGTATAAACACAAACACTAATGGGAGAGATGTGTGGTAGGCAACCCTAAAAGTACGTTTCGTTAGAGTTTATTCTTCTACTCTGGTTTTTAGCATAATTTTATTTCTGTCTGATTGTTATCCGCACTACAAATGTGTTCATCAGCACAATTCTGTTAGCAAAATAATTTAGTTAAACATTTGTTCCATTTTAGTTTAGTGCGAAAAAAATGTAACTAAAACTTTTGCTGAAAACACAATTTTAGGAAAAATTTTGCTAAAATACTATTTAGTATACTTGATATACAAGGCGTTTTACGAATTTTTCTACTAACTTATTTTTTTGAGTGTGTTTGAAACCTAAAAACACAATTTTGTCTTTCTCTAAACAATGAAATCACATGAAATACAGAACATTTCTGATTGTCTTTAAACGAAACGTAGTTTTTTACACCGGTTGATATAAATACTAAGATGAAGGGTATCGGCACAGACGAATTTAATATTTTTACTTTTTCTATAAAAAGTTGTGCTTTCTTTGGGATAGTTCAAAGTGTGGACAAGTATCAATCGATATGTTTTGTAAATAATAAGTATTTGAAATAAAAAGAAAACATCGTTTGTAAGTAATACTTTTAAATTAACGGGACATATTGTACATTCAGATTTGTAATTGTCCCAAAGGTGCGCGAATCGGCTTGGTCTGTTTTATGTATAAAAAATAAACTGTAACTTACACCTCCTATAAGACTCTCTGCTAAACCATTCATTTCACACGTAATAGGTGATATACGCTGGGACTGCGTTAAGTATAGACTGGATGGTGTAGAAGGTATCATTCGTTCTTGACCGGGTATGTTACCATTAGCTAAAGAAGCATAATTAAACAAAAAAATGTGTTTTTAATGGTGGTTAACGAAATACATATTTTATAATACAAGTTTAAATGGTAGAAGTTAATAATAAAAAGTTAACATGCATAACAAAAATATATGAAATAAAATATATGAAATAAATAAAAAAAAACAGAGCCTGCCCGAGTAAAAAAGAGTGTAATAAAAATAAGGTTTGCGCCCTTATATGTTTTTTTAATTATAATGATATATTAGAAAAATATTTAGAAATTTTTTTATATGTAATCATTAGGGCGGGTCGATTTAATAATCGCCCATGGCTCAGTGAAAATCGTATTCTAGGGATCAAAATAAGAAACTTTGCCGAAGGAACCATACCTCTAAGACGAATTCTACTACCCCCAACTGTTGACTTTTGTCCCGTAGGGTCAAGTTTTGAAAAATCCCACTTTGACCCATTTAGAGTGCCCCAATCGAGTCCAAATGTATGACCGACCCCCACTAACTTTGGAGGGCCGATCCACCCATGCCAGTGGCACACCCCCTGAAACTCCCCTGGGGGGTTCCCCATACAAACATTTTAAAAAATCACCATTTTTGGCACTTTATTTTATTATTTTTTATTTATTTTATTTATTTTTATTATTTTATTTATTTTTTCTCTTTAGAAATTTATTTAGTCAGAACATATGTAAATGAAAAAATTAATTTAACTTAGTAATAGAAAAGAAAATAAAAAAAATTACTGTTTGAAGTCTTTTTTGCTTTCAAGTCTGGGCATTTTTTCTTTTCTATTACTAAGTTAAATTAATTTTTTCATTTACATATGTTCTGACTAAATAAATTTCTAAGGAGAAAAAATAAATAAAATAATAAAAATAAATAAAATAAATAAAAAATAATAAAATAAAGTGCCAAAAATGGTGATTTTTTAAAATGTTTGTATGGGGAACCCCCCAGGGGAGTTCCAGGGGGTGCACCACTGGCATGGGTGGATCGGCCCTCCAAAGTTAGTGGGGGTCGGTCATACATTTGGACTCGATTGGGGCACTCTAAATGGGTCAAAGTGGGATTTTTCAAAACTTGACCCTACGGGACAAAAGTCAACAGTTAGGGGTAGTAGAATTCGTTTTAGAGGTATGGTTCCTTCGGCAAAGTTTCTTATTTTGATCCCTAGAATACGATTTTCCCTGAGCCATGGGCGATTTTTTTGCCTCCCCACAAATCGACCCAGCCTAGTAATCATATTAAATCACATCAATGGCCTTGCAACTCTCTCAATATTTTTTATTTGAAAAAATATTATGCGGCTTGGAACAGGAACGAACTCCGACAAGGATGGAAAAGGCTCACCTAATCGGGCTCTTATACCAAAAAATATTAGATCGCTTTTACATATTTAAAAATGTAAGTAACTAAAAAATAGCTTCCTCTTTGGCTAGTTAAAAAAAATTAAAATTAAATATTTAGATATTAGCAAATATTAGCACAAATTGCGAAAAAAAACATTTGCAAAAAGCGAAATTTTTGCAACAATATATTCGTTTGCAGAATGTCGATCGCTGACTACCTCTTTTAATTCATTTTCTGTACCATAAAGCCTTTTTCGAATTTCGCCGTTATTTTGCAACTTTTTAAGTGCGGTTTTTTTAAATATATAACCTACACTCAAAAAAATAAGTTAGTAGAAAAAATAGTAAAACGTCTTGTATATCAAGTGTACTAGTTTTCAGCAATTTTTTTACTGAAATTCGATTTTCAGCAAAAATTTTAGCTATTTTTTTTAGCACTAAACTAATTTTGAACTAATGTTTTACTAATTTATTTGCTACAAAAATTGTGCTGATAACCGCATTCATAGCGTGGACGACAACCAGATAGGCAAGATGTAGATTTCACAGCTTGTATGGAAACGGAAATGACAAAAAAAGAAAAACAACTCTACACATATTCTATATTTAAATTTTCAGCAAATAAATTAACTAAAGTAAAATTTCGCTACAAGTTTTTTGAGTTTTTTCAGTCTACTAATATTCAGCAAAAAGTTTAGTGATTTAAGCAAGGATTTTTTGCATTTGCAGTCGACTAAGTGTTAGCAAAACTTTTGCTGAAGATTACTATTTTTTTGGTAAAATCAGCTCGCTGATTTTCAGCAAATCTTTTGCTGAAATTACCAACTTTTTTGCAAGCACGCTCCTGACTAAAAATTTGCTGACACGGCAACATTTTTTGCTGACTTTACTGACTTTTTTTTTGAGTGTAGGGATTCAATTTTTGTACCATAAAGTCTTTTTTCAAATTCCTCTATTATTTTGCAATTCTTTACGTGCGTTTTTTTTAAATTTATAATCTAGGGGCTATAATACACATTTCATACAACAAAGTTTGGTGGCTAGTTGCAAAAAACAATCGCGAAAAATAAAATTTGCAAAAAGGAAAATTTTTGCATCAATATATTTTTTTACAGAATCTAAATAGCTGATTACGTTTCCTAATTAATTTTTTGTACCACAAAGTCTTTTTTCGCGTTCCGCTTTTATTTTGCAATTTTTTAAGTACGTTTCTTTTTAATTTATAATCTAGGGACTATAATACACATTTCATACAACAAAGTTGGCTAGTTGCAAAAAAAAATCGCAAAAAATAAAATTTGCAAAAAGGAGAAATTTGTTCATCAATATATTTGTTTGCAGAATGTAAATCGCTGATTAAATTTTTTAATTAATTTTTTGTATCATAAAGCCTTTTTTCGCTTTCCGCGATTATTTTGCAATTTTTTAAGTGTGGTTTTTTTAAATTTATAATCTAGGGTCTATAGTACCAACTTTATACACAAAAGTTTGATGCTTAGTTTGCAAAAAAAAAAAAAAAAAAATAAATCGCGAAAAAAATATTTGCAAAAAGGAAAATTTTTGCGTCATTGTATTCATTTGCAGATTGTTAATCGCTGATTGAGTTTTTCAATTATTTTTTTCTACCACAAAGTCTTTTTTCGCGTTCCTCTATTATTTTGCAATTTTTTAAGTGCGGTTTTTTAAATTTATAATCTACGGAGTATAATGCCCATTTCATAAAACAAAGTTTGGTGGTTAGTTGCGAAAAAAGAAAATTTGGCATCGTTAGCAGAATGTAAATCTTTTAATTAATTTTTTGAACCCCAAAGCCTTTTTCCGCATTCCGATATTATTTTGCAATTTTTTACATATGGTTTTTTAAAATTCATAATCTAGGGCTATAATACTGTTGGAATAGTATACATAATTCCATAGTATAGTTCAATTCTTGATTTTTATAACTAAATTATTATTTTCCATCCCTGGTTACAATCGATGTTTTGAGTCAAACAAAGAGCGCACATAATGACCCGGCAAACATTTAAAAGATACCTTCCAAGAATATATTAAAGCGATATCTTCTATTTGTCATTTAAATGAAAATAATCAAGTAGTATTTACTTTGAAATTGTCTTCCTTTTATCACTTGGAAGATAATTCGACGATATTTGTAAAAAAATAATTCAAAAATTTTATCTTTTGTCATAACTTTTTATGACAATATTTTGGCAATATCATCTTTGTATCATTTGGAAGATAAAGCTAATTTGTTTGAAATCTTTTATCAATTTGGAAAAAATTAAAACTAAATTTGTACAAAAACAATCAAAAGATATATAGGAAATAAACTCGTGAAAAGTTAAGATTAATTGCGCTGGAAAAATCGGCTAAGATGAAATCAAAATAATTTATAAGTTGGTCAATGGATTATGTATGCAGATATTGTTTTTCAAGCTTAAATTTAATAATGAAAAAATTAAATCATTTTTTTATTGTACTGGGAGTTTATTTAGCGATATCCCTTTTAACTTCCATATGAGTTATTGCTTTCATATTGCCTGGAAGTATTGTTTTAGTGTAACAGTTGTTTCCGACGGAGGAAACTTCCGGAATACGAAATTGATATTGCCGGCAATAAATGTTTTCTTCCTGGCGATATGTTCGGAGAATCTTCTTCGTATTGCCATGTTTGCTGGGTGATATTGGTTTGAGTATGTTCCTGTTCCAAGGCACATAATAGAACAAATGCTTTCTCAGTGATAGAGAGTCCCCCAGTCTCTTTATTATGTATACTCTTTGATCACATACCAGGGATGATAAAGTTAGTACTATAGTACTTTTTATGGTACTATTAGAACCTTAAAAGTACTATGGTACTCCTATGACTCATTTAGTACTATTTCCAAATTTTCGTATTTTGTTTTTTTTTTATTTTTCCTACCAAATATTGTGTTTAAAAGTAAGAAATTAACTATCGGAGTTTAAAATAAAAAATTGTTGAAAACACCAAGTAAAAGATTTAAAAATTGATGGAAACGTAATTCTGTGAAGCAAATTATTAAAATATGTATGTACCTACACAAAAATATTAAAAATAAGGTGAATTTAAATTTTTCGAAAATTTCGTATTTTTTATTTAAAAAAGTCCTTAATAATAGCAATTTTAAATTGTTGTGATAACCAAGAAGTTGCGTTCATCTAGGGTTATGTTAATTGAGGGCATTGGCGGATTTAGGCCGGTCTAAAAAAATTTACCTATAATTCTTGTATCTATAATCTTGATGGCAGAAAGTATCACAATTTTTTTTTGTGGAAATATCAATTAATCCTGTGTTTTTTGGTTGAGAAAATGTCTACTGGTTTCCTAGGCAGATAATTTGTCAGAACTAAGATCGATTTTTGTCTTAAAGATTTCTTAAATAAGAAATATTAATTTAAAAATTCTTACTTAAGAAGTATTTAGGAAGCCAATCGATCTTATTTCTAAATTATAAAACTGGCCTTATTAGTTTTTCTTTAAGAAAAATTATTAGAATCACAAAGTCATTCAATAAGCATCTGAAGGCACTTGATACGAAAATGGAAAACGATTTTAATAGGAAAATATATATTATTATTTTGTTGGAATTTAAATATGTCGTAGAAACGAAAATTCTAAGATTAAAGTGATTAAAATATCCAAATTTCATACTAATCTGAGAGTATAGCTTGGAATACATTCCTTGTACGAGGTTTTCTTCAGAAAAATAGATACACTTTTCATAGTTTTTCTATAAAAACATGGAGATTTTGATAGCGTATACTACCAGGATTATTGAATTTTGAAAATTATGAAAATTTTATCGGAAGGGATAGAGCTATTTTTAAAGTTTTTTTATGTGAATAAATTTTAAGTATAATGTTAGACTAAGAGTCTGAGAATGGGCAAATAAACAGCCGAACATAAATAGGTCCCTTGCCTACCCCAGAAAGAATGTCTAGGTACGCCTATGATTGAGGGGGTACTTAATTTAATGGTTGAATAAATCATCAAATGAGCTAAATTGATTAAATCCTATATTGATTATAACTTTACACGCTGCTTTTCTAGCCGGGTCATACTCCTAGATACTAGTCTAACAGTTAAGTCTAGATAGCGAATAAACAGCAAAGAATGAAAAACCACTGGAAAAAAATAAAATATTTGTAATTTTTCAAACTTTTCCGAGTACGCGGAACGCTGTAAAAAAAACCGGGAGCCTTGGTCTTTGCCCGCAATGATCACTACCTCATTAACGAATAAAATTATATAGGTCCCGTGAAAAAAATCGTACAGAATCGTTTTGATTTGGTTTTACCATTAAATACCAATACATTTAATATCAGATAAGACCTCTTCATGATTACTAGGTCATAACATGGACCGATTTTAACCATTTTCAATAGCATTAGTAATCGATGCAGTACAAACTTATTTACCAAAATTTCATCAAATTATCTTTTAAAATGCGACCTGTAGTTTGATTATAAAGATCGTTAATTTTTTATGGACAGAAGAACCGACATCGTAAGCACCAGGTCAATACACCCATAGATTGGTGTAGAATACAAAAAATATTTTTTGGTACTATGGATGTCGAAAAAGTACTATTTTTTCAGCAGGTTGGTACTATTTTGAAAATCTCATTTATCATCCCTGTCACATACAATATTTGCTTTATCGTAAATTGTTTATATAGGAATATATAACACAGTAAAACACTAAAAATTCATCGGGCATGCGACATATCAATTCTGATAGATTTTAGGATGAGTATCACGAATGTGAACACCAAATTTTAAAATTAGCTCTAGTTTTTGAAATATTCGCAAATTTAACTTTTCGCAAAAAGCCAGTAAACTATGGATAATTTTTAATATGGTTTAAAAGTATAGAATTTGGGCTTTTAGAACCATACCAACTTATTTTTGTTAGATAAAGGATCTAGGGTATAATTGCAATTCAAATGAATACTTCACTTACTTTCCTATTTTGCAAATCAAGTAAAATCCCTTAATCGGTTTTCCAAAGTCTTAACACATGACGTAAATTCATATTGCACTAAATTCTTTTTGTGAAAAAAATCACAACATTTGCATCAATATTTTTCGAAAATTCAATCTAAAGCGCAAATTTGATCGCCAATTTACAAAAATGTATATTTTTGTTAAAGTCGATTTCATTTAAAATTTTGGGTGGCAGTATGCTTTGCCTTGGTTTATTTTTGGAGCATTCTGATTGGTTAATTTATTTTTAACCAATCAAAATGTTTGAAAATAAAAATATTTTTGTAGGGTTTTCATACACAAATTTTTTTCATGCCAAATTTTTTTGATAAATTAAGTAACATGAGATGTTTAGTAATGGTATAAATTAAAAAATTGGATATTCATTTCATCGCAGATTAATTATTAACGAAATCGTGAAAAATGAGAAATTTAAATGCATATATAATAAATATAATCGCTGCTGTTAGAGTTTGCTGTTCGGTGTTATTCGAAACCGAAACCGCGGTTTTTAAAGCCTCAAAACCGAAACCGAAAACCGACAAAAATGAGTCGGTTTTTAACAATGACTTTAACCAATTAAAATAATTAACTAGATTGCATCCCAGTGTGCAATTGGAATCCCAAAAGACTTAGAAAAGAGCCCTAATACCTTCTGAAATTATACCTATATGAGGGAGTATTTCTTCACCGATGTAGCCTCTTTCCGAGAGCACTTTTACGACTCATAAAAGACCCTGAATTATGAGCATTATTGGAAAATTTAGAATTTTCTGAGCTATTATGAGTCATTTAAGATTAATTTATGAGTTATTTTTGAGTAATGGAAAAATTTAAAAAAAAATATCGAATACACTCATAAATACGAGTCTATTATGTTTCATTTATGACTCGAAAATTGCAGCACTCTGAAAATGATCATATTTTAGAATCTCTAATTTCTGAGCGCTCAGGAAAATGTTGGTTGAATCTTGAATTTCGAAAAGGGCTTAGCTCCTATTTTACAAAATTTTGTATTTAATTGTAATGAACATTTTCTCCATTAAATATTAGTTTAAAGAATATTTTATTTTTTGTTATTACGGATAACATAAGTTAAGTCAAGTCACCAAAAAGGCAGATAGTTTAAGAGATATTGAGTTTCATATATTCAGTTCAGATTTTCACAGCGTATTTAAAAAAAAAAATACTATTTCGTAGTTCACGAAATTTGTAAAATTTTAACTTTATATTGTTCTAAACAATTTGCTAAAATTTAAACTCTTGAAAATACAGCTTTAGTTGGCGACAAAAGAATAAAAAAATTATATTTATAACCGTTTTCCGTGTTTTTTTTTCTTCTCTCGTAAAGGTCTGGAAACGGAGTAATTTTCAATCGAATTTCAATAAATATCTTGAACTTATTAAAATATTTAATTCTTTTGTATATTTAATTATTTTCAAACAATTGTATTAATATCACAAGAAAACCGCAAAATAACCGAAACCGCGGTTTTTATAATTTTAGAAAACCGAAACCACGGTTTTAAAATTTTTCGGTTTTTAGCAAACTCTAGCTGCTGTCAAAACGTGCGATATACCAAATTAAAGAGCATGTTGCATCCTATTAAAATTATGCAAAGAGTGGCGTTCATACTTTTAATTTTGCATTTTTTTGCATAAAGTTTATTAAAAAATTTCATTTTCCTACAAAAACGCTTTTGCAAATATTTCTAAAACTATAGTTAACTTTAAAATTCTAGGGCCATATTCGTGATCTACGTCCCAATGTCTATTAGAAATGATGTGTCGCAATCCCGATGCATAATAATTTTCTTATTTTGTTGTACTGTGTAATTAATAAAATCGTTCAAAATTTCATATATAAATAGATATGAAAAATATTTTCGATTTAATTTTATATACTACAATATATTAGTTAATCTCGGACCCAAGTTCGAAACTCAGCTCATCCGATTAAGGCAAGATTTATGTATATATTTTTTTTATTGGTTTCACATTTTCATTAAATTATCATTTTATTATTATTTTTCTATTTTTTAATTTTAAAATTTCAGTTTAAAAAAAATTAACATTTAAAATTATGATATGTACTGCTTGTAATGGGTTAATAAGTTCCTGCATGTTGCATACAATTGGTAAGATATTTCAAGTACCTTTCCAACGATATACAGTAATTTTGATTTAACTGCTTTTTTATTAAGTGCACATTTGCTATAACTGCACAAAATTTTGGTTTCGTTTCTATTTTACAAAATTATGTACGCAATTGTCTTCTTTAGGTGCACTTTTTGTACCTGCGCATTTAAGATAACTGCCTCATATTTTTGGCAGTTTTACATTATTTTCATAAAAAAGATCACCGTTAGCTGCCTCTTGTGTTTTGCTTTGTTTTTAAATTCTAGGAAAAAAACACACATAAAATAAATGTGTTGTCAACTTTATTTGTAACAAAAATATCCTACTTTAGTCGTTTTCTAACCATAAAAATCGCAAGATTTAGTGCAAAGCACAAAGTTGTCATCATTAGCTTTATTTGTTTTGTTTGTTTTTAGTCTCTATTGGTATACCTGCACATTAAGGCAGGTAAACAATATGACTTAGTTGCGTTTTTGGCTTACCTGCACAAAAATTCTTGCAAAAGTTGGTTGTGCAGCTAAGTCAAAATTATTGTATGTATATTTTGTTCTGGTCCGATAAACTTTTAGTGAAGAAATAAGAAGGTGAATATTGTTATATGGGTCATTCCATCTCAAATCGACCAATGGTTGGAATCGACCCCTTTCGATTTGGATGAATTTTGGTCAGAACTTTTCTTTCATCGTATAACAAAGTTTTGGCAAAGGAAAAAATTTCGAAAGTTATGCAATATTTAAAATTTCCAAAAATGTCATAATTTTTCTAATATTTTGCTTTGTTACAAGGTTATTTTTTGAATATCTCGAACTATAATAGCTACAAACATGGTTGTTAGCTCGTTTTAAAGAGGATATTTAGGCGTATTAAAAAAATGTTATAAAAAAATATTAAAAAATAAAAAATTGAAAATTTTGCAATTCTACAATTTTAAAATTCGAAAAACTCAAAAACCTATTTTTTTGGTCATTTTTTTTTAAAATAAAATCTCTAACTGATCTTAAAAGATCCTGAAATTTTCAAGAGGTCGTTTTTTTTTTTAAAAAACATGAATTTTTGAATTTTTTTGTTTTCTTTTTGTAAGTTGAATCTTAATACAATAATATTAAACAAATATCCAATTTTGAAATTTTGAGCAATAAAAAACAAATTGAGGGCTTTAAAAGCACAGAAAAATTTTTAAATCGAAATTACGCTTTTGTTTTTTTTGGTAATAGTTTGAAAAACAATCATTCAATTCAAGGGTAAATCGACTCAAAATGTGATTTTGAATCAATCGGTGCACTAAAAGAATGATCTGAGACCAAATATTTTTTTTTACAAATAGCAGTACAAACTTATTATCCCCTGTGCAGGTAGTGGTGTATGGTCCCAGCAACATCTTTTATTACCAAATAAGTGGTTATATAATAGAAATTCATAGCTCCGCACAACTTATTTTTTGGCGTCTAAGCTCATTATTTTTGTTTGGCGTGGTCGTTTTTATAAGTAGTCACGCTTACCCGCTCGCTTACGAAAAAATGAGAAGTAAGTAATTATCAGAGTACGTATTTGGTGAATTTTTTTATTTCATCTTCACGAACAAGATTATTTGTGTTTGGCTTTCTTGTATCAAAATATAGTATGTTTCTTTTTCTTTTCATATTTCATTTCTTTTATAACAAACATCTCATTTTCATGGTAGTGTTAGTGAGTACCTGATGCCTTCCCTTCTCGTTCATGATATGAAATAAGAAACTTAAGCAACTTGAAAAGTAAGAAAAAAAATTAAAATAAAATGAATGAAGGTTCATATAATACTACTTATGAAAAGAAAAAACTGTGAATGAAGAAAAGTGAAAGAATGTTTAAATGAGACTTTCTCATGAGACTTTTCATGATACAGTTTATGATACATACATATATTTTTTCACAATTCTTTCAAGTAATCTTCGTGAAGGAAATATTTGATATTTTTTTTATAATGGGAATTCTAACTTAATAAAAATTGTAAAGTGATAAAAAAATTGTATAGAATTATAATTTTTTGTAAAGAAATAATTAACACAAGTTAAAGAAAGCCTTTATGAATGACAGTAGTTTTTTTCCATTCATCCATTCTAACCCTATATTTTAACCACTTAAATTACCTAGGTAGTCAAAAACCGAAAGATGTTCATCTTAAAATTTTTGTTTCTACAATATATTGAAATTTGTTAGATATTAACTAATTATTGGTTTAGAAATATTGTAATCATTTTTCTTAAAGGAAAACTCTTAGGTCCAGTTTTATAATCAGAACTAAGATCGATTTGTTTCTTAAATATTTCTTGTGTAAGAATTTTTCAAACAAATTATCTTCCTAGGAAACCAGTAGACATTTTACCAACTAAAAATACAGGATTAATTGATATTTAAAAAAAATAATGTTGTGATACTTTTTGCCATCAAAATCATTGATAAAAGAATTATACAATTATATTCTGGGGTGGGCAAAAATGAGCCTAAGTCCGCCAATGGAAATAAGAATTAAAAATGATAATGAAGGTTCAAACGATCCTCTTCTTTCATCGTCTCATGAAAGAAATGTGAATGAGAAAAAAATTAAACATTCAAAAGATACTTCTCATGAGATTTATCTCGATACTTTTATTATATTTTTTATTTTTCACAATTCTTTGAAGAAACCTTCGCGAAGAAAATATTTGATATTTACTAACACTGAAAATGAAATTTTAAAATAACACGCAAAGCAACAACGAAAATGATTTTGTTGCTGCTTTGTGTATAATTTGCAAAATTTTATAGCATTTGAAGATACTACACTCAATAAAAACGTCAGTAATGGGTACTGAAAACGTTGCTGTTAGTATGGAAAATTTAATTACTTTGAGCCTTGCGGTATTTTTTGCTAATTTTACCAACGCATATGTACTGTTTTGTAGTACTACAATGAAATTATTACAATAATGTTGCTACAATTGATGTAATTTATTTGCTAAAATTTGAAACAAATTTTATTAATATTAGTATCACTTAAGGTTGCCAACACTTGAACTGAAAAAGTGGCTAGATTACAGAGAAAAAATGGCTAGAAATGGCTAAAATTGGAAAATAATGCTAAAACTTAATAACTTTAAAATAAATCAGTGATAATAAAGAGTTTTAACACGACTTTCATAAAAGTGGCCTTTAAATTTTAATGTTTTCCGAATTTATAAAATATGTTCATTCAAATTTTACAAAAAATATAATTTTAAATCGAATGTAAAAATTACATGTGTCTGAAAACCCAAATAAATGTTTCAAAAATTGAAAATTTTGCACTAAAATATGCAAAAACATGCATTTATGTCAAAATATGCAACAAATCGATGCCAGTTTGTTCTAAATTTGATGATTCGGATAAATGTTTAGTCCATATTAATTTTGGACTATCGAGGAAAAACATGCATTTGCATGGAATTCCTTGCCCTAATCATCATTGTTGGAAGTTTTTGTTATTTTGATTGCATGCTTAACTAATACTGGTGATAGATTTTGTCGTCGTTTCGTTGTTTTGTTTTCAGCGACTGTCTACGAGACAATATCGCTTTCTTCAGTAGACTCGCTGCTACTATCCATTCTGCTGTAACAGCAGAGGATTAGTATAGCAGAATATTAATCCCTTTGTTTACTACTTAATAATAAGTAATGATTTGTTGTTGATTTCAATATACAATGCATTAAAAAAGAAGTTTTTTCTTAAAACAATAACAAATGTTATTGCTTTTAATTTTAAATAGAATTATAGAAAATAGATCACAATTAACGTCTGCACTTTATCACGGTCAGAAAATCACTCGCAAAAAATATATATAAAATCAATTTATATAAGATTTGTTGTTGGTTCACGTGTGATTTGCTTCATGTTCGCACAGATCCATGGCTAGTCAAGACTATATCTATATAGTTATTAAGAAATAAATAAAGACCATAGAAAAAATACATATCGATTGATTTAAAAAATTAAACCTGTTTGAAGACTTTTGAATGGAGGCTTTGTTAGAAAGTTTGGGCAGAATGCACATATCTTGTAGGGACCCATTTGAATTAGATGCCCAATCAATAATGTCCTTCAATGATGAAATTATGTGATCAATTCGAACATTGGTTTGAGCATTTTATCCGTAAATGTGTCCTTTTCTAAATATTATAGAATTTTACAATATCTTTTATCTTTACTTTTTCATTTATTTGTTACAAAATTTACAGTTACAAAACCATGTAACCAGCTAATTTCAAATGCATGGATTACATTTGAGTTATATATTTCGATATATATCAGCGCATTGTCACCTGTTTTACAAAATTTATAACAATCTGACCAATTTTTGGTTAATACATAAAATTTGTAACCAATTTTATAGGCCAAATGTAAACTCCGTAACCAGTAACTCATAAGGTTTTTTAACTTTAATAGCTTATATTTTAATAACCAATGAAGCTAAACACTAACTGTAAGAATATATATGAAGAGGAGAAGTAACGCTTTTAACAAAAATTAATACATTTTACAAAATTTTTCGTATATCTAACACGACTTCAACTCTGTAACGATTTTTCGTCATAATTTTTGATAAAAATGCATACACCAAATACATATAGTGAGTTTTAAATGCAAAGTTTAGCAACTATGTTTCTTTATTAATTGATTTTTTACACATCTGCAAAGAGTTGCATTCTGAAGTATTATATTAACCCATTAAGAACTTTGTTTAAAAAATTTTTTTCACAGTTTAAATTTACATAAGCTTTTGTAGCTTAAAAAAATTATATTTATAAAAATTTAATATTTAGAAGATTTTAACTTTTTTCTTTTCATATAAAAAAATTGTTTTTAGCTCTGGTTGTTCAAGTTTAATGAATTAGTAAATTCTTTGTAAAAAATATATTTATTTTTCAATTTTTTATATTTGAAAATTGATACTTCCAGCCGAAATGAGCCGAAAAAAATCGGCGGCGGCGGCTGAGGCAAAAATTACCGGCGGCGGCGGCTTAAACGGCTCACGGCGGCTGGCTTCTTTCTCTGCTCAAGAACATCGAGAGGGGAGCAAATTTTGTGGAAAAGGTCATATTTTCAAAAGCATTTTTTTTATTTGTAAAAAATATATATGAAAGTTACTTAGTTTTGTAAAATTTGATTTTTGTTTTATTAAAAGGTAAACACAAAAAATAAATAAATACACTAAAAAAATCGTTTCGTTACTGTTAAAAGTCATTTTTACATAAAAAGTTAAATTTCTATTCAATATTTTGTAATAATCCTACTGAAAATTACACATATCCCTTATTTAACTTAGTAGTGACGGCGTTTTAAATTTGAAAATTTTAAATGAGGGATATGTGTAATTTTCAGTAGGATTATTCTTTTAGGTGTATTAAAAAAAAAAGCCTATGTGTTGACCACTTTTTTTATAATTTTACAAAATTCAAAATTAGTATGGTAAATTTATAAAAAAATATCCCATATTTGGCCATACCTGGGACTAGTTTAACATAATTCAAGAGAGATGAAAAATTATATCTGAAAACTTATAGATCTCAGAAATGAAACTAGAGTATAACATTTTAAGTTTTTGAAAAAATATTTTATTTTTTACGACTTTCATTATATATGCCATTTTAACCCTACAATGGTTTGGGCGAATTACTTCAACATTTTCCAACCGATTTTGGATTTTTATGCCTTTTAAGAAAACTCAGTCCTGATTACGATTCCATTAACATTTTCCAGAAATACAGGTATTTAAGAGCCAGTATTTTCAAAATAAGCCAAAAAAGCTATTTTTCCCTTTGTAAATCGAATTCAAGAATTTGAAGGGCCATGGATAGTTTAAAAATGCTTCGATTGAGCTAAAATTTTTTCTGGTATAGTTATTATACACTCAAAAAAATAAGTTAGTAGAAAAATTAGTAAAACGTTTTGTATATCAAGTGTACTAGTTTTCAGCAATTTTTTTGCTGAAATTCTGTTTTCAGCAAAAGTTTTAGTTATATTTCTTTAGCACTAAACTAATTTTGAACTAATGTTTTATTAATTTATTTTGCTACAAAAATTGTGCTGATAACAGCATTCATAGATGTCTATTTTTTTAGTAAAAATCAGCTCGCTGATTTTCAGCAAACCTTTTGCTGAAATTACCAACTTTTTTGCAAGCACGCTCCTGACTAAAAATTTGCTACCACAGCAACATTTTTTGCTGACTTTCCTGACTTTTTTTTTGAGTGTAGTGTTTGATTTTGCTTTTCCTTTTTTATTTGAACAGAAACGAAAAACATATAATTTTACCATCAGCCAGCCATCACGCATAAGCAATATTAGCTCAGACGGTAGTGCGATTGCCTTACAAGCAGAAGGTTGTGTTATTGAGCCCTACTAGAGCCCAAGTAGATTATTTTTAATTCTTAATTTTTTATTAGTTTATTTGAAAAGCTATTTTTAGACACACCACCTAACTGTCACAAGGTGTCTAAAATGTGGCAATTGGTCATTTCCAATGACAACGCCATGTTAAAGTGACGTGTCTCTTTCAAACAAAAAGGCCGATCAAGGACAGGTCCCTGCCCCCTTGGGACCTATCCTGCGTGTCACTTTCGACACTTGTCAATTATTTTTCAAAGAAAAAGTCGATAAAACAAATAAAAAAAATTATTTCAAACTAATTTTCTTTATTTTGTTAATTTTAAATTTTATTCAACCCCCAAAAGATCACCGTTAGGTAAAATGCCATGAATATACAATTGTTTTAAATAAATGAAGATGGTAGAATACAATTTATGGTAAGTTTTTCTTTTTGATTAGCTCTTTTCGGAAAAATTTATATTTTAAAATTTTTTTGTACAGGTAGGCCAGAAATAAAAGACAAATAAGAAAGCAATTCAGAAGAACACGAATTACTATCAAACCATGTGTGAAAACATAAAGATATAATTTAAAAGAAAATAATTTACAATAAGCATTGAAAAATTAACGAAACAAAGTAAAAAAAGCATTTAAATTTGTTCTTGCGAAAATATTAATAATAAAAAATTTAAACAATTATATAATTTATTGCCAGAATTGCAGAAAAAAATGTGTATTACTATTTATCAATTCTTAAATTTTAACTGAAAAATCCTTCCAAATAACTAATTTCTCAGTTACACATGTTGATATTGTTTTCAACTAACAAATTAGTTATCTTCAATTATTTATTTCAACTGAACTTCAGTAAGGGGTATTTCACCTGAAACTCAGTTGAAAATTTAGTAGTCATTAACTGAGAAATTTTTTCGGTGTGGGAGAGCACTGTTTTTTACGAAATACCGGTACTACTTAAAACATGCTTTACCAGTACTGCTTTCTGAAAGCTAAAGCGGAGAATACACGAAGGAACATTGAGTAGGGAAAAAAAAAATTTAAAAAAATTGTGTAAACACGAATTGCACGATGTCAACAGGCACACACCCACAAACACACACACACATTCACAAAAAAATGGGCATTTTTTTACGAATGTTCGCTCGTGTATTCTCCGCTCAACAACCCTTTTTAAGTTATTAAAACCCGGGTAAAAATCTTAATATAGTGTCATATTGCAAATATATATAAATAAAATATATTTATATATATTTTTGCAATATATAACTGGATATAATTTCATCCGAAAAATGGTTATATTAAATAGTATCATATCGGATATAATTGTATTTACAAGGATACAAAATTATATCAAATGATAAACTTACATCCGAATTTTGTCCCGATCAAATTGGATATAAGTTAATACGATACGATATTATTAAATTTAAATGATTAAAAAATCTTTTAATTTAAGGGCAGCAGTATTTCGGGTCCCACACACTCAGGGGTGTGATGAAAATCGAAAACGAACAGTTTTTCAATCTAGAATAATTAGTTTCGCGAAAATCAAATTGGCTTCAACTTATTATTTATCGTTTTATTTGACGCCAGACTAGATGTTAGGAAATAAAAAATAATTGGTATTGTACAAATCGTAAAATATTTACCATTGAAAATCAGATCGTTTTTGTTTTCGATATTCATCACATGCCCGACTGTCAGCAGTGGGCTACTGTTGATAATGAGTAACTATTAAAGACGTTAATGTATAAATCTGTTGTTCTTTAAAAACTAGATAATGTTTTTTTTTTTTATCAAATATGGGAATTTTCTTTGGACTTAGAAATTTTTTTAAATATGTTAAGCTTTATTGTATTTTAAATAAAATTTTAATGGTTAGCCCGGCAATGCACTCCTTTTTTGTTGGATGCTCATAGTTCCCGATTTTTGGAGCTGAATATAATATACAACAATATTCTTATTCTTATTTCTCCACTCAAAACTTATCGGAATAGAAAAAAATCAAAGATACTTGAAATACCTTTCCAATGATATGCAACATGCCTAGACTTATTAACCCATTATGAGCCCGGCCATGATTTTAAATGTTAATTTTTTTAAATTGGATTTTTTAAATTAAAAAAAAAAACTTTTAGAAGTAAAAAAGCTCAGAAAATATTAATTTAATGAAAAAATTGAGTAAAATATATAAAAAATGGTTTTTGATCAAATATTATATTAATCTCGAATATATTAGTTAATATCGAACTTGGGTCTGATATTAACTAATATATCGTCGGCTTGCCTGCAAGAAGTGCTATGTTTTTGGTTTTAACAGGTTTTCAGGAGAGCGAAAAAACTGGTTTATATTATCCTTTTAAGATATATTATTGACATCATATGCCCTAATGATTCACGACCTTATTTATTACAATCATTATTAAAGCATATGATGTCAATGAAATATATTAAAAGGATAATATAAACCAGTTTTTTCGTCCTCCTGAAAACCTGTTAAAGAACACATAACACTACTTGCAGGCAAGCCGACGATATTGTTATATAAAAAACAAAATTAAAAATATTTTTCGTATCTATTTATATATAAAATTTTGAACGGTTTTATTAATAATATATTGCTATATATACAATTTGCAATAAAGCAAATACTGATATATGATTTAATGTGATTACATATGAGAAAATTTCTAAAAAAATTTCTAATATCTCATCATATAAGGTCTCATACAATATTTTATATTATCATATATTTTAATATTAAAAAAAATATATATGTTTAATATACTCTTTTTTTCTCGGGTAGTTTTATATGGCTTATGTATTTATATATGAAGTCAGATTTGGGGATATGTAATAATATCAATTACCATATAAAAAATTCGTTGAAAAAATAATATCAGATGTAGTTGTATATAATGATATGTGTCTTAATGTGACTCCATTCACCGTCAGATATAACACATTCACATTATATATAACAATTAGGGTTTATGTCCCGGGAATTCCCGGGACGGGATTCCCGGGAATCCCGCCCTTTTTTCAATCCCGCAATCCCGGGAATTTTGTGCGGGATTTCCCGGGATTTTTTTATTCTTTTACAGAAGTTTTAGCTATTATATATTGCAATTTTGGAAGCTAGAAAATTTAAATTTAAAGCATGGATTTGAAATTCATTTAACTAAGAAATATTTGAAATTAAAAAATGCAATTTAAAATTTGATAAACTAAATTAGTATAAAAAATATTATTTAGGTCGGCTAACTTATCTGAAAGAATGCTTATTTTAACGCTATTTAGAGTTGTTTTGATGAAAATTTTACTCTTGGTTAAGGTAGTGAAGTTGGTCTTTAACCTTAACCACGAATAAAATTCGCATTAAAATAGCTCTGGATAGTCTTAAATTGGGCGTACTTTTAGATAAGTTAGCCGACCTTAGGCCAAATTGTTTTTGGATATCAGTTGAATTTGGTTCATTTAAACCGAAAACAAATACTCGAACTTCAGAAATTTTTTTGTCTTTAAAATGGTGATCTTTGTTCAAATAAAGCAATATATACAACACTTCAACATCCGCATCTCAGTTCCAAATACCTTCAGGAAAACTAGGTATTAAAAAATTTGTAATATTTTCGAATTTTCAATTGAGTATTTTGAGGTTTTTTCACTTCAAATAATTTTATTTAAATTTCAACTGCTATTCCTTTATTTCAATTGTATTTTTTAAATATTTTGCAGATGCGTTTTTAAATTATTTTGAATTTATTTATATGTTAATTTAGAATGCAACTATGCAAATTAAATAACTCCGTTTTAAATAGTTGTACATAAAAATTTCAATTCAAAAGATACAAAAAACTATTTAATGAATGTTTTTCGTTCAATTTGAAATCAAGTATTATCACAGTTTGCTTTAAATTATTATTAAAAGAGATATGATAAAATTTTTACAAGTAGATTACATAGAATACGTATTTTCGGGTCCTGCTACAAACCAATTCTCAATATTCTTTGTCTTTATAGCTTAATAGTTGATGATGATCTATTTATATTGAATTGAAACAAATAAGCAAATTGAAACAATTCAATTAGACTAACATCACCGAAATTCTAACAATGATATTTTTATCCAGCTGCTTCCTATGGAATTCAATTCCGATCGACAACTTATGAAGCACAGAGCGACAATGAATCGTTAATTTTAAATGCATATTCTAATTATTTTTTAACCTATAATATAAATCCATGTTGATAGTAAACAATTAGGCATACGTTTTAAATTATATTTTTCACTATATCTAGTGTGTTAGGATGAATAAGATATTATTTAATAATATTCTAGTGTCGCTTTTTACAAAAATATTTAAGAGAATTTGCCTAAAAAATTTTGTGAAGAATACTCACTTAAACTTTTTTATAAAATAATTCTATACAAATACTTCTGTAAATCTGTATTATAGAAACAAAATCTTTACAAATACAAATTTTTGGATTCCATGTTTAAGAAATACTTCAGCAAAAAATCTATCTTAGTTCTGACTATAAAACTGGTCCGAGACAAGTTTGCACCAATTAAGAATTCCAATATATCCTGAAAGAATGGAAGAAATTAAAATACCCGTGTCTTTCACTGTTTTTTAGTATATCTATTCGATTAACAGTTCCAACCCCGAATTAATATTTAATTAATATATTTCATTTTAAAATTAAGACGGCCTTCCATATAAATATATTACCTAAATATGTATTCGCGATTTAATCTGTTAAACGAGTTGATCTAGAAAAAGTGAAAGTCAGGCATATTTTATATTTAGCACTCCTTTCTGAATATATTAAGTAGATTTTATCATGGGTACAAACAAAAGATGAACTTTGTCGGACGGTGTTTTAATAGAAATGGAATTTTTCAAGTACAACATATGTCGGATTTATTTATTTTCTAACGAGCGGGAATTCCCGGGATCCCGGGAAATTCAGAAAAAAATCCCGCTGTCCCGGGAAATGAAAAAGTCCGGGAAAAGAAAAACCCTAATAACAATATATAACTATTTTTACTCGGGAATTAACAATTTTATAAATTTTATTTATTTTTTCATACCTACATATATTACACAATTATTTATGTAAGATAGACGTAGAAAAGAATTTCTTGTGAAGTTTCAAACGAATATATTAAAAATCTGTGATGTACACTAAAAGGAGAGTAAAGTACTAGAAAACTACTAAATTTGTTATTAAATGTAAATACTAAGATAATACAAAAAAAAAAAAAAATCCCAAGCCTGCGTTGGGAAATAACTACGGCCAAGCGTTTATTCCAGTACAGTGAAAGTTGAAATTCCGACGCATTGCCATTATATGTACCGTCTCCAATACCGGGCCAACATTATAGAATATTGTCAAGATGAGCGAAAAATGCATTATTTTGGATTGAGTTATTTACAATTTCTCGTATATTTTGTGATAAAAACTGAGTTGCCCATAAAAATTTATATAAATGTGAGTTGCCATATAAACATGTATAACTCAATTATACAATTTAATATTAAAGTACATTGGCACATAAACTTTCGTAATTTAAGTTGATAAAATTATTAAATTTGATGATGGTGAACTAGTTGTAACGTATAGGCGCAAAAATATGCTGGCTGTTGTTAATCAACGAAAGTTAAGTATTTTTTTTTTTGATTATTAACATCATAATATATATATATATATACACTAAGAATATAAGAATATTTCTTCCACAAGTTAAGTATTTATCCAGCTTTCATGTTGGCTAAATCTTGGGGACAAAAACCTTCAGATATAACGATATTTCTTCTCATTGGCAAATTCTCCAAAGATTCCATATCTGGTTTTGCGTTTATTGTGCGATCAAAATAGATTTTCTGTAAAGCGAAAAGATAACATCCACATATGTGGATAAACGCATCGAGAGCTTAATAATTATGATATTCCTTCAATATTCATGTCGATTGGCGGGGAATAGAGTTTGATTTTGTACTTATAGTTTCTTGGGAAAAGTTTCTTAGAATTTTTGGTAGATTTAATTTTTATTATACAATTTTTTAGTTTATTTTCCTCCATACAATTTGACAAACTCTAATATTCAAAAATTTTTTCTTTTCGCTACGTTAAAAAATAATTAGGGTGACTATTTCATATCTGAATTGAAATCTGGCCATAGCTCTTACGAACATTTTTCTCATTTTGTGGGCTATTCCCGATCATTTTCATATTTATTTTCGTAAAATAAAATACTTTATTGATGAGAATTCTCTGCTAAAACCCATAGAAATCAATGCGATCATTTAATTCACTTATATTTTTTAAAGGCGGAAAACATAAAAAATTTTCATGAAGTGGAAGTGACTTCAAAATTTCAATCAAAAGCAAAGGAAAATGCTGTTATCATATAAACATGCAATATTAATTTTTTTAATACCATTCTGAGAACATGGTTCTGGTAAAAACTTTCTAATGCAAAAAAAAAAAAAAAGAAAACACATGCTAATGTTGTGTATTTCAGATATGTTGATTTGTTTTTAAAATATTTCCAAGATTTCATTTGTATTTTAAAAATAAATTAACAGCATAAGGAAATTGCGCATAATTGTAAAAGCAGCTCCACATAAAAAGTGCCTTGCCAGTACTGTGACACTAACTTTATATGTATTTAACTGTTACTTAAACTATGCAACTAATTTTGGGTCATTGGCGTGAGCCACAATGGTTCCAAACCGAAATGATGGAAACCCATTATAGAAATATATCTCTGAAAACGTTTAGCAAAATTAGCTCGGACATTTCTTTTATAAACTCTTGAAATAAAATGTCCCTCTGGATAAAATCGAGCAACCTTAAAATAGAGGTCCAGGCTATTTTTGGGCGATTTGTTTGTGTAATGGTTTACTTTCATTTGCATTGGAAACAATGAGGCTGGAATTTGTTGTTGCACTATGTTATGTATTTTTAATTTTATCAACTGAAGTGGATTGTAAAGGGAAAACAAATAAATTTTTCCTATAAAATTTTAAAAAATTCAACTTATTTTGAGTTTTGCATACTTCAGCATGAAATTGGAAGTTTTGAAAATTTGTAATAGTATTTTGGGTAATGATTAATCAACATATCTTTTATTACTAATTTTTACAGTAGAAATTAATTGTTTAAAAAGCTATTTGTAGACTTACCGTTGTTATAAGGGAGCAATAAAACCGCACGATTTGAATTGCTAAAAATAAAGAATACATTTTCGAAAGTGGTGACAACAGACTTTAGAGAGTTTTTTCATATACTTACTCGATAACTTCTGTTGTCATCCCAGTAGGACTTAGATCAACTCCACTTGTGCCTTCACCACTTCCGCCGTTTTTCATCATTAACGGTCGCATTGAAATAGCCTCGCTATAAGAGCGCAACTCATCTTTGGCTTTTATATCATACAAACTATTATCTAGGCCTTCCCCGCCACTAAGGGCCAATGTTAATTTTTGATTTACTCTCGCCTGCATAAGATTTCTAGTCAAATGGTTTATACCATCTGCAACACTACAGTGTACCGAATCATAAATGTAATCTGATTCCGAAATCGGAGCATCGGAACGCATGTGCGTATCTGCGGGACCTCCAAGGTTCCCATTAATTTGAGTTTTCTGTTGTTGTGCATTGCCGCCACGACGTCGGAAGGAAGACCAAACACTACCAAATAATGTATGATGACGCTAAAATATTGACCAAAAATAGGAAATTACTAAATTGGCCGATTCTCCGAATAATTTAGTTTGGACAGAAAAATTATGATGTCTAATAATTTTTTTAAATAACTTACTCTGTGCATTGGTTCAGGTTCTTCGGCTAATTCATCTAAGTTGCCAGATATGGCTCTTTTTAAAGCTGGTGATACCTCATGCAATGTTCTCAATCCAGCTTGTAAAGTAATAGTATTACTTTCAGCTAGACCCTCTTTGCCTTCTTGTTCTTTACGCTTTTTAAACCGCCTAAAGTAATCCTGTATTAGATAAGTGGCATAGAATTTACCCACGGTCACTTCATCATCATTGCCTGGTGGTGGAACAACTTGATCCAAAAGCTTGGGGTTAGTACGTTTCCAAATTTGTTTTATTGTGGCCCTTAACTCTGAATTAGCATCATCTATATTACCGTCGGTCTTTATGCGTAACGAGGTACGTACCACCGCAAACAAAGTGGCGTTAAATAGTACAGTACCATCCGAATTTAATGGCATATTCATGGAAACCAATCTTTTGCAGGCCATACGGTGGGGACACAATTTACCGAAACCCAAAGGTGGTGAAATTTTTCTTAATAACGTGACAACGTCCAAATGCTTGATGCGACCTTTAGCATCAGGATCGTATTCACTCCATAAACGTATAAACTCATCCAAATGATGAGGACCTAATATGGACCAATCGCGAGTTAAATAGTCAAAATTGTCCATAATGACAGCAACAAATAGATTGATAATCTTGAAAGGAAAACGAATGCAAATCAATTAGATCAATAACAAAAAACACACACAACGATATGCTTTATACCAGAGGTCTTCACCTTTTCAGACTCTTTAAACGTAAAATCTATTGAATTTTTTAAAAGTTTTATTAACGCTGGATATTAAAAAGTTTTAAAAAATCGTACTAAAGGATCAAATTTTTATTCGTTAAATCCAAAATAATAGGGGAAATATTTAGATAGAACTAAATTAAAACAACCCTCGCATGTCAGAAATCTTGACGTATACATATTTAGATTTACGGAACCGGCCAAAATGACATTTTGAAACAAAATATGAGTAAATAAGTGTAAATACGTATTACTTTTATATGAGTTTTAAGTAGCAATATGGACAAAAACTTAATCTTCACCCCATCGCACTTTCGATTTTTCCCATTTTTTGTGCAATAACACAAGATTAGACGCAAATTTTCTAATATCCGTAAAAAAAATGAAATATAATGGTAAAACTGTGTTCGAAATTATTTAGAACCCACCTAGGTAAAGATCGTCGTATATGGAACCATACTGGTTTAATATATGTTCGTGCTTGCTCATTCCCCGGATATATAAATCTCCATACGTGCATTCATATATAAAATTTCCACATATTTTTTTTTTAAATCTGTTTTAGTCTTAAGTAATATTCTAATCGTTAAATTTATATATAACATTTTTTTTTATTTTTTTTTATTAGAGATCTTATATCGCATAACATGGCAGAACAAAAAGATAAAAACTACATCTAAAGATGCAAGAATTTCATGCAGTCTTTAAAGGGTAAACATGGAGTCGGTATAATGAACTCGAATTGGGAGCGTATGATTGATATTTTGTGGCCTTATTGAATTAAAGATTTAAGGTACCCTTTTCCCGCACAAACCAGTCCACAAACTTACGTGGCTATCGCCTGATTCCAAGACGGAATGCCAACTTGACCATATCTGCGTCAGTGCCAAGTGGAATAATTCACTATTTGACGTTCGAAGCAAGAGAGGAGCTGACATTGGCTTCGACCATCACATGTTTATGGGTACACTGAAAATGAAACTTTGTAGAAAGGATATAGCAAAAAACCAGAGCCGGCACAGATTCAATGCTTATATGCTTCTTATCCTCCAGAACAAGACTGCCTTCCGCCATCTACTCAATACTAAAATGTCGAGTATGGAAACTTCAGAATGTTTAAACAAAACTTGGAAAATATTAAAGGTGCCATTGGCGAAACTTGTAACGAATATTTGGGCAAAACCAGAAGGAAAAGAGAAGAATTTATATTGATATAAATATGAGAGATGATAGAAGAATGCGCTCAACTAAAGAATAAAGTTAATTCATCAGTTACTACAAAAGAACGCAAAAATTTCCAAACCTGTACATATGGGTGATATCGATATTGAGGAATCAGATACTCTTGATGTTCTGGGCATGAAAATTCAGTGTGATGTCCGTTGGAATAAAAATGTTTTTCAGGTGTCGAAAGAAGCATTCAATTGTCTTGGTTTTTTACATCGGTGCAAGAAGAACTTCACTCCATCCGATTTACTCACTATTTGAAACACCGAAGATGGAATACAACTCCCATATATGGGCCGGAGCTTCGAAGTCTATTTTGGAGCTTCTGCACCGTGTGCAAAGGAGGGCGTCGGCGCTTATCAATGACAGTACGGTATCCATCTCTATTGACTCATTGGAGCATCGTCGGAATGTGGGTTGTGTGACCCTGTTCTATCGATATTACCATGGGAAGTGCTCTGCTGAGATAATTGAACTTGTCCCCAAAGCGCAAGTTTTTATTATTATACTCACTTATCAAATAGAGCACATCTGTTTGTAGTCGATTGTCCAGTGGATCGCACGACGTATTAAACAGAGAATTCGTTTATCAGTCGCACTAGCCGTATGCGGAATAAACTCCCCGCAGAAGTCTTCCCTGTTACTTACAATGTTGACAAATTTAAATCAAATATTTACAAACACTACTCCCTCTTTCCTCCTCCTCATAACCTATTTTCCTAATACCAACACAATGCACTGCATCCCGTAAGGGTTGGTCCATTAAAAAAAACCTGCTATAATGCTCTTGACAAATCCGTGAGAAGAGCAATTAGAAACTATAAACGCAAATATATGACACACAAGCACAGTATGCTAACGACGCTGCGGCAAAACATAACACGAAGATATTATTTGACCTTAGCAGGAAGTTTTCCGGTCGATATTTTGAAATTACCTTGCCCATAAAGGACAACCACGGAAGATTACTTACTACAACATCGGATCAACTTAAAAGATGGAAGGAACTTTTCATGGAAATTTTAAATATTGAGAGAACTGGTATTAGTGTAATATGGCGTGGTAACGTTGACATACTCCCTATAAGATCAACTAAACCCTCGAAGGAAGAAATAATAAATTCAAAAAAAAATTCTTTGGCCAAATATGGGAGGACGAAAAATACCCACAAGATATGTTAAAAGGAGCCATTGTGAAGATATTTAAGAAAGGAGATAAAAGCAACTTTGTGTAGTTATGAAAATATTTATGAAAATCATACTCGAAAGTATGATTAAATTCATCGATCCAAAGCTCAGACCAGAACAGGCTGGTTTTAGATCATCAAGGTCCTGCACCGATCAAATCAATTCAATTTAATAATTGAACAAAGCATAGAATTTCGATCCCCGTTTTACCTCCTTTTTGTGGACTATGAAAAAGCTTTTGACTCCATAAACAGAGGCATCATATGGGCTGAAGTTCATAACACAGGAGTCCCAACGAAAATTATAAACCTCATCAGAAAAGGCTATGCAACCTTCAAATGCTGCGTAATTCATAATGTATTTGTATTGTACTGTATGATCTTTATTTACAATAACCCGATCAAAAAAATTTATATATAGCCATAAATAGTAATATCTTGTTTTATCTTATAATATTTCGGTATATATATTCTCATGAATAGCTATATATAATTATATGTTTCTTATGTGGTACCTTATATAACCATATATATATTGTCTTTTATAAGATTATATATTAACCATATATACTATACATAATGAGGTATAACAGATCTGTTGTCATATACAATTATAAAAGATCATATATAACATAATATATGATCACATATGGTGGCATATAAGCGATATATTTTGAGATATAATAATGTATGCCCTCTTATAAAAATTTGTTGGTTGTATGATGTAAGATATTTTTATATATGATTATATATTTTATTAAATGCTATAAGATATAATTACATATGGTTCCTTATATGATGCAAGATTAAAAATATAATTTGAGATATGATTATATATGGTCCCAAGTTAGTAATATTTTCTATGTGTTTAATATATAATTATATATAGTCACATATTGCCTGAGAGACCCTACTATCGAATCCCAGCTCGGGCACAAAAAAATTTTTTTTTTACTTTTTGAACTCAATTTAATTTACTTGTAAATATTTTTTTACAGAGCTTAAAAAATTAACCCATTTTCTGCCAACAGCGCCTGAAAGTTATGTTTACTGCAACTAGGGATTAATTATATATTGTCATATATAACCCCACACATAATTATAAATCTGACTGAGGTACTATTATCGAATCCAAGCTCGGGCACAAACATTTTTTTTTTACTTTTTTAAACTCAATTTGATTTATTTATAAATATTTTTTTTGCAGATCTTAAAAATATCAAACCATTTGCTGTGAACAGCATCTGTAAATTATGTTTTCAGTTAATAGTATTTTAAATATATAATTAGATATCGTAATATATAATAATTTCGTTAAAGTTCTGAATTGAGTTCTTCCAGAGCGAAAAAGATTTTTTTTGTAATATTTCTACATACAACTTTGGCAAAGGATTGCTAAGCTTATACATGTCATACCTTATTTAAAAGACATTTATATTACCTTTTCAACAACATGCATATTGTTCTTATCCCATTATTAATTTCTCAAATACAGACTGTTGATATTTAGACTTTTGATCCATATAAATCGGTGCGTAGACACTTCAACAAACATTTTTTTTATCTTCTTCAACAAAAAAATTCCGTGAGTGGAAAAAATTTAAGATTTATAATTTTTGTTTTTTGCTAGTAATCTGGGTTCAAATCGTGCAGACGGCATTTTTTTTATGAAATAAATATTTTTTAAATAATAAATTTTTTATTTTTAGTGTTCTTTTTTAAATTTTATTAAAATTTAAATAATTCCAAATACATCACAAGATAAAATTTGATCTCAAATTATCCAATTCGATCTGCCAAAATTAGCTTATCCGTTTGCATCTATTTGTATCTAAATTAATCCCATAAGATATTTTGGGATCTATCGGGATCTCAATTTTATATTATTGGATATTATTGGATCTAATTTAATCCTGTAATATATTTGAGTGATCTGATTGGATATTACTGGATACCCCAATTTTGAGATGAACTTGGATAAGATTAAATGTCGATCTATATCAAATGAGATATGACTACATATGCTTAGGGAATGCAAAATCCCGCACTTTTTGATTTCCCGGGAAATCGGGAAATTTATCTTCAATTCCCGGGATTCCGCAAGGGAAATAAATTAGAAAATATTTCGTAATAATTAAAAAATTTTTATAAATAAATTATCTTAAAAATTTCAAATTTTCATGATTGTGAAAAAGCTCAGGTGTTTTTCTTGGAATTTTCCTAGTGAGAAAGTATTAATTTTATATTAGAAATTATATAAGTCTAATTATATATTTTTAAAAACTGAATAAACTAAAACTAAATTTTAAACTAAAAGGCTTGTCCGTCAAAAAATAAAAAATGAATATAGAAAATAATTTTAGAAAATTGGAAAAATTTTTTAAAATTATGGGAACAAATTTTAACTTACTAGAAAATTTTTAAAAATCAATGGACAAATTTGTCTTTAATTCTACTTATACAGAATAAGTGCGATTAAAAATTTGATATACAAACACTATTTGAGTAATTTTAAGAGGCACTGAAAGGAACTTAAAAAGTTCGATGAAGTACACAAATTAATCAGTGTGTTCGTTAACTCGAAAATCTTGCTACTTTTGCTTTGGAGCCTACTATATTTTCTTTGTAATGTAAAATGTTTACTATTTTCAAAAGCTGGGAAAATTTTGGATAAGAAAATTTAAAATAATTAACTTTATTATTCTAAACTGCATTTTTTTAAATCCCGGGATTCCCGATCCAAATTCCCGGGAATGCGGGAACTGAAAAATGCTTAATTTCCCGGGAATCCCGGAAGGGGTAATCCCGGCATGCATTCCCTACATATGCTAGATCTAATGTTTTTTTGATCGGGAATTTAAATTTTTACAAAATTTGTTTTAAAATAAAATAATTCATATAAATTTACTATTGTAGTAAAGAAAAAGAAACTTTAACGACAATGTTTTATAAAAAATCGTCTGTCAATTTAAAACATTTAAGGCTCAGGTTAACAAAAGTTAGTTAGTGGAATTCTTGTATTAAAAACTGTCTGTATTGTAAAGCTGTTTTTAGGTATTTGATTAGTTTATCCCAGTCGTTGTTATCAACTCCATTAAGTATCTGTATCATTTCCATTTCAGTCATGGTTCTCTTTCCAAAGCAGGCCAGTCGGAATTCTTTCAGAACAGGACATATGCACAAAAAGTGGTTAAAAGTCTCCATATTACAAAGGCTGCAAAACTTTTCTGCATGTATAGCACCAAACGTATTGTAATTCAGCTTGATTAGACCGCATCTCGCTTAAAAATCCATGTTATTTTGGATTGATTCATTTTATCAGTGATATAATTTTGACCTCTGGTATAGTCTAAATATTTATATAGCCTAGAAGAGAGGTTTTTGTGCTGAAGTCGGTCGTCATGTTGTTTTTCCATGAGAATCTTTAACATATCTTTACTTTGAAATATCCGTTGCTGATAATCCACCAGAGTACTGGACCACGGCATATTAAGATTGTCGGCAATCGTTCTTAATTCTTTCACCCAAAATAATTTTTTCTGAAGAATTAATTTCGTAAGCTGTAGTGCGATTCTCCAACTTTCTTAACGATTTTATCGATTTCGTTAACTAACGATAATTGTCCGTTGAGTTACAAATTTCGGTAGAAATAAAAAACGCCAAACAAAAAGTATTTGTAAATAAAAAACAAAATGAAAAACAACATTCGTATCAATAAATTTTTTTTTTAAACTGGCGAATTAGAACTTTTTTTCGTGGTTTGTTGCTTGCTATCGGGCTTAAAAAATATGGAATACCGTTCCATATAGTGTTTTTTTAAATCGCGAAAGCCTAAATGCGTTAAATTAAAAGTGTATTTTTTCATCCTATAGCAGTATTGAATCATTCCAAAGGGAACCGGGACACTTAACGGAAGAAGGTCTCTGGATTTGGACAAAATTCTGTTTGTCGATCCTCATGACTATCACGAAATTTATTGTTTTTAAATTTTTGTAAAATTCGTCTTCTTTTGCTTTTTTTCTCTGTTTTTAGTTGATTTTTTTCAGTAAATTTTTTAAAAATATATGATGTTCAAATGATTGCCAATTTTGAACTCGTTATCCGATTGTTATAAAATTTTCACCTAGTAATGCATATATAATCTACTTTTAAAATAAATTGCTAAAATAAATTGTTGAATGCAAAAAGGATAATACAATTTGAATTATATCCTTAATTTGCAAATATCTCAAAAAAGCCATCTTTAATTTCATTTAAATTATTGAAGCAGATAACTTAATATTTCATCTACAGACTGTGCAAATTTCAAATTGGAACGCCAATGGGTTCAAAAGAAAAACGCTATTTTTTAACAAAGTTTTTTGAATTTTCACAAATAAACATAACACTATATGACAACATCTTGACTTTTGAAAATTAATAGAGCTCTGACCATCAATTCTATATAGGGTTGCCATCCGTCCTCTTTTCCTCGGACACCGTCCTCTTTTTTAGGGCGTCCGGGGCAGTCCTCCTTCTTTTTCAGTAAGTGTCCGGGGTTGTCCTACTTTTTGAACTTTTCTCTATAACTTTTTTTATTGCCATTTTGACATGTGTGTAACGAACAGTGTTCACACTATTATACATTTCCTTTATACAAAACTTTTCTGACATGTATAACACACTTGTATGATAATCTAAACGGGGCTTAAGCAATTTTACGGCGTTTGCTAGTAAAAATAAATTATACATTAAGTATTAGAGAAACCCGATAATTTTTGGAACTTGATTTTTTAATCATGTAGGTTGATAAACTCCATCGGGTTTCTCTAACACTTAATATATAATTTGTTTGTTTTTACTAGCAAACGCTGTAAAATTGCTTAGTACTCGTATTACAAATTTTATTTTTAAAATAAATTCAATAAAAAGAACTATAGCAATTGAATTCATTCGTAACAAAATAAGTCGAACGAAAACAAATATGAATTGATTCCATTCAATATATGGTACTTTGTGAATTAATTCACCGAATTTGTAACTCAGAATTGAAAAACTTAATTAAGGAATTAATTTTTCAAAGCTCTGCGTAGAACTAATATTTTCTTTATTGAAGGCGCCCAGTGGACGCCAGAAAAAAATTTAATCCAGAAACTATTACTAGTTATATTTCTGATATTATTACAGTCAAATAAAATTTTAATATTAATTTTCAAGAGTTTTATGAATATTTGAAGAAATGCGATATTAATATATTGATTCGTTGGAAGCGTTGAAAAACATTCCTGAAACCCTTTACAATTCGTATCAAGAAATTATAGAAATGTACATTCCTGAAAATGTATGCAATGAAATGGTTAATCGTTATGTTTTTTGTAAAATTAATTTATTTAAAAAAAATCGTCCTCTTTTTTAAGACAAATGTCCTCTTTTTTTAAGGTGGACGTCCTCTTTTTCTTAAAAGGGAAATCTCAACCCTAATTCTATATATCTTGGACATGCTGATTACAATGGCGTACTTTATTTTTCGATCTAAGGTACATATTTTCCGCGAAATGTCTTTAAAGTTTAGCGGTTTTCCATTTAGTTTTTTATATACAAAAATTTTCAAATGCAATCAATATAAATTTGTTGTGGTGAAATGTAGGCACAGGACCTGTATTCATATTTAGTCTTAAAATCTGATGCATAAAACTTAATATTAAAACCACTGTTCGCGTTGATTTTTACGGTTTTTTTTAAGGTTTTAGCCAATTGAATCGCTGAAACCAAAATCGGCCTTAATAAATGATATGGCTTAGTAAAGAAGCAATTAAAAGGAAATATTTCAACAAAAAAATGTATTCATCTGTAGCGGCCTATACGTTAAAATCGCGACTTTTGAAAAATTTTATATGGCAGCATAGCTTTCCAAGTTGCTCCCATAGTCCAACTTTTAGTATAGTATGGGGTGGGTGACCTCTAAAAACTGTTTTTGCAAAATTTCAAGCAAAACAGTTGCGATTTTAACGTATAGGCCGCTACAGATGAATACATTTTTTTGTTGAAAATTTATTTGAAAAATCCCTAAAAAAAAATTTGTATGAAAAAATGGGCATGGTAGGCGTGGTTAAACAAAGAAAAATTTAATAATTGTTCTATACGATTTTTCCAGTACACATTTTATTAGCATATAATGCAAGACTAATTGTAACGGTGGTATCGTTGACATCTGAGCCTTCCTAAAATTTTTCTTAAATATTTTAAAGGCATTTTCGGTGGGATTTTTCCTAATATTTCGGATAATGGGTCGTATTTCAGCCTAATTAAGTCTCATGGTCATACGAGATGAATGCTGATTTTGAAAGTTTGTACACTTTTTATACTTCTCAATAATTTTTACCAGTATATTGTGAATTTTGTCAGTAACTAAATAAATTTCATAAAATTTTTTCCTACTTTATAATATGTTTGCACAAGTTCAAGGACATTCAAGGAGGTTTATCGACTCATTATACCCTACACCACTATGTGGTCATTATACCCTACACCACTATGTGGTCAGGGTATTATAAGTTTGTGCTGATGTTTGTAACACCAAAAAATATTGGTCGTAGACCCACCTTATAGTATACCGATCGGTTCAGAATTTTTTTTTATTTCGATTTAACGATGTCCGTCTGTCCGTCCGTCCGTCCGTTTGTCTGTCTGTCCATGCAATCTTGTGCGCACTCTACAGGTCGCAGCTATTAAGATATTTTGATGAAATTTGGTACGCAGACCTATGTTGGCCCAAGGACGAACAAGTTTGATTTTTTTGAACATCGGTCCATGTTTAGACCTAGTGCCCATATAAGGGTCCTACCAAAATTATATTGTTTATACGCTGCAGGTCGTAAATATTAAGATATTTTGACGAAATTTGGTACACAGACCTATGTTAGCCCAATAACGCAGCCTATTGATTTTGGTGAACATCGGTCCATGTTTAGACCTAGTGCCCATATAAGGGTCCTACCAAAATTATACTGTTTATACGCTGCAGGTCGTAAATATTAAGATATTTTGATGAAATTTGGTACACAGCCCTACATTGGCCCAATAACGCAGCCTATTGATTTTGGTGAACATCGGTCCATGTTTAGACCTAGTGCCCATATAAGGGTCCTACCAAAATTATACTGTTTATACGCTGCAGGTCGTAAATATTAAGATATTTTGATGAAATTTGGTACACAGACCTATATTGGCCCAATAACGCAGCCTATTGATTTTGGTGAATATCGGTCCATGTTTAGACCTAGTGCCCATATAAGGGTCCTACCAAAATTATACTGTTTATACGCTGCAGGTCGTAAATATTAAGATATTTTGATGAAATTTGGTACATAGACCTATGTTGGCCCAAGGACGAAGCCTATTGATTTTGGTGAACATCGGTCCATATTTAGAACTAGTGCCCATATAAGGGTCCCCCCAAAATTGGCTTGGTTACAAACTGCAGGTCGCAAATATAAAGATATTTTAATGAAATTTGGTGCGCTGACTCACATTATAGAAAATTTTGACACAAGCCCCATTTTAACCCATTCGAATTTCGGATCCAAACAATACACCAGAGTGGTGTAGGGTATTGTATAGTCGGCATGCCCGACTTTAACCTTTTTACTCGTTTTGAAAATAAAGTCACTTATACAAAAAAAGAATGATTTGTACCAACCACGAGCAAAATAAGAAAAATAATTATTTATATTCTCTAGAATGCGTTACTAAAACAAATTACCAAAAATAACGGCAATTTTAACTGCACAAAAGCTTCAGAATACTTCATTGTCAAATTGTATACTTACTTTTGACGCTTAAAATATGCAGTATTTTTAGTTTTTGTTGACTAATTCTTATTTCTGTAAGTTTAATGTTGTTGTTGATTTATAAATTGAGAAAGAAGAAATTATGTTATTCAAAATGCATAATATGTTGAATAAAATAGAATTGCATAATACCGAAATATAAATAAACACATGACGAACTTACATGTATACTTACTTTTGACGCTCATAGTACATACATGTAGATATTACCTCATTTTTCGCTAATGCACATGTGTGGACATATGTGGATGCATGTAATTGAAATTTATGTACCCATATATGGAAAAGCATTCATGTTTATGATCATGCGCGAACATACATTAAACCTGTATGAATCCAAATATGTAGATTTTTACCCGGGTACTTTTAACCTACACAGAAAGAATGTACAAAATTCTAATTAAATTTTTAAACACCTTTCTCATACCAAATTTGTAAATACAAAAAAAAAACTTTTTAAAAAGGCACCAACAAAAAAATTTGTAAATCCAAAAAAAATTTTCGTTTCTTTTTGTAACTTTAAATTTTTATTTTTAAACAATTTTTATATGAAAGATAACAATTTATAAACGAGTTACAAATATTTCAAACAAAAAAATTGTTGGAAATAAAATTTCAATTTAAAAGAAAATGTGTTTGCTTCTACAAATTCCCATTGTTGGTGCCTACTGTTGGTGTTATGTGTACGTTGGGAGAATTATCCTTAGAATATTACTAAGTTTTTGCATAAAACCTATGCAGTTTTACTTCAGCTCGTCCATTAAAACTTTTCACTGAATTGATGAGATTTTTCATAAAATATTGTGAAAGATTTCATTTTATTTATTAAAAGTTTCATACAGTCAAGGAAAGTTTCATTAAAGGGGCCTTCTGGTTTGGAAAAAAATTTTTCGATTTTTTTTTGCATATCTTTTTTAGCTTAGATAGGTATTCAATAATATTATCCTAAAAGGATTTTTCGAAATTCGAAATAGTTTGGGAGATTCAGCCATTTTTGTGAAGCAATGGTTTCGCATAAATGAGGCATTCACAATCAGAGCTTCGAAGAATTAATTCCCTAATTCCCTTTTTTTGAACTGAATTTATATTTTGGGAATGAATTTCCCACTCAGAAAAGTTCTGCAGTTACTACATGACAGTTATTTGTGTAGTAATGCGGTTGTAGTTATTTTAACTACAATTGTAGTTAATTTACTTAGAGCAAAAATTTTTAAAGTTTTTGAAAGTTATTTTTTTAAACAAACTACAAAAACTACTACATTGTAGTAACATTTATTTTATGCAGTTATTTTGATTTTTTTTACGAATACTTAAATTTTTACAAGTGTGTGCACACACACGAAGCAAACAGGAGCATGTGTATAAGGCGCTTGTTTAGAAATTGCTAGTGAAAAATATGAGATGAACATGTTTTCTCTTGTCTTAGTCATAAAACAACGACAAAGAGTGAGGACGCGTAATACGGAAAAGGTTATATATTTTTTGTTAAATTATTAAAATAATAAGGTAAGTTTTATAATATAAAATATAAATCTATTTACGGGAATGTTAAAAAAATATTGTATTTATTTTCTTTCAGTTCTTTTACCTGGAGAAAAAAAGAAAGCCAAACAACACCATATTTCATCCCTCACAGACGGACATCTACAACAATATCTTAATAGTGAAAAATAAAAGTGACATTAAGTGTAAATTTTGATTTCTCAATTTTAAGTTTATTATAGAATAAAATTAAGCTAAGAGTGTTTACATAAATTTGTTTTTTATTAAATTAATAATTTTTAAAATAAATTTTTTTTGTGTTTTTTAACTACATTTGCAATTGTTTGTACAGTTTTACAATAATTTGCATGTATGTTGTTTCAATTGCATTTGTAGTTATTTTTACTACATTTGTCAGTTGATTTTTAACAGTTAAAATTAAGTTCATATTGCAGTTAATTTAACTGCAATTGTAGTCTACACCTTTTTAAGTGCAAATGCAGTTATTTTAACTGTCATTTGCAGTTGATTTTACCTACACAATTCCCTGAGTGCCTGACTAAACTTAAGGAATTGAATGAATTCCTTTTTTTTTCATTCGATTTATATTAAAGGAATTCATTCATTTTTTTCTAATGGTTTCATAAAATTTTATGAATTCATTCAACAAGGAATTCATTCAATTCTAGTTAATTCAACTTTTGGTAAAGGAATTCATTCAATTCTAGTTAATTCAACTTTTGTTCAAGGAATTCATTCAATTCGAGTTAATTCAACTTTTGGTCAAGGAATTCATTCAATTCTAGTTAATTCAACTTTTGGTCAAGGAATTCATTCAATTCTAGTTAATTCAACTTTTAGTCAAGGAATTCATTCAATTCAAGTTAATTCAACTTTTAGTCAAGGAACTAAATTTATTTCGTTTAATTCCCTAAGGAATTAAATTTTTTTCGTTTAATTCCCTGAATTAAGTTTTGAATTCCTAGGGAATAAAACAAAAAAAATTAATTCCTAGGGAATTAAAAAGAAAAAAGGGGAAAAAGGAAAAGAAAAAAACGGAAAAATAGGAAAAAAAAAATTAAAACAGAAAGCAATACAGAAACAAGATTTTTTCAAAGTCCGAAACTGTTATTTCCATAGTTATTTCAAATGTATCACATTCTGAAAAAATTGCAAAATATTTAATCAAATACGAGAAAAAGAATACACAAATGACGAAGTAGGTACTTAAGTAAACTTTTTTCTGGCAATTTTTCATTAAGAAAAAAAAACTACAAATGAACATGTTTATGTAAATTTTCCTAAAGAAAATTGTGGATATTTTTCGTCTGAGAACTTTTTTTATGAAAAGTTTGTCAAACTATGTAAAAGATTTTTTTTTTAAATTTACTTTAACTAAAAATCAGTTGTGATACTGTTTTTGTTAAGTAAATTTTTTTATAGAAAATCATAAAATCAAAGATTCTATATTTAGGCCGAAGACTTTAAAAACTACATTTTTAGAGTAACATTAGAAATTTGTTTCCCTTTTCCCATGAAAAAATTCACTCGAACTTGAACTTTAAAGGTCTCAAATGGTTATTTAGATTGTGAATGAAAACATGTTTTTTTTTATAAGAAAGATGTTTGTACAACAAACACACAACGTCAATTTGCTGAAAAACAAATGATAAACAATTTTCACATAAAACACTTTATCGTGAAAAACCTTTTGTTGATATGTAAAATCGAAACAACTTATGAGCTTAAAATAAGAAATTTTGAAAAAATTTATTGAGGAAACGTTTTTGCAAATAAATTTTTTTCAGGACTCTTATTCCGCAGACTCTACAATTGTTTCTCTTTTGAAACTATCGTAGTATATTGAAACTTGAAAATATAATTATAATTTTTAATTTTTTTTATTTCGGTATAGAATAATAATATAGATAAATTTTTACGTCTGTGAAGATAAACATTTTTTAATGAGAATTTAATCGAGATCTGAGGATTTTCTACAGACAAAAAATTTAAATAAACTATTTTTTCGCTAAAAAATCTACGGAGGTTAAGTTTTCATTTGAGTATAATTATGTATTTTTATATACAAAGATTTTCCAGGATTGTTAAATACGTTTGGGATTTTAGCATATTTAATTCCTTTAATGCAATTAATGTATATCCCGATAAAATAAAATTAAACAAAACTAATATGCAAGTGCTTGTGCAAATTTAAATGTTACTGACACTTTAGAAAACATTGTTTTCTATTGTTGTTCCTACATGAATGGATGTCACTACATTGCTAGATCTGTCGAAACAACAGAGTAGTACATTGAAAGATGACAAAGCAAATTGTTAAAAATTTTCTGTTGTTTTTGTTTTTTCTTTGATATTTTAAATGTTTAATAACGCTCCTAGACGAAAACAAGAAATTCTCATTGAGTTTGTAATTTAAATTAACAAATATTTCCAGAAATTCTAAAAACGTCGCCCCTGACGATTTCCTTAGGCAAGAATGAATCCGGATAGTAACATGCCTACAGGGGATTCTTTTTCACAATTTGTTAAATACGTTTGGAGTTTTTGCATATTTAATTCTTTTAATAAAAAAATTGTCATTTTTTAGTTCACTCATCATTTTTACAATTTTAAAGTTTACAAAACTAGATGCTATAATGAATAATATTATAAAAAATGCCAAAAAATATTAAAAGATCGAAATTTCAACCAAACTTTACATGGAAATTAAAGTTTTTCTTCCATGAAAAACTGTGTTATTTTAAGAGTTAACAACAGTTTTCCTCATAAAAGAATCACTAAAATTTATAATAAAATTTCGGTTTGTTTTTCAAATATTTTAGAACATATCTAATATTGACACAATTTTGATACAAAATATTGCTCACTAAAGATTATTATAAAAAACAATTTAATTTTATGGAGCAGAACAGTTGTTTCACATGAAACACGAACCACTTTCCCAAAAAATTCTATATACTACTCGAAAATCTGAATACCGTTAATCCGAACATTGCTTCATTATTTTTATAAAACTCTTCTTAATGAAAACTTTTCATTGGGTGTATGAAATTTTCATATATAATATTAAATTGCTGTTAAAACTTTATGAAAAACTGCATTAAGAAATGCTAACTTATCTTAAAATAAACTGCTGGCAGTCCGTCTCCGATATACACAAATTGCCTGCACTTGTACGTAAAAACCATACATCAGTGTGGCAACATTTGTGAAAAGGGTGACAAAGAGGAGATAAGAAGGTAAACAGAAAGTCTAAAGTAGAATGCTTGTATGTCTGTTTGATCACTTCTGAGAGTAAATTATCATATACACCGAAAAAATTTATCGGTTGCTGGCTACTAAATTTTCAACTGAGTCTCAGGTGAAATACCCCTTACTGAGGCTCAGTTAAAGAATTTAATTGAAGATAACTAATTTGTTAGTTGAAAATAGTGTCAACATGTGTAACTGAGAATTCAGTTACCTGGAACGATTTCTTAATTAAAACTAAAGAAGTAGTACTGACCAATTTTTTTAAAAACTGTAATAATGGACAAGCGTTTCACATACATATTTTCAACCTTTTATTAATATATTCACAAAAATAAATGCCATTTAATATATATTATGTCCTATGGTTCCATTGGGAACAAAGGGCCACGAATGCCATTTAATACACTTTATAAATTATTTTCAATGAAAAATTTTGTTTTTATATTTCCACGGATGGTTTCATACTGCAACTCGTGATTTTCAAGAATTCTTTCATAAATGGCCTTTTATATACTTATCTCTGCTCGTCGTCTATAGAAAAAATATAAATTTTTCTTAAAAGATCTAATCAAAAAACAAACACTTATCTTAAATTGTGCTCTTCCAACTGCATTCATTAAAAATACCTGTATTCCCATGGCATTTTAATTGACTGTGTGGACCAAATACGCCATAATACGCTTTTAAATGAGCGAAATAAAGAAAATGCGATTGGAATTAAAAGGTTTGTTGTTTTTGTCTTTGAAAAATATTTGACAATTTCAAAACTTTATATTTTTGTGTATATAGGGTACCAGAAAAAGATTTTTATTGAACTAAAACATAAGTTGATTTCAATTATTTCAGTTATTTTGAATTTTTTCAGTATTAACTGAGGAATTATTTAACTGAGCAACTGATAAATTTTTTCGGTGTAGAGACAATCTGACAATAAAATATAAACGATAATACAATTTAATGGAAAATCACTGATGAAGCCTGTCCATAAAAAAAGGCAGAAACTAGATCTAGTCTGATTTGCAAATTAATAATGTGTCTATAACTTTGAAAAAATGTTTATTCTTCTTCTTAACCTCAAACCTACTTAATTAAAATTAATTAAAATGCATATTATTAATTGCATTTGGTCTATATGACGCGTTTGAAAAACAACACTTTACTGGAAAAATAAAAATGTCCTGATGGCAGTCCGTCTCCGATATACACAAATTGCCTGCACTTGTACGTAAAAACCATACGTCAGTGTGGCAAAATTTGTGAAAAGGGTGACAAAAAGGGGATAAGAAGATAAACAGAAAGTCTAAAGTAGAATGTTTGTATTTCTGTTTGATCACTTATGAGAGTAAATTATCATATAGGGACAATCTGACAATAAATTATAAACGATAATACAATTTAATGGAAAATCACTGATGAAGCCTGTCCATAAAAAAAGGCAGAAGCTAGATCTAGTCTGATTTGCAAATTAATAATGTGTCTATAACTTTGAAAAAATGTTTATTCTTCTTCTTAACCCCAAACCTACTTAATTAAAATTAATAAAATTGCATATTAATTACAATATTAATTGCATTGTGTCTATATGACGCATTTGAAAAAACAACACTTTACTGGATAAACTGAGTTTAGTTGTTAACCAAATTTATGAATGTCAAATTTATATCAAAATATCTGTGGTTAATGTTTAACCTTGGTTATGTTGGAAATAAGTTAGTCGCACCAAATAAATTAAAATATTCAATGGACGAATTCCATTCATTAATTAAATTTACAAATTCATAGAGGATTTTTATATCGTAAAATTTTATTTATCCGAAATATATTTTATAAATTTATTTACAAAATATACAAAAAAATCGTAAAATGTACATATTTCAAGATTCAGGAGGATTTCCTATACGGTAGAATTAAACGAGTTCTGTAAAATAAATTTCCTGAAAATGTAAGTGGTTTTCTACGGAAGAGTCCTCACAATTTGAGTAATATTTCTATAAAAGAGTCTTTTAAATGTTAGGGATGAATTTCTTAGAATCTAAAAGTTATCGTAATAAATTGCTTTTAGAATCTTAAAATTTTTTAAGAGATTTCCTCAAAATCCGAAATATTGTATTTTCCAAGAATGTAAATCCCTATAATCTTTAAATCACACATGTTCGAAGATAATATTCGGCAAATACTCTCCCAATATATATATTCAGATAAATACACAGAGGGAATTTTGCTGGAAAAGTTTATATGAAATTTTTCAGTAAACCAATGAAGTTTTCTTCACAAAGTAAATGAAATTTTTTTTATATTTGGTGAAAAAGCTTTATATATTTTATGAATCCCGTTTTATGAAACTTTCATTGAGTGTATGAAACTTTCAATAAATAAATTGATATTTGTCACAACATTTTATGAAAAATTCCTTTAATTCAATGGAAAGTCTCAATGGTCGGGTTCCAGTGAAACTACATTGGCTTTATGCAAAAATTCATTAATATCATTCAGATAATTC
This sequence comes from Leucophora obtusa, assembly GCA_949987735.1. Taxonomy (NCBI): domain Eukaryota; kingdom Metazoa; phylum Arthropoda; class Insecta; order Diptera; family Anthomyiidae; genus Leucophora; species Leucophora obtusa. Next base: position 17,914,315 of record OX465300.1, read on the forward strand.
TCTTCGTGTAGTGCTGAAGGTTAGGACTAAATTTTAGATTTTTATTCGGATATGCATACTTTTTCATTTTTTATTTTTAAAGAGAAGCAAAACTCAAGAAATTCGTAACATAATTAATATGCTACATTCTTTGGAAAGAATATAGAGGACAGATAAAAATAAAAGGTAATGAAAAGCTTCCAATAGAAATATTACTACCTATTTAAAAAAAACCATAGTTTTAATTTATTATTAATTAACCCCATTCAGTAAAAGGAATATTTTGATAACCAGAAACGATTTTTGTCTAAAATGTAACTTATGAAATTTTGTTTGAAAATTTTTTACTTAAGTCAAATTTTGGAAAAAATTAATTCTTAGTTTTGGCCCATAATCGTTTGTTCTAAAAAAATTACAGAAAGGTTTTCTTTACTTCCGAAAACTTACTCAATTTCTTCGTAAACCGAATTGCGAATTTTGTAAAATGTAACCACACACAGGTAGTCAATACAAAGGTACCCAGTGTAGAAACGGTAATGACATATCATTATTTTTTGGACTACCAGTAATGACACCCACTTACCTTCTGTATTATTTTAAAACATATAATAATGAGTTACTGATAATGACTTATTTTTGTCGTTTATTTAACCTTCTTTTTAAATTTTTAATTTCACAATTTTCTTGAGCGTAAGGTTTGTTTTTTATATATAAAAATTCTTTATTTTCGATATTTCGCTACTCCATTGTGTAGCATCTTCAGGAAATGATAATGAATAATGATAATGATAATTGATAATGACTTATTTTTATCATTATTTCAAATAGAAAATAATTTTTTAGATTTTTTTGAAAATTTTTTGAAATCTATTTTTAGACTCAATATTTTTTAAACACTGGTAAGGATATATGTAACCACATATTTTTTGATTTTTTGTATGTTGGCGAGTAAGCTTACTTGTGTGCAGCAGGTCAATTATGTTTTTATCTATTAAATATTACAAGTCGATATAGCTCAGATGGTAGAGCTGTTGTCTGGCAGTCTGTAGACCCAGGTTCGATTCCGCACCAGTAAATTTTATTAAAAAAAAAAAAATACAATAAAAAATATTTTTTTTTATATAATTTATTTTTTTGAAAATCTATTTTTAGATTCATTATTTTTGTCAGTACTGGTAAGCACATACATAGGTAACGATATATTTTTTGATTTTTCGTATGCTGGTGTGTAACGACAACTCATTATTTTTCGCGACATCGCCATATAAAGGTAATAAGAAATGTAATAACAAAAGTAACTAGTTACCATTACCAAGTATGTAGTTACATAACCACATATCTGGTAATGATTTTCTACACTGGGTAGTCACAAAATTCTCAATAGAACAATAAGTTGGCAAAAATGGGTTAACAGGTGGTTAATTATAAATGTTTCAACTTATATAGCAACCCTATTGATTATACGTGATATGAGTAATAAAAAAAAATTTGAAATAAAAAAGTTAAAGTCGGGCATGCCGACTTTAACTCCACCCTACTGAGAGAATTATCATCACTTCAGTAATGAATTTCTTCATAGTTTCAATGAAAATTGTCACTGGAACTCGTCCATTGAAATTTTTCATAGAATCTATGAAACATGTTTCATTAAAGTCAATGTTTATCAAAAGTTCATAAAATTAATGAAACTCTTCATAAAATGAATAGCCCACTCCTCCAATGAATAAATCATTCAGCCAATGAAGAGCTTCATAAAATTTATGAAGCAGTTTCCTTTATTATTTATTATAATTGGTTGTTGTCGTTGCTAAGCTGGAGTGGATAAATAAAAAGTATTTAGCAAATGCAAAAAGCGTAGTAAATTGTACCATAGTTTACGAATTTACAAAATATATCTAATGAAAGAATTCATAAAATTAAAAAGTTTCATAGAATTTTATAATAAGCTTAATTCAATTAATGAAATTCCTTAAAAATGTTTCGATAAAATTAATATGATTTATAAAAAAATTTCATAGTCCAAAATTAATAATAAAAAATTAATAAAATAAAAAATAAGTAAAAATTATAGTATAATTCTCTCAGTATGAAAATTAATGCACATCAATAAAACTCGGCTTTATGGTTATATAAAACTATTGCATTTGAGAATTAAATGTTTAATATAAAATTCTAATTGTATAAAAAAAAATAAAATTTTTAATCAATTTATGAAGATCTAATTTATGAAATTCAATGAACTTTTTTAATGAAATTATGAAATTTTATGAAAGAAAAGTTATGAAAAATTTCATAATATTAAATAAATATTATATACATAAAGAAATTCTTCATTGATTCTACCAAAAAAATTCTATTAAATTATATCATTAATATCATGAAATCCGAAATTCGAATTGGTTAAAATAGACTTGTGTCAAAATTTTCTATAAAATGATAACAGAAGAGAAAATAGGCTTTATTCTTGGGACCATATGAGTCAGCGAACCAAATTTCATTGAAATATCTTCGTGTAAATAGGCCAATTTTGGGCGGACCCAAAACGATTTTAATCAAATTCAATTGACTTCGTCCCTGGGCCTACATATCGTTAGCTGAAATGCAAAACCACGTAACTAACAAAAAAATCAAAATCGGTTTTTTGATCGATTATGATGCATATCAACGAGCTCCACGTCTTCTCCAATTTTTACTGTCATATAATAAAAATTAGACATATTATTAGCGAAAATCGAAAGCACGTAACTACATACTTGTTGCTTGAAAATTGTAACTAACACATATTTATTTCTATTGAATTTTATTTATTCATAGTAGGATTTGAATTTTTATATTTCACTAGCGGATAGTGCTACTACGCTCCCCTCCCCTAGTGGTACTATTTTCTCATAATTATAGTGATTATAGTTTGAAATTTTTACTTTGTTAATTATAATAAATTTTTTTTTTTGGAGATCCCACAGTCAATATGATTCATGTATTAGCGTATGATCCCTCTGGAGTAATTTATTTTAAATTAAGTGCAACAGATGAGTTTAAGGAATTTCTACAAAGAATTGGAAACAAATTAAAAGCGTTTGAAACTTTGAAGTTGCATTTACAAAGAATAAAAATTTCAAGCAAAAAATGGCAACATCTTCAGGACCTTAAACCATTTCTTCCACCCGATTGTCATTATTATTACAATGAAATTCCATTTGAGAAGTAAAGGTTTAATTTTTTCCTTTATTTGTATTGTAGTTATTGTTGTTAATTATCTTTTGCTTTTGTAAATCATTTTTTATTTTCATATTTAAAAAAAAATAATAAATATATAAAGCGATATATTAAATAACAAGAGAACAACTTCTTTTATTCTACATTTTATGAATGCAAAACAAAATTTTCCTTGAAACTTAAAAAAAATTCATTGTAGTTACGTGTTTTTGTTTAAGAAAATACGAGTTCAAAAGCGCATAACTAACTTAACTCTTTGAAACATTAATAAATTATTACTTTTATTCCAGAAATGAATTAATCAGTCTATATTTAGAAAATCTGCGATATTTGATTACCAAAACTCCATTTATTTTTCAATATATAACATTTTTTGTTTCTCCTGTAAAATAGTAAAAATGTTAGTTACGTGGTTTTGCATTTCAGCTAACGATATGTCGGTATACCCAATTTCATCAAAATATCTTAATATTTGCGACCTGTAGAGTGTGCACAAGAATGCATGGACAGACAGACGGACATTGATAAATCGAAACAAAAAGTGACTCTGAGTCGATTGGTATACTAAAAGGTGGGTCTTGGTCCAATATTTTTTGGTGTTACAAACATCAGAACAAACTTATTACACCCTATCCGCATAGTGGTGTAGGGTATAAATACATATTTTAGTTAAAATTTCCAAATTTTGTGAAAAAATGTAAATGAAAATCTAACTAGCCATGCTTTTGAGCCCAGTAAAATATTAAATTGTAAAAACTAACACAAAAAATTAAATTTTAATCCAAAAATTTTTTTTATTCCAAAGATCAATAGATGGCATTAACATTTGAAAATGATTTTGGGCATATGGACACCGCGGCTGTTCTTGACGAAGCGCATTAGGCCACTTTTTCGAGCATTGCTGGCAGTATATCACGAATAATACGAAAAATTATGGCGTCAATTGTTGCTGAAAATAATCGAGGCCAATTGATAGGTCCATTTATCGCGAAAATTCTGATTTCAATAAGTCGATGTTTGCGGTCGCCGTATGGCACGTAGCACCATTCTGTTGATACCACATCTCGCCCGGGTCAGTGTCATCCATATTTGCAAACAAGAAATCATTGGCTATGGTGTGGTAACGATCTCCGTTGACCGTAACGCGATCTCCAGCTTCATTTTTGAAGAAATAAGGTTAATGATGCCACCAGCGTGTAAACCGCACCAAACGGTGCATTATTCTCAATGTAATGGAGTCTGCAGGGCCTGTTGTGGATTGGTTTCACTCCATATGTGGAAATTTTGTTTATTAACAAACCCGTTAAACTAAAAATGGGCCTCATCGCTGAACACAATTTTGTATTTATAAGTTGCGCGAATTGATTTTTAAAGTAAATCTGGATAATTTGGTAGCGTTGCTCATACGTCAATCTAGTCATGATGATTTGCACGAGTATACTGATAATAAATGTCAAAAAGTGGGCGCAGTATGACAGTTCGTTTGACAGTTAACCCTTTCGTAAGTTCTATTGGGCTTAAAAAATACCGTTTATGAGCAAGTTTCTCAAATCTGATCTTTATTTTAACGAAGATTACGAATCAGCAATGGAAATTAAAAAAAAATTGTGGTTTATAAATTATTCGCGCTTTTTGAAAATTCAAAAAATCAAGTTTTTCGAGATATTTCCCTAAATGTCTGTAAACGGTGTCATCGAAAAAATCCAATTATACATATTTTGCAATTTACTTACCAAGGACTTCGATTATATATGACACCGATTTTAATTTTAAAAATATAGCAGATATCCTTGCAAATTAACTTAAAATTTGGCTTTTTTTTAATATGTCGCTATTATTTAGCCTGCTACAATTTTATTGTAAACAAAAATACTACCTTACATAAAAGAACATTAATGCAAAAACTAAATTTTCATAGCAGTAAATACATATAAGAAAACTTGCTGATCAAACTTGAAAATTTTTTATATGTAATTTTCAAAGTATGCGAAATCCACGACTACGATTTCAATTTGGATTTCATATTCGTAATGTACCTACACCGACGCGATCATAATTTTTCTTATTTTTTTCCATATTCCATAGACAAGTACAACTTTAAAACTTCAATTGCGATCTGCTACCTCTAAACAAAACTTTTTTGTAGATTTTTTTGGCAGACTTTATTTATTTTCATAATGGCCTATTTGTAGAGTTGTGAAGCGCGAGAATTCCAACTTTTTTTTTTTGGACAGCTCTAATATTCATACATGGCTATATAAATCTCCACACATGCGTTATATATGTCCATTAGAGCGACTCACCTTATATGGACAGAAAAAAAGGTATTTTTTTAGTTTTTGTAAGAAATTTGCATCTTAGCTTGAGAAAACATACTCAATATGAGTATCATATGAAAGGTTTTTTAGAGGCGCATCCAGCGGTATATATAACATGTTCAAGCATATCCTGACATGTCCTATTTTCAAGTATATTCTATAAAAAAACAAATTTTTGACTCTTTTGTACAGAGATGTTTGTGATTGAAATGTCAAATTTACATATCATGATCTATAGACGATTTAAATGAACACGTGTTTCAGATTTTTTTGAAATTCGCGAATTTTCGCGTTTTATCAGGAATTCAATGTGGTGGAAACAACATGTTCTAAATAGGAATTTGCAAATTTCGTACATTTTGCACGATGCTCTATACCAAATTTTGTTAAAATTTTTGAGTTACTGCAATTTGCATTTGAATTCAGTATGTAGTTGATATAAGATAAAATTGGCGGATTAACTTTTTTTGCGAAATTTTTTTTTTATAAATTTTTAATAATAATTTAAATTAAGTTTCTAGTAAATCTAAGGATAAAAATGCAACTTAACAGAAAAAACCCAACACGCGCTTTTTTTTGGCGGAACTTCTTTTTTCGCGAAAAAACGTATTATAAAATTTTATTTCGGGTCAGCCCATATTTAGACTTTTCTTAAAAAAATTACAGACACGCGTATTTCGATAAAATATTTTATTTAATAATAAACCTACAAAAAATTTCATCAATTTTTATTATTGAATTGGGGTAGCTCTAATTTTTTTTAAAAATTTGGTCCGGAGCACCGTGAAAAATGTATTAATTTTGGAAAATTCTAAACTAAATCCACTCAGCGATGATTTACTTGTCGAAAGAAAAGTTTTGGTATCCATATTGCCCCATTTAGAACATATTGTTTCCACCACATTGAATTTCTGATAAAACGCGAAAAATCGCGAATTTCAAAAAAATCTGAGACAGGTGTTTACTTAAATCGTCTATGGATTATGATATGTAAGTTTCACATTTCAGTCACAAATATCTCCGTACAAAAGAGTCAAAAATTTGTGTTTTTTATAGAATATCTTTGAAAATAGGACATGCTTGAACATGTTATATATACATGTAAAGTAGACGCTCGCAAATTAGAGCTTTCAGTAATTCGAACGTCCAGAAATTAGAATCAATGTTTGCAATACATTAAACGCTCTGAAATTCGAATTTAAAATTCTAATTTCTGAGGGTTTTTTTTTTTTTTTTGGTTATTTGAATACACAGGAAATCCCCAATTTATTTTTATTCTGTTTGAATAAAGTACAACTAAAAAGGGGAATCACCAAATTATATATGTTTTTTCCTATTTGTTTTTTTTTGTCGCTACGCGTGTACATATTATTTGGCAGTCTCTATTAAATAGTGAAAGTGTATCATTTAAAATGTTAAATAAACGTAAAAAAACACTTTATCATTGGAAACGAAACGAAAAAAAACGTCCAGAAATTAGAATAATTCAGAAATTAGAATTGCCTCAAAAACAAAGCGGTTCTAATTTGCGAGCGTCTACTGTAATACCCATATTGAGTGTATTGTCTTCAGCTAATTGAAAATTTCTTACAAAAACTACAAAAAAAATACCTTTTTTAAAAATGGTCCAGCTCGTGAGATCTCATTGCTAGACCCCGTTTTGGAAATCATCGTAAAACAAACCAATGTTTATTTTGAGGGGGTCACTTTTTTACTTTTTTTTCGTGAGTCGGTCTAATGTCCATAACTGTCCGCTAACAAAATTTGAGGTAATATCTACATGAACGTACATTAAGGCCGTCAAAAAAACTTTAACTTTGTTGAGTCCATCGTGTATCGCTATAAGCTCCATACACGATTATGCTGAAAAAATTCAAGATAGTACGTCTGTATGGTTGGAGACCTCTGATGTATAATGCTGTTATTCACAAATATTCTTGTTTGAAATTTATTTCAAATGTAGTTTTTTTAATAAAAAAAATTTAAGTTAAAAACTAAAAATAAAATATAATTCGGAATAGCAATTTAAAATTTTCTGAACGACAATTGTAAAAGGTGTGTCGATCGTCTTGTTTCTTACCAGAAAACTGCAAAGTACGTAAAACGATATAAAGTATGGAAAAGCAATGCTAGAACCACAATTGCCAACGGAATCGGACTCCTCATCACATTTAACTTCTTCTCGTGGTGAACAATCTATCATAATATCCTGCCATGCCTCACCAGTGGCGGATCGAAACAAAACCAATACGGCTTGTGGAAATGTTTGGAAGTTGTTATTGCGATGTATGGCTGAATCGTCGTCCAAAGCGATTTTGCCAAATACCTTCATTAAATAATAAATGCGCATACATAATGCAAAAAAGATGATTAGATTTTTTATTTACAATACTTGTCTAGAAAATTATTCTGAAACACTCAAACACTTTGTTGTACACAGAAAAATTTAAAAACGAAAATTGATTACGAAATTAATAATATCAATTATTATTTTAATGGAGTTTTCACCTATCAGGCAGATGATAATATTAATTACAGCTACTCACACTCAAAGTGGGACATAAAGAAAAATCTTATGTTACCATGTTTGAAACGCAAAGTAAAAGCCTCGGTTGAATTAAATAACTTCCATTTAATATACTTCATTTTATCAAAGATATATAAAAACAAAACAAAAAAACATTTCAGTCAATTCTTTAAAAACAGTCTACAATTAGCCATTTTGTATTCCAACTGCTTAAAGCTCAGCTCACACTTAAAGTGGGACACAACAATTTTCATACTTATATTAACTGTTAAATAAATTTTTAATACTTGGTTGACTTCCCATTGTTTGCAATCACAGCTTGAAGACGTCGTGGTATACTTTGAACCAAGTTTTTACAAAATTCGGGTTCAATATTATACCACTCTTCAGTTACAACTTCCTTGAGTGCGGCAATACTTTTGGCCCTCCGTTTAGCTACCCTTTTTTTTAATTCTGCCCACATATGTTCTATAACATTCAAGTCTGGAGACTGGGGAGGAGTCTCCATGACTTTAGGGCAATTATAAAGTAGCCAAGTTCGTGCATTCCAAGATTTATGTTTGGGGTCATTGTCCTGGTAGAATACGAAGTCGTCTTTTATGCCAAGGTTTTCGGCGCTCTCCTTCACGGTTTCTTTTAGAATATCAATGTAATACTTCGAATCCATAATTCCGTTCACAAAATGTATTTTACCAACTCCAGACGCTGACATGCACCCCCATATCATAAGGGAACCACCACCGTGCTTGACTGTTTTTTTAATAGCCTTGTCTTGAAATTCAGTACGAGGTTTGCGCCAAGCAAATCTTTTTCCATCTGGTCCAAAGAGGTTTATTTTCGTTTCATCTGTAAAAAGAACCTAAGCAAATAATGTTGGAATCGAAAAAATGTTGATAAAATTTAAAACAATAGTACTCACTTTGGACCAGAATGTCGCATCCTTATTTACATGCTTTTGAGCGTAGGCGTATCTCAGCTGTTGATTTTTCTCCGATATTAAAGGCTTTCGGCGGCAGGCTCTTCCGTGTAAATTATTACTTCTGAAGACTCGGCGGACCGTTTCAGCGCTAACATCAACATTTTTTATTTCTTTTAATCTATTTTTGATGTCAACTGCTGATAAAAGTGGGTCGTTCTCGATTTGTTTCAAACAATATCGCTTATCACGGTCTGATAATTTGCACCTGTTCAGACAATTTCTTTTTTTATTTTCAACACTATCGGTGGCTTTAAAGCGTTTGATGATATTAAACACCGTACTCTTTTTCTTATTTACTATATTTGCGATTTCTCTGATAGACTTGTTGTTTTTGTAATTGCTTACTTTAATTTGCCTTTCTTCAACTGTAGTTTGCCCCTTTTGTGACATTTTGAAGAGATTAATATCTTACCGCAATGAAATCTCATAAAACACTGATTTTAAGTCGTAATTGCTGATCGCGAACACCAAAAATAACGGTAATTAAAAAAAAACGCAATTGTCCCACTTTGAATGTGAGCATTCGGTTGCTAGATGAATATTTAAAAACACAAATATTTTTCTATTTACACTACGCAAAAGCGAATGCTGACAATTTTAGTAAAGTTTTATTGTAGTGATATAAAATAGAAAAAAATTATGGCAAATTATTTTATATCTACAGAAAATATTTAATATAACAAATAAAAACTAAGCATTTTTTGCAGTGTCCCACTTTGAGTGTAAGTAGCTGTATAATAAATTGTATAGACACATTTTCTCTTTTAATTGAAATACTTTTAAAATGCGAAAACAATGTATGAAATATTACCATATTAATTGGAATATGAAAAATTAATTTTAACTAGAGTCATATTTATTTTAATCAATGGCCTTGCCACTCTCTCAATATTTTTTATTTGAACAAATATTAGGCGGCTTGGAACAGGAACGAACTCCGACTGGTTAATCAGGGATGGAAAAGACTCACTTAATCGGGCTCTTATACCAAAAAATGTTAGATCGCTTTTACATATTTAAAAATGTAAGTAACTAAAAAATAGCTTCCTCTTTGGCTCGTTAAAAAACATAAAAATTAAATATTTAGATATTAGCAAATATTAGCACAAATTGCGAAAAAAAACATTTGCAAAAAGTGAAATTTTTGCAACTATATATTCGCTTGCAGAATGTCGATAGCTGATTACCTCTTTTAATTCATTTTCTGTACCATAAAGCCTTTTTCGAATTCCGCCGTTATTCTGCAATTTTTAAGTACGGTTTTTTTAAGTATATAACCTAGGGATTAAATTTTTGTACCATAAAGTCTTTTTTCAAATTCCTCTTTTATTTTGCAATTCTTTACGTGCGTTTTTTTTAATTTATAATCTAGGGGCTATAATAAACATTTCAGACAACAAAGTTTGGTGGCTAGTTGCAAAAAAAATCGCGAAAAATAAAATTTGCAAAAAGGATAAATTTTTTCATCAATATATTTGTTTGCAGAATGTAAATCGCTGATTAAGTTTTTTAATTAATTTTTTGTACCATAAAGCCTTTTTTCGCTTTCCGCGATTATTTTGCAATTTTTTAAATGTGGTTTTTTTAAATTTATAATCTAGGGTCTACAGTACCAATTTTATACACAAAAGTTTGGTGCTTAGTTTGCAAAAAAAAAAAATAAATCGCGAAAAAAATATTTGCAAAAAGGAAAATTTTTGCGTCATTGTATTCATTTGCAGATTGTTAATCGCTGATTGAGTTTTTTAATTATTTTTTTCTACCACAAAGCCTTTTTTCGCGTTCCTCTATTATTTTGCAATTTTTTAAGTGTGGTTCTTTAAATTTATATTCTACGGAGTATAATGCCTATTTCATAAAACAAAGTTTGGTGGTTAGTTGCAAAAAAAGAAAATTTTGGAATCGTTTTCAAATCATTGCAAAATATTGGTCATAATACTATTGCTTTTCCAAGGAATCAAAGTATTTTTAATACAAGAAATAATTCAAATTTACGAGTTTCCATGTACAGATTAGAAACCACTAAGCAAAAAATTGAGTATGTTGGTGGATTTGAATTTAATAAGTTACCGCAAAACTTAAAAAATATTCAGAGAATTTCAATTTTCAAGTCAAGTTTAAGAGATTATTTACTACAAAATTTTTAGGTATGGTTTTTATAAAATTCATAATCTAAGGCTATAATACTGTTGGAATAGTATAATTCCATAGTTTAGTTGCATTCTTGATTTTTATAACAAAATTATTATTTTCCATCCCTGGTTACAATCGATGTTTTGAGTCCTACAAAGAGCACACATAAGGACCCGGCAAACATTTAAAAGATACCTTCCAAGAAGATATTAAAGCGATATCTTCTATTTGTCATTTGAATGAAAATAATCAAGTAGTATTTACTTTGAAATTGTCTTCCTTTTATCACTTGGAAGATAATTCGACGATATTTGGAAAAAAAATAATTAAAAAATTTTATCTTTTGTCATAACTTTTTATGACAATATTTTGGCAATATCATCTTTGTATCATTTGGAAGATAAAGCAAATTTGTTTGAAATCTTTTATCAATTTGGAAAAAATTAAAACTAAATTTGTACAAAAACAATCAAAAGATATATAGGAAATAAACTCGTGAAAAGTTAAGATTAATTGCGCGGGAAAAATCGGCTAAGATGAAATCAAAATAATTTATAAGTTGGTCAATGGATTATGTATGCAGATATTGTTTTTCAGGCTTAAATTTAATAATGAAAAAATTAAATCATTTTTTTATTGTACTGGGAGTTTATTTAGCGATATCCCTTTTAACTTCCATATGAGTTATTGCTTTCATATTGCCTGGAAGTATTGTTTTAGTGTAACAGTTGTTTCCGACGGAGGAAACTTCCGGAATACGAAATTGATATTGCCGGCAATAAATGTTTTCTTCCTGGCGATATGTTCGGAGAATCTTCTTCGTATTGCCATGTTTGCTGGGTGATATTGGTTTGAGTATGTTCCTGTTCCAAGGCACATAATAGAACAAATGCTTTCTCAGTGATAGAGAGTCCCCCAATCTCTTTATTATGTATACTCTTTGCTTTAGTAACCCTAGTAAAAAAGGTTTTAATAAAATATTGTGTAATTTAAATTGTATGTAATTTTATCAATATAATCAAAATTATACAACTTAGATCTAACAACATTGGGTCATTTTCCCTATCAAATTATATAAAATTTTATATGGTTATATATGGCTTAACAATTTATATATACTTATATACAATTTAATAGGGAAGTTGGCCCAATGTCATTAGATCCAAGTTGTCTAAATTTATTTATGGTGATTCAATTATATACAATTATATATGATATCACATTAACCACACCTGATTAGATATAATTGTATCAAATTACACAATATTTTATTAAAACCTTTTTTACTAGGGAAGATTCATAACTAATTTAAAAATGTTCATAAAAAGTAAGATGTTAATTCAAATATCACATAATAACTGATTTAACTGTGATTTTTTCTATGTGTATCATAGAAACAAACTGCAGGAGTAATCATACAATACGTTTTTATACTTTGTATTTTTGAACTTCAAATATTAAAAAGTCAGTTGATATATTAATTAACTGATTTAGTTAACTATTTATATTGTAAACATATCTTCAAATAAACACTTTTGGTTAATAATTTTTTCTTTGTACATTTTCTAATATGTGGTATTTAAAACTTACCTGCATTCCGATTACAGCATATATAAAGAACAACATTACAATTAAAAGAGCTACATATGGAAGGGCTTGGAATGATTTAATGAAAGTCCACAACAAGGTGCGTATGCCTTCACCTTTACTCAATAACTTCACCAAGCGCATGACACGAAATAGTCGAAAGAAGTTGATCGAAATTAAAGTTGATCCACCCTAAGTTCAGAAATAATAAATGTGGTTGTAAGAAATTGTATTTCGGTATTTTGAATGGATCACAATTGACAGATAGAGGTTAATCACATAAAAAACACAGCAAGCAGCAGCAGCTTATCCTATCAAAATCGCCATGTTTTTATACAAAACTCTGAATAGTGCATCTATTTTTCTAAAGAAAACCTCGTACAAGGAATGTATTCCAAGCTATATTCTCAGATTATTATGATAGAGAAAAGAAATCTAAGATCAACCTGTCTAATTCGTCTACCTCGGACGAACCCTTTCTACCCCATATTCTGACCGCTTCGTTTAGAAAACTATGAAATCTAAGACATTTAACTCATCAAAAAATATTCTGCGTAATTTTTCTATTATTAAACAACTTTGCGATTCTAATAATTTTTCTTAAAGAAGAACTCTTATAGTCAATTTTGTAATCAGAACTAAGATTGATTTGTTTCTTAAATATTTCTTAGGTAAGAATTTTTCAAACAACATTTCTTATTTAAGAAATATTTAAAACAAAAATCGATCTTAGTTCTGACTATAGAACTGACGCTTAGATTTCAACAAATTATCTGCCTAGGAAACTAGTAGAGATTTTCCCAGACCAAAAACACAGGATTAATTGATATCAAAAACAAAGTAATATTGTGATACTTTTTGCCATCAAAATTATAGATATAAGAACTGTAGGTAGACTTTTTTAAAATTCTGGGGTGGGCAAAAATCGGTCTAGGGTGAGCTAAGCCTAAGTCAGCCAATGTTGCCTGCCAACCCTGTAAAAAACATTAAGGAATTTTATGAAAAAAATCATCCGTTACAGGTGGCAAACGGAAAAAAGAGCAATTCAGCGTGCACGACTTTTATGAGCGTTTATTACTTTGCTACCGCAATCGTAATGTTTATTACTTATTTTTTTTAATTCTGAGAATCATAAAAATGCTATAAAGGTTTTTTCCAAACAATTTGCTACATGTAAAGGGGGTTTGCCAAAATCCCTGTCGTAAAATGCACCTGTATTTCTATGTTCTGCATTTTCATTATACCATTTTCTACAGTGCTTGTCAATATGTAATACCTTCAATTAATTGTAAATAAAAACGTAAAGCATGCATCGATTTTCATCATCCATATCTACTTTAAATCACATGGTATGTAGCTTCCCTACAAATAAATAAAATTTAATACTTTTTGCAGTTTTCGATTTTTTCCAGATTTTTTTTTTAATTTTTTAACAATTTTTTATTTTTTGCCGAACAATTTGTTTCATAATATTGAAACCATTGATCAATGTATACATCATTTAAAGATATTGTGAACCAAAATTTTTGTCAATTTAGTTTAACAAAATCGGACAAGTTGTTTTTGAGTTATGACAACATAAGTGCAGCAATGTCTCAAAATATTGCCAATTTTACTAAAAAATTATTAAAAAAAAAATTTATCCATAGAATTGAAAAATTTTACCATTTTTGTACGTAGGTATCCATGATGCATCAAATCTATATAGTGGTTATTCAAGCCTTTTTTTGCTGTTGACCTGTGTTATTCAATAATAAAACAACATTTATTCGTTAACCAAAAAAAAAAAAAAAAAAAATTAAACACTTCATGTTTTTGAATATTTTTTTTATTAAATTATTGAATTTAATTGAAAGTTATTTTTTACATATTTTTTTTAGAAATTTCTAAAGGCACCCACACACTATACTAATAGAAAAAATTCGTAAAAAATTTAGTTAAAACTACTAACAATTAGTTAAAAATGATGCTGCAGAAAAAACTGCTAAATTAGCAGATTATTTTTGCTATATATTAATAATATAGGAACAGCAAAAATAAAACTGTTAACTTTTTAGTTATATTTGAGCTAAATTTTTGTAAATGGAAAATAGCAAATTAACCTGCTAAAATCAGCAAAAAATTTTGCTAAATATTTAAACATTTAAAAAAAGTTTAGAAGTTTTTCTTCGATTTTTTTTAAATGCAAATAAAAATCGAGCCTTTTGAAAACAGCAGTTTACAATTTTTTAGGAAATATTTCTGCTGATTTTAGCAGAATAGACTGCTATTTGCATTCAACTAAATTTAGTTTAAAAATAGCAAAAATTTTGTAGATATAACCGTTTATTTTTGCTATTTTTAGTCTACAAATTTTAGCAAAACTTTCGGCAGATTTTACAGTACAATTTGCTATTTTCAGTTTACTAAAAGTTAGCCTAAATATAACTAAAATTCTGTAAATTTAACATTTTTATTTTGCTGTTCTCATTTGACTAGTATTTAGTGAAAAAATCTGCTAATTTTAGCAGTTTTTTCTGCAGCATCATTTTTAACTAATGTTTAGTAACTTTTTTTTTTGCTATTTTTACAGATTTATTTCATTTTGCCCAACACCGCACAGTGAAATATTTCACAAAATTGTTGGAAATAATTCGGCCTTTTCTTACTGAGAGGATTTTCGAATTTTTAGTTCTACCAGTAGTACAAAATGGGATCCTTTTTCAAAATATCGTAATCTACAGATAATTTCCTTTCCAACGATACTAAATACTTATATAGTATGTTTATAACTCCTTGACAAGAAATCTTCAGAATTTACCCATTACTCATATATTTCTTATTATGCGTCTTTGTATTCATATCTTACAGAATTGGGATAGAGAAAAAGTGCCTTATTATGTTTTTTATTAATGAAAAAACAGAAAAAAGTAGTTTATTTTAGTACAGTGTTGTTTTAACGTCATATAGAACAGCTGCAATTAATATTGTAATTAATATGCATTTTATCAATTTGAATTTAGTAGGTTTGAGTTTAAGAATTACAATAAACCTTTTTCTCTAATAATTATTAACACATGAATTTGCAAATCAGACTAGATATAGTTTCTGCCTTTTTCTATGGACAGGCTTCATCAGTGATTTTCCATTAAATTGTATTATTGTTTATATTTTATTGTCAGATTGTCTCTATATATGATAATTGTTCAACAACCCGTCAGACTGTAGGAATAGATCCTGTGCCTACTCCTATATTACAATCATAATTATACTAAGGCGCGACCGCTTAGCCATCTCACCCAAGTGAGGCTTTGAATGCTATGTAAGTAATTCATAGTTTTCTTTCCTATTCAGATTTCTGTTATTGTTTTTTTTTATCTCAGAAGTGATCAAACACAGACACAAGCAAACATTCTACTTTTAGATTTTTGTTTCTCTTCCAATCTCCTCCGTGTCTCCTTTTTCGCAAATGTTGCCACACTGAAGTATGGTTTTTACGTCCAAGAGCAGGTAATTTTTGTATATTGGAGACGGACTGCCATGGGGCATTTTTATAATGTACAGTGTTGTTTTAACGTCATATCAACCATCTGCAATTAATATTGTAATTAGTATGAATTTTATCAATTTTTATTTAGTAGGTATGAGGTGAAGAAAAATAATAAATCTTTTTCCCTAAAAATTATAAACATATTAATTTGAAAATCAGACTAGATCTGAGGGATGGGAAAGTTGATACGAACGTACTTTTTTGATACTTTTTGATCCAAAAAAGTACCGTAGTACTCCCGGGTCGCATTTGATACTCTTGCATCATCATAACTTCTCAAGGCTTAGAAAATGCAAATAAGTGTCTGCGGTCGATCGTGAATACCCTCCGTATTTTCTTGTTTCCTCTATTGTCAATTTCGCTATTTGCTTATCAAATGTAGATATTTTTAAATGCATTTAGCGTGATAAAATATGATATTGCTATCGTCCGAAAATTTTAGCTATTTTTCTGCACTATCTTCATTTATAATAAAAATAAAAATTAAAAAAAAAATCTCTAAAATTTGTAGAAATATGTGAAAATAAGCGAATTCAAATAAGCCAGATATGGGTGCTATTTAATTTGTGTTAAACTTAAGTAAAATTTTGTTGATTTTAACCGGAAAATTAACGCAAGGAAATTCAATTGTCGTTACAGCTTAAAGTGTTAATTCTTAAACGCATTATCAAGTTAATGTAGGCCGACTTGCGCCAGTGGAAGGAGTTGAAATAAAAAAGAAAAAAAAACGCCATTCTTTTTTTCTATGCAAAAACTTTAAAAAAGTGATGATATCCGAAAATGAAATAAATTTTTTTTTTTGCGACCCCTAATATATATTATATATATATATTAGACTGTCCCTTAAAATAGCGATTTGTCGATTTTCGTTCATTACACCCCCCAGTTTTATTGGAAATTGTCCCAATTGGAAGAAATCGATTTTTTGTTTTTTTTTTGGAAAACGTTAACCCGTGCCGAAAGTTTTCGAAAAAAAATATTTTTTATTCCATTTATTCATTTAATATAGTCAAAATGATTCATACATGGAATTTTGACTTCATCGGATATCATTAACCCACTTTAGCCTGGAATCCAAAATGACCCACGAATTTGATAAAAATGCAAAAAGTATTTTTTTTTAAATTAATTTTAAATATTTTTTAAAATGCCTAATTTGGAGATGTCGATTGCTATTTGTACCACATAAGAGTTGATATTGAAGAAAAAAAAATAAATTGGAAAAATGATAATTCGAGTTTGTGTTTGGAGCGACTGCTTTTCAGGACATTTTATAAACATTGCTCATTTTGTCAAAAATTTTAAAAATTTTAATGTTTTCATTAAATTTTACACGGTTTTCGGAAAAATAGCACTCACAGTTGGTTAGATTATAATTATCTTTCATTTCTTTAAAAAAAATTTAACACTTGGTGGCCTGGGGTCAGAAAATGCCATGGAACTTAATATTAATTATGACTACGAGATTGTAAAGCCATTCAATTTTTACAAAAAAAAAACTCAACTGGATAAAAATAATTATTTTGTGTAACGTGATCCACATGGAGTTAATTTTTATACTTTCGGCCAAAAACGCCCCACTAGGAAATTTACAGAATAACCCCAGCAAAATATTGGTAATGACACCTCATTACTATCTGCATTACCAAAAACGATATATCATTACCTTTTGCATTATTTTATTATATAAAATAATGACTTTCTAATAACAGCCTATTGTATTCAATGTTTTTAAATATAAAATAATGACTTACGCGTAATAGTTTAAATAAGTACTTTTATACATTAAATTTTATACATTTTTATTTATTATATGTAAATATGTTTTATGTTCAAATTTTTATGAGGAGTCATAAAATTACACACTAGAGAAAACTTAACTTTTTCTTAATATATTTTCTTAAGCTAATAGTATTTGCCTAACTCCTTATTTTTAAGTATCAAGTAAGCAGTCGGATAACCACTTATAATTCAACTTTTTGTAAGCATGTGTGTAACCACTTATTATTCAAAATCGCATAACTACTTATTTCCCATTTTATCGTAAGCGAGCGGGTAAGCGTGACTACTTATAAAAACGACCACGCCAAACAAAAATAATGAGTTTAGTCGCCAAAAAATAAGTTGTGCGGAGCTATGAATTTCTATTATATAACCACTTATTTGGTAATGAAAGATTTTGCTGGGACACCTTTCGCATATCCCAATTTAATAAAAATCTGATAAATGTTATTCTGTAAATTTCCTAGTGGGTCTTTTTTTTGAAAAGTGATAACATTAACCCTATATGGATCAAGTTACTCAAAATAATTATTTTTATCAAGGGGAAATTTTTTTTTTTTATTCATTCAAAGTGATATTTTTTCGAAAATTCCGAAAGGTGTTATTCTGTAAATTTCCTAGTGGGGCGTTGTTGGCCAAAAGTATAAAAATTAACCCGATATGGATCACGTTACACAAAATAATTATTTTTATCCAGGTGAGATTTTTTTTATAAATTTAATGGCTTTACAATCTCGTGGTCATAATTAATATTAAGTTCCATGGGTCTTTTCTGACCCCAGGCCACCAAGGGTTAACTTTTTTTTAAAGAAATGAAAAGATAATTATAATCTAACCAAATTTGAGTGCTGTTTTTCCGAAAACCGTGTAAAATTTGATGAAAACATTGAAATTTTTGACAAAATGAAACACAAACTCGAATTATCATTTTTCCAATTTATTTTTTTTCTTTAATATCAACTATTATGTGGTACAAATAGCAATCGACATCTCCAAATTAGACATTTTAAAATATCTTTAAAATTAATTTAAAAAAAACACGTTGTTGCATTTTTATCAAATTTGTGGGTCATTTTGGATTGCATGCTAAAGTGGGTTAATGATATCCGATGAAGTCAAAACTCCATGTTTGAATCATTTTGACTAAAGTAAATGAATAAATGGAATAAAAAATATTTTTTTTCGAAATTTCGAATTTTGGGAATTTTTCCCCTTTTTATTCGTCCAACTTTCGGCACGGGTTAACCTTTTCCAAAAAAAAAATCGATTTCATCCATTTGGGACCATTTCCAATAAAACTGGGGGGTGTAATGATAAATCTATTTTTAAGGGACACTATAATATATATATATACACTCAAAAAAAAGCCAGTAAAGTCAGCAAAAAATGTTGCTGTGTCAGCAAATTTTTAGTCAGGAGCGTGCTTGCAAAAAAGGTGGTAATTTCAGCAAAAGGTTTGCTGAAAATCAGCGAGCTGACCTTTACCAAAAAAATAGTAATCTTCAGCAAAAGTTTTGCTAACACTTAGTGGACTGCAAATGAAAAAAATCCTTGCTAAAATCAGTAAACTTTTTGCTGAATATTAGTAGACTGAAAACAACTCAAAAAACTTGTAGCGAAATTTTACTTTAGTTAATTTATTTGCTGAAAATTTAAATATAGAGCTGTTTTTCTTTTTTTTTTGTCATTTCCGTTTCCAGACAAGCTGCGACATCTACATCTTGGCTATCTGGTTGTCGTCCACGCTATGAATGCGGTTATCAGCACAATTTTTGTAGCAAAATAAATTAGTAAAACATTAGTTCAAAATTAGTTTAGTGCTAAAAAAATATAACTAAAATTTTTGCTGAAAACGGAATTTTAGCAAAAAAATTGCTGAAAACTAGTACACTTGATATACAAGACGTTTTACTAATTTTTCTACTAACTTATTTTTTTGGGTGTAGGAACCAAATTTAGGTATTTTTTAAAATAAAAATCCACATTTAATCGAAATATTTCACGCGTAATTTGAAAATTCGAAAAAACAAAAAATTTATCGATTTAAAAAACTTTCATGCAATTTGCTGCACTGTTATATGTCGAAATTGAAATAACGAAATAAATCGAGAGTTTATGTATTTATTGTTATTCATTAAACATTACTTATTCTTGATATTGCAGGGTAGAGTAGACCGTACCAGCTTACAAGGAAATAAAGTGAGCGGTACACCTTCGAATATAAAGTATTTTTGCAAGGAAATTTCGAAAAAAATAATTTTTTCGCCCAATGTAGGGGTCGCTTTTTTAATTTTTCGTTATACCTTCGGCGTTTACAGTCGGATCTTGAAGTGTGATATATCGATTTTTTGCCTCGAGGAGACCAGTGTTTTGCTATAAAGGAAAAATCCAATAAAAAAAAAATTAAAAAGGCGACCCCGGCAAAAAAATTCTGCTGGAATTATCGAAAAACTTGCTAAAGTTTTATGATTTTTCCGAGCTTTAATTAACTGACATTAGGGTTGTACATTAGGGTTAAAAGAACTGAGGTCTGGTGGGTAAATACTAGAACGGGATACTTGAGTTCATTGGCCCTTAGAGCAAAACATTGGTCCCCTCGGGACAAAAACATCGATGTAAGATATAACGAAAAATTTAGAAAAGCCTTGGGGGTGGCCTTTCAGCAGAAAAAATTAGAAACCTTGCAAAACTAATTTAGATTCGACGTTGTACGGCGAACTTTTTTTTGTAGTATGGTCAAGTGTATAGGTTATTAAATAAAAGAAAGGAAAAAAATAATTTTTTTAGTACTTTTGTGGTCGAAAAATTACTCTTCAACAATTTTTTGATACCGACAGAAAAATCTTATTTTCCATCCCTGCTAGATCTATAAGGGTTTGGTATCGTTGGGAAGCAAATTACGACATAGATTGCGACATTTTTAAAAAGAATCCCATTTCTTTTTTATGTTGTTGTTGTTTTGTGGTTGTTGTTATAAGAAATGTGTTAATTTTGGGGTACTTTATATGGACATCTATATTCGTAAGATCGTCAAATTCACATATATTAATCCCTGTTAAGTTTAAGCGGACCCGTATTTGTTTTTTTTCGATATTCTGGCTACTTCGGGTTTTATCGGGTGTTTCCCGAAACCCTATATTTTACCTTTCCAAAATACACTAATAAAAAAAGTTAGTACAAAAGTCTGCTAAACTCGCTCTGGCTCAAATGAACTGATTTTTCTGTTATTTTGTCTTAAAATTTAGGATTGAACTAATATTTTTATAAATCCCATTTAGCATAACAATTACCTTTCATCCGTATTTGAACTAACTTTCCGTTCTAATTTTTTGTAATTTATTTTTCTTAATTTTACAAATTTTTCGGCTAATTTAAACCACATTTATTTCCAAATGTTTATATTTTTGTGTCTCTGCTATCAACACATCACATAGAGATGGCGCTATATTTTCATAATTTTTTATTGTATAATCACAAAATGGCTTATATCTCGGAAACTAAGCCAGATAGAGCAAAATGGACAAAAATTCGATATTCTGAACTTATCAATCTTTATAAACCTATACTTCCAAAAATAAATATGGGTCTGTTTTGGGTAGAGCCCAAAATCCAAGACTGTAAGCGACATTATAGCAGAAATTTTCAGTTAATTCAGGTAATGTGTCTGTTGAATTTAGCTCAAATTTCTTAGCTAAGTTAACTAGAATTGTCTGTGTACTTAGCAGTGTGTAAAATTTAAGCTTACCTAAATTTAGCACAAGAATATTGCATGGGAATCTTTGAACGTCAAAATGTGCTGCTTGCATCTCTATATTAATTAAACCCCTCTCTTTTGTTGCTGCCTTAGATGTGGTCAAGCTTATACCAGTAATTTGTTGTGTTTTTTATTAAAAAAATTTCAGAGTGGCATTTTTTGCTAAAAAATCATCTAAATATAATAGAAATTGCATTATCGCTTCAACGTCGAGGAGGTGGTCCTTTCTATATGAAAAATAATTATTTATGACATTACACTTACTTTAGCTTTAGGTTTGCAGCCTTGCATCACAGTGCACGGCGTAGTTAGCACCTCTTCTTTGGTTTTGATCTCACTATAAACAATATCTATAAAACTTCCCAGAACGATAATAAAGTCGAATGTATTCCAGGCATCCCCAAAGTAGTTCTAGGCAAAAATATAAAGCCAACTTCAAATATTTGGATTTGGATTAGTAACAGCTAACTCACCTTGAAGCGAAATGCAGCCAACTTAAACACAAATTCTAGTGCAAACACTGCAGTAAATATCATATTTAAGGCATCCAATATTTCCGTGTAATATTCTGGCTGTTTGTGAAATTTCATTGCCAGGGTAACCGTGTTGATCATGATTAAAACAAATATCGAATATTCGAAAGATGATGAAGTCACAAACCACCAAACTTTATACTGAATGCCATGTTTAGGGATGTAACGACGCACGGGCTTGGCTTTTAAGGCAAACTCAATACAGTTTCGTTGATTTTTGTCTAGATCGCAGTTTTTGTATTCCTGTTCACCTTCATTTTGGAATGTGACGATAACGAAACCAACAAATATATTCACCATAAAGAAGGCAATAATGATGATATAAATAATATAGTAGGCAGCAACAATTGGACGGAAATTATGTATGGGTCCACCGTTTTCTGTATTCGAATCAATTGAGACATAAAGTAGGCTAAAAAATAATAATAATTATAAAAAAAGAACTCGGTATGGAAAATTTGACAAATTTTTAACGAAATAAGGAATTATTTAAATGTGGAATCCACTGAAAAAGAAAACAATTTAAGAAGTACCCTGACACCTACTTCGATTTACGCTGTCTAAATTTTGGGTGCCCAGCAAAACCTTCTATTACCCGGTAATGAAGTTTTGCATTAAGAAATAAAGGTAGGTAAACTCTTACTTTTCTAAAACCTATTATTTTAACAACGGCATGTCTAGGTTAAAAGCAGACATAAAGTAATCAGTTTTTTTTTCTTAAAATTTTAATTTGTTTTACATTGGGTACTAAATTATAATTTAAATATTTTTAACAAAAAATTTTGCAATTAAAATATTTAAAATATTTTGGTTCTAAAAATAAGCATTTAGTAATGAGTGTGTAAGTTGTTACTTTTCAATTCCAGAACCTATTATTTTAACAATGGCATGTCCATTGATGTAACTCCTTACCTTGTAACATGTTATTCTTAACTTACAGGTAAGGAGTTTTCAAATCCATTTTATTTTAATTTTAATTTCTTGAACCGAATACTAATTCAAAAATTTTTAACAAAGTCTGAATTTGGTATCCGAGGATAAGGAGTAAGTTCCCGAAGTAATGCAAGCCTAAGAGGTTTCATAGCAATATCTACATATTACCAAGGTTTTGCTGGGCATAAATCGGAGTTCGACTGTATTACGTTTTGCTTCTCATCCATACTACTTACGTTGGCCATCCTTCAAACGTTGAAACAGTAAATAATGTTAACATCGCCTTAGCCACATCATCAAAATGAAATTTGTTATTCTTCCATTCTCTCTCCTTTAAACGGGGTTTATTTATGTCACCATTTTCATATATTAAATATGTTCCACTAAATTAATGTTTGAAAAAACAGAAAAAAAACTTTTTTACAACAATTCTTTTTGTAGGCTAGTTAGCCACCTAAAGCCCTGTATTTTGTTCGTAGTTTTGTGATAAAAAAAAAATATCTTTCGCTTGCATGGAATAGCTGCGAAATTGCGGTCGAATTTTTATCATATCAATTTAATAGACCATACGGATATGTAGCGAGAATGTGAAATTTGGCTTTGTTATGATTATATCTATCTAAACACCGTACAAAATTTGTGGATTTTAAAGTTTTTGTTACTGTTTTTGGGCTTCAACAATAGAGCGATATTTGTTTGCTCTTGTGAACAAAATACTGGGCTTAACTGCGTAGCACAGATTATATACAGATGTGTTTGTTACTAATGCAAATGCAAAAAAATGTTTTTCTAACCAATGGTTTTGTTTACATGGTGCACTCAAAAAAGTTTGTCAGTAGAATCTAGTGAAAATGACAGTTGAAACAAAGGTATACGCAGTTAAACAGGCGACATAGGAATTTACTTTTAAAATAGCTAAATATGTTGTTATTTTTAACTGTTGAAAAACAACAAACAAATGCATTAAAGATAACTAAGCATATTTAAAAAAAAAACAACAATTATTTTTTACAATTATAAAAAAATTTGTAACTACTTCATCGTACTTGAAATTTGAAGAAAACTTTCACACATATCTTCAGTTATTACTTTTTTATGCAATACCAGTTTCAGATTTTTATTTGCAAACTAATGTGCTAATTCATAAAAAAAATTTATTTGGTATTTGAAACTTGCTATAGTTAAAGTACATATTTCGCTTAATAAAGAGTTATTAGAAATCTTGATTCATAATCGTATTTTAACTATAAATTAATTTTTCGATTTGATACTGGCAACACTATTGTTTATTTTCTCTCTTCTCCCAAATAAGTCGTAAGTGATTTACAAATTTAGTAAACGATTTACTCGGTAATCGGAAGTGAAAATGTATTTCCTTAAATTAGAGAACTAATGATGTGCTAAGATAAATTTAAAAGCCATTAAAAATATTTTTTTTTATTTATAAAGCAAATCAATGGAAATGTGTGTAAAAAAGTAATTTTTTAGAACATATTATTCAAAGCATACAAAAGTAATCGAATTTCGAATTATGTTTTGACAGTCTTTACATCACTATTGTTTTGTTTTTCTTTTTAATTTTATTTTTACATTTTTTTTGAAATTTTTTCGAAAATGGTCATTGGCTACGCAATTGTTGTAGTTTTTTTCAGTTTGATGGATGCAAGTTGTTGGAAGCCACACATTCTAGGGATGGGATGGCTTTAATAAATCATTTCATGCCTGAAAATGAAATAATTAACAATTAAATGGTGGCTTCCTCACTCCAAACTTTATAAAAGGTTTAAAGTTAGTGAGTACCAACTATAAACCTTTATTATTTTCTTCATTATTAAGCTAATATGAATACTGTTTTTTACAAATTAGCTTAAAATCCTGCAATAAGACTGTTGTAAAAGTTTATGAATTAGACCATAAAAATATATCAATAATAACATATTAAAACTAAGCAGGAATTTTTTAAAATTCAACGAAGTTTTGTTAGATAACTAACAAAAATAATTGTTTACTGTAAAAATACTGTTTAGGTAGTTGTTTATTATGATATTAAAAATAACTGCTTTAAACAGTTGTTACTAAGTTACAGTACTTTTCGTTAGTTGTTTTCTTAAACAACTCTCATAACAGTTGATTTGTAATTTCCCATAGAAAAAAAACTGCAATTACAGTGAAAATAACAACTATTGATTACTACACAAACAATTGTCAAACGTTTTGGAGTGTATCTGTCTCTTTTTGGCCTTTTCAACCTTTTCTATTGCATTTCAGTTTGCTCATTTTCTACGAGTATTAGCCTAAATCAGTTGTTTCCTATCTGCGTATAACCTGTGCTGCGTAGTTAGTTGACTTCCACGCCGAAATTGACTACTATGTGCCATTAACAATTAAAAATAACTTACAACGAAACTCTATTAAGTGAGAATTTAGAATGACAGAAGAGAAAAAATTACCAAATACATTTTTTTTTCGGCAAAGTCTCACATTTAATGGATAAAAACTTCCCAAAATCTTTAGATTTTTTATATTTTAGTGGTTTTAAAAAAATTTTTTACTTTGTAACAAGTACGAGTTAAAAAGAGTAAAAACAACGAAAATCCGTCATTTTGTTATCTCAATTTCACCCAATAAATTTAAGATTAGTCCGATAGAAAAAAATTTAACTCCAATAATTTTGTCTCCTCTATCACTAATTTTGCGTTATAAATGTCAAATTAAAAGTTAGGGTAGACATAATTTTGGTTATTTTGTTTATTGTTGTTGGCTACAAATGTGGTATTTTTTTTGTTATGAATTACTTACTGACAATCAGCTTCGAACATCTTGGAACCATCCGAACATTTGAAAAATTTCCCCTAAATTCCGATATTTAAAGGCAATATATTTTGTAAAAAAATAATTAAAGCAAAAATAGTTGAAATAGAAAATTTAACTTTTGAAAATAAAATAAAATAATAATTCAAAAAACAAAAAAGCCCAGGCATACGACTTTTATGTCTTGCACTGATGTGCTGTCTTAAAGCGAAATAAAGAAAAATATTTTTGGTCAAATCAAAAAACTTTATGTTGACATTTTCTTTTACTGAAAATGTCGTTCCACTTTAAGGCGCCAAACATGGGAGAAAGACACTTTTATATGTTATATCAGATTTTTGTCTACCCAAATCAGATTTTTGTCACTCTTTGCAACGTTGTTTAGTTTTGCCTAAAAGATTTAAGTCAAGATTTTTCACCGTCTAGCTAGACAAGTTCCTGATGAGTTTTTTTTTTTCTTAAATAATGAGGTCGGTCATAATTTTAATAAAAAAATATATATATATTATATATAACATATTTTAGGTTTTACCAAAATTCAATAACATAAAAACTCAAATATATACAAGTATTATTACTAACTAACGGTGGGGTTTGACTTAAATAATGAAAAATTTGTGTATTTATTTCTACTTTTTTAAGGCTTTGTTTGTTAGGAAGTAGTACTACGATCGCCGGCTTTCTAGGGCTAAAATGGATTTATAGGATACCAGGGTGATTTAAAATATAAACTGGTTCTTAATTTAACTCTTTACTTCATGGTTTTATAAAAATGTAATGAATTATTTTATTCCTAATTTTATATTTAATATTTTAAATAAATATTTTATTTAAATTTGCAGTTTTGCGCAGTAAAGGGTTAATGATACCATTTAAAGTAACTATGTACAAATATGTATATTTAAAAACTAGACAAAACTAACTATTACTACTTTACTATATGGAAATATAAATGCGAGGAAAAACTAATTAAAATGACTGCGAAGCAGTCCGAAATGTCTTACAAGGTAGGTCTGCGGTGTGGTTAATGCCGATTTGGATAAAATTTGGATTTGTTGTAGAGGAGAGAACAATAACACTGTTCAACTAATTTTAAGTTTTTGAAGAAAATTCTCCTGCAATGCATATTTTTTTTATAAACTATTGTGCACTGATTCCGAATCTGGCAAAAAAATTTTTTTTCAGTGGACCGTTTTTGCGAAATCGCTGTTTTAAATTTTGGGCTCGATACCCCAGTTTTGGGCAGTTTTTAACATAAGTTTACCATTTATTTTAGTATAATCATATCGGCAGTTGTTCAAGCATACTTTACTCACATCGCAAGGATGTAAAATTGTTCTTTTCCTGAGTTTATCGTAAGATATATAACAGTTGTAATTCAATTTTGATACTCTCTAAATGTGCATTAACTATACACCCCAATAAACAGAAATTGGGTTCAAACTTTAAATTCCGCGAAGTACATTCGAAAATATTTGAAAAAAAATTATCAAAAATTTAGAACTATTCACATGACCTTGCTCAACATAATTTTTTATCACGTTGGACTTTTGTTTTGTGAGTTTATAACGAAAACTGATCCTCACTAACTAAATTGTATTCGAGATTGAAATCCTTCGCACAAGGCCTTTGACCACATTATACTCTTAAAACTAATTTTAAGGAGGGCAAAGTGTCATTTGATTAGTATTTAGCAGTGAATTGTATTGTTTTTATGTGATAAATTGACTAAAAAGTGATTTTAATTTAAAAGTTCTATATATCAAGGATATTTAAATTTATTCCAAATTTTTAATAAATCATCCCGATAAATTTTTTTTTGTATAACCATTATATATTAATGGAGGTATATGCCCATATATTATCATATATAAATCATATATGAGTATATATGGTCATACATCGAACTAGACATGGACGTATATGACTATGTATGCCCATGCATGATCATATACAAGTCAATGTATGATCATGTGTGTTCATATATATTTAAATTTTCACATGGGTATTAACCCATTTATGATTTAATCGGAAAATGGTGGATCCCCTATTAAAAAAAATTATTAGACTTTTGATGTTATATATAATTATATCCGAAAAATGAGAACATCTAATTGTATCAGCTTAGATCGTTTTATGATCATATTAGATCTAATTTGACACAATTAGATCTAATTTAATGGAATAAGATATGGTTTGATACAATTTTATCCGGATTTTGTCCTCATCCAAATATAACAAATATAATATAATCATATCCAACTAAATATAATGGTATATAATTCGATAAAACTATACATAATTATATTAGGCATATGCAACTATATATAGGTTTATATATAATTGGATATTGTAATATATTTCACTGTATATTGTGCAATATATAACAAGATATAGTTATATATTTAGGATATAATTTCGTAAAATTTTATGTAATTATATCTTGGCATATATGGTCCAATATATTATTATACAAAATTTTATATGATAATATATGACTATATCAAAACTTTTTTACTTGGGTCCTGATAATATAAATTTTTATGTGCCCTACTAAAAAGAAATTATGTGACGTTTGATATTATATATAATTGTATCCGAAAAATGACACTATCTAATTGTATCAAATTAGATGGTTTATGATCATATTAGATCTAATTTGACACAATGAGATCTAATTTGATGGAATAAGATATGGTTTAATAAAATTTTATCCGGATTATCCTCATCCAAATGTATGAAATATAATATAATCATATCCAACTAGATATAATGGTATATAATTCGATATAATTATACATAATTATATGAGGCATATGTAACTATATATAGTTCCATATATTATTGGATATTGTAATATGTTGCGCTATATATTGTGCAATATATAACGAGATAAAAAATCGTAATTAGGATAAAATTCCTTAAATTTTATATAGTTATATCTTGGTATATATGTTCCAATATATAATAATACAAAATTTTATATGATAATATATGACTATATAAAATCTTTTTTACTTGGGTTTATATATGTTTCACAATCCTGGGCAAGATATAATTATATAAAATCATAGATGATTATATAAAAATCATTTTTATTAGGGATGTCATATATTTCTGGATTTATTGCATGGAATTTCAAGTTTAATACATATAATACATTGCTTATTTAAATGTCTAGTGTGAGAAGAAATGACAAAGTTTATACGCAAATATGAAATTTATAAGCATTAAAATAAAAAACCGGTACTTTCGAACTTCCTTGCATGACCAGTAAAATCTTAAACATCCACCGTCATGATTATCTCAGCAAAATTTTTTAGAAATGGTTACCTCTGCATCTATGCTAGAACTGGGTCTTTTACCTCCAGTTACAAGAAAACGGTTCTAGAACCGATTCCTGGAAATCAAAATATAAGGTTCCACTGTCCAAGTTGTATAACTGGCTTTAGAAGCGTTTCCAAAGCAACCTATTCTAGTTTGGAAGAAAAAAAAAACTTTTGGTTATAGGTTAAACTCCATACAAAAAGAAAGAGTTGTAGAACATAAATTAGAACCTGTGCTAATGCAGTATAAGGTGTTCAACAACCTGTTCTTTGGAAACTAATGTAATTGACTCGTATTTTTTTAGAGTCCCAACCTCACATGTTAAGGGTTAAAGCAGATGTGCAAAAATGTCCGAAACCTTTTTCTTTTAAACTTTTTTAGTTATTTTAATGAATCATTAGATTTTTTTCCTAATGCTTTCGAAAGGCAAGAGTAGAAAAATATTTAAAAACGTTAAAATAGCCATGTTGAACGCATGTTCCTACCACAGGAATTTAACATCGGGCAGCATTAAAACAACAGGTCAATTATTTTTGTTAACCCTACAACATATATATAATTCTCATTTTAGTAGGAGTAAACAATACCGCAGACCTTTCTTGTTATATTACTCTCACAGAAAAACGCTTCATACCTCAGTGTAGAAAATCATTACCAGATATATGGTTATATAACTACATACCTGGTAATAGTAACTAGTACTTTTCTTATTACATTTCTTATTACCTTTATATGGCGATGTCGCGAAAAATAATGAGTTATGGTTACACACCATAAAAACCAAAAAATATATCGTTACCTATGTGCTTACCAGTATACACAATGAGTCTAAAAATTGATTAAAAAATAATAAGTTTTATAAAAAAATAGCTCATATATCCCAATTTATTGTAAATTCTTTTTTTTTTTTAATTTGCTCGTGCCGGAAATTGAACCTGGGACTCCAGATTGCCAGTCGATAAATCTACCATTTGAGCTATCTCGACATGTTATGTTCGATCGATAACAACATAATTGACCTGCTGCGCACAAGTATATTTCCAAAAAATAAAATATCTGGTTACATATATTCTACAGTGTTGAAAAAATATTGAGTCTAAAATGTATTTAAAAAAAATTTACAAAAAAATCTAGAACTTTGCTTCGTATTTGAAATAATGATAAAGATAGGTAGTTGTTGGTAACGCAATATTTTTTGTTTTGCAATAATGGAAAAACGAACTATTTAGTTATTAGTAACTCATTATTATATATTTTAAAATAATACAGAAAGTAAGTCGGTGTCATTACTCATATTCCAAAACTAATGATATGTCATTACAGTTTCTACACTGGAATGTTTCGTTTTTGAAATGTTTCGTAAAAACATTTAAGACAAATGGGGCTGCAAATGTATAAATATATCTCAGTCTTTGAGATATGGGCCAATTTCCAAAAAAGGTATTAACATTTTCTGTGAAATAATCAAGTGATTACTCATTCCATTAAAGATAACATGTCAAACCAAAATTCATAATCCCCAATTAAGAATCAAAGTATTCCCCATGGACTTTAAGATAGTTAATCCCCATTCTGGGGATAGTCATAATCGCAGTTAAGTATTTCTATGTATGTAGCCAGACTCGGTTTCTTCTCTGTGGCTATACTTAGTTAAGATTTTCTGTATAGTCGGACTATGGCCGGGCTTAATGGGTTCTCTACTTAAAAGGTTCTCTACTCCATGGTATGTCCAAAGCCGGCTTCGCTAAAGTTAGGTTTTTTGAATAGTGGTCTCCGGTCGGACTTAGGGGTTTCCCCTCTCTGGAATTTCCAAAGCCGGCAAAAAGGGCAAAATGACCAGGAAAATTTTTGGTCATAATCCCCAGAACAAATAGGTCATAACCTCCATTGGAACTAAACCCGTTTATCAAACGCTCATATATCCCAATTTCTGCTTGGGGATTATGTTGGAAAAAAACCGGTCATAATCCGCGAAATGGCCTGTCACTCCCATAAAATTTCATGAAAACTTATGAAGCTTTTGTTCTGACAAGGGAAGTCGCTTAACGCTCACACGCGAATTCGGATGAATCTCGCATATGTGATGTAGAATCAAAATACAAATTTTACCTGTTTGATTTTACGTGCCATCTTCGATATTTAGGGGGTTAAAAGTATGCCGAAAATTGGTATTTATTTAATTTTTAATACTTTTTCTTAAAATTTCCTTTAAAGGAACTATGTATATAAAAAAAGTTGCATTAATGTAAAGAGATTTATAATCTTTTTTATCAGCACATAAGGTAAATATTCGTAATACAAATTCAAATTAGATTGCACTTAATACCAAAACTTTTAACAAATTGAATAGAAAATATGAGAAGTTTAATCGTATTTCCTTTTTAACCTTCTAAAGTGGTTCTTTTTGTGTTTTTGCGCAAAAAACTCGTGAAGTTCTAAAATACAACTATATATAAAGTTGTCTATATAGTCGTAGTTTCGATCCTCAGTCAAGTAAAAGACGAAATTGTAACTTTAAAAGCAGCAGCATGCAGAAATAACACGGTGATACAAAAAAAAATTTTAATACATTTTTTAAGTGGCCTAGTGTAGGTTGTAGGTCCAGGTGAGTGTTTACAAAACTGGTTTGAGAAGTTGCAATATACGCTGAAATTTTCGACATAACGGTAAAAAAGTATTTTTTGTGACTGGCGTATTTAAACATTTGTAACTCAGTAATTTTTAAAACCGATTTTGAATTTTTAAATGATATTTAAAAAAATTATGCATTTAAAAGTTTTAATTTCGGGCTACAAATATAGAGCGAAATTTTTTCTCTCTTGTGAACAAACTTCTGGGCTTAAGCAAATATATGTAATTGTAGTTGTAGCTGAACTAACCTCTCTATACTAAGCGAAATTTAAATAGAGGCATTTAAACTTTGCGCATTATTTATTTAATATGGTAGTAAATATTTTATTTTTTTATATAATATTAATCATTAAAGGGTAAGTTTACGCATTACATAATATTAAATTATGAACCTCATTAAAAGTAGAATAACGGTGCTTTTTCTACTGCAATATCAAATTTAGAGCGAAATTTTATTAGATGACTTCTAAAAGTCTTATTACTTTCTTTAAGTATTTGGAGTAAAATTAAATTGTTTGTAATTTTTTAAGTATAGTAAACTCTGGGGAATAACAAAAAAAATATCCTTTTTCAAAATTCAGCTATAAGTGCGGAATTGACAAACAGAAAAACAAATTTCATATCATATATTTATATTATGTACCTATCCTTGTTTGTTTTAGAAAATGTTAAATATTTTCGACTCTTTAGTGTATAGATATTTACAATAAAGTTGTATAAAAATACCTTTCCTTAACACTTTGACGAGCACAGGCAAGTATGCTTGCCCAGGTGTTTTTTACATTTATAATTTTCTAGGTGAGAGATAGACTAAATATGTCCGAAAGTGATTTGTAAAGCAAAATTTGCAAATCACTAAAAATTTAGTGTGCGGTTAGTCCTTGTATGGCCCCACTTAACCCCTAGGAGCCCCCAGAGTTGGTCAAAAATTGGTCTTAATTCAGGAAATGTAAAGAGGGAGTTTATGTGGATAGCAACCTGCCTGAAGGCACCTAAAATATGCTTGGCAAGTATGTTTGCCTGTTGGTTGAAACGGAAAAAATGCACCAAAAACACAATATAAATGTGTTGTGATTTTTACCACTGTGGGTATGTGCTTTAACATTTATCTGTATTTTTTGCGTTGCTTTTTTCTTTTTGTCAATTTTTTTTAATGATATTCAATTGAAATATATGTACGCGTTTTGTCTGTTATTATTATTTCAACTTTTGCACTTTTTGTACATTTTTGCGTTGCTTATGCCTCATTCATACTGAACCCAAAACTAGTAGTTTTTAAATTTATTGTGTTTTCGATTGTCAAGTCCCATACAAATTTTAAATCAAAAATTAAAAAATAAAACGAAAACTTCTAGTTTTGGGTTCAGTATGAAAGAGGCTTTATTTGTTTTTGTCAACAGAAAGCATATTCCAAAGCAATTTCCGCTCGATAAAGAAATGAAACGAGGCAATACTAAGTACTTTACGTCGGATAGCATTTCTGTAGTCAAGTGGATGAACAATCGTGGTGCGTATCTGGCCTCAAACTTCGTCGAACCAACTGCCGTATTCCAAGTGAAGCGGCGTGTTGTTTGACAAGCTGGCAAAATTTATGTACATTGCCCCTTGATCATTACAACAAGGGAATGGGATGCGTTGATCTGATGTTTTGTATCCATCAGGTACTATGAGTACACTCAGGGAATTATGTCGCTAAAATTAAGTGAAATTGCAGTTTAAACAGTGTACACATAATTCTCTTATTGTATAATCGCAGAAGCAAATGGCGTTTTATATACGTCTATTTACCAATCTAATCGAACTATGCATCCATAATACAGTAAGCTTATGTTGGCCAACAGCTTTGGGACAAACGTGTCTTCCGTTGAATATCGTACAGCTTTAGCCAATGAATTGATTGCTGACTTTATTTCAAGGAAGCGTACATTCCCAAAGGTAATAGAACTGGAATTAATTTTTTAAACAAGCCCAGAACTCGAGAAAAAGTTGAAAACCGAGAAAATTGGAAACGCTACGAAAATTGTGTAGCCAATAGCAAGTATAGCCGCTTCACTGTATCTCGGGACTGCTTTGGCATCTACCAAGCACAACATTATTTATGTTCAATTTGTTCAAACTCATAATATCGTTTATTCTTAATACTCTAAATATATTAATTATATGAAGGCATGTATGGTATAGTTGACATTTTAATTGGCAAATGAATTTTTTTTTGTTAGATTTGAGATCATACAAGTAAATTGCAGAGAATAAAAATTTAAAATATTCGGTAAGGCCAGCAGGATAGAATAAGTATTTTCGTTGATAATGATTTACTTAAATTGACTGCGAAGCAAATGTAAACACAACTCAATTAGACCAATTAGATCCTCTGTTATTACTGTTTTTGCTTTGAACTTTAATTCATAAAGTATCGCAGCTGGTTCTATTCAACTCTGATCGTCACCTTGTGAGTCAGAGATCTATTCCAAGACAACAAACTGTTAATTTTTTAAATGCATGTTCTAATTTAATATTACGTAATGTGCGAATTACCCTTCAGTGATGTCTACGATATTTAATAGGTTAACCGTTACTCGATGAATATCTTTCAAAAATTCGAGTAATTTCAAATGGCCAATTTCGAGTAACGAATAACTCGAGCAATTTTGGTCGATTAAATTCAATTTTGAACAAGGTTGGTTACCGTTATCGTCATAATACCGTTATCGCTAAAGTGCCGTTTCAAAATGAATACCGTTACCGTTACCAATAGCTCTAAAAAAATTTCTCAATACGTTTATCGGTATCGATACCTTTATTTTTGTTTAAAATCAGACTTTACTTTTTATTTAATTACCAATTAAAACTTAAAAATTTTAAAAAATTTTGTGCACATATTTCAAACAAAATTCAATTTTTGTAAACATTCATCACGTAGCATTTTAAAAATTTATTAAACAGTCTTATTTTTTTTTAACTATCAATTTATAAAAATATTGTCTATTTCTTACAAACCCGCTAACACAAATAGTGCGCCTTTTTAGATAAACAAAAATCGCTATATTGGCAACACTATTGCAAATGAGAAATCATGGATGGTAACCGAAACGAATGCGGTTATCGTTAGGGTAACGCTATTTCATTTATTTCGGTATCGGTATTTTAGGGATAACGGTATTTGAGTTATTTCGGTAACGGTATTTTAAAGTTAATGGTATTTCAGTTATATCGTTAACGGTATTTTAAGGGTAACGGTAGTCAGTTATTTCGATGCATCCCGTAATTTTTTTTTACAAAAAACAAACGAGATAAAAAACAACCAATTTATCAACTTAATGTACAAAAAATACTCAATAACCACATGAAATTACCAAAAGCAGAAAATTAAAAATAACGGTAACTGTATTTTAGGGATAACAATATTTCATTTGTTTCGGTAACGGTATTTTAAGGGTATTGATATTTCATTTATTTCGGTATCGGTATTTTAAGGATAAAGGTTTTTCAGTTATTTCGGTAACGGTATTTTAAGGATAACGGTATTCCGGGTATTTCGGTAACGGTATTTTAGGGGTAACGGTAATCAGTTGAAAGGGTTTTAAATCGATAACGGTATTTTAGCGGTATTGCCTGCCAACCCTGTGAGAAATAAACAGTTTGTCTGACGGACTTATCAATACACCAGCGGATATGTCTAAGCACCAAGAGAAAAATCAAAAATTTTTGATTTTTGTTCGACATGTCCGTACGACCATACGACAGCCCTACACACGATGAAAATTGTGCTTATGGCCAACAAGTTGTACAGTTGTATCGTGTCTTCCCTGCTTTAGGAATTCAATAGATTTCTAATTCATTCATTAGTTTTTCTTAAAGGAATTTAACATTTTTTACAAATATAATAAAACAAAAAAAAAAATATAAAATTGAAATTAACAGTTAAGTCATAAAAAAACAGTCTAAAACGTTCCCATACACAGAGAGAATTCAGCTGGACGAGTTCTAATGAAATTTTTCAGTAAACTAATGAAATTTTCTTCACAAAGTAAGAAGACAATTTTTCTTAGAAATTATCAAGACATTTGAAGTTAAAATCTTAAATTAATTTAAAGTTTGTCATTTTCTAAATGCAGTAACCAGTAAATTTTTTAACTATATTATAAAAATAAGAAAAAAATTATATTTTTTTCAGAAAATAAAATTCGTGTACCTTGGAACTTTTTCAATATTTCCTCTTTTATGTATTGAAGATCCACAGGCCAATTTTGATTTTTGAATTTAGTTCGCTACGAAATAACATTTGATTTAAAATTTTCTCCATTTCAAAAAATTAATTTAGTTTGCAACTATTAATTAGCATTGCCGCATTTCAAGAAGATATCAACTCTACTGCAAATAATGCAAAAAATTTAATTAAGGGGCTGTATTTTTTTTTTACGAAATTCTCTTATTTTTTTACGAGTTCCAAGGTACACGCTAATTTGTGATTTACAATACTTTTACGCTTTCTAAAGTTTTTGTTATTTGCAATCTATAACAATGATCTTCGTTTAAAGAGTTTTCGCATCTATATTAATCTTACCCCCATTAACAATAAACCAATAATCTAAAGTTAACACAAACTGAAAGTTAAAAAATTGAAATTTGTATGGAATTTGACATCTATAAATTTAAGTTAGGTCAAACTTTAGGTTAATTTGTTTATTATTAATGGCCCTTATTGACATCGAATTCTCAAAAGTACCAAGGTACACGCCATTCCCCTAATAGCTTATTAATTTTATGAACCTAGTTTAATGAAACTTTTTCATAGAGTGTATGATACTTTTAGTAAATAAATTGAAATTTTTAACAACAATTTATGAAAAATTAATTCAATGAAAATTTTCAATGGACGAGTTCCTGTAAAACTTCATTGGTTTTATGCAAAAATTCATTAATATCAAGTGGATAATTCTCTCAATGTATAGTGGTGGAGCAAGGGAATGCACAAATACTTTCAACATTTCAATTTCAGTAAAGGGTATCATTTTAGATAATAATTTATTGATAGCATTCATAATGCGAACTATTTGTTTCATGTTCTTTATGTTTGAATTCGATCGAATGAATTCCAAGGAATGAATACCCTGCGATTGTTTAAATATGAATTAATTCGATTAAAAATGAAATCGAGTGATATTTTTAGGGATTTCATTCAAAATATATTATGCTTCGAAACTCTGTTGGACTTAAAGCTTATAATATGTATTTTTAACACTTAAAATTAAAAATACGCTATGTTTTTACTTGTTTTTATATGTTTTTCACGTAATTTATAATAGCGGTGTACATATTATAAACAGTTATCGTTACCCTTACCGTTATTCGTTTCGGTAACCAACCTGGAAAAATAAATATTAACAGTAACGAAACGATGTTTGTAGCGTATTACAATTGTTTACCACTTGATTAGAAAAATATCAAATTCTAAAATCAAAAATATATAATTTTCATATATTTTTTTTAAAAAATAATAAAAATGCTTTTGAAAATATGACTTTTTCCACAAAATTTTCTACCCTGTCGATGTTCTTAAGCGGGCGGCGGGAAATTTAGGGGCAAATCCTTTGGAGCATGTTTGTTTATGGTTAAAATTAGTGATGAAGACCGCAACAGAATACTATACCGGAGTTCAATGGGGCCTATACAGGCGGTTAGGTGACTTAGACTACGCCGATAACATTTGCCTCAGGGCACACGCGTTTAGCGACATATCTCGAAAATTAAGACTCTTAGAAACAGCGAAAGCAGGATTAAAAATAAACTACATCCATGCGTGTGAACTGTACCGTGCTTGAAGATATCAGCATTTTCTGCTATCTCGGCAGCATTATCAACAGCACCTAGTACCGATATCGAAAACCGCATCAATTGTGCCAGACGGTCCATTGGTCTACTACGACCTATATGGAAGGCTTCCCATAAACCAAAATTAGCTTCTTTGACTCCAACGTGAAGCCAACTCTTTTGTATGGATGTGAAACATGGAATGCCGCTCTCCGCGACATAAACGAACTTCAAGTTTTTACCAGTAGGTGCCTGATCATGATTTCAAAAATATTTTGCCTTTATTTTATGTCCAATAACGATCTGAGGAACGCCATAAATCAAGTTCCTCTGCGCACCGAAATATTAAGACATAAGAGGAATTGGGTAAGTCAAACAATACATAAACCAGCAGCTGACATAACACGTGCAGCCATTGACTGCAATCTATAGGATACTAGAAGAAGAGGAAGACCCTCCCAAACGTGGAGAAGGCAGTTCGACTCTGAAATAGCAATGACAGGGAAGTCCTGGAATGAAATTAAACTAATAGCTTGTAACAGATCTCTATGGAATACATTTGTAATGGCTCTATGCTCCAACTTGGAATGGCGGAAATAAATATATAAATATATATATATGAATTATGTTGTCTTAAAAGAAAATTCGAAAAAGAACCAACACAGAATTTGAAAAAAATTAAAAAAATCTGAAAATTTTAGTTATTATTAAAAAATTTCTACATATTTATATTAATAATACAAAGAAAGTATGTACATATATTTGGAAAGACCAGGCAAGTTTATTTTTAATATAAAGATATATATGTCCTTTATTTATTATTTAAATATATGTACTTAAGAAAATCACATAAAAAAAATAAAAGTTCAACATGAACATAGGGCGATTACCAATTCTCTCCATCTTCTTCGATCATTGGCAATACTTTTAACTTGGTTCCAGGTTTTGTTCGCGGCTTCATATTCTTGTTGTACTGATCTTCTCCACGTGGTGCGAGAACGGCCGGGTAGTCGATGACCTTGCAGATTCCATTGTAAAGCCGACTTGGTTATATCGCCATCTGGTCTGCGCAATATATGACCAATCCACGTCCATTTACGTTTTTTTATTTCCAGTTCAATTTTTTTGTTGTTTGTGAGGATTAGCAGGTCTGCTGATGATATAGTGTTG
Organism: Leucophora obtusa; assembly: GCA_949987735.1. Lineage (NCBI taxonomy): Eukaryota > Metazoa > Arthropoda > Insecta > Diptera > Anthomyiidae > Leucophora > Leucophora obtusa. Next base: position 17,953,335 of record OX465300.1, read on the forward strand.
GGCCAGTATATACGTAATATACGTTTTAAGCATCTATTTACAAATGCTTGTAATTTCCTCATGTTGTCTGCGTTATACCCCATGTTGTAAAACCATATAGTAGCACAGACTTTACACTGCAATCAAATAACCGTAGCTTGGTTTTGCCGCTGATGTTATTTGAGCGCCATACTTTGTGAAGCGATTGAAACGCCACCCTTGCCTTGTTAATGCGTGACTTTATATCATCATCGGAGCCACCATTTTTGATTATCGTACTCCCGAGGTAGGAAAAAGATTCAACATCTTCGATCACAATACCATTCAGAGTCAGAGGTGTAGAAACATTTGCGCCGATGCGCATTAGTTTAGTTTTTTTAATGTTAATTTTAAGGCCGATTTCTGCAGCATTTGACGAAAGTTTTAACAGTTTGTTCTCGATGTCGCTGTAACGGTGTGCCATTAAACAAATATCGTCAGCATAATCGATGTCATTTAGCCGTTCAGTGAGGTTCCATCGGATACCATTTGGAGCGTCAATGTTAGTTTTTCGCATCACGTGGTCCAGCATTAGTAGGAACAGGGTTGGTGACAAAGTGCAGCCTTGTTTAACACCAGATGTTGTTGTGAAAGGGAGGCTTTCAATTCCATTGAAGCGGACACGGCTCGTGGAATCTCTATAGAGTTCCTGAATGAGTGAAATGATCTTTACGGAATGCCTTTGTCAGTTAGGATTTTCCACAAAGCATCACGTGAAACAGTGTCGAATGCGCGTTCAAAGTCAACAAATAGCAGATAGAGGTGTGTGTTGTGCTCTTTAGATTACTCTATTATGATGCGCAAGGTGTTTATGTGGTCTGCGCCCGATCTTCCAGCTCTAAAGCCGGCCTGTTCATGTCGTAGCATGGTCTCGACTGCAGGGCGAATTTTGTCCAGTAACAGAATAGCCATTACTTTTGCTATGGAATTAAGCAGTGTGATACCCCTCCAGTTCTTGCATTCCTTCAAATCACCTTTTTTGGGGATTGTAATGACAATGCCTTCCTTTCACACATCAGGCATTTTTCCTATTGTCCAAACTTTATTTATGATTGGGGTTAGTACTTCTGCTAATGTTGGTGCGCCATATTTTAGCAGTTCTGGCGGTATGTTGTCAGGGCCACTAGATTTACCGTTTCTCAATTTAGAAAGGGCCACGGAAATTTCCTCATATGTAGGGGGAGTTGTTGAAATATCTTGCCTTTGGTTTCGTCTTATTGATGTTGACAGATCAAAACTACCAGATGAGTTTGGTGTTATATAATCATCCGTAAAGAATTCACTCCACCGAGCTAGCTGTTCGTCAGGTGCAGTAATTTCAACACCGTTTCGGTCCTTCATGGTTGCACTGCTCCTGATATTGTTTCCACCAAGCCTTTTTATAGCTGCGTACACTTGCCGCATATTTCCTACATTTGCGTCTTGTTCGGTTTCTTCTGCGATGTTATTGTAGTAGCATTCTTTGTCTTGGCGAACAAATTTTTTTACAGTTGAGGCGGATTTTGTATATTCTAATCTTGCAATGCGTTTTTGGATAGGTGTTTTTGCGTAGCTTATTTTATTTTTAAGCTCTTTACGATTTTGTATTTCAACCCATGTTCTATCGCTTAACCAGGGCTTTCTCTTGTTTTCTACACAACCAAGTATAGATTTTGCGCTTTGGCTGCATGCAGTTACTACGTCTTGCCACGAGTGTGTTGCAGAATTTTCATTGTTTAGACGTGTCCGCAGGGAGCAATTGTGTATTTCAACCGTCGTTGGGATCTGTAGGCTTGCGACGTTATATTTATAAGCTTTTTTCCTTTTTTTATAGCTGCCGGGCGAAGTCGAAATGTTCCAACTAAGAGCTGGTGATCACTATCGACGTCTGCACCTCTGCGGGTTTTAACAGTTAGTAAAGAACCAAGAACGGCCCTATGCTCCTTGCAGGAGTAAAAGGATCGAATATATATACAAATAGTTTACTAATGATAATATGATCGATTTGGTTTCTTGTTCTACCATCCGGCGACTCCCATATGTATTTGTGGATATCCTTGTGTATAAAGCGTGTTCCTCCGATATAAAGACAGTGACGTGCGCAGAGATCTACTAGTCGGTCACCATTATCGTTTCTTGCTAAAATAATGCGGTCTGAAATCGGTTTGAATTCTATCAAACATTGGTTAGATTGTGGTGTTAGAAGTAACCCAACTCCGCGCACTCTGCTGCTGTTATTACCAGAGTAAAGGAATTTGTGACCAGTAGGTAAGACCATTGCCCCACTATGAAGCCTTCTCACTTCGTTCAGACCAGGAATAGACAGATTATAACAAGACATCTCATGGCAGACCTGTTCTAACCTGGAGTCTTCTGAGAGAGTTCTCACGTTCCATGTACCAATCGTAATCCGTTTCTTGAAGCCAAAGGTCGTCAATGTATGGGATGCAGTTGTATTTGAATTTGTAAACGTTTCTGTAATAATGTGTTTTTTCCATGTGCAGGTTATTAGCCTACAGCAAAACCCCTTTTTCTTGGCGGGGGAACCAATTTTTCCTGAGACGCGCGCCGGCCATTCAGCGTTCACTGTCACTCCTAACTAGGGTCCGCGGGGTCGTAACTCCCGTTATCCTCAAAAGAGAATACCCTTGCGTGTATTAATACCGTTTAAAAATTCAAAGTCGGTTGCAAAATGACTGAGTTAGAAATGTTTAAATGCGCCAGTCACAGAAAATAGTCTTTTCTCTTTATCTCTACAATTTGAGGGTATATTGCAACTTCTCAACCCGGTTTTGTAATATGCTCAGCAAGGCCTACAACCAAAAAAAGGTCGCTTGAAAAGTGTCTTAAAAAAATTGTTCTTGTATCACCGTGTAATCATTTTCATGAATCAATTCAGCTTACAAATTTTTAAAGCTAATCCGATTTGTTTATGTCGAATATGTATCAAACAAACCTGTTTTTGACATTTGTAATTTTTTTGTCATTTTTGAGACAAAAATAACAGCCTTTTACAAGATTCCTAAAAGCTACCAACATTTGAAAAATTGTTTAATTAAAAAATGTTTCACAAAATATTTAAAAACAAATATGTTTTCAGAAATTTTTCGAAGGATTTTTTCCTAAAAATTTATAAAATTTAAATTTGTAACACCGGAACAATGAAATATGCTCCGAAAACTGATTTATTTTTGAGCCAATTCAAATTTTAAAATCGTTTTTCTGAGTCACTTTTGAGTCTAAAAGGAAGGCTTTTTGCATAAACTACTTTCATAGAAAAATTTTAATTTTTTTGAGCACTGCTGGTCTCAAGAAGTAGTATTTTAGCTTATGTTAGATATAAGTAATATTTTTAGCTACTGGGTTTAGTTACAATAATGTTCTAACTCAAGTCCAACATCTAATATGATATTGTCATATTAGATTTTATTTGTTGTTTCTATAAGGTTGATAATTTTCAAGATAGACAATACAATTGTTTCCTGGGCTTCACTCCATTCATCAGTTGTCTGCAATAAGAAAATGATGATTGGATAACACAAACCGAGTCATTACATACTGTCAATAAGATCAACGGAACGAGAATTATATACTTATGTATTGAATGTCTGATTTGGTAAAACTCCAGTCGCAAATCAATACTTTTAAAAGCAACAATTTTATATAAAAGTATTCATTATTGGCGCCCATCGACATCGCCAAATTAGGCATTTTAAAAAATCTTTAAAATTAATTAACAAAATACACGTTGTTGCAGTTTTATCAAATTCGTGGGTCATTTTGGATTCCAGGCCAAAGTGGGTTAATGATATCCGATGAAGTCAAAATTCCATATCGGAATCATTTTGACTACACTAAATGAATAAATGAAATATAAAATAATTTTTTTTCAAAATTTCGAATTTTGGGAATTTTTAACAATAATACATTTTTTTCCAAAATGGGCCATTTTCGTCCAACTTTCGGCACGGGTTAACGTTTTCCAAAAAAAAAAATTGATTTCTTCCATTTGGGACCATTTTCAATAAAACTGGGGGGAGTAATGACGAATCTATTTTTTCAAAGCAGAGCTTTGAAGAATTAATTGTTTTTTGAATGAATTCACTACCAATCGAATTCAATTTTCTATAGAATTGAATGAATTCCTTTTCTTAAGTAATTCACTGAATTAGTTCAACTGAACGCGTTCATTAAACAACAAATTCAAAGACTTAATTCAATTATAATAGTTCCTTTTATTAAATCAAATGAAGTAATTCACTGGTGAACGCGTTCAATTTTATAAATCGAACGGAAAAATAAGTGAATTAATTCCTTACTGAATTCGTTCAATTTCATTCAGTGAATTAAAAAAAAAATAAAATTACGTTCAGTGAATTAAAAAAAAATAAAATTACGGCGAATTAAAAAAAAATTAAATTACGTTAAGTGAATTAAAAAAAAAATACGTTCACTGAATTAAAAAAAAAATAAGTTCACTGAATTGAAAAAACCAAAAATTAAGTTCACTGAACTCAAAGCCTGTTTTCTGCTGTTCAGTAGAAGAAAACATTTATTTACATATAAAATTTCTAACCAAGCAATTTCACAGCGTTTGCTAGTAAAAATCAACAAATTACATATATATTAAGTGTTAGAGAAACCCGATGCACTTTATCAACCTACATGATTAAAAAATAAAGCCTTTTACTATTAAAAATAAAAACTTTACAGATATAGATGAATTTGGAAAAAATATAATGTGTGTGAGATTATCCATAAAAAAGTTATCCATAGATTTTTCTCGTGTGGAACTTAAGTGGAACACAATTTTGTTTTATAAAATAAGTCGAATTTAGTCAATAAAATTAAATAAAATTACTTAAAAATAAATGAATTTTAATGTTTAAAGCGTTTTTTTAATTTGAATACAATGCAAGTGCTGTGGAAATGTATATTTACTATTTTCCTTTACTTTGTAAATGGAAATTTTAAGTGCAGCTTTCTTCGCTCCTTCGATGAATTGGATGATGGGAGACATACCTATGGAATCTACAAGAGTCCGAGCATATTTTAAGGTATGTCACATATTGGAGAATCGTACCTGTGCAATACAAACAGTCTTTCAAAGTCATCCATAGATTTTGAGTCTGACAAAGTTATCCATAGATTTGAATTACGGCCATGTAAGAAAAAATTTCAAGACTATTTTCTCGACTCCTCCGATGAATTGGATGCTGGGACACATACCCATGGAATCTACAAGAGTCCTAGCATATTTTAAGGTATGTCCTATATTGGCGAATCGAACCTGTGCAATACAAACAGTCTGCCAAAGTCATCCATAGATTTTGATTTTTGGCAAATTTGAAAAATATGGCAGTACAATTTTCTCCGCTCCTCAGATGATTTGGATTATGGCACACATATTCGTGGAATCTACAAGAGTCTGAGCATATTTTAAGGTATGTCCCATATTGGCGAATCGCCATGGGGCCTTACAACCGGCCATAAAAGTTGTCCATAAATTTGGTTTTTTATATGGTAAAAATTTTTAAATAAAATTTTTTCTTGCGCTTGCCATGAAAATATAGAAATGGTCAGAAATTGAACAGTGCCTAGAATCTAAGATTTTCTACGGTTTTCAGTAGATTCCGAAAAAATTTTCTTATCAAATATCGAATGTAGGTTTTAGAGAAAAAAATGTTTTATGTATTAGAACCCAGATTTCTAAAAATAATTTATTTAATACCCAATGCAGGTAAAATTAGGAATGGTCAGAAGATAAACTATTTCTTTATAGGCACAGTTCAGGGCTTGAACTGCGCCTAGAATCGAAGGATGAAAACCGTAGATCTCGAAAATATTTTCTTATCAAATATCGAATGTAGGTTTTAGAGAAAAAAATGTTTTATGTGTTAGAACCCAGATTTCTAAAAACAATTTATTTAATACCCAATCCAGGTAAAATTAGGAATGGTCAGAAGATAAACTATTTCTTTAAAGGCCGATCATCATCTGTAAATGCAAAAACACTTTTCGTTTTAAAAATCGAGTGCAGGGTTTAAAATTTATTGAAATTTTTTAAATTGTACCGAAATGTATATTTTTAAAAGTTATTTTCTTAGCTTGTCCGATCATTTGGAAAATGAGTCATATTCCAACGGACTCTACTTGAGTCCAAGAGTATTTTAAGGTAGGTATGTCCCATTTTGGCGAATCGCCGTTGTGTACTACGAAAGCTTTTTCAAAGTCATTCATAAATTTTAATTTTTGGAAAATTTGAAAAATATGGCCGTACATTTTCTCCGCTCCTCCGATGAATTGGATTATGGGACACATACCCATGGCATCTATAAGAGCCCGACAATATTTTCAGGTATGTCCAATATTGGCGAATCGCCATGTGTCTTTCAACCGACCATAAAAGTTGTCCATAAATTTTATTTTTATATGGTAAAAATTTAAAAATAAAAATTTTACGAGCGCTTTCCAGGAAAATATGGGAATGTTCAGGGCTTGAACTGTGCCTAGGATCAAAGGATGAAAACCTTAGATTCCGAAACTATTTTCTTATCAAATATTGAATGTAGATTTTAGAGAAAAGAATGGTTTATGTATTAGAACCCAGATTTCTAGAAACAATTTACTTAATGCCCAATCCAGGTACAATTAGGAATGGTCAGAAGATAAGCTATCTCTTTAAAGGACGACTATCATTTGTAAATGCAAAAACACTTTTCGCTTTAAAAATCGAGTGCAGGGTTTGAAATTTATTGTAATTTTTTAAATTGTACCAAATTGGAAATTTTTAAAAATGTCCTAATTTTCTTAGCTCGTCCGATCATTTGGAAAATGAGTCACATTCCAACGGACTCTACTTGAGTCCAAGAGAACATATATGATCATATATGGATATCTGTATGATCATATATGCTCATATATGATCATATGTCCATATATGGAACAATATATGCAAATTATCTGCAGATTTTTAAAAAAATATTTAAAAAATAAAAAAGTAAGGTGTTTTTTGATAAATTGAGTTTTTTATAAAAACAAAAAAAAATCCAAATTCAGAACTTGTTCTGAAAATTTTAATTTAAAATTGTCTCTGTCGAAATTTTAACGAAGGTCGTTTAAAATGAAATCTTCTCATAAATTTTGATTTTGTCCCCTTAAAACTTCATTATACATCATACTTAGGTAGAAGTATAGTATGAAGGAAGTGTTTGTCTTCTTATTCTACATGAAAATGAAGTTATGGCGCAGAAAAGCTTTGAAGTGTTTGTAAGTAATTTTTGGGATCAAAAGTTCAATACAGGCCAGTCCTGTATGCCCCCGATAGATCCAATTTTTGTACACGTATTATTTTTTATGCCCAAAATATCGGAAACTGCTGGTGGAGCGAACAAAAAACTTTTGAAAATATCATACATTTCATGGGTGGTGTATTGTAGAGTTCTTAGTATTGTTAAAACTTTTAAATGAAATACATCATAGTCGAGCATCTATCTACATTTTACGGGGAAGCATAAGTTTGAAAAATTAATAATTATATTTTTACCAAATTCATCTATATCTGTAAAGTTTTTATTTTTAATAGTAAAAGGCTTTATTTTTTAATCATGTAGGTTGATAAAGTGCATCGGGTTTCGCTAATACTTAATATATGTATATGTAGTTTGTTGATTTTTACTAGCAAACGCTGTAAAATTGCTTAGTTAGAAATTTTATTTGTAAATAAATGTTTTCTTCTACTGAACGGCAGAAAACAGGCTTTGAGTTCAGTGAACTTAATTTTTGGTTTTTTCAATTCAGTGAACGTATTTTTTTTTAAATTCACTGAACGTAATTTAATTTTTTTTAATTCACTGAACGTATTTTTATTTTTTTTTAATTCACTGAACGTAATTTTATTTTTTTTTAATTCACTGAACGAAAATGAAATTGAACGAATTCAGTGGTAAATTAATTCAGTAAGGAATTAATTCACTTTTTTCCGTTTGATTTATAAAATTGAACGCGTTCACCAGTTAATAAGGAAACATAACAATTAAAATTCAGTCTACATACATATACTGTATATGTATATAATATGACGTAAGACTGAATTTTAATTGTTATGTTTCCTTGTTTTTTAAGTTTTTATTTTTTTTTTTTTTTTGAAAAAAAAAATTAATAAAATTTTACTTTTTGAACTATAAATGCATTTTTAAATTGTCCAGTTGTTTTTTTTAAATCCAGGTAAAATTTTTTCATTGTCCAGTTATATGACTTTTGGTATCTGGCAACCCTAGTATCAAGCTTTATATTTTTAAGAGTACGCTTTCAATTTACAAAAGTTAAGACATGCTTCCATACAAATGTGTTAATTAAATATTTAGTCACGATTTAAACGAATTCATATGGAGAAAATTCTTTCACAATATATTTGATTTATTGATGGGTGCAACCCAAAGTAGAATTTTGCCCTACGGTGCTAGTAAAGAGATACATTGCTACTGCCTCAATATACAAATCTTTAAATTTTTAAGCCTATTCGATAAAATGAAATTTTGATTGAAATTGTTATTGCAGCTCATTTTAAGAATCGGTAACTTTGTAATTTTAGTTTTTAAACTTTAAAATTTACCTTGAATAGTTGAACTCCAATAACAGCAAACATAAATTGCAGCAAATAGGTAACCAGCATAATGTTACCAATTGTTTTGATTGCTACTACAACGCATTTTACTACATACTTATAATTCGGATTCCAAAATTAAAAACAAAAAATATGTTTTTTGTGGTCGAAACATCCCAAGTTTTATGGAGATAGATTTGAGAATTTTTTTTACAATTGCAGTAATAGGAAGGGTTTACACACACAAATACATTCGTTTCACATATACAGACAGAGTAAGAAGTAAAAAGGATACAGTCGTAAGTTACACATACGAGTTTGATTATACACACGTAGCCGCAAACGACATTTAAGGAAAAAACCAATAAAGTAAAATTAAAAATTTTTAATATTTTAAAAAATATATATGTATTGTGTAGTTTATTTAAGTGCATTTTTGGTTTGTTTTGGTATGAAAAGAGACAAAAAGAGAAAAAGAATAAGATTATTGTTAATTAAAGAAATATTTATAATGTTATTTATAATTAATTAAAAAAAAATATGACATACATACATAATGACAGATAATGCAACAAATTCTACAATTAATAATGTATACAATTTATTCCCTCATTTAACAGTTTCCGTTTCTAAAAATACGTCGTAAAGCACATAATTACTTTTGGTATATTTGACATGAAACACTATTCAATATATGGATTCATTAAAAGAAATCGTTTTCAAACCCTGACAACATATCAACTTAAAAGAATTTTTCGCATAAGTTTGTAAAACAAACTTGACGTTAAAAATTCTTATTAAGCGTTGTTGTATTTCGGTGCACCTTGCATTGCAATGCGTCCACACCAGAAAGCTTTGCTTAAAATTTTAAAATTTAAATTTGTTTTTATAGCAAAAGAAAACAAAAAAAAAATCGCAAGACTAGATGTGTTTTAGTTTTTAATATTATTTGCTAAAAAAAAAGTAAAATCTTGAAATCAAATAAAATTCAAAATTTTGTTAGTAAAAACCGTCAAAAAAATTTTATGTTTTTTGTTGCAAAATATGGGAATGTGAGGGTTCCTCTGATACATTTATGAATATATGTCCATAGTAATAGTTAAAAACTCTTATGAGTTTTCTGAAAAAAATATCTATACATAGTACGTCCCTACTACTAATCAAACAGGTGGACTTCGTAGTGAAAACGGCTGTACTGATGTCCCGTTTATGGACTCTATCGATAAACAATAGGGCCGATCAATTTGTATGGAGGCAAAAATAATAAAAAATGGTGGGGGGGGGGGGGGAAATGATTATACGAAGAATTCTAAGCAACTATGCTCTAGAAACCATAGGTCTAAAATGGATTTCGAGCTTGCGGAAATTTCAAAATATGTTCTGAGTAGTGCCTCACTACAATGTTTGCGTAAAATTTGCGTTAACATGAAAGTATTGTGAACGACGATAATAGTTTTGGACTTTTTAGATAAGAGCCTTCATCGGCTTTCCTTATAAGAAAAAAATCTCAAAATATTTATATTTTTGATTAACTGCTAAGCATATTACATAAATCAGCCTAAAAATGAACGACGCTACAGGTTAAAAATGTTAAGATATTTTGATGAAATTTGGTAAACCCCAGGGACGAAGCAGATTGAATTTGGTTGAAATCAGTCCATATTGGTTCAAATCGGATATTTTAATGTAATTCGGTGCATCGACTTATACTGTATCTGCCCAAGGTCGAAACCTATTGATTATGGTTAAAATCGTTCAGTGTTTAGACCTAGTGTCCATATAAAGGTTTTTCCCAAAATTTAATTTTCCGCACGCTACAGGTCTCAAATATGAATAAATTTTAATGAATTTAGGTACGCTGATTCACATGGGTCTACGGACAAAGCTTATGGATTTGTTTTAGAATTGGTAAATTTTTAGATCTAGTGCTTGTAAAAATGTCCCCCAAAAATTTGAATATCCGCACTCTATAGTTCGCAAATATTAAGATATTTTAATGAAATTTGGTACACCGACTTATATTGTCCCAAAGAAGAAGGCTATGCATTACGGTGAAAATCGGTCCATGGACACATCGTGCGCCCATATAAAGGTCACCCAAAAATTGATTTTTCGCATGCTGCACTTCGCAAATAGGAAGATATTTTAATGAAATTTGGTACGTTGACACACATGAGCCCAAGGGCAAAGCCTGTTGTCGGTCCATATTTGAACCTATCTCCCATATGGACTATATTTCCGATTTTCTCTTAAATACATCTAATATTAGATAAAATACAAATTTCTTACCGTTTTTCTAACCTTTTATCATTTTATAGACAAATTTTGACACAAGTCCATTTCAAGCCATTCGAATTTCAGATCAAAACATTAGTTGGCTTTCAACCAAACTGTTGTAGGGTATCATATATTCGGGCATAACGACTTTACGATACCCTACACTAGTCTGGTTGAAAGCCAATTGACTTCATCCTTGGGCCGCTATAAGTCTGTGTACCATATTTTATCAAAGTGTCTTAATATTTGCGACCTTTGGCTTGCGAATATGCTCATTTTTAGGGCACTAGGTCTAAACATGGACCGATTCCATGTAAAATCAGTAGGTTTTATTCATGAGCCCATTTGAATCCGTGTACCAAATTTCATTAAAATATCTTCGTTTTTGCGACCTGTAGTGTATAAACAATTCAATTTTGGGGCACCCTTTATATAGGCACAAGGTCTAACCATGAAGCGATTTTAACCAAAATCAAATGGATTTGTCCCTGGGCCAGTGTACCAAATTTTGTAAAAATGTCTTAATATTTTCGATTTGTACCGTGCGCACAAAAATATATGGACACACAGACGGATGGATAGACAGACGTATATCGTTACATCGAAACAAAATGTTATTCTGAATCAATCGGTATACTTAAAGATGGGTCTAGTTGCAATATTTTTTGGAATTACAAACATAAGCACAAACTTATTATACCCTGTCCAAATTATGGTGCAGGGTATAATAAATAAAACTCATTATTTAAACTCATAAAGCACTACTTACTTAAAACATATTTTGGAATTTCTGCAAGCTCGAAATCCATTTTAGACCTATGGTTTCTAGGGCAAAGTTGCTTAGAATTCTTCGTAGAATCATTCCCCTCCCCCTACGATTTCTTGTCACAAAAATTGACCCGCCCTAATAAACAACCCTTGTCTCATTAACTAAGGTTTATTAAGAACACTGAGAGATTATATACTTAGCCTCCTTAGTTTTCTGTTTCTATGTGAATCTAACTTCTTTTTATTTTGTTTTTTTTTTTTGCAGCTCTAGGAAATGGTACAATGGACAACTTATAGTCTGAGCAAGCGGGGTATATGATTGGAATATACATACAATCGCTATTGGATCGCACACCGGATAAAACAAGTGCGTAAATAAGGGTAAGATGCCATGGAGGCACACACGAATAAAAAATAAAAAATAGAAATGCGAGTAAAGAGGCGAAAAAAATCTATAAATTTTTAAAACAAAAATATTGATAATATCAGAAATTAAAAAACCCAGTTAAAAATCTTCATATATGGATCCATACAGGTTAAATGTTTGTTCGTGCATGCCCATAAACATGCTTGTATATCCAGTCATGGTTACATAAATCATCATACGTGCATCCATATATGTTCATACATGTGCATTAACGAAATTTGAGGTAATATCTGCATGTATGATCATACATTTTCATGCATGTTCATGGATGTTCATACATGAACATACATGTAGATATTACCTCAAATTTCGTTAATGCACATGTGTGAAGATGTATGGAGATTTATGTATCCATGTATGGAAAAGCATGCAGGTTTATGAGCAAGCACGAGCATACATTAAACCTGCATGAATCCATATATGCCGATTTTTAGCCGGGAAGTGCAATAATTTATGGAATATGTGAATTTAAAATTTTTAAAAACGAAATTAATTTTTGCTTATATTTGATTTTCGATATTTTCATATTTTTTTATTATCTTTTTTCTTAACCCTCTAACCGGTATAAGCTATTTTGGAATGAAATTTATACCATGTGTTCCTCATGAAAAATAAACAATAATTTCTTGAACAATATTTTTTTTTGTTGCCTACTTTAGGCAATATGGTCCAAAATAATTTAAGGGTGAATCTCGAATACCAGCGCATAAAAATTTCCAGGTATTTACATTTTTTGTGCTGTTACTTAAGAGGACGTAGTGAATTTCGTTTTTCGAAAAATGCGAAATTGAGCGAAAACGCAACACAACTTCAATAAATATTAACCAAACTTATAAACTTTGTTACTTATACCAAATATATTCTCGTTATCAAATTTCAGAAAAATCCGTCCATTCGTTTTCAAATTAAGGCGATTTCCTTTAAATTTATCCTTATGGGATCCTGTGTGTCCTTGGACCAAAGTAAGGTATTTTTTTAAATAGCTTAAGCTTCAATCTTACTTTGTGGTCATTATCAATTGTTTTAGTCGATTTAAATATGTTTTTAAGATTTTTAAAAATTTATGTAGATTGTTTTAAAATATTTAATTTTTGAAATTTTACGAATTTTTATTCTTGACACTTTCTCCCTTCTAAACCGTGTACTGTATACAAAACAATTCTTCACAACAATTCTTCACTACCTAATGTACACTCAAAATATTAGTTCCAAGCTTTTATCGAAGAAAATAAATTTTGAGTTTTTGACCGTGCTACCTCCTGGAAATATTTATTTGGGTGTAACACTACGTCTCTCAAAAAATTAGGATAATCAGATATCGGGAAGACGTGCCGCATCGGCCCTGGTGTTTGGGATACGGATTACAAGGGGAAAATATGACTTTTTGTGCATTTTCTCGGAAACAGTAATATTTTAAAACTAATTCGAATTAGAAACATTAAAGAACCGTAATTTGGAGTGAATAAAGCAATAAAAACTTAAATCGGTTAAAAAACAACCGAGTTATTAAAATTTCCACAGGCAAGTGATGTGTCGCATATCCTCTTAAGTAACAGCACAAAAAATGTAATTTTTTTATATCTTGGTAAGAGGAATAATTTATGCTTAATCCTATTAACTTTTATGCGCTGGTTTTCGAGATTCACCCTTAAGCTATTTTGGCCCATATCGCCTAAAGTAGGCAACGAAAGAAACTATTGTAGAAGAACTAATTGTTTATTTTTCGTGAGGAAAACATGGTATAAATTTCTTTGCAAAAAAGCTTAGGCCGGTTAGAGAGTTATTATTATAGGCTTAATTAGTTCGAACCTAATAATAAAAATGAAACATATTGAAATTGATTATTTAATTTTTTATATTTTTACCCCAGAAATCTCTATTCAAAAAGATTTTCTTAAATTATATCCCAGCAAAAAAAGAGATGCCGACGCAGTAGAAAAAGCAGTAAAATTTATGATATAGATATACTTATTTTTTAACATAAACACTAATGAATTTAGCATTGAGTTGTCATAGGAGAGGAGTACTCCCACTTCAACATTTTTTCAGTACTTTTTGAACGCAGCTCTTTTTTACCAATTAAAAGTTGAAAAAAAATTCTTCACAAAAAAAGTTATATTTTTTATTTTACAAAGGTTTTTTATTGCCGCTACCGGGTATTGAACTTGCGACCTCACGATTGCTAGCACTTTATCACTGAGCTATTCTTTGATATGAATGTTGCTGGCATAAAAACACCACTTTGTTACTGCGAGATATTGTTCCTTATTCTCTTCAATAAAAATACTTATTAAAGAAGTGTAAAAGGTGCACTCCAATTCAATAATGTTTTCAGTACTATTTTTACAGGTGCATAAAAAGCAATTTCTGACCATTTTTTTATATATACATATTTTTAAAAATTTCAAAATTAAAAAGTATTGAATTTAAATAAATTAATTATTATTCTAAAAAAAATATTAATAGAATAAAAAAAATTAATAAAAAATAAAAAAAATATTGCTCCCGCCGGGAATCGAACCCAGGACCCTCCGTTTGGAAATCCCAATTGATACCAAAATCACTTTTTACGATCGTGGGATTGGATACAAGGATAGCAGCCCTATCACCAATCTAAGAAAGGAGGGCTAGCAACCCACTTTTCTGAACTAACCCCAACGAATCGCTAATGGCGCCCTATGCTCTAGTGGGAGTTAGAGGAATATATGTATATATATATATTATTTATGAATGAAGGTAAGACGATAGATTATTTTATATTATTAAAGCCACTGAATTATTTGTATTAAGTAAAATACGGGTAAAAAGTTAAAGTCGGGCAGGCCGACCATTTGATACCCTACACCAGTCTGTCTAAAACCCTTTGATGCTCTTTGTCCTGATACCGATACATTACACTGTGCAGGAATATGTTTGGCATGAAAACTATTTAACTACACATAAATAATTTTGCTGGACGAGTTTTAATGGAATTTTTCAGTAAACTAATGAAGTTTTCTTCACAAAGTACATGAAAATTTTCTTAAATTGGATGAAAAAGCTCCATATATTTTATAAATCTAGTTGTAATGCAACTTTTTTGTTGCACGTTTGAAACTGTTAATAAATAAAATGAAAATTTTCACAACATTTTATGAAAAATTCCATTAATTCAATGGACAAGTTCTAGTGAAATTTCACGGGTTTTATGCAAAAATTCATTGATATAATGCAGATAATTTTGTAAGTGTAGGATACAAATATTAAAATTTGGATTTATCGCTTTATTTAGGCGATATATCACAGTTAAAGCTCAAGATGAATGAGGGAATCGAATAATCAAATAATTTCGGTTTTTGTTTAAATAACATTATCAGTAAAATAAAACTATATACCGAAAATTGTTGACCTAATGTTGGTATTTTAGAAGCTGTGGTGATTTTCGCCTTTTGAAAATTCCAAAATTTAGCGAAATTGACTCTAAACATCAACAAATTTTGACAAACTTGGTTTGGCTTATTACTAACTCCAAGTATATCAGACTTCTTAATTTGAATGAAACATATTAGCTAGTTTGTGTCCTGACGGCATCTTGTGGGTCTTGGAGCAAAAGTAATAAGCGCAATTTTTTAATCACCTAGATTTAGAGTTTTTCTTACAAAAAGTGGATTTATTAAATACAAAAAAAAATTTGTATTTATTTATCTGGGTTTACACATAGCAGTAAAAATGCAAATATGTATATGAAACAGCCTATTAATTTAATGTCAGAAAAAAAATACGAATGAAAATTAAAAGAGAAACAAAAAAATTGCAAAACTAGCAAGTTAAAGGTTTTTCTTAAATTTTTTTGTATGAAATATGTTTAGAAAAAAAACTACACCTAACCAAATATATATTTTCCATCTTGGACAGGGAAAAATAGCTGAAATAGAAATGGCAATTTTTCACTCTACTGTAATTAATTTAATTAAATCCAATTAGTGGATATTAAATACTGCAGTGGAATATTTTAATTGTGCAAAAATATAAATTGAAGTGATAAAACTGAAAAGGCAGAAAAGTAAAATCCTTCATCATTGAATTCGGTATTAAAAATTAGGGTGAAAGAAGTGTCGGATAGAAACTTCTTTTTAAAATAGAGAGAATTTAACTACATCTGTTGAGCACTTTTTGAACTACTTTTTGGATTTATTAAATTAAATATGATTAAAAAAGCGGTTAACAACTTATTTTACAAATAGAGGCGAAGCTATTTTACTTCGTTATTACAAATAATGTATGCCAGGACATAAATATATTTCTGACGGTTTTTAAAATATTTTTTCCTTTTTTAAAAAGTTAATTATTTTAAATTTACGGAAATTTGATTTTACACCCTTGCCGCTTGAAAATCGTTAATTTCACAGAAAAATTTTGAACGCAAAGAGGGTTAATATTTGGATCCGGAATGGGTTGTGTCAATATTTGTCTTTAAAACAGTAATGGAAAATCAGTAATAAATTTTGATTTTCCAATGTTAGGTGTATTTCAGAGAAACTATAGTACATATGGGTCAAGGTTCAATTATGAATCGATTCTATCTGAAATCACTAAATACAGCCTCCTGAACCGCGGATTCTGAAAAAGTGCATAAGGTCTTTGAGATAAAAGTATCTATCTCGTGACTTGTTAAAGCAGGACTTGTCAAAGAACTGTGTCAAATATATTTAAATGACTTGCGGTGGTGGAACGATGACATACCAAATAATTGCCTTCAAGGTACCTATCCCTTGACTGGTTAAAGTGGGACTTGTCAAAGGGTTACCATAATTTATAATTTCCGTGGGTTTCCATCATAAGCCAACTCCGTTTACGTACCGTTTTCTGGATCCGTATACGGACCAGAAAACGGAACTTAAGGAACAACGAAACTGATTCGAATCATAGAAAATCCGTCAATGACGGACCGTTTACCGACTGGTATGTCATGTAAAAACTTTTATATCTACCTAAATTGACACATAAGTAACTTTAATATTTTGCATGTTTTTTAATAGATTTATTAAATAATTTATTATTTTATATATTTAGTTAGAATATTGTTCTACCTCAAGTCCAACATCTAATATGATATTGTCATATTATTTTTAGATTTTATTTTCATGATAGACAATACAATTTTTTCGTGGGCATCACCCCAACTCTTCAGTTTTCGGCAATAAGAAAGTGATAACTTGGACACATAAACCGAGACATTACATAAGGTACAAAAATTCAACAGGATGAGAATTTTGTATTTTGGATATGAACTGTCTGGTTCGGTAAAACCAGCCATAAATCAACTCCTTTTGAAAGCAACAATCACATAAAAGTACCCTTTGGGCACTATTTATAAGTATGTTCCTTGTCAATATGTAAGGTTGGTTACCGAAACGAATAACGGTAAGGGTAACGGTAACGGTATCAGATTTCGTTTGTTTAGGTAACGGTAAAGGTAACGGTATTTAAGACTGTTTCGGTAACGGTATACCGTTATCGAAACAGCAATACCGGTACGTACCGGTATTAAAAATTATGTTAAAAACATATAAAAACAAGTAAAAACATGGTATATTTTTAATTTTAAGTACTGAAAATACAGATTTTAAGCTATAAATTCAATACTGGTAGTTTTAATAAGTAAAATTATTATCTATAAATTTTTTGTAAAAAAAACACTCAAGATTATAAAATAAAAAAAATGTAATTTTTATATAAAATAATAAATACCGGTAACTACCCATAAAAATAACGGTAACGGTAACGGTATTTATAAATTTTTTTAGAGGTATCGATAACGGTAACGGTATTCAATTTGAAACGGTATTTTAGCGATAACGGTATTATAACGATAACGGTAACCAACCTTGATTTATAACAACAACGAACTTAATCCCAAAACAAAATAAATATTTTGAATGAGACCTAGCCGTGGTATTCTTTTTTCAACAATTATTTGAATTTTTGCATTAAAAATACAAAAATTTATTAATTTTATTAAAAACTTTCTTTACAGCCGTGCAGTTAACTTCATTAATCGCCCTCAAAATGCGCAATATTGACCCATAACTAGAGCCAGTAAATATATACAAGCAAAAGAAACAATTTATGAATAGATGTATTATTAAATGTATTCACGAATGGGGTTTTTCATGCGATGACAATTCGCAAACTTTATTACTAAAACTGTTTAAGCGGGGTTCACATTATACCATAAGCAAGGTTGGTTACCGTTATCGTTATAATACCGTTATCGCTAAAATACCGTTTCAAATTGAATACCGTTACCGTTACCAATACCTCTAAAAAATTTCCCAATACCGTTATCGTTACCGATACCGTTATTTTTATGGGCAGTTACCGGTATTTTACCGGTATTTATTAATTTATATAAAAAATGTCAATTTTTTAACTTTTTTATTTTATAATCTCGAATTATTTTTACAAACAAAATTATGGACAATCATTTTAATTATTAAAACTACCAGCATTGAATTTATAGGTTATAATCTGTATTTTTAAGACTTAAAATCAAGAACATGCTATGTTTTACTTGTTTTTATATGTTTTTAACGTAATTTTTAATATCGGTATGTACCGGTATTGCTGTTTCGATAACGGTATACCGTTACCGAATCAATCTTAAATACCGTTACCTATACCGTTACCGAAACAAACGAAATTCGATACCGTTACCGTTTTCCTTACCTTTATTCGTTTCGGTAACCAACCTTGACCATAAGTCATAGAACCGGTCCAAAAAGTGATTCAGATAGCCAAAATCCTATCGTATAAACACATTATGACTGATAAGTACAGAAAATCCGATTGAAATTTGATAGTAAGATTTCTTTTGAAATATTTCATAAAATTATAAGAATTGGATGTTAACATCTATTTTTATCTGATTGCATTTGATGGTGTAAACACATACACAATATTTTTTTGACAATCACAGCAGACGTAAAATCCGATAAAAATCAGTTAATGTAAACCCAGCCATAAAATATTTATATTTGCTTAATTGCATTCGGTTACAAAAACCATCGTGACATATAAAATTTCATAAACACTTACTATTTAATGATTCTATGTGAATTCAAGTAAGTTCAAGTTTCTGCGAGATCCAGAAAATTTTTTAACCGACTTTATTGCCCGACCCGTATTAAATTATTGAAATAATTCTACTTTGACGACAGAAATTTATGAATAAACTGAAGAAAGGCGACACTGTTAGCTACGGAGTTTAAACTGTTGAAAATTGGTGAAGTCCGTATTTAACGGTGCCTCAAACGGATACACCAAAACGGATTCAAAATATATTGTATTCGAAAATCCGTAAGTACGGCCCGTTGTTGTTCCGTATTCGTACAAGCTTTGACAGATACATGTTTTACTGACCGTTAACGTGCCGTAAAAGTCGGACTGATGATTCCGTACATGCCGGAGAGTCCGCAAAAATGCACATACCTGGTGGCCTACCGTGCAAAACACAAAAGGAAAGATAATAACACACACTTACACAAACACAGTCATACTAGCTATGCATGCATAATTAATAAAAATAACCGGACACTGTAATGGTGCGTTTTAATTCTCTTTTGGTTTGAAAACCAAATCCAATAAGTATTTAGTTTGTGCTGCAGAAGGCGGATCTTGTTCTATCTATTTAACTCTAGTTGCACTTTACACCTGTGAAGTTACAGTATAAGAACGAAGGCTCATATTAATAAATTTCCACAGCGACTATGGTTGCCCGTTCAATGCGTCACTGTTAATTGTTCCGCAGCGACTTCGGTTGTTTGATCCGCAGCGGCTTCGGCTGATTGCTCCACAGCGACTGTAATAGCCCGCTCAAGGCGATCACAGTTGATTGTTCTGCAGAGGCTTCGGCTGATTGCTCGTGTAGGCGATTTATCGCTGAGATAATATTCTACCTGAGTGCCACCACCTACGCATACTGTGTGTCCCCGTAACCAGTGTGATTGTTTGGACCACCAGATTATCATTACCCGTGTGTCATTGCGTGTACAGCCGATGTATTATCACAACCCATGTATTATCACATACACAGCCAGTTTGTTATTACCCGTATGTCATCACGTACACAGCCCGTGTGTTATCACCAGAGAAGACAAAATTGCTGTTTTTGCTTTTTATGCTTTTTATTGCTTATTTTACTCATATTTGCTTCTTTTTGCTTTTTCCGAATTTTCCGTTTTTAAACTTTAAAATAGCTTTTCGTTAAGATTTTTGAGCTTTAAATTGCTTTTTTTTAAAACTTTTTCCCCAAAAACACTTTTTTTTCTCACAAAAAAATAATTTTTCTCTGAACTTTGAATTTTTTTTAAATTGTTTTTCCAAGCTTTTTTACTTTTGCTTTTTTCTTGCTTTTTTTACAATATTTTTTTGCTTTAAACACATCGAATTTTTCTGTCTTCTCTGGTTATCACAACACGAGTATCATCACATACACAGCCAGTTAGACATTACCTGTGTGTCAGAATGTACACAGCCAGTTTGTCATTACCCGTGTGTCATCACGTACACATATTGTAGAAGTAAAATTAGTTAAGTAAATCATAAGATTAATATTTTCCCAGAAAGGGCAAATCAACTGTCTTACTACTCACTTAAGATTTTAAGGGTCCTTAAGTAAAACCTGGGCGCGACTAAGCTACCTTAGTCCATGTATAAAACACCGTTACAAAGTCTGTAATAGAAAACCCCGAAAGAAAGGCTGTACTCTTTTGAAACTGTTTTATATTTTTAAAGTGTTACGTTATTTTCCTTAAATCTAGAACAGGTTGCTTTAGAACCAGTTCGAGAACTAGTTTTAGAACTGGTTTTGCGATTTTTAAACCTAACACTTTGACGTCTAGAAATAAGTACTAGAACATGTTTCATACAGCCTATTCTGGAATAGATTCAGAGGTCACCGGTTCTAAAACAATTTGCTGAGCAACCTCCTGAACCACGAATTCTGAATAAAGTACATAAGGCCTTTGAGATAAAATAGTTTGTTAGTTAGCAGATTAAGCGCTATTTTAGAAGCTTTGAAATGACACATAGATAAATAATAAGAAAGTTAGAGTCAATTGTAGTTAGAAAACTTGATAATTTTTTTACCCAAATTTAATACGCCATCGAATGGCAACCACTGGACTAGAAGTCAAACTTTTGGGGAATATCTTAGTTATACAGGTACAACTATCATATCCAATTCAGATAGGGTGAAGAAATTTTTATTATTGGTTTTTTTCATTTAAATGTTTCGTATAAATTTTAATTTTTAAACTTTCAGTTTGTATTAGCTTTAGGTCATTTGTTTATTGTTAATGGCATGTTGTCTTAAATGCACTTAACATTATGCAAAAGCGAAATTTCTTACTGATTTCCTCATTAACGAATTTATAGTTACATTTTGACACAAGTCTCTTTCAACCCAATAAAATTTCGGATCCAAGCATTAGCTGACCTGTTACCACACTGGTTAGGGAATATTCGGCATGCCCGATTTTAACAGTTTTACTCGTTTTCTTAGTCAAAAATTTATTTATAAATTTTAAAAACAATTTTTTTATACCTAATAGATGTGAATTGTGAAAAAACATATTTATCAAACCATATGCTTAAAAGTATGCATTTTTATCAAAATATGCAAAATTTTGCATTTAAAGCAAAATATACAGCAAAAGACGCCAAAATATGCATTTATATCTAAATATGCAGTAACAAATCTATGCAATTTTGTTGCAAATTTGATGATTTGGTTAACGTTGCTCTCCAGCTAACGACGAAAAACATGTATTTACATGAGCTTCCGAGCCCTACTCATAATAATAGAATTGTTTATAGAAACAATGAGGGTATTCACAGTTCATGATATTTTAAGTAGTAAATTAGCATTTATCGTACATTTGACAACTTTCTATTGGTTAAACTTCAAAAATCATGCTATTTTACAACGATACCACTTAAACTGTGAATTACTTCAATGTCTCATTATTAAATGGTAAAAAAGCCTCCAGTGATAAAAACAAAAACAGAGTTCAAACTCCATGAAATGTGTATATAATCAGATCAGATTGAATGGAAAAAGTTACGAATTTTTGTATTAAAATAAAAATTATAAGAACCGCATTTTTCAATAGAACAAATAAATTTGCCATACTAGCATTTGTAGTGTTAAAAAGTTTTTGAAATGCCGTCAGATGTTGAGGTTTAAAAGTCGAAAAGTTTTAAAAATCTTGATATTTTCAAGAAGAAAATATAATTAAAGTAAAAAAGTTTTTTATGAACTGATTCGTTCACCTTTTAGAGATATAAATTTAAAATTTCTGATAGCACTATGACTATGGCGAAATCTCTAGAAATTGTATTTTTCTCTATTATTTCACTAAAAATATTTTTTTGTTAAGTTTCTTTGAAACATGTTTTTCTTTACAAACCAAAAGTATAAATATGGGTGCTAATGATACATATTTTGTTAACAACATACATTTACATATCGTTAGCTGAAATGCAAAACCACGTAACTAACAAAAAATACAAAATCGGTTTTTTGATCGATTATGATGCATATCAACGAGGTCCACGTCTTCTCCAATTTTTACTGTCATATAATAAAAATTAGACATATTATTAGCGAAAATCGAAAGCACGTAACTACATACTTGTTGCTTGAAAATTGTAAAAAATTGTTTCTCCTGTAAAATAGTAAAAATGTTAGTTACGTGGTTTTGCATTTCAGCTAACGATATATCGACCATGACACTGGTAATAATAATAGGTACAATATTAATTAATTATACTACACACTAATAAGGTTTACTACATACATATATACAGACATACAGCAAATACATACTTACAAACATTGTGTTATAAACTTAAATGCTAAATTATAAATTCTAAAGCCGATTTCACAATATTCTATGTTTTCAAGTTTTAAACTACTTCTGCAAATAATTTGGAGTATAATAGAAATAGGGTGACTTATTTAAGTACACCTATAAAAAGGCTGTAATTGTTTTAAATCGGTGTCATACAACTATCAAGTTATATCCCAGCAAAAATACTGCTTGCTTGGAAGCAGGTTCGTCAGGGAAAGAAAATGGTGTAGCGCTTGCTTTATTACTGATATAATGGGTCATATGAATAAAACTTAGCAATTACTTCGAAGTAATTACTTTGGGCTTAGGAATGGCTTTTAACTCCAAATTTAGCAATTGGCAGGTAGAATAGCATGAAATGTAAACGAAAATTAAAAAATTAATTTTCTAGTCTACTCCCAAGCAGACTATATTTGTGAATTAATTGCTTAAAAAACCCTGTATTTCCCCCTATTAGTAATATCTATTTTTTATTCATATGAGCCAATATCCGATATGCGCTTCTATCATAGCTCCAAATAATGGCATGAAATCACAGCTTTTAGCTAGTAAATTCGGTTATCATTGTCATTCTTTCGTGCTTTGTTAGAGCGATAAAGTGTGGTAGACAAAACTCTATTGCCTTTTTTAACACACTACTGCGAGCTATAAATTCTCAGAAGCAGTAAACGAAGCAGAAAAGAAGCACTAATCATTTTTACTCAATTTTACCGCTTCCGAATTTCTGCTGGGATGTTGAATTACTTTTGCTAACATCTTTACCAATAACGAAAGAAGAATTAAATTATTTGTTCAGGGTCTATGAAAACTCTGAACATATATCTCAGACAGTGTTGCTAGGTTAATTAGGCACAAAATCGTCAAATATTTTTTAAAAAAATCATCAAAATCGACATTGAGTTTTGAAATATTGTCAAAATATTGTTAGAAATAGCCGACACTTTAATAATCACTTACTTTTATTATTATAACCCTAAAATCATAACAGAAAATTTAAAAATCACCCTATTGTCGGTGTCAGCTGTAATTTAAGAAAAATTATAAAGAAATAACTCAACACTTCACCGAAGTGTTTTAGAAAATAATCCTCTAATCTCGTATCTCCAAATTTCAACAATTTTTTTTTGTTCGAAAGAATAACTTCACTTTTAAAAACATTTTGCGTATCGAAAAAATTCTAGATTTTAAAGTACTTGCATGGAGATATTTCACAGGTTGCTACTAAAGAATTTGCATGAAAAAAGAGTCCGATATGAAATATACATCCCTTCGAAAAACGCGTTACATTCATTAGAGGTTTAAGAAAAACCCTTTTAAATAAAAACCAGATTCTGTGTTAGTTTTCCTACAAAAACTTTCAGATTCTAAAATGACTGCCTTAAATACAAATTCTATTATAAATATCTATGATTTACTTGAATAAATTTTCAGATTTATTGTTTTAGATAATGGTAAAATAACGTATTTTAGAACAACTGTTGCTATAATTCCTATTGAAAAAATCTTCATTTTGAAGATGAAAATCGTCATTTGGTTATTTTTGATAGTAAAAATCGTCAATATGGCAATATTGATCCCAGATTCTATGTTTTTTAACCTCAGAATATGAGGACAGTTTTTAAAATCTTTCAGTAGTGTAATCACAGACTAAACATTCACGCTAAAAGTGACAGATGCCAAAAAAGTTTTTAAAACCCGTAAAAACCTTTTCTGTATTGAAGTTGGATTGCTACCCGCACAGGTAAAAATCGACATATGGTCTTTTAATATATACTCACTCATGTTCATAAACATGCATGCCTTTTCATTCATGGATACATAAGTCTCCATATATACATCCATATATATCAATACATATACATTAATGAAATTTGAATAATATCATACATGTTCATGCATCTTCGTGTATGTTCATACATGTACATTAGGTTCTTCAAATTGCAAGACGTTCGAATTGTGCAACTCATCAATGTGACCACCTTTTAGAAGTTAATGCAATCAAAAAACAAATGTTAAGTTTCTATCTTAAGATCCCTAAATGGGGATAAAATTACGGCTATACCCAGCAAAAACATGGTAATGACAGGTCATTACCATACGGATTACCAAGTAATAATAGGTCATTACCTTTTGCATTACTTTAAAATACAAAATAATGACTTACCGATAATAAGTTATAGAAGTAATTATATATTCGTGCAAAGTAATCACTTACAGGTAATTGATTAAATACGTACTGATTAAGTCTTTTTTTATATTAATATTTTATTTATTTATAAATTTGTTTTGAACTAAATAGGAAATTTTCCAAGGTAAAAAGTTTTATTTTGCCAATATGACCAACTATTTTACAATGTAGGGTAACCACTTATTTCGTAACTTCTGAGTAACCACTTATTCTATCTTTGTGAGTAACTACTTATTCTTTCACTATGGGTTATTATAGTGTTGTAATTAATTTTTAATTATAGCTTTAAGAAAGGCAATTGTATTTATATATTAAAATATTTTTTTGTTTGGTTCAAAAAAATTAGAAATTATAATATTTTGTGTTTTTCGCGAAATTACAAAAACGCGAATATTTCGAAAACGGTTAACAATTTATAGATTTTATTTAATATTCCTATATAAAATTGTGATTCAAAATTAATGGATAAATCTTGAAGAACGATTTGATTTAAACTTTTTTATTTATATATAAATCCCCATACAAAAGGTTAGAAAAACTTGCGATTTTTAGGGACCTCTAAACGTGATCCAATTTCGCTAAAATGTGGTATGTACAGATGTTATCGTAGTCTATGTACAGTGGTGGCCAATAATTTAAAACAATTCAAGTGTTTTTCTAGTTTTGTTGTTGCCTTTATTTTAAAGATCAAAATAGTGGCTAAATTCGCCACGAAATTTTAAAGTGAATAGTTTTATGCTTTTCTTACCACAATATAACAAATCAGTCGAGATTTTTTTTTACGTTATAGTAAAAAGCATTTCATGATAAAATTTCAGTGTTCAGCAAAAACATGGTAATGACAGGTCATTACCATATGGATTACCAAGTAATGATAGGTCATTACCTTTTTCATTACTTTAAAATACAAAATAACGACTTACCGATAATAAGTTATATAAGTACTTACATATTCGTACAATGTAATCACTTACTGGTAGTTGATTAAATAAGTACTGATTAAGTCTTTTTTATATTAATATTTTATTTATATATTTGTTTTGAACTAAACAGGAAATTTTCATAGGTAAAAAGTTTTTTTTTCAATATGACCACCTATTTTACAATGTAGGGTAACCACTTATTTCCTAACTTCTGAGTAACCACTTATTCTATCTTTGTGAGTAACTACTTATTCTTTCACTATGGGTAACTCGTTATTCGCACTTTTTTGTAAGCGAGAGGGTAATGAACACCCATGAATTTTTGGACATCGCGAACAAAAGTAATGTTGCGAGTAAATAGCCTGCTAAGTAGTGAAACCCTTTGTGTGCTACTTACTCGCTTAATTACCCGGTAATGTCTGTTTTTGCTGGCCTACATAGGTGATTATCCCAAAAAAAAAAAAAAAAAAATTCCAAACAATTATTGTTGATTTTTAAACATATATTATTTATAATATTTCCAGTATAATCGAACACACGTCAGCAAAACTTTTTAGGATGTAACGCAAAGAACTTACGTTAGATTTGAAAATGTATAAACAATGAGATTTTAACGCTGATAATTATCCACGCTGAAAGTCAAGTTCCTACGGAAAGTAATGTGTTAGTTTTCGTCTCAAACATGTTTTTATTCACTTGCAGTTTTTTATGAATAAACGGATATAGTTAAGCCGAAAACACAGCTGAGAGCTTAAGAATGAAATTGTTTTTAGTGTTTATTGTGATTACTAAGGCACTCATGGTAGTATAAACATCTTTCCAAAATTTCTTTTAGTTCAAAATTTATAACAAATTTTATACAAATACCTAAAAACCGAAAACTAAGAATTTAAATATAAACGACTATACGAAAATGACTTACATAAAACTGGAAACAGACACTCCGAATGGTGCACACCTCTTTTTAAACCACAAAACGTCACGACGGCGTACAAAATTAAAATTTTAGAGTAAATTTACTTCCCCATAGCTTATCCTGTTTTAAATGAGTGATTGTGGGTGATTGGAAATTTTCTTTCGTGAGCGTTAGTGAGTGTGAGTCAAAAATTCACCCACGTGCCCTTTAACTTTTTTTATTTATGCCCCTCTGTTGTCTATGGACACTATGGCATTTTTGAAATCTAAATGAAATAAAACCGAATATCATATTTTCAAACACTGTTTGGTAAATGTTTTCGAAACTGAAATTGGTCTAAGGTTGAAAATATTACATATGGGCAGATTTACGGAATTGTACGATTGCATGTAGCTCAGGATTTAAACCATTTTATTAACAATATATAATATTTTTGATGGTATCAGCATTTTCCAGGCAACGAATTTAATCAGGCGAACATCTTAAATTTTAATATTTGTATCGTACTGTTAATGTGCTCTACTCAATTAAAAATTACCCTAATTTACCATAATTTTGCTTGTAGCTTTCAAAAGTTTTTCAAGTCTTTTGGGTATAACTTTTTCAGCATAAAAGGAAATCACCTAAAACCTTTGGTGGATATTAATTTTGATGTTAACAAATTTCATACTTGTTGAACAAAATAGGTGCCCTCAATTAGGAACAAATTGTAGTCCTTTAAAATTTGTAGCTCTGTTTTTTGAGTACAGAGTAATTTCAGAGATTTATAATTTTTGCGCTTTCAGCGTCAATGCAATTGAACATTTTTATACCCTACACCACTACGTGGTCAGGGTATAATAATTTTGTGCTGATGTTTGTAACACCAAAAAATATTATAGTAAACCGATCGAATCAGAATCACGGTTTATTTCGATTTAACGATGTCACCGACCTATGTCAGCCCAAGGGCGACGCCTATTGATTTTGGTTAAAATCGGTCTATGTTTAGACCTAGTGCCCATATAAGGGTCCCCCCCAAAATTGGCTTGGTTACACGCTGCAGGTCGTAAATATTAAGATATTTTTATGAAATTTGGTATACCGACCTATGTCGGCCAAAGGACGAAGCCTATTGATTTTGGTTAAAATCGGTCCATGTTTAGACCTAGTGCCCATATAAGGGTCCCCCCAAAATTGGCTTTTTTACACGATGAAGGTCGCAAATACGAGATATTTCAATGAAATTTGTTTCGCTGACTCACATGGTCTCAAGGACAAAGCTTGTAGATAGGATCGGTCCATATTTCGACCTGTTATATAGGTTATATTTATAATTGTTCCGTTATAATCCAACGTACGTCAGCTAGGCTTGCCAGACGTACTGTTTTCAGCAGTACGCGTACTCTTTTTTACTAATTGTACTGCTTTCTGCATAACTCCTAAAGAAGTACGCAAAAGTACTTTTTTTTAGCTTCTGTACTTCTTTTTGTACTTTTTTTTTGTTAACAACATTAAATAAGAGAAAACTTTTCGTTTTTTGATAACACTATCAGATTATTGACGCTAAAACAAAAATTGTAAAAAAAAAATAATCGGTAGGGCAGTTTTCGAGATTTTTCAACTTTTAGATTTCATTAAAAGCACTGTTTTTCAGAAGTTTTGGCTCAATTTTTATATTTTTTAAATCAACAGAAGGTAAGGTTTCATTTGAATTTAAAGCGGCCCATACATTAAGGAACATTGAGTAGGGGAAAAAAATTTTATAAACACGAATTGCACGATGTCAACATTTTTTCACGAATGTTCCTTAACATATGGGCCGCTTAATAATGTCTTTTAATATTTAAGAATGTATCCAGAATTTTGTAAGAATTCAGAAAATTTAATTTTTTTGTTTAATCATTTTTATTTTTAATTTTGATGGATTTCGTTGCTTTTTATTAATATATAAACAATACACTTTAATTAACTATGTTTATTTTGAATCAAAGTTGCAAAACCATTGGATATGTTCTAAAATATTTAAAAGGCAAATCAAAATTTTAGTCTTAGTTTTAATATTTTGTTTTTAATTTATATGAAAACTTGATTTTATTTGTTAAAATATTAACTGAAAACATTAACATATACCACAATTTTTCATGAAGAAAAAAATAAAATCTGATTGAAATTTTGATTTATTTTTCAAATATTTTAGGATATATCCAATGTATTTCGACACAAGATTAAAAACGTTATAATACCCAAATGGAAGCTTAAATACATACATTTCACAACCATAAAAAAATTTTAAGATTTTAAGTTGCAATTCCACGAAATCGAAAAATCTTTAAAGCTGCGATTTTATGTATATTAGACTCTTGTCAACGAAATTAATTTAAGGGCACGTAAAAAGATTCTGATGTTAAAATATAAATATATTCACGACTGAAAAATTAGTAGCGAAAAGGGTGATTGGCATATTTTGTTATCAATTACAAAGTATATAAATACCGAATTTTAAGATATTTTAATGAAAAAGAATGTGCTTTATTTTTAGTAATTGTACTGCTTTTTTTTTCCTCGATATATTTTTTTTGTCGATTTCATTTCTGGCAACCCTAACGTCAACAGAAGTTTTTAGGAAGTAACGCGAATAAGTTACGTTAGATGTGAAAATGTATAAACGTTGAGTTTTCAACGTTGATAATTATCCGTGTTGAAAGTTAACGTGCATAGGAAAAGTAATGTGTTAGTTTTAGTCTTTAACGCGTTTTTATGCACTTTGAGGTTTCTTATGAGTTAACGGATATGGTGAAGTCGAAAACACAGCTAATAATAATCTCTTCATATCTATGCGTGAAGAACTTAAAATTTTATATTTTTTGAAGTGCTCATTCGCAGTTTGAGAAATAATTACCCTGTCGTTCTTTTATGAGCTTATTCAAAATCAAGTTGACTTTTAGCTTACTCATTTGCAACTGACTCATGTGCAACTGACTCATTTGCAACTAAGTCATTTGCAACTGACAAAAATGATGCAGAGTGAGTCATTTGTTTTTTGTTGCATCTGACTTCTTCTCGATAAGTATTAAAGGAGCTTTTTGCTAGCTCAAAACTGATACAGAACACATTGAAGCCACTAATAATAAAAAGCAAAGAACAAAAGAAGAAAACTGAGTAAATCATAACTGTTAATCATAACAGTTTTCGTTTTTCTATCAGTTTATCTAACGGTTTGAGCAGACACGTGTCGCAAATATATTAATTGCAAAATGTTTTTTATATCTAAAATTATATTTAATTTAATTTTATTGTGTTTAAAATTTATAAATAAACATATAAGAAATAGAATGAAAAAATACAAAAACAAATGCAGTCTAGCTTACTCGCGACTACTTATTTATAAAGATAATGTGAATTTGGTAACTACTTATTTTTTAACCACTAGTAAGTATATAAATAAGTCGTATTATTTAACAACTTGTAACCACTTATTTTTTAACTACGTATAAGCACACGAATAACTACTTATTTTGGTAAATACTTATTTTATATACTTTTGTAATGCAGCGCGTAAGCGAACAAAAATAATAAGTTTTGATATTAGTAATGAGCACCATTATTCACCACAAGCTAACTCATTATGGTTAGCTGAAATTTATGTAGAGTGAGTGAGTGTGTACTGACTCGTTCCAATGACATCGTATGTTAAAACTGAATAGCCTTTAACATGGAAAATTAGTTAGCTTTTCAGTCACCTGTGACTCATCTATGACTAACCATTAGTTAGCTTTAAGTTAACTCAAATTCTGACAGGGTAGTTGCAGTCCTGCGTGATCGGTATGTATCAGTAATACTATTATTGTAAGTGCTAAATGCATCGTACTATTATTTTGGTACTCAGAGCCATTTTAGGTTAAATTTTTTAGCTTTTCATAGATTTTTGGAGCTAAAAGTGATGTAGAAACGAAACGGATAATCCAATCATTTTAGCACTTACACATAACAATATTAATTAATTGTTTTATCTGTGGATGTGCCATTCAATTAAAAACAGGTCTCTAAAAATTGAATTTTTAGAGTATTGTGCAGCGAAAAGATATGTAAAGCCTTAAAAAAATCCGATCTGTTTAGCACTATTACATAATGATAGTTATGATAACACCTACCGTTCCAGAAAGATTGGACACCATAATTCTTAAAACTGTGGATGTGCCTTCAATTTGAATTTAACCTTTTAGCGATTTTTGGAGAAAGATATGTTGTAGAGAATACAAAATTCATCCGACCCATTAAGTACTTTCAGATAATAAAATTAATGAAGAAATGTACCATTGAAGACATATTTGATCACATAATTCTTTAAACTGTGGATGTGCCATACAATTTTGTTCTGCAATTTTGAGGCGAACTCTATATGGGCACTAGGTTCAACCATAGACCGATTTAAACCAAAATCCATAGACTTCGTCCTTGGATCGATGTAAGTCGGTCTACCAAATTTCATGACAATATCTTAATATTTGCGACCTGTAGAATGCGCAAAAGAATACAAGGAGAGACAGACGGACGGAAAAATTTTAAAAACAACATTACTTGAAATCAATAATGGAAATATAGCACGACTATGCGTTTTCGAATAAACTTACCGTGATGACTGGAAAACTTGTTTCATCTTTTTTTATTAACTCGAGGTAAAAGTGTGTAAAAACAACTCAAACATATCCATAAAAGGTTTTTGTTAATTTTTATCTCAAAAAGCAGATGTGTTGGAAAAATTAGGAAACCAAATTCGGACTCAAAACTGTAAGGTTACTTGAAAATATGTTGTCATATGCCCGAAAAATCCAAAAATTTAGAAGAAGCGAAAATCTTTGCGATTTTATGTTTATAACTTTTTTAGCACTCAAAAAAATTTATTCACGCGAACAGATTACTCCTTTTTAATGCATTTAAATAAGTTAATCTAGAAAAAAATGAGTGCCACTAATTTGAAATTTTTCATTTTAAAATCTGAAATCGACCTGTTTCGTAGATTCTCCCATATGGAAAAACCCCATTTTTAAAAATTTTTGTGTTTCTGGGTTCCTTCAGATTTCGATGAAATTTTATATACGTTAGATCTTATATATAGTCTTACATAAATAATTGTGTAATATATGTAAAAACACGTAAAATTTATAAAATTGATAATTTTAATAAATTAAAAAAGCTTGTTAATTTTCAGAAAACAGTACTGGCAAAGCACAATTTAAGCAGTAACGTCATTTCGTTAAAAAACCGTGCTCTCCCAGTACAATTTTTGTTGCAACTTTGGCAATTTATATCTGGGAATATTCGTTTGTTTAATATGGTACTCATAGAAATAAATCTGTAAAAATAGCAGAAAAAGTTACTAAAAATTAGTTAAAAATGATGCTGCAGAAAAAACTGCTAAAATTAGCCCATTTTTTTTAACTAAATACTAGTAAAATGAGAACAGCAAAATTAGAACTGTTAATTTTACAGAATTTTAGTTATATTTGGGCTAACTTTTAGCAAATTGTACTATAAAATCTGCAGAAAATTTTGCTAAAAATTTGTAGACTAAAACTAGCAAAAATAAACTGTTAAATATACAAAATTTTTGCTATTTTTAAGCTAAATTTAGTTGAATGCATTGAATCAGCAGACATATTAACTAGAAAATTGTAAACTGCTGTTTTCAAAATGCTCGATTGTTATTTGCATTTAAAAAAAAATAGAAAAAAACTTCGAAAATTTTAAATTTTTTCGTGATTTTTTAGGCTACTAATTATTTAGCAAAATTTTTTGCTGAATTTAGCAGGTTAATTTGCTATTCTCGATTTACAAAAATTTTGCTTAAATATAACTAAAATTCTGTATACTTAACAGTTTTATTTTTGCTGTTTCTATATTACTAATATATAGCAAAAATAATCTGCTAATTTAGCAGTTTTTTTCTGCAGCATCATTTTTAACTAATTTTTAGTAGTTTTAACTAAATTTTTTACGGACTTTTTTCTATTAGTGTTAGAACCATTTTTCCCAACAAGTAATCACTAGATCCCTGAGATCAAATGTATTAAAAGAGATCAAGTGTATAGGAAACGTCATTTTTCTATCTTTGTCATACACTAATAGAAAAAATTCCGTAAAAAATTTAGTTAAAGCTACTAAATCTGCTAATTTTAACAGTTTTTTCTGCAGCATCATTTTTAACAAATTTTTAGTAACTTTTTCTGCTATTTTTACAGATTTATTTCTATGAGTGTAGTAAAAAATTACAAGAAGAAAAACGGATGTTTTCAAATGTGGAATAACACCTTACATAATAATGTTAAAAACTACACTTAAAATAATACGTCAGTAGAAAAATATGTCAAACCGGTTTCAAACCGATTTGACTAATTTTTAACAAAGTTTTAATTGAAACACTGATTTAAGCAAAGATTTTAGTTGTCTTCAATTAACACAATACTAAAAATCCTCAGTACTTTAACAAATTTTGAGTGTTAATTTTCAAAATTATTGAAAATTAATTTTTAAGAACTCATTCGTTAAATTTTACAAAATTTATTGTTAAAATATAATATTTTCGTGTTACCGTTATTACCCGGTAGATGGCGCTACCAATGTATCAGAAGTTTTAAAATGGTGCTATTTCTTTCCCTCCCGATTTTTTAAAATGGTCCATATCTCGAAAACTAAGATAGAGCAAAATTAATGAAAATTTCGACTCTCCCTTACCGCGTAATACCCCAGCGACAGGGAAATTTTTAATAAAAATTTTACACTTCATATGGACTAGGCCCGGGGAGGGTCCGGACCCTAAACTTGGATAAATTCTACGACTCAGTATAATTACTGATAAAATTGTAGTTTTATAAATTTTTTACTTAAATTTAGATTTGTTAAATTTGACAAATCTAAATTTGTTGATTTTAACAAAAGAATTTGTTAAAATCAACAAATTTTATTTTAAGCCAGGAATACATTTTGTTAAAGTAGCAAATTTTTCTGTCCAGCCAGTGTATTTAAAATAGAAACTTCATAAACATTTGCTTAGACGTTGTTTACAGTATGATTCTTAAACATGTTTATGTAAAAATTAAACATATCAATTCACGCATAAAATTGGACTGTATAATTTAAACGTCTCTAACAGCTGTCCCTTAATAATTGTAAAAAAACAAAAATTTAACAAAATTTCCAAAGTTATTTTTCCTTTAGCCGGCGACAAGAATTAATAATCGTTGGCATTATCCAAAATTATTATTGCTATAAAAAGTGATATAACATTGTCTGCCGTAGTCAGAAACAAAAGTTTTCAATTTCTAGGTAAGGGGTAACTTCATGGCTCTTTTTAAATTTTTCGTTCACTGGAAGCGAAATTTAATTAATTGTTTTGATCGTCTGTCACTTTTATTCAATTTTAATTTTTTTTTTTATTTTTCTTGTCGATGTCTTCTGCTTCAAACTTGTCATTCAACACCAATTGATATCAAACTTATCATGTTTAACAACGTGTTTAGAAATTAAACATGATAATTTAGCGTTTTTAAGGTAAGAAACATTTATTGTAAAACATCCAGTGTTGCCACTTTTTGAATAATTATTCAAAAACGGGACTGTTTACACATTCGTTGGATAATTTTTGAATAATGACATTTTTGTGTAGTTTTTGTGTAATTTCACTTTTTATGGAAATTTCCGTAAATTTTTAAAAGTCCCAGAGCTTTTTAAAAAAATTAGTCGATGTTTAGACGAAACGAGTTTGTCAGTGAAACATTTACCACAAATCTCAATTTTCTGGTGAATTTCTTTTGTAAATTTTTTTAACACTAAACCCAATTTAGCAGAAATCTAAAATGGTGATATGAATTTTTATGTTTTGTTTAAAGCACCGCCTTTTGTTTATTTTTTGCGAAAATAATTGTCAAGCTTCTTTTAAAAATTCTTTTGGTTTGCAAGAACATTTAAAAATTCAGCGAAAGAGTGAGAAAGTTTGAATTTGTTGTGATTGTGATTTCTGATGTCTGAAATTTGTTTTGCTGTAGTTATCATGATACTGGGCTTTGACCAGACAAAAATTTTGTTAACGCAGCAAGGTGGAGCATAATCAGAATATTTTAGAATTCTGTAAATCCAACATGTTTCAGATTTCAACAAAATCGTATGAAATTTTTGAAAAAGGGCTTATGCCATCTCATTACGGACGCCTTGGAGGATCTACTCCAGCTTTTTTTAAATTCCAGCTTTGCACTCAGAGAAAAATTAGTTTAATTTAAATATGAACGGTTAAAGGAGGGGAGAGTATGGGAGAGAATAATTAGCAAGTAATATTTTTGCATGCAATGCATCTGAATGAAGTAGTCTTTCTGATAAACATAAACACTTTGTTCTAAAAGAAACTTTTAATATGGATAAAATAGCATTTTTTTTACACGTGAGGTTGCGGGTTCGGGCCCCAACCAAGGCAACATCAATTTATGAGAAATAGTATATGTATGAGTTTTTTGTATCCCTCATACATATCGCAGCGTCCTCCTTCGGTGTTCCCATAGCACTTAACCCCACCGAAGTAAAATAATATAACAGGGCTATGAACTAAAAAGATTCAACAAAGTTCGCCAACTCACCTTCAGATGGCGCGCAACAACTGTTCTAAATTTCAACATCTCGCGCAATTACAGTGTTTGCGCGAAATATTGAAATATTTGAAGCCCATCCAAAACTTACAGTGCGAAAATTCATATCAGTCGGTAAGAAACGGCGAAGTTCTTTCCAAAATATTTGTATTCTTCGCCACTTGTGTAATTTCATACGGTTTTGGATAATTTCTGACCTACAGCTGTGTAATTTTTTGTTTTACTGGTGGCAACACTGAAAACATCTCACTTAAACATGTAAAATCGAGTTAAACACATCCCAAGAAACATTTTTACGGACGCTCCGACAAGTACGGAATTATCAATACGGATTTCACGCCGCAAAAACGGTCCGTAAATCACGTATCCGCCATAACTTGTACGTAAACGGAACAATAACGGACGATATGACCGGATTTTAGAAGACAATACGTTTTCACTCCATTTTAGTGTATCCATTTCGGTACCGTTAAATACGGACTTAACCAATTTTCATCCGTAACCAATGGTGTCGTTTTCTTGTTGTTTCTTATTGAGTTTGTTTTGTTGTCAAAGTACAACAATTTAATTTATTTTAATTTAATTTAAAAATAGTATAAACGTTTGAAATTAACGGCTACGCTATTTTATATAACATTCATTTTCTGGTAAATATACATACTTAAAATTGTATTAAACGTAAATTAATTGTTTTTTATGTTTTGCATGCTGATTTCATGTATGGGCACTGGCATTGTTGGAAAGGAATTTTTGAGGGCTTTTCACTGGTACCTTTTTTGGTATTTTTTTGCTCTTTCGAATTTGCTGTTTTAAAATTTTCCAAAATTTTGGGTACTTTATATGGAAAAGTATACTGCTATGGATGCTGAATTCATATAAATTATTAAATTTAAGCGGACACGTGTTTTTGCGTTTTTCGATATTCGCACTACATAAGGTTTGGCAAAATTTTTCGCGAAACACCTTTTTTGGTACATTTTTAAAGAATTTACGCCGATTTCTGTGCTAAACATAGGAAATATTTACATCAAACTTCATATTTTGATAGATATATTAATCCTGTGATATACTCTTTTTTAATTTCGTAAATTTGAAATGTGCTCCCATACAAAAAGTTTAAAAAAATGCGTTTTTTACATACTCCGTCTTTTTTATATAAAATGTTATAATTATTTCCACATCAGATCATGTATATTTTATAAGCTTTCCAGTGATATATGCTCCTATGCTCCTTGCAGGAGTAAAAGGAACAAATATATATATATAACATGATATATATATATATAACCGTCGCTAAACAAAATAAGGGAATAAAGGCATTTTAGTTATGGTCTCTTACAAAAAAGTACCAATGGTTATTTTGCAGAGTATAGGCCCTATATACACAACAAATTTTCTGTTGAATAGTAGATTAATATTTAATTAAAATAATGTTTAATATTTCAGAATAAAGGTATGTTGCAATACAAAAAAAGAATTTTTAAACAATTTATTAGCTTATTTCTTAACATGTTTTCGTTGAAAATAAATTTAAAAAAAACCTTTTTTATAATTATTTATATATGTTATTCTTGCTATCATTCATTACTCAATATTTATGGTATTTCTTTTTCATTAATATTGATACATTTCATTCATTACATACATTTTTGTATTGCAGCTTATTTTTATTCTGAAATATTAAAAATTATTTTAACAATTATTTTAATATTGGCATTAAAAAATATAATTCGTTTTTTTGGCAGCCTTTTTGAAACAACAAATAAAATCTAATATGACAATATCATATTAGAATTTGGACTTGAGGTAGAACAATATTCTAACTAAATATATGAAAAATTATTTTAATTAAATATTAATCTACTAACAGAAAATTTGTTATGGTATACGCTCTGCAAAGGAAATGATCATACTATTGCAAACAAACATGTGTACGTCGATAAAAAGTACTATTTGGTACTTTTTTGTAAGAGAGCATTACTTAAATGCCTTTATTCCCTTAGTTGGTTTAACGACATATATATCGTGTTATATATCACTGGAAAGCTTAAAAAAAATACATGATCTGATATGGTAAAAAAATAAAACTTGAAATTCACGAGCTCCGCAATCCTACAAATATGCCATTATAAAAATAAATATGATTTCGTTCTAAATTTATTAAAAAAAGGGAGTCAAAATAAAATATAATTATTATGATCGCGACACATCAAATCTAATACATTTTCACGACTACATCACGAAAGTGAAATCCAAATTGAAATAGGAGTCACAAATTTTGAAAAATACAAAAAATGTTCAACTTTGATCAGGAAGTTTTCTTTGAAAAAATGTTATTTCTGAAAAAAAAAACTCCGTGGTTTGTGGCTTTTATTAGTTTTTAATATTCAAAATGCATACGCATATAAAAAACAAGGAAAAAGTAGTTCTCAGTCAGTAGTAAATTCAGTATTAAATTATGTCAAAAATTTTAACTAAAATATGGATTTTTTGTATAGTTTTTTTAGTTTTTAAATTATATTCCTTTTCTGCACTAGACTAAGAAATTTTGTTAAGTTATAGCGTATGGATTAAGAAAAACTTCAATTTATTGTCAAGCATATTTTTTGTATAAATTACTCTAGAGCAGGGTTGGCAGGAAATATCGCTGACTACCGTCACCCCTAAAATGTCGCTACCGAAATACCCGGAATACCGTTGTCCTTAAAATACCGTTACCGAAATGACTGAAATATCGTTATCCTTAAAATACTGATACCGAAATAAATGAAATATTAATACCCTTAAAATACCTTTACCGAAACAAATAAAATATTGTTATCCCTAAAATACCGTTACCGTTATTTTTAATTTTCTGCTTTTGGTAATTTTACGTGGTTATTGAGTATTTTTTGTACATTAAGTTGATAAATTGGTTCTGTTATTAATCTCGTTTGTTTTTTGTACAAATAAATTACGAGATGCATCGAAATAACTGACTACCGTTACCCTTAAAATACCGTTACCGAAATAACCCAAATATCGTTATCTTTAAAATACCGTTACCGAAATAACTCAAATACCGTTATCCCTAAAATACAGATACCGAAATAAATGAAATAGCGTTACCTTTAAAATACCGTTACCGAAATAACTTAAAATATCGTTACCCTAACGATAATCGCATTAAATTCGGTTACCATCCATGCTCTAGAGACAAATTACAAATTTTTAAGAGATAACTTTTTCCGCAAGCTCTAAATAAAATGCATTTTGCTGAAACTTGACACAGAGAGTTTTTAGACATTAATGTTTAGAGAGACCGCGAATTCCAACTTTTATATTTTTTTGGACAACTCTAATATCCCAGCAAAAACAGACATTACCAAGTAATTAAGCGAGTAAAGGGTTTAACTGGTTACCAGGCTATTTACTCGCAACATCACTTTTGTACGCGATGTCCAAAAATGCATGGGTGGTGAGAATAATGAGTTACCCATAGTGAAAGAATAAGTAGTTACCTACTCGATAAGTGGTTACTCAGAAGGTAGGATGTAAGTGGTTACCCCACATTGTGAAATAGTTGGTCATATTGGCGAAATAACTTTTTACCGTGGAAAATTTCCTATTTAGTTCAAAACAAATTAAAAAATAAAATATTAATATAAAAAAGACTAAATCAGTACTTATTTAATCAATTACCAGTAAGTGATTACTTTGCAAGAATATATAAGTACTTCTGTAACTTATTATCAGTAAGTCATTATTTTGTATTTTAAAGTAATACAAAAGGTAATGACCTATCATTACTTGGTAATCCGTATGGTAATGGCCTGTCAGTACCATGTTTTTGCTGGCATACTCTCATGGCAGGAAGTTTAGGGACAGAGTAAATTTGTTAAATATTTATTTATCAATTAATATTTTTTTGCCATTAAAAGATATCTTCATAGCGCGTACTACACAAGTGCCATGTATTGAATTCTTCACTTACATAAACATGAGGACAGTTGTACGTATAACTATATAATAATATCGTGTAATTAATTGAAAATAATACATTTTGATAATGATTGACATTTTATTTGTTTATAATACTACTAGAATTATGTTGACGAAAAAAACATATAATGCTTTTCAATGAATGCAAAATTTGCATGTAAAAATTTAAAAGGAACTTCAGCGAAACCTTTTACAAGAGTTACAATTTTCTCTTTCAAAGAATCGGTTGTAAAATCTTAGCAACTTTTCTTTGTAACTTTCGGTTCTAACTCCGATGATTTTTGTTTGAAATTGTCTCAAAATTAACCAATCGGTTCCCCTAGAACCAGTTATGGAGATAGTCATGGAACTGATGATCCGTCAGTAAAAACTTACATTTAAGTTCCGTGGAACATGTTCCGGAACTACTTACATGAAATCGGTTCTATTGGAAGCAGTTGTCGAATTGGTG
Source organism: Leucophora obtusa (assembly GCA_949987735.1). Classification (NCBI taxonomy): domain Eukaryota; kingdom Metazoa; phylum Arthropoda; class Insecta; order Diptera; family Anthomyiidae; genus Leucophora; species Leucophora obtusa. Next base: position 17,993,378 of record OX465300.1, read on the forward strand.
CAGTTGGCAATAAATTGAAAAATACTTTTTTGGTAATAGTCCAATTGGGATCTTCTACTTAGTACTAATCCGAATTATTTTATCATACTTAATTTTATAATTATACGTTGTTTGGAAAAAATTTTAATGTGCATAAATTTTCTTTTTGGATAAAGTGAAAAAAGCCGACAGATTCTTTGTTCTCAGTCACGATCAGCTGAAATCAACGCCCGTATCATTGCCAATGAATTTGTCTGTCATATGCATATATTTTTTCGTGACAAGAATATTACTTTAGTACTATCAAATATTTTTGAATTACGGAATTACTTTAAGAATTTTTAAATTTAAAGATATGTGCATTCGGTTATTGCGTCGTTTTTGTATAACTGTTAAAAGTATCTAAACTCAGTTATTTATCATCAATAATACAGGACAACACTAAAAATGCAATGAACATGCGATATATCAATTCTCATAGATTTAAAGGTTAACATCACGATTGTGGACACTAAATTTTAATATTAGCTCTTCTTTTTAAAATATTCGCAAATGTAAATTTTAGCAAAAAGACAGTTTTTTCTCAAAAATTTATTATTTATTCACATACCTGAATAAACCATAATAATCCCGGTAGCATAACTATAGACGCATCTATGAAACAGCTGATATGTGAAGTTCTAAATAATTTAGACATACAAAAGACCTTGTAACTAAAAGGAAAATCTAAAACACGTACATTTTCACAAAAAAAAATAATTTTCTGTAACTTAGATCTAATTGAAATCGCCATTTTTATAATTACTAGTGTTGCATAACAACTATAGCCGCACTTTCAGAAAATTAATTTCAAATTTAAAAACATTTGCGTAAAATATTAAATAATACCTCATTCATACTGAACAGAAAACTAGTGGTTTTGAAATTTATTTTTTTTCAATTGTAAAATCCCATACAAATTTCAAATCGAAAACTTAAACCCAGTTTTGGGTTCAATATGAATGAGGCTTAAACTAATTTAATGTTAGTTTATTTAATATAGCGAATTATAACATCCTTCGAGTCATTTAGCTTAAAATAGGGTAAATAAACCCATTTCATTTTAGAAACAACGTCCACTTCACAATTTTTGTTATTACCAACAACGACATTACGATGTGTAGAACGATTTTTCTTCCTAGTCACATTTTGCCAATTAGCATTATTATCATCGGTTAAAACTGCAGCATTAACATTATCATTACGTTTAATTAGATAAACACTTTGAAAATTATCAGCAGGAAAAACAGCATCAGCGTTTAAAACCGTAGAATTAGCATCACCATTAGCAGCAACAACATAGAATTCACAGCAGCATTACTAACAGCATTCGGGTAAATAGAGACTTGCTTTTCGTAAACGCACATTATTAGATTTAACTCACTTTGATTTAACAGCAGCACAGTGTTGCCATATATTAAAAAAAAAACTGGTTTTGTGATAGAATAACTATTTTTCCAAAAAACTAATAAAAACCGAGTAAAAAAAGTTACAGTCGGGCATGCTGAAAGGTTAAAAGGCAACAAATGCTTGCAATAAAACTTTGAATGGGTTGATATGTTTTAAAATTTGTCTATAAAATGGTAAAAAAATCATACAGAGAAAATGGAAAAACAGTTTTTTAATTCGCCTAATGTTAGGTTATTTAGGAGATAATCGGAATTATAGTCCATATTTGCACCTAGCGCAAATATGGACTATAATTCCGATTTTTCTAATATCAATAGACTCGATCATATGTGCGATCTGTAGCGTGCAAACTATCTTAACTCTTTCACTACCCTTGTACACTACAGTGTACACATCTTTAAAAGAATATATAAATTATAGTAGTGCAAAAAAAGCTTTATACTTTTTACAAATAAGTTTATTAGGATCTTGGACTTCAAATAAAAATCGTTATATGTATAAGCAGTTCAACATGACAATATGGTCACGATATTTGATAATGAAGTCTAATTTTTTGAATAAATCATAATCTCCGTGAAAAGGGGGTTTTGGTGTTTCTCCTAAACTAATGAAGATATATAATTAATTGAAATTTGGCGTATAGCTTCGTTTTATGACGAGAAGAAAACCAACCAAAAGATTTTTGGCAACTCGAATGTTTAAGGGGTAAAACGAGGCTCAGAAGTGGGGTAGGAGGGGGAGGGGGCAAAATATTTTGCATATTTTTTTCTAATTTGAGGACCCTTAATAAGAATCTGAAGTCAAAATAACGATACATCCACAAACAAAAAGTCGGTAGTGAAAGGGTTAAGAAGCAATTTTTCAGGGGCCTCTATATGGGCGCTAGGTCAAAAAAAAATCAATAGAATTTGTGTTTCAACCTTTAAGTCGGTTAAAAAAAACTAATCTCAGGAACTAAATTTTCCAAATCTCAAGATTTTAAAAATCTAATCGTGTTTGGCATCCCTCGTGTGAACGTGTTTTAAGTTATAATACCAGTTCTATCTATGCAGAATTTGATCAATGCAATATAAATATTTATGTTCTTTTCCTCAACACTAGAACATGTTAGAACCAGTTATTGAATTGGTTCTGTGACAGAGAACACTTAAATTTCAGCTTCAAGGTATCAGTTCCAGAACCTTCTCCTAGAAACCTGTTGTAAATAAAAGAACTTGTTCTGAACTAGTTATGTAAAATATATATTTCAAATTATTTTATACAAGGCAGGAACAATAATTTTAACAGTGAAACTATCATATGCTTTCTTGTCGCTTTCCAACCTAAGGAAAGTTTTCTTGTAATTTTTTAACTTTAATAACAGCTGTGTTTGCAACGAAAGCTATTAACTTATGTCCTTCCCAAACAAATTTGGCAAAAGTAACGTTAAGAGTTGACACCAAACATCGTCGTACATATGTCAAATTTCTATGGAAATGACATACGCCACTACTGTACGCCAACACTGTGACTCATCAGGACGGCTTCAAGACGGCTTAGTGGCATGTCGCTGTCACTGCTGACTTGCTGATCCGATCCCATACAAAAATCTTAAGACACCTGATGGCATTTTCATACAAATGTAAAAATGTCATAGCGACAAATCAACAAGTGGTCTTTATGCGGATTAAATGATGACATATCCTTAAGACGCCTGGAGAAATTGTTTCCACAAAAAGCGGATGACAGTTCATGACTATTCAGCAGTCCGTCACAAGTAGTGACTTAATCATATCTCACTAAGATGCCTTTAAGATATTTCCTAAAAACGTCTGTTTGACATGACAGAATTTTGTCATAAAAAATACAAAAATTCAAAAAATATTCCTTAGTAAAAAAAAGTTTATAATTTTTAATAATTTATTGAAATAAAAAAAAACAGTATTATTGCTGACATGTAGGAAGCTTAACGCCATACTATAGTTGTCCGGTGCAGTTAGTTAGCATTTTTAAAAACAGAATACAAAATGCTGACATGTCTTTTACAGTAAATGTAACATATACATTAGGCTGGGTCGATTTGTGGGGAGGCAAAAAAATCGTCCATGGCTCAGGGAAAATCGTATTCTAGGGATCAAAATAAGAAACTTTGCCGAAGGAACCATACCTCTAAAACGAATTCTACTACCCCTAACTGTTGACTTTTGTCCCGTAGGGTCAAGTTTTGAAAAATCCCACTTTGACCCATTTAGAGTGCCCCAATCGAGTCCAAATGTATGACCGACCCCCACTAACTTTGGAGGGCCGATCCACCCATGCCAGTGGTACACCCCCTGGAACTCCCCTGGGGGGTTCCCCATACAAACATTTTAAAAAATCACCATTTTTGGCACTTTATTTTATTATTTTTTATTTATTTTATTTATTTTTATTATTTTATTTATTTTTTCTCCTTAGAAATTTATTTAGTCAGAACATATGTAAATGAAAAAATTAATTTAACTTAGTAATAGAAAAGAAAAAATGCCCAGACTTGAAAGCAAAAAAGACTTCAAACAGTAATTTTTTTTATTTTCTTTTCTATTACTAAGTTAAATTAATTTTTTCATTTACATATGTTCTGACTAAATAAATTTCTAAAGAGAAAAAATAAATAAAATAATAAAAATAAATAAAATAAATAAAAAATAATAAAATAAAGTGCCAAAAATGGTGATTTTTTAAAATGTTTGTATGGGGAACCCCCCAGGGGAGTTCCAGGGGGTGTGCCACTGGCATGGGTGGATCGGCCCTCCAAAGTTAGTGGGGGTCGGTCATACATTTGGACTCGATTGGGGGCACTCTAAATGGGTCAAAGTGGGATTTTTCAAAACTTGACCCTACGGGACAAAAGTCAACAGTTAGGGGTAGTAGAATTCGTTTTAGAGGTATGGTTCCTTCGGCAAAGTTTCTTATTTTGATCCCTAGAATACGATTTTCACTGAGCCATGGGCGATTATTAAATCGACCCGCCCTAATATACATATATAAAAAAATATATAAAAAAATTTAAACAAATGCATGGACTAAAAAATAATTTTTCATGAAAAAACTGGAAAACTGTACTAAATTAAAAAACTATATTTTTTCACGAAAAAACTAGAAAATTGTTAAGCATCTTAAAAAACTGGGAAAAACAATAAGAACTGGCTATATACACTGCAGCAGCATAACTAACAGAATTTTTAAGCTGCGAATACATTAAGGAACATTGAGTAGGGAACAAAAAATATCAAAAAAATTTTAAACACGAATTGCACGATGTTTGTACAAGAATCGTGTACAAACATTGTTAGAACCTGTGTTGCCATTTCAGTGCTTTTCGGGTATTTTTTTGGTGATTTTTTACAAATACCCCTTTAAATAAAACGGGTATTTACAGTGCTTTTTCCGTTTTCTGACAGTGCTTTTAACGCGTTTTATACAATTTGCATTTTTCGTATTCGTTATCGTTTTTTTTCGATTTTCCTTGAATTTTCTTTCAAAGTTGAAAAAATAATACGAACTATATAAAAAATACATTAAACTGTTTTTCCACACTATTATAAATAGCAACTGGCGCCCTATGCTCCAGTGGGAGTTAGAGGAATTTATATATATATATATATATATACAGTGGTGGCCACGAATTTATCACAATTCAAGTTTTTTCTAATTTTATTGTTGTTGCCTTTATTTTTAAAGATTAAAATAGTGGCTAAATTCGCCACGAAAGGCAAGGAGATGGTTCAGGAAATTGTACAGAATTTTAACGTAATGTTTGTTTTCTCATTTTGTCACTGGTTTTAAGTGGGCGTTGCTTTTAACGAAAAATTAGCGATATCAACCTTTTATCATATTAGATAGTAAAATTTAGGTAGTACTGATCGGTTCTATACAAACTGTATATTTTTGTAAATCCTATAAAATTTCCTTAAGTTTTGCATTATTTTTATCTCCAAGTATTCACCAGACTTAAAATTGCACCACTTTAAACATGACCAATTTTTCTTCGTCTTTTTTCCGATTTTAAAAGAAAGTTAACAACATTGACATTTTAACATGAAATACTTTTTACTATAACGTAAAAAAAATCCGGACTCATTTGTTATATTGTGGTAAGAAAAGCATAAAACTATTCACTTTAAAATTTCAGTGCTGTTAACTTTATTAAAAATCGCTAAAAACGAAGAAAAATTGGTCATGTTTAAAGTGGTGCAATTTTAAGTCTGGTGAATATTCGTAAATGAAAATAATGCAAGACTTAAGGAAATTTTATGGGATTTCCAAAAACATACAGTTTGTTCAGAACCGATCAGTACTTCCTAAATTTTACTATGTAATTTGATAAAAGGTTGTTATCGCTAATTTTTCGTTAAAAGCCATGCCCACTTAAAACATGTGACAAAATGAAAAAAAACAAACATTACGTTAAAATTCTGAACAATTTTCTGAACCATCTCCTTGCCTTTCGTTGCGAATCTAGCCACTATTTTAATATTTAAAAATAAAGGCAACAACAGTAAAATTAGAAAAAACTTGAATTGCGTTAAATTCGTGGCCACCACTGTATATATATATAAACTTATTTTGGTAACTATTTATTTTTTTATATTTTTGTAATGCGGGGTGCACAAATTTTGTATGTGTTTTCGTGCAGCGAATATGGACAACAACTTTCAAAAACGACTTTGTCGAATAATAATGAGTTTTGACGTCAAATTAAATGCAGTAGACCCTAGTTCTACAGCTTATTATTTAGATATTTGTAATAAGCACCCATTACTGAGATTTTTCTGGGCAAAGTCATTATTAGGGCAAGGAATTTCATGCAAATGCATGTTTTTTCTCGATAGTCCAAAATTACTATGGACTAAATATTTATCCGAATCATCAAATTTAGAACAAAATGGTATCGATTTGTAGCTGCATATATTTGCATATTTTGTCATAAATGCATGTTTTTGCATATTTTGACTTTAAATGCATATTTGGTGCCGTTTTAATGCATATTTAGTGCTTTTCAATGCATATTTGTGCATATTTTTCATTTTGAGGAGAATTTTTATTTTATAAAAAAATATAGAAAATTGATACGTTTTCACATTTTGATGCAATAAAAATAAACAATCTTAAAAGCTTATTGACCTATGGGAAATTTTCGAGTTCTGTGTCTGTTTGCAAAATAACTAACTTAAATACATTTTTAAGTTTTAGAGTGCATTATTTTTGCAAAAATAATAGTTTTTAGTGCATATTTCTTATATTTTTAATGCATATTTTTCTTTTTTAACCGCATATTTTAGGCGCATATTTTCCATTTTTAAGTGCATGAAATTCCTTGCCCTAGTCATTATCAACGCCTAAGCATGATTTATGGTATCCGCTATTGCAAATTATGCATTTTACAAAAACAAAACAAACGGAATTTAAGCAACTAGCACAAAAAATGTTAGACAGCATTGGGAAAAAATCTACTTATTCACACGACTGTCACGACTGAATTGTTTTAAGCATTAAACACATAGACGACTGCAGCTACACGACTACAGCCTGTCAAAAATAAAATACACACGTTTATATGAAAACGATTATTTTGACACCAACACAGCTACACGGCTACACGACTACTTTTGCCGCTGTAGTCAACTTAGGATAATTTCTATTTTTGTTGGCTACAAAACAAAAATAGTGTTGACAATATAACAAAATATGTAAAACAGGACAATTTTTCCCGCTAGAGGCGAAATAAAATCGTTAGTTCTGACTAGAAAATCACCGTTTTGGGAACACTGAAGAAACAGCTGTTTATATTTTACAATTGTTTGAAGGTTTCATTAATTTATATTTGGAAATAACTTTATTGTGATGTTTTGTAAAAAAAAAAATGGATCTTACAAAATTAACAAAATATTCCTCAGCCATTATTTTAGAAGCACAAACCAAAAAAGATTAATATTTATCAAAATGTCAAATATTTAGGATTATCTGTTTACATGTTGCTGTCGTTTTCAAAAAAATTAAGTAGCTGACTACACGACTACAATTGCAGCCAGCAGCATTTGTAGTCGTGTAGTCGTGTAGCTGCAGTCGTCTATGTGTTTAATGCATTACAATTTAAGATTTGTCACAGCCTCCTTAAGCTTTAGGATAAAAACATCAGCATTTTTCAGCTTTAGTCAATTTTTTCTTAAAAATAATAGAGAAATACGAAAGTTTTTTGATACACAAAGTAGCCTGTGATTTTTACTGAATATATGAATTGAAATACTGGATATTCCTTTCGCCATAGGTTATTTGTTAACGAAATCATGAAAAAAGATAAATTTCAACTTCAAGTACACGTATAGGAAATATTATCGCAGCTGTCCGAACTTGCGATATATCAAATTAACCCATATTCTCCTGAATTAAGAAAAAATTGAGCCACGTGTTTGAAACTTACGTGCTTTACTATTCAGGGCCCTAGGAACACGAAACTGAAGGTGGAAATATTTTATCGTACCTACATAAATCTAGATTTATTACCTGTCGTTATATGATGACGCTAGGACGCTAGATGTGTACAATTGTTACAAAAATTTGTTTTAAGAATAAATGAAATATTTGTTAAAAATTGCTTTTTTCTTTAAAGGTATAGAAAATAAGAACTACTTTCCAGAACAAATTAAAATATGCTTTAATTTCTTAAAAAAGCTAACATTATTTCAATAAATACCCGAGTAAATAAAATAATATGATGTCATATGTAATGATATCTAATTTAATATAATTGGAGATATGCTAAGATCCGAAAAATGGTGGATAAAATTATGTCGGATAAGATCTAAATATATTAAATCATATAGAATCTTATCCGGATTTTGACCCGATATAATCATATCTAATTTGATGTAAAAAGACATAATTATATAACGCATTATATTTCAGGATCAAAACAAAAACTATTAAAAAGTACTAAAAAAATAACACCCTTAAGTTAAGAATTCAAAATTTAAATAAAACTTTAATGTGCAAATTCATAAATGTTTTATAAAATTATAGGAGGGTTACAAAACAAATTTTGCATACAGAATTTGTTTCGTAAGCCTCCTATAACTTTATAAAGCATTTATGAATTTACACAAAAGTATTTAGAAGTAGTTGTACATAATTGTAACCAAGCATTTTAAGCCTTCTTATATAAACTCGTATTCTACCCGTAAACTGTGTAAACCTGGTATGTTTAGGAGTTTAATGTCAAATTCCATCCATACATAAAAAATATGGCTTGTATTTATACAAGGTTTACAAGGAATTTAGGAGTTATAATGAGTACGCCTTTTATATTTTGAAATCATACATACATAAATATATCTCAGAAAAACATAGAATTTTTTTATATTGAGCTATACTTAAACATATCTAAACCAACTTAGAAAAACATTTAACATTGAGCTATATAAGACTTTATATTTTTACCGATAAAGCCATTTTTAATTATATATGACGCTGTATTAAAATTGTCATAGCATATGTAACTAAATATGGTATATGTTAATATATATGGGGACTTATATATTTATACTTATCTATATATGACATCATATAAGAATTTTTGGAAAACTCAAAGCTATACATAATTATATCCACAAAGATATAGTGTCACATTTGACTATATATAAACATATTAGTCCATATTAAATTATATAATTTCCTATATAACTATTTTTACTCGGGTAGCTATAAAAAATAAAACGTTATATATAAATTATAACTCTCGTAAGAGGTATATACGAAAACAATCCAACATCACATTTGGAACACTCGAATAGTCGATATGATATCCTGGCCTACAGATCGTTTTTGCTTATCATTTTGGGTTCCTTCTAGAAAGTGATCTATTCGGTCATAACGTAAAGTGTCTACTACGGGACGTTATAGGCAATTTTTGCGCTGATCTTGGTAGATCCGATCCGAAGGTGTGGTGCGAAGCTCCAAATCTTGTCAAGGATAGCCCAAAGTTACTATATTAAAAATAAAAACGAATTAAAATTTTGTACACTTTGTACACATATTCTCCTAGCGTCGTCATTTGACAACACCCAAATTCATTTAATTATTAAATTTTTCCAAATCGCTATGAGTTGATAGCAGTTTTTCCAATATTAAGCAAATTTAGTTAGTTTTTAAAAAAACTAAAACAGAAATATATATAAATGTAACAAATTTAGGTTTTTTCCTTGTTTATTGAAAGAAATCACAATTTTTGAAGTTTTGGAATTTGCGTGCTGTTTGGCCATTCACTGTTAACAACGAAATTGGATGAAATAAACGCAGAATGAATATTTGACATTTTTTGTTTGCAAAATACTTAATGGATCTCTTTCCATGTGAAACGTAACATTATTATGTTGATTTAAAAAGACGCCTTTTTATGTAGTCATATGACGACGCTAGGATAATATGGGTTAAAGTAGAGTTTGCATTGATTAACCGCACTAGTTTACCGTAACCGTGCAGTTACGGTTAAATTATTACACATTGAAAACTAGATTTTTGTATTAAAATTTAGTACAAAATTTTGGAATTTTTATAAAAAATAAAAATTTCGGCAGTTTTATAAAACCTACCTAAAAAAATTTAAAGATTAATAGATTTTTTTTTTTGGTTTTGTGTTTAATCTGGAACCGAAATGTTATTTTTCTTCAAGCGATGATCTAAACTTTAATAACTTGTCGTGCGATATTTGAATAGTTTTGGAATGATGCGAAAAGATTCTACTAATTTCACAATTAAAATTAAATTTTTTAATTTGTTTTGTAAAAAAATATGAATTTTAGTATTAGAAACAAATTTCTTAATTATTCGAAATTATTTATTTAACATTTTTTTAGCAACGGGATCTGATGTTTATTACACTAAAATATATTGGGCCCACCTTTCAGTGTACCGGTCGACTTAGAATCACTTTTTGGCTCGAGGTAACGATGTCCAAATATTAAGTTACATTTGTTTAATTTACAGTTACAATTTGTTAATTTATAAGGCTTACTCATATACTTATTACTGGTTAAAAAATAAGTAGTTACCGATATCTCATTATCTTTCTAATTCAATAAGTAGTCGCGCGTAAGCTAGACTGCTTATAAAAACGATTTCGTCTAACAAAACAACTACACTAATAGAAAAAGGTTTGTAAAAAATTTTGTTAAAACTACTCAAAATTAGTTAAAAATGATGTTACACAAAAAACTGCTTAATTACAATAGCAGATTATTTTTGCTTTATATTGGTAATATAGGAACAGCTAAAGTAAAACTGTTAAATATACAGAATTTAAGTTATATTGGAGTTAATTTTTGTCAATAGAAAATAACAAATTAACCTGGTAAAATCTGCAAAAATGTTTGCCAAATAATTAGTAGCCTAAAAATCACAAAGCATTGAATTCTTCGTTCTCAGTCATGAGATTTTTACTTCATTGACAAACAAAATTTTGAACGCATCTAATATTATAATTCAAACAACTTACCCTTTACCAATGTACATGGTTTTATGATTTGGATTTTTAATAGAAGCTCCTAATTGCACTATTATTGCTTTATTGGGCCAACGAGCATGTAATTAAATGAGGTACCAACTCTCCCAACTCTCGTATCGAAAAATGTTACCATATGAATTACACATGTCTGCAAAGGCTAATATTTTTCGATACAAAATGTCAATCTTCGAAAGGGCGAGTTGAAAACCGCCTGATTGGGCACTCTATGGGAATTTTGGTCCATTTTGTCGCTTGTAAAATTCTTTTACAAAGGTTTTTTTATATTTTTGCATGAAAATTTGGTATTTGTAGAATAAAATTAGATATTTTTTCGGTATTCTTCTCTATAAGGAAAAATTAAAAACATGGGCTATTTTCCCCAATTTACGGGAAAATATTAAATAGTTATACTACTGTTCTTATTTTTTTCCAATGAGGACAATATTCAAAAGCGCTTCACTTTGATAGGGTACAATTAACTATTACACTACGTTACAATGCGTGACACTTATACCGTTTTATTTTCTGAAGAAAAGCTGACAATTTTCTGTCCTTTTTTTACAAAATGTTTTTTTTTGTACATAGAAACGAAAAGTATATATAGGAAAATAACTGCACTCACAATATTATATAGTTAAAAACAACCTAAAATACATATTAAATTAATTGAAAACACAATTAAAAAAGCGTCTACTGATTTTTCATTATATTCAAACCATTTTGCTATCTATTTTCAAACATTGTTTAAACAATCCATAAAAGAAATAAAAATAATTGAAAAGTCTGTTAAAACAATCTTCAATTTTTAACTGACAAAACGTTAGAAACAAACGATTATGTAGTTTTGTTTTTTCATATTTGAAAGTTTTTTTTGTTTTAATTTTCAAAACACTACACACATAACACACACGTTCATATTTTTATTGGCTATGTTTGTGTGTATGAGTAAAGAAATTCTTGTAATTTGAATTGAAATAATTTTGTATATAAACAAACTATTTTAACAAAAAGAAAACCGAAAATATTTAAAATTTTTGTTTTAAAACAGAAAACAACGAAATTATTTAAATTATCTTTTCTAGAAATAGATCATTTGACTGAAAATATCAACTCCTACAGACGATACGTATTTTTTGTGGTTTGTTTTTTATTGACGAATACAAAAAGTTAAACAATATGTTTCCATGTATTTTAATTGATTTTTCAATTCAAAACGAACTCTACCTATTACTTTTCAAATAAACCTCAATCGGTTATGGAAAATATATTGTGAGTGTGTGTTTAAAATATGTGCAATCATACAAAAGTCGAATCTAAATTATTTTTGGAAGGAGATTTAAAAAAAAATTTTTTTGCCGAACGTAGGGGTCGCCTTCTTACATTTTTCGTTATAACTTTGGCATTTACAGTCGGATCTTAAAGTATGATACATCGATGTTTTTCTCTCGGGGACCAACGTTGTTCTCTAAGGGCCATTGACTTCAACTATCCCGTTCTAGTATTTACCCACCAGATCTCAGTTGCTACTACCCCAATGTACTACCCAAATGTCAGAAAATTAAAGTTCGCAAAAAATCATTAAACTTTTGCTAAGGAAGTTTTTCGATAAATCCAGTAGAAATTTTTTAAAATTATTTTTGTTGCCGAGCGTAGGGGTCGGATTTTTCCTTTATAGCAAAACAAAAAATCGATATATCACACTTAAAAATCCGACAGTAAATGTCAAAGCTATAACGAAAAATTAAAAAAGCGACCCCTACGTTCGGCAAAAAAAAACAAAATTTTTTTTTTTTTTCAAATTGCCTTGCAAAAATACTTTATAATTGAAGGTGTACCGCGCACTTTTTTTGCCTGTAAGGTGGTACGGTCTATTGGACATGTTTTATATACAGTTAGATTGATCTTTAAAATACCTTTAATTTGAAGCCAAATTTATCTATGTTTACTTTTTATTATTATGCACAAAAAGACATTTAGCAGAAAAAGGGCAGAAAAGGGGCAATTTTTTTTTTCAGAAAAGAAAACGCCATAATATTAATGGGTTAAGAAATATTTACCAAATTAACTTTGTCCCTAAACTTCTTGCCATGAGTGTAGTACACAAACTGATAATTTGTTGAAAAAAATATAATTTTTGTTTACATAAAATAGAGTATTAGGACTTAAATTCATACCTTAAATAATTGGACTCCTATAACGGCAAACATGAATTGTAGAAGGCATGTCACAAGGACAATATTTCCAATAGTCTTTACAGCGACTATTACACATTGAACTACATGCTATAATAATATATGATAATATAATACCGTATTATATAAGAAAATTAACCAAGATTCATATAGATTAGTTTAAGCTTAAAAACTAGGAAATTAACATAAACATAATTAAAAATGCATAATTTATGAACCATTTCATTTTATTCAGGGCTCCATTAATCTGGTAGTATTGTGTTAGCTTTTTACTTTTAGCTATGGACATTGGCGTACCTAGACCATTTTTCTGGGGTGGGCAAGCGACCCTTAATTTTCTGCTGTTTATTTGCCCAAAAGAGCATCTATTTTTCTGAAGAAAACCTCGTACAATAAAAGTGTTCCAAGCTATATTTTCAGAGAAAAAAAATCTAAGATCAACCTGTCTAATTCGTCTACTTCGGACGAATACTTTCTAACCCCATATTTTGATCACTTAAATTACCGAGGTGGTCAATAACAGTGAGATGTTCATCTTACAATTTTTTTTTCTCCAAAATATTGAAATTTCATTAAAATAACATAGTAATGTTTAGTTTTAAGAAACTTCCTAGTTAGATATTAACTAATTATTCATTTAGAAAACTATGAAATCTAAGATATTTAACTCACCAAAAAAGATTATTAGTTATATATCTATTATTGAACAACTTTGAGATTCTAATAATTTTTCTTAAAGAAAAACTCTTATGGTCAATTTTATAATCAGAACTAAGATCGATTTGTTTCTTTAATATTTCTTAGGTAAGAATTTTTCAAACAACTTTCTTATTTAAGAAATATTTAAAATAAAAATCGATCTTAGTTCTGACTATAGAACTGACCCTTAGATTGCAACAACTTAGCTGCCTAGGAATCTAGTAGAGATTTTCACAAACCAAAAACACAGGATTAATTGATAAAAAAAAAATAATATTGTGATACTTTTTTCCATCAAATTTATAGATAAAAGAAGATTTTTTTAAAATTCTGGGGTGGGAAAAAATCAGTCTAGGGTGGGCTTAGCCCATCCTAGGGGAGTGAAAGTATTTATTGTAAGTTTTCTATTCTCTTTTATATTTTTGTATTGAACATTTTTATTTTTGGGGAGGTAATGTCCCAATTTCTGGATATATACCAGGTTCACTCAGATTTCGATGAAATTTGGATATTTTATGAAGGATATAAAATGAACACCTATTTTTGTATAGGCTCATTATCATATTTAGGTGGCAAAATTTACAAAATACAAAAATTATGCCTACACTAATAGAAAAAAGTCCGTAAAAAATTTAGTTAAAACTTCTAAAAATGAGTTCAAAGTGATGTTGCCGAAGAAACTGCAATAATTAGCATATTATTTTTGCTATATATTAGTAATATAGGAATAGCATAAATAAAACTGCTAATTATGCAGAATTTTAGTTATATTTGAGTTAAATTTTTGTTAATAGAAACTAAATCACAAAAAAAAAATGTAAAATTTTGAAGTTTTTTTTTCGATTTTTTTATACGCAAATAAAAATCGAGCCTGTTGAAAACAGCAGTTGACAATTTTTTTAGCAAATATTTCCGCTGAGTTTAGCAGTATAGACTGCTATTTGCATTCAACTAAATTTAGCTTTAAAATAACAAAAGTTTTGTAGATATAACGGTTTGTTTTCGCTATTTTTAGTCTACTAATATTTAGCAAATATTTCTGCAGATTTTATTTCATTTGTCATTTCGAATTAACTAAAAATATCTAAAATATAACTATAGTTCTGCGAGTTAAACAGTTTTATTTTTGTTGTTCTTATTTTATTAGTATTTAATAAAAAAATATGCTAATTTCAGCAGTTTTTTCTGCAACATCATTTTTAACCACTAGTTGCTTTTTCTGCTATTTTTACAGATTTATTTCTATGCGTGTATGTTTTGGGCAGAAAGTTTCCACCTTTCAGAAAATTTTCAAATAAAGATGAAAAATCCGCTTTGCAAAAATGGTTCTTAAACGCTGTGGAAAAAGTTGTTCTGGCGAATTTAGAAAATAGCCGTGGCTGCCCCTCGCTTAAATCGAATAAAAAATTAAATATATATGTGGCTTTCCATACCATTTCATCCACTACTGTAAAACATATGTCGTATCAATGCAATATCTGTGCAGCGGAAAACAGAATCCGTACTTGGTTTTTTTTATAACTTTTCTACAAAGTGGGGTAGGTAGGCGTGGTCAAATGTTGAAAACATTTAAGTGTTTTTAGTAAGCAGTTTGTTAAAAATTTTTGAAATATGCCAAGAGCATTTTTGAATATGCCAAAATTAAACACAATTGATACGACATATGTTTTACAAACTGGACATTTGGTATGGAATGCCTCATATGTATATTAGGTGGTTGCATTATAGGGCTATAACATTTAAAAAATTTTTGCAAATATGAATGGGCCATTAGCAATTATTAAAAAGAATTGTATTACTTTTTCTAGATCTTAAAAAAGTTCCACCAGGGAATGCGTTGTAATTTGAAATAACGATATTTATCATGGTTGGAAAACACCTACCCTAAATATACTAATAACATATTTAAACTCTTTAGCCTAAACCACAAAAACGCAGTGCCGACCGCAGTGCGACGTTTTGTCGATAAAGCAGTTTCTTGTTTCTTCTGTATTTGTCACTGTTGAGAAATCATAAAATTTTTTTAATAAACAAGAGCTGTTTTTAAACAAAACGCAATAAGAATTTTTTAAAAATATTAAATCGTTTTCGCGAAATTCAAGAAGAAAGTGCGACAGCACTGCCACTGTCCACTGACACTTTCACAATGTGGTTTGGGCTTTTCAAATCACTACCGCTAACCATAAAATAGTACCAAAAAAATAACTTCTACTAACGTTAACCTCAAAATACCTTAACGAAATTATTTAAAATACCGTTAACCTTAAAATACCCTAACGAAATAATTTAAAATACCGTTAACCTTAAAATATCCTAAAGTGGCCTATATACGATCAAGCATGCTGTCCAGCTTGTTTGATAAACAAAAAATGGTTTTTGGAATACACGGTCAAGCATGATGTAAAATTTACCTTCAAAAAGAGAAATAATTTTTATTTCTTTTTTTCTTTGAATTTCATTTTTGAATTTCTCATTTTGCACTTTTTAGTTTATTTATTAACCTTATCCCTTACAATAGAACTACAATAAAAATATTAAATTCTTCAATATTTGATGATTTTTTCATTACACGGTAAAGCGTGTTTGTCAAACCAGCCGAAAAATCAAAAAAATTTGTTTTACGTCCAACATACTTGACAAACCGTCAAATTAGACATTACATGATCAAATTCATACAGCCCTCCAAAATGCTGTACAGCATGCTTGGGCGGCTGTACAGCATGTTATTTCGCAGCATGCTATTTTGCATGATATTTCGCTTAACGAAAGATCATGCTCCAGGGCTGGAAAATATGGTAAATTTGTACTTTTTTTCGTACATTTTGACCTCCGTTGGTACCGTGGTACTACCGCGATCCATTACAATATTTGTATTAAATGAACTTGTTTGTACTTTAAAGCTGTCAATAAATATTCGAATTGCAGACGTGGACTGAAATCATTCTAACAAAACTTGTAACCGACAACTTTTGGACCCAATGTTTGCAAAAAAATATATTCAGCCTTATTGCGGATGTCGTTGTCGTATTACTACAGCAGGCGTTATCGTTGTAGTTTTTATTACACTGTGAGACAAATGGTAGGGGTCAGTGATCGAGAAGGGTTCAAACTACCGGGGAAAGTTATATTGGTAAAAAAGAAGTTATACGTGTCCCGGCGTTTCGCTGGGTCACCTCTAGGAATCGAGATATATCGATTTGACCTTTGGTGGTCTTTTTTTTGATATAACTCGAGAACCACAAGTCCGATTTTGCTCAAAACCGGCAAAACTGTTGAGTATATAGAAAAACGTTATATGAACAGATTAAAGGAATTGTAATTTTTAATTTTTTTTTAATTGTTTGAGCAAAATCGGACTAGTGGTTCTCGAGTTATGTCAAAAAAAAGATATATCTCGATTCCTAGGGGTGACCCAGCGAAACGCCGGGACACGTATAACTTGTTTTTGACCGATATAACATTTCCCGTTGGTTTCATCCCGATTTTGACTGTCGCATAGTGTTATATTTTGGTATTGGGTAAAATATACGACAGAGAATATAAGAAAATTAAATATTTAGGGTGGGTGCGAGCTGGCTAAATAAAACCTAAACTAAATTCAGGTTTCCAAAATTCTATTAAATTTGAAAAAGTTTTCAAAAAATGTTCAAAGAAGTTTTTTTTGTCAATTTGTATTTAGTTTAGAATTTATTTAGCCACCTCGCACAGGGCCTTAATTTATTTTTGTAGTGTTTTCGTAAAATAACCAAAAAAATTAAATTTTTTAATAATAAAACAATTATTGTCTCATAAAATCAAGTTGACAGAGTGAAGAAAATTTTCATTTTAAGGATAGTGTGTTTTTCCACAAGTTGTTAAATACCCAGTACATTAAATTTTTTTTAATTTTTCTATTAAAAAAATATTATTTAAATAAAAAATTTCTTCTTTAATTTAACTTGTTAATATATTAAAGTGATTTTACGTTTAATTTTACTTATTTTAATACTTTTTAAGGCTGTCGTGAACGAAAATTTATACGACAGTTTTTGGTGTATTCGACCAACAAAAATTACACTCGCGGTACAAAAAAATACCTTTTGGCAAAAACGACAAATTTTCTTGTCATATACGACAACCGCAGTGAGGCTGATTATTATTTTCCCGTAATCAGCTAGCTCATCAACACGCGTCGATTCAGTGCTGCTACTACATTAAATTACAAAATTTAACACGCTTCTTTCGTATATTTTTTGAAAAGTAAAAAAATATTACATTCTTTTCTTAGGACGGGTAACTTATCTAAAATATAACCAAAATAAAACATTAACAATATATATTTTCATATACATTTATTTGACATTTAAGGTTATTTTAAGGAAAGTTTGCAGGTCTTTGTGTCGTATAGAATAGTATTTCCTGCAAGCTTGACCTCGATCGCAGATACATTTTATATCAAAATAAATTGGTGAGCGCTGGAATAGTACAATTTTTGTAGAAGAATATTTTCTGCAAATTTGACATTGCTCGGACAAATTTTCTATATATGAAAAATTTCGGTACCGTGAGGGTCGAAAAAGTACAATTTGTTTATGTGATTGGTACAAAATTTAAAAGCTCACTTCCATCCCTGTCATGCTCTATTTATTTCTACTTCTAAAAGCGCCGTGCCACCAAAATTTTCAATTTCTGAAAATTTTTTCAAAATTGTATTACCAAAAATATATTTGGCTATTCATAATTTATAATTAATTTTGGCATGCTAAACACGATATCTTGTGGCCCTATGTTCCACTGGGAATTAAAGGATTAAATATATATAAACACGATATCTTAAAATTTTTTAAATTGAACAACCGGTTTTTGAGATATAGGGACTTGATTTTTACTAAAAGTGGAAGGAGGTAGAACAATATTCTAACTAAATAAAGGGTGATTTTTAAGTCCGATGGAGCTTACGAAAGGGTTAACTATCAAACGAACTGTCATGCTGCGCTCACTTTTTGACATTTATGATCAGTATACTCTGGCAAATCAACATGAATGGATTGACGCTTGAACAATGCTATCAAAATATTCTAGATTTACTTTGAAAATCAGTCGTCAGTTCGCACAACTTATTAACGGGTTTGTTAATAAAATTGCCGCATATAGAGTGACACCAATCCACAACAGACCCTTCAGACTCCATTACATCCATAAAAATGCACCGTTTGGTGCGGTTTACACACTGATCAATGATTTTTTGTTTGAAAATATGGGTGACATTGATGTGGGCGAGATGTTTTTCAACAGGATAGCGCTACATGCCATACGGCGACCGCAAATATCGACTTATTGAAATCAAAATTTGGCGATAAGTTGATTTCGAGAAATGTACCTGTCAATTATCCTCCAAGGTCGTGCGATTTGACACCTCTCGATTATTTCCTGTAGGACAACGTGAAGTCACTGGTTTATGCTGATAAACCAGCAAAAATTGAGCCTTCGAGGCCAACATTGTTCGTGTTATTCGTGACATACTGCCAAAAATGGATATTTCATATAAAAATTGAACAAACATATATTCTTAGAATATATGTTTGATCAATTTTTGTTTTTAAATTAAAAATTAATGTCAATCTTCGAAAAAGCGATTTGAAAACCTTTGCTGAACTAGTTTGTTCAAAACGTTCTTTTACATATTTCTTCAAAGTGAAAAATAAAAGCGAACAAAATTTTCCATAAATTTTGTATGAAGCGCAAAGATTCGTTGGGCTAACTAAATTTCGACAGAATAGAATCTGAACTATATTCTTGATGAAAATTACATAGTTCTCTTATTTACACTAATTATTTGTTTTTAGGGTTGCAAGATTTTAATAAAAGAAGTCTCTTTTAAAGCATAGAGGCTGTTTTTTTGAATGATTAATATTTAATATTAAGTTTCATGGGTCTTTTCTAACCCCAGGCTACTAAGGGTTAAAGTTTTTTTAAACAAATATAAAGATAATTATAGTCTAACCAAATTTAAGTGTTGTTTTTCCGAAAACTGTGTAAAATGTGATGAAAACATTAAAATTTTGTTTAATTTTTGACAAAATGAGCAATTTTTGTAAAATGTCCTGGAATGCAAACTCGAATTATCATTTTTACAGTTTATTTTTTTTCTTTAATATCAACTATTATGCGGTACACATAGCAATTGATATCTCCAAATTAGGCATTTTAAAAAATCTTCAAAATTAATTTAAAAAAAAACACGCTTTTGCATTTTTATCAAATTCGTGGGTCATTTTGGATTCCAGTCTAAAGTGGGTTAATGATATCCGATGAAGTCAAAATTCTATCTCTGAATCATTTTGACTATATTAAATGAATAAATGAATAAATGGAATAAGAAATAATTTTTTTTTGAAGTTTCGAATTTTGGGAATTTTTAATAGTATCCACTTTTTTCCAAAATGGGCAATTTTCGTCCAACTTTCACGGGTTAACGTTTTTCAAAAAAACAAAAATCGATTTTTTCCATTTGGGACCATTTCCAATAAATCGCTATTTTAAGGGACAGTCTAATGAATATGTATATGCTGTCCCTTAAAAGACGATTAGTCGATTTTCATTTATTACACTGCCAAGTTTTAGTCTAGTAGGTTCAAAATTGAAGAATTTATTTTTTTTATAGAAAACTTTAGCCCTTTCATGATCGAACATAAACTGCTGCAAAATTTGTATTTTTTTACGGATTCGTGATAATCGACCCAACATTTCTAAACAAAAGTGTCGTCAAAAATATTTTTTTTCAACTCCTTCATCGAAAAAATCCATGGGATATATATATCCCATTGGTCGTCAACGGTAAAAATTTGTGAACAACTCGATCAAAAATACATTATATCTAGCATATGATCTTATCCAAGTTCATCTTTAAATTGGGGTATCCAGTAATAACCAATCAGATCCCCCAAATATATTACAGGATTAAATTACATCCAAATAGATCTCAAAATTGGGAGATCCAATAATATCCAATAATATCAAATTGAGATCCTGATAGATCCCAAAATATCCCATGGGATTTATTTACATCCAATTAGATGCAAATGGATAAGCTAATTTTGGCAGATCGAATTAGATAATTTGAGATCAAAATTTATCCTATGATGTATTTGGAATTATTTAAATTTTAAAAAAATTTTAAAAATAACACAAAAAATAAAAAAAAATTTTTTTTGCCGAACGTAGGAGTCGCCTTTTTTATTTTTTTGTTATAGCTTTGGCATTTAAAATCGGATTTTAAAGTGTGATATATCGATTTTTTTGCCTCGAGGAGACCAGTGTTTTGCTATATAGTAACAATCCAATTGAAAAAAATTTAAAAAGGCGACCCTTTTTTCCGAGCTTTTATTTTCTGACATTAGGGTGGTAGCAACTGAGATCTGGTGGGTAACTACTAGAAGGGGATACTTGAGCTCAAAATGATACTTGAGCAAAACACTGGTCTCCTCCAGAGAAAAACATCGATGTATCATACTTTAAGATCCGACTGCAAATGCCACCCCTACGTTCGGCAAAAAAAAAATAAAAACAATTTTTTTGAAACCTCCGTGCAAAAATACTTCATATTGGAGGGTGTACGGTGCACTTTTTTTTTTGCCTGTAAGGTGGTACGTTCTACTGACTATATGACACAACATTGTTTGTGTTACTGAGTTATATATAATTATATAAATTTATATGTATGCATAGCGCATGGTACGGGGACATTTTTCCGATCAAGTTTTTAGTATGGAGACATTTGGTTAGTTTGGGGACTGTCCTCAAACTCTTCCTAGGTCCTGCGCATAGTATCAAGACATTTCTGACTCATATACAGCATATTTTGGGCATATTTTTGGCCATGTCTCCGAACTATGCGCACCACATACATATATATATATATATAGATGACTTAGAAAAAATAAATTAATAGCATTTTTTCAAAAAAACAAAAATTAAAAATCTTAAATGTTTTCCACTGACGGAATTTTTTTGGTGAATAAGATAAAAAAAATGTTTGTTGAAGGGTCAAGGCACCGATTTATATGGCTCAAAAGCCTAAATATCAACAGTCTGTATTTGCGAAATTAATAATGGGATAAGAGCAATATACATGTTATTTAAAAGGTAATATAAATGTATTTTAAATAAGGTATGACATATATAATCTTAGCAATCCTTTGGAAAAAATACTCTTATCCAACACTTTTTCACAAATTGTTTTGTTTGTATTAAAAGTAGGAGTACATAAATAAAAATATTTCCAAAATTGTATGTAGAAATATTACAAAAAAAATCATTTCCGCTCTGGAAGAACTCAAATTCAGAACTTTAACGCAATTATTATATATTACGATATCTAATTATATATTTAAAATACTATTAATTTTCAGATGCTGTTGACACAAAATGGTTTAACCTTTTTAAGATCTGTAAAAAATATATTTATAAGTAAATGAAATTGAGTTAAAAAATGTAAAAAAAAATTTTTTTTGTGCCCGAGCTGCGATTCGATAATAGTACCTCAGTCACATATGTAATTATGTGTGGGGTTATATATTATATGACAATATATAATAACATATTAAAATATTATTAATCCCAAGTAGCAGTAAACATAACTTTCAGGTGCTGTTGGCAGTAAATGGGTTAATTTTTTTAAGATCTGTAAAAAGAATATTTACAAGTAAATTAAATTGAGTTAAAAAAGTAAAAAAAAAAAAATTTTTTTGTGCCCGAGCTGGGATTCGATGGTAGGGTCTCTCAGGTAATATGTGACTATATATAATTATATATTAAACACATACAAAATATTACTGACGTGGGACCATATATAATCATATCTGAAATTATATTGGTAATCTTGCACCATATATGGAATCATATATAATCATATCTTATAGCATTTAATCTAATATATAATCATATATAAAAATATCTTACATCATACAACCAAAAATTTTTATAAGAGGGCATATATTATTATATCTCAAAATATATGGGTTATATGCCACCATATGTGATTATATATTATGTTATATATGATCATTTATAATTATATATGACAACAGATCTGTCATATCTCATTATGTATAGCATATATGGTTGATATCTAATTTTATAAAAGACAATATATAAAAATATATGGTTATATAAGGTACCACATAAGAAACATGGAATTATATATGGCTATTCATGACAACATATATACTCACATATTATAAGATAAAACAAGATATTACTATATACGACTATATATAAATTTTTTTATCAGGAACTAACTTACTCTGCTCGTATGGAGTATAGTGTGTTTTGTTTTAGTTTTTGCAGAAATAGTTGCATTTAGGGTTTTGCTGTTGTTGTAAATTTTGACACAGAGTGTCGATTACTACTTTTTTTGTTTTTCTTATCATGCGAAATAGTTTGCATATCGCTCATTGCTCATTTGAAAAAATCGATTAACAACTGAACGAAGAAATTACGTTTAGTAAAACTGCGCACTCAGTTTTTCACGATCACCTCAGTAGTTCTTATAAAAAAAACTTTAAATGCTCAACGCATGATTTTTGGCAAACCCTTTTTTAAGGATGTTTTGTGAAAGAGGAGAATTTTTACATTTTAATAAAAGCTTTTCTTTTTTTCTACTGAAAATTTTCCAAAAATATTTTCTTAATTTTTTGTCAAAATTTACATTATTATTTCTTATTTGATGCCAATTTTGGAGAGAAGTGAAAAAAAATATTGCCAGTTTGGTATGCATTAGTTTTTCCAAGTCCTTTAAAAAGGACATCTGACGTGATGGGTTGCAGTTTATCTATAAATGGTGTCTACCTTCACATATCGATTCCTCCATGGGTGAGAGCAACGCCGATTTTATACAGCAGATGATGAAGTTATGGAATTGCTTAACGCATATGAAAATGATAAAACCCACCAATTAACATCACAAGTATACTCTGTGCCTCTTGTATCAAAAGTTATGGTTCGGCCACGATTTGAAGAAATTCGGATTTCACAAACAATGTTCAGTAACCAAGCCGTCACGATCCATCATATGATCGAGCATATAAAATTCAACCAATTTGAAATAATTACAATTCATCATTTGGAAGAGCTATGAGTGAAATCAAACGAAAGTCAATCGATATATCGTCGCCTAAATTGCAAAAGGGCGTAACAATACTTTTTATTTTTTTAGAGGAGAAGAAAAAAACATTGTAGAATTAAATATATTTTGGAATTTAAGGATATATTTCTTCTCTTGACTATAGACTTATTTCTCTATATAAGTTTAAGTTTTTGTAGGGACATGTATTTAGTCTAGTGCATCATAATCAATCAGAAACTCGATTTTGAATTTTTTTGTTGTTACGCCCTTTTGCATGTTAGGCGATGATATGTATACCGAAAACAAATATATTATTCCTAAATCTTTTTTTATGTTTGGTTGAATGAATGGTTCATTTAATTTTACTAATTTTTTGTTTCATTTAATGAAAAAAATTAAACCATAAAACTTCTTCTTTGTTTACCTATTCCCAATGTTTTGGTATTTCTGAAAACAGGAAGCACAGGTCCATGCTATAGCAAAATTTTAGTCTTGCAAAACCAATAACATCTGAATAAATGATATCCAAAAAAGATGAACAAAAAAACTTGTTTTTCAGATTTTGGGGTCAATTAATTAGGCGCTAAGAACACATGGGCCCAATTATTTGGTATAATCTGAAAGAAAAAACTCTCCTTTATTAATACAAGTCTATTTTAAAAAAATCGGTTTGAATATGTAGAAAATATAACAAAAAAATAAAAATTCGACATATATCAACCATTGGTCGTCAAAGGGTTAACCCGTGTTGAATCGCGGCCGAAAAGGGCCTATTTTTGAAAAAAAGAAATAGCATATCCATTAAAAATTCCCAAAATTCGAAATTTGCCCAAAAACTACTTTTTTTATTTAACTTGTTTATTAAATATACTTAAAATTATTCAGATACGGAATTTTGGTTTCGCCGGATATCATTAACCCACTTTAACCTGGAACCGAAATTGCCCATAAATTTAATAGAAATGCAAAAACTGCTTCTTTTAGTTATTTTAATTTTTTTTTGATTCTTAATTTGGAAACGGCAAAATCTATTATTGTAATATAAAAGTTGAATTAAAGAAAAATTATAAATTGAAAAAATGATAATTCGGGTTTTGTTTGCGGAGCGACTACTTTTCAGGACATTTTATGAAAATTGATTATTTTGTCAATTGGAATTGGGCTGTTTTCACAAAATTTTGCACAAATTTCCAAAAAGTATCAACTTAATATTATCATGTTATAATTATCAGTATTTTTACTTAAAAAATCTTTAACTCTTAAGCTACATTCACAGTGATGGAGTACTCCACTCTACAGAGTGGATTTTGTTCCTTTCTTTTTCGCACTTATATATTTTTTGTATCATGCCATCTGTATTTTAGTACACTCCACTCTGCATAGTGGTGTACTCCATCACTGTGAATGTAGCTTTAGAGTCCTGGGAACAAAAAAGACCCATGAAGCTTATTTAATTTCTGACTCCAGGTTTCAAAAATTTTGAAATTGCCCCTTGATGACAAGTATTATGTAACCTGATCCACACAGGATTAACATTTATTTAAAAAATTTTTAACCTTTAATATCCTCAGGACAAAAAGTCCCATGAACTTTATTTAATTTCTGACTATATTTTTCTGAAATTGTTCGAAACATGTGTTCTACTTGATAAATATTACTATTTTATACAACCTGATCTATACATGGTTAACATTCTGACTTCTGGTGAAAAACAAAACCCTCAAACAGTTACTACAAAGCTTGTAGGATAATGCCTTCTAGGCGGTATATGATATAGTAATCTAAGTTATAAAATATGCTCTATTCTTTACGGTCCAATCTCACATTTTAGGGTTAAAAAGGTGGGTCCAAAATGGTCCTAGTTTCCTTTTCTATGCATAATAAAATCTGTGAAGAAGTTCTAAATTTTTTTGCCGGAAATGTAAAAATTATATTCAATTTTTAAACAATATTTCCTCAGTTTTAGAAAAAGTTACAAAGAGCTAATATTATGGTACGTCAAAATTGAAAAAAATTAAGTTATTAAATTTTTTGTGTTACTGTAAAATATTAATCTAATTTTGATGTATTGTATAATTTTTATTAATTACCGGCAAAAAATACCAAAAAAAAGATTGGAAGTAATAACATAAGAATAAACGCGGAAACCCTAAAATTTTACGAAATAAAATATTAAATTATCAATTTTTTTTACAATAACTGAAATTCATAAGGGAGGTGGAAATTTCATGATACCAAATAAAATAAAATTTGCCAGAGAGTTGAAAAGTATAATTTTTAAGTTATAATTAGTTTCTAGTGCATTCTGATCATAAATGTAGCTCAAATTGAATTTTTTAGAAAAAGGATGTATGGGAGGTAGTCATGTCCGATTTTTCCGAAACTTCGAATTTTTCTTGATTTACATGTTATAAACCAGCACACCAAATTTCATTCTTCTTCGATAACTCCTCTAATTTTGCCGATTGACTATATGGGGACGAAGCACTGTGCGACGTTTTTAGAATTTCTAGAAATATTTAGTAAATTAAATTACAAATTTAATGAGAATTTCTTGTTCTCGTCTAGGAGCGTTATTAAACATTTAAAATATCAAAGAAAACACAAAAACAACAAAAAAATTACCACAATTTGCTTTGTCATCTTCCTATATACTACTCTGTTGTTTTGACAGATCTAGCAATGTAGTGACATCCATTCATGTATAAACAACAATAGAAAACAATGTTTTCTAAAGTGTCAGTAACATTTAAATTTGCACAAGCAGTTGCATATTAGTTTGTTTAATTTTATTTTTATGGGATATAAATTAATTGCATTAGAGGAATTAAATGTGCTAAAATCCCAAACGTATTTAAAAAATTGTGAAAAATAATCTGTTGAAGGCATGTCTCTATCCGGATTTTATTCTTGCCTAAGGAAATCGTAAAGGGACGACGTTTTTAGAGTTTCGAGAAATATTTATTAAGTTAATTTACGCCAACTGCACTTTAGCAGTTAAAGTGTGCATTCTTTCATTATTGTTGTTCTTAAATATGTATATAGTATTTAGTTTTGATTTAACTGCCTTTTTCTTATGTGCACATTTCCTATAACTGCACAAAAGTTTGGTTTCGTTTCTATTTTACAAAATTATGTACGCAATTGTCTTCTTTAAGTGCACTTTTTGTACCTGCGCACTTTTTGTACCTCACTGCTGGATTTTAGTGTTATTTTGCGTTCCAAATTCTACATTTTTTGAGCCATTTTAAACTTGCCCTGGTGATAATAGGTACACATAATAGCAAAAAAAAACTTTCATAATATTTCTATAGTTGGTTGTGCTTGCAAAAAACTTGAAACGGCGGCATACCACTTAATCGTCCTCAAAGTACCTATCCCGTGACTGGTAAAAAGAGGACATACCACTAAATTACCCTCAAAGTACGTATCCAGTAACTGGTTAAAGAAGGACTTGCAGCAGGACTGGTATAATTTACTATTGCTGCGGGTTAAGCAGTGTCAATTATACTCAAAGGACTGGTCTCGTGACTGGTGAAATGATGACATACCACTGAATTGTCCTCAAAGTACCTATCCCGTGAGTGGTTAAAGATGGTCTTGTCGCAGGACTGCTATAATTTCTTATTTCTATGGGTTAAGCTCTGTCAATTATAATTAAAGGACTGGCCCCAAGACTGGTGCAAAGAGGACATATCACTTAACTGGATAAGTGTGTTATAAAAAAACCCACAAGACTTTATTTTTTTTTTTAAAGAGAAGCAACACTCAGGAAATTCTTCCTATTAATTAACGTGTTGCTTCCTTTGGAAAGGAGATAGACAAGAAGTGAAAGATGGTGAAAGATGAAGGGCTTCAAATATGGCAACACTGTAATTGCGCGAGATGTTGATTTTTAAAACAGTTGTTGCGCTCCATCTGATGGTGATTTGGCAAACTTTGTTGAAGCTTTTTAGTTCATAGCCCTGTTATATTATTTTACTTCGGTGGGGTTAAGTGCTATGGGAACACCGAAGGAGGACGCTGCGATATGTATGAGGGATAGAAAAACGCATACATATTTATATTTTTCATAAATTGATGTTGCCTTGGTTGGGGATCGGACCCGCAACCTCACGTGTAACAGTCCAACGCGCTAACCACCACAGTGCCCATAATTGGTCGGTTTCCCAGTACACTGATAGAATTATCCTTCATGATGAACAATTTCATAGAATTTTTTCGTAAGTTCAATGAAGAATTTCATTAAATAATATGATCAAAAAATCGTAATTTGTGAAAAATTACGATTTTTGGATAATTTTAGTTCTAGTTCTAAGCACTTGGAGTTTTCTTTAAATTTTAGCATCAAGAACCCTGAGCTTATTGCTCACAACTTCAGCTCCAATCTTTTGGAGGATTTTACAGGAATTTTAGAATCCGTAAAAGGTTCGACGCATATATATATCTTATATCTTAGAAGAACATCTTAAAAAAGGAATATGTATTTCATATTTTATTTCTGTGAAAAAACATACTAAAATTCTTCAAAAAAAAAAAAAACAAATTTTTATATTTTAATTTGTTGCCAAATGAAAATATTTGTGCTTTTTATTACATAACAATTTTGTCAAGGTTTTGCTGTGACAATTTTACTTATAATACCAAACCCATAACAATTTCCATTCACCTCAGTTTTGTTACTGTTTTTGTCAGTTTTGTAATGGGACTGGTTCTGTATCAGTTCCTTTTAGGTTAGTTGGGTGACATGTCACAAAATATACAAAGTGTGACTCATTCTTTGACGGATTCTTTTGGGTTAGTTCGGTGACATGTCTCTTTAAGTCAGTTAGGCGACATGTCCTTTGGGGCTAGACCTGCGACATGTCGAAAGGTATCTAATCTGTGGCAATACGTCATTTCCAATGACAACGCCATGTTAAAGTGATATGTCTCTTTCAAAGAAAAAGACCGATAAACGACCTGTCTTGCCCCCTTGGGACCTATCCTGCGTGTCTTCTGGGACCGTTCCCTATCCCCGTAGGGAGAAGTCCTTATAATTTACGGGGTTTTTTTTGGAGAAAAAAGTTATCAGAATCTGACTTTTTTTCCAGAGGAAAAACTTCCGAATCTAAACCTGATGCCTTTTGGAAATAAAAACCCGCATGATTTTGAATATTTTTTCCTTTAGCAAACCCCAGTATTTTTTAAACTTTGTCTTTTGAAAACCCCTTAGAATTTACAAAATTTTCGTGCTAAAAAATCTCAAGTTCGTAGTTTTAAGTTTTTTTAAAAAAGAAAAAGGTTTCAAGATCTAAAGGTTTATCTAAACAACTCATAGCTATTTTTTCTTTAATCATTTTCGATTAAAATTCTCTGATTAAATTTTAACACCCTCTTGTGGTGTTAAAAAGAGTCAAAGCGAAAATGTTTTCTCATAATTCTATTAGTTGTAAATAATCTTTCAATAGTCAATATTTGTGACAAATGTTTTGTTTTGATTTTTGTCTAGGGTACAAAGCACCATGCGCCGCCACGATTTTTTAATTTTGGCTTTTGTTTTTTATTCCAGAGGGGGTCATATTATTTTATTTTTTATTTTTGACGTGCGCCCGCTAAAGTGCATTTTTCCCATGTTTTTGTTGAGTGCACAACTAGGAGTATCGTGTCAAACATTATATATTTTATAGATTAACTATGCTACTCACGGTTCGCTCGATAATAAGCTAACTCGGGCCAAACTCGGGCAAATAGAAAAATGCATAAGAAAACCTATTTATAAAAAATACGACCAAATACATAGAGCGAAGGTTGAGCGAGATGAGGTGGATAGATACCCACTGATCGTGTTTACCCTGCTTTATATCTCGCGCAATGGACATATTTGAAGCCAATCATCTTCCAGCATATTTCACCTCTTCTCTATTCCCTTTCCAAATAAAGCAACATATAAATAAATAAAAAGAAAAAAAAAAACAAAACTCACTTAAAAAAGGAAGAAACTATTTATGGGGAGAATTTTGTTAGGGACCTGTGTGATGAGAGAGTGTTTCCATTATTTTCAGTTTTTTTTGCGCATAAAAAAATATTTTAGAGTATATTTTTGCTAAAGCGGCCAATACATTTGCAATATTATTGCTAAATTAAAGGTTGAGCAATATTATGGAGAGAATCATAACACATTTGATTTTTATTCGAAAACTTGATATATTTTTATAATCTGTGAAACCATAATTTTGGGCTGTTTATGTTTGTGTACATTTTGAGGTTATGTTGAAATTATATATTGCATAAAATATTGTGGGATAGTTAGAAATTTATTAATTCTAGTTGGAGTCCTTATTGTGAATTAACATAATAAGTACTTTTTTCCAAAAACTGCTATTTTTCTTCATCAGGATACTCTCCTGACAAATACTTCCCACAGTTTTTGCTTTCAAAAACCTCTACACTTTCAGGAATGAAAATACGATTGTTTCGGGGATTTTCCAAGTCCCCTTCATCAGTTTTCTTTAGAAAGTGGTGGCATTATTGCCATGAAAATTAAAGCATCAAATTCTCATATTAAATGTAGTCTGCTACATCAACAAAATGTGAATGAAGCAAACAATAAAATTTGTTTTCGATGTCTTCCGCAAGCGTAAGCAACAATAGAAATATTCTGAAAGTTTTTTGTTTTTGTGTTTTATACCATTGGTATAAATAAATACAAATTTTATTTTTACCTTACTTCTTTGTTAATACAAGAAGAGGCAAACGAAATGTTTTTTGTTTCTTATCGTCGACCGGCCTGCAAAATGTCACATGTGTTTTTTAATAGATTTTCAGGAGAGCGAGAAAACTGTTACAAAATCTACTTTTAAGATATTTTATTGGCATCATATGCCTTAATGATGAATTTAATAAATGAGGTCGTGAATCATTAAGGCATATGATGCCAATAAAATATCTTAAAAGTAGATTTTGTAACAGTTTTTTCGCTCTCCTGAAAATCTATTAAAAAACACATATGGCATTTTGCAGGCCGGTCGACGATATATTTATGTTACAATTTATTGTATGGTATGTGGCAAAACGATAAAAATACTGTACCATTATATTGGACATAATATTGAAAATGTTTCGGGAGCTTTACAATGCAAAATAATATATTCATTAAGTTTAAAAGACATATCTCTCTTTATCGGCGAAATTTAGAATCTGTTGAAATTCATTAGTAAATTTTTTTTGTTGCCGAACGTAGGGGTCGCCTTTTAATTTTTTAATTGGATTTTTCCTTTGTAGAAAAACACTGTTCTCCTCGAGGCAAAAAAAATCGATATATCACAATTTAAAATCGGACTGTAAACGCCGAAGCTATAACGAAAAATTAAAAAAGTTTTTTTTGGCAAAAAATTTTTTTTTTCCAAATTGCCTTGTAAATATACTTTATATTTAAAGTTGTACCGCGATCTTTTTTTTTTTGCCTGTACGGTGGTACGGTATAGTGTATATGTTTAATTTTTTGAAATGGTTCATATATTATTTAATACTTAGAATGACATACTGTTAATGCATGCTTATAATTAATTAACCAATTAAAACTTTAGTGCAAATACATAGCTTGTAATAACATTTCTTATTTAGTAATTATGAATAATGACAAAATTGAACTTGAATACAGCTCTTGCAAAATCTATTTATACTAAACGTAGCATACCTACAGAAGGAATGTGTGTATTGTTGTCTCATTTTCAATTACACAGAAAAAATTATTAAGATATTTAATCTAATTAAATATATATTAAAAATAAAAATTGTTTCTAAACAAGTATTTAATTGAATCAATTGATATTTTAATTGATTTTTAAATATTTTTGCAAATATTTGTTACATAATTAGGTGTTGTATAATTCCCAAACTTTTTTTTTCTTAAA
Organism: Leucophora obtusa; assembly: GCA_949987735.1. NCBI lineage: Eukaryota > Metazoa > Arthropoda > Insecta > Diptera > Anthomyiidae > Leucophora > Leucophora obtusa. The sequence continues at coordinate 18,025,217 of OX465300.1, forward strand.
CTGTATGCATATATAGAAAATTTTTAGTATAAGAACCAAAACCTTTGCAGTTCACAAACAAAACAAACACATATGCAGTACTCCAAATATATAAACATGACATTCACACACTTTTTACAATTTCATATTATTTTTTTTTTTTTCAATTAATGTTTTAATTGATATTATTACTACTTTAATCGAAATTTGTTTCTATTAATCGTATACAATTTTTAGTAGTTAATAGTATCATTTGAGTGCTAGGTGCAAAATCAATTAAATTTTTAATTGATATAATCAATTTCGTTGGTAAAATTCGTTTTTAGTTTTTTCTGTGTACAATTTTATCATATTAACAAACAATTATTTTGTATTTACAAACTTCTAGTTTTTTAAGTTTAAATTTGTAAATACGATTAATTTGTTTGCTAATATGACAACATATTAATTGAATATGAGCCAACAATTCAAATTGTATTTTCATGTGTAGTGTAAGTAATTATTAAATTATTGAATTATAATATGTAAAACTTTACGCACTGTTAAGATAAAGAAAAACCATAAAAGAAAGACATAAATACATACGATTACAATTTTTAATATCCTAACTGAATGAGTGACTGACTGTCCCTTGCAATATTAGCAATCGATGTTTGATATTTAATCCATATTTTCATCTATATTTATAAGTTCACTGAATATGTTTCAAATCTAACTCAAATTTCATTTGTATTTATTTACATTTATTCTACGCCCATTTACATTAATACTGTATTTAGAGTGAGCAAAAACTACCTAGTTTTTGGCCGTTGCTAGTTTTTATTTGTCAAAACGCATACATAAAAAACAAACAAAAACTAGTTTTGTACAAAAACTAGGTAGTTTTGCTGAGTCTAAATTCAGTATAAAGCCCATATTAGTTACAATATTTCATGTTCTTTGTTTGTTCTCGAATTAAATTTCCTGATTTATGTAACATAACACACATTCAAAATATTTAAGGAGCCACATAAAAATTTTAAATTTCGTATTGATAAATTGTTTTAAATAATATTTTTCATCAGTAATTAACATTAAGCAAAAGTACAATACAAATTAGTTAATAAAATTTAGTAGGAATAAGAAATAAAAAAAAAGATAAAGAAAACATACCTTTAGCCCTTTAGCACGATTTATAGCCCTGAGAGGTCTCAACACACGTAGGACACGTAATATTTTCACGACTGAAATCGCATTCGAACTAAAAATAGAAAAAAAGTATATAATTTTGCATAAAAGGAATCCAATTTTCATAATTAAATATAGACTTATGTCGTTCGTAAACGAACTAGTTCAATTCAACTAGTCACTTAATTGACCAACAGACCTAGTTCACTCCCAATCGCTCTTTCAGTTCAATCGTTCATTTTATTACCTATTGTCGGGTTTATTTTAATTGTAATTAATTTAAAAAACAGTTTTTACAAAAAACATTTTTCCTTTATTCTTAAAATTCTTAATTTGTCTGATATTTTATAACGAGCAATATGAATAAGTAGTTACTAAAATTTGCCAAACGAACGATCTGTAAAATTGTTTCATGAACGATTGAATGAAATTGTCAGAGCGATTGAAATAGAAGAGCAAACTAGTTCTGTATCACAAATAGAACTAGAAAGTGCATCACCAAGACGAACTAGAACGCCCAATTTAAGGGATTTTTATAAAAGTCAATCGATTTACGTTTGAGTAGCTTTTCAAATTAACGTTCAAGCCTAGTGTTAAAAGTACTGAATATTTTAAATATTGTATTAATTGAAGCTAGCTGAAATCTTTATTATTTAGAAAATTTGTAATAAATTTTTATAATAAGTTTGTGCTGATGTTTGTAACACCGAAAAATATTGGACCCTCACCCACTTTATAGTATTCCGATAGACTCAGGATCACGTTTTATTTCGATTTAATGATGTCCGTCTGTCCGTCCGTCCATTCATCTGTCTGTCCATTTATCCTTGTGCGCACTCTACTGGTCGCAAATATTAAGATATTTTGATGAAATTTGGTCCATGTTAAGACCTAGTGCCCATATAAGGGTCCCTCCCAAAATTGGTTTGGTTACACGCTGCAGGTCGCAAATATTAAGATATTTTAATGAAATCTGGTACACCGAACTATGTCTACCCAAATTTGGTACACAGACCTATGTCGGCCCAAGGCCGAAGCCTATTGATTTTGGTTAAAATCGGTCCATGTTTTGACCTAGTGTCCATATAAGGGTCCCCCCGAAATTGGCTTGGTTACACGCTGCAGGTCGCAATTATTAAGATATTTTGATGAAATTTGGTACACCGACCTATATCGGTCCAAGGACAAAGCCTATTGGTTTTGATTAAAATCGGTCTATGTTTAGACCCAGTGCCCATATAAGGGTCCCCCCAAAATTGGCTTTTTTACACGCTGTAGGTCGCAAATACGAATATATTTCAATGAAATTTAGTACACAGACCTATGTCGGCCCAAGGCCGAAGGCTATTGATTTTGGTTAAAATCGGTCCATTGACAAAGCCTATTGGTTTTGATTAAAATCGGTCTATGTTTAGACCCAGTGCCCATATAAGGGTCCCCTCAAAATTGGCTTTTTTACACGCTGTAGGTCGCAAATACGAATATATTTCAATTAAATTTTGGTACACAGACATATATCGGCCCAAGGCCGAATCCTATTGATTTTGGTTAAAATCGGTCCATGTTTAGACCTAGTGCTCATATTAGGGTCCCCTCCAAAATTGGCTTCTTTACATCCCAGCAAAATTTTTTTGAACTGGTTGCCTTTGAATCTGTTCTAGAACAGGTGTTTTTACCACCGGTTCCGTGGAACAGGTTCTAGAACTCATTCCTGGAAGTCAAAATGGAAGGCTTCACTGTCGCAGAACCGGTTCTATAACTGGTTCTAGAACTGGTTCAAAAGCAACCTGTTCTATTTCGGAGGAACAGAACCTGTTGCTTTTGGGACAAACTGAAACAAAAATCACCGATGATAGAACATAAATTAGAACAGGTTGCATGCAAGTACAAGTTGTTCTAGAACCGGTTCTTTGCATCCGACAATTTTGCTGGGACGCTGCAGGTCGCAAATACGAAGATATTTCAATGAAATTTGGTTCGCTGATTCACATGGTCCCAAGAACAAAGCCTATAGATTCTAGATAGAATCGATCCATATTTGGACCTATCACCCATATGGGCTCTATTTACGATTTTCTCTTCTTTTATCATTTTATAGAAAATTATGTCATAAGTCCCATTTAAACCTATTCAAATTTCGGAATGGATTCCAAACTTTAGTTGGCTTTTAACCAGACTGTTGTAGGGTATTGTATAGTCGCTATGCCCGACTTTAACTTTTTTACTCGTTAATTTTCCTAATGTTAGGTGTATTTAAGAAAAAATTGGAAATATATTACATGTGATTGCTGGTCCCAAATATGGACCAATTCAACCTAAAACCAATAGGCTCTATCCTTGTGTCAATGTGAGTGAGCGTACCTAATTTCATTTCTAAATCTTTATATTTGCGGTCTATAGCGTGCACATAAGCATAAGAACCAATTTTATGGGGATAATACGGGAGCTTAGTCTAAATACGGACCGATTCTAACTAAAACCAATAGGTCCATGTTATTCTTGGGTCCATGTTATTCAGTGTTAAATATCTGCGACCTCTATATGGGCACTAGGTCTAAACATGAACCGATTTCAATCAAAATTAATAGGCTTCGTCCTTGTGCCGATATATCGTCGGTATAGGTGTAGCAAATTTCATTAAAATATGTTAATATCAGACAGGCAGACACACGCGCGTACAGATGGACATTGCTCATGATTTTCGCTCAAATCTATATCAAATCTATATATATAGTGGATTTTCCATATGCAGTAAGGCTAGTGAAAATTTTTTGTGCTATGAGTTTTTGTTAACAATTTTCTGAAAGTTCTGATGGTCAGAGAATTTACCAAATACATTTTCATTAGGGGAACTTTCCAGTCTGCAAAGTTTCAAGTCAGCTTATTTATTTAAAATTTTCCAATTATTCTTCTCAGAAAAGAATCAGTTTGGATATGAAAAAATCCATAATTTATATTATTCTCGCATACATATGTATATTTTTCGAAATTTTTATGTATTTTAATTACAGACGGGCACGTGAGCAGAATTTTGCGTGATTCAAGCGTAATCACGTAGATTTCGAAGCTCCTGCCTATATATTGGAGTTGTATTCGATCTTCCGTCGGATATAGGTGCCCTCATAGAAATAAATCTCTAAAAATAGCAGAAAAAGTTACTAAAAATTAGTTAAAAAAGTTAAAACCGACATGCCGACTATATAATACCCTACACCAGTCTGGCTAAAAGCCAACTAATGTTTGGATCCAAAATTCGAATGGGTTAAAATGGACTTGTGTCAAAATTTTCTATAAAATAATAAAATAAGAGAAAATCGGAAATATTGCTCATATGGGCAATAGGTCTAAATATGGGCCGATCCTATCTATAATAGATAGGCTTTGTCCCTGGGACTATGTGAGTCAGCGAACCAAATTTCATTGAAAAATCTTCGTATTTGCGACCTGCAGCGTGTAAAGAAGCCACTTTTCGGGGGACCCTTATATGGGCACTAAGTCTAAACATGGACCAATTTTAACCAAAATCAATAGGCTTCGTCCAAATTTCATCAAAATATCGTAATAGTTGCGACCTGTAGAGTGCGAACAAGAATGTATGGACAGACAGACAGACGGACGGACAGACAGACGGACATCGCTAAATCGAAATAAAAAGTGATTCTGAGTCAATCGGTATGCTATAAAATGGGTCTAGGTCCAGTATTTTTTGGTGTTACAAACAACAGCACAAACTTATTATACCCTCTCCACGTAGTGGTGTATAATGATGCTGCAGAAAAAACTGCTAAAATTAACAAATTCTTTTACTAAATACTAGTAAAATGAGAACAGCAAAATTAAAACTGTTAAATTTACAGAATTTTAGCTATATCTAGGCTAACTTCTAGTTAAAAGCAAATTGGGCTGTAAAATCTGCAGAAAGTTTTGCTAAATATTTGTAGACTAAAAATAGCAAAAATAAACTGTTATATCTACAAAATTTTTGCTATTTTTAAGCTAAATTTAGTTGAATGCAAAATCAGCAGAAATATTTGCATTTTATTTGCATTTAAAAAAAAATCGAAAAAAAATTCGAAAATTTTAAATTTATTGGTGATTTTTTATGCTACTAATTATTTAGCAAATTTTTTGCTGATTTTAGCAGGTTAATTTGCTATTCTCCATTTACAAAAATTTAGCTCAAATATAAGTAAAATTCTGTATATTTAACAGTTTTATTTTTGCTGTTCCTATATTTCTAATATATATTTTTAACTAATTTTTTAGTAGTTTTAACTAAATTTTTTACGGACTTTTGTCTATTAGTGTGGTATCGGATGAGTAAATCGGATGGAGTCAAGCCTTCTTGCACCGACGCATAGTGGTACATTTTCAGAGAAGGCTGTCAAAAATCCATAACTTTTGAAGGAGTTGACGAATTTCAATACAGTTTTTTTTCTGGAAAGGGGAACCTTTAGTCTTAATTCAAGATATCGTCGTAAGAATTAAGTAATAAACAAACATATTACGGGTTAAACTATATAACACCTCTTTTTGCTAAATTTTAGTGCAATATTCAAATTTTAGAAAAACTATGGACTGCTAACTTATCTTAAAAGTAGGCAAAGCAAAACACTATCGTTTTTATATATTTTTCTTTCATGCACTCAAGAAATAAGTTGGTAAAAATTTTAGTAAAATTAATTTTTTTCCTGAAATCGCGTTTTTAAATAATAAAACAACAAAAATGTTTCATTATTTTTTAAAAATATAAATGTAACCGACTTTTTATTAAATTTTTAGATTTATTTCATTTTACTAAGATACATCAAAAAGTCTATTGCAATTAATTTAATAAATATTCATATCTAATCAACTAAGCAAAATATTTGCTAACTTTACAAATTTTTAGCTAACAATAAGCTCACTGAACATAGCAAAATGGTAAGAAGTTCTTCATTAGTAAAACATCTAGACATTTTTCGAAGTTTTCTAAGGCAAGCAGTGTCTTTTTACAGAAAGTATATCACGGTATTCGGGGGAAAATATGGCAGTTTTTTTCATTGGTTCGTTTTCGTAACTACATGTACTGATTTTTGACAATTTGAAATCCAAAAAAAGTGCTAACGCTTCTTCTGGGTTAAACGCTGGGTTGATCTTTAATTATCGTAGGAAAGCTGTTAAAAACTTTTTTTGTGCGACTGGGGCTCGCTTATATTATTTACTCAATTATTGCAATTTTGCCTTTTGTATTATGTGTTGCACGTATTTGATGCAAAAACGATTCCTTTATGATTTTGTGACAAGTAAGTCTTCGTTACCGTTCACTACATTCATTAATTGATTTTGCTGGTCGCCCTTTTTCCCCAGTTCTATTGTCAGTAGTGGATAACTTTTTGAAAACAAGTTAATTTTCCAACCATTTATTATGTAATTGAAAAAAAAAAAACTTCTCCTTGATACGACCACAACCTTGATAACGTTTTTTTTTAAATTTTCAAAAAAATTGTCACTTTTTTGTGTATAGTAACTTCTTGTTCATCGCATAGTTTAAAGAATTGTTCTTTAATTTTTTGAGACAAAACATCCCAAGAAACATTTTTACGGACTCTCCGGCACGTACGGAATCATGAATCCGGCTTTTACGGCACATTAACGGTCCGTAATACACGTATCCGTCAAAGCTTGTACGTATACGGGACATTAACGGAACGTGTAATCGGATTTTCGAAGACAATACGTTTTAACTCCGTTTCCGTACCGTAAAATACGGACTTAATTCAATTTAATTTGTGTTCAAAATAAAAACAATTAAATTATTTTAAAAACCTTTTGTGACGAGAAATTGGTGGCGGTAGCTGGAATATGTCCAACACATCATCAATTAACTAACTTCAAGTCGCATACATATACTATTAGATGGTAAGAATAATAAAATTTAGTGCGTGAGTTACGGCACCTCAACAATAGTTATTATTATTATTATTATTATTATTAATATTATTATCATTACTAATTAAAAGTATATTTTTATTTTGATGAATTCATAGTTAATAAGTACTGACTTATTAATTCAACTTGTTTATTAAATACAACAAAGTACTGACACACTTAAAATTCCCAATAATTCCTGGTTATTAAATGCAACATAATACATTTTAAATTCTCTATAACTTAAAGTGTAATAAAGAACAATGGCCTTTTCAAGTGGTTTCGAAACTATTTGAATATTGTCGCAACTATAAGACTTTTTGCTTATAGTTGTTGTATTAATTTTGATCCTGACATTGTTGCAACATTCAAAGCTTTTTGCAAAACATTTTAATTTTATAAAAATTGTAAAATAAAGAAACATTAAATTTTATAAGAACAAAATTGGAATTGAATTTATTTGGTTACGACACTTAACTCGTGTTTTACAATGATTTGTGAAAGATCGTTTGTTTTTGTAACAAAAGCTCTGTTCCTCGTACGTTAACGCGGCTACCCAATTTTTCCAAAATTGTGTGTAAATTGTTGTTTCGAGTAAAACACCATTGTAAATGCAATCAAATAAACCATAACTAATTTATTTTTTTGCATGTAGATGATCGATTTTATTATGGGTGACTATCGTGAATTGATGCGCTAGGTAAAGAGGTAAACTCAAAGGTAAACTGATGTACTAAATATAGTGTAAATGTAAATAATATCGTTATTAATAAATCTATTAAAAATAAAAAAACTTAATTTACTCAAAATTAGTCAATTTAGATAGATATACAAGTCCGTTTTTGGTCCGAAGTCACTCCGTTTATACACGACATAACGGTCCGTCATTGACGGACTTGTCCATTTTTTATACGACACAACGGGCCGTCAATGACGGATTTACAACGGACTTGTCAGTTTTTTACATGATATATCGGTCCGTAAACGGTCCGTCATTGACGGACCTTCAACGGATTCGAATCAGTTTTGATGTTCCTTAAAATCCGTTTTCTGGTCCGTATACGGATCATGAAAACGGTACGTAAACGGAGTTGGATTTCGTTTATGATTAGGGTTTGGGATTTCCCGGACTTTTTTATTTCCCGGGAAACGGGAATGAAAAAATTTGATTCCCGGGATTCCCGGGAATCCCGGGAAATATTTTTAAACAAAATTGTTAATGAAAACCACCCATATAAGTACTTTTTGTTAAAAAAAAAAACACTATTGCAGTACAAATGCAGTCTGTGTAGTCAGAATTCAAAGTAAAAAATATCAGAATGTTGAACATTTGATTTCACATAAATTACTCGCAGCACTGCCAAATGAATTGCATGATTCCAGCAGAAAGCACCTACTACTGGACTGTCGGAAACAAACCGTTTCATCACACTTGCCCTTTAGATATGGTGGCCACAATGTTATTTTCCAAAGACAAATAAAATTCTTGTAGTCTTATTTCTACAATTCTTCTTATTTCATCAGCATTACATCTTCCTGATATATAAACCAACCCTAGGTTATAAAAGTAATTATTTCCGTTTATACATATGTTCAAATATCTCTTTTGTGATATTCTTGTCCATTCATCTAAGATTATAGTAAATCTCCTATTGTTAGAAATATTGCTCGATATTTCTTTTATCATGATATCTTTTACATGATTGTAGTAATTTAATATAATGTTCTTTACATCGGTTTCATTTTTTTGCAATGCCAGGTTTTTATTATAAAAATTTTCTCGAATAAACGAAGATCTAGTTATGGTGCGGATTGACTGCGGCTAATTTGGATACCATTTCAGGAAATGTTTGCCCTTTAATGCCTATTCAGCTTACACTTTTTTCTTCGGGTACTTTGCTAATTTTAGCTGAAACGTTATTCTTGTTGTTGTTTTCTTCAATAGAAGTTGCATGACCATGAATTTTTTTTTTGTTTGTGAACCAAATTTAGATGTCGGATAACCAAATTTAGATACCACCGTTAACCATTAGTCTTTTCTTTTCACACTTATTAATGAATACGTTACTTATAAAATTATTGACCCTTAATATAAAGGAGTATTTTAAATTTAAAGTCGACTTTATTTTTAATCAAACGGTTTTGTTCATTTTGTGTATGAAAACGTTACAAAAATATTTATATTTTCAAATATTTTGATTGGTTGAAAATAAATAAACCAATCAGAATGCTCCAAAAATAAACCAAGTCAAGGTATACTGCCACCCAATATTTTAACTAAATTCGGCTTTACCTAAATTATACATTTGAAAAATTTAGATAGTAAGAGCGATTATTTGTAAGAAACAAAGCTTTTTTTCATATTTCTTTTAAACATTTTACCAAGTTTTTAGGTTTTACTACTTAAATTTTGAATAAGTTATGCGAAAAATCTTTATTAGTTGAAATGCTCCTAATTACTTGGCAAAGATTTTATTTGTGTGTCAAATAAATGTATTCCCTTTTAAAATATTTTAACAATGACATTTTTGTTTTGGTATTTAAAATGTTTTTTATGACTAAAATTAAAAAATCCTATTCGAAACAAAAACAATTTAAAAAATTTAATATTTTTAAAATTTCCCGTTTTCCCGGGAAAAATATATTATTTTCCCGGGAATTCCCGGCAAACTTTTCCCGGGATTTCCCGGGAATTCCCGCCCGGGAATTCCCAAACCCTATTTATGATGGACCGAAAACGGTACGTAAATAGAACGATTTGTTTGTTGGGATCATTATCATCTTTCTCTTGCAAATAAATTTCTGCGAGATTTTTTTAAATGGACTTAGCCATTGCTTTAAATTAGAGTGTCGAAAAACCGGCCATTTCAGAAAACCGGTTTTCGATTTGTTCGAAAAATACTATTTTTAAAAACCGGTTTCGGTTACGGTTTCCTCCAAAAAACCGGTTAAAACCGGTTTCGGTTTTTTTGTTATACATAAAAATAAACCTGTACAAATAGCAAAACAGCTAACAGAAATTAGTTAAAGGCGCCCTCCAGAAACCGCTACTGAAACTAATTTACGATCAAAATAGGTACTTTTCAACTAATTTATGTGACCAAACATTTAAAAATCATTATTATGGTAAAATATAATTTAATATTGCATTATTATAAAAATAATAAAACATTCAAATGAGATAAAATTGTATCAAATTAAAGGTTTTACCATAAAGGCGCTGAAAGCGCTAAGTAAAAAATAGAAAAACGTCAAACTAGCGGCTTTTTATAAAAAGCACTAACCGAAAATAATGCGAGTTTTGGGTGATACAAAACCGCTAAAGATAGCACGATCAGATTAGACAATTAGACAAAAATTTAAATTTTAGTTAATTGCAAAGGAGATTTTACACTGCTGAAATCAGAAAAACATCACAGAAAAACAATTACATATCCAGAATTTAATTTATATATTTTTTTAAATGGAAAGAACAGCAGAAATACTATTTATTTCCGCTATTTAAAGTCTACTTATATTCAGCAAAAACGTCTACTGATTTTAGCAGGATAGAATGTTATTTGCAATCAACTAAAATTTTTGTACATTTAGCAGTTCTTGTTTCATCATCCCAATCGTACATTTTTCTTAAATGGAACAGATTAATTACACAGAAAAAAGTAATTAGGTTTTTGTAGCAACATTCATCAGTCACCCCGTATTTAAAAAATATTCCAAACGATTAGAAAGGATTTTCGTATCTTATTTATTCGAATACATGTGAAAAGATATTATTTTTTATATAAAGGAGAACAAAACTGCAGTTTCGTTTGTTAAATAATACTTTAACCCTTAAATGCGTGATCTCTTCGATTTTGACAATTTTTTTATATATGATTTCTAAAGGCGTGTACATTTCAAGAAAAATAAGAAAAAAAAATTTATTTTTAAAAAAAGGTGATTTTCACTGAAAAATATGGTTTTTTGCCAAATAGCTAAATTGTGATTATTTTAACGTGTATGAGAAACCAAGAAGAAAATCTATAAACTATAATTATTTATTGTCGCCAAAATGAATTTTATTGCGAGAATACCACTTTAAATATTTAAACAAATATTTTTGAATATTACACTTTTTGTAAAAAAAACGCGTGCTTTAGATTTTTTACAAATATACAGAGCAAAACCAAGATTTTTACTCTAAATGTTTAAAAATTCTGCGCTAATCTATAGGAACACTATAGATTAGACACTCTATCTTTAAATATAATAAATTCTTATTATTATTAAGTGTTTTACATAAATTAAGTTGATTAATTTGACTTGTTTTTATTTTAGTTTGTTTTTTTGCAAAACCAATTTCAGTATGCACCAAAACAACGGGCTACCGTTACTATGAAAATTCCATTACCGAAATAATGGAAATACGGTTTACCTCAAAATTCCGTTACCAAAAAAACCGAAATACCGTTATCGTTAAAATAGCCTTAGCGAAGTAACTGAAACACGGTTATCGTTAAAATACCGACACCGAAATAATCTAAAATATCGACACCCTTGCCGATTTCCGCGTCGTTTCGGTAAACATCCATGTTTTAAAATCTTTCGATTAATATTTATAAGTAGGCCAACCAAAAAGAAGCCACATCTTGTTTTTTATTTCAAAAGATAGAAAAATTAAGATTGAATACAAGTTCTGATCTTGAAAATTGCTTATCTAAAACTATGTCTAAATATCAACCGATTTCCTCCAAATTTTGAACATTTCAATAAAATCACCTCCAAGTACTATGTGCTGAGCAGAGATACAAGCCGGTCCATTCTCTCGGCTGGCGACGGCTAATGGCTAAAATGGTCGGCGGCTAACGTCGGCTAAAAGGTATATTTTCCAAGAATTTCAACAGATACACACACGCAAAAAAGCAACTGCAAAAATATCGAAGTCAACTTTGTCATTTTTTATAGGTACACTTAAAATAATACGTCATTAGAAAAATCTGTCAAACCGGCTTCAGATCGATTTGACTAATTTTTAACAAATTTTTAGTTGAAACACTGATTTAAGCAAAGATTTTAGTTATTTTCATTTAACACTATACTAAAAATCCGCAGTACTTTAATTTTGAGTGTTAATTTTCACCAATGTACCCGCAGTTTTAAAGATGGCGCCATTTCTTTCCCTCCCGATTTTTTAAAATGGCCCATATCTCGAAAACTAAGAGATAGAGCAAAATTGATGAAAATTTCGACTACCTCTAATCGTGTAATACCCCAGAGAAAGGGGATCCAAAAGCGGACCTTGGCGGGGCCTTGGACCCTCGGAAAGTTTTAATAAAAATTTTCCACTTCATAAAATGACCCATATCTCGAAAACTAAGCGAGATAGAGCAAAGCGGACAAAATGTTTGCTCCATTGGAGTGCCCTTATAAACCCCCACATGATATGGATTAGGCCCGGGGAGGGTCGCGAGACCCTAAATTTGAATAAATTCTACGACTCAGTATAATTACAGATACATTTTTTACTTAAATTGATTTGTTAAATTTGACAAAAAAAAGTGTTAAAATCAACAAATTTTATTTTTAGCCAAAAACAGGAATAAATTTTGTTAATAGTATATTTAGATTGGCAAAAACTAGTAGTTTTTGGCCATTTTTAGGTTTTGAGCTGAAAACTACAAAATTAATTTAGTTTTTACATACAATTTTCACACAAGCTGAAAACCAGGTTCTACCTGGTTTTTGCCAAAAACCAAGTAAAAATATATGAAATGTGCATTTTTGATACACCCGGTATCATTTATAGTTAACTTTCGATGCACACTGTTACAACGAATATAGAAGTAAAGCAAGTGTCAAAAAAATATTTTTTAGTTTTTTAAGAATATTTCTTTTTTAGTTTGAAATTGTGTGTTGTTATTAATTTTTCAACGTATTAATAATTTTTTTTGCATTAATTTAACAATAAAAAAATAAAGAAAAATGTGTAATAAAAAAGTGATGTGATAAAGAAAAACTAAATAACCAGTGTAAATGACTTGGTTTTTGTAATTTAGTTTTGTACAAAAACCAGCTGGTTTTTGCTTAGTCTAAATTCAGTATAAAGTAAAAATTTTTTCTGTGCAACCAACAGACTTATTATTTTGAGTGTAGTTTTCCGGATTTATAAAAATTGAGTTTATATTTCACAATGTCGATAAAATTATACATATATTTGTTAAATTTTACACAATTTATTGTTAAAATATAAGATTTTCATCTCTCTGCCATCACCTATTAGATGACACCAGTATATCTAATGTTTTAAAGATAGCCCTATTTCTTTCCCTCCCGGTTTTTTAAAATGGTACATATCTACTAAACTAAGAGAGGTAGACCAAAATGGAAATTCGACTATTCCTAGCTTTACCTCACCCAGAGCTTTGAAGAATTAATTCTTTAATTCAGTATTTGAATTCTGAATTAAAAATTCAATGAATTAATTCACAAAAAACTATTTATTGAATGGAATTAATTCACATTTGTTTTCGTTCGATTTCTTTTGTTACATTTTTTTCAAACACAATCCTTTTAATGCAGAAACCTGTAGAATTGTAGTATCAACAAAACCGCCTGGTTGCGCTACCGCCAGTTTGATGCAAAACATTTTAAAAATCAACGATATCTCAAAACAAGAAAATTTTACTTTTCAAATAATTATGTTTATTAAACAAATTTCATAAATTTTTAAAAAAATTAATATTTTTGCATTTTTCTATCGGCTTTAGCCGAAAATTGGCTTAGCCGATTATTGTCGGCGGCAAAGGTGTCGGCTGGCGGCGGCTGACCGGCTAAAGTCGACTGGCTTGTATCTCTGGTGCTGAGTTTCAACCGAATCGGATAAAGTTTTCGGATATCCGAAAAAACAATTTTTGGTAATTTTTTGTGAATATATTAAGCTTTTATTTTGCAATAGAATATTTGTTAATATTAATATTGCAATGAAATTTTAGGCTAAGCTGGGCCTTGCTATACTTTAAACTAAACTAAAAAAAATTGAGATAAGGTAAAACAAATCACACAATTCCCAAAAAGCTGTAAAAAACTTGATTTGGCTTCGCCATTGGCAACAAAACCGGACTAGGTTATTGCAAAATGTAATTTTCAATTTTCAAATGCGAATAGCTTTTATATTTTAAGAGATATCACACACGTGTAAGCTTATTAATTGTAGGGCTTTACTGGCAGATTATAAAATTGGTTTTTAAAATTGGTTCATAATTAAAAAAATGGCAAGCTTTCAAAATTTTCACATCCTACCCTAATTTGGAGTTCAATAGCGTAGCTCCTGGTGGGTCTATGGGATCGGCCGTCAAAACTTTAGCTCAGAATTACGTTTTCTATGGACGTGTTAAATATCATCTGAATTCGCTGAGCCGATAAAAAATGGCTCAATTATTTCCAGAATATTTCGAAAACGTTCGAAGTTAACAAGGGTAGTGAAAGAGTTAAGATAATGCAAGTCCCCATAAAAGTGAAGAAGTTTCATTAAAAATCTAGTTTCATACTAAGTATGAAGCATTTCATGAATTTAAGGAAATTTTTCGTTCACTTTATGACGAAATGTTTCATTGGTTTACGAAAATTTCATTATATTTCGACAATCAAAATTCTCTCTTTTCAGTAAATATTAAAACTTACTTCCTGTTAACCGATGTGGTTAAAGTTTATACAAGCTGCTTTTGAGATTATTAACTTAAATTTTAATTAGCCATTGTTTTCTAGGTTAAATGGCAATTCCTATTAGTTTTTTTTGGAAATAACTTTTGTCTCTAAAAAACTTCGATGCCCACTTTTTAATAGTAGTTCGTCCACTGTGTATACTTGTAGTTAAATATTGTTATGATTTTTGCCTACGTCCTTCCATGTTCTGAAAATATTAATTCTAATAATAACAAGTTTAAACTTACCTGAAACCAATTGATATTAACGAAACGCAGACAACCAGCAAATCCAATAAATTGAATGCTGATCGGCAAAATGCTCCGTCGTGTAAGACAAAGCCATATGAAATCAATTTAAGCAACAGTTCTATTGTGAAGACTGCCGTGAAAAAGTAATCAAACTTGTTCAAAACCTAAAAAAAATTAAACAGTTTTTATAATAACAGGGTTTTCTAAGTAAAAAAAAATTATTAAAAGTTGAAACGACCCATAGTGGGGCCTTTTGATTTTTTCGTTGGATAACTTTTGAAGTAGTCAAGGTATTTTCAAAATTTAAAAAGCATTTCGTGTGCTTACACAGTGTGCCATGCCCACTGGAGGCTTTAAGTTCTTCTGTCAAAGTTCAATATTATTTTGGGTAATACATGTTTAATTTGCAATAAATTTTTGTTTGTATCACAGATAAAAGTTTCATAAATATTTTTAATATTAAAATCTTAATGTTATACATATAAAGTAATTTAGTAATTATTTTTTTTGCATGTTTTGTTTCTGAATCTAGTATATGAAAGTGTTACTACCCGACTAAAAAAGATGTTATATAATCATATATCACCATATATAAACCAATATATACGTCCATATCTAATTTGATCCGAATATTGGAATATATAATTATATCAAGCGAGATAAGCATGTTATCTCACCTGATACAATTTGATCCGAAAAATGGGTCTAACTAACTGCATCAAATTATATATAAATACATATAATTTGATGAAGATTTTCAAAGAAAATTTTAGTAAATATTATTGAGATCACTTATATCATTCATATTAAATCTAATGCTTAATGTTTAGAACAATTTTTGCTAATAAACTTGGAAATAGGTGACAAAATAAAACATTACAAAAATTTGTCGGAAGAACTTTGTCTAGGTTAGAGTTTTGATCTTTCTTATAAAATAAAAAATTAACTAATTATAAATTTATTAATTCAGTTCGAGGCCAATTTCCTTATTATGAATTAATATAATAAGTAATTTTTTTCAAAAACTGCTATTTTTCTTCATCAGGATACTCTCCTGACAAATACTTCACAGAGTTTTTGCTTTCAAAAAACCTCTACACTTTCAGGAATGAAAAGACGATCGTTTCGGGGATTACGCCACCACTTTCTAAAGAAAACTGATGAAGGGGATCTGGAAAATCCCCGAAACGATCCTCTTTTCATTCCTGAAAGTGTAGAGGTTTTTTGAAAGCAAACACTCTGTGAAGTATTTGACAGGAGAGTATCCTGATGAAGAGAAAAAAACAGTTTTTGAAAAAAGTACTTATTATGTTTATTTACAATAAGGAAATAGTCCTCGAACTGAATTAATAAATTTCTAATTAATGAATTAAAAAGGTCGAAAAAAAACAAATTTTATTTTTAAAATAAAAATTAAAAACCAACATGATAAAAAATTAACTTTCACAATTAATTTTTTTTACGGAAAAATAAATGAACTTAAACCATATTTATTTCAACATATGTTTGTCTAATTTTTAAATTTAAAAGTAAAAATAATTATTTCGACCTTTAATTCCACAATGAAAAAAAAAAATTTCCTTTATTTATTTCTTTAAAATTATTTTGAGTTTAATAAAGAGCATTTCGCTAACTATTTGGAAAATATATGTTAAATTCAATTATAAACATTTATTTATATGTCAAAGTGCAAAATTCAAAACCAGATCCACAATTTCGGAGTTTTTTTTTTAATTTTTATAGTGCAATTAAACTTTATAAAATTTTGTATAATTAGATATCATGTCAGATAAATTTATACATAAAATTAATACAATTTTATATTAACTTTGTTATATATTTTGATATAAGATTTTTTAGAGAAGCTTATACGCCATTATATATAATTATGTATAAACTATATTTGCAGATCTCTTAATATATGCCTGGAGACCAAATCGCATATGATTATATATAACGTCATATCAAACATATTTATAAAACCAAAGTATTAATATAAATGTATATGGTCATATAAAGCCACACATATAAACATTTATAATTATATCAAATCATATAAGATTATATGAAAACTTTTTTAGTCGGGTAGTATAAGTATTTTTTATTAGTTAATTCTCTTCAAAATAGTCATTAGTATTGGAAGCGATATCTAACAAAATTAATATTTCGGAACTATTTTTTGTAATATAAATTTATTTAAAATAAACAATAAATAAATAAAAAAAAAACTTTGTTCTCTCCTATCCTTTCGTGATCAGACATGTCTTCGTGATGAAATAAGTGGATCTGAAGAGGCCGCCAACATATTGCAAATCTCTTCATTCTCTCTAATCGGTGAAATCTTGCAAGTATTCGTTATCTAAATTTTTTTTATCTTTGTTTTTGCATTCTTGGGCTTCTTCTGACAACTCTCCAATTGGTAAACATTGATACTCAATTGAATTATTGTCATTTGAACCATAAGTTTTGCCAGTGGGTATCGATTCCCCCTTGTCTCGCTCAATCGGCTCTCTTTTTATTTGTTCGCGAACTCGGGCACAAGCAAAATGTGTAAAATCAAAGAGCGTAAAATAAGGAGAAATTCCAACTATAATACAGGAGAATTGCGGGTAAATTAGATGCTTTTAAGGGGAACGAGATAATTTCCTAATGCGTCATAATATAATTTACTGTATTCACTGTTAGCAGTTTTGGCCGAAAAACACAAAATTTAACATGAATCGAAAAAACGTAATGAAGTGTCTACAAATGAAATAAAATACGCAATAAAATTTTAAAATAATTCATACACAAAAAAATATCAAAAATTTGTTCATTAAAATTCGTGGATTTTATCAAGTTTTGTATAAATTGTGTACGTAATTGTGTTAATGATGTTGTGTTAGAAGTTGACAACACTCATTTCAAAGAAGAATAATGAAAAAGGGAATTTTACGTCATCACATTTTTCCCCTCACAATACTCACAGCATCTTTTGTGTGCGCAAACTATTTTCACCCGGTTTTTATTTGCTCGCCCGAGTTCGCTAAAAATATAAGAGAGTCATAGGAAGGACGTCTCTCTCTATATGTATACTCTTTGATTGTGTTAATGATGTTGTGTTAGAAGTTGACAACACTCATTTCAAAGAAGAATAATGAAAAAGGGAATTTTACGTCATCACATTTTTCCCCTCACAATACTCACAGCATCTTTTGTGTGCGCAAACTATTTTCACCCGGTTTTTATTTGCTCGCCCGAGTTCGCTAAAAATATAATAGAGTCAAAGGAAGGATCGTCTCTCTCTATATGTATACTCTTTGGTTTTGCAGTTTTTGATTACCATCATTTGTATTACCGTATCCATGCTTTGGGCTGTCTACTACAGTGTTGCCAGTTTTTTTTCAGACATTATCCCCAATTTTCAAATTGTTATCCCCAAAAATCCCCAATTTTCAATTTGTTATCCCCAAAAATCTCCAATTTTTATTTTCTGTAAAAAATTCGTATTCGTTAACTTTTTTTTTTTTTTTTTAATTAATGTAAAAATACCATATTTATTTAATTCTTTTCGGTACCTTATACACTAAAACTCAATAAATTTTGTAATTCTAACACATTATAAAAAAGAACAAATAAATTTAAATAACAGCATAAAAAAATGGGAGCCAAATTTTTTCGTTTTAAATATTTCAGAATGAAAATTTTCCGATTCATCAGCTTCAGACATTTTGTTGCGTATGGTACTGTATAAAAAAGTTTTAATATTTCAGCAGATGGATTGAATTTTTGACAATTGAATAACATGTAAAGTATATATTTAATTTAAGAAGAGCTTCTACTCATATAACATCCGAATAACCTTAAATATTTTGGAACCAAAAGGAATTCAAATTTTCACCAAAAGGAATTAAGGTTTGGACGCACATTAACTTTCCAGACACAAATTTGTGTAGCCTAAAATCATGCACTATTATCATCATACTTAAAAGAAATCTTCTCTATATATAAAAGAATAACGTGACTGACTGACTCAACATCGCCCAGCTCAAACCGCTGAAGCTAGGAAGTTGAAATTTGGTATGTAGGTTCCTCTTTCGGTGTAGACGTCCGCTAAGACGGGATTTTTTGAAACTCCTACCGGAACGGGGAAAAAGGGGAAAAGGATCCCCCTTGGCGGCCTGCCAAAACCCCTTTGGCTAGAAAGCTGAAATTTAAGATATGTGTTCCTTGGAGTATGAGCTAACTTTCCTGGAAAGTACTTTCTGGAATTTTGGACAGGGACGTTGTAAAAATGGGGGTTAAAAAGGGGAAAAAGGCCCTCCTTGACGGCCTGCCCAAAGCGCTGGAGGTAGGAAGTTGAAATTTGGTATAAAGGTTCCTCCACTATCGTAGACATCCACCAAGACGGGATTTTTGGAAATTTTTACAGGTAGGGGCAAAAAGGGGAAAAAGTCTCCCCCTTGACGGCCTGCTCAAACTGCTGGAGCTATGAAGTTGAAATTTGGTGTAGAGGTTCTTCGACCGGTGTAGACGTCCGTTGAGACGGCATTTTTGGAAATTTTTATCGGGAGGGGCAAAAGGGGACAAAAAAGTACCTTTTTCGGAAAAGTACCTTTTTCCAAAAAAGTACCTTTTTCCAAAAAAGTACCTTTTTCCAAAAAAGTACCTTTTCCCAAAAAAAGTACCTTCTTCCAAAAAGTACCTTTTTCCAAAAAAGTACATTTTTCCAAAAAAGTACTTTTTTCCAAAAAAAGTACATTTTTCCAAAAAAAAGTACCTTTTTCTAAAAAAATTTACATTTTCCAAAAAAAGTACCTTTTTCCAAAAACATACATTTTTCCAAAAAAAAATACCTTTTTCAAAAAAAGCACATTTTCCAAAAAACTACCTTTTTCAAAAAAGCACCTTTTCCAAAAAAGTACCTTTTTCAAAAAAAGTACCTTTTCCAAAAAAAATTAATTTTTCCAAAAAAATACCTTTTTCAAAAAAAAGTACCTTTTACAAAAAACATACATTTTTCCAAAAAAAAAAAAATACCTTTTTCAAAAAAAGTACCTTTTTCCGAAAAAAGTATCTTTTTCTAAAAAAATACCTTTTTCAAAAAAGTGCAAATAAAGTACTTTGTAAAAACAAAGTATCTTTTTCCAAAAAATTTCGCTTTTTCCAAAATGTACCATTTAAAAAAATATAATTTCAAAAAAAGTACTTTTTTCCCTCACCCCACGGATATCTCCACTAAAACAAGGTTTCTTGATATTCGGCATAGACGTGCGCTTGACGGGATTTTTGTAAATTCCTACCGGAACGGGCAAAAGTCTCCCCATAAACAGTCTCACAAATTGGAAAAGTGCCTGCCCAAAAACAGTCTCACAAATTGAAAAGTGCCTGAAATTCCTATCGGGAGGGGAAAAGTCTCCTCCTTGACGGCCTGCCCAATCCCTTTTGGCCAACCTAAATTTTTAAATATGTATTCCTTGGAGTAGGACTAACTCACCGGCAACGTAATTTTTCTATTTTGGAACAGGAACATAGTAAAAATGGTGGTTGAAAGGGAAAATGTCCCCAATAACGGCCTGCCCAAACCGCTGAGCCAATGAAGTTGAAATGTGGTATGAATGTTCCTCATCTAACGCAGATAGCCGCGAAGATGGAATTTTTGTAAATTCCTAAAGGGAGGGGCAAAAAGAAGAAAAGCCTCCCCTTGGTGGCCTGTAAAAACCCATTCGGCTAGAAACCTGAAATTTAAAATGTGGGTCCCTGGAGTAAGGGCTAACTGATTAGAAAGATACTTTTTTGAATTTTGGACAGGGTCGTTATAAAATGGGGGTTCAAAAAGGGAAAGTGGCCCCTTAACGACCTGTCCAAACTGCTGGAACTAGGAAGCTGAAATTCGGCACTTAGGTTCCTCTTCCAGCCTAATTCTAACCGGGAGGGGAAAAAAATGTGTCCCCCTTGACAGCCTGCTCAAACTACTGGAACTAGGAAGTTGAAATTCCCTATCGATGGATTTTCGGAAATTCCTACCGAGAGGCGCACAAATAGTAAAAGTTGGCTAGAAACCTGAAATGTAAAACATATGTTCCTTGGAGTATGGGCTCACTTATCGGGAAGGTGCTTTTTGGAATTTTGGACAGGGACATTGCAAAAATGGGGATTAATGAAGCGAAAAGTGCCGCTTAAAGGCCTGCCGAAACCGCTGGAGGTAGGAAGTTGAAATTTGGTATTAAAGTTCCTCCTCTATTGTAGACATCCGATAAGATGAGATTTTTGGAAATTTCCATAGGTAGGGTCAAAAACAGGAAAAGTCTCCCCCTTAACGGCCTGGCCAAACTGCTGGAACTAGGGAGCTTAAATTCGGTATTTGGGTTCTTTCTCCAACGTAGACGTCCTCTAAGATGGTATTTTTGGAAATTCATACCGGGAGAGGTAAAAAGGGAAAAAACTTCCCCCTTGACGGCCTGGCCAAACTGCTGGATATAGAGACCTAAAATTATGTATGTAGTAGGTTCCTCTTCCAACGCAGACGTCCTCTAAGACGGAATTTTTGGAAATTCCTACCGGGAGAGGTAAAAACGGAATAATTCTCGCCCTTGATGGCCTAAGCGAACCCTTCGGCTAGAAACCTGTAATCTATAATATGTTTTCCTTGGAGTATGCGCTAACTTATCGACAAGGCATTTTTAGGACTTTGGACAGGAACGTGGTAAAAATAGTTGTTCAAAAGTTGTTCTGAAATTTTATTTCTGAGCCGTAAAGAAACTACAGATGCCATAAAAATATTAGCTTCTGTAATAGTTGTATTATTTGTAGCTATTGTTTGTAAGCACTTTGATTTGGAAGTAATTCTGCCTTCCGTTCAGGTAAATTTTGAATGAGCCGTCTCGCAGTATAATCCATCAAGTCTTGAAGTTTTAGCTCTACCGATACTTCAGATACCTTTATATGAGGCGGAACTGCTTCCTTTTTGGCAGATGTAACTTTTTTGGATCAAGGAAAAATACTAACATTCTTGGTCTTTCGCATATTTAATGGATAACGCTTTCGACAGATGTGTCGTAGATATCGCTTTTGTAGACACCAGAAGGTTCCGTTTTTTTGTGTATAGATTATGTCGGTCTTCCTCTGGCTCGAGCTTTTTCTTATGTATGGGCGTGTTATAAGTTTTCAAATATTGTGAATTTATTTAGCCAGGATGAATTGTTTTCTCCATCCATCCATTTTCTCTTAAGAACATATAAATTGCATGAAGTTTGGTTTAAGATCTCCCTTTTTTCATTTTCTGGCAAAACGTCTACTTCTTTAAAATAGTAAAGTTTAATCTTACGGAAATCTGAATAACTCAAACCATTGTGAATTTTGTAAAGACATCACACTTCACGCCTTTCACTTTTTCATAAAAAAAATCTGTGAATTGTATGCGGCTTATGATGAAAATAATGACAATAAACGTCAAAAGTTGACTGGCCCTACTATTGCCAATTTAGTGCCAATTTAAATCTAGCGATGTAGGTAATTTCTAGTTTCACTTAATCTTTAAATACGTGTTATTCCTTAACGCTTTAGAAAAGCCCGTATGACACTAGCTTTATTTTGTGTTGATGAATTATTTGAGAACAGTGCAAATCTATAGTCATAGGAAAATTACATAAGTGCAATACGTACAACCATACTTACATATTAGAGAAATCAATCACTAACTGCCAAAAAATTTATAAAAATTTTCCACTTTAAAATGACATTTAGTGATTATCTAGAGTGTTGTCAATTCCCTAAGTTTATCTCCGTTTCTAGCATTTTTTCTGTGTTTGTAACGATTTTTAACAAATTTTAGCGATTTTCCTTTGGCACAAAGTGTGCATCACTGTTTATTTGTTTAAAAATTGTATTTTTTACTCTCTCTAATATTTGCTATTTCATTTCATCAATCAAATATCAAGTCTTTACAAAATTAAGCAAGTGTCAGCAATGAAGTTCTTATTTGATTTTAATAAAATTTACCTACAGCAATTAAAAACACTAAATACGTACTCTGGTTGTTGCAGTTTTATTGTTTTATCATGGCATAATCGGGCAGTAAATTTTAATTAAATTAGATAGAGTATTGAATAATAAACCGTTTTAAGTAAAATATACACACCACGATTTTAATACTGGAAATGCTATACATAATATTGAACTTCGACAAAAAAGGTTGAAGAGCCCTGTGGGCTAAGAACCATTTGTGAATATAACTTTTAAATTATCTTTTATCTGCTTTTTAAATTTTTAAAATATCTTTACTACTTCAGGAGTTGTGAACTTTGCAACGTAAAATTACAACCTCGCAACAAAACCATTGTATGTATGCTTGATATATCACGTATACTTGTTACGTGATGTGTCACGCATACGTATTTCGATTTTCGTTGCGAGGTTGTTACAGTTTTAGTGTTTTTATATGTAAAGGAGAAAGATCGGCAGCCAGTTGTAATTGAATTGGTTAGAGTACTGAATAATAAACCGTCTTAACGCAATATCTCCTGTAACAAACCGACACTTTTTTAGTTCTATTCCAACAAATTTTGAAAAATTACAAAAATATGGTGTGTTTGTAAAACTGCGCCTGCTGAAAAAGTAAACGACCGATTTACAATCCTTTTACTTTGTTTCGTTGAAAATAAAATATACTTTTCAAAGGACACCAAAAAATAATGATCGGTTGTTACAAATTAATTGTACAAATGATAGTATATATTTTTTTATTTGATTCTTTTCCACCAGACTTAAAAACTGGCAACTTTGAGCGGCTCTACCATTCGTTATTTTTATCCGATTTCAAAGAGGAAAAATAATCTGTGAGGAAATCTTTATCCGATGCGATAATTTATTTTATCACATGCTTCTGTAAAATTTTTGATTTTTGCTACACTCAAAAAAATAAGTTAGTAGAATAATTAGTAAAACGTCTTGTATATCAAGTGTACTAGTTTTTAGCAATTTTTTTGCTGAAATTCCGTTTTCAGCAAAAATTTTAGTTATATTTTTTTAGCACTAAACTAATTTTGAACTAATGTTTTACTAATTTATTTTGCTACAAAAATTGTGCTGATAACCGCATTCATAGCGTGGACGACAACCAGATAGACAAGATGTAGATGTCGCAGCTTGTCTGGAAACGGAAATGACAAAAAAAGAAAAACAACTCTACACATATTCTATATTTAAATTTTCAGCAAATAAATTAACTAAAGTAAAATTTCGCTACAAGTTTTTTGAGTTTTTTTCAGTCTACTAATATTCAGCAAAAAGTTTAGTGATTTTAGCAAGGATTTTTTTTATTTGCAGTCGACTAAGTGTTAGCAAAACTTTTGCTAAAGATTACTATTTTTTTGGTAAAAATCAGCTCGCTGATTTTCAGCAAACCTTTTGCTAAAATTACCAACTTTTTTGCAAGCACGCTCCTGACTAAAAATTTGCTGACACAGCAACATTTTTTGCTGACTTTACTGACTTTTTTTTTTGAGTGTACGCTTTTCAGCCTTTTCAGTTCTAAAGAACGGTTAAGGTTGTAAAGAACGGTTCAGATCAAATTGCAGCTATCATTACTTTTAATAGCTTTCTAATAAAGAGAGTAGAGAGCAAAAATTCATATATGAAGATATATGGAATATATGAACCAATATATAGATCAATAAATACAATACATTATCATATATGGATTCATACATTTGAATGTATTTACCCCTATATGCTTCCACACATAACATATATGTTCATATATGATCATACATGAAACCATATATGCTCAAACATGAAAGCATATATGACAATATATGAACATTTTCACTGGGTGATTTTATTTTTTTTTTTTTTTGATTTTACAGTTTCTTTATTTTTTAGTACAGTGTTTTGCAAATTTCAGCAGATTGATTTTAAATTGCAGTTTACAAAAAATTTACTGAAATTTAGA
Source organism: Leucophora obtusa (assembly GCA_949987735.1). Lineage (NCBI taxonomy): Eukaryota > Metazoa > Arthropoda > Insecta > Diptera > Anthomyiidae > Leucophora > Leucophora obtusa. The sequence goes on from OX465300.1 coordinate 18,050,135, forward strand.
AGCGTATACTAATTGTTTATACTAATTTCATTGCATTAAAATGATTGATGTTTAGTAAATTTTTAACTGATTTTAGCAAATCGGTTTTGAATTGCAGTTTACAACAATTTTGCAAAAATTTAGTAGCAGCTACTAATTTTTTCTACTAATTTTGTTGTACTACAGATCAGCAGACATGTATTGCTAAAATTAGCAAAAAATACCGCTGGGCTCAAAAAAGTTAAATTTCCCGTAATAACAGCAAAATTTTCAATAGCCCTTACAGACTTTTTTGGTTGAGTGTACAGTAGGTCACTTGATAAGTATAACACATCGGCTGAAAAGTTTGTAGGATAACCAATAAAACAACAATTTTTTGTTGGCAAAATTCGACTTTATTCATCAACATAGTCTCCTACAAGAGCGAATCACTCCAAAGCCTTTCTAACACTTCGATACCCTTTTTATAGAATGATTTATCTTTGGCCTCAAAATAGGCCTCTGTTTCGGCAATCACCTCTTCAGTCGAACCAAATCTCTTTCCAGCGAGCATTTTTTTAAAGTCTGAAAATAGGTGAAAATCGCTGGGAACCAAAACGGTGGGTGCGGTAGCTAACGACTTGTGACACAGTGCGTTGTCTTGGTAAAAGAACACTTTTTTCTTTTTCATAAGAGGCCGTATTTTTTGCGATTTCCTCCTTCAAACCCACTAGTTGGGCCTATTGAAAAATACATACAAAATTCCAGCCGCATCCCAAAATACTGATGCCATAACTTTACTAGCTGACTATTGCGTCTTTGGCTTCTTCGGGTGCAGTTCCCTAGTTGCTGTCCAATCAGTTGACTGCCGATTCGATTCTGGAGTGAAGTGACAGATCCAAGTTTCGTCCATTGCTACACACCGACGCAAAAAGTACTTTTTATCTCGCCGAAATAGCTCCAAACAGCTCTCAGAATCATCTACACGTTGTTGTTTTTGGTTCACCTTGAGCAAACGCGGCACCCATTTCGAAAACAGCTTTCTCATGGACAAATGTCCATGCAAAATAAAGCCGCACGTTCCTTCGATATCTTTAAGGTGTCAGCTATCTCCTACAACTTCACTTTACGGCCTGCCAAAACTATTTTGTGATTTTTTTTTTATGTTTTCCGGTGTCACCACCTCTTTTGGGTGACCAGAGCGTTCGGCATCATCGGTGTTTGTAAGACCACGTTTTAAGTCAGCAAACCACTTTTCTACCATTTGCCTCGATGGAGCAGAGTCCGAATAACACTTATCAAGCCAAGCTTTGGCTTGAACGGTGTTTTTGCCATTAAAAAACAATGATAAATCAACACACGAAATTACTTTGAATCCATTGTTTTCAAAATCGTAAAAGTAGCGTCACTTAAACAGATGTAACTTGTTCACTAATGAACGAATTGTCATTAAATTTTGACAGTTATCATCTGAAGGTTGGCAGTTCCAAAAAATCATATTGATTTTTTATTAGTGTCGCCACCTATGTGTCATCCTACGGATTTTTCAGCCGATGTGTTATAATCACTGGAATACAACATAATCACATAGTGTTTACCCGAAATAACACGGCCTGTCAATAAAAAATCATATACAAAATTATATTTGCCAATAAATTTGGTAAAATATTCGTAACTCTTTATTCACCTACAAAAGTTGTATATTTAGCACTTCAATACTTACAAGGTTCCTACTTGCGTCTGCTTTCAAAGGGTTTTCTGCAGCCAACATAGCTGATGAGAACATAATGCAGCATAAAATGAAATTGCTAAAATTGCTATGATTACACAATTTATGACAGAAGATCCGGAAGCTAGCATAGAAAATAAAATAAATTTATATTATAATAATTACAAATTTATACTAAAATAATTACAAATAATTAAAATCATAAAAAACGTATAAAAATTATGATTTATTGGCAATAAATTTGTTAAAAACTATAAATTAACTTCTTATAGTCTCTTTTGAGCGTCGAGTACAGTATTGAAAACTGAAAGCAAACGAATTTCTTTTTGAAGAAAACAAAACTGTAAATGTCCTTGTTAAAATATTTAATTTTATACAAATTTCAGAGATTTTTATTATCTCTATTATTTTTATATAAAAAAAATACTTTAAAATTTCAAACCGGGGGATTTTAAAACTTATAAAAAAAATGACAAAGACTGGTTATGTACAGAGGGCGAATTCGAGCGGCTTCGAATCGGCTAAAAGCCGCCGCCGACCAATTCTTAGTTGTAAAAGCCGCCGCCGAAGTATGCGGCTTATATCGGCTAAAATTCTTAGCCGAATTGGTCGGCTAAGCTGACTGGTTCATTATTTTTTTTAGATTATAATTTTTTAATTAAGCAGGTTATTTAGAAATCTTGATATCTTTAATATTTTGTTGTTATTATTGATGTACGGTAAGTTCTCAATTGCGAAAATTCTAGGTTTTACTGAGCATATTTAGAAAGTTTCCGTGCACAGAACTTGCATACAAAGTCAAGTTCCCTATATTTTATATTTTTACATTGTTGTTGTTTGACATTAGTTGGAATTAAACGGCGCGAAAATGTAATAGTGTTGATGCAGTTTTCATATATATTTAGTAAACATCGAAGGACTTTAATCCCTCATTCTATGGAGAATTCTGATTGAATATGGAATGATTGAATTCTCAAGCTGCAATTTTACACGTCGAATGAAGACTTAATTGGTCTCATTCGATTTAAAATTCAATAATTTTTTCTTCATTGATTGAGTTTAATCGTTACGGCACATGTACACGCGAGAGAAAACTGCTAGAGATAGAGCAAAAAGCAACCCTAGATAGCTTAAATCATTCACAATTGAGTTATTTAGAGGTGCTTTTGGTCTATTTCTAGCAGTTTTCTCTCGCGTGTAAATGTGCCTTTAGCAGAGCTTTGAAGAATTAATTCCTTTTTGAATGAATTCACTACCAATCGAATTCAATTTTCTCTAGAATTGAATGAATTCCTTTTCTTAAGTAATTCACTGAATTCGTTCAAATGAATGCGTTCATCAAACAACAAATTCAAAGAATTAATTCAATTGCAATAGTTCTTTTTATTAAATCAAATGAATTAATTCACCGGTGAACGCGTTCAATTTTATAAATCGAACGGAAAAAAAGTGTATTAATTCCTTACTGAATTAATTCACTACTGAATTCGTTCAATTTTCGTTCAGTGAATTAAAAAAAATAAAATTACGTTCAGTGAATTAAAAAAAAAAAATAATAAGTTCACTGAATTGAAAAAAAAAAAAATAAAATAAGTTCACTGAATTGAAAAAAAAAAAAATAAAATAAGTTCACTGAATTCAAACTTGTTTTCTGCCGTTCAGTAGAAGAAAACAATAACGTACAAATACAATTTTTAAATAAGCAATTTTGCAGCGTGTGCTAGTAAAAATAAACAAATTAGAAACCGGATGCTGTTTATCAACCTACATGATTCAAAAATAAAGCCTTTTACTATTAAAAATAAAAACTACAGATATAGACACGCTGTAAAATTGCTTATTTAAAAATTTTATTTGTACATTATTGTTTTCTTCTACTGAACGGCAGAAAACAGGCTTTGAATTCAGTGAACTTATTTTATTTTTTTTCAATTCAGTGAACTTATTTTATTTTTTTTTTCAATTCAGTGAACTTATTATTTTTTTTTTTAATTCACTGAACGTAATTCTATTTTTTCTTAATTCACTGAACGTAATTTTTTTTTTTTTTTAATTCACTGAACAAAAATGAAATTGAACGAATTCAGTAGTGAATTAATTCAGTAAGGAATTAATTCACTTTTTTTCCGTTCGATTTATAAAATTGAACGTGTTCACCAGTGAATTAATTCATTTGATTTAATAAAAAGAACTATTGCAATTGAATTAATTCGGAACAAAATTAATCGAACGAAAGCAAATATGAATTAATTCCATTCAATATATGGTACTTAGTGAATTAATTCATCGAATTTTTAATTCAGAATTGAAAAATTGAATTAAGGAATTAATTCTTCAAAGCTCTGGCCTTTAGAAATTCAATCAATTGAAAAGTTTGGGAGTTTAATAGATTTATAGTTTATTCTATTGAAAAATTTGGGAATCACATTGGATTATTAGTTTTTATTAAAGAAATTTAATACTTTTTACAAATACAAAAAAACAAAACAAAATAATATTAGAATTATCAGTTATACAGATCTCATAGAAGTAGTTGAATCACGAATAATAAAGAGCACTTGAACAATTTCAATTTCATCGAGACATCGATTTGTTCAACCAACGAACAATTTCTTGTTCGCCTATGAATTTGTCTCGTGTGGACCACCCTTAAATAAAAATTAAAAACCAAAATTTTGATAATTATTATTTTTATTATTTTTAATAAATATCCAATAAAACTTATAACTATTATATCCTTGCAATATTCATTTGTACTTGAAATAAAAAGTACCCGACTAAAAAAGTTTTCATATAACCTCATATGATTTGATATAATTATATATGTTTATATGCGTGCACTCACAATATATTTTCCATAACCGATTGAGGTTTATTTAAAAAGTAATAGGTAAAGTTTGTTTTCAATTGAAGAATAGATTAAAATACATTGAAACATATTGTTTAACTTTTTTTCAATCAATAAAAAACAAACTAGAAAAAATATTTATCGTCTGTAGGAGTTGTTATTTTTAGTCAAATATACTAGTTTTAGATTTCTATTTTTAGAAAAAATAATTTAAATAATTTCGTTGTTTTCTGTTAAAAAAAAAAATCAAATATTTTCGGTTTTGTTTATACTCATACACACAAACATAGCCAATAAAAATATGAACGTGTGTTGTGTATGGTGTAGTGTTATTGCGTTTGTGACCTACTCCAACAAAAAACGAAAAATAATGAATTGTCTGCCATTACGTATTCTCCACCCAAAACAAATTTTTTCCCATTATTCTGCTGACGATTAGTTTTTGGGCAAACAAATCAATGTCTCGTCAAGTTAGGAACGAATTGGAGCATGAAAATTTATATGGGATAATAATATTGACCAATCAATACAGTAATTTTGACTTAGCTGCACAACCAACTTTTGCAAGAATTTTTGTGCAGGTAAGCCAAAAACGCAGCTAAGTCAAATTGTTTACCTGCCTTAATGTGCAGGTATATCAATACGGACTGAAAACAAACAAAACAAATGAAGCTAATAATGACAACTTTGTGCTATGCACCAGATCTTGCGATGTTTATTGTTAAAAAACGACTAAAGTAGAATATTTTTGTCACAAAAAAAGTTGACAACACGTTTATTTTATGTGTTTCTTTTTTTCCTAGATTTGAAAAACAAAGTAAAACACAAGAGGCAGCTAACGGTGATCTTTTTTATGAAAATAATGTAAAACTGCCAAAAATATGAGGCAGTTATCTTAAATGTGCAGGTACAAAAAGTGCACTTAAAGAAAACAATGTTTTCTAAAATAGAAACGAAACTAAAATTTTGTGCAGTTGTAGCAAATGTGCACTTAAAAAAAAGGCAGTTAAATCAAAACTACGTAGATCCATTTATTTTTCCATGTATGTACAAATAAAAGAGAATAAATTTTTATAAAATTTTCCAATTGAACTCCAATTAAGTACTAGGGCCAAATTCTGACAAAGTAAACTTGACAAACCTTTCCTGTACTATTTAATCCGATTAAAATGGATGGAATTATGAGGACTCCATATAAACGAGGCATACTCTAATTTCGAACGAACAAATGATGTTTATAATAATTTCCTTGTATATGGATCAATAAATTCATAGGTATTTCTACGAATAAAAGCAAGAACTGTGTATGATTTGGGAACTATATAGTTAAAAATAAAAGTAAGATTTTCATCAAAAATCACATGTAAATCCTTATGCTCCTCCACCCTTTTAAGAATGTTACAATTGCAAAGATTTGAGGCAACATTAAAAGTAAAAGATCTACGATAAATCATATGAAATCATTTCTGAGCATTGAAAGATAAACCACTACATAGAGCCCAAGCAGATGCTCTATCAACATCAGTTTGTAATTCCCTAGTATCCATAATAGAATAAATTGTATGATAAATTTTTAAATCAGCAGCATATAATAAGAATTCTGCATGACTGAAACCTTTCATAAAACCTTTTAACCTTTTCATAAAAGAAAAGGTTAAAGAACAGTGGTCCCAGAACACTTCCCTGAGGAACACCAGAAGGAAATAAGAATAAGAGCTTATACCAGCTATCATAAAAAACTAAACTCTATGATTTAAATATAAAAAATCCATTGCAGAAAATTAGAATGAAATTCCATTCGCTGCAATTTCACTATACGTAGTGAGTGCGAAACTCTATCAAAAGCTTTTTTCAAATCCATATAAATTACATCAATTTGAAAACCATTATCAATATTTGTAATGCAATATTTGGAAAAAAAAACCGCAAGGTTTGTTTTTGGTGATATACCTCTCATAAATAAATAAGTGTTGCGATGGTCTTATGTACACTCATAGAAAAACCCGTACACATAGTTAAAAATTCCGCTGAAATAACAGGAAATGAAGTTGAGAATTATGGTCTGCTAAATTTAGGTAAGCTAAATTTTACACACTGCTAAATCCACAGACAATTCTAGTTAACTTAGCTAAGAAATTTGAGCTAAATTCGACAGAAACATTACCTGAAAATTTCAGCTAAAATGTCGCTTAAAGTCTTGGTTTTTGGGCTCTACGGATCTGTCCCGAGACAGGCCCATATTTATTTTTGGGAGCTTATAAAGATTGATAAGTTCATAGTATCGAATTTTTGTCCATTTTGTTCTATGTCGCTTAGTTTCCGAGATATAAGCCATTTTGTGATTATACAATAAAAAATTATGAAAACATAGCGCCATATCTATGTGATATTGATAGCAGAGATACAAAAATATAAAATTGAATTAGTTTTTATTAGTTGAATTTTAGTTTTCCATCAATAATATGCTCAAAAACTTTGGAAATAGTTGTCAATTTCGAAATGGGTCTATAATTCTCAATTTCAAACATTTGACCCTGTTTAAAAATTGGTTTTATAACACTAACTTTCCACTTTTTTATAAATTTACTGGACATCAAAGACTGATTAAAAATATAAAGTAGTGGGTACCAAATTGATGACTTGCATTTTTAACAATGAATGCTGATAGGCCATCAGAATCTAATCTACGAGAATTATTTAAATTATCCAAAGCTAAAGGAACGATTCAAGTTTTTTTTAAATTTTATTCTCGTTACCGTACTCATACGAGTGCACCTCAGTTTTTACGATTTTTTCTGACACTATTGATCCTATAACTTAAGTAAAATAATTTTCTGACAGAAAACTAAATTTAAAATTCAAAAAAGCAAAGTTAAATTTACCTTATTTGACAGTAATTGAAAAAATGGGAAATAATTGCAAAATTTTTCATGGAGTAAAAATTTGAATTGTTGAAAGTGTTATGAAATGATTTAGTACCCGGGTAAAAATGGTCATATATGATCGAGTATACAGTTCCGAGCATAAAAACTGTAACGCTACGCTAAATCGTCTAAGTATGCTTTGATTTCTTCTAATGGTTTTTTATTTGCGCTTATCTTTTGTTAATATATTCGTTGATGTGTATTTTCATATTTTAAGTCGTTTGATTTGCATTTATTTGTGTGAATTAGTTTTTACGAACTTTTTTTTTTGAAACTAGTGCCTATTTTGTGTGACAGTGTTACCATATATTTTTTTAGAAAAACTGTAAAAAAAACTGTAAAAAAAAACTGTTTCTTTATAGAAAAACCGTTTTTGTAAAAAAATTTAAAAATTAGAATAAATTTTTGGATGCCGAAGTATCCCAGGGTCTCAATTTTCAAAATATCAAAATTTGAATAATTTAATTGCGTTGGCATTTATAGTAATCAACTTTTTGCACAGCCTTCTAATAAAACGTTTTTTTTAAAGAATTTTGGTCTCCAAGGCCCGAATCTGAAGTTAAAAAAAGTTCACCGAATCAACCTTCCGAGAGGCCGGCACATAAAATCCTTCCACTGAACCCTCCTCGGAGGTGCTGGCTGGAAACGGGTACCAGGCGGTACACGGCTAAGGTCAGGGTTTTGATCATAGTGGGACAATGTAAGGTCTATTGTCTGCATTACTGAGATGGGCTCTGACTATAGGTGGAAGGTAACCGCGGCTAGGTATCGGTCCGAGTGTCTGTTTTTCTCACATTGAGCGGCTTGGGACGCTTCCTTTCTCGTGGTTCCTCAAATCCAGGCGCGTCTGTTTCCCATAGTGGGCGGCTTCCTGGTCCGCGTCTGTTTTTACCTAGTAGGTCGGCGGTGAGAATTTTTTAACGATGTTGGTAGAAGAAAGAACATGGGAACACAACAAGAGGAAAAGGAAATCCGGGCGGTAATATACGCCCAAACGTAGGTGTTAGCAGTGACTGCGACCACCGGCGGGCACGGTGGAGACAGCGGGTCTCCTCTGCGTGTCGCCAGCAGTCACACAACGGATACGGTAACGGACACGGCAACGGCGAATTCGCAACTGGGGTCATCTCTCGTCAGACAGGAGGCCATGGAGGTGCACTCGGACGGTGACACCAACGACCAACTATTGGGTTTGGAGGAACTCTTCTTATACCAGACGGATGAGGAGGATATTCGTATGATATCCTCCCAGCCGGTGGTCAGTGAGTCCAACAATCCCAAAAAAATGATCGTTGGAGGCACCGAAGAGAGCAAATCCACTGGCAGTCCTCTGCCGGCAGATGACTCGAAAAGAATGGCAGGCTACAAGCGCTCTATCCGGTATTTGAAGCAGCTGGCTCGTCGAGATCCAGCTGCCTTAACTGCCAGAGAAAGGCGATTGAGGCGGAAACATGAATTCCATGTGCGGAAGTATGAATCCATGGCGAAGAATACTTCCGTAGTGAATTCCAGGCCACACACAAAGGAGCAAGATCAGAGCAAAGCCATGGGAAAACCGCATAAAACCGGATCCCATGGCCACTCTGAGGCGCGGCGAACGGACTCCAAGGTTCCTGCGGAGTCCGGGAAGCGTTCGACCAACCAAACCGAAGCACTCTCAACGCGACCGTCCACATCACGTGGCAATGTTGGGGGTACGAAGTTTGGCGGTGATCCTGGCGACAAAGCCGGACCTGACGGCGGAAAATCCGAGGTGCGCGCCGTACCGTCCTCATCAAAAGGAAGTACGGCTATCTCCAAAGACAAAGCCTGCAGGCCCGGTGGAAAGCGACAGAGGTCAGGTGAGACGCAGGTGTCAGAGGGTAAGCGGTTGAAACTATCGGCTAGCTTTCCATCTGCACCTGAGCTACAGGTAGCCATTGTGGACCGGAGTCATCCTGAAGGTAGGATGGCAACGGACAGATGGCTGGTGTTGGAGGACCGAATACTGAGGGCACTAGTTGACGCACTCGCACACAGTGAAGATGATTCCTTCACTGCGTTCGATGGCGCCAAGTGGCAGAAAGGTGTCAAGATAGAGGGTTGTGGCAATGAGAAAGCGTTGAACTTTCTCAAAAGCACAATCCAGGATCTTGACGAGCTTTGGCCGGGTATGAATGTCAATATCGTTCCCATTGATCAGGTCCCTTTTCAGACGACCGTGAAGGTGTGGGTTCCTCCTCCAGTAATAGAGGATGAAGCCATTCTGACACTACTGAAACGTCAGAACAAAGGACTTGGTTCAGATGATTGGAGAATCATCAGGGGACGAGCGAGGGACAAAGGAGACGGAAAGGACCTCTGGCTAAAAGTCGGCTCGGAGTCTTTGCGCCTCCTGCGCCTCTCCAACGGATCGGTGAAGTTTGGGTTGAACCATCTTAAGATGATTCTACCCAAGGAAGATACCAGCAATGGGTCCTAGATGCATCAAGGTGGTGCAGATAAACCTGCATCACTGCGAGGCAGCGACCGATGAATTGTTGCGTTTCATGGAGACGGAGAGGATAGACGTGGCCCTGATCCAAGAACCTTGGCTTTCTGGTCGAGGTGGGCATAACCAAGGGCCATGATCTGGTGATGGGGGGTGATGCCAATGCTCATCACTCTTTATGGGGCAGCACTGACATCAATGACCGAGGTGAGTCACTGTTTGATTACCTAATGTCCACTAATTTGGGGCAATAGGCCAACATTCTATAATAGGATTAGGGAAGAGGTTATTGATATAACCATGGTATCGAATACCGACTCTGTTGAAGTCCAAGACTGGAGAGTTTCACAAGAATGTTCATTCTCTGATCATTATAGGATTCTCTTCAGCGTTGATCTTTCTGTTAGGGAAATGATTCCATATAGGAATCCTAGGAAGACAAACTGGGCCAAATTTCGTAGTCTTGTTCAGACGATACCGGGCCCAGAACGAGACACCCCGGTCAGTGTGCGAGACGTGGAAGGTTCAGTTCGTCTATTAATACGGATAATCTTAGGGAAGCATTTCTGAACTCGTGTCCTGAGCGCTTGCCACCGAGGAAAATTCACCAACCATGGTGGACTCCGGAGCTTAAGAAACTTAGGACGGAGAGCAGAAAACTTTTCAATAAGGCGAAGAAGGAGAACAGACCTGAGGACTGGGAGCGGTACCGTCTCAGTTTTAATGCCTTTAAGAAGGCGACTCGAAGGGCAAAAAGGGAATCGTGGTCTAAGTTCTGTGGGGAAGTGGAGGGCACTACGGAGGCAGCGAGGCTTCGTAAGGTTCTTTCTAAGGCACGCAGTGCACCAGGATCCCTTATGAGGCCTGATGGTACTTTCACGGAGGGTAATAGGGAAACCATTGAGCTCCTGATGGGGACTCACTTTCCGGGTTGCAGAGAGGATGTCATGTCCAATGTCCCGTTGGACGCACTCTCATCGACTGCAATTCAGATAGGTGAGCACATCTGGTCAATGGTAGACGAACGCAAAATTGCTTGGGCGATACGGTCTTTTAAGCCCTACAAATCAGCAGGGCCGGATGGTATTTTCCCAGCACTTTTGCGGGAGTCCCTGGACATTATCATGCCATGGCTGCTGCGTATTTTTACTGGCAGCCTGGCATCGGGGTATATACCCTCTGGGTGGAGAGAGGTCAGGGTGGTCTTCATCCCGAAAGCGGGGAGGATAAACCACAGCACCGCCAGGGACTACAGGCCGATTAGTCTCTCGTCGTTTTTATTGAAAACGCTGGAGACTGGTGGATGTTCATGTGAGGAGCATCCTCTCTGCAGACAATTTCAGCACGCATACCTCAAGGGAAGGTCGGTGGAAACGGCTCTGAGTGAGGTTGTCGGCACAATTGAGGATGCTCTTCACGACCGTGAGTATGTGTTGGCGTCCTTCCTGGATGTAGAAGGGGCTTTCAACAACGTGAGTATATCATCGATCACTAGTGCCTTGGAGGGTATTGGCACTGACCCGCAGATAACCCTGTGGACGGGCAATATGCTCAGGAGTAGGGCTATAAACTCGGACATAGGCGGTGATGGGGCGCGGAAGGTGGTCACAAGGGGTACTCCACAAGGGGGGGGGTCATTTCTCCTCTTCTGTGGAATCTTGTGATCAATGGAATCCTTGACTCATTGGGGAGAACGGGGACGAAGGTTGTGGCATACGCCGATGACATTGTGCTACTGATCAGGGGGAAATTTCTCCAGACGGTAGGTGATCTCATGGAGTCGGCGCTTACGATGCTATCCAGGTGGGCAATGGAGAACGGTCTGGGAGTCAATCCATCTAAAACCGAACTTGTTTTGTTCACAAGGAAGTACAAACCGGAGAGATTTGATCTCCCTAGATTGGACGGAGTTACTCTTCAACTCGCGGGGGAGGCAAAGTATCTGGGTGTCATTCTTGACTCTAAACTTTCCTGGAAGAGGAATACCGAGGAGAGAATGAGAAAAGCCTTATGTGCTTTTTACATCTGTAGAAGGACCTTTGGGAAGAGATGGGGTCTACAGCCGTATATCATTCACTGGATGTATGCGGCGATTATCAGACCAATCTTGACCTACGGGGCACTGGTGTGGTGGAGGGCGGTGGACACGGATTCATATCTCTCCACTCTCGCAAAGGTGCAACGACTGGCTTGTCTGGGTATTACGGGGGCTGCTCGTTCTACACCCCAGGCAAGTTTGGAGGTGATGCTTGGCATCCCACCACTGGATATTTATATCAGGGGCACGGCGGCAAAGGCAACTCTCAGACTCAGGGAGATGCAGGAGCTGAGGCAACGCACTTGGGGGCACAGTACCATTCTGCATGGGATTGGTGGTGCACTACTGGATCGTGAAACGGACTCTATTGTACCGGTCACGAATTTCCAGAGGACTTTTGAGGTGATTGTACCGACCAGGGAAGACTGGGCAGCCGACTCCGTTATTCGGAGTGGTGATATCTCAGTGTTCACGGACGGTTCGAAGACGGACATGGGGACAGGGTCGGGAGTTTACTCCGGCGAACTGGACCTTCGAATCTCCATACGACTCTCGGGCGATTGTAGCGTGTTCCAGGCGGAAGTGTATGCAATTGACGTGGCCGCATGGATGATAATGGAACGGGATTTGGATCCATCGTCCATTAGCATCTTTGCGGACAGTCTTGCTGCTTTGAAAGCCCTGGAATCCGATACTGTCAGATCTGTATTGAATCCCTCGACCGTATTCGTCGGCACTCGGTAAGGCTGGCGTGGGTCCTTGGACACGCTGGGATTGCGGGGAACGAGCGGGCTGACGAGTGTGCGAGGAATGGCTCCGAGTTGGTTGAGGACCCTATACAGACGGAGGTCCTGGTTCCTCTGGTGGAGCTATTCGGTGTGATAGGGGATATATCGGATAGGGAGACGAGGGCAAGGTGGAAAACCTTGACCAATTGTAGGATATCTCGGACCCTATGGCCACTGCCAGATCCGGGGAGGACAAAGATTCTTCTTGGATTTGGCAAGCGGACGGTCGGGATGCTTGTAGGGGTTCTAACGGGACACTGCGCGATAGGCCGAATGGCTGCGCGTTGGGGTTACGCCCAGGCGGACTACTGCAGGGGCTGTGGGGACGAGGAGGAGGAGGAGACAGTGCATCATCTGCTTTGTGAATGTCCGGGACTGAAGGAACGGCGACTCAGATATCTGGGGTGCAGGTTCTTCGACGACCTGGACAGTCTACGCGATGTTTCTCTGTCTGGTCTTGCGAACTTTTTAAGGAGATCGGGATGGTTCTAGATTTCTCGGGTCGTGGTATTTCTTTCCATGTGAGGAAAACTAAGGGAATCACAATGGGCCCTATGGCCTCCGAGTGAACTCGCCGTTCTGGCGGGCTCCCATTCAACCTAACCTAACGTTCCGAGATGTGAACCTTTTTTTATTAACCCCCAACTAAGGATAGAATACTTTACTGGTCAATGTTGGAATACAAAATATTCTTTATGGATTTGCATTCCACATAAAATTGCCTTTCATGGGATTAAGTATTGTTATGTCGGGAATTGTTTGACGGTGTGTAAAAAAACCGCGTAAAAAATTACGTTTTTTTGGAATTATCCTCGATCATAATTGAAAAAATAGTAATGAATTGTTATTCAGAATTGCCAAATATTTATTTAAAAAATAAAAAATCAATTTCGGCCTTGTTTCATTTAGAAATGATCTGAAAAGTTCGGCTAAAAAATGTCCGTCGCATCTATGACGTGTCAGATTTAGTTTAGCCAATTTTGTTCCGTGCTAATTTTTGATGAAATTTGTTATAAAAATGTTTCGCTTTTCCAGTAAGATATTTTGCAGTATTATATTGGCATTTTTAAATTTATTTATGTTTCGATTTTATATAATTTTTTACAATATGAACGTTTTATTGTAGTTTTTCACTTTCTAGGCTTTTTTATACAAAATTCATTTTATAAACGCGTTATAAGATTTTGAAATAAATAATAATGCATAAGCACTTTTATATTTTAATTCTTAAATTTTAGTTAAAAAAATAAAAAAATTGTAAATTAAACAAATGTGCCGATTTAATATGAAAAAACTGTAAAAAAATCCATAAATTTAAAAAAACTGTTTTTTACATGAAAAAACTGGAAAACTATTAGGCATCCCAAAAAACTGTAAAAAATAGTTAAAACTGGCAAATAAGAAGTGGAAGACCCCGAAAAACAATTAAAAGACAGGACAGAAATATGGGTGCCTATTCCTACTTGTGACTCGTTATGACTGTCTTAAGACTATTTTAAGACTGAAAGTCACAACTTTCCATACAAAACAACAATTAAATTTAAAAAATTCGAATTTTATTTGTAATTATTATGATTGTATCGATACAAGGTCTTAATTTTTTAGAAGTTTTCAAACAAAAATATGAATAAATATAATTTATTATGACTTTGCAACAACAAACAGAAGGGAAATATAGTCATAACTAAGAGTGACAGACTTTTCGTAGGAATAGACACCATGATCCCTATTGTTAAAGCGACCCCAATAAGACCGCCGTAGATGTTACGCAGTATGCTTTAGAACATTTGGGCGCAACCGTCGCAGTTTATACCGCACATATACGCTTAAAGGAAGCAAACTTGTTAGTAAGACGTCCATAAAGAAACCCTTCATAAGTAAAGTGAATACAAAGATGCGTCTCGATTTTGGCACTGGGCAAAAGAACAATGGGCAAAGGTTTCATTGTGACGAAAAAAAATCAAATTTATTTGGATCCGATGGATTGAAGTTCATCCGCAGACCACCAAATAAACGGTGGAAACAACGCGTTAAACATGGCGGAGGATCCCTTATGCTCTGGGGTATGAAATCGTTTTCTTAAATATAACACACTTGTTTAAATTTTTATTTTATGGTGCATTCTCCCGTGATGGTGTTGGACCAGAAGTCAAAATTGATGACAGAATAAACGCAGAACGTTACTAGAAGATCACATGCTTCCTCACATGCAGGAAAAAATGGCTGTTGGAATCATATTCCAATATGGTAATGATCTTAAGTACACCAGTCGCTTAGCTAGGCAATTTCTAAGTAACAACGGTGTGGGAGTTTTACAGTGTCCAACACAGTCACCCTATTTAAACCTCATAGAGAATCTATGGGAGCTGGTAGACAGCGAAATATGAAAGAAACAGCTTTCAAATTTAAGAGATTTCGAATTTGTTGCCAAACAGGAGTAGCAAGGCATACCTTCATAAAATTGGTTGCTCTCGTGGATTCCATGCCTTCATGAATGAAAGCGATAATTAAAAAGAATGGCTATTCCACAAAATAATAAAAATCTAATTAATATGCTGAATTTTTTAACAAATAAAATCGATTAATTGTAAAATACATAAAAGTTGCATTTTTTTTGCTCGTACAAAATAAGCACTAGTTTCAAAAAAAAGTTCGTAAAAAATAATTCACACAAATAAATGCAAATCAAACGACTTAAAATATGCAAATACACATCAACAAATATATTAGCAAAAGATAAACTCAAATAAAAAACTATTAGAAGACATCAAAGCATACTTAGATGATTTAGCGTGGCGTTGCATTTTTTATACTCGCAACTGTATGTGTTTATGCGTTTTCAACAGAATTCCAAAATGTATCAAGTTTTTCAGATTATAAAAGGAAACTCTGGCCATACTCTTCAATATTGCTTGCAAATGCCAGCTATAATAAAAAATAGTAAATTTTAATACTATTTTTGGAAATAAAATTTTTTTTGTTTTAATTTGTTTACCCGCATAATGTTTTTTCAACGAATGATTTATAAGACTTTATCTTTTCTTCTAAAAGGAATATGTCTGAACAAGAAATTAATTTAAAAAACTCCTTATCTCCAAAAAGGATATAGTTCATTGGGTTGCATTCGATTAAATAACATGCTCTTAATAAACAGAAAAAAAATTTTCTTTATTTAAATTTTTTAAATTGTTTTTTAAACGAATTTCAATTTGGTGATTATAATTTGTTTATTGCGAAGACGTAAAGTCCAATTCATTGAAGAATCTACGTAAATATCGTTCAGTAGATCTAATGAAAAAACATAATTCATTTAATTACAATGAAAAAAAATTTTTTTTTTAAATTTTTTATATATTCATACCAATTTCCGTTTTAAAATTCATACGGATCTTAATTCAGTAGAATATGGATAAAAATAAATAAAAATTAAAAAATCTATATGACTCCGTATATGGACATATTATCATATATGGAACCTTACATGAATTCATATATGAAGATGTATGGCATATATGGAACAATATATTGAAGGTATTATCATATATGGTGTCATATATTTCCATATATGAACTTTTATTTTGAATGCATTTACCCATATATGCTCCCATATATGTCAGATATGTTCATATATCATTCATATATGATCATACATACAACCGTATATGCCAATATACGGTTGTATGTATGTAAAATGAGCATATATGATAATTTTCACCCGGGTAGTGTTTATTGTTAATTCTGGCACTAATTAAATCTATTGATTCAAGTTTTGCGATACCGAATTTATAAAAGGTTCGTGCGGGGCACTGTTTTTCTCTTATCGCTCTTTGCCTATTTACAAGCATATTTTATAATTTTTTTCTGATTTCACTCTTTACTATTTCACGTCTTTGTCTCTTATACAAATATATTTTTATTGAATTGATAGTGGGTTACTAAAATAACCCAGCAAAATCTTTCATTACCAAATAAGTGGTTATATAATAGAAATTCATAGCTCCGCACAACTTATTTTTTGGCGTCTAAGCTCATTATTTTTGTTTGGCGTGGTCGTTTTTATAAGTAGTCACGCTTACCCGCTCGCTTACGAAAAAATGAGAAATAAGTAGTTATGAGATTTTGAATAATAAGTGGTTACACACATGCTTACAAAAAGTTGAATTATAAGTGGTTATCCGATTGCTTACTTGATTCTTAAAAATAAGGAGTTAAGCAAATACTATTAGCTTAAGAAAATACATTCAGAAAAATTTAAGCTTTTTTTAATGTGTAATTTTAGGACTCGTCATAAAAATTTAAACATAAAACATATTTACATATGTGACGCGCAAAATAGAAAGGGACCTAAGGACCCCTTAGGTCCCTTTCTCAGGAGGGCATGGGATCGGTCTCATTCGATGCTCAGATGTTGTCCACATCAAAAAAAAAAAAAATTGATTTTTTTTACCCTTAGGTCCCTTTCTCTATGCGCTGTCACATATAATAAATAAAAATGTAAGTAAATGAATATAAGCTATGTTTTCGACTTAACTATATCAAAAACTCAAAGTACACAAAATCGCGTTTGAGACGAAAACTAACACATTATTATTTTTATGTACGTTAACTTACAACGTGGATAATTATCAATGTTGAAAGCTCAACGTTTATACATATTCACATCCAACGTAACTTTTTCGAATTACTTCCTAAAAATTTTTGCTGGCGTACTTTCGGTTATACCGCAAATTAAAAGCAAAAATCACAATTTTTCTGTTATTAGCGAAAAATTATTTTACGTGTAAACATACACACATAAAATGAGCTGATTGTTGTGGATAAAATTGCCAAATTGTAAGCTGTGTTTAAAAGGTTTTGATTGGTCTTAAACATAAATTTTATACTTAACGCTAAAAACTCCTTAAAATTTTTTCGTATTGTCCTTTGTGAATTATGACAGTCAGAAATAAAACAATAAAAAATACTACAGCTCAAAAGCGTACTCCATTTTATTCACATACTCGTATTGCTAATACGTCGCAACTTAAAAGTGATCGTCAACTCCTACAACATCTCTAATGCATTAAACACATAGACGGCTGCGTTACACGACTACAAATGCTGCTGGCTGCAATTGTAGTCGTGTAGTCAGCTACTTAACTTTTTTGAAAACGACAGCAACATAGTAAACAGTTGATCCTAAAAATTTGACGTTTTGATAAATATTAATCTTTTTTGGTTTGTGCTTCTAAAATAATGGCTGAGGAATATTTTTTAGTTTTGTAACATCCATATTTTTTTACAAAACATCACAATAAAATTATTTCCAAATATAAATTAATGAAACCTTCAAACAATTGTAAAATATACACAGCTGTTTCTTCAGTGTTCCCATAACGGTGAGTTTCTAGTCAGAACTAGCGATTTTATTTCGCATCTAGCGGGAAAAATTGTCCTGTTTTACATATTTTGTTATATTGTCAACACTATTTTTGTTTTGTAGCCAACAAAAATAGAAATTATCCTAAGTTGACTACAGCGGCAAAAGTAGTCGTGTAGCTGTGTTGGTGTGAAAATAATCGTTTTCATATAAACGTGTGTACTTTATTTTTCACAGGCTGTAGTCGTGTAGCTGCAGTCGTCTATGTGTTTAATGCATAATTCTAGCAAGCAGCAACGGGAATATTATGGGAAACGACACCCGAGTGTTTAGTGGACAATAGCTGTGTTCGTGCGGTAAGCTATCAACGTTGGCTTATGTCATTCCCATACAAATTTGACATTAGTAACTTTGAGAGTTAACACTAAATGTTGGCTAGTGTCAAATTTATATGGGTATGACATAAGCCAACGTTGAGAGATTGCCGCACAAACACAGCTAATATGTCAGTAATAGATCTGATGAAAGCAAAGGCAGCAATTTTAGATGAAGGACTGGAAAAACTATCGACAAAAGCGGATTTTGATGAAATTACAGTTAACAATATGAACGGAAAATTTAATGGAGTTGCAATAGAAAATCAGAACATTAAAGAGGATATAGCAAAACTGAAAGAGCAAAATCTTGCGGAAAATCGTCAGATGATGCGGCTGGAAGAATAAATTAAAAACTTACAGCGTAATTCATAAACTTTTACAACAGCCTTATTGAAGGATTTTAAGCTAATTTGAGAAAAACAGTATGCAGCGATAAAAAGCAGGGACCAGATGAACAAAACAAAACTTCGGGAATTATATAAAAAGAGTTTCATAGTATACAAAAATTGTTTTGTATCAATTAAAGCTGAAATTAAAACGTTAAATAAAATCAAAAAATATGTTTACGAAACAGATAATGAATTTTGTAGTGCGACCCAATCGTCAATACTTTTGCCTCAATCAGACAATCGGGATTCATCCAGTGGGAAGAATCGGGTCCATTCGTTTCGAACAAATACGTCACAATCGGAAAATAGATCACAAAAATATAGTTCAAAATCGAATAATAGTTGGCAGAATTGCACGAATTCAATTTGCTTACTCTGCGATGTATCCCACACATTGTAGTTCGGCCCCAAATACTTAGAAAACATTGTTAATGGAAGAATTAACACAAGAAGAGTCACAAATTCATGTCATAATTGCCTCTCTGTCACCCTCAGCGTCAAAAAATTTTAAAATAAATATAATCCTAAAACCCTAGTTCAGGAACATGGTACAACACATCCAAGTACAAACGCCGCGGTCGTCCCTTTAAATATGCAGTCCACAACAAATAAAAACTCGAATTTGAAAATTCAAAATACCGCAACCTTGACGCCAAGGGAGGGGAAACAGCCTCCTCAGTCCACAAAGCAGAAAAAAACTTCACTGTTCACTAAACTAAAAAAAGAAGCTAGAGTCAAAAAATTACAGGAAAGAGCCATCATCGACCCTGTACCCAAGAAAATAGACGAGTTGAAAACCCAGTTTCAAAAGAATAAAAATTTATTTCAAATTAACTGCTTGAGTCAAAACAAACATAAAAAATTTACAAAAAATAATTTGGTTATCCAACGCTTAAGGTTACCCCCTAGTTTCAATTAAAAGATTGCGCGCGAGTCTTACAGACCCCCTCTTCTAATTTGCCCAAAACCTTGCAGCTGCATTGCCTTGAAAACCCATTGTGGTCTGTTGGAGCCTTTTTGACAAAAAAACACAGCACTTGGCTTGATTGAGGGAGGACCAGTTCTTCAACGGACTCAATCCCTTTTGATACAAAATACGGCATGTGGCTTGATTGTGGGGGGACACATTTTTCAACAAACTCAAAACAAAAATTCATTTGAATCCCTTTTGACGCAAAACACAGCATTTGGCTTGATTGCGGGGGGAAGAATTTTTCAAAAATCTCAAAATAAAATTTCGAGTAAATCCCTTTTGACGCAAAACACAGAATTTAGCTTGATTGCGGGAGACGAATTTTTAAAAAGGCTCAAAATTAAATTTCGAATGGATCTCTTCTGGCACAAAATACAGCAATTGACTTTATTGTGGTGAGATCAATTAAAGGGACTCAAACAGAACATAGAATCCTCGCACGCTTTTCGGAGGTGGAGGAAACCCAAAATCTTACTTTTGGGTTAGATAATTTCGAATCAATTGTGATGTCATCATTGTCATCGCCAAAGAAAAACAGAAAACAATCACGAAATGGTCATAAAATTAATGGAATTAAAGATTCAAAAGAATGGTGGAAAGTGGCAAAAAAAATTAGATGGCAAACACTTCAACGGGGAGTAGGAATATCATCGGAAGATTTCCTATTTTGAACCATTATTAAATTCCGCACAACTAACTAATGATATACAATTCGCACCAATGTGGCATGCCGATGACGAACTTGACATTCCAATAACAACAACAGCAGTACAGATACTACTCAAAAATACAAAATTAAATAAATCCCCGGGTTCGGATAGGATACCCTATGAATTTTTTAAGAAGGCTTCTGTAGAGTTTTTTTTTTTAATTAAGAAGCATTTTTAATATTATATTTGAATCAGACAGAGTAGATGAATCCTTTGTACAAAGCATAATTTTCCCGATTTTTAAAAAATGAGGGTCTAACGAATTGATATTCATTAGAGAACCTAATGTCTTGAATGAACGTTAAGCCGGGTTCAGAAGAAACTATCGATAATATTTTCAATTAGGGTTTATGTCCCGGGAATTCCCGGGACGGGATTCCCGGGAATCCCGCCCTTTTTTGAATCCCGAAATCCCGGGAATTTTATGCGGGATTTCCCGGGATTTTTTTTAGTCTTTTACAGTAGTTTTAGCTAGTTTTAGTGCAATTTTAGAAGCTTTATTTAAATTTAAAGCATTGATTTTTTTTAAATTAATTTAAATAAAGAATATTTAAAATTCAAAAATATGGTTTAAAATTTAATAAACTGAATTAAGCCAAATTGTTTTTGTATGCCAATTGAATCTGGTTTAGTTAAACCAAAAAATATTATATTAGCAATTACCAAATTTACGAACTAAAATACTTGTCCTTCGGGAATTTTTTTCTTTTTTAAGATGATGATATTTGCTCAAATAAAGAAATATTTATATAGGCTGTTTTAAACTCCAAGATTCTCGGAAAGATTTTGCAACCTTGCCTATATGTTTTGCACGTGTACTGAAATAAAATCGTACCGAAAATCTTATAGTGTAAACCAGCCTTACACAACATTTCAACATCATTATTTCAGTTCCAAATACCTCCAATAAACTAGGGACTAAAGTTAAAAAATAGTAATTTTTTTCGTATTTTCAATTAACATAAGTATTTTGAGTTTCTTTTACTTCAAATAATTTCATTTAAAGTTCAATTGCTATTCCTTTATTTTAAATATATTTTTTAAATATTATTAATTTTTAAAATAATAAATACATCAGATGCTTTTTCAAATTATTTTGAATTTTTTATATGCTAATTTAAAATGCAACTAAATATGAAAATTAAATAATTTCTTTTTAAGGAGTTGTGGCATAAAAAATTTCTATTCAAGAAAACTAATTAAAGTTATGAAACTATTTAATATTTTAGTGTCTACTTTCATAAAACAATTCAGGCGAATTTGCCTAAAAATTTCTGTGAAAAATGCTCACTTTTAAACTTTTTTATAAAACTAATTCTAGACGTATACTTCTGAAAATCTGCATAGAAAAAAACAAAATATCTAGAAATAGAAATTTTTGGATTTAATGTATAAGAAATATTTAAGCAAAAAATTGATTTTAGTTCTGATTATAAAACTGGTCCGACACAAGTTTGCACCCATTAACAATTCCAATATATCCTGAAAAAGGGATCAAAATAATATAACCGTGTCTTTCACTTTTCTATATCAATTCGTTTAACAGCTTAAACCGCGAAATTAATATTTAGTTAATATATTACTAAGAGTTTTTTTTTTTTTAATTAGGACGGCCTTCCATATAAATATATTACATAAATACTAATTCACGATTTAAATTGTTAAACGAATTGACCTGGAAAAAGTGAAAGACATGGATATTTAGCCCTCCTTTCAGAACATTTTCTCATGGATACAACCAAAAGATGAACTTTGTCGAACGGTGTTTAACCAAAAAGTAGTTTTTCAAGTACAATATATATCGAATTTATATATTTTCTAACGAGCGGGAATTCCCGGGATCCCGGGAAATTCCGAAAAAAATCCCGCTGTCCCGGGAAATGAAAAAGTCCGGGAAAAGAAAAACCCTATTTTCAATACATCACCCATTGTTTATTTACATTTTAAGATACTAAAGTGTCTTTAGTACGATACTAACCTAAGTAAAAAATGTATTTATTAGGATAACTTTTGCAAATAGAATCAGTTTTGCTTGAAATTTTGCAAGAACAGTTTCTAGAGGTGATCCCATATTATACTAAAAGATGGACTTTGGGGACATCTTGGAAAGCTATGCTGCCATACAAAATTTTTGAAAAATCGCGATTTTAACATATAGGCCGCTATAGATGAATACATTTTTTTATTGAAATATTTTCCTTTTAATTGCTTCCTTACTAAAGCATTACATTTATTGCGGTCGATTGTATATTCGGCGACTAAAGTCGCTGAAATAGCAAAAAACCATAAAAACCTATATAAAACGCTAAGTAGTGGTTTAGATATCAAGATTAGCACATCGCATTTATATCCTAAATATGGCCACATTTTAACACAAAAAAATTCATATTAATTGAATTTGAAAATTTTTTTATAGTGGTCTGTTATAACAATTTGAAATAAATTGAAATTTTTCCTTTGGAATTAAAAACAAATCATTTGAAATAAAGTAACATACCCTTACGAAAGACTAGAAGTCCAAGACTTACAAGTTTTTAAAGAAAATTTCCGAATTATTTGAATATAAATATTCGAAATAATATTCGCAAATGAATTCAAATAAATCGAAAACTCTTGTTTAAATGGGTTAATTTTCAAAATATTAAAAATATATCTTTATTAATTAGAAATTTATTTATTTATTTTTATACCCTACACCACTATGTGGTCAGGGTATTATAAGTTTGTGCTGATGTTTGTAACACCAAAAAATATTGGTCGTAGACCCACCTTATAGTATACCGATCGGTTCAGAATTTTTTTTATTTCGATTTAACGATGTCCGTCTGTCCGTCCGTCCGTCCGTCTGTCTGTCCATGCAATCTTGTGCGCACTCTACAGGTCGCAACTATTAAGATATTTTGATGAAATTTGGTACGCAGACCTATATTGGCCCAAGGACGAACAAGTTTGATTTTGGTGAACATCGGTCCATGTTTAGACCTAGTGCCCATATAAGGGTCCTACCAAAATTATACTGTTAATACGCTGCAGGTCGTAAATATTAAGATATTTTGATGAAATTTGGTACACAGACCTATATTGGCCCAATAACGCAGCCTATTGATTTTGGTGAACATCGGTCCATGTTTAGACCTAGTGCCCATATAAGGGTCCTACCAAAATTATAATGTTTATACGCTGCAGGTCGCAAATATTAAGATATTTTGATGAAATTGGGTACACAGACCTATATTGGCCCAGTAACGCAGCCTATTGATTTTGGTGAACATCGGTCTATGTTTAGACCTAGTGCCCATATAAGGGTCCTACCAAAATTATACTGTTTATACGCTGCAGGTCGTAAATATTAAGATATTTTGATGAAATTTGGTACACAGACCTATATTGGCCCAGTAACGCAGCCTATTGATTTTGGTGAACATCGGTCTATGTTTAGACCTAGTGCCCATATAAGGGTCCTACCAAAATTATACTGTTTATACGCTGCAGGTCGCAAATATTAAGATATTTTGATGAAATTGGGTACACAGACCTATATTGGCCCAGTAACGCAGCCTATTGATTTTGGTGAACATCGGTCTATGTTTAGACCTAGTGCCCATATAAGGGTCCTACCAAAATTATATTGTTTATACGCTGCAGGTCGCAAATATTAAGATATTTTGATGAAATTTGGTACATAGACCTATGTTGGCCCAAGGACGAAGCCTATTGATTTTGGTGAACATCGGTCCATGTTTAGAACTAGTGCCCATATAAGGGTCCCCCCAAAATTGGCTTGGTTACAAACTGCAGGTCGCAAATATTAAGATATTTTAATGAAATTTGGTGCGCTGACTCACATTATAGAAAATTTTGACATAAGCCCCATTTTAACCCATTCGAATTTCGGATCCAAACAATACACCAGACTGGTGTAGGGTATTGTATAGTCGGCATGCCCGACTTTAACATTTTTACTCGTTTAATATATCTTTATAAAAAATGTTTAAGTTTGGCCAACGAGCATAGAATGTCAAGAGTAAGCATGCATCTCAATCTCTCTTAACTAACTCTGTCCGACATTTGGTAAAATTTAATAAATAAGTACTAAAAAATGTTCATTAAATATACAAAAAAAAATATAATAAAAAAACTGAACCCTTTACAATCTAATTCTTGAAATATCATACAGAGCCAGTGATAGAGAGTTTAACAGTTCAGCAAAAGGACATTGCCAGTTAAATTTACCAGCCCTTTCTTCATTTTTATTTTAAAACGGAAACAGTGTACCTATTTTCATGTACATAAACTAACATTACTGCTATTTAGGGTCACGTATTATTTTGCATGCAAGGCGAACGCCAATATGATTGTTGTTAAGGCACATCTACACAGGATAGAAATCTCGTAAAGTTTGAGCGAACTTCGTCATCTCGAATATTGTGACACATTATCACAAAATTACAATTTCTATTGCCCAGTATTTGTTTTTATAAAAGTTTTTATTTCAAACCATAATTTTTGCTCCAAATAGGGAAAAGTGAATTTAATAATCCGAAATGTTCCATAATTTAACAAAACATTTTCAAAATTTGTACATATTAACCCACCAACTTTTACTCTACGAACCTCTTGAGACATGTTTACTTGCTCACAAAAATCCAATTTTTAAAAATTTTTCATATGAAAAAAAAAACAGAAAAATAACAATGATTTTTAAGAAAAAGTTGTTAGAATATTAAAAAGAAAAGAGATTTAGCAGAGAAAAATTTTCGGGGAAATTTTGAGGGGCATTTAATCAAAAGACCCTAAAAACTTATAAAAGCTAAGATTTAGGTAATGTTTCTAGATGGCGTTTTGCTTCACACGAACGAATATACAATAATAAAATACATGCAATACAAAAACAAAATACATATAGTTAAAAATAAAAAACAAAATACATTCGTGTGACAACGAACGTCTTCTAGAAACCCCATCTTAAAGTGGTTTCCAAAAAAAAAGCTTGTTAGAATTTTCGATTTTTTTATAGGAAAAGTTTTCTCTGTAATTTATATTTTCCAATTTAAATATAGGAAATATAATTTAAAATTAAGAATGTATCATTTCGGAAAATATCAATTTAAATTCACAAAAAAGTCAATGTCAATTAAAATTTAGAAATTATCAATAAAAATTCAGAAATCGTCAACTAAAATTAAGAATATATGAACTAAAACTCAGTAATCATGAATTAAAATTCAATTAAAAAATGATAGCACGCGAAAAAACATAATTTCAATTCAGAATATACCAATCGTAATTCAGAAACATCAAATAAAATTCAATTGAATATCAGAAAGCATCAATTGAGCTAAAAAACTTCAATTAAAATTTACAAAATTTCATTTGATATTTTTTGAATTTCAATTGATATTTTGTTTTTTTTTTTAATTGAATTTTTATGAATTTCAATTGATGTTTTTCGAATTTGAATTTATTTTTTCTGAACTGCAGTTAATATATTCTAAATTTCAAGAGGTTTTTTAAATTTCAATTAATATTTAAGGTGTTACCATTTTTTTTAAAATTTTTTTCCGAACTGCAATGAAATTAAATTTTTGAAATTCAGTTGATATATTCTAAATTTCATTTAATGTTTTCAGAAACAGATATTGATATACAATTCCGACTTTCAATTACATTTTCCTAATTTCAATTGAAATTTCATATGTTAATATTTTTTTATTCGAATTTCAATTCATAATTTCATAATTTTATTCATATATTCTGAACTTCAAATGATATATTCTTAATTTTCGGATTTAAAATGGCAAATCTGAATTTCAATTGATGTTTAATCAATTTCAAATGGCAGTGATAAATTTCAGTTGATATTTTCCGAATTCCAATTGCTGTTTTTTTAATTTTAATTGGTGATTTCTGAATTTCAACCGATTTTTTTCTGAATTACAATTGATGATTTCTGAATTGCAATTCCAAGAGATGTAGAATTGATTGGAAACCTCACAAAATTTCCCCGAATTTTTTTTCCTTACTCAGATTCTGTTGATTTTTCTGGAATAAAAATGTTTTATATCTTCTTATCAGTTTTTTCTAAAAATCATCGGCTTGGAATTATTTGTTGTCTTTTTATGTAAAAAATTGAAGGTCCGTGAGCCCTTGGAAGCGTCCCAAGGTGTCCGTAGAGCAAAAGTTGTTGTGAACCGCTGACCTAAAGTCTCGCGAGTTTTCTCTCGCACGTAAATGTGCCTTTATGAAATTAGTTTATTTCTAGATTTTTAGAGAACAATTTTTACCTGTTAGTATGACTGAAAATGAAGAAGGAACTTCCTCGTGGTATGGGTTTTTTCGTCTTCTTAATGCTCATTTCAGATAGACGGCGGGGTCGTGCAGTGACTCTTGTTGAAACATCACATCGAGATGCTAGTTTAGATTCACATATTCATTTTAGTCGGTTTGGTTTTGTGTGTGTATTGGATGAAAGGAGAGAAACGAATTACAGTTCTAAATTCTTTAAAGGATATATTAGTAATATTATAGGTATTGTATGCATGTAATGATAGCGTGACAGGATAAAGGATCTTCAATCACAATACATTTGTATATTACAATTTGTATCTTAACTTAAAAATATATTTTTAACCCTACAAACCTAAATATTCTCTTAAATTTAAAAAGGCAAAATAATAAACTACAACTTACCTTCTTGCTCTTCTTCACACATTTCCAGTTCTTCTCCGTATAAATCTTCTTCGGATATAATTTCTCCGTCACTGAAAAATAGAAGAAAACGTAAAGTGCAAATAAACATTTTGTCAAAATCGACTTGCTGAGGCCCTTGGGAATTTTCTAGGGATCGCTTTAATCAATTTTGTTTGTTTTTGGGCTTAGCTTTTTAGTTTCAATCTAACTGTCTGTTTGTGGGGCTTAATTTCATAACTTAATTTTTCTTTCACTTACATTTTTTGTTCATCATTTTCCATATCAATATCCATATTTTCATCATCTTCGACATCATCCAAAGTGGGTGTGGGACTGTGCGATTTTTTCCCAGCCTCTATTTGTTGCTGATGTTCCTCTTCCTCTTTATCAATAGTCGTTAAAGAGTCAGCATCGGCAAGATTATCAACAGCAATGGCCAAGAAGACATTTAGCAATATATAATTACCACAAATGAAGAGAATTATGAAATAAATACAGGCCAAAATACCAAATGAGAAAACACCACCATATGCTTTAATGCCATCGTACATGACAGCATTCCAATCTTCGCCGGTTAAAATCTAACATAAGGAAAATTAATATGAAACACAAGTTGCAACATAATTACGGTTTGCACCTGAAACACTGTAAGAAGACTTTGGTAAAAACTATCAAAATTCCAACGTGGCTTTTCTTCTTCCGGTTTGAATGTAAAACGACCGCCAAATACTTGCATTCCCAGTAAACCAAATATAACAATAAATAGAAACAGCAAAAGCAATAGGGAAGCAATTGATTGTATAGAATTCAACAAGGAAGCCACCAGATTCGACAATGATCGCCAATATCTGTTGTTAAAAAAAGAGAAATTCATATTTAATAGGGTATTTAATCGGTTACTCGATTAACCAATAAATTTGTATGTAATAATAATATGAGTAATTTATAATGGCCAATTGCGATTAACGAATAACTCAAGTAATTTTAGTCGATTAATCGAGTAACTCGAGAAAATCGAAAAAGGGAATTGATTCAATTTAACAAATTAATTTAACAATAAGTGCTTGCCTTGATTTACAGTTCGCGAATCAAATCATTAAAAAAATCAATCGAATCAAAATTGAATCAATTGAAATATGGTAAATCACATCCTCACTTTATTCAATATTAAATCATTGAGTTAAAGTGATAACGAATTATTCACTGATTCATAAAATAATTTTAATGCGAGTTTATTCAAAAAACAATTATCTTTTTAAAGCTTTGCTAAGAGCTTAAAGGACGGATTATGGGACCGTAAACGTAAATGTGATGTAACTGTACCGTGCCGTAGCTAAAAAGTACACTTATAAATTACCGTAAACGACATTACTATTTAGCATCTATTTCATGTGGTTTTATATTTTATTCTAAATTTTTCAATTTATTTGTTAATTTTTATTCCTTATTTGTTGTTTGGATCAATTTTCTTTATTCATTTCATATTTTTTCCGACTAAAATCATCCAGCTGTTTCGATGCCGGATAGAAAATTCTGATTTCAACAGAATGTTCCGGCAAGTACGTTTACATTTACGTGTTAGTAACCATTCGTATACATTTCTTCTTGTGGTTTCGAAACAGATGATTCGTTACAGATACGTTTACGGTTGGGTAACTCAGCCTTAAAGTAGCTCTTTTACTTCATTTGAGAGAGAAGAGATGTGTGAAAGCAAATTTAATGAAACACACAAACAATCGTTACAATTAGATACAATATTTTGTATTGTTATTACAATATTCACTAAATTTTTTATTTATATTTATCCTTTATAAGACGTCAAAACAGTTTAACTATCAGGCGTAGCTGATATGAGTGTATTAACGAAATTTGGGGTAATATTTTCATACATGATCATAAATTTTCATATATTTCCATACATGGTCATGGACATTAACGAAAATTAAGGTAATATGTTCTTGTATGATCACATATGAACATATATGAATCCTATATGAAAGTATGATTTTGTATGACTCAATATACCAGCATGTGTGAGTTCACACATATCCATGAAAGGATACATAACATATATGTTGATTTTTACTCGGACTTTTTAAAACTAATTATTAAAATAAAAGTTCTACTTACTTTGTTACTTTGAAGACACGCAGCAAACGAACACAACGTAGGACAGATACACCAAGAGGTGGCATTAGTTCGCTGCCAGTCAATATCATTTCAGTAATACTACCAATGACCACAAAGCAATCAAATCGGTTGAACAATGAAACGAAATAACCTTCAAATCCCAGACTATACATTTTTAAAATCATCTCACATGTGAATAAAGCAATAAAAAATATATTCGTATATTCTGAAAATATATGATAATTGATTAAAACAAAAAATTGGGTGTAAATTTTTCCGATTAATAGTTAACGACCTTCTATAAAAATGTGGACGAAAAAAAGCCAGAAAACCGCTAGATTCCAAAATAAAAAAAAAAATTATTTCCCACAAGCAGGAATATATATTTACCTTGAAATTGATCTAACCAAGGAGGCTGTTTATAATGTTCGGTTGCCAATACACCTGTGTTCAGAAAAACCAAAATAATAATTAACCAATAAAATGCCTGAGATTTAACTGCTTTACGGCAGGATCTTCTTATTCGCCGATTCACACGATCCAAGTCTTTTTTTTTTTTGCGCCACCATGACTCTGTTTGTTGCACTTCATACCCATGTTCGTGTTCTCCCAACTGATCGGCCGACTCGATTTCATTGGCCGCTTTTGTTTTACCATCTGATATTAATTGACCATCAGTATCAGGTTCAATATCTTCAGCTTGTGTTATCCAGTCCAAGTAGCCACGCAAATCATCTTCAATTTGCTGCTTTTCACGCAGCTTTTGAAAATCACCACGATTTTTGGCTTTAGTACGTTCTTTGGAAAATTCACCGGACAGTACACCGAGAATCAGATTCATAACGAAAAATGCACCCAAAATAACCATTGAAACAAAGTAAATCCACTCCCAACTGGAGCCCATGGCATCTTGTATCTACAAAAAATACAAATAAAACACAGTAACTAACTGCTCGGCTAGATTCGACTTATAAAATCTTCTTTAACTGAACATCCACACTAACAAAATGTACATGTGAAAAAATGTTTGACAATATTTTGGGTAAAATAGCCCTATCCAAATTTTTTATATACAAGATCCTTTACAAGCTTTTAGCTGAAAAATGTAAAAACTTATATAATAGCCGTTTTTTCTAATCACTTGGATTTAGTAAATCCAAAAAGTATTTCTAAAAGTGCTCAAAAGATGGGGTTAGATTCTCTCTATTTTAAAAAGAATTTTCTGTCCGACACTTCTTTCACCCTAATTTTTAATACCGAATTCGATGATGAAGGATTTTACTTTAACTTTTAATTTTTAATTATATTTTATATAAAACAGCGATAAAAAGTCTGCCTTTTCAGTTTTATCACTTCAATTTATATTTTTACACAATTGAAAAATTCCATTGCAATATTTAATATTCACTAATTGGATTTAATTAAATTACTTACTGTAGAGTGAAAAATTGCCATTTATATTTCAGGTATTTCTCCGTGTCCAAGATTAAAAATATGTATTTGGTGAGATGTAGTTTTTTTTCTAAACATATTTCATAAAAAAAAATTTAATAAAATATTTGTTAGTTTTTCAATTTTTTTGTTTCTCTTTTAATTTTTATTCGTATTTTTTTCTGACATTAAATTAATAGGCTGTTTCATATATTTGTGCTTTTATTATGGATTTGTTAAATCCAGCTTTTTTTGGATTTAATGAATCCACTTTTTGTATGAAAAATTCTAAATCCAGGTGATTAAAAAAAACGCTAAATATATACAAAAAATTTGGATAGGGTTATTTTACTCAATACATTGGCAAATGTTTTTTGTGTGTACATCTGCAATTGCCCAGAAATTTATTTGGATTTCAACATATCGTTTTTTCATTTTATTTGAAGCCGAATATCAAATACAAATTGCAGTCGCATTAGTTTAAATGTTAAGATAGAACGTTCAATTATTTTGAAGATTCTCAAAGTCGAAAACTAATTCGACTGTAATAAATAACTTACATTATACAAAACATCTGTCCAACCCTCTAATGTAACACATTGGAACACTGTTAACATGGATAAACCAAAATTATCGAAATTCGTTATGCCCCAATTGGGCCCAACCCATTCTCCATAACACTCGAAATTTTTTGGACAAGGAAAGCCCACGCCACATGGATGTAATTCATCTAAATCACCCAAATATTCGCCAGTTATAGGATTCCTACATGTTCTGTGCAATTTTCCCGAAAATAGTTCCAGACCAATTATAGCATAAATTATAATAACAAATAATACCAATAATGCAATATGCAACAAAGGTATCATGGCCTTTAGAATAGAATTGAGAACAACCTGTAAACCTAAATAAAATTGACAAATTATTAAGAGCTATTTATATGTATAAGAAGATGTAGAAAGAAAAAGTAATTTTCGTATCATGTGTAGTAGACCGTACCTCAAAAAAAAAAGTTCGCCGTACACCCTCCAATATGATGTATTTTTGGAAGGCGATTTCAAAAATTTTTTTTTTTTTTTGCCGACCTTAGGGGTCACTTTTTTTTAATTTTTTGTTATAGCTTTGTCATTTAAAATCGGATTTTAAAGTGTGATATATCGATTTATTTGCCTCGAGGAGACCAGTGTTTTGCTATATAGTAAAAATCCAATTAAAAAAAATTTAGAAAGGCGACCCCTACGTTCGGCAACCAATATATAAAAAAAATTTCATTATACATTAGGGTGGTAGCAACTGAGATCTGGTGGGTAACTACTAGAACGGGATACTTGAGGTTAAAATGTCCTTAGAGCAAAACACTGGTCTCCTCGAGAGAAAAACATCGATGTATCATACTTTAAGATCCGACTGTAAATACCAAAGATATAACGAAAAATACTTCATATTGGAGGGTGTACGGCGCACTTTTTTTTTGGCCTGTAAGGTGTTACGCTCTAATGTGTAGGGAGGCTGACAAAGGCTTGCTTAGTAGGCCGGTTTTTATAAATATTTAACACCACAAAACTTGAAATTGAATTTGTCTGAAATTCCACTGCCAAGCTAAAATAGATTCGATTTGGCATTCGCTACGGATTTCGGCGTAAGTTCAAGCTTGCGTAAATACTCAGTGAACGTCAAACCACATATGGAGAGAAAGCACCATCTCTGTGACCATTTCGAATTTGTATCGAAAATTCCAGACTGGCCATTTTTATGTGGAGCATTAATTTCACGAAAGGCTGCCCAAAATATTCGACAGATGTACTTTGTGCTCAATATTTTATTAACAAATTCAGAAACGAGAATATGCGTTTCGAATAAATATATAACAGAGGATAAAGCTTAGTGTTTGGTCCACTGTATGGAGCCCAGATTGTGCAACTCCTCCTGTGAAAGCAAGGCAACAGAAGTCAAAAACAAAAGTGATCTTGCCAATTTACTTCTCCCGAGCAAAAGTGGTAGCTGCTACACCCCTGGAAACTGGTCAGACAGCTAAATGGTATACATACTGAAAACTGTTTACCAAAAATTTTTGGGAAAATGAAAAATTTTTTATATAAAAAAAAAACCTGAGATTTGTGTGATTTCAAAGCTTTTTCTATTTTAGTAAACGTTGTTTCTGTATGCTTTTAATTCTTTTCTTCTGTGTAGTTACTAATAACTGATAACGGATTATATAACCCACATAGAGAGAAGTTTGCTAGACCAGTTTTAATGAAATTTTTTTTCTTCACAAGGTAAATGAAAAATTTCTTAAATTTGGTGAAAAATTTTCATATATTTTATGAATTTAGTTTTAATTAAACTTTTTCATTAAGTGTATGAAACTTTTAATAAATCAAATGAATATTTTCACAAGATTTTATCAAAAATTCCATTAATTCAATGAAATGTTTCAATAGACGAGGCCCAGTGAAATTTAAATAATTGGTCGTTTTCCAACACTATACATATTTATATAAACAAACAAAATTTAATGCAATTGAATAAGACCAAAACTCCGATAAAATTGGATGAAATTATATCAATTCAAATATCTTTTTTATTCGTTTATATACAATTTGATTAATCCATTTTCCGGATTGAATTTTATATAATTTAGTATGATGCCACATAAAAAAAGATATGCTACCGAATAAATTCTTTTTCACGGGTATGTATTTGGTGCGCATAGTTCGGAGACATGGCCAAAAATGTGCCCAAACTATGCTGTATATGAGTCACAAATGTCTTGATACTATGCGCTAGACCTAGGAAGAGTTTGAGGACGGTCCGCAAACTAACCAAATGTCTCCATACTAAACACTTGATCGAAAAACTGTCCCCGTAGCATGCGCTGTGCATACATATAACTATATATGGTCCGAATAAAAATAGTTCCATATAGTCATATATAATGTGATTAAGTCGTATCTGTATAACTATACATTTTCATCAGAAAAATGGCCCGATATTTCTGTATCAATTGTTTATCAGTTTTTAACTAATTGTCTCAGTTTAGATCTTGGCCTGATACAATTATATCGGTAAATATGTAATGGTACACTCAAAAAAATAAGTTAGTAGAAAAATTAGTAAATCGTCTTGTATATCAATTGTACTAGTTTTCAGCAATTTTTTTTGCTGAAATTCCGTTTTCTGCAAACGTTTTAGTTATATTTTTTTAGCACTAATCTAATTTTGAACTAATGTTTTACTAATTTATTTTGCTACAAAAATTGTGCTGAGTTAAAAAAAACTCTACACAATTTATATATTTAAATTTTCAGCAAATAAATTAACTAAACCCGCCCAAGTAAAAAAAATCATATGGAGCCATATGAAGTTATATTTAATTATATATAATCTTTTATGTAATTAGATATAATTATATCCGAAAAATGAGAACATCTTATTGTATCGAATTGTATACAATTGTATACAATTTGGTACAATTTGATACAATTTTATGCAATTCGATACAATTGTATCCGAATTTTGTCCTCATCCAATTACATCAAATTATATCTTTTTGTATAAAATTATATAAAATGTTATAAAAGTGGACATAGTTTGATACAATTATATCTAAATATTGACCTTATAATTTTGATCATATTATATAAGACCACATCTAACAATATACAAAAATTATTTTTTTAAATAAAAAAGATATGCAATATCTGGAGATCAGACCTGGGGGATTTCAATTACAATTGCAAATAAATGTAATTGAAATTAAAAAAAAAAAACACAATTACATTTCAAAATTTTCAATTACAAGTAATTGTAATTGAAAGTGATTTCAATTACAAATTTCAATTACATTTAGAATTAAAGTGTTTTTTGTTAAAATTTTGTAGAAAAAACTGACTGGGATAGGTTGGATAGGCGTGGATAAGTATAAAAAGAATATGTCATGTTGGGCTGACCCCTCACTTTTGTCATTATTTCTTTTCCGAAAAAATGTAATTGTAATTGCAAATAATTGCAAATTTTCAATTACAAATTACTTGTAATTGTGTAATTGCATGTGTTATTAATTTCCAAATATAATGATTAACCCAAAGGTCTGCTGGAGATCCTATAATTTCGATAAATCTTCCATTACTTTTATCCAGATTTACCATAACAGTGCATTAAACATGAACGAAATTTTCTTTATTTTTAGTAATTTTAAAATAACAAGACTGAAATGTTAAAGTTAATAGGATCATGTTATACAACCAAGATATAAGAAAAATAGTAAAAAATAATAGTAAAATATTACAAAATAGTAAAAATTACTAAAAATATATGATGCAAAAAATAAACTCACACACGAATCATGCACGGGTTATATATTCTTATTTACGCTCACGCACGAATCACTTGAGTATAGTAGTTATTACTCACGATCGCGTGTTATTCACAGAGATGTTCGTGACTCACGAACATTTCTAGTCACGCGCCAATCCCTAGTAATTACTAAATCTAAAACTAGTTCAAAATCATTGTTAACATAGAACCACATATAATATAATACGGTTTTATATGGACCTTATATATTTTTATATAAAATCACTTTGAAATAATTGCTTATGAGGGATGATATATAATTATAGATGATTTTATAAAGAACGTTATATTGTTATATATTAAAGAAATCATGAAATATTGTACACTCAAAAAAAAAAGTCAGTAAAGTCAGCAAAAAATGTTGCTGTGTCAGCAAATTTTTAGTCAGGAGCGTGCTTGCAAAAAAGTTGGTAATTTCAACAAAAGGTGTTTGCTGAAAATCAGCGAGCTGATTTTTACCAAAAAAATAGTAATCTCAGCAAAAGTTTTGCTAACACTTAGTCGATTTCAAATGAAAAAAATCCTTGCTAAAATCACTAAACTTTTTGATGAATATTAGTAGACTGAAAAAAAACTCAAAAAACTTGTAGCGAAATTTTACTTTAGTTAATTTATTTGCTGAAAATTTAAATATAGAATATGTGCAAGTAGTTTTTCTTTTTTTGTCATTTCCGTTTCCAGACAAGCTGCGACATCTACATCTTGTCTATCTGGTTGTCGTCCACGCTATGAATGCGGTTATCAGCACAATTTTTGTATCAAAATAAATTAGTAAAACATTAGTTCAAAATTAGTTTAGTGCTAAAAAAATATAACTAAAAATTTTGCTGAAAACGGAATTTCAGCAAAAAAATTGCTGAAAACTAGTACACTTGATATACAAGACGTTTTACTAATTTTTCTACTAACTTATTTTTTTGAGTGTATATAATATATACAATTAGATATAAACCGATAAAATTTTACCTGGTGAAAAATCGGATACAATTTTATCTGAATAATATATAATATAAACTTTGTGGCTCCATATCAACAAATTTTCCACTACATTTAACATATATAGTTCAATATATACCATTATGCATTATCAGCTTAATTTTGTGAATGTTTCGGGATGTAGCTGTATATAAAACCATATTTATTTATTTTATCATATGGGCCTTTTAGAAGCTAATTTTTTATTTTTTTTATTTTTATAGTTTTGAAGTACCCGATTTACTGGATCTAATGCGATCTGTCATTTTTCGGATAAATTTAGATCTTGCTTAATCCCCAAATTTACTACTGGATCTCATTCGATCTGCTATTTTTCACATAAATTTAGATACATTTAGATGCGCATTCATTCGGAACCAATTTTTGATCCGCAGTATAGTTCGGAGACATTTGCATGCTTTGGAGGCTGTCCTCAAATTCTTCGTAGATCTACTGAATACTTTGAAGGCATTTTAGACTAAAATACTGCATATTTTGGAAACATTTTTCACTATGTCCTCGAAGTATGAGTAACACATACATACACATATATATGTATAATTCACGTGAATTAAAAAAATCAACATATCATTCGCGAATCAAAAATATTTTTTTTATCCTATTACTGATGATTGAATTATTTTTTTAAAAGTCAATAATAATCATTTTTTAGTTGAAATGAATTAATTCGTTTAATAATATGAAAATAATCAACAAAAATCAAATTACTTCTTTTAATAAGGTATTGATTGAATAAAGTAGGCAATAATTCAATCATTAGAAAGAGTTTTGCGAATCGATTCGCACAAAATTGAATCAGATTTAAAATTTGAATTACGAATTAAGTTATTAAAGGTCTGTTCACAATGCCTCCAAATCAAAGGTTTAAAAGGCTTAATTCATTAATTCACTTTTTAAAAATTAATGAAATTTGGGTTAAATTTCACTCCGTAATAGCATTCTTATGGAATTAATTCGATAGCTTAATTCTCTATAGCTTTAAATTCTATGAATTAATTCTATTATTATTTCATGCTAATTGAATGAAACCAAATTTACCTGAATTCATTTAGAAAAAAGGTGAATGATAAGTGATTTTTTTCATTCATTTAGTCAAATGCAAAATTTTAATTTGCAGTCACATGCTGAAATATTGGCATAATACAAAATAAAAACATTTAAAATTAATCTTACATAAATAAATAGTACTGTATACTTTGTTATAGCTTGTGTGCTTTGGTTTATGTGTTATTTTCAAACTACACTGCACTAAGTGAATGATTTTAAAATTTCTTCATGCTATTAGTAAAATGGTGAATGATAATGCGATTTGAGTGATTGAAGTTGGTAATTCATTTAATACTTATAAAAGCTTTGGGAATGAAGCTTATGAATGAATTCTTTACGAATGGTTTAACGGAATTGTTTATGAATATTTTTAAATTCTGAATTCAATTTTTCTTGATTTAAGCTTAAATTGAACTAAGTCCTTCGAAGCTCTGCTCCAAATATAAAAACCGGCTAAATATTACATTTTGGTCAAACTGTTTGGTCGGACACTAAAAATATTCTCTTGAATCTAAGTCTTATAAGTTAAGTTTTATTAAAACAACAATCAAAGTTTTTTTACAAACAATTTACTGTAGACAAAAGATGTCTAAAGTCATTTTCATATCTCTGGAATCAAACAATGGTCAAATATACTTACTTGGTACACCTGACACCAATCTTAAAGGCCTCAAGACACGAAATGCTCGCAGTGCTTTAACATCAAAACCTTCTTTGACCAAACTAGACAATGCTGTTGATATCATACTGGATAAAACAAAGTCCCGGAGTAAACAAACGCCAATTTAAATACATATAAAATTTTACATACTTACCCTATAACAACAATAAAGAAATCTAAAAAGTTCCAGCCGTTTCTTAAATATGATCCGGTATGTAATACAAAACCGTATGCAATAATTTTCATAACACATTCGGAGGTAAATATAACTAAAAATATATATTCGACTTTTTCCTGAAAAAAAAGTAAGCCTTTAAATAGATCATAATTTCAAGAACGTTTAACAAATCGTAAGATACAAAATTGGTGGGCAGAATCTACTGAAAATGACAATTAAAACATATGCAGTAAAATGGCGACAAAGGTATATACCAGGTGTGGGCCCGTAAATGGCGCGAAGGGCCAAATTTGGGATTTCACAAACTTAAGGAGGGCCGCACCAATTAATAAGTTACTCAACAAATATAAACCTTTTTTTTAGTATTTTGGTTTCCTAAGCCCGGATCTAAATGCAAAAAAGGCCCATTCCCTCACCCAGATAAATACTCTATGAGTCAATATTGCGGAGAAGTACATCAAAATCTTTTATATTTTTTTTACATTTTTGATGCAAATAGATTTAAAAATATAGGCATTAGAGTGGTCCAAAAAAAAAAAAGTTGGAATTTTCACGCTCCACAACCCTACAAATATGCCACTTTGAAAAAAAATGTAGTCTGATCAAAAAAATCACAAAAAAAGCTTTCTTTAGAGGTAGCACATCGCAATTGAAGTTTCGAGGTTGTACTTTTTCTATTATTTTTAATTAATTAAAAATAATGGAAAAAATGAGAAAAATTAAATATAATTATTATGATCGCGACATATCAAATCTAATATATTTTTAGGTGTACATTACGAATATGAAATCAAAATTGGAGTCGCGGATTTCGCGAAATTTTAAAATTTCATACAAAAAAGGATCAACTTCGATCAGGATGTTTTCTTATATTTACCAATATGAAAATTTCGTTTTTGCATTAATATATATCTGCTAAATGTCCTATTATGTGGGATAGGGTTTTTGGTAGCAATAAAATTATAGCAATCTAAATAATAGCGAAATATTAAAAAATGTCAAATTTTAACTTAATTTGCAAGGATATCTGTTATCCTTTTTAAAATTAAAATCAGTGTTATATATAATGAAGGTCCTTGGTAAGTAAATTGCAAAAGTATAACAAATTGCATTTTTCGATAACACCGTTTGCAGGTAATTGGGAAAATATCTCAAAAAACTTGATTTTTTTTGAATTTTCAAAAACCGCGAATAATTCATAAACCACAAATTTTTTTTAAGTTTCGATTGCTGATTCATAATCTGCGTTAAAATAAAGATCAGATTTGAGAAATTTGGGCATACAAGGCAAAAACAAGTTGAATTTTTAATTACATCTTTTCGGAAAATTTCGAAAATTTTAATAAAATATGTATTTTTTTGTATAAATTTAAAAAAAACCGCGAATTACTTAAAAGTTACTAAATTTTTTTAAGTTTTGATTTCAAATTCCTCATATTCACATTAATTAAGACCAGATTTAAAAAAAATTGTTAAATAATAGCGTACAGGTTAAGAAATAATTAAATTTAAAGTCAACCCTACTTTTTGTATAAATTACTCTACAGATAAATTACTAATTCTTAAAAGACAACTTTTTGTGCTACTTCTAAATAACAGCGGATTTAGCTGAAACTTGGCACAGAGAGTTTTTAGACATTAGGGAATAGGGGCAACATTGTGGAGATCGCGAATTCCAACTTTCATGTTTTTTTGGACCACTCTAATAGGCATATACTTAATAAATGTTTTTAAATATTTTCCCCTCCTCAACGCTAACCTGAAGTCAAAAACCTTTGGCGAATTAATCTTCGAAAATATAGTTTTCGTTATTTCAAAAAATTTGGTTATGGTTTTCAGCTGTTTTTCAAATATTTGCAAATTTACTTAATGGAATTTGATCCCTTGTTTTATTTATTGAAATTTGATACAAAAATTGGAAAAATATAATTTTTATAGAAAATTTGAATGTAAATGAAATTTAAAACTCATAGGTCCACAACACTTTCGTACCACCAAAAATTTGTAAAAAATATCAAACCTCTCAGGCTCTGATTGCATTAAATTAATTCTGAAATTTTAAAAATTCAATCACAAGACTGATAAGCCAGCCAGAAAATTCGAATACTTTTATGAGGGTCTTATTCAGAAAGTCAAAAATTATTCAAAAAAAGCACATATTTTTTAAATTTTAAACCTATTTGTCAAAAATTGCTAATTTTTTGGACGAAAGTAATAGTTTTAGTAAAATGAGTCTTAAAAGGCACAAACATTTGAGGAAAATTTTTAAATCCAAAGATGATTCGGAAATAACTCGGAAAAGTAAATAAATTTT
The DNA here is from genome assembly GCA_949987735.1 of Leucophora obtusa. Lineage (NCBI taxonomy): Eukaryota > Metazoa > Arthropoda > Insecta > Diptera > Anthomyiidae > Leucophora > Leucophora obtusa. Next base: position 18,090,501 of record OX465300.1, read on the forward strand.
AATAATTTGTGAACAATTCAAGAATAACTCAAAAAAGATTCATTTTTTAGCCTAAACATTTTTTTTAAATATTTCTTTTAGTCATTTTTTAATCAGAAGAGAAGGCTATTTTGGATGCACCACTTTCATACTTTGATTTGGGCTCGTTTGCTGGCTGGGAGCTCTAGAAAAAATAAATTATGAAAACTTTATTCAAGAGTTGAATATTTTATTAAAAATTTGGGATAAGGCGGAATTGTTTGTTTTGAAAACGGAATAAAAATTCAAGGCGACACAAGCCATTAGAAAGCGGTATAATACCTTCACAAGCGAGATGATTGGTCAGGTTAAGTACACTAATAGAAAAAAGCTAAAATCAGCAACAAATTTTGCTAAATATTAGTAGAACAACAAAAGTTTTTAAATTGATTTAAGAAAATAAAAATCTATTTTTGTGAAATTAGCAGACTGCTATTTTTCATCATATATTTCGGTTGATTTTAGTGGGATGACTATTATTATATTTAACAGTTTATTTTTGATCTTCTAATCTTACCAATATTTAGCAAAAATTGGCAAAAATTTGTCTACAAAATCACTTTTAAATAATAAACCTGTAAAAACTACTAATTGTTTTGCTATTTTCATAGGTATATGAATAAAATTTTATTGTGTCTAATTGTTTTGCCAAATTTAAGTGCTTCAAGGACAATTCTCAAAAGTAGATTTTAGAGATCTTTCGTAGAACAGCCTTAAACATTTCTTAAAATGAAAGGTAATTTTTTTGAATTTAAACTCATAAAAAATAAGAGACTCCTAAGTACTTCTACGTCATATTGAGACAAAAAATATTTTTCCCAGGCTTAAGGTTTAGATAAAGAAGGAATTTTTAACTTAACCCTTAAATGCATGTACGTGTACATTTCAAGAAAAATAGCAAAAAAAAGGTGATTTTTATTGAAAAAAATGGTTTTTTGCCAAATAGCTAAATTGTGATTATTTTAACGTGTATGAAAAAAAAATAAAAAAAAATAAACTATGAATTATACATTTATTGTCGCCAAAATGAATTTTATTACGAGAATACCACTTTAAATATTTAAACAAACATTATTGAATATTACACGTTTTGTAAAAAAATGTGTGTTTTATATTTTCCACAAACATACGACGCAAAACCAAGATTTTTCCTATAACTGTTTAAAAAATCTGAGCTAAACTATAAGTGCACTTTTGGGGCAATGCCCTAAAATACAGTTTGTGCATCAAGAGGGTTTTTTATACCCTCCATCCCACTGTGCAGGAGGGTATATATCATTTTGTCATTCCGTTTGTAACTCATCGAAAAAAAATCTGGGACATAAAAAAAATATATATTCTTGATCGTTATCAATAGCGAAACCGATATAGCCGTGTCCGTCTGTCTGTCTGTTGAAATCACGATCACGCTCAAAAAAGTTGCGCTAGGATGTTAATTTTTGGTCAAAATTTTTGTCCAATTTCTTAAGCAGTTTGGTATTGGAAATGGGCATATTTGGTCCAGACGTTTAAAAGTTATGAATGAAAATGTAAAAGCACCTCTGGAATTTTCCATATTAACATGAAAAAATATATTAACTGTGTGTTGTTGTTGTTACTGAATAAGAACAAATACATACATACACACCCAGACCTTAAAGAGATAATTCTTTTTTTGAATTTATATGCATAAAATTGGATTCATTTTATAAATTACTGAATAATTCATAATGCCTTTAAATCAATAATTGGACATTGAATAAAGTGAGATAAGATTTGTTCCTATTTGTGTTGATTCAATTTTGATTCGATTGAATAATTTGGACGTATGTTGGCTTTAGAAGCACCTCACCGATTGATTCTAAATTTGTACTACTGATATAACTCTCTTTTGGGGGCCCGAAGTATGGCTAACTTTTGACAAATGAAAAATCTCAATACCGACAATAGGTTTAAAATGTGTTTACTCCCAAAATATATTCGATTCCCGATGAGTTAATTCAGTATAATTGTTGGTTAGAGCCAAAGTTGTATCTTTTGTACCATCTGCAAAAAAATTAGGTTTGACTTCTAATATCTTCGGTGTTTGAAGTGATAAAATTTGAACTACATCTCAAAAGTTTTTAATCTTGAGAATATATTAATAAGTAAAAAATTATGTGGTAGTATACGGTGGTTTTTATAAAAACGGTTTATTTTAAAAAATCTTAAAAATAAATCTCATTCGCCGGTAACGGGTAAACAAACAAAACAAAAATGTCGTCCATAAGATATTTTTACTATCTTTCCAATGGTATATATATATTGTTCCAATCCGACTATAAATGACTCCCTACAGAGGTCTTTTTTTCAAATCAGCTTGAAAAGTACTACATCGGGGTAAAAAAAAAATTCACTGAGATCAACTTATTGCAAAATTGAGATTTAAAATACGAATTAAGTAATTATATTTTTAAAGGTCTGCACACATCTATATGAATAACATAAGCAGTGTTGCCACTTTATGGGTAGGGCATGGATGACAGCAATTATTAAATTGTTTAGTTTTTCACTTAAATTTCAATTCAAATGAATGAATTGAGAAAGTTATCAAATTTGTAAATAAAAAAATATATTATACATAAAAAAAGAATTTAATTCATAAACTAGCCAATAGATAGTGGGTCTATAAACACAACTTAGCAATTACTTCAAAGCATTGTTGGTAGCAAAGACGGTGCGATTATCGGTGAGGGTAAGTAACGCTATTGTAGATTATTTCGGTTACAGTATTTTAAGGATAATTGTATTTCGATTATTTCGATAACGGTATTTTAAGGTTAACTGTGTTGCAATTATTTCGATAATGGTATTTTAATATAACCGGTATTCAGTTACTTCGGTGCATTCCGCAAATTATTTTTTACAAAAAAAACAAAGTAAAGTAAAACAAATTTATTAACTAAGTGTATGTAAAATTCACAATTACGACGTGGATTTACAAAAAGTTTAGACTTAGAAATAATGGTGTTGTAAGGATAATGGTATTTCATTAATTTCGGTACTGGTATTTTAAATGTATCGATATTTGAATCTATAACAGTATTTTAGCGATAGAGCCTACCAACCCTGCCTCAATGTATGTAATTACTTTTGGCTTATGAATGACTTAACATCTAATTCTGAAGTTTGCATAAAAATTCCAATATCTATTTTTTATTCATACGAGTTAATGAATTGATTCACATCGACTGATCATCCACGAATTAAACCGATACATCAGGAAAGTGTATTAATCTATACATCCTTTGAAATTCTTTCGTTATACAAATAAGCTATTAACGTACACAAAAAACTAGTTACCAAGTAATTAAGAAAATTTCAACTAAGAAAGTTTTATCGAATAATTTATTATATTGTGTATACCACAAAAACATTATTTTAGTTGAAGTGCTCCCAATTGTTGCCAAATATTTTTTTGTGTGTATTTAAAAACGCAAATAGAACTTGATTTTTGAAAGACTCTAAAATAAGATTATTTTTAAATCGTTCACATGTGATCATAACTGACTCTTATTTACAAGCTTTTTAAGTGTTTTGTTCTAAAGTTAATTTTTTCTCTAAATTTTATGAAGATTCATATAAGACTCAAAAGTTCATCATAAATGCTGCATATTTAAGGAACTTTTCTTTGTAATAATATAACGCCCAGAACGATGCGACAATTGAAATGGCCAAATCACTTTTTATAAGTTAATTGATGAGGTTATTACCTTTTTTCGGAGTTCAAATTGTAATAATATGTTAATTGAAGTCATTTATAATTTCATATTTTTTGGGTAATTTTGTCTACAATTTTGGGAATTTTGCTTGTGGCAGCACTGAGATTAAACAAGATTAAACTGAAATATTTACTTGTAGTGGTGGAAAAAATCATACACATTTGCTGCACAGTGGATTGACCGAATACAAAATGGGTAATAATTCATACTTGTTTGTACTTAGTAGAATCCCCGAATAAAAACACCAGGATGGAGGGTATCTAAAGACTCGGCACAGCCGAATTTAATCTTTGGTTTGTATAAGTCCCAGTCACCTGAGAACTTATACAAACCATCGAGCGGGCTTTAGCCCGCTTGTTTTTATTAAAAACCCGGTAATACTTTAAAAGGTTTTAGAGGAAGTCTGTGCTAATAGGTCGATATTTGTTGATTGGTGTAATATTTTTGAGGCTCCATTGACTTCTTTTTCTATAGTATGTTATGTATATTTTTAAATTCTGACTTTATTTTTTTAAATTTATTTAAAATGTTTTTTTAAATTTAAAATTTTTTTTTTATTTTTTTAAAACTAATGAAGGGCCGCACGAAATTGGTTGACAGGCCGCATTTTCCCATATATGGTATATACACAGAAAAAATTATTGCCAATAATATTGCAATTAAATTTTTGTTTGATTTCAAATTAATTTTCAATTAAAAGTTTAATCATATCAATTAAAATTTTAATTGAAAATGAGTATGGCGTCGAAAAAATTTTTAGTTTACCACAAGTACAATTGAAAACATATTAAAAAACCCTTAGGTACGATTACAGAATGTCCAGTTAGCTACTAACTAGGACTTTAACTGCCGAATAAATTGAAACTGGACTTTTAGTAATCGGGCCTTAATGTGCTTTGCGTAAAACCATATTATTTTGTATTACTAATATTTTCCCTTCTATTACAGGTATAAAAATTACAAGTGTCTTTCAAATCAGTCAAAAACATAAAATTAATAAATTTTTATTAATAATATTTTTAATATCACACATTTTATTTAATACAACCGCCATAACTTAATTGCAAATTTTGACGATTTTTGATTAAATTTATAATTTATATGATTAAAACTTTAATTGAAAATTTTTCAATTAAAACTTTACAAAAAAATTTAAGTGATATAACGATTTTCTTAATGGGTCCGAATTCAATTAAATTTTTAATTGTATTTACAATTACTTTAATTGAAACTCGATTTTAATTTTTTCTGTGTACTACTCATAGTTAGAATAAAAATTAGTTGTGAGTACCGATTACTCGATACTTAAAAGCAGATGATAGACATAAAATACGATTCCGCTAAACTATTCAGCATAAAAACACAACTCTTTTGGAAGAAAAGTTTTAAAATAAAGTTTTGTAAAAAAAAGGTAAAAATTATAGAAACGTATCGAGTAGGACAAAGTTTTAAAATATGATTACAAATTTTAAATATTAATTAAACGTGATCATTTTCAGAAAACATTTATAAAAAATTATGTAAAAAAAATTATAATTTAAAAACTGCTAAAAGTACCGAGTGTCCAAATTAAAAAATGACCAGCACTACACCTTTTGCAACTGTAATTCAGAAAATATCAATTGAAATTCAAAATTTCCATTTGAAATTCAGAAAATATCAATTGAAATTCAGAATTTCCATTTGAAATTCAGAAAACATCAATTGAAATTCAGAATTTCCATTTGAAATTCAGAAAACATCAATTGAAATTCAGATTTTCCATTTGAAATTCAGAAAATATCATTTGAAATTCAGAAAATATCAATTGAAATTCAGAAAATATCATTTGAAATTCAGAAAATATCATTTGAAATTCAGAAAATATCAATTATTATTCAGAAAACATCAATTGAAATTCAGAAAATATCAATTGATATTCAGAAAATATCAATTGAAATTCAGAAAATATCAATTGAAATTCAGAAATCGTCATTTGAAATTCAGAAAATATCAATTGAAATTCAGAAACCGGCATTTGAAATTCAGAAAATATCAATTGAAATTCAGAAAATATCTTTTGAAATGATATTTTCTGAATTTCAAATGATATTTTCCGAATTTCAATTGACATTTTCTGAATTTCAAATTATATTTTCTGAATTTCAAATGATATTTTCTGAATTTCAAATGGAAATTCTGTATTTCAATTGATCTTTTCTGAATTTCAAATGGAAATTCTGAATTTCAATTGATATTTTATGAATTTCAAATGGAAATTTTGAATTTCAATTGATATTTTCTGAATTACAGTTGCAAAAGGTGTAGTTATTACATCTTTATGCATTGTAGGTAAAATATTGTATACAAATTATATTTTCTATTTGCAAATTTGGAATATATCAGTAACACAAATATGAACTAAATCAGAATTTTAAAAATAACAAGAAAATTTCTTATTTCTTAAATAGGTGTCCAAAAATAACTACCACATTATTACTTTATTTTTGCAGTTGATTGTAAAAAAAGTGATAACTGACAAGGAAAACTTCCAACCAGCAGATCTTAAAGACCTTCGGATATGTTGTAGAGGAGAAGAATTTAAAGAACACGTATTTTTTTAGCTGCCTAATCTCATATTTAACCCATTATTGCCCAACCGGTAATTTCACTTAGCAGCACTTTAGAAAAGTATATAGCCTATTACATATAAAAACTTAACGTTTCGCTGTTTTATACTTTAATTTAATATCTCTTAAGAAAACAATTTGAAGGATATTTTTCTTTTGTTGTTCAATTCGAGAAACTACAAAAATTTAACTGTGTTAACTTATCACTGATTCTGAGTCCTCATTGCGATTACGTTAACTATGCATACCTACAATTTTCTATATTTAAGAGCATTGATGATATATTGAACTGCATTAATCCAATCGGTATATTCACCGTTTCGAATTGCTATAATTAAGGCATCTGATAAGAACGTAAGACCAAAGTATTGTTGTCTGAGTCTTTTTAACCCTTTCACTACCGACTTTTTGTTTGCTGATGTATCGTTATTTTGACTTCAGATTCTTGTTAAGGGTGCTCAAATTAGAAAAAAATATGTATCATATTTTGTCCCCTCTTATTTTTAAGAACATTCATTTACTTAAAATTAAGAGATTAACTAAATATTCCCCCATTCCTCTTAAAACACATTGACACGGTGCAAAAATATAATTTAAATAATATACATTTACACAGAGTTGAATAGAATCAGCTGAGATATCTTAAGAATTAAGGTTCAAAGCAAAATAGAGTAATAATAACAAAGGATAAAAATATCATTGTTAAATTTCGTTGATGTTAGTCTAAGTTGAGTTGTTGATAAGAAATTCGATTTTCTTTCAGCGGTCACATAAGTAGACACTCATTAAAATATTAGCCCACTAAAGACGAAATACACTGATGATGGCTTTGTAGCGAAAGCCGAAAATACGTATTCTGTATTGCTGGTCTTATCGAATTCTTTCAAATTTATTTTTATTCTTTGTAATTTACTTGTATAAATTGTATCATCTTTCTTTGATTTGAAAATAATTTAAACAGAAATTGATATTAATTTATGATCTGGAGTCAAACTAAAAAAGAACATTCATATACTTAAAAATAAGAGATCAACTAAATATTCCGCCATTCAAATATTTTTGAATATTACACTTCGTGTAAAAAAAACGCATGTTTTAGATATTTCACAAATATACTGAGCAAAACCAAGACTTTTACTCTAACTGTTTAAAAATTCTGCACTAAACTAGAGGAACACTATGTACAGAAGGAGCCCCTAATGCCCAAAAATTCAGTTTTGTGCATCAAGTGGGTTTTTTTATTAAGAAATCGGTATGTTGCCAAATGCCTACTCCATGCATTTAAGGTTTAACACAATGTTCTTTACATCGGTTTCATTTTTTGGCAATGCCATGTATTTATTATAAATGTTTGGAAATGTTTGCCCTACCATAAAACGTTCTATGCCTATTCAGCTTACACTTTTTTCTCCGGGTACTTTGCTAATTTTAGCTGGAACGTTATCCTTGTTGTTGTTTTCTTCAAGAGAAGTTGCATGACTACCAATTTTTTTTTGTGAACCCAATTTAGATGTCGGATAACAATTTATTCTTTAATATAAAAGAATATATTATTTTGAAAGCAGGTGTATTAAAATAAAGTAAATTTACTTGAAAATATCACATTTATTAATGAAAACATTACTTATAAAATTATTGGCCCTTAACACAAAGGAGTATTTTAATTTTAAAGTCGACTTTATTTTTAATCATACGGTTTTGTTCATTTTGTGTATGAAAACCTTACAAAAATATTTATATTTTCAAACATTTTGATTGGTTGAAAATAAATTAACAAATCAGAATGCTCCAAAAATAAACCAAGTCAAGGTATACTGCCATCCAATATTTTAACTAAAGTCGACTTTAACTAAAATATACATTTGAAAAATTTAGATAGTAAGGGCGATTATTTGTAAGAAACAAAACTTTTTTTTTCATATTTCTTTTAAACATTTTACCAAGTTTTTAGGTTTTACTACTTAAATTTTGAATAAGTTATGCGAAAAATCTTTATTAGTTGAAATGCTCCTAATTACTTGGCAAAGATTTTTTTTGTGTGTCAAATAAATTGATTCCCTTTTAAAAGATTTTAACAATGACATTTTTGTTTTGGTATTTAGGGTGGGTGCGAACCGGCTAAATAAAATCTAAACTAAATTTAGGTTTCCAAGTTTCTTTGAAATTTCAAAAAATTTTTAAAAAAATTTCAATGAAATTCTAAACGCTTTTGTCAATTTGTATTTAGTTTAGAATTTATTTAGCCATCTCGCACAGGGCCTTAAAATGTTTTTTATGACTAAAATTAAAATATCCTATTCCAAACAAAAACAATTTAAAAAATTTAATATTTATAATATTTCCCGAATATATTTTTACCGGGAATTCCCGGAAAACTTTTCACGGGAATGGCCGTCCGGGAATTCCCGAACCCCAAACCCTAGTTCGATTCCTACAGCCGACGCTTTGTTGAAAAATTATCATACACACAAAAAAATAAAAACGAATTTCAATCATGAAAACCGCCTATTCAATAAATTTTGTCGTTGAAATTCCTCCAATCACGAAAACTGTTCAGTCAATTAAAAATTTGTAGCACTTTAATTGAATAAATTTTCAATAAAATAGTGATACATTTGATTAGGATTTTTATTGGTTTTTTATATGAGTTTGATTAAAAATTAATTCATTGGATTAAAAATTGATCAATATTGTAGAACTTCTAAATAAACTATCAGCTGGATAAAGTGGCAGTTGCCATGCCAACTTCTTTATATACTTCTTTATTTTTAGCTTGAATGTCATTAAAATAAAAGCTGCATTCAATTTTCATTCAGTTGATAGATTTATTTATACTTATGTGAAAAGTTCTCTCGTAGAAATTAGTTTTCTTCTTTTTTCTGAAGCATAAGGCCTCTGTTAAAATTTTTTGAAAACTAAAAAAAATATTTGATTAAAATAATTTTTAATTTATTTATTTTTTAAACAAAATTTAAAATTTTTTTGAATTTGTTATAAAAATTTTTTTAAAACTAAATTAAAATATATTTGTTTTAAAATAATTTTTTAGATTTTTTGTTTAAAAAATTTTTAAACAAAATATTTCAAAAATTAGATTTTTTGTTTAAAAAAATTTTAAATTTTTACTACAAGGTTCAAAATATAATATAGATCCACTTCACTCTGTATAGTGTATTTCGTTCTTTCTTCTTCCCAATTAAAAAGACCAAGTTTTCTACAGTAATTTGTTGAAAATAATTTAAAAAATATATATCAAATATGTATATTTTATTCACATTTTTTCGAAGTGTTATCATTTTGAATAAATTTCACAATATTAAGTTGTTTTTTACTTTAATAAAATTTTTATTAAAGCCAGAACTTAGACTACAAAATTTTATTTAAAATGATATATATCATGTTATACAAATAATTTATATGTGACCTTCTCCGAGAAAAGGGAACTATTGTGTGAAAATGAAGTTTTAAATTAAACATTAAAATGTTTTTCTCATTTTTATCGATTTTCCCACTCTAACCCGTCTTTTGACATACTAGGTCCCTTTTCTCGGAGAAGGTCACATATACTAATTGTGAAAACTCGAATAAATTTTTTTATTTATCTAATAAAAAAAAATGTTACAAGTAAAATTCCTTTTAAAGGGTGTTTTTTTAAGCTAGATAGAACTTTAAATTGTAAAAAGTGACACAAAAAATTAAATTTTGATGAAACATTTTTTTTTATTTGTTTCAGTATACTCTGACAAATCATCATGAATAGACTCACGCTTGAACAACGCTACGAAATTATCCAAATTTACTTTGAAAATCAGTCGTCGATTCGCGCAACTTATAGACGCAAAATTGTGTTCAGCGATGAGGCGCATTTTTGGCTTAACGGGTTTGTTAATAAGCAAAATTGCCGCATATGGAGTGAGACCAATCCACAAGAGACCCTACAGACTCCATTACATCCAGAAAAATGCACCGTTTGGTGCGGTTTTCACGCTGGTGGCATCATCGGACCTTATTTCTTCAAAAATGAGGCCGGAGCTCGCGTTACGGTCAATGGAGATCGTTACCGCACCATGATCAATGATTTTTTGTTTGAAAATATGGATGACATTGATCCGGAGGAGATGTGGTTTCAACAGGATGGCGCTACGTGCCATACGGCGAACGCAACCATCGACTTATTGAAATCAAAATTTGGCGATAAGTTGATTTCGAGAAATGGACCTGTCAATTGGCCTCCAAGGTCGTGCGATTTGACACCTCTCGATTATTTCCTGTGGGGCTACGTGAAGTCACTGGTTTATGCTGATAAACCAGCAACAATTGATGCCTTGGAGGACAGCATTGTTCGTGTTATTCGTGACATACGGCCAGCAGTGCTCGAAAAAGTGGCCCAAAATTGGACGTCCAGAATGCGCTTCGTCAAGAACAGCCGCGGTGCCCATATGCCCGAAATCATTTTCAAATGTTAATGTCACGTATTGATCTTTCCAATAAAAAAAAAATTTTGATTACAATTTAATTTTTTGTGTTATTTTTTACAATTTCAAGTTCTATCGGGCTTAAAAAAACACCCTTTACAAGTAAAATTCCTTTAATAAAATTTTTATGTTTTGTGTTATGCCATAAACAAATAAGCGTGTTTAAGCATGTTTTATACACCTCTCAAATACCTTTAGTTTGATACCAAATATTCCTATAGTTACTTTGGAACAAATATAAAATAACCCAAAAAATAAAAACGAAAAATTGGGCCATTTTTTACCCCATTTTTTAACCCTTAGATGTGAGATTGTGCAGCTGAAAAAAATACTTGACCATTTAACTTTTCTCCTCTACAACATATCCGAAGGTCATTAAGATCTGCCGATCCGCGTTGGGAGTCTTTTGTTGTAAGTAAAACATTTGTTACTAACTGCTGTGTTGTCAGTTAATTAGTTTTAAGAAATAAGTGTCGCAACTATAATTACAGTTAAAAATAAAAACTTCAGTTACTAACACAAATGACAAAGTATTAACCGACCAACTTTATTAAGTGTTTCTTTATACTTACCAAAGTTTGATTTGTAATATTGGAGTCCCCAGAAGGATAAGGCGTATATACAGCTAAGGCCACACAATTTGCAAATATTGTTAACAAAATAAAATATTCAAAAATTCTGTTTAAAATCAATAAAAAACATATAAATATAGTACTTAAGTTAAGGGAAACCAAAATTAAGAAAATGTATGTGTTGAACCGACTTCAACCAATATTGATTTCAGTTTTTTCATTTAATTTTTGTCCTTATGGGTTTTATTTTGATTAGTGTGGATTTAATTTTTTTATATGAATCTAGCGGTTTAATACTCAATTTATTAGCATTTTATGTATTTTTTAATTGATATTATATGTTATAGGCGCTCTTTAACGAAGACCTTGAGTATTTCTTAGTAACTAATATATTAGCTCTCTTAGCTTATATTTTAGTTAATTTTATTCAATGTATTTTCATACTTTCACAATGGAGTTACCCGTGCCAACCGATGGTCTTTCGAACTTTGTTTGTTTTTTTAAAAGGATGCTTTGAATCTACGATTCTTATACAAAAAGCACGAACAGGATTCTTTAGTGTTAAACAAAAAAGAGCTCTCTCTGGACGATCTGGCCGTTGATTGCCACCACGGCGCTGTGGTCGTTTTTGGGCGGTGCCACTTGTTGTCTTTTGTTGATTTGTCCCAGCACCAGGAGTAGCACCACATATCGTAGTACCGTTTATCGTTTCAGGAATGTTAGGAATGCCACCCATACCTCCAGTAGCTATATGACAATAGTAATTATAGACAAATAAATAATATAGTATATAATTTTAGTAAGGAGCAATTAGGCTATTCACAAGGTTGTGCATTGCCGTGTCAAAAACAGAGTTGTTAAAATTTAATATCAGACGATACAACATTTGTATGTCTGGTAACCCTTTGGCAACTTTACATTTTCGGCTAAATTGTTTTTAATTTTCGGGATCCTCCTTGACCATTATCTTGCTAGGCAAAAATAACTACTCTTTGAGGAGTATAGAGTTTTTGTCGAATAGGTTTTTAATTTTTGGTTGTTTTTATGATCTGCTCCATACACCATTTCCTTTCCACTTGTTTTACTTGTCAAGTTTAGTTCTTTACTACACTTAAAATAATATTCAGTAAAGAACTCTGTAAAACGCGTTTCAAATCGATCTATGAAGCACTGAAATAACACTGTAAAAACCACAATTTTTTAAAATGTAATAAATAAATGCTTGCTAAAATACTCAAATTTTCTGTTATTTTTTGTTAATTGATATCATATCTACGTATGTATAACTTCCTTTTGTAAGGTAATTTGCAGTGAACATTATGTAAAAGATTTTTCTCATACAAACTAACCCTCTAAAATCCAGGTTTGTGGAACATTTGAGAGCCAATTCTGAATAAGTACGAGATTAACATGGTTGGCAAGCACTACCTTTTCAATATAACGGTAGTTGCATATTAAAATTTTAGGACTGCGAGCACATAGTGGCACGTGTCTCCTAATATCACAGATTTTATTTCATAATATTACCTGTTACATTTTGTTGTATCTGCAAAATACCGTTATAAATCTGTGTTTCGGTATTTTAGCAGTATTTTAACGGTAGTTCAAGTTATTACAGAATTAGGCTGGTTAAAAAGCGAAATGAAACCGGTGATACAAAAAGACATATGCCTTTAATGGAATCGATTTTTATAATTTCCATATGGGTCTTGAAGTAGCTGCTGTAGCCAACTACTATTATTATGAAAAGGTATTCAATGCCAACAGTGGAAATTAACCCTTAACCCTTTGACGACCATAGGCAAGTATGCTTGCCCAAGGGTTTTTCGCACTTATAATTGCCTAGACAAGAGATAGAGTAAATATTTCAAAAGGAGAATTGGGGGAACAAAAATATAGGAGGCGGTAAATCCCTACCTGGTACCGCTTTCCTCTTGTAAGCCCTTGAAGTTGGTTATTTAGAATTCTTGATTTAAGGGATAAAAAGCACAAACTTTGACAAGTGAAATAGAGGGCAAGCAAGGGGTCTATGAGACCAATATTTTGTAGCATATCCATAATTTAGTTCCAGATCACGAAAATAAATTAATAACAAAAATCGCTTCGTCCGGAACGGCAGGGTCGTCAAATGGCAAATATTTTTGGCAAACGAAATTACGGGTAAGGAGGGGCTCTACGGACCCAATTTTTCTTGGCATAACCATTATTAGGTCAGAGATTATGAAAATAGCAAAATCTTCAAAATCGCATCGGCAGAAAATGTATGGTCATCAAAGGGTTAAGCATATTTTAAGTTTTGACTTATTTCTGACACTGAAGTTAAATTTTTGTAATTCAGAAAATATCAATTGAAATTCAGAAAATATCATTTGAAATTCAGAATTTCCATTTGAAATTCAGAAAACATCAATTGAAATTCAGATTTTCCATTTGAAATTCAGAAAATATCAATTGAAATTCAGAAAATATCATTTGAAATTCAGAAAATATCAATTGAAATTCAGAAAATATCATTTGAAATTCAGAAAATATCATTTGAAATTCAGAAAATATCAATTATTATTCAGAAAACATCAATTGAAATTCAGAAAATATCAATTCAAATTCAGAAAATATCAATTGAAATTCAGAATTTGTCATTTGAAATTCAGAAAATATCAATTGAAATTCAGTAACCGTCATTTGAAATTCAGAAAATATCAATTGAAATTCAGAAAATATCATTTGAAATTCAGAAAATATCATTTGAAATTCAGAAAATATCAATTGATATTCAGAAAACATCTATTGAAATTCAGAAAATATCAATTGAAATTCAGAAAACATCAATTGAAATTCAGAAAACATCATTTGAAATTCAGAAATTATCAATTGAAATTCAGAAAACATCAATTGAAATTCGGAAAAATGTAAACAGAATTTTTTAAAGAATCCGGCCAGGTAGATAATGTTATACCCTATAAAAAATTTATATATGGATTTTATCAAAATACTTTTTAAATACTGGATTAATAAGTGTGAGTAAAATTAATTTTATTTACGCGGGTGAGGATTTTTTAAAATTTGTGTGCCTGAATGATGTTATGTAGACTAATTTCTTTCTTGTTACGAATTATGGCTCCAAAATGTAAGGCTGAAATTTAAAGCCAAATAATAGTCTTTAATATCAGCGTTACGTTTTAATGTCTAATGGAGCCATAATTCGTTACAAGAAAGAAATTAGTCTACATAAAATCACAAATTTTAAAAATTTTTCACTCGCGTGAGTACAATGAATTTTACTTATTTTGATAAAACTCATATATATATTTTTTATAGGGGATAACATTATCTACCTGGACAGATTCTTTTAAAAAATGTGTTTACATTTTTCTGAATTTTAATTGATGTTTTCTGAATTTCAATTGATATTTTCTGAATTTCAAATGATATTTTATGAATTGCAATTGATATTTTCTGAATTTCAATTGATATTTTCTGAATTTCAATTGATGTTTTCTGAATTTCAATTGATATTTTCTGAATTTCAATTGATGTTTTCTGAATATCAATTGATATTTTCTGAATTACAGTTGCAAAATTTCTGAATTTCAAATGGAAATTCTGAATTTCAATTGATATTTTCTGAATTTCAAATGGAAATTCTGAATTTCAATTGATATTTTCTGAATTACAGTTGCAAAAGGTGTAGTACTCGATAAGGTAAATTTGCACGCGAACGAAAACTCTAGAGTTTTTGTAAATGCAGCACTGTTTAGGTTTATAAAATATATCGATAGTTCTTTCTTCTGTCACATCAAATTTCTTCAAATTAGCTTAATTTTTAAATTACTGAACAATTCTGATAATTTAATAAAATTTTTGGTATTTTTAAAAGAAGTTATTGTTTTAAAGTTTTCATGCGAAAAAGTTTGCAAAAACGGTAATGCAACAAAATACATTTTGTATTAGCCCTATTCACAATTCTGTGCATTTGAGATTGCAAAATAGTGCAATTGCAAATATTTGCTATCAATTGTGAACGGCCTTTTTATGTTTGTTTGCAACATTTGTTGCAAAGTACGAAATTCACAGTTGATTAGTAAAAAACAAAAAAAAAAACAAAAAATAAAAATTAATTTATACTGACATTTTCGCTACAATAAATTGCATGCCGAAAAAAGCGTAAACTTTTTATTTAGAATTTCGCGTTCATATTTTTAATTAGAAATTTATTAATTTAAATTTATTAGTTTATTTTCTTATTTCAACTCAGCTGACATCTATCAGCAGTTTGCAATTAAGTGTTGCATACGCATAGTAAATATAAACTATTGGGTTTTGGTGTTGTATATTTGCAAAGGTGTAGCAAAATCAACTCTGTATATGTTGTTAGTGTAAAGTAAAATTATACTCTACAACTTTGCAAATGCATTGATACAAGACCATTTGCACAAGATTGTGAATAGGGCAAATTGGTTTTTTCATTTTGAGTGCAAAAGGACAACGTTATATTTCAAGCGTTACTCGAAGAACAGATTTGTTTCCCAATCTTCTGAAAGTTTTAAAAATGACTGAAAAAATATTAAAAATTATACCAAAAATTCCATTGGCCCATTAATTTTATTTGATCCAGACTCAGATGATAACATATATTATTAAAGAGCCGTTTACATTATAGGATTGAGTCATATGATTTTAAGTAAAAGAAATCATAACACTGGAAATATAATCATAATTCAAATCTTAAAGACTTTAAATGTGAGACTCTTAACAGATAAATTTCACCAAGTGCAGATATTGTATACGAGTACAACTATGATCCTTTTAAACATTAAGAAATATTTTTTTCTTCGGCTTTAAGCCGACTTTTAGCCGCCGCCGAGTTGTTTTTGTTTAGCCGTTGTCAGTTGTCACCACCGAGTTTCTCCTTAATACGGTTGTATCAACCGAATTATTTATTTATTTAAGGTCTATAGAATAAATATTCCTTACAGACTATGAAAATCTTATAATAAAATTAATTATGAAAATAAAGTTAATTATAATAGTTTTCTATTTTCCAATACAAAGTTTTTAAAATTATTTTTTGATGTATCAAATTCCACCAACTTATCAGGGGGTAAATTATTAAAATAACTTAATGTTCTCAAAATGGGCCCGTTCAGCACATAATGACAACGGTGATGTCCCATATAGAATAAATCTTGATGACTCAAATTTTGAGATGGAACATTAAAAGTAATTTTATCCAATAAATAAGGGCAATCAATATTGCCCTTAGTCAAATGAAAAATAAATATCATTGATTGTTTTTCTCTTCTTATTTGCAAAGTTTCCAACCCTATTAGTAAACCACGGTCCTCATATCAAGCATTAGATTGAAAATTTATAGACCTCAAAACAAACTTAATAAATCTATTTTCTAATCTTTCTACACGATCAATATAAATTAAATTATCTTTCAAATCGGTTTCATCTACTGAAATATTGAAATCATTTTAATTATTAATCAATATAAAGTTAAAAATAAAAATTAATTGTAAAAGAGGAAAAACAAGCACATATTAAGAGAAAATCATTATGCAACCTATTTGTGCAATAGGTTATTAATAGAAAGGGTTGGTGTTTATAGTATTAAAAAATCTATTTCGTTAATTTAACACTAATATGTGTTTTGTTTTGCAGAAAAATCTACGAAAATCTCATTTAATATTTATAAATAAAATAATAAAATATTTATATGTAAACTGGCTGCAAGAAATTATATATTTAAACTGCCTATCAGTTTTATATGTCACCTTATGGATCAACTGTTTCACGTTTTGCTTCCTAGGAGGCTCTTACAATGTGTGAGTCTTCTGACATTTTTTTTATTTAGTTTTATCGGGATATACATTAATTGCATTAAAGAAATGAAATGTGCTAAAATTCCAAAACTTATTTAAGAAATTTTGAAAAATAGTCTGTTAAAAGCATGTCCCTATCTTTCAGGGGACGACGCACAGTGCTTCGTCCCCATATAGCAAATCGGCAAAGAGGAGTTATCGTAGAAGAATGAAATTCGGTGTGCTGGTTCAGAACATTTAAATTAAGAAAAATTCAAAGTTTCAACAAAATCGGTGCAAGGACATGACTACCTCCCATACATCCTTAATCTAAAATTTTTAATTTTAGCTACAATTATAAACAGAATAAGGCGAAAATTGGTTACTGCCGGTCAAATTATGTCCCTTAACTCAGTGGTTAATTTTGTTTCATTCGGGGCAAGGACATGACTACCTTCCATATATCCTTTTTCTAAAAAACAATATTTTGGCTACATTTATGATCAGAATGCACTAAAAGCTTAAAATAGTTTGTAAAATAATACTTTTTAGCTCTTTGGCAAATTTTGTTTCATTCGGTGTAAGGACATGACTATATCCTTTTTCTAAAAAAACTATATTTTGGCTACATTTCTGATCAGAATGCACTAAAAACCTAAACAAGTTTGTAAAATAATACTTTTTAGCTCTCAGGCAAATTTTGTTTCATTCGGTGCAAGGACATGACTACCTCCCATATATCCTTTTTCTAAAAAACTATATTTTAGCCAGATTTAAGATCAGAATGCACTAGAAACTTACAATAGTTTATAAAATTATACTTTTTATTTCTGCGACAAATTTTGTGTCATTCGGTTCAAGGATATGACTACCTCCCATATATCATTTTTCTCATTCATTATCAATTTTAAGGGCGCCACAGACGAGCAGTATTATTGCTCAATTTTTACAAGTTTTTTATGGTGAAATGTTATTTTATTTTAGCAAAACCTTCAATATGACACAGACATGGTCAAAACTATTGGTAACTTGCTAAAATTTAGTGAAAACAATTTTTGACAAAATAATCAATTTTCATAAAATGTCCTGGAAATGTGTCGCTCCCCACACAAAACCCGAATTATCATTTTTACAATTTATTAATTTTCTTTAATAATAGCTATTATATTACAAAAATAGCTTTTGACATTTCCAAATTGTGTATTTTAAAAAAAATTTGACAAATATATAAAATAAAGCCGTTTTTGCATTTCTATTAAATTTATGGGCATTTCGCTTTAACCCACTTTAACCTGGGTTAATGATATCCAGCGAAACCAAAATTCCGTATATGAATAATTTTAAGTATATTTAATGAACAAGTTAAATAAAAAACTAGTGTTTGCAAAAAATTTTAATTTTGTAAATTTTTAATTGATATGCTGTAAATGGGCCATTTTCGTGCGCCATTCAGCACGGGTTAAGGTTTTCTAAAAAAAATAAATCCTTCAATTTTGAACCTACTAGATGAAAACTTGGCTGTGTAATGAATGAAAATCGTAGCATAGACATCTACATACATACATATATATTAGAGTGTCCCTTAAATATAGATTTGTCATTACACCCCCCAGTTTTATTGAAAATGGTCCCAAATGGAAGAAATCGATTTTTTTTTGTTTTGGAAAACGTTAACCCGTGCCGAAAGTTGGACGAAAATTTCCCTTTTTGAAAAAAGTGTATTAAAAATTCCCAAAATTCGAAATTTTGAAAAAAAAATTATTTTTTATTCCATTTATTCATTTAATATAGTCAAAATTATTCATACATGGAATTTTGACTTCATCGGATATCATTAACCCACTTTAGCCTGGAATCCAAAATGACTCACAAATTTGATAAAAATGCAAAAACGTGTTTTTTTTAAATTAATTTTAAAGATTTTTTAAAATGCCTAATTTGGAGATCTCGATTTCTATTTGTACCATATAATAGTTGATATTGAAGGAAAAAAATAAATTGGAAAAATGATAATTCGAGTTTGTGTTTGGAGAGACTGCATTTCAGGACATTTTACAAAAATTGCTCATTTTGTCAAAAATTTCAATGTTTTCATCAAATTTTACACGGTTTCCGGAAAAACAGCACTCAAATTTGGTTAGATTATAATTATTTTTTCATTTCTTAAAAAAGATTTAACCCTTCGTGGCCTGGGGTCAGAAAAGACCCATGGAACTTAATATTAATTATGACTACGAGATTGTAAAGCCATTAAATTTATAAAAAAAAATCTCAACTGGATAAAAATAATTATTTTGTGTAACGTGATCCATATGGGGTTAATTTTATACTTTTGGCCAAAAACGCCCCACTAGGAAATTTACAGAATAAGTACTTTTTACAAAGTTAAATTTTATAAATTTATATTTATTATATGTAAATATGTTTTGTGTTAAAATTTTTATGACGAGTACTAAAATTACACATTAGCAAAAACTTTAATTTCTCTGAATGTATTTGCTGAACCTAATAGCATTTGTATAACTCCTTATTTTTAAGAATCAATTAAGCAGTCGGATAACCACTTATAATTCAACTTTTTGTAAGCATGTTTGTAACCACTTATTATTCAGAATCTCATAACTACTTACTTCTCATTTTTTCGTAAGCGAGCGGGTAAGCGTGACTACTTATAAAAACGACCACGCCAAACAAAAATAATGAGTTTAGACGCCAAAAAATAAGTTGTGCGGAACTATGAATTTCTATTATATAACCACTTATTTAGTAATGAAATATTTTGACTTAATTGCGAGTAAGTCATTATTTTATATTTAAAAGCAATGACTACAATAGGCCGTTATTAGGAAGTCATTATTTTATATTACAAAATAATGCAAAAGGTAATGATATATCATTATTGGTAATGCAGAGAGCAATGAGGTGTCATTACCAATATTTTGCTGGGTCTACATAAAATTGAAAAATTGGGATATGTAGAAAAAGTTAAAATTTGCAGTTCAAAATTAAAAATTTTTTTTTTTACAGAAAATTAAACATCTTAATGGACTATCTGAATCGTAAAAAAATAAACGTTATTTTTTATATTTTTTTTAATTTCACTAAACTTTATAAAATTTTAGGTTTTCTGCAAAAAAAGTGTTATTACTTAAAACTTTTTTTTTAAGTTCCTTGATTTTTTTTTTATTTTTACACCACATTAAAACGAAGCTTGTGTTTCAATTTTGAAGTTCTTTTTTTTAAAGAAAACGTTATTATTTTAATTTTTGGTGGTACCTTAAAATTTAGCACTTTCTAACTTTGTTAAAACTCAGGTAAAAGGGTTTGGAAAATGTATAAAATTTTTAAATTTGCGGTTAAAAAAAACAATTTTTTTTTTCAAATTTTATTAAAGAGCTTCAAGATGTCCTAAAATTATAAATAAAAAAATACGTTCTTCCATATTTTTTTTTTCTCTACCAAACTTAAGCAACTTTGGGATTTCCAGTCAAAAAATATCTAAAGTTTTCGATGCCACTAAATATTATTCTATAAAAAATTTTCACTTAAAATAATTTCTGCTTATTGCGAATATAGTGAATAACAAAGAATTATCTTTAAAAATGAATTTGTGCCAATTTTTTTTGTAAAGCAGTTAAAATTAGATTTTCGTTTAACTATTTTAACTCAAAATTTTTTCGACTTTAGCGCCGTCTGTTGTTAACAAAAAGAGGAGATACTGAATTCCTCTTTCATATTTATTTATGGTATTATGTCACCTCTTCAAAAATTCATAAGTCACTAACGTTCGGCATACATTTTTTTTAATTTTGCCTATGGGACAAAGCACTTTGCGACGTTTTTAGAATTTCTAGAAATATTTGTTAAGTTAAATTACATTAAACATATAAAATATCAAAGAAAAACAACAACAAAAATTATTTTTTTTAATTAAAAAGTTATTGAAATATTCTCTTATTTAAAGCAGAAGCACCAAAGTACATAACGAGAAGCGATTTTAAATAGTGCTACTATAATAAATGTCTTTAAAGCGACAGCCTGTAACCTTTCCTTTAAAGAGGAGCTATTATCGAGTGTCCTTTCCTTGAAAGGAGTAATTAAAAAATTAATTTTCATTAATATTTTTATGGAATGGTACTTTTAAATATTCGGTCTTTGAAAGCAAGAATATTTCTCTTCTGTTAGTAATCTTTTTTGAATGGAAGTGTACTTCTTTCAGTACACTTTTCTTTAAGAAATGTCAGTTATTTTGTTATATACTTTTGAAAAAACGGTACTTATTTCAGTTCCTAAAAGGAGTATATGGAAATGTACTTTATTTATAACTTTTTTTTAATGTGGTAATTATTTGTGTACACATTTTTTTTTAAATAAAGAGTGTTAAAATAGTATTAAAAGAAGTATCCTTTCTTTAAAAAATAGTGCTTGAATAACTACAAGTGAACGAAAAAAGAAGTACAAGAAAGAGATCTACAAGAAGTACACTTTCTTCGAAATAATGAGTAGTAAAATAATTGCCCCTTCTTTGAGTTAAAGTGTACTAAAAAGTGCGTTTTCTTTGAAAGAAAGAGTGTTGAATAAGCACACTTTCTTTGCAAGGAAGAGTTCTAAACAAAATATCCTTTCTTTGAAAAAAAAAGATGCCAAAAGGACCACATCTTGCTTACAAAGAAGGAATATTAAAAGAAGTATTCCTGATATTATAGAAATAAATGTTATTTGTATTATAGGTAAGTTACTGTACTATTTGCAATGTAAATAGTACAGTACAGTACATTTATTTATTTAAAATCTTTATGTAACTTAATATATTTGTAATTTGCATTATTTTATATAATTTCTTAATAAAATATGTATAAAAATAAGTAAATTCGTTTTATTGCAAAAACATATTTTACTATTATAAATTCTGTTGCCACAACCCCACAATTCGGTTTTCCAAACGGAATTCGGTCGTCACGATTTCGAAATTCGGTTAAAGTAACCGAAATCGGTTGTCACAACCTCTAAATTCGGTTGCCAAAGCATCAAAATTCGTTTGGAACCTAATTGTGTTAGTTTCAAAAACTACTTAAGTTGATTACAATTTATTGTTTTAATATAATATGGCCTTTCTCTGTTATTGCCTGGTAGACTATAGTTTTAAAGACTAAAATTTCTGCTACACTTAGTTCAACTAACCACCGTGATGGTACTATCAAGAGTCCATTTCATTAAATAACCCATATCTCGAAAACTAATATATTTTTCTGTTGTGCCAACAGACATATAGTTTCGAGAGTATCTTTATATAAAATAATTATTTTTGACCAAATTTAAGTAGGTACTCCTAAAGAGTAAGTGACACCCCGAAAGATCTCCTCTGCAAATTCCCATTAAATATAGTTGCTGTCTCTTAACTGGATAATTATAAGTATGTATCCTTTTGCAAGCAAATTTTTCTGCAGTTGTAAAAGGGTTAAATATGCCTTGTATGCGGCAGTTATCAAGCAGATAACCCAACAAAAAGTCGTTTTTTAAGTGATGTTATAGTTTTTGACAACTCTGTTTTTAATATAAGCACACACAAAATCATAATACGTCTGTAATTAACAGTAATTGCTTCTGATTCTCGGCTTAAAATGAATTCTGTTGAAATTACAAATTAGAAAACCTACAAAAAATTCCACAGAATTTTATTAAAATTTTGTTTATTTACTAATTTTAAAAGATTACTAATTTCTACAGTTTCGTTCTTGGCTGAATATCAGAATTTATTTCTGTGTCACTTTAATTATCAGCTACAGATAAGAATATATTTAATATACTTAAACACATATTATTTGGAGTGTAGTAATAGCGAAAAAATACCTTGCTGTGGTTATTAATGTAACCACTAAAAATAATTGAAGTCCATTCACAATGTTGTAATTCGCTGCACTACAGAATTGATTTTTTACTTTATTCTGTGCTCTTACATATTTTTTTATCATTTTAGCCCTAAATTCAATCTTTAATGCAGATTACTCCAGCATTGTGAACAGACCTTTATACAAACTATTTTCCATTTTATGTGTAAATTCACTTACCATATATAATATTAACATTGTTTGGATCACACTCGTCACCTCCTCCATCACCAAAGCCACTGCTTCCGTCACCACCACCACTAGCTGGTCCGAGTCCAGTTCTAGTTAATCCTTCGGCCTGACCATCATTTTTAATGCCGGCATCGAAATTCATTGTGTTAAAATAGAGACTATTATTGCTATAGCTTAAAAAAATATTATGTTCTAACGAGTCTTTCTTGTACGGATCACTGGTGTTGGCGCCAAGCTGTAAAAAGTCTTGTATTTGGTAATTACGCAACTCTAACGCACCATCCGCACCACCGTCAGTAGCTTGGCAATGTCTAGTTAAATGTGATATCCGCTGTTGTTTTTTATAAAGTTTTTCGTGAAATTTTGAATAATTTTTTAAATTATTGCTTAGAATTTTATTCTCGGTTTCAACTCGGGCCAACTCTTCGATCAGAGAAGGTTCGCTACTGCTACAGGTCTCAGCAAAATCACTACAATTGTCAGAGGCGTTTGCTCTTCTATTGTTGTTGTCTTTTTCTCTCGCATTAAAATTTTCACAATATTCAACTTCTCCATGACGTTGTGGGGAATCCGACGAATTATTTTCAGCGTTAGGTCCTCTCCTAAATGCTAGAGGACCCTGGCCGTTGGCAGCACTAGTCAAGCTAGCTGTACCGCTGCTGCCAGTACTACAGTTGTCGGTATAACTGCTGCTTACCACTACGCCTATGCCAAAACCCTCGTAAAGAGTATTGCTATTCTCCCCAGTAATGTCACAGTTGCAACTATTGCTGCTGCTGCAACTACTGCAGTAACTAAAACGTTTCTTTGAGTATGTGGCGTCGCAGACGACAGTTATTGGTTCAGCATCTGAGTTTTGTATGGTGGGTGAATGTGGCTTATACTTTGAAAATTTCGGAGATGAAGAAATATTATGATCTTTAGATGCGGTAACGACGACCACACTACTATTAGGCTTTTTAGTTGACGAATTTCTTCGAAATGACTTGATCCTTTTATGGTGGTGAAAATCGTTAGCGTCTAACGCTTCCAATTCCTCGACAGCACAGCGGTTTACCAACGTTGGCGATATATCCTCGTTGTCATTAGACTTATAAGGCACTGCTGCTGATGCATTATGAGATTTTAAATCTTCTACTTCGGTATTGTTGCTATTACTTATTTTACTATTAACTGTCTTAAGGCAGTTGGATTCAAAATTCTTTTGTGTTGGCTCCTGGAAGTCTTCTTTATCAGTATTTTGTGTCTGTTGCTGTCTAAAACTATGTTTCCTATCCTTTACAATCAAATAGTGACGTTTTTTATTGTTATTATTGATGTTATTAGTGGCTATGGTTGTTGTTGAAATAGTGCTATTTGAAGCATTGTTTTTTTCTAATGAGTTATTGAAAATTTGGCATTTAATATTATTAGCTAATATTATCGTACTTGTTACAGTTGTAGGTGGTCTTTTAGTTGGTTCCTTTGCTTCTTGTTGAAGTTGCGGTTGCAAAGATTTATTATATATATTGTTTGGTTCTTTCTGATAAGTTGGGTCTTCCAAAGCACCGGCTTGCTGGACAAACGTCTTATTTTTATCGTCAATATGAGGTTCGTGCTGCTGAATATGTTGTGCAGAAAAAATTGGTTCCTCTAGATCTGCTTTACCAGTTCTATGTTCAACAAATAGTTGTCGTTTTCGTAATAGATTTCTAAAAAGTTATAAGTATATTTTAAAATTCAATATGTAATCAATAATAATAATATTAATATAAAAAACCTAGTAAAAAAAATTATATGAGTTTTCACAGTGGCGGAAAACATTTGCGAAAAGGTGACACGGAGGAAATAAGAAGATAAACAAAAAAATCAAAAGTAGAATGTTTTTTCATTTTCATTTCATTTTTTTTCATTTCAAAGAAAATGAAAAAAATGAATGGTTGATTTGCAAATTTAATGTGTTTATAACTTTTGAAGAAAATGTTTATTCTTCTTCTTAACCTCAAATCTACCAAAGTACCTAGAATTTAGTGTTTAACTGCAGTTACAAAATTCAATTTTAATTACGAAAAACTTGAGTTATATTTACTTTTTTGACTTTTTAAGTTAAATCTTCATTTGGATAAAATTTATAACTTTGTATTTTTTTATTTTCTGACACGCATAAAACTTTATTAGAATAAAAAAAATCATAAAATATAAAATCTTTCGTTTTTACTTCCACATAAAATTAAAAATAAAAACTCTGTAAAAAAAATCCCCTCAAAGGGCATTATAAAAAAGCTTGTTTTTAAATTTTATTTTTGTATTTTATATTTTTAGTTTTTATAACGATTTGTGTCGTGAACATTTAAAACGATTTGTATGGTAAATATTTTAGTCGTATATGCCGACCCTATTGCTAGCAACTGAAATCGAGATTTCTTCACATTTTTACACCCCGGCAACCCCGTGATTATCAAATCAATTAAATATTTTTACTAACAATTCAAATAAATTTGGCAATCAATTTCGATAATTTGTTATAATAAACTCTGGGGAGTTATTATGTTATTCGATTCGAAACTGAAATGCTTTCGAACACAATTTTCACATCGAAAATCTAGTTCCAAAAAAACAGTTTTTGATGGGGGTCAATATTGAAAACGTGTATGCTAAACTATAGCGTACATATGACTATATGAAGCCCCGTAATATTTTTTAATCGGGTACCCGAGCAAAAACGTTTGTATATAATAATATATAACGTTATATACACCGAAAAAGTTTCTCAGTTACTGGGTATTAAGTTTTTAAATAATTCTCAGGTGAAATACCCCTTACTGAGCCTCAGTTATTTAAATTAATTAAAATTATGTAATTTTTTAATGTAATATTTAATTGAGGACTCAGTTGCTG
Source organism: Leucophora obtusa (assembly GCA_949987735.1). Taxonomy (NCBI): domain Eukaryota; kingdom Metazoa; phylum Arthropoda; class Insecta; order Diptera; family Anthomyiidae; genus Leucophora; species Leucophora obtusa. The sequence continues at coordinate 18,116,679 of OX465300.1, forward strand.
ATAACTTTATTTTAGTTTAAAATAATAAATACTGATTTTTAGTTATAAAGAACCAACTAAAAATTAAAAGTCCACAAATTACAATAAAAAAAGTGCAATGTTGTTTTAAATACTTTATCAACAATTTTTTTAACTGATTTTTAGTTTAGTTGGGCCTTTTCAGAAATTCATCACTACTCTGCATCTGATTATAAATGTTTTGCGAGGCTGTGAAGTGATAAAGAATTGTCATTTGTTACCATTAGTTTTAAACGAGTAAAGATAATTTGCATCCGAAAGTAATATTCTGCTCCATTCCACAGATGCCAATGGCGGTACTTTCTTGTAAACTCTAGTTTCACCTTTCGGTTACGTTCAGACAGTAGTGGCTTCTTCCGGGAAATTCTTCTAAATAGTCCAGCTTCTCGCAATCGCCGTTTTACTGTATCTACAGATGGTGTTGCTTCATTTTCACCAAACATGGCCACTCGAATCTCATTTGCTGACTTTTGCGTATTTTTTTAGACTCGCGGACAATTTGAGCGTCTTCTCGAGCTTTTGAAATTCGGCTCCTTTGTTTACGGACCATTTTCTGTAGTCGAATGCTTCTTGAAATATTGAACCGCGTTGCTAACCATGGATTTAGAAACTTTGAAGGCTGCTGCGATTTGCCGATAAGTACTTCCATCTTGATGCATTTGTACAATAATCTTCCGAGTACTAACGTCACATGATTTTTTTTTTACCCATGGCAAACATGTGTTTAAAGCTTTTCAGACACTGCAAAACACTCTGTACAATAACAACCAATGGAAAAATATTTTTAAAATTTACCTGAATTTGCAAGTACAGAAAAACTTATTACTGTCCCTAATTTAGTACACGATCAATTTATTTCACAATTTATAAAATAACGCCACAAAGAAAAAATAACGGTAAAATAAGTGTTGACTAGGGTATTCAATCGATTAATCGTTATTCGATTAATCGAATAATTTTTCTCAAAAATTGTTCGAATAATTTAAAATGTAGAAATTTCGAATAACGAATAATTCGAATAATTTCATACGATTAATCGATTAATCGAAATTAGTAGAAATTTACAAAATTGTTTAAAAAATATAAATTTTTTATTAAATGCTAAAACCTCAAAATTTTTTTAAAAAATTGTGACAAATAATTTGCTGTAGGCTTGTACCTATCCGTATTTCATTCTGGCCTAAGAAAATAATTAAGGGACGACCTTTTAGAATTTCTAGAAATATTTGTTAGCTTCAACTCAATGAGAATTTCATGTTTTCAAGTAGGAGCGTTAATAAACATCTTAAATCCCAAAAAAACAGAAACAATATAAAATTATCACAGTTTGCTTTGTCATCTGCATGCATACGAAAAAGATACAAATTAATGTACGGGGTTTTAAATTCTTCTTTTGGGTATGGTTCTCCCCGATTTCGATAAAATTTTAATATGTGAAAGAGGAGACAGAAAAAATAAAAATATTAACAAAATCTGATCTCAATTATTACACTTTTTTTATTTTTATGAATTTCAGAAGAGATACTGAATTTATTTTTGTTCCTTTTTTAAATAAAATTATTTAAAACACAACAAGTGTATGTATATTATTGTACAGAAAATTTGTTCGATTAATCGATTAATTATTTGCACGATTAATCGATTAAAATAAAAAGCCGATTAATTGAATACCCTAGTGATGACTTTGGTGCATTTGAAATGAACAGAGATGTATCATCTAATCGATGTTACATCTTTGATTTCTATTTTATGCATACATTTTTATATGAGCTTTCAAATATTCGTTTCTACTGTCCCTAATTACTTCCACGGAGCTGTATAACAAGATATAGTTATATATTTAGGATATAATTTCGTAAAATTGTATATAATTATATCTTGGTATATATGTTCCAATATATTATTATACAAAATTTTATATGATTATATCAAAACTTTTTTACTTGGATTATAAAACAGATTTTTAAAATTTCATTTTATAAACATGTTTTAATGTTTTCAACTTGTTATGTATGAGCACTGTAAAATATAAAATAACTTTTTCATAAGTTTTTTACATACTCCTGGTTATTTTTAGAGAACGAAATAATTGAAAAAACTTAAGAATTAAGAATTTAAATCCGTCGATACGAGGGTTACTATTTATATTTCGGGAACTGGCAACACAAATGTCAATAGCTAAAATCTGGCAACACCATAATAACATTTGACATTTTTTAGCATAAACGTACTCATAAGGTTTTGATGTACAAGTGGTATTTGTTTTGTTTACAGTGATAACTCAATTGTTTTGTTTACAGTAATAACTCAATCAATTTGGCCAAAAAATTAAGATTTCAAGAGAAGGTTTTCGTTGGATTATTTTTCACAACTTTCGACGTGGATTATCTCAACAAGAATATGTCGATGAACTCAGTTCTTTGTATGGCGATAAAGCAGCATCAAAAACCACAGTATATGGCTAGTATAGTGATTTCAATCGTGGTCGTAGTTCGGTCGCCGACGAATTCCGTGAAGGTCGTCCAAAATCGGCTGTTATGCCATAAAACATCGATGCAGCGCGTGAACTGATAACGCAACATCGTCATGTAACATATCGTGAGATAGAGGCATCCTTGCACATTAGTTCCACTTCAATACATTCCATTCCATTTTGCATGAACACTTAGTTGTAAAAAAAATTTGCTCTCGTTGGATACCCCATAATTTATCAATCGCTCAAAAAAAGGCTCGCGACGATTAGTGTAATGGAAGATTAAAAAGTCCGACCGTGGTGCTTCAAAAGACGTGTATAAAATTGTGACAGGTGACAAATTATGGATATGTGCGTATGAGCCGGAAACAAACAAGTAATCGACCGTGTGGGTATTCCCAGACGAGCGAAATCCAACAAAAATTATTCGTGGAAGAAGCACAGCGAAGCAAATGGTCGCCTGTTTATTCAGCCGAATGGGTCATGTACCCACTATTCCGCTTGAGCAACATATGACGGTCAATTCTGAGTAGTACACGACCATTTATTTGCCGGAAGTCTTCGGAGAAATTCGTAAAACCAACCCCCAAAGACGAATGATTCTCCATCATGACAATGCGAGCTCTTACACATCTTGTCAAACAGGTGAATTTTTGAGCAGTCAAAACATCGAATTGATGACTCATCCTCCGTACAGTCCCGATTTGGCACCCAATGACTTCTTCTTGTTCCAAAATATTAAAGGTAAACTGCGTAGTCAACGGTTTACGAGTGCCGTAGAAGCAGTTGAAGCATTCAAAAACCATGTTTCGGAGGTGTCTCAAGAGGAATGGAAAAACTGCTATGAATATTTTGAAAAACAATAAAGCCATTTTCATTTAAAAATGTTTGTTATTATTTGCTATTCCCGAAATGTAAATAAAGGGTTCTTCAACAGGGACGCTACTAAAGTAGAAAGACAGGGACAGCAAACGACGCCATATTTCTTGCCGCTCTTTTGACATTTCTCTTCAGTAAGGTTTGCCATTTCAATGGGAATCGCTACCGTTCAATGATAACCGAATATTTTTGGCCCCAATTGGATGATATGGACTTGGAGGACATGTGGTTCCAACAGGACGGCGCCACAAGCCACACAGCGAATGTCACAAGCAATTTATTGCAAACCAAGTTTGGAGAATATGTTATCTCACGAAATGGTCCAATCGATTGGCCGCCTCGGTCGTGCGATTTGACGCCGTTGGACTATTTCCTGTGGGGCTACGTCAAATCTATGGTCTTTGCCAACAAGCCAGCGACGATTGATGAACTTCGTACGAATATCGGCCGATTTATGCTTGAAAACCGTCGAAAATTGGGTTCAGCGTCTGGACTTCTGCAAGCATGCCCGTGGTGGCCATGCAAAAGAGATAGATTTCCATACATAATTGCATCGAACGTACTTTCACAGGAATAAAGAATTTCATTGATATCCAAAACCGTTTTATTTAAAAAAACTTTTGTAGAGCTCTTATTGAAGAACCCTTTAGTACCCCTCGTATGTTGTGTGCTGTTTTTGTTTACAATAATTTTATATTCACTATTCTTGTCAATTGTCAATTAAATTTCAGAATTTCCAATTAGTTTCAGAATTTTTTTAATGTTTTCCACATATAGTTCAGAAATTCAAATGAAAAATTCTGAAATACAACATTTCATTCTGAATTTTAACCGATGATTTCCGAATTATAATAAGAAATACTGCACAATAGAGATTTGTATAAAATTATATTTATAAAAAAGGTTTAAAAATATCATCAGGATTACAATTTTGAAAAAATTACCACATATTTTTGCAAATGTGAAAATCCCGGGATTCGAGCTTAAGAATATATGACTCTTAATGTTTGATTCCCTCCTTTAGGTAGGGTTTATTCACTTTGTCGTTGCTATGGCGTACATTAGTGGACTATTTATAATATAATTTATTTTTTCGAAACAAAAATTTTGAAATTCTGCTTTTTTCTGCAGAATTCTACATTTTCTCTCTATCTTAAAAAAGTTCTAATTTTTTGACAATACTTTAAGCAGGAAAGATCTAAAAGTTTGTCCTATGATGCATATAAGCTCAATTTTTCCGGTTCCTCAATAACTAAAAGGAGTTTTTTCTTATTTTTTAGCTTTTCTTCCCCCGTGATAAAAATTTTGCGATTTGAAACCGCAAAATTGTAATAAAATTGATTCACATTAATTGGAAAACTACAATCTTCATAAGGCCAAAGTTATTTTTTGCGACATTTTCAAATCGTCCTGTCTATTAAATTAATGCGAAAAAACTTCCACCGCAATTTTGTAACAATTCCAGAGGAAATAAAAAATCATTCTCGTTTTTTTACGGAGATTATACCTACTAGGCTTTTAGATCTGCCCGAAAGTGTTTCTATTTATTAACAAAAAAAAACAGCGCCTTTAGAAATAATAACTTTTAGTTTTAAAGGTGGATTCGCACTAATGGAATAATTTACGCGGCGAATTGCTTTCAAGAATGGAAGAAAATAGTAAGTTTCGAGATTTGTAGCAATTCGTTGCAAGTTTTATAGGAAAATATATATAGCAATACAAAATATTATTTACAAAAACCGGGTATTCGAACCGGTGTTGAATTAAAAAAAAAACGGAAATCGGGTTTTCAAATAGGTCGAATACTTAGTATACTAGTAAAACTGATTTTTATATAATCAGATATGATTTTTATATAATCATTTATGATTTTATACAATTATAACTTGTCGCGTATTGTGAAACATATATTTTTATATGATTATATCAAAAGATATTTAATTATATAAAATTATATTAACCAGATCCACCATTTTCCGGATCAAATCATGTATGGGTTAATATAATTATATAAAAAATATATTATTTGATCCGAAAAATTGTGGATCTGGTTAATATAATTTTATATAATTAAATATCTTTTGATATAATCATATAAAAATATATGTTTCACAATACTCGACAAGTTATAATTGTATAAAATCATAAATGATTGTACACAAATCATATATGAATATATAAAAATCATTTTACTAGGGTAGTTTATATTTCGTCATATGAAATGGAAAAAGCCGTAAGTTACAAAAAATTCAAAATCAAATTTTTGATTGATTGTGATGCACCGTATCAAAATTCATAAATATTCCTGCAAAACTTTACAATACGACGACTAAAACGACGATTTTATTAACAAAATTCTAAATCCCTGAATGCAGTGCAAGCGCAAAAAATCTTTTTTTTAGATATAAACAGTTAGTTTTTCTCAGAACTGGGGGTTAATCATTACATTGTGTACCTAATTACACATGCGATTATACAATTACATGTAATTGTAATTGAAAAAAACTAAGTTGCAATCACATATATACTAGGGATGCCAATCGGGATTGATATTTAAAAATCCCGGGATTCGGTGCTACTACCTAGTCAAAAATTGCAGCGGTACAAAAATCAATTCACTGGTAGAGCAATGATTTTATAAAAATTACGCTTCTTTAAAAAAAGTTTGTAGTGAGAAGGTTCCGAATTCAATCTGGTTGCAAGGAAAAAAACATTTTTTTTAATTTAAATTTTTTACAAAAAACTTTTTGCGAGTGCTAGCATTTTAGTACAGCCAGTAGTTGTTCAGCTGTTATCATTCATTTACGTTTTTAGCCACTAAGTATTATATGTCTACCCGAGTAAAAAAAATAATATGATGTCAGATGTAATGATATCTTATTTAATATAATTGGAGATATGCTATGATCCGAAAAATGGTGGATAAAATTATATCGGCTAATATCTAAATATATTAAATCATATATAATCTTAATCGGATTTTGACCCGATATAATTACATCTAATTTGATGTAGAAAGACATAATTATATAACGCTTCATATTTCAAGATCAAAACAAAAACAATTAAAAAGTACTGAAAAATAACACCCTTAAGTTAAGAATTAAAAATTTAAGTATTTAGAAGAAGTTGCATGAAGCATTTTAAGCCTTCTCATATAAACTTGTATTCTACCCGTAAACTGTGTAAACCGGGTATGTTTATGAGTTTAATGTCAAATTCCATACATAAAAATATGGCTTGGTTTACAAGGAATTTAGGAGTTATAATGAGTATGCCTTTTATATTTTCAAATCATACATAAACATACATACCTGAAAAAAACATAGAATTTTTTTTACATTGGACTATTAAATATATCTAAAACAACTTAGAAAAAATTTAACATTGAGCTATATAAAACTTTATATGTTTTCCGATAAAGCCATTTTTAATTATATATGACGCTGTATTAAAATTGTCATAGCATATGTAACTAGATATGGTACATATTAATATATATGGGGACATACATATATATTTATACTGATCTATATATGGCATCATATAAGAAATTTTTGAAAAACTCAAAGCTATACATAATTATATCCACAAAGATATAGTGTCACACTTGAATATATATAAACATATTAGTTCATATTAAATTATATAATTTCCTTTATAAATATTTTTACTCGGGTAGTTAGCTCAGTGGGAAAACGGCCTGGGTTCATATCACGGCAGTACCAAAAAAGAAATATATGAACTTTTTTTAAATTTTATTTTGGAAAATATAATTCCAGACCACCTATTTATTGGTTTTGCCAGCGTTTTGCCAACGTTAAAAATTTTGTTTCTCCAGTACTTTTTGAACAGCCGGTCTTTTTGTCTTATGACGTTATCATTTTGGAAATGGGAAAGCAATTTTTGCCAGTATTTGTACCACCTGCTAAAGTACCTTGCCATCGCTTTCCCGTTTGTATTTTTCTGACTGGCATAATATATGAAGGCCTGCACTTAAGTACACATGCGCCCACTATTTAGTAAGCAGTTTTTTAAACAGATTCGTTGCGACAATCTTGCCCACTGAATCGTGTAATTACAGTAACAAAGTTATTTAGTTACCGTTATCAAATGTTTACATGAAAGAATTCAAACTTAAAGTTCCAGCCAAAATTAGTTGTCAGGAGTCGAATTTCTCTTGAAAGAATAAACCGGTAAAGTAAGAAACAAACTTGATTTTTCGCATGAATTACTCAAAAACTTAATAAAGTTTACCAAATTTTCAAATTTTTCTGCATAGTCTTTGCATAGCATAAATATGAGAAATCTCAAGAAAAACGTCAGTAATCTAAAATTTCTCACTTTGTTTATTTGCCTTCATATTAATATTAATAAATTAAAAAGAAATAATCCCGGGATTCGGGATTTTGCCAATCCCGAAAATACCGGGATTTCGGGATTCGGGATTTCCCGTCTGGTATCCCTAAAGGCTGGTTTACACTATAAGATTTTCGGAAAGATTTTGCAACCTTGCCTATATGTTTTGCATGTGTACTAAAGTAAAATCGTACCGAAAATCTTATAGTGTAAACCAGCCTTAATATATACTATATGTGACCTTCTCCGAGAAAAGGGACCTAGTGTGTCAAAAAACGGGTTTGGACTTAAGAGTGGATCTGGTACCTAAAAGGGTGTAGAATAAGATGAAATGAGTTAGATTTCTGATAAAAATTTATTTACCCCATAAAAACGTACAAAACGAACTTGTGTGTTCAAAGTGATAATGCGTTATGAAACTTTAAATGCGTTCTTCTCAAAACTTCATTTTCACACACTAGGTCCCTCTTCTCGGAGAAGGTCACATATCGTCACCTAAAATGCAAAAGGGCGTAACAACAAAAAAATTCAAACCGATTTTCTGACTGATTATGATGCACTAGACTAAATTACATTTCCTTAGAAAATTTTAAAATTATGTGTCGAAATAAGTCTATAGTCGTGTTTTAAACAAGAGAAGAAAATATAGAATATCTTTAATTCTACAACGTTTTTTTTTGATTCTAGTGTAAAAGAATAAAAAGTGTTGTTACGCCCTTTTGCATTTTAGGTGGCGATATATATATAGTAGACTGTCCCTTAAAATAGCGATTTCCCGATTTTCGTACATTACACCCCCAGTTTTATTGAAAATGGTCGCAAATGGAAGAAATCAATTTTTTTTTGGAAAACATTAACCCGTGCCAAAGTTAGACAAAAATGGCCCATTTTGGGAAAAAACTATATTACTATTAAAAATTCCCAAAATTCTAGATTTCGAAAAAATTAATTTTTTATTTCACTTATTTATTTAATATAGTCAAAATTATGCAGATATGGAATTATGACTTCATCGTATATCACTAATCCACTTTTGCCTGGAATCAAAAATGACCCACGATTTTGATAAAAATGCAAAAACGTGTTTTTTTAAATTCATTTTAAAGATTTTTTATAATGCCTAATTTGGGAATGTCGATTGATATTTGTTGATATTAAAGAAAAAACTAAATTGGAAAAATGATAATTCGACTTTGTGTTTGGAGCGATTTAACAAATATTTAACAAAATTTGAATGTTTTTATCAAATTTTACACAGTTTTCGGAAAAACATCACTTAAATTTGGTTAGACTATAATTATCTTTATATTTGTTTAAAAAATATTTAACCCTTCGTTGCCTGGGGTCAGAAAAGACCCATGAAACTTAATATCAATTATGACTACGAAATTGTAAAGCCATTAAATTGATACAAAAAATCTCAACTGGATAAAAATAATTATTTTATATAACGTGATCCATATGGGGTTAAGTTTTATACTTTTGGTCAAAAACAACCCACTAGGAAATTTACAGAATAACACCTTTCATAATTTTCTGAAATATATTACTTCAAATGAATAAAAAACAATTTTTCGTCTTGATCAAAATTATTATTTGCAGTAACTTGATCAATATAGGGTTAATGTTCTCACATTTCGGTAAAAAAAGACCCACTAGGAAATTTACAAAATAACATTTATCAGATTTTTATTAAATTGGGATATGCGATAGAGGGTACAAAATTAACATGGGGTCAAAAGTGTCCGTATGTTAATAGCAATATTTGTTTTGTAATCGTGTTAGATTCTAATTAAAAGCTTTGTTTATTATGCATTTAATGTTTTCTATTCGGAAAGACGTTATTCTCTAAATTTCCAAGTGGGTATTTTTTTGCCAAAAAGTGAAAACATTAACCATATATGGATCAAGTTACACAAAAGAATAATTTTTATCAAGTGGGAAAAAGATTTTTTTGATCCATTGGAAGTGATATTTTTCCGAAAATTATGAAAGGTGTTATTCTGTAAATTTCCTAGTGGGTCGTTTTTGACCAAAAGTATAAAACTTAACCCCATATGGATCCCGTTATATAAAATAATTATTTTTATCCAGTTGAGATTTTTTGTATCAATTTAATGGCTTTACAATTTCGTAGTCATAATTGATATTAAGTTCCATGGGTCTTTTCTGACCCCAGGCCACGAAGGGTTTAAATATTTTTTAAACAAATATAAAGATAACTATAGTCTAACCAAATTTAAGTGATGTTTTTCAGAAAACTGTGTAAAATTTGAGAAACACATTAAAATTTTGTTAAATTTTTGATAAAATGAGCAATTTTTGTAAAATATCCTGGAAAGCAGTCGCTCCAAACACAAACTCGAATTATCATTTCTCCAATTTATTTTTTCTGCTTTAATATCAACAAATATCAATCGACATCCCCAAATTAGGCATTTTAAAAAATCATTAAAATGAATTAAAAAAAAACACGTTTTTGCATTTTTATCAAATTCGTGGGTCATTTTTGATTCCAGGCAATAGTGGGTTAGTGATATACGATGAAGTCACAATTCCATATCTGCATAATTTTGACTATATTTAATAAATAAGTGAAATAAAAAATTTATTTTTTCGAAATCTAGAATTTTGGGAATTTTTAATAGTAATATACTTTTTTCCCAAAATGGGCCATTTTTGTCCAACTTTGGCACGGGTTAATGTTTTCCAAAAAAAAAATCGATTTCTTCCATTTGCGACCATTTTCAATAAAACTGGGGGTGTAATGAACGAAAATCGGCAAATCGCTATTTTAAGGGACAGTCTATTATATATATATGTGATCTTCTCCGAGAAAAGGGACCTAGTGTGTGAAAATGAAGTTTTGAGAAGAACGCATTTAAAATTTCATAACGCATTAACACTTTGAACACACCTTCAGTTGGGAGATGCGATTTGGTATGGTTAATCTAAATCATTTCATCTTCACTCATTTCATCTTATTCTACACCCTTTTAGGTACCAGAATCCACTCTTAAGTCCAAACCCGTTTTTTGACACACTAGGTACCTTTTCTCGAAGAAGGTCACACATAGTATATATTAGGGATACCAAACGGGAAATCCCGAATCCCGGTATTTTCGGGATTGGCAAAATCTCTAATTCCGGGATTATTTCTCAAAAATCCCGGAATTTTTTAATTTATTAATATTAATATGAACGGAAATAAACAAAGTGAGCAATTTTAGATTACTGACGTTTTTCTTGAATTTCCTCATATTTACAAGAAATTGATGTCAATATATTGGGAAAAATTGAAATTAAGTAGATTATTCGAGTAAACTATGCAAAGAATCTGCAGACAAATTTGAAAATTTGGTAAACTTTATTAAGTTTTTGAGTAGTTCATGCGAAAAATCAAGTTTGTTTGTTACTTTACCGGTTTATTCTTTCAAGCGAAATTCGACTCCTGACAACTAATTTTGGCTGGGACTGTAAGTTTGAATTCTTACATGTAAACATTTGATAACGATAACTAAATAACTTTGTTACTGTAATAACACGATTCAGTGTGCAAGATTGTCGCAACGAATCTGTTTAAAAACTGCTTACTAAATAGTGGGCGCAAGTGTACTTAAGTGCAGGCCGTCATATATTATCCCAGTCAGAAAAATACAAACGGGAAAGCGATGGCAAGGTACTTTAGCAGGTGGTACAAGTATTGGCAAAAATTGCTTTCCCATTTCCAAAAAAATAACGTCATTAGACATAAAGACCGGCGGTTCAAAAAGCGGCGGAAAAGTACTGGAGAAACAAAATTTTTAACGTTGGCAAAACGCTGTCAAAATCAATAAATAGGTGGTCTGGAATTATATTTTCTAAAATAAAATTTAAAAAAGTTCATATGTTTCTTTTTTGGTCCTGCCTGTAATTATGGCTTTGTAGCGAAAGCCGAAAATACGTATTCTGTCTTGCTGGCCTTATCGAATTCTTTCAAATTTATATTCTTTGTAATTTACTTGTGAAAATTTTATCATCTTTCTTTAATTTAAAAGATAATTTAAACAGAAAATGATATTAATTTATGATCTAGAGTCAAACTAAAGAACATTCATTATAATTTTTTTCTATATTTTGAATTTTATGATTTTTTTCCAAAATGGGCCATTTTCCTCTAACTTTCGGCACGGCTTAACGTTTTCCAAAAAAAAAAAAATCGATTTCTTCCATTTGGGATCATTTCCAATAAAACTGGGGAGTGTAATGACAAGTCGTTTTAAGAAACACCCTAATATATAGGTATTTATAATTGCAATTTGAAAAAGAACAACTATACGTAATTGTAATTGAAAAAATGTCAATTACAGTTACATTTTATTGGGAAAAGAAAAAATGACAAAGAGCGCGAATTGGGGATCACCCCAATATGACGTATTCTTTTTATGCTTGGCCAACCCTATCCCAACAAATTTTTTTTTTCAAAATTTTAACAAATAACATTTTCTAATTCTAAATGTAATTGACAATGCAATGAAATCACTTTCAATTACATTTAATTGTAATTGAAAATTTTCAATTACAAATTACATTAAATCTAATTGAGTTTTTTTTAACTTTCAACTACATTTGTTTGTAATTGTAATTGAGAATGTTCAGTTAAAAATTACAAGTAATTATAACTGAAATGTAATTGAAATCCCTTGGTCTGGTTTTTATTTTGATGGACAGTTAAACTAATTTATATTTAATCTATTAATGAAGAAGACATTTCCTAAAAATTACCAAAGCACTTTTTTTTTAATTTCACTACCCCTTTTCGATTTCAGTACAAAATTAGTCCCAAAGGCGTAAGTTTCATGGCTTTGTAAATAATACAAACATTTGAAATTTTTCTTCATATACTAATTCAATAATTTTGGTTTATTTTTCATTTTAGAGAGTTTTTTGCTTCTCCTGTAAATTTGTTATTACTGATATATTCCTAGTTTGCAAATAATAAATCATAAAACTGTATTTTATCTCCAATGCATAAAACCATAATAACTGGAGAACCGTTTGGAATTTTTACTTCAAATTTTAAATAGACTGAAATAATTACACATATTTCTGTAATCGCAAAAAAAATTGTTTTTTTTTTTATCTAAATATACATTTATAATACCAGAAAAATTAACGACAAAAAAGTTTTTACCCATTTTTTCAGTTGTTTTAAAAACCTTGTAGTAAAATATGTAATTTAATTTTACGACATTGTTAGTTATTTTTAATGATTTTGTTAGTTATTTTTCAACAGTTAAAAATAACAATGTCTTTATTATTTTAAAACCTGCGTCGCCTTTTTAACTGAATTTACCTACTTTTGTTTTAAATAGCATTTTCAGTAGATTCTACCGAAAAACTCTTTGAGTGTAGAAATTGTCTTTTACGTGGTGCTGTGAGTGACTTGTTTTTTACGAAATCATAATTACGGTAGAGAAAAAATTTCAGAAAGATAACTAATTTTCTATCTTCAATTTCAATCGCTTTGAAGATATCATTTCAACGATTTTGTGCCTACATAAAGCAGAACTACTGTCAAAAATAAAGGTGCTTTAAAAACTACAATTAAGCAATGCTATCTTCAAAATAATATCTTCAAATCATGATCTTCATAGCCGTTCACGGCCGAGGTCTTTTGCTTACTGATCCTTAATTGGGCAATCACTTCTTCCAAGGCATTTCACCGGCTTTTCCTCCTGCTGTAGTAGTTGTTGTTGTTTTTGTGTTAATAATAAAGTTGTTGACTTTTTCTCCTCATAATTAAGTATTGTTTGCTGTTTACTACTGTTACTGCTACTATTGTTACTGTTATTGACATGATTGTGTTGGTGATGATGATGAGGCGTATGTTGTTGTTGATCATTGCAATTGCTATTTAACACACAATTTTTTTTATCTTTCTTTAAACTATCTTTTATTAATGTTATGTTATTAGAACATAAAGACCCAGACGACAAAGACGCTGATGATGACGGTGATAAAGATGATGATGAAGAAGTTGAAATGGAAAAGGATGTTTTACAAGAAGCAGAACGCATGTTTACTTTTGTAAAGGACGAATTTGGTATCGTCGCAATATGAGGAGGATTTTTCGCTAAATAATTTTCTTGTTTTATATTAAATCTTTGTAACTGGCGTTTTTTAAGGTTTTGTTGCTGTTGTTGATGTGCTTCTGAAAATCTAATGACACCAGCACCTGCCGATTCAATGTTGTGCTGAATATGCCCATCGACAACATCATCATCAACATCATTATTTTCCTCAAGAAGTGGCTGTCGTTTATTAGAATTTTCATTTTTGGCCTCTAATGGATTCAAAGATTGTGGTAATATAATTTTCTGTTGTCCTTTGGATACATTTTCATCAAGTTTTTTCATATTTCATACACAAAATCACATGCACACACGTTATTTTTGTTTTTTTTTAATATTTTATATTTTTTTTTTCATAAATTTTTCCCTCAATTTCACCATTAAATTCAGTTTATGTTCAAACAGTTTAAGGACTTAACATGTACTGTTTTATTATGATATATACACTCATTATGATTCAACCACTTTTTCATCAGAGAGAAAAAGCAAGTGTACTAGAAAGTCCTGTCACGACTCTATGTATTGTTTGGTGATGTCAATTGTTCGTGGATGAAAAGCGCAACAAAAGATTTTATAGGCGTAAAACAACGTAGTTTTGGAGTACAAACAAACATACTTAAGGATTACTACAAAGTCTACAAACATTTGTACGTGTACTTCCATTTTGTAAGGAAAGAAACACAAAATTTAGCATACATTTGAAAGCTGTTGAACTGAATGGATTTTTGCGTTAATTACTCCCATAGCACAAAGTTAACCTAAATTCAGTATTATATACTTTTGGTGTTAGAATGTTACTGATTGTACACAATTTAATTAATTTTTTAGTCATTTAAATAATGGCTCATATGAATAAAAAATAGATATTACTAATAGGGGGAAATACAGGGTTTTTTAAGCAATTACTTCGTAAATCTAGTCTGCTTGGGAGTAGACTAGAAATTTAATTTTTAAATTTTCGTTTAAATTTCATGCTATTCTACCAGCCAATTGGTAAATTTGGAGTTAAAAGCCATTCCTAAGCCCAAAGTAATTACTTCGAAGTAATTGCTAAGTTTTATTCATATGACCCAATAGATGTAGGGGGGTGTGGTTATGTAGGTGTAAATTAAAAATTGTTTGTGTGGCTCATGCAATATGTCATATGAAATCTTTATTTTTTTTATATAAATGCATACCGAAATTTCAGGACAGGACAGACATTACCAAGTAATTGAGCGAGTAAGTAGCACGCAATTACCAGGCTATTTTGTCGCAACATTACTTTTGTTCGCGATGTCCAAAAATTCATGTATGGCCATTGACGTCTAGCTCATAAAAAAAGTGGGCGCTGTGGTGTAATGGTTAGCGCGTTGGACTGTTACACATGAGGTTGCGGGCTCGAGCCTCAACCAAGGCAACATCAATTTATGAAAAATAGTAATATGTATGAGTTTTTTCTATCCCTCATACATATCGCTGCGTCCTCCTTCGGTGTTCCCATAGCACTTAACCCCACCGAAGTAAAATAATATAACAGGGCTATGCACTAAAAAGCTTCAACAAAATTCGCCAACTCACCATCAGATGGCGCGCAACAACTGTTCTAAAATTCAACAACTAGCGCAATTACAGTGTTGCCATATTTGAAGCCCTTCATCTTTCACCACCTTTCATTTCTTCTCTATCCCCTTTCCTAAGGAAGCAACACGTTAATTAATAGGAAGAATTTCCTGAGTGTTGCTTCTCTTTAAAAAAAAAAAAAAAACGTTACTAGCGTGGTTAGTGGTTATCCATAGTGACAGAATAAGTACCCGATCAAAAAAAATTATATCTTGCATATGTATTCATATCTCTTTTGATATAGATCGACATTTAATCTTATCCAAGTTAATCTCAAAATTGGGGTATCCAGTAATATCCAATAAAATCCCTCAAATATATTAGAGGATTAAATTAGATACAAATAGGTATCAAATTGAAATACTGATATATCCCAAATATCCCATGGGATTAATTAATTAAAAAAAAACGCCGTCGCGACGGCAGGATTCGAATCCAGATTGATGGAGTTGTAGTCGTTCACTTAACTCACTCAGCCACACACTACTATGCAAAGTGACTGACTATATGAGACACAGCATTATTCGTGTTATTGCGTGATATATAAAATGCCCAAGTAAAAAAGTATTGATATATAATCATATAAAATTTTGTGTAATTATCAAGGTTGGTTACCGAAACGAATAACGGTAAGGGTAACGGTAACGGTATTAAATTTTATTTGTTCCGGTAACGGTAAAGGTAACGGTATTTAAACCTGTTTCGGTAACGGTATACCGTTATCGAAACAGCAATACCGGTACGTACCGGTATTATAAATTATGTTAAAAATACATAAAAATAAGTAAAAACTTAACATATATTTAATTTAACGTGTTAAAAATACATATTATAAGCTTTATCTTCAATGCTGGTAGTTTTAATAACTAAAATTATTATCCATACATTTTTTTGAAAAAAAAACTGAAAATTATTACAAAAAAGTTTAAAAAATTTGCATTTTTATATGAATTAATAAATACCGGTAAAATACCGGTAACTACCATTAAAAATAACGGTATCGGTAACGATAACGGTATTTGGAAAAACTTTTAGAGGTATTGGTAACGGTAACGGTATTCAATTTGAAATGGTATTTTAGCGATAACGGTATTATAACGATAACGGTAACCAACCTTGGTAATTATATATTGGAACATATATACCAAGATATAATTATATAAAATTTTAAAAAATTATATCCTAAATATATAACTATATCTTGTTATATATTGCACAATATATGGTGCAACTTATTGCAATTCAATTATATATAGACCTATATATTGTTACATATGCCTCATATAATTATGTATAATTGTATCGAATTATATACCATTATACAGTGGCGGCTCCAGCTCAAGTCTCTGGGGGGAAATTTTTTAATTTTTTTTAGTTGTAAAAAATTTATTTAAAAAACAAAAATATTGGGTCACAATTTATTTTCAACTTTTCACAAAAATATTTTTTAACACCTTTTGGTTGGTCATAAACCACTTGTTGGACTTTTTTGGTCTTCGCAGCACAAAGTTAACGATTTTATGAGTGTCGTTTTAGCTAAAGACAATATAGACGGAAAATTCTAATTTTTATTTTTCATCAAAAACTTTAATATTTAAATCGTATTTGACCTCCTAAAAAGATGGGTTAACAATGCCTAAAAAAGTTCACATTAAATAACCTAGAAACTATCGGCTGAAATCATATAAAATCAACCAGTGAAATTTCCGCACTCTATTTGAATTGTATCAGACTTGCTAAAACTTGGAATATTTTGTATAGCTGAAATTGGTATTCAATTTGGAGAAAATGATCAAATTTGCTATAAACTTTCCTTACATATTTGGGTCTAACTTTTGTATTATTTTAGCTACATCTGTGACTGGTTGACATATCACTTTAAAGCTTCTGAAATCGTGCTTAAAGTTAGTCCCCAACTGATTATTTATTTTGAAACTAACTGATTTATCAAAAAAAAATTATTTTTGAGAATTTTTCTACAATGAATTAATTGTTTCTATCCTTTTATAATTGAAGCTATGATTGAGGCCCGTGAATAGTTACTATTTTGAAAAAAACTTTAACCATTTATCATTATTAAAAGCTTTTTAATATTTTTGTATGAGTTCTTTAACCCAAAGCTGACTGGGGGAATAACAAATAACCTGGGTAAAAATAAAGGATCAAAAAGTTAGATAAATCGCGTTTTTGGGGTCTTTGGACCCAGAATTTTCAAACACAAATATGTTTTTTTCAAGAGCTAATCTAGAAAAACGGCTAGCACCACTGGATTCAGCGTACTCGAATTAGGTTTACCCACCAGGTGCCCCGCTTGTTGGATTTTTCAACTAGCACGGTGTAATAAATGGAATTGCTTCATAGATTTTATGAAGTGCTTCATTGGCTGAATGATTCATTCATTGGCGGAATATTTTATTCATAGTTTTCATAATTATTGACTTTAAAGGAACTATTACATAGATTTTATGAAAAGTTTCAATGCACAAGTTCCAGTGACAATTTTTATTGAAACTATGAACAATTTTAATTGAAATTAAGATAATTCCCTAAGTTATGTCAGTTATATGAGTGTGTAGGCTATTGGGAGTGCCCGTTATTGGGAGCTTTCACTGTATAACAAATACCTATTATTTTGTAAATTGTTTAATTGCAATCACACTGCAGCATGGATGATAGAAAGACCAAACAACGTGTGTAAAACACAACTATTATGGAGTGGAGGGATTTTTGTACAAATACATTAACCAGGGAAACATGGAATTCTAAATATAGAAACATTTTGTACACACTGTCGATCATGTCATTTATTTTTTTCAGAAAAAATTCTGTCTAAAGCGTACGTTTCTCGTAGGTACTTAAGAAATATAAAAATTTTAAATATCTTGAAGTTTCTGTCCAAATTTAATTTTGAAAAAAAAGCAAATAATATGACTCAGTAAAGAAAAAATAATATATTTATATATAAGGATTTTGAAAATAAAAATATTTAAATTAGCACTTACTTTTTATAGAAGAATTATTCAATACTCCATAATATTTTCCATATGCTTTAAAATTGTTTTCTAAATTAACTAAAACCACAACACTACTATTTACACAAACAAAAAGAATCAAACAACAAAATAAACTATATTTTTTATTCAAAAATAAATTGTAGTTTTAAATGAAATATATTGAAATCTTTTGTTTTGGAAACTAAAATATTTTACGCTGTTTGATTTAAATTTTATTACATTGTTTTTTTTTATGTAATACAAGTTGAATTCCAATTTGTTTTTTCTTTTCTGGAAATTCCAAAATATTTTCGTTTTTCACCTACTATACGCACACGCTTCTATTAATGATCGCATATATGTAAACACTAAAGTCTCCATTAGTCTGGTAGTATCGTAAAGTATCATGTCAGCTGTTTACTTTTAGTTATAGACAAGATACACAACTACTTACAATTAGTTTGAAAGTAGATTTGAGGTTAGAAAATCTATTGAAAATTGATTTCCCGCTCACGATAAATCATTTCGCCGCGCTTTACTTTCAAACGAATTTGAGCTTAAAACACAGAGAATTTCTATAAAATAGTTCGAGTCGAAATGTAAAATTTCGTTAGTCCCTACATATTCACCAGAAGGCCTTTGCATTCAAGTAAACAAAGAGTACGAATTCGAGTTGTTTACGAAACAAACTACAATAAATAGGATATTTTAATTTATTTCGAAAACAAATTAAGGATAGGGTCATTCAAAATTGAAGGGAAAGAGGGATACAGTGTAGAGAGCAGAGTTGCAAGCCAACGCTGAAATACTTTTTTGCTAGCCGTCGCTAACCTTATTGGCTTTAACCGGTTTATTGCTGAGCCATTTGAAATATAGAAACAGATAAGAAATCAACTGGTTTTATAAATTATTACCTACACCCGAAAAATACCCACTGAAAAAGATTCCGATATACTCAGAAAAAAAAAGGTAGTCGAAAAATTTTAAAATTTTTTCTAAATTTATTTTTATCGGGATATATTTACATTAAAGGAATTTAATGTTCTAAAATCCCAAAACTTATTTACCAAACTGTGAAAAATAGTTTGTTGAAGGCATCTCCCTATCCGGATTTCATTCTTGCCTAAGGAAATCGTCAGGGGACGACGTTTTCAGAATTTCTAGAAATATTTGTTAAATTAAAAACTCAAAGAGAATTTCTTGTTCTCGCCTAGGAACGTTATTAAACATTTAAAATACCAAAAAAAAAAAAAAACCAACAACAAAAACCACAAATTTCTTTGTCATCTTCCAATATACTACCCTGTTGTTTTGACATCAATTCATGTATAACCCACAATAGAAAATAATATGTTTTCTAAAGTCTCAATAACATTTAAATTTGCACAAGCATCTGCATATGGGTTGAATAGGGTTGCCAAACGGCCTGGAATGGCCTGGATTGTCTAGTTATTTTGGGTCTTGTCCAGTTACCAGGTAAAATACAATTTGCCCTGTTAAAAAAGAATTACTTTAAAGTAAATTTAATTAATATTCAGCAGTATTAGAGTTAAATCACAACTGGGTCGATTGTCGACCGACGACAGCAAAAGTCGTCATGATTAATTTAAATTCAGCGATAATCGACCATCGACGTTTAGCAAAAAAGAAAAGCAAAACAAGAATATGTTTGTATTTGTTTCATCACAATTCTTCACCAATTCAATTGGTTTTTCATTAATTCATGTTGTTTTAACTTTTAATGTATTTAATTTTGCTTTTTTGCGGTATATTATGTATTTTAAATTTCAATTATATTTCTTCTGTCAAAAATAAATTTTTTGTAAACAAAGTACGACTTTTTGCAGATCTAATACGAATTTCTAACAACTCTGTTCTAATGGCAATCTTTAATTAGTTAAAAATATGGAAACAATTTGACAAATGTTTTGAGTATGCAGGCACGTACCTAGGGCGGGGGGCTTGGTGGCTCGAGGCATCCCCCCCCCCCCACCCGAAATGATTTCACAAATTTTGAAACGTAACAAAATATGTCGAAAGCAACAACATTTTTTAAAAAATTTAATAAAAAATATTAATTTTTTTTTTAAATCAAATATCAAATGACCAAGTTTCTTTAGTTTTCATAAATAGAATACACTCTAAATCCAATTGCGAAAACTGATTTCTAAAAATTTTTTTCTACCCTAAGTTAAGCTTTATAATATTAGATTTTCATAATTTTTTTTTTAAATTAAAATTATTAACAGTCCATTAAAAAGCGTACTTAAGGAGAAACAATAAATTTATTTTGGAAGTGACTGTAAGTTAAATACATATATAAATTCGGATTTGTCCCAAGAAGCTTCTTGCAATATATTTAACAAAACTATAGTCTGCGGTTTTAGAAGATCCTGCAAAATGATCATCGCGGTCAGAATCAATGTTTCAAACGCGAAATGAAAGTACACTGTTGCCAAAACAAAACCTTCGAAGGTTTTTACAAATCTAGCTCGGATTTTAATTTGATTGTTTCTTGAAACATGTGTCTATTTTAATCACGTTCTCATCACAAAGACTACTTATCAGTTGCTTTTTATTCATATTGTTTGTTATTAGCAGTTTGGTGTTAAAAATTGTCGAAATCTATTCTATTTTCCTAATTCTAACACAATGCAATAGCATAAATAGGGGGTATCGCCTGAGTGTTAGTCTTTGGTAAAAAAAAATTCAAATGGTGAGTAAAAATGTGACACTCGGAAATTTTCACACAAAATAAAACATTTTGTACAAACAAACAATCGGAATAAAAATTACTAGAATTTGGTATTACAGTTCACAGTTCATTTTAATCAATTTTATTTTTGAACTAGTGTGTTCTTCAAGTTCACCTGTTCATTCGAGAAATTTTTTCAGTTGTTCATACACTACTATAAAAGCGTTCAAAAATTTTTTTATGAAAAAACAGCTGAATCCAGCAGAATCTGTTTGCTAAATAAACAGACACAAACAGCAAGACAAAATCTGTTAAATTTACAAAATTTCAGCTATATTTTAGTTAATCGAAAATGACAATTTACCCTGCTAAAATCAGCAAAAAATTTACTGGAAATTAGTCGACTAAACCATCACAAAGAATTTAAAATTTTTATGATTTTTTTTTTACTTTTTTAATGCGAATAAAATCTACACTCCAGAAAGCAGTCCACTATTTTATAGCAAATATTTCTGTTTATTGTAGCAGGAGCGTTCATTATTTGAATTCAACTCAATTAAGTTTAAACATAAATTAACTTTTGAATATATAACAATTTCTTTACTACTTTTTTTCTATTAATATTCAGCAATATTTTTTTAGCTAATATTAGCAAGGTAAATTTGCAATTCAATTAAACGAAATTTAACTCAAATGTTACTAAAACATTTGCATTTTTGCTGTACTTATCTTACTAATATTTAGCAAAAAGGATTTACTAATTTCAAAAGCTTTCTGTGCAGGGCTCCTTTTAACTAATTTTGAGTACCTGTTTTTGTTATTTTTTCAGGATTTTTCTATCAGTATAAGATTAATTATGTCAGTGGTTTGTTTGATAATTCCGAATAAAATAAAAGAACCGAAAAGAACAGTTGAAATTTAACTTATTCGTGAACACGCTTTCGCGCCACACAGGTATTGCAAAATCATCTGGAATTTTACTTTCATCGTCCTTGAAATTATTGTTGCGCTTTGAAACTAGTCTAAGATCATATTGGAATGGCGCAATCCATTGGAAATCAAAATAATAATGATGTACTTTACTTTTAATATTTAACCTTTCCGATAATCTATAAAATTGAAACAAGTGTAAAAGGTGCACTCCAATTCAATATTGTTTTCAGAACTACTTTTACAGGTGCATAAAAAGCAAATTCTCACCATTTTTTTTTATACATACACTCTAAAAAAATGCTTGTAAATTTACAACAATAATATATGTACATTTTTATGTAAAATAGCGCAAAATGCCTATATTTAGACATCAAGTGTGTAAAAGTCTTGTATACACGTTTTTGTTTACAAAATTACTCATGAAACGGTATTGTTAGGCACTATATATTTATAATTACACATATTGTGCGTTCAATTAGTATTTTGTGCTTAAAACCCAAAGTTAGGCACAAAGTGTGTAAATGTACCAACATTATAAAGTATGAACGAACTTGTCATTTAAAAAATTAAAAACGATAAATAAATTTAAAATAAAAAAATGGGAGAACGTATAAAATAACACGATAAAATTTATTAAAAATGTTCGCGAACTGTCGGCTAATTTGGTGGTATGTTAATGAAAGTTATGTGATAAACAAGAACAACGCAGGCTTATGTTTTCTCCTAGAATTGCAGGTAATCGTCCTTTCGCCTCTTTATAATATTCTAGCCAATTGATGGCATTGTTTATTGTGGATGCTACTAACTATTATGGGTTCTTGCAATGGGGTTTGGCGCATATTATTGATGACGGAGTGGATTTACATCAAAAATATCTGTAATTTAATCTGCCTACAAATGCTTGTAAGCTATACACATCTAGAAATCGAAATTCTTACGCTACAAATTGCCGGTGTCACTCACCGATTGTAGTGAAAATTTGATATATAATAGAGAAGGCAAAATTAATGAACGCGGATAGTTTTAGCAGCTCAGTGTAGTGTCTAAGGGTGACAAATGGAAATAATGTAAATTTGTTTGTATTTGTTAGCAATACACATAGGCCAAAATAGCGCTTGGAGAAAAGTCGGGATGAACTAGAAATATGTATCACGAATATGGCAAAAGGCTGAACAACACAAAAGACTGATTCACACGCTAATCATCCCATTTACTATTTCCCTGTATTTGGGATATAAAATGATACCCTATCTACCTATGACGCTTTGAAACATATATGACTGACCTTCAAAAAATCTGGCCACTTTCTTTTTATACCCCATAAACATCAGACTGGCGTGGCAAAATAATATGGGCCACTAGTTTTTTACTCCTGTATCACATATCCTATTACTTTTCTGATCAAGTAAAATCCTTGTGGCTATTGATAATTTCAAAAAATGTTTATATAAATCTGGAGCTAAAATGTTTTTAAGTATGAAAGGACCAGTATATAGTAGAAACTGCCTAAGCTCAGTGGCTTTCCATCTGTCCAGCTCTTTTAAACTTCTAGGTTTTCTACCGAATCCTTTTGGAACATATTTTCTAATTGATACAAACCTTTTTGAAAGTTCCCTTATTTTAAGGGTTGGCAATGAAAAACGCTGATTTATTATTTTTATCCAATTATTTAAAAGGGTTCGTATCACTCCCAAATATATAATATGCATATAGTCCAATGCAAACTGATTTATTATATCAATATTGAACCGCTCTAGTGCTGTTGGTGCCAAAACGTTGTGATGATCGGGTTGTGAACGACATCTGAAAGATTCATTTGTCCTTTTAGGAGCATTTTCATTAGGTGGAAAAATTAATCTTCGGTTAACATGACCCCCTTTCTGAGTACATCGAATACACGAAAAATACCCAGTGTGCCCTTTGCAACCCAGCACAAATGATCTTGCTGGAGCATTCAATATAAAACATCTTATTTTAATTTCATAAAAACGATAATTAAACATTAATCCAGATTCAATTAGTTCTTCAACTTCAGTTACAAATTGTGACAAAATTCGCTGGAACATTTTGGTTTGATATCGCCTTCAAAAATACCAACTAAAAGGACCTCTTTCGTTGATACAACGTTGCAGAGTATGGGCCACACCTGCTTATTTGAGCTTTTAGTAAGTGGAAGACCATCTACATTGAAATCTAACACAATTTCTTGATTATCATAACCAGTAGTTATTATAAAATCGGTAAGAGAATCCATAAGACCATAGTGAATATACACACCTGTTCCCATTTGAATAGGAAAAGCATCTTTCGGCGTTTGCTTCAGAGTTCTTAATATCTTTTGGAACAGGTACGTCAATTTCTCTCAAAATTAAAAGTAATTCGTTCACTACGTTACTATTTACATAATTTCGGATGGACCAACCAGTTGAACTTTTTCTTATATTTTGATATTTGTCAAATGAACCCTCATTCCTTACCATTTCACAATGGGAACTATCTGACTCAATAAAATCAAATGATTCTTCAGACATCGTTTCTAATTCTTCAAAATCCGGACTTTCATCGTTGATTTCATTTATTCGCGGCGACGTGCGTGGTTCTTCATCTTCTGATGTATTTTTTAAATTTGTTTGAAAACCGTGAGTTGTTTGCAAATTTTCATAATTTAAGTTGCCTGAAAAAATACTACTCATAAGCCTTGCTGCTTCTCTTTTGTTTGCTATTCTTATCGCTCTTGAAGCCATAATTCGTAATATGCAAATAATTTAATTATTTTATTTTACGCGAAAAAACAGTAAAAGCTTATACAATCTTAAAATAAATATTTCAATTTTTGGCAATTTCTTCAAAAATTATTGATATTTTTCCAATATCGCTGTAATATTGCCTATCTGATAAATGGAAGATACAAACTTTGTTTTTTTTCCAAAAAATTAGACAAAATTGCAAAATATCGTAAAAATTTTGAAAAAATCGTTTTGAAAAAATTGCCAAATTTGAAAAAATTACCAAAATTTCAAAAAGTCGTTAAAAATTGGAAAAAAATCAGAAAAATTTAAAAAATTGCCAAAATTGAAAAAAATTTTACAAATTTTGAAAAAATCGTCATAACTTGAAAAAATTGCCCAAATAGTCAAAATTAAAAAAAAAATCGTCAAAAATTAGACAAAATCGCCAAAATTGCAAAATATCGTAAAAATTTTGAAAAAATCGTCTTGAAAAAATTGTCAATATTTGAAAAAATTACCAAAATCGTCAAAATTTCGAATAGTCGTCAAAAATTGGCAAAAATCGGAAAAATTTGAAAAATTGCCAAAATTTAAAAATTTTGTAAAAATTTGAAAAAATCGTCAATATTTGAAAAAATTGCCCAAATAGTCAAAATTAAAAAAAAAATTGCCAATAATTTGACAAAATCGCAAATCGCAAATTGCAAAATATCGTAAAAATTTATAAAAAATCGTATTGAAAAAATTGTCAGTATTTTGAAAAATTACCAAAATCGTCAAAATTTCATAGTCGCCAAAAATTGGAAAAAATTGCCAGAATTGAAAAACTCGTAAAAATTTATGATAATCGACAAAAATTAGAACAAATCGCCAAAATTGAAAAAATAGTCCAGATATTAACAAACGAAATTTCCAAAATTAATTTCTCGCATTTATTTTTCCTTGTTCCAAACCGTTGTCCGTTTTCATTTAACTCATTTAGTTTTCGAGATATGGGGGATATTCCAAATAAAAGCCCTTTTCTCTCTACGAGGCTTAGTTTTCAAGAAAAACGCGATTTTAAAATCTAGCAATGCAAGTCAAAATATAGTTTCGGTATCGGGGTACTGGTGGTGGGTATTGTCTTTTGGTGCAGTCATTTTTCCTCTAGCTCTTCTAGTTTTCGAGATATGGACGATTAAAATTTTATTTAAGCGATTTTCGCACATATTTTTTCACAAATGACTCACTATGACTTCCCTGTTCCAAAACCGTTGTCCGTTTTCAATTAACTCATTCAGTTTTCGACATATCGGCGATATAACAAATAAATGCCCTTTTCTCTCTACGAGGCTTAGTTTTCGAGAAAAACGCGATTTTAAAATCTAGCAATGCAAGTCAAAATCTAGTTTCGCTATCGGGGTATTGATAGTGAGTTTTGACCTTTGATGCAGTCATTTTTCCTCTAGCTCTTATAGTTTTCGAGATATGAACGATTAAAATTTTATTTAAGCGATTTTCGCATTTAGTTTTTTACAGATGACTTCTTATGATTTAAGCCTGTATTAGCCAGACGTAAACGTAAACGTATCTCTGCATAGCTGAATTAATAAGTTAAATAAGAACAGAAGATGTGTTCTGTTTTTTGTTTCATTCTTATGTATTCAATACAGAGCAAACGTAAATACACAACGAAAATCTATTCACAACAGATTTTTGTTGTGTATTTACGTTTGCTCTATATTGAATGCATATGTTCTTATTTAACTTATTAATTCAGCTATGCAGAGATACGTTTACGTTTACGTCTGGCTAATTCAGGCTTTAATCATAAGAAGTCATCTGTAAAAAAATAAATGCGAAAATCGCTTATACTGTATTTAGACAGAGCAAAAACTACCAGTTTTATGAATTTTGTTGGTTTTCGACAAAAAACTAACTGGTTTTCCCATACAAATGAAAAACTACCTAAAGAGGTAGTTTTCTACAAAAACCAAATTAAATGGCCAAAAAAGTGTCTGATCAACTCTGGGTTTTTACATACAACACTGTGTTTTTGTTATAATTGACAAACGTTTTTCTTTTTCTTGTGCTGTTCGTTGAATGTTTGAATTTTACTGCCAGATATTATAAATATATTTGTTCTTTAAAAATGAGTAAACAGAAAAGGTAAGCGAAATATATGTTTATTGGTTATATACTAATTAAATACTTTTTATTTTCGCAGACAATATAAGAAAAAAGTGCAGTGGTCCACTTCCCAAGAACAAATGTTGATTGCACATTGGGAAAATCATATTGACCAACTTCGTGGGGCAAGAAAGAAAGCACACATCTTCAAGGAAATTACACATGAATTATCGCTGAAAGGTGTAATCTTCAATGAGGGAGAAATAAAATATAAAATCCATAATCTTACAAACAAATATAGGTAAAGTATACCTGAATAAAAATATATGTATGTATATATGTAATGTGTCCTTTAATAGAGATGAAAAGCGGAAGATTGGACCATCCGGAGGCGCGCCATCTAACTGGCCTCATTATAATAGGCTACATGGTTTTCTCGGTGATTTTAAATCCAACATGATGGAAGAAATAATGGAAGAAAGTTGTGGTAAGTAAAAATTATTCCTTTAAAAGTTTTTCGAGTGGGTGGAAAATGATTTATTTCTGTTAAACCCGACTGATGCCAATGTAAAGCTTCGAGAAAATAGATACTTCTTTAAATTATCTCTCGGGAAAGGAAAGGGGGTGTTCTTAAAAATTAAACCATATAAAATTATTCCTTTTCACATAAAATTATATGTTGTTGTTGTACAAAAACGAGTAATTTCTTGTGGTTTCATTTTTCAGAACACCCCCGCATATGTCTGTTCCCGTACTTTACCGCGGTTACACAAAGTAGCCCAAAAGCGTTCCCGTACACAAAATTGCGTGTAAATTGTTGTTGTTTGTTCTGTTTTGGATTACCGCGGGTACCCGCCGTATCGTACGGGAACGCACATTATATATGTAAAATTGTGTCTTTGTTTGATGTTTGAATGTTCCCTATACAAATTATTTTTCACGCATTCCTCTGATATTTGGTAGACTTGATCATCATACACCTGGTGAGATCGCCATGTACTTTTAATTGACCACGCCCACTTTTATGGTCACTTTTTTAAATTAAGAATTTATTATATAACAATAGATGTTCGCTATGGAAATCTTTATTTTACAACGGATAACCCCCAAATTTAGCGCACAATGTACTTACAGCCTGGCCGAGGTCATTACATACCCCTCATTAACCACGCCTATTTTCATGCCCACTTTTTTTAAATATGAATTTGCTATAAAACAACCCAGAAAAATTGTTTACAATTGGCTGCTAACCTCACCAATTCTGCAACTGGTTCCACTGCAACCGATTGCATGGAGCTGTTTCCGGATTCAGTGGAATGCATAACCGACGTAGCATCAGCTCTAGAACTAGTTCCAGAAATGATTCTAGGGCAACCAGTTCCACTTTAGAGCTGTAGAAGCGGTTGCTTTTGGTACAATTTCGAACAAAAATCATCGGTGTTACAATTGAAAAGTAGCTATTCTACAACCGATTCTTTGGAACAGAAAATTTTCCTGTGAATTTTTTTTCGCTATTAAAATTTTTATTTTTCATGGAATTTCGTTCAAATTTGGTACACATAATCCTTACAGCCTATCCGAGTCCACCATATACTTTTCGTTGCACATGCCCACTTGTATAATTATGTATTTTTTGAATAACAATGGATAAATAACATAACAAATACACTCAAAAAAAGTCAGCAAAACATGTTGCTGTGTCAGCAAATTTTTAGTCAGCAGCGTGCTTGCACGAAAGTTGGTAATTTCAGGAAAAGGTGTTTGCTGAAAATCAGTAAACTGAATTTAACCAAAAAAAAAAAATAGTAATATCAGTAAAAGTTTTGCTAACACTTAGTCGAAGGCAAATGAAAAAAATCCTTGCTAAAATCACTAAACTTTTTGCTGAATATTAGTAGACTGAAAAAAACGAAAAATTTTAAGAGAAATTTTACTTTAGTTAATTTATTTGCTGAAAATTTAAATATAGAAATTATGTAGAGTTGTTTTTTTTTTAATTATCTACATCTTGTCTATCTGGTTGTCGTCCACGCTATGAATGCGGTTATCAGCACAATTTTTGTAGCAAAATAAATTAGTAAAACATTAGTTCAAAATTAGTTTAGTGCTTAAAAAATATAACTAAAACTCTTGCTGAAAACAGAATTTCATAAAAAAATTGCTGAAAACTAGTACACTTGATATACAATACTTTTTACTAATTTTTCTACTAACTTATTTTTTTGAGTGCAGCATGATAACATAATAAATAACATGATAAATAGATAGTATGTTTAATTACAACATTTTGTGAAAATTTATAATTTTGAAAGTGGTATGGGTACTTTCAATACTGAAAAAGCTTAGATTTTGGCCATAACTATGTAATTTTTTTTAGCATAAATGACTTTAATGTCTCCTGAGGAGATGTCTATGAAAACATTTTACAAATGTTGCCATTTACGGTTTCAAAAACATTGAAAAGCAAAACCTTTAATATTTCATTTTAAAAAGTGGATTGATGCCACATCCAAATTAAGTAGCTTATATAAAATTTAATTTTTTTATGTTTACACTTCTTTCTTATTAAAGGATTTTTATGTAAACTTATTTATAAAAGTACTTCATAAAGGTATCACGGGTTTTCAGTTAAAACAACAACAAAATTATTAAACAAATCAAATTTTCATATATTTAGTTAGAATATTGTTCAGGCTCAAGTCCAAATTCTAATATGATATTGTCATATTAGATTTTATTTGTTGTTTCAAAAAATGTTGATTATTTTCATGATAGACAATACAATTGTTTCGTAGGGCTCACCCTAACTCTTCAGTTGTCTGCAATAAGAAAATTATAATATGTGTGTTCCCGTACGTTACCCAAAACAGCCCAAACAACAACAATTTACACGTAATTTTGAGTACGGGAACGCCTTTGTGCTAGTTTGGGTAACTGCGGTAAAGTACGGGAACAGACATAATAATTGAAACAACAAATAAAACCTAATATGACAATATCATATTAGAATTTGATCTTGAGGTAGAACACTATTCTAACTAAATATATAAAAATATAGAAAGTCCAAAAAAACAATTTTTGTATTTTTTAATGCAAAAGTTAAAATAATTGTTTGAAAACAAATTTTGTTTAAAAATTTTGTCTATTCATATACAAATATTTAAATTTTTCTTTACAGACGCAAATGAAGTGCATGAATCATTCGATGAAATGTTAGAAGAAACATTTAATGAGACGTTAGAAGAAATGTTATCTGAAACATTAGATGAAGAATTTGAAGTTTTTGAAGTAACACGCGGTGGAGAAAATGATAGTGTAAACCTTGAACCAGCTCCTAAGAAACATATCAAAAATGAAATGTTAATAAAATTGGATGAATCAAATGAAATACTTAAGAATGAGTTTTCACGCCAAAAAGAAACTGATGAAAAATTAATATCTTTGCAGACGGAAATGGTTAAAATTGAAAGAGAACGGAATGAGATTTTAATAGCTATTTCTAAAAATAATAGCGAAATGCAAAATATACTATTAAAAGCTATGAATGAAAATAAATAATTTTTAAAGTGTTTATTTTTAGTAAAATATGTATTTATAATACGAGAATAAACATATTTGTTATGAATTAAAAACATTCTTAAAAAACTACTCTCCATTAATATAAAACGATAGGCCTCTCTGATTTCCTCACCTCGCCTGTTTACATCATACACATACTCTTGTCTATCTGGCTGTGGTCTGTTTCGAGAAATTTCGGATTCCTTTTGCAAATATATCCAATTTTCATTTATGACATCATTATGTTCATTTAAAAAATTCTGTAAGACGACACAACATTTTATAATTATGTTAACATTTTTTATGTGGTTGTCCAAACCCTTACCAAGCCTACGAAATCGGGCTTTTAAATGGCCGAAAGCATTTTCCACAACTCTGCGACATTTGGATAAAACGTAGTTAAAATTTTTTTCACGTTCACTTGATGATATGTTAAAAGGGTAAGGTTTCATCAGTGACTCAGTTAATCTAAAAGCTGAGTCTCCTAAGATAATAATGGGAACGTCTGTGCCATTTATGTATATTGTATTGTTTTTTATTAGTTTGTCATTTAGCTTTTGTTTTAAAGCCGATCTTTCAAAAATTCCTGAGTCGTTGCATCGGCCTGTACAACCAACGTTTATATACATAAATCTGTATCTAGAAGATAGTTAATTGAATACATTAATTAATATTGCTATATCAACTTAAAAATGTCCGGTAACCCAAAACAAATCGAAACCACCCAAACGGGTAAGTGTTTGGATTTCCGCGGTAACGTACGTAAACAGACTTCATATATATTTTAAGCAGCTCTTGTAAAGAATAAAATCCTAAATTAAAATTTCGAACAAATATTTAATATTTTTTTTAATTCACAGTTCGTGCTAAGTACTAGGTTAGCATTTTCTGTATGTTTTGACAATCTTAAAAAATCATCAGTGTGAATTTCTTCATAGAATACCCTTTTCAAATTTTATTTTGTATCGATTTCTAATTTATTCGATTTGAAAACTTGGGAATAGTTAATTTTTTATTGGTTACATTTGCAAAAACAAATTCAATTAACTAAATAAATATGTAAATCGAATGAAACCAATCGATGTAAACCAATATAAATTGGATAAATTTACTGCGACTGTGAACAAAATAATTCATTTGATATAAAAGAATATCAATTTGCATACAATTTATCCAAAGTAGAATTTATTCTTCAAAGCTCTGCTTTTAACCCAGTTGAAAAAATGTAAACTATGTAATCAAAATAGACCGCTGGACATTTTCAAAACATACTTTGCAGATATTTAGGACTATGCACAAAGCACTAATCTTAAAGTTATTTATTGACCAAGTACTTCTGCGGAATGATGAAAATATTATTATAAGCATAACGGTATTTAAAGTAATTCGTTAGAGTTTGTCATGGTTCGTTAATGGTTAACAGTATTTTAAGTATTTTTGTTACAGTATTTTAAGGTATTGGGTTAGTGATATTTTAAGTTAACAATAGTGTCCGAGCGAAGGCACTTTTTTGTGGTGAAGCCGAACATCAGCCAAATTTGCAATAATCAGCCTATGCCGATACCGAAGCCGATTGTTTTTATTATACCCAAAAAGCAGTAAACCCACACTTCTCAATACGGGAACGCCTTTGGTTTACCGAATCAAAGTACACGAAAAATACATTAAGGGTACTCACGATGGGTATTGCAAACGATGCAAACGTTGCAAATGGTTGCAAAAAAACAACGATTGCATCAACACAACAACAAAATGTATGTATTTGCAATTTGCTTTATTTTTCTTCATTTGCAATAAAAAACCATTTAGCAAAAATCACTTTGCATATAAGCTAAGTTGCAAATAAAACAAAACATCTGTTTTTATCATATCAGCCGCCATATTATTATTTATAAAATAAGAAATGTAATAAAAAAATTGCTTGTGATGCTTTATTAACATAAAATTTTTTTTATTTCTTTTTTATTTATTATTTTATTATTTTTATTTTTATGATTCATAAATTTTCTCAAAAAATACGATTTATTTTTACTTTTGAAGTAAACAAAATCACTGTTGCCAATTTAGCTATTTTCTCGTAAATCTAGCGATATTTTACCATTTTCAGTTATTTTCTAGTGATTTTTTAGTTTGATTTAGCGATATTTTTAGGAAAAAAGTTGGCAACAGTGAACAAAATAGCTCATAAAGCAAATATGCAATTGATCTTAAAAAGGACGCTCACGATATGTTACAATTTGCATAGCAAATTAGCAAATTGCAAATATGCACATGTACCATCGTGAATACCCTTATTATTAAGCAATAATTTATCTTGGTAACTCAAAACAGCCTAAAAGCGTTTCCGTACTGACAATTGTGTGGAAATTATTGTTGTTTGGGCGATTGTGAATGTTTGGCCGAAGCCGGTTAAACAGTCGGACCCACCATGCGCCATACAAAACAATATTTTTACTTTGAAATTTGCAAATAAATGCAATTATTTTGCAAAAACTGTTTTCATAACGAATTAATAAAAATGTTTCCTATATATCGTTAATATAAAACATTGCATATAACTGTCACCGCTACAGATATTTTGACGAACTGTTTTTTTTACCGGAATATTGTTATCTCTTAAATACCGTCACCGAAATGTTCTTAATAAAGCGTAACTGTTACCAATAACCGCTTCGTTACGATTCGTGACACAGAACAGAACATTCTATAAAATTTTGTTTACAAATTTTCCACTCGGCATAATTGGTTATATAAATACCTATAACCAACTAAGGCTAAGAGTACTGTAGAATACCAGCCTTTGTAGTTATAGTAATCTGCAGCTTCTTGTGCTGGAGGCCGAACTTCTATATGGCACCCATCTACGGAAAAAAATAAAAATTGGAAATTCACCCCTTCAATATCATAACCCTTGATAACCTTACCTAATGCACCAAAACACTGTGGAAATCCCATTTTTTTAAAGCCATTAGTACACTCAATTACTTTTTCTTTAGTAATAAATTGTTGGGAAAGATATTCTGGAGCCATACTTTTCCATACTTCCTCACAAAATTCTTTTAAAATACAGCAAACGCTGGCTTTTGAAACCCCAAACAAATTTGCAATTGTTGAGTATTCAGCAGAAGATTTCAAAGTATATAATGCAATTGCAACACGTTTTTCCAATGGAATGGTCTTTCTGTAGTTGGTTTCTTTTTTTTCATGTTATATAGCTTTGAACATAATAATTCAAAACACGGTCTACTCATTCGAAATGATTCTTTAAAAAATTCGTCCGTACTGAAGGGCATATCTTTTTCCCAGAATTGCCCATGACGTTCCTATAAATATGTAAAGGTTATCTAAATGACTTCATGAAACAACATGTACTTACGTAGGTCCAAACTTGTCTCCTTTTACTCAGGATCGAAGCTAAATAATCCTGGTAAAGTTTTTGTTGAAGAATAACTCGAAAATGTGCCTTTCTTTTTCTTAAAAGACGGTTTATTTGAAATTCTTTTTCTTTTGATTTCAAACATAATATTGATAACTGGTTAAATAAACAATTCTGTTTATATGTGCACACAGCTAT
Source organism: Leucophora obtusa (assembly GCA_949987735.1). NCBI lineage: Eukaryota > Metazoa > Arthropoda > Insecta > Diptera > Anthomyiidae > Leucophora > Leucophora obtusa. Next base: position 18,150,714 of record OX465300.1, read on the forward strand.
TTTTTGTTAATTTTTATTTTAATTGTTTTTTGTTTTAAAATATATTTTTGAAACAAATAATTGACTTTTGTGAAAAATATTTCACAATTTGAATTATAACTGACAAACAAAAACCATGCTAGCATGTCTAAACAGTATAGTTTTTTAAAATTAGTTTTTACTGAAAAACTAGTAGTTTTTGCTCTGTCTAAATACAGTATTAAATAAAATATTAATCGTCCATATCCCGAAAACTAAATGAGCTAGAGGAAAAATGACTGCACCAAAGGTCAAAACTCATGCTCAGGAACACTTTGAAATCTATAAATATAGGAAAAAAATTTCACTTAAGTATTTGGTTTTATTTAAGTGTTTACTATAATATTGGCCCTCAGATTTTTCTTAAATTATAATTTTTAAATTCTAAAACTTTTTCCGAAGAAACTCCTTATACCGTATAAAATTTTTTTTTGCGTTAAAAAAATGCTAATTCTAAGACATTAAAAAATATCAGATTTGCAGTCATATTTTCATAAAAAAATTGAACATAGTATAAGCAAAAATTATCCAAATTAAATTATTTTTTAGTGTTTTTTCGCATTATTTTAAAGGAATTGTAGACAGATTGAATATCATTGCATATTTTATAGTGTTTTAAATTTTTTTTATTTGAAAATAACTGGCGTTTTTAAAAACTTTTAGTTTTTGATTACAGATTTATATTTAATTTTACAAGTAAATACAAGCAGAGCTTTGAAGAATTAATTCCTTTTTGAATGAATTCACTACCAATCGAATTCAATTTTCTCTAGAATTGAATGAATTCCTTTTCTTAAGTAATTCACTGAATTCATTCAACTGAATGCGTTCATCAAACAACAAATTCAAAGAATTAATTCAATTGCAATAGTTCTTTTTATTAAATCAAATGAATTAATTCACCGGTGAACGCGTTCAATTTTATAAATCGAACGGAAAAAAGTGAATTAATTCCTTACTGAATTAATTCACCACTGAATTCATTCAATTTCATTTTCATTCAGTGAATTAAAAAAATAAATAAAATTACATTCAGTGAATTAAAAAAAAAATAATAAGTTCACTGAATTGAAAAAAAATAAAATAAGTTCAATGAATTAAAAAAAAAATAAAATAAGTTCACTGAATTCAAAGCCTGTTTTCTGCCGTTCAGTAGAAGAAAACAATAATGTACAAATAAAAGTTTTAAATAAGCAATTTTACAGCGTGTACTAGTAACAAATTAGAAACCGGATGCTGTTTATCAACCTACATGATTCAAAAATAAAGCCTTTTACTATTAAAACTAAAAACTTTACAGATATAGATAAATTTGGGAAAAAAATATAACTACCCGAGTAAAAAAAATTATATATAATCATATATGGCATATATTACAATATATAATTATACATGTCGTTATGTATATCCATATATAATTATATATGACGTTTTTTCACAATATTTTTCCTTATATTATGCCATATATAATTTCATCTAATTAGATATTGGCCTTCATAATATTAGATATGGCATATATAATTATATATTACATGACATGGTTGATCTTATTGCATATATAGTTATATATAGAACTATATCTTAATATATATGGTGGCATTTTAGCAATATATAATTATATATGGTATCATTTAAACAATATATAATTATATATGGTGACAGTTAAACTAGATATTATCATATATGGTGCCATTTAAACAATATATGGTCACATATGGTACCTCATAAACCAAATCTTTAATTCAGTTCCAGATATGATAATATATGGTACTATATATAGTGCGATATATATTTATATATGGTGTTATTTAAGCTATATATTATCATATATGGTGCCATTCAAACCATATATTATCATATATGGTGCAATTTCAACAATATATGCCCAAATATGGTACCTCATGAACAATATTTTTAATACAGTTCCACATATGATAATATATGCTACCATATATAGTGCCATATATATTTATATATGCCCGGGTGAAAATGATCATATATGCTCATATATTGCCATATATTGTTGCATGTATGATCATATATGAATGATATATGAACATACCTGACATATATGGGAGCATATATGGGTAAATGCAATAAAAAAAAAGTTCATATATGGAAATGTATGACACAATATATGATAATACCTTGCATATATTGCTCCATATATGTCATACATCTTCATATATGAATTCATGTATTGTTACATATATGATAATATATGTCACGTACGTCCATATATGGGGTCTTATAAATTTTTATTTTTTATCCATATTCTACTGAATTAAAATCCTTGATTCTTGAATGAATTGGAACTTACATCTGTGCAATAAATAAATTATGATCTGCAAATTGAAATTCGTTTAAAAGCAATTTAAAAATTTTGAATTCAGAACATTTTCTTTTTGTTTATTAAGAGCATGTTATTTAATGGAGTGCGACCAAATTAAACTATATCCTATTTTGAGATAAGGAGTTTTTTAAACTAATTTATTGTTCAGACATATTCCTTTCAGAAGAAAAAAAAGTCTTATAAATCATTCATTGAAAAAACATGTTGGGGGCAAACAAATTAAAACAATAAAAATCTCTTAATTTAATTTCCAACAATTGTATTTAAAATTTACTATTTTTTATTATAGCTGGCAGAGTATCCTATTATAATCTATAAAAACTTGGTATATTTTGAAAGGCAATTGAAAACGTATGAGATACATCTGGAAAGTTGTCGAATAATCTCTACTTGAAGTACAATAATTCATGTTTATTTTAATCCATTAACTTAGTTTAAAATTTCTAAATTGTTATTAGCGTGTAAATTGATGTATTATACGATAGATTTTGTATTATTTAGACTTTAAATTAAAGCAAATTTATGATATTGTTAATAATTTACTTAAACTATCAAAGTTTTTGTTGAAAAATACAAAAAAAATCGTATTTTTATATATGAGCGAAAGTAGGTATATGAGCATATATGAATTCATATATGTCCATATATGATCATATACGGCCATATACCCTCAAATTACGGATCCGAGCATATATGGAATCATATATGAACCCATATATTTAGTCATATATCATCATATATGACCATTTTCACCCGGGTGGTGTTATTTAAGCAATATATTACCATATATGGTGCCATTTAAACCATATATTGTCATATATGGTGCCATTTCAACAATATATGCTCATATATGGTACCTGATGAACGACATTTTTAATACAGATGCAGATATGATAATATATGCTACCATATATAGTCCCATATATATTGATATATGGTGTCATTTAAACAATAATAATATATAGACATATATGGTATCATGTAAACAATATATTGTCATATATGGCACAATTTAAACAATATATGGTCAAATTTGGTACCACATCAACATTTTGAATACAATTCCATATATGGTTTAATTTGAATAATGTAAAACTATGTATGGCGCTATAAAAAATATTATCAGATATGTTACTTCATTAACAATATTTATAATACAGTGTCATATATTGTAATATATGTATATCATTTAATATATATTGATGTATGGTAATGGTACAATAATTCCAATATCAGTTGTGGGTCCATATCAACAATTTGTTCACGTACATTTAACATATATATATGTACATTTAAGTTATAATTTATAAACACTTTATAAAGTTAAATAGTTCCATAAACCTCGTCTAACTGTATAGAATGTTTATGAATATACGATTTCATATATAATAATTACAACTACAAATTGGTGCCATTACCCATGTGAAAATCGAAATATATATGAACACACACGATCATACATTGACTTGTATATGATCATGCATGGGCATACATAGTCATATACGTACATGCATAGTTCAATGTATGAGCATACATGATCTCATATATTTTCATATATCATCGGATCCGAAATTTGAGGGTATATGACCGTACATGTTCATATATGACCATATATGCTCATATATGATTCACATATGCTCATATATGATCATATATGGGCATATACCTTCATATACCCTCAAATTTCGGATCCAAAGGTATATGGAAATATATGAGATCATGTATGCTCATATATTGAAGTATGCATGGACGTATGTGACTATGTATGCCCATGCATGATCACATACGAGCCAATGTATGATCATGTGTGTTCAGATATATTTCGATTTTCACATGGGTATCTAAAATTTAATTTAATGTTAACTTATAATAAAATAAAAATGTATTTCCTAAAAATAAAAATATAGTGTTAATTAATGTTAATATACAATAGGTTTAAGTTGAACATCCCAGACAGAAAAATATAATTCGGCACAATGCTGGCAAACCGTTGGCGATGGTCGGTTATGCGTTGGCAGAACGTTGCATTAACTATCTTGGCAAAAAAATAGATTTCAAAAAATATTTTTGAAAAAATTGAGAAAACTTTTTTTAATATTTGCTTTTAAAAACATGAAATTTAGCCCAGTCCACCAGATTGTCAGCCAAGACCTCTACACTCTAATCTACCGAGACTTGTTATAGGTGTGTGATAGCTACAAATTAAATGAATGATAAAAGCATTTCGAGCTAACTTATAAGCATCGAAAAAAGGTATTCCAGAAATTATTAAATGTTGTTTAGAAAATTTTAATTGTATATCACAAAATATTATTTGCACTTCAGAAACTACAATATTACGGAAATTTAATTATTTATTTATTTAGTTGTGTCCAGAAATAATGAAATCTATTTCAGAATTTCATAGCTAATAGAGAAAAATTTCTCAAATACATTTCATAATTTCGGAAATACGATTGATAATTTCTGAAATACAGTTTGATAATTTCTGAAATACAGTTGTGAATTTCGGAAATACAATTAATAATTTCTGAAACACAATTGTAAAACTGAACTTGAATTGACTAGTTCTGAAATACAATTCATAAATGTGAAAAATAATTGATGAGTTCTGAAACACAATTGATAAAACTGAAATTCAATTGATTATTTCTGAAATACAATTGATAAATTTTAAAACAATTAATACAATTGGAAATGGTGTAGAGCGTCACAAAGATGTAAATAAAATTATTTTATTCAAAGATTTCAATTTAATAAAAAAATAAATATATAATTTTATAAAAAAAATTTATAGAAAAAAAAATTTTAATTTTATAAAAAGAAATTCATTTTGGAAAAGAAATGCATATTGAACTCGTTACCTTCTGAGTTTAAACCTTATTTTAACAAAATATTGTAATTTTTATACAATCAGTGCTCTGCCAGTCTATTATTTTTTGAACAGTTGGCAATATATGTCTGGGATCTTATTTAATCCCAAATAAATGGAGATCTTACGTAGTACCCAAATATAATGCGGCATCAAATTTTATCTGTCATTTTTATGGATACTTTTAGATTTCAATCCTCAAATATATTGCTGTTTCTAATTCGATCTGCCATTTTAATACCGAAATAAATTGCTGGACCTAATTCGATCTGCCATTTTTCTGATAAATTTAGATCCAAGTTTATCCCCAAATATATTGCTGGATCTAATTTGATCTGCCATTTTTCGGTTAAATTTAGATCCAAGTTTATCCCCATATATATAGCTGGATCTAATTCGATCTGCCATTTTTCGGATCAAATTAGGTCTCACTAAATCCCAAAATATATTGCTGGATCTAATTTGATCTGCCAATTTTCTATTCAATTTATATCCAAGTTTATCCACAAATATATTGCAGAATCTAATTCGATCTGCCATTTTTCGGATAAATTTAGATCTAAGTTAATCCACAAATATATTGCTGGATCTAATTTGATCTGCCATTTTTCAGATCAATTTATATCTAAGTTTATCCACAAATATATTGCTGGATCTCATTCGATGTGCCATTTTTCGGATCAAATTAGATCTAAGTTTATCCCCAAATATATAGCTAGATCTTATTCGATCTGCCACTTTTTCCGATCAAATTAGATATACGTTTATCCACAAATATATTGCGGGATCTAATTTGATCTGCCAAAATTGAGATCAAATTAGATCCAAGTTTATCCCCAAATATATTGCTGGATCTAATTTGATCTGCCATTTTTCGGTTAAATTTAGATCCAAGTTTATCCCCATATATATTGCTGGATCTAATTCGATTAGGAATTTTTCGGATAAATTTAGATCTAAGTTTATCCACATATATATTGCTGGATCTAATTCGATCTGGCATTTTTCGGATAAATTTACATCCAAGTTTATCCCTAAATATATTGCTGGATCTAATTCGATCTGCCACTTTTTCGGATCAAATTAGATCTAAGTTTATCCACAAATATATAGCTGGATCTGATTCGATCTGCCATTTTTTGGATCAAATTAGGTCTTACTAAATCCCAAAATATATTGCTGGATCTAATTTGATCTGCCAATTTTTTATTCAATTTATATCCAAGTTTATCCACAAATATATTGCTGAATCTAATTCGATGTGCCATTTTTCGGATCTAATTAGATCTAAGTTAATCCACAAATATATTGCTGGATCTAATTTGATCTGCCATTTTTCAGATCAATTTATATCTAAGTTTATCCACAAATATATTGCTGGATCTAATTCGATGTGCCATTTTTCGGATCAAATTAGATCTAAGTTTATCCCCAAATATATAGCTAGATCTAATTCGATCTGCCACTTTTTCGGATCAAATTAGATATACGTTTATCCACAAATATATTGCGGGATCTAATTTGATCTGCCAAAATTGAGATCAAATTAGATCTAAGTTTATCCCCAAATATATAGCTGGATCTAATTGGATCCGCCATTTTTCGGATCAAATTAGATCTAGAAATATCCGCAAATATATAGCTGGATCCGCCAATTTTCGGATCAAAATAGATCTAGGTTTATCCCCAAAGATATCACTGGACCTCCCAATTTTGAGATATAACTTGATCTTAGTTTATCCCCATATATAAAATGGGATCTAATACGATATGATTGGATACACCCAATTTTGAGATCTAATTGGATCAGCTAGATATTACAGCAGATCTTAAACAATATCAAATTGGATATAATTAGATATTGCGCGAGATCAATTTTTTTTACTCGGGTATATAACTAGTTTGAAAAATTTATAGTTATATTTTTTTCCAAATTTATCTATATCTGTATATATATATGTATAAGATAAAAAAATGTTTAGCCCCTCCCTTGAGCGAATCCTGGATCCGCGCCTGCGCACAAGCATAGTTTTCTTCTGAAAAATTGTTAAATTTACAGCAGTATCGGTTCTTTCCTATGACACGCACGTGTTAAATTCATTGATGGAAATGCCAAATTTGAATTTTTATTTTTGAGTTGTGTTTTTTCTGAAGCTGGTAGTAGTTCAAAATTTGTCATTTCTATCAATGAATTTAACACGTGCGTGTCATAGGAAAGAACTCAACTCTTTCCGAATGAAATTTGCAGAATTGAAGTGAAATTAATTGTGAATTCTATTTAGAATTTGTCAAATTTTATCTCAAAACTGAACAAAAATAACGGTAATTAATTTTTTTTTCTTACAATATTGAGAAAATTTTAAGAGAAATTTTGCTTAAATATTCCATTATAAATTCAGTTCTGCAATTTTAATAAAAAAAATGAAATTTCTTCTTTTTTTCCCTAAAGCAATAAGTTGTTTTTCACATGAAAAAATTTTACTCGAAATAATTTTTCAATTTTATATCAAAGACACAATAACAATATACTACAGAAAATGCTATTTTTTTCCCAAGAAAAATAATAGTCTTGTACAATAAACTTGCGTGAAAACAATCTCTACTTAGTTTTCACGCGAAATTCATTGTCGGGGAAAATTATTTTTTTTATATGGAGTATAACAATTTTTTCACGTGAAATCCGAACAATTTACGGTACTTTACTTTCAGAAAGTATTTTACATTTAAAGTCGACTTTATATTTAAACATACGGTTTTTTAATTTTGTGAATTAAAATCCTGAAAAAAATATTTACATTTTCAAACATTTTGATTGGCTGAAAATAAATTAACCAATCAGAATGCTCCAAAAATAAACTAGGTCAAAGCATACTGCCACCCAAAATTTTAACTAAAGCCGACTTCAACAAAAATATACATTTGGAAAATTTAAATAGTAAGGGCGTTTATTTTTATTTAAAAAATTTTCAATTAAAATCGGAATTTTGTATAAGAAAATGCGAAATTTTAAAATGAAATTCTTTTTGTCATTTGAAATTAGAAAAATTTCAAACGAAATTGAAAATCTAATTTGAAATTTAGATTTTTTAACTACATTTATCCACAAACTTTAACGGTGGGTCTCATACTTCAGGTTTAAACTTTAGTTAATAGTTAACCCAAAATTTGTTTGTGGCTTTGTGTAAATTTTTTTGACATTTTCTTTTCTTTATAGTTAAGTTAAATCTGCAGTATGAGACTCACCGTAATTGTTTTATAATCAAAATTCTCAGTTTTATAAACGAATTTGTTCAAATATCTATTGAAATTTTTTAAATGACTACTGGTTAAATGAAAATAAAGAAAAATTTTTATATTTCATCTAATTATGCATAACAAATTTGTATTTCTTTCACTTTTTCCTTTTTTCTCTTCTTCCTTCTCTCCTTTTTTCTTCTTTTTCCTTTTTTTTCTCTTCCTTTTTCTCTCCTTTTTCCCTCTTTTTCCTTTTTTTTCCTTTTTTTCTTTTTCGATTTTGCTGAGGGGGGGGGGGGGGAGGGGGGAAATTTCCATATTCCCCCCTGGAGCCGCGCATGGCTTTACATACTACTTCTTTCAATACTTGACAAGTATCCGTTAGTGTATTTTTACTGCTTTTTTAGAAGTTATTCTGAACAACTTCAATACACCACTTCTTTCAATGCTTCCAAAGTATCCGTTAATATATTTTTACAGCTTTTTTAGAATTACTACTGAACAACATCCAAATAATCACTAAAGTATTGCTTCTAAAGAGTAATTGCTCTAAAAGAGATCGTTAAAAGTGATTTTGGTATCATTTGGCATTTCCAAACAGAGGGCCCCGGGTTCGGTTCACAGCGGGAGCAATATTTTTTTTTTTAATTTTTTTTATTCTATTATTTTTTTAAATATTTATTATTAACTTGTTTAAATTCAATATTTTTTTAATTTAAACAATTTTTCTTTAACTTTTAATTGGTGCACTCGTACAGAAAGTACTGAAAAAATGTTGAAGTCGGAGTATTCCTCTCCTATGACAACTCAATGTTAAAATCATTAGTGTTTATGTTAAAAGAGAAATACATCTAGATCATCAATTGTAGTGCTTTTTCTACTGCTTCGTCATCTCTTTTTTCGCTGGGTATTTGAAGAACTACATAACTATGTATTTGTTTTTGAAATGCAAATCATTTGGTTGGTGTTAAAAATTTTGTATTTATAAATACCGTTAAAAAAAACATATGGGAATTATGTAACACATAATGTAACACATTAAAATAATAAAATATTAGTTGATTCAATTAAATATTTGTTTAAAAACAATTTTCATTTTTGATACATGTTAATTAGATACTTTAGGTTAATAATTTTTTCAGTGTAATAATAATTGGTTCTAATCCAAACCACAAGAATATTTTTTGTGAAGTTCGATAATTTTTCTGTTAAACCAATAGAGGTTTTATTTTGAGTGTAGTTATAGCGAGATTTTGCTGTCAGTGTAAATGTAATATTTAATAGTTTGACCTAGATTGCGCTTGCTATGCGAATACAGTATAGGTACAAAAAATATACATGTTTAGCTTAAAAACTATCTTAAAAGTGGAATATTGGTATTTATTACATCACAACATTATTTGTTTTGTCCTTAAAACTTTCGACACTCCTTCTGGCAAATTTTTTACATTTTGTTTGTAGTCTGTTTCCCTTTGAGATCCATTAAAGCAGCATGTATTCGAAAATGTAAACGCGATTCTAAAGAAAATCCAGTGTATTTTTTTCTAAAAAAAAAGAAAATGTTTAGTTAATGTTCTCGATTTTAGTTTTTAGTTCTTTTATGATTTGTAATAAAATTTGATTTTTAATTGCAAAAATAAACTAGTTTCTTATTAGCTAAATGAAAAATGAAACCATGTTTTTTATACCCTACATCACCACCTGGTCCGGGGATCATGAGTTAGTATTGATGTTTGTTATTTTTAGATTGTCCAATCGAATAAAAATCCAATAAGCTTTTTAACTGTTATAAATATTTATGGACTAATACCAAAATCTAAACTTTTGGTTGAATGGATAAGACAAAGAAACAATTTGAATAATTAATCCTATTTAAGGCTGGTTTACATTATAAGATTCTCGATATGATTTTACTTTAGCACACATGCAAAACATATAGGCTAGGTTGAAAAATCTTTCCGAAAATCGTATAATGTAAACTAGCTTTTAAGGCTATAGCAAAACATACCGAAAATCTTATAATGTAAACAGTCATTAAAGCTATAATTTCTTAACTTTAGTAGGGATTAGCAATTTTTTTCTCCAATTTCATTGTACTACAAATCAGGCTTAAAATAAATAGTTAAATTTCTTCAGAAATGCTTACTAGTGTAATTCAGAACATTTTTGAGCATGCACCCTACGCCCAGCATTGGTCGAAAATTATGAATTTTTGAGCAAAATTTAATGTTTTTGAATGTGTTAAAAAAAGTCACGCCACTTAGATCAATTTTTTAAATTTTTAACCATAAGCAAACACGCTTATGACCCAAAACTTCCCGCCGCCCGCTCAAGAAGATCTACAGGAAATTTTGTGGAAAAGGTCATATTTTCAAAACAATGTTTTTTATTTGTAAAAAAATATATGAAAATTACTTATTTTTGTAAAATTTGATTTTTTTAAATTAAATGGTAAACAATTGTCATACACTAAAAAAATCGTTTCGTTGGTGTTAATAGTTATTTTTACATAAAAAGTTAAATTTCTATATAATATTTTGAAATAAAATGGTTTGTAATTTTTTTTGGATTGAAATAAATTGGATTGTAAAATGCATTGCGATTTACAAGGAGGAATACTAGCTTTTTTGGCTTTTTTTTAAATACTGGCTCTTAAATAACTGTATTTCTGCAAAATTTTAATAGAATCGTAATCTAGACTGAATTATATTTCTTAAAAGGCATAAAAATCCAAAATCGGTTGGAAAATATTGAAGTAATTGTAATTCGCCCAGACCATTGTAGGGTTAAAATGGGATATATTATGAAAATCGCAAAAAATAACTTATTTTTTTCAAAAACTTAAAATTTTATAAATTATGCTAACCTAGTCCCAGGTATGGCCAAGTATGGGATATTTTTTTGTAAATTTAACATCCCGGTGAAAAATGTCCATATATGAACATTTATGGTTCAACCATATATGTATGGATCCGAAAAATGAGGTAACACCTAAGTATATGTTCATATGTGGACATATATGAACATATACATTTATTAAATATATGCGAATACATGCGAACGTTGCTGTCCTTTATTATAAGGTTGTACGATAGATATAAATTTATGTATGACATTCAAATTAGGCGCTACATATGTTCCTTTTTTTATTCATGGCATTAAATATAATTCCATATTTATCCAAATATGAGTTCCTTTTACATATATGGAAAAATGTATTCTTCGAAATATGTTCATATACAAGTCCCTTTTGCATAAATTGAATAGCATATACTTTCATATTTGTCCACATATGAGTGCCATTTCCATATATGAAATAACAGATGCTTCCATATATGTCTATATATGAAATTTTTTCCATATATGGAATCACATATACTTCCATATACGTTCATATAAAATCCATATATGTTCATAAAAAATCCATATTTGTTCATATGTGTCCATAAATAAACCATATATGAACATGTTTGAGCGTATATGAGCATTTTACACCGGGATACTCTAATTTTACATTTTTTTAAAATTTTGTTTAACTACCCAGCGAAAAAAGAGATGCCGAAGCAGTAGAAAAAACACTACAATTGATGACCTAGATGTACTTCTTTTTTAACATAAACACTAATGATTTTAACATTGAGTTGTCATAGGAGAGGAGTACTCCGTCTTTAACATTTTTTGAGTACTTTTTGAACTAGTGCAAAGGAAGCTCTTTTTCACCAATTGAAAGATAAAAAAAAATTCTTCACAAAAAAAAATTATATTTTTTTTTATTTTACAAAGTTTTTTTATTGCCGCCACCGGGTATCGAACTCGCGATCTCACGATTGATAGTCGCTGAGCTCTACCGCTGAGCTATTATTTGATATGAAATTTGACTGGCATAAAAACACCACTTTGTAAATGCGAGATATTGTTCCTTATTCTCTTCAATAAAAGTACTTATTACACAAGTGTAAAAGGTGCACTCCAATTCAATATTGGTTTCAGTACTATTTTTACAGGTATGTACATAAAAATCAATTTCTCACCATTTTCTTATATACACATATTTTTAAAAATTAAAAAATATTGAATTTAAACAAATTAATTATAAATATTAAAAAAAAATTAATAGAATAAAAAAAAAATAAAAAAATATTGGTCCCGCCGGGAATCGAACCCGGGACCCTATGTTTGAAAATGCCAAATGATAACAAAATCACTTTTTACGATCACTTTTAGAGCAGTTACTATTTAGAAGCAATACTTAAGTGATTTTTTGGATGTGGTTCAGAAGTAATTCTAAAAAAGCTGTAAAAATGTTACAACGGATACTTGGGAAACAATGAAAGAAGTGATTTTTTGAAGTTGTTCAGAATAACTTCTAAAAAAGCAGTAAAAATACCTTAACGGATACTTATGAAGCATTAAAAGAAGTAGTTTGTAAAGCACTACTTGCAATTTTTTTTGCTGGGTAAATATAAAAAAAAGTGGTCAACGCATAGGTTTTTAGTGACGGCGTTTTCAATTTGAAAATTTTATATATTATATATATTTATATATTTCATATATTGCCACATATCGTTGCATGTATGATCATATATGAATGATATAGGAACATATCTGACATATATGGGAGCATAATGAAATTCGTTTAAAAGCAATTTGAAAAATTTGAATTCAGAACATTTTTTTTGTTTATTCAGAGCATGTTATTTAATGGAATGCTACCCAATTAAACTATATCCTTTGAGATAAGGAGTTTTTTAAATTAATTAAATATTCCTCCCAAGTAAAAAAAATGATATGGATCCATATGAAGTTATATTTAATTATATATAATCTTTTATGTAATTAGATATAATTATATCCGAAAAATGAGAAAATCTTATTGTATCTTATTGTATCGAATTGTATACAATTGTATACAATTTGGTACAATTTGATACAATTTTAGGCAATTCAATACAATTGTATCCGAATTTTGTCCTCATCCAATTACATCAAATTATATCTTTTTGTATAAATTTATATAAAATGTTATAAAAGTGCACATAGTTTGATACAATTATATCTAAAAATTGACCTTATACTTTAGATCATATTATATATGACCACATCTAACAATATACAAAAATTATTTTTTTGAATAAAAAAGATATGCAATATCTGTAGATCAGAACTGGGGGATTTCAATAACAATTACAAATAAATGTAATTGAAATTAAAAAAAACTTAATGACATTTCATGCAACTGTAATTGAAAATTTTCAATTACAAGTAATTGTAATTGAAAGTGATTTCAATTACAAATTTCAATTACATTTAGAATTAAAGTGTTTTTTGTTAAAATTTTGTAGAAAAAACTGACTGGGATTGGTTGGGTAGGCGTGGATAAGTATAAAAAGAATACGTCATGTTGGGCTGACCCCTCACTTGCGCTTTTTGTCATTATTTCTCTTCCGAAAAAATGTAATTGTAATTGACATTTTTTCAATCACAATTATATGTAATGTATAATTGAAAATTTTCTATTACAAATTACTTGTAATTGTTTTTTTTTTTGAATTACAATTACAAATAATATGTAATTGTGTAATTGCATGTGTAATTAATTTCCAAATATAATGATGAACCCAAAGGTCTGCTGGAGATCCTATAATTTCAATAAATCTTCAATTACTTTTATCCAGATTTACCATGACAGTGCATTAAACATGAACAAAATTATTTTTAGTAATTTTAAAATAAAGTTAACAAGACTGAAATTTTAAAGTTATTAGGATTATGTTATACAACCAAGATATAAGAAAAATAGAAAAAAAATAGTAAAATATTACAAAATAGTAAAAATTACTAAAAATATATGAAGCAAAAAATAAACTCACTCACGAATGATGCACGGGTTATATATTCTTATTCACGCTCACGCACGAATTAAGTACAAATTATATATTCTCAGACTCACGCACGAATCACTAGAGTATAGTAATTATTACTCACAATCACGTGTGAATAACGTGACTCACGAACATTTCTAGTCACGCGCCAATCGCTAGTAATTACTAAATCTAAAACTAGTTCAAAATCATTGTTAACATAGAACCACATATGAAAATAATACGGTTTTATATGGACCTTATATATTTTTATATAAAATCACTTTGAAATAATTGCTTATGTGGGATGATATATAATTATAGATGATTTTATAAAGAACGTTACATTGTTATATAGTAAAGAAATCATGAAATATTGTAGATATGGAACCATATTATGTTATATATGGGTTCTTATTGTTGGATATCAACAAAATATTCACTTTGTTTAAAATAGATTAAAAGGAAAAAATTCTGTTTTAATCAAATAGACTTTGTTTTATAAAAATAATAATTATAAGAAAATTTTCAATAAAATAAAATAAGAACTTTTTGAACCTTTATACAGAATAGAACAATTTTGCGCTTTTTAATTGGATAGGGATCCAATACTTATTCGTCAATATAGAATCATATCTAACACAAATTATGAAATATTTCTTATATGGCTCCACATAGAGTTTTATATTATTATGTATAGTATCATACTAAATTATATATAAACGTATATGTAATTATATCTGTAATATGTTACTTTATGTACTTATATATAGCACATGCAATTATATGTAGGCCAGTATGTAATAATATAAAATCACATATGTCTCCATATTAAAACCTTTGAGGAAAAAATATCTAACATATGACTATATAAAAGTATATCTGCTTGAATTTAAAAGCATATGTCGCCATATGGGCGCTGTGGTGTAATGGTTAGCGCGTTGGACTGTTACACGTGAGGTTGCGGGTTCGAGCCCCATCAATTTATAAAAAAAAAAAATAGTAATATGTATGAGTTTTTTCTATCCCTCATACATATCGCAGCGTCCTCCTTCGGTGTTCCCATAGCATTTAACCCCACCGAAGTAAAATAATATAACAGGGCTATGAACTAAAAAGCTTCAACAAAGTTCGCCAACTCACCATCAGATGGCGCGCAACAACTGTTCTAAAAATTCAACATCTCGCGCAATTACAGTGTTGCCATATTTGAAGCCCTTCATCATTCACCACCTTTCACTTCTTCTCTATCCCCTTTCCAAAGGAATTAATTAATAGGAAGAATTTCGTGAGTGTTGCTTCTCTTAAAAAAAAAAAAAAAAAAAAACTTTTCAGAAAAAGTGTGTAATTTTGCCACTTTTGTGCGTAAATTTATAAAATAAATTATATAATGTCACCAAAAATAAAAAATTAAAATATTTTGAAATGTTTTACTAATTATAAATGTTTTACTAGCTATAAATGATATAATAATATTTAAACC
Source organism: Leucophora obtusa (assembly GCA_949987735.1). Taxonomy (NCBI): domain Eukaryota; kingdom Metazoa; phylum Arthropoda; class Insecta; order Diptera; family Anthomyiidae; genus Leucophora; species Leucophora obtusa. Next base: position 18,166,535 of record OX465300.1, read on the forward strand.
TAATACAATCCTTAGATTCTGAGCAGATTTTTCTCTTGGCACCCATAAGAGTAATTTTTCATGTAGGGAAAGCCTTAGATTCTGTGCACTTTTTCATAAAAAAAAGTATTTTATTATGGCCTTTCCTAAAGGAGACTCATCAGATTCATAAGATTTTCCTATACAAAGCATTATATTTTGATGACTCTTCTTTATGGATATGTCTCAGATTCAGATAACTTTTTGGCGTAGGATTTTGTGAATCTTCCTTAGAATTCGAGGGTTTTTTTTATATGCAGATTCCTCAGAATTCAGAATCAGATTGTTTCTCTTTAGGAAAAAATCTTAAGAAATTAATAATTTTTCTATAGGAAAGTTCTCAGAATCTAATGGTTTTAAAAGCAAAACTTCATCACAATCTGAATGAAAAAGTTCTCCGAATCTTATAGTTTTCCTATAGAAATCTCCGGCGTACATATTTCCTGATGATTTGTTTCTAAAGCCCTCATATTTTAAGCACTTTTCTCCAGCGGGAAGGCAACTTTCGGCTTTTATATCAAATTAATTCGAAACTGGTGGTATCAGTTAAAACTTTCGATTAAGCACCAATGAACCTTTCTAAGTCGCCGGAGTCAAATTTCATAAGCCTAGAAAGAAAAAATAATGTGAATCGAAATATTTTAAAGAAAAAGAAAATTTACCGTTACCTCTTGTACAGACAATATTAGCATACGTTTTAGTAAAAATTTATGACAGAACACTTTTTTTAGAACATTTTATTTTTTTTTTTTAAATTTCTTGAATTTTTTTAAATGTTAATTCATATGTATTTTCGTTACTATTATAAATTAGTAAATTTACAAAATTTGTGAGTAAAATAAAAATTTATCAACAAAATGAAAAAAAATTACGCACAACATATTTACTTATAAACAGATAATGCCTATAATTACATTATGTGTGTATTATTGTATATGAAAGTGTGTACAAATTAATTTTGCGCATTTTGTGTGTCTTTTTACTCACTATGCGTTATCTTAAACAAAAAATTACTCATTTTATAGTAGTGAATTTACAAGCATTTTTTAGAGTGTACTTAAGCATTAATTTTTGTTTTTTAGCTAGCTCTAACAAAATCTCTTTACATTTTTTTTCTAATTCAGTTAAAGTAATTCAATTTAATAGACAGGACCATTTGAAATTGTAGCGAAAAAGTGACATTTGGTTTAATTATGATTGTTACTTTTTATAGACCATAAATAATTTGTGCATTTTGATATTTTTATTATAGTTTTTGAGCTCCAAACAGAGAGCAAAATTTTTTCGCTCTTTTGGACAAAATACTGCGCTTAATTGTCTTTAGCGTTAGTAACGACTGTTAATTAACATTTTCTATTTCCAAACCGTGTATAAGAAATAATTAATAAATTAAAAAATACCAACGATGTTAAAAGTTTCTAGGAATTGCTCATGTATGTTTGCCTGGAAACAAATGTATAACAACCATAAAAACAAAATAATAGGAAACATATATTTATTAGTTTGTAAACATATACATATATTGTTGCCTGTAAACGTATTCAATAATTTTTCTGCTTACTGAATTTACACAAATACTTATTTTTTTTTTTGTTATTGATTTTTGAATTGATTTTTCTTTTGGCCTAGAAAAGCTGAAAGACACGGCTATTTGATTGTCAGATTTTCTTTCAGAACATATTGGATTTTCGAATGAACACTGGAATTTTTTCGAACGGTGTTGTAAATAATATTTTCAATAAATTTTAAAACCATGCTTAAAAAAGTTAAATTGGAGTTTCTATTAAAAACAATCAAGTCCATTAAAAATAATATAAATTTGAATCCCTTAAATGGTTTCTCTGAATGGGCTTTGATGTAATGCAAAATTAATATGTGAAAATATAACTTACTTGGTCTCTTCTAATGTATTTATAGCTATATCAATTTTATTCTCATCGGCATATACTAGACCACACTCCACGCTGGCATAAGCCACCAAATATAGATCTTCTTTTATGACGGGCTGCAAACTAATGCATTCATTAAGGTCCCTGTAAATGAAATAAAAAAAAACACATTATTATTCTTTTTTTAGATTTTGCAATCGTTCACATAAAATAATTTGCCACTAGCAGTGCCAACACAAAGATTGCAGATTTTATTACAATTACAGAATTTTACTTTTTGATTTCAAAAAATCTGTAATTATGGAATTTGCTGATAATACAAAATAAAACCGATGAAATAGTGAAAAACAAGCAATCGCAATTGCTGTAAAAAAGTTTTATACCATAATTTCATTTAAAATTAACTGATAATGCACTAATTATAAACAGTTCAATTTAAAACTAGAGTTAATTAGTCTATTTTAAATTAAATTGCCAGTGTATACTTTTGTAAACCAATTCCAATAGAATGTTGCTGACATTGGAATATCATTATTTTTTGTACTCCCAGTAACGATATCAACTTGATTTTTGCATAACTTTAAGACATTTAATAATGAGCTACTAATAACTAGTTATTTTTTCCATTATTTCATAACAAAGAATAATGCGTCAGCAGTAGTGACATATTTTTAGCATTATTGGCAAGTAAACGTAATTATTCAGCTTTTTTTAAAAATCTATTTTCAGATTTAATATTTTCTCAATGGGAAATTTCCAGAAACAAAATCGGTTCACGCATTACATATAACCTTATTTTTATATATGGGTAATTCCACGTCAAAGCGACCAACGGGTGTACTCTACCTCCTACGACACATTCTTGAGAATCGGAAAAAACTATTAAAAATACACAAGGTCATACTTAATTGCCATTTTCTTGAAACGTGTTATAGGTAAGCAACTCATCAAGAACGCATTTGAGAGGTTATTAAATTACCTTTGATTGGATATAAAACATGATTTTTTTGGAAAGGAGAAAGGTCATTTTCTTGACCTATAAATTGGGAGGCTTTATTTCTGAAAGCGACCTTTTTAAAAATTAAAAAAATTGTGTTAAAGATGGTTTCCTTCTTTACAGTTGTGCCAAATTTTAAAGTAGAAGTACTACTGGATCCAAAAATGGAAATCATATTGTAAAAGAAGATATTTTACAAGGAAATTAAAACTAAGTTCTAAGTCCTAGAAAATCTTCATTTATCATTTTGTGACACAAAAAGTTAACTTTTAAAATATATGAAATAAAGATAAGTGTGCTTAGAAATCAGATTTGAATTACAAAAATATATTTGGAACTTTGCTTACAATATGTGTAAAGTATATCATTCAGTATAGTCACTAGGGTGGGCCGATTTGTAAGGACAAAAATTTGTCGATATTGTGCCAACGATTTTTCGATAGCTTTTGGCATGAGTAAAAAATTATTATATAAAATTATTACAACATATCAAAAAAATAATTTTCTAATAACTGCTAGATTAGCGCCATCTTGCGGTGGCTTTTTGAAACAACTAATGAAGTTGTAAACAATATAACATTACAACCTTTCCAGAAAGGTATTACTTATGAAAATCGGATAAAAAATGTGGCAACTAGAGGTAAAAGTATACAAGTAAAATTATTTTCTGCTTGATGATGAAATGATGATGATGATGTTGCTGAAAATCGACCCATCGACCTACCCTAATAGTCACTCTAAACTTTATATTCTTACCCTCTGTTTTTAAAAAGCGATAGGAAATATTCCTCCAGAGGAATGTGTGTATTTTATTTTTATTCAATAACAAAATATTCACATTCCTCAGGCGGAATTATTCCGCTCGAGGGGCTATATTCTCTCATTGTTAATGTTTTAAAAATGAACCGTTATTCAAGCAAATACGAGTACTCAAAGTAAGACCAATGTGTTTAAAATTAAATGTATATCATTGTTATAAAACCAATATTTTTTAAAGCAAAACAAAATGTTTAATTATAATTAAAATCACAATACTTTCGCAAAAAATCATTAGTGAATGAATTCTGATGTTTCTGGAAAAAAAGTAGTACAGTAGAAAATATTTTAAATTTTTTATTGAAAAAATCGGCTGAAAAATGGAAAAAAGAAAATCGAGAATTGTGCCAAATCTAGAACCAATTTCAACAACAGATTCGAAATCAGCACCCGCAATCAGTGTTGCCAGAACTTGGTTACCAAAAATTGCTAAATTTCTGGGGAAAAATGGCTAAAATAAAGCTAAAAAATGGTTGACTAATTTTTAAGATGAATCTCCCGATTTTCTTTAAACATTTATTAAACGCAGTGAACAACAACAACATTCATTCCAACAGTCATTTAACAGACAATTTTTGAGCAGCGGCTTTTTATATGAAAATTATCGAGATATGGGCGATTTTATTAAATGAAAATTTTTTATTAAAAATTTCCGAATTTTGGAATAGAGATAACGTTTTTATGATTAGGAATAGTCAAAATTTTCGTCAATTTTGCTCTATCTCTGTTAGTTTTCGAGATAAGGACCATTTAAAAAAAATCGGGAGGGAAAGAAATATCGCCATCTCTAAAACATCGGATACATTGGTGGCGCCAACTACCGGGTAATAACAGAAACATGAAAATATTATATTTTAACAATAAACTGTGTAAGATTTAACGAATGGGTTCTTAAAAATTAGTTATAAAAAATTTTGTAAATTAACCCTCAAAATAAGTTAAAGTACTGAGGATTTTCAGTATTGTGTTAAATGAGGATAACTAAAATCTTTGTTTAAATCAGTGTTTCAACTAAAAATTTGTTACAAAATAGTCAAATTAATTCGAAACCCGTTTGAAGATTTTTTTACTGATATATTATTTTAAGTGTAGTCAGTTGACTTTAAGTATGTTTTATAACTAAATCCTGAGATTTTTAAGGCAATTAAATACAAATTTTGGATTTTTTTTTAATTAAAAAAACAGATTTTCTTCAAACGAACTTTTACAAAGTGTAGAAATTTATTTTTGTTCCGTCATTTTTTAAAACAAAGTGGGTGTTTGAAATTTGTATCAATACTTATTATGTGTTCAAATTTATTTGAATGATTTAAATCCGGATATGGACTTGCCTTCAACAGATTATTTTTAACAATTTGTTAAATAAGATTTTGAATTTTGGCATATTTAATGCAATTAATTTGGCAGATTGAGCAAAATTCCTTAATTTAGCTATATATTCACGCTTAAAGGTTTTATTTTGTACAAAAACGAAAAATGGCTAACAAATAGCTAAACATTTTCTAAAAATAGCTAAAATAATGGCTAATGGCTAAATCCAATTTTTTCTGGCTAAACGTGTTTAAAAATGGCTAAATCTAGCAAATCGCTAAATAGGCAACGCTGCCCCCAATTACCCTAAATCCACTGCAATATCATTCACTTTTTTTTTGTAGAGCAGTGTTATGTATCTACAAACGTAAATATACCTGTAAAAATTTTTTTTTTTTAAATTTTCACAAAAAATATTTTTTAACCCCTTCTGATTTGGCCATACACTACTTGTTGGACGTTTTTGGACTCCGCAGCGCAAGGTTAATGATTTTATGAGCGACGCTTTAGGTATAAAAGACAATACAAAGTCCAACGGAAAATTCTAAGTTATATTTTTAATCAAAAACTTTAATATTTGATACGTATTTGACATCCAACAAGGATGGGTTAGTAATGCCTAAAAAAGTTTATATTAAATAACATATAAAATCAACAATTGAAATTTCCGCACTCTATTTGAATTGTATGAAACTTGCTATAACTTGGAATACTTTGTATAGCTAAAATTGGTGTTTAATTTGGGGAAAATTATCAAATTTGCTATAGACTTTTCGTACATATTTGGGTCTAACTTTTGTATTATTTTAGCTATGTGACTGGTTGATATATCACTTTAAAGCTTCTGAAAGCGTGCCTGAAGTTGGTCTGCAACTCATTCTTTAATTTGATCATTTCTGATTTATTAAAAAAAATTTAAATTTTTGAGAATTTTTCTACAATTAATTAATTGTTTCTATCCTTTTATAATTGAAGCCATGATTGAGCCACGTGAATAGTTACTATTTTTGAAATGAACTTTAACCATTTATCGTTATCAAAGGTCTAAAGCCATTTTATCTTAATACGCGGTTCGGGATACTTTATCGTAGCCTTTTAAAATTTTTGTATTAGTTCTCAGTTTTTTATCAATGACACTGTTAAATATCAGTTTGGTACTCCTTTTGGTTCCTGAGTAGGGTTTGGGATTTCCCGGACTTTTTCATTTCCCGGGAAACGGGAATAAAAAAATTTGATTCCCGGGAATTCCCAGGAATCCCGAGAAATATTTTTGAACAAAATTGTTAATGAAAACCACCTATATAATTATTATTATTTTGCGGCCCTATGTTCCACTGGGAATTAAAGGATTAAATATACCTATATAAGTAATTTTTGTTAAAAAAACACTATTTCAGTACAAATTCAGTCTGTGTAGTGGAATGTAGAGTAAAAATATCAGAATGTTGAACACTTGATTTCACATAAATTACTCTAAGCACTGCCAAATGAATTCCATGATTCCAGCAGAAAGCACTACTGCACTATCGGAAACAAACCGTTTCATCACATTTGGCCCATTAGATATGGTGGCCACAATCTTATTTTCCAAAGACAAATAAAACTCTTCTAGTCTTAGTTCTACAATTCTTATTTCATCAGCATTACATCTTCCTGATATATAAACCAACCCCAGGTTATAAAATGAATTATTTCCGTTTATACATATGTTCAAATATGTCTTTTGTGATATTCTTGTCCATTCATCTAAGATTATGATCAACCCTTTTTGAAACAACAAACAAAATCTAATATGACAATATCCTATTAGAATTTGGACTTGAGGTAGAAGAATATTCCAACTAAATATATGAAAATATAGAAAGTCCGAAAAAACAATTTTTGTATTTTTAATGCAAAAATTAAGATAATTGTTGTAAATCTCGTATTGTTAGAAATATTGCTCGATATTTCTTTTATCATGATATCTTTTACATGATTGTAGTAATTTAATATAATGTTCTTTACATCGGTTTCATTGTTTGGCAATGTCAGGTTTTTATTATAAAAACTTTCTCAAATAAACGAAGATCTAGTTATGGTGCGGATTGACATTCCGTCAACTGCGGCTAGTTTGGATACCATTTCAGGAAATGTTTGCCTTACCATAAAACGTTCAATGCCTATTCAGCTTACACTTTTTTCTTCGGGTACTTTGCTAATTTTAACTGGAACGTTACTTTTGTTGTTGGTTTCTTCAAGAGAAGTTGCATGACCATTTTTTTTTTTTGTGAACCAAATTTAGATGTGACGATGACGATTTAAATCGCGGATTTCATTAAATTAAACTTTGAAAATTTTACGAAAAACGAAGCCAGTTCTCTAAGCATAATATTATCGAATATTAAATTTTGAACTGATATGTCTGTCTTGAGTGCATTCCCAACAAAAATATGGTAATGACGGGCCATTACCATACGGATTACCAAGTAATGCTAGGTCATTACCTTTTGCATTACTTTAAAATAAAAAATAATGACTTACCGATAATAAGTTATAGAAGTATATTCGTGCAAAGTAATTACTTACTGGTAATTGATTAAATAAGCACTGATTAAGTATTTTTTTATATTAAAATTTTATTTTTAAATTTGTTTTGAACTAAATAGGAAATTTTCCAAGGTAAAAAGTTTTTTTTGCTAATATGAACAAATATTTTACAATGTAGGGTAACCACTTATTTCCTAACTTCTGAGTAACCACTTATTCTAGCTTTGTGAGTAACTACTTATTCTTTCACTATGGGTAACCCATTATTCGCACTTTTTTTGTAAGAAAGAGGGTAATGACCACCCATACGTTTTTGGACATCGCGAACAAAAGTAATGTTGCGAGTAAATAGCCTGGTAAGTAGTGAAACTCTTTGTGTGCTACTTACTCGCTTAATTACTCGGTAATGTCTGTTTTTGCTGGGTTAGTTTGACTCGATGGAAAAAATTATGTAAACATTTTATATATCGTTGAATAGATAAAAAAAAGTCTTATTTGCTAATATATAAAAAAAATTTTAAAAACTATTTCAAATATTAAACACCCTGGTAGAAAACCAACAAAAAAAAATTGCAATCCCTTTTATTACAAAATATTACCTAGAAATTTAACTTTTTATGTAAATAGAACTATTAACAGTAACGAAACGAGTTTTTAAGTGTATGACAATTGTTTATCATTTAATTAAAAAAAATCAAACCTTACAAAAATAAGTAATTTTCATATATTTTTTTTACAAATAAAAAAAATGCTTTTGAAAATATTACCTTTTCCACAAAATTTGCTTCTCTGTCGATGTTCTTGAGCGGGCGGCGGGAAATTTAGGGGCAAATGCTTTGGGGCATGTTTGTTTATGGTTAAAAATTAAAAAAATTGATATGTGGCGTGACTTTTTTTGCCACATTCAAAAACATTAAATTTTTTTTCAAAAATTCGTGCTCAAAAATGTTCCAAATTGGACTATTAAGCATTTCTGAAGCTCTTTCTTTTAGAAAATGTCCAAAAGTGTTAAAAATCTTTTAAAAACTTGGAAATAAAAGTGAATGAAGTAACCCCCATTTTTGCAAAAAAAAATGCCATTTTCAGCAAACGCTTAAAATTTTTGATTTTAAAAAACTATCACCGCTAAACAGATCGAGGTAATTGAAAATAGTTTTCATTGTGAAATTCAGATAGGTTCTGACATTGAAAAACTTATTGGGAAAAATTCGAAAAAAGTCAAAGTAAAAAATTAAAATTTTGAAAAGTTAAATATTTTTTAAACTATAAGAGATACTATGGTACTTGAGCATGTTTTTTATTTATCTTATAACCTAGATTACAAAAGTCTAAAATCAGCAAAATCGGTTCACATTTATAAAATTTGTACGACAATAAAGCTTTTGTATATCCGAGATGGTCAACTTTTACACCCTGTGATAAAACAGGGTGGCTACAATACTAATTTTCTAAAATCCTAGATGTTTCTCTTCAGTTCTTGGGAACATTTTTTTCCGATTGGATCAGTAGTTTAGAATATCCATAATTATTACCACTTTTGTTTTGGTTTGGAACCACTGTGTAACATAACATCAAATGATACAAAATTGATTTGGTGATTGAATTCCAAAATTGTCAATCGAATAAATAAGAAATCGAATGAATGACTAACGATTGAATTCAAAGATTGACAAATCGAATGAGATAAATTAATTGAATTCCTTAAAAGTGAATTCGATCGAATGAATTCCAAGGAATGAAGTCTATGCGAATGGTTAAAAAATTAATTCAATCGATTTAGAAAGAAACCGAATGGTATTTATTTTTAGGGACTTCATTCAAAATAGAATTCATTCTTCGAAGATCTGACATTCTATAAGTGTCAACTAGTGGAAGCAATTTTTTCAAAAAAGAAAACATATAAAATATCTTGGCACTTCTTAAATTATGGAATAGCAATATTTGGCCTTAGATTTGTGTAAAATATAACACAAAATTAATTAAAGCTGTTTATTTAATTTAACAGCGGTTTTAGAGGGTGAAACTTATACACTGATCAAATTAATGAATTTTTCCATAAAGCCAATGAAATTTCACTAGAAATTCGTCCATTGAAACTTTTCATTGAATTAATTTAATTTTTCTTAAAATGTTAGGAACATTTTCATTTTATTCATTAAAAGTTGAATACACTCAATGAAAAAGTTTCAATAAAACTAGATTCATAAGATATATGAAACTTTTTCATCAAATTTTTCATTTACTTTGTGAAGAAAACTTCATTAGTTTACTGAAAAAATTTATTAAAACTCGTCCAGCAAAATTCTCTCTGTGTAGAAATATGATACTTAAATCAGGTGACAATTACAACACATTGTAGCGTATTTTATTGAAGGGAAATTCCAGCGTTAGAAATGGGCCAGAATTTGCGAGTCATTCAATGCATAAAAATGTAAAGAAAATGAGGATGTTCAAAAAGTTTTCTGTATTATTGTACATATTGGGGCCATAAAATTTAATTTTTTTAGAGCTGATTGGTGGAAAACCTAAAATCCGAATTTCCATCTCTAAAAAGAAGCAGGTGATATTTTAATCGGCAGTTCAAAAGTAACTGCTGTTCTTTGGAACTGGATTTGGAAAAGAGTTTTTCCGTATTTTGCGTAAAACAAACAGAAAAATGTTTCTAATGTGAAATGAAAGTACACTGCTGTTAAAACTAAACCCCCAAAGGGTTTTGCAAATCTAGTTCGGATTTTAATTTGATAGCCTCTTGAAAAATATGTCTATTTTAATCACGTTCAATTTACCATTCCAATATGATCTTAGACTAATTTCAAAGCGCAACAATAATTTCGAGCCCGATGGTTCCAACGCGAAATGAAAGTAAAATTCCAGAGGATTTTGCAAAGTTAGCTCGGTTTTTTATTTTATGAATTCTTGAAATATCAGTGTGGCGCGAAAGCCCAAAAATGTTGCAAACTTTTAGAGTTAGGAACTTTCTCGCGTTCACGAATAAATTAAATTTCAACTGTTCTTTTCGGTTCTTTTATTTTATTCGGAATTATCAAACAAATCACTGACATAATATAATCTTATACTGATAGAAAAATCCTGAAAAAATAACAAAAAAAAAGGTACTCAAAATTAGTTAAAAGGGGCCCTGTACAGAAAGCTTTTGAAATTAGTAAATCCTTTTTGCTAAATATTAGTAAAATTAGTACAGTAAAAATGCATTTGTTTTAGTAATATTTGAGTTAAATTTTATTTAATTGAATTGCAAATTTACCTTGCTAAAAAAATATTGCTGAATATTAGTAGAAAAAAATGCAGTAAAGAAATTGTTATATATTCAAAAGTTTATTTATGTTTAAATTTAATTGAGTTGAATACAAATAATGAACTCTCCCAATAAACAGAAATATTTGCTAGAAAATAGTAGACTGTTTTCTGCACTGTAGAATTTATTCGCATTAAGAAAATCAAAAAATAAAAATTTAAAATTCTTTGTGATGGTTTAGTCGACGAATTTCCATGAAATTTTTTTGCTGATTTTAGCAGAGTAAATTGTCATTTTCGATTAACTAAAATATAGCTGATATTTTGTAAATTTTGTATATTTAACAGATTTTTTCCTACGTTTTGTATCTGTCTAATGTTTGGCAAACAGATTCTGCTGGATTCAACTTTTTTTTCAGCAAAAACTTTTAAAGACTTTTATATTAGTATGAACAACTGAAGCAATTTAGAAGAACATAGTTCAAAAATAGAATTGATTGAAATGAACTGTGAACTGTAATGCAAATTATAGTCATTTTTATTCCGATTGTTTGTTTGTACAAAATGTTTTATTTTGTGTGAAAACTTTCGGGTGTCCTCACATTTTTACTCACTATTTCTAATTTTTTTTCCGATAGACTAACACTCAGGTGATGCTAGTGCATTGTGTTAAAATTAGGAAAATATAATAGATTTCGACAATTTTTAACACAATTAATATGAATAAAAAGCAACTGATAGTAAGTCTTTGTGACGAGAACGTGATTAAAATAGATACATGTTTCAAGAGGCCACCAATTAAAAACCGAGCTAGATTTGCAAAACACTTTGAGGGTTAGGTTTTAGCAACAGTGCGTTTGAAACATTGATTCTCGGCACGATGATCATTTTGCAGGATCTTCTAAAACCGCAGAACGTAGTTTTGTTAAATATACAGAAAGAAGCTTCTTGGGACAAATCCGAATTTATATATGTATTTAATTTACAGTCACTTCCAGAATAAATTTCTTGTTTCTCCTAAAGAACGCTTTATCATGGGCAGTTAATAATTTTAATTTAAAAAAGTTGTGAAAAGCCAATATTATAATGCTTAACTTAGGGTGGAAAAAAAATTGTAAAATGACGAATAATGCCAAATCATCATTATTATCAAATTATATTTGCAGTCACATTTTATAAATTTTTTCTCAGTAAAAGAGAGGATTGTATTCTATTTATTTTCTAACATCTTTGACTATGCCTAGCACACATAACTATTCAAGATTTTTACAAAAAAAAAAAAAAAAACATAAAAAAACAGTTTCTATGGCCACCAAAAAGCTTAAAAAAATTTCGCAATTGGATTTAGAGTCTATTTTATTTATGAAGACTTAAGAAACTTGGCCATTTGGTATTTGATTTCAACAAAAAAAAAAATATATTTTTTATTACAGTTTTAAAAAATGTTGTTGCTTTCCACGTATTTTCTTACGTTTCAAAATTTGTCAAATTATTTCGGGGGGGGGGGGGGGGCTCGGGCCTGGGTAGAAGAGTGGTATGACTTTAAACGTGGTAGCACAAACACCTATGACGCCGAACGCTCTGGTCGCCCAAAAGAGGTGGTAATAACGAAAAACATCAAAAAAGGTCACAAAATAGTTTTGGCAAACGTAAAGTGAAGTTCCATGAGATAGGTGATACCTTAAAGACATGGGTGCCGCGTTTGCTCACAGTGCACCAAAAACAATAAGAGCTGTTTGGAGCTGTTTCAGCCAGATAAAAAGGAATTTTTGCATCGGTATGTAACAATGGACGAAACTTGGATCTGCCACTTCACTCCAGAGTCGAATCGGCAGTCATGTCGATGATTCCACACCCACCGTATTCGCCAGATTTAGCTCCCAGCGATTTTTACCTGTTTTCAGAGATGATTGCCGAAACAGAGGCTCATTTTGAGGCCAAAGATAAATCATTCTATAAAAAAGGTATCGAAATGTTAAAAAGGTGTTGGAGTGATTGTATCGCAATTGAAGCAGACTATGTTGATGAATAAAGTCGAATTTTGCCAAAAAGTGTTTGTTTTATTATCTCAGTGAGACTCCAGATAATTCATAAGATGGTATTTTTGTTATCCTTAGTCTAAAAACATCAGCACATTTAAATATTCGTTTAAAATAAATGAAATATGCAAACGCTTTAAAATATGAACAATATATTTTGTAAAATGTCTACGAATTTCAACCGCATATTATTGTAATTTAGGGAATACCCGAGTTATTTGCATTTATTACGCATTTAAAATGTATTTGGCTGTCAATCAAAAATGCTTACATAGCCTGCAATTACATTAAAAAAGCGTTATATAAATTACCTAAGAATATAACTTTTTATTGGCACATTAATAATTCTTTTGTACATTATGTTAAATCACTTTTTTTTTTAAAAATTGTCATTGTTATATTATGGGAAAATGAGGAAACATAGTTTATACGAGACACAAAATAAACTTAGGAAGCTGTACAATTCATTTAGTTGTTGCCAGATGTTTGTAAGATGTGCACAATTCCTAAAAATAGCATTAAAATAGCCAAAGTGGAAAACTGTTAAAAAAGTAACACAATATGGCCAAAAGTGAAAAACAATAAAAAATATAAATTGAAATTAACGAACTACTTCATATAGTGCTAAAGAAATCCATGTGATAAAAGGCTTAGTAGGTTATTTTGTAAAACGCAACGCCTGGCGTTGCGTTGATTTGTGTGTTAATTGTTATTAGCTGTGTTTTCGACTTAACTATATCCGTTAACCCATAAAAACCCTCAAAGTGCATAAAAATGCTTTTAAGACAAAAGCTAACACATTACTTTTCGTATGTACGTTAACTTTCAACACGGATAATTATCAACGTTGAAAACTCAACGTTTATACATTTTCACGTCTAACGTAACTTATTCGCGTTACTTCCTAGGAACTTCTGCGGACGTACGTTCTATTATAACGGAAAATTTATAAACATAACCTGTTTAAAAAAATTTTATACTACAATCGGTTTAACGTAGATTTGCTTTAAAGACTTAACGTTGATAGGCAAGAGACAAAATTCAGCTATTGCTACAAAAACAATTTGTATGGTAAACAACGCAACGCAAGGCGTTGCGTTTTACAAAATAACCCCCTTAATATATTTTTCTTATTCATTATAAGTACCCAGCAAATTACTAATATGGAAGCCATACTGCGCATTAAGAAGTGAGTTAGACTCTAGATAATTCACAAGATGTTAATTATCCATAATTTCCATCGCCTTAGAGAGTGCAGAGCATATTGGGATCAGGAGGTAATGTTCAAGGTTAGTAGTCGCACCATATTTAGGGATTGGCTGGACATTGGCAACCTTCCAGCACTAGCGGAAAACACCCACATGGTAACAGTTAAAAATGTTAGCCACTGGACGAGCTAGCGTCGAAGAGCACTGTTTCAGCACCAGTGTTGGTATGTCATCCGGCCCCGATAACTTATTTACTTTGAGGTCAGCAAGAAACCTTTTAATTGCTTGAGCTCGAAAGAATATCTGAGGCATAGTACTTGATACTCTTTCAAGTTCAGACAGTGGTTGATCCCCTCTCGGCATGAATAAATTACCTGCAATCATCTCAGCCAAAAAGTTTGCATTATCAACTGGTTCAGTGAATATTTGATCATCCTTTATAAGAGTTCGGATAGCTGAACTAGCATTATCCTTTACTCTTGTAACGAATGACCAAAATCTCTTAACACCGAGGAGCAGAAAGAACTTTATTACTAAGACGTTGTTCGTAAAGAAACTTTTCACGACTAAGTACTTTGGAATAGTCGCATCTCGCCCCTTTGCGGAGCAGATTGGCGTTTTTATTATTTCGCCAGCTTTTGAACGCTTACTCTCTGGATCTGACTGCATTTCTGTAAGTGTGGTTAAAGCAATATATATCTTTTCGTTTAAGTAACATTTGCTTCGATGGAATGAAGGATTTCATTCTAAGCAATATAACATATTCGATCATTTTCGCCGCGGCATCGACGTTGTCGTCGAGGAAACAGAGTTTCCAAATAAAATGACGGAAAAAATTGTTGAGCTCAGCCCAATGTGCTATTTCGTAAATAAAAATACAACGCTTCGCAGCTGTTGCCGAAACGTTTCGAAGGTCGGAGAACGAAAAAGATGTGGAAATGGCACAATGATCCGAATTACCGAGAGGTGTTCATACTTCATACTGGTCCGGATCTGAAGTAAGGAAAAGGTCAATAATATTCTGGTGTTCACCTGGTGTTCGCTAATTGCGCCAGGTGGTTGTGCACAGCAAACAGCACAACAAAAAGCCCTCGGGAGTTTTATGGCTCGAATGGCGAAGCCAGAAAGGGTTGTGAATATTAGAATCGCCAGAAACGACGATTTTACTACTCGGGCAATTTTCCAGAATTCTAGAAATGTTTGGTAACAGATTGTATTCAAAGGGTCCAACACAGGGTCCGAAAATAAGCGTTGCTTTTGAATTTTTGTACCAAAAAAGCATATAGAACCAAATATCGGAGAACTAATTCAAGTACATCATAATGATCCTTGTGGACTAGTCTTCCAAACAATGCTTTGCTTTTTAAATATTTGACTTTTATTTTTTTGGCAAAAATAAAAGTTATTTCCCGACTAATTAGAAATTAACTAATTCAGTTCGAAGCCAATTTCCTTATTATGAATTTTTTCCAAAACTGCAATTTTTCTTCATCAGTATACTCTCCTAACAAATACTTCACAGAGTTTTTGCTTTCAAAAACCTCTACACTTTCAGGAATGAAAAGACGATCGTTTCGGGGATTTTCCAGGTCCCCTTCTTCAGTTTTAGAAAGTGGTGGCAATATTGCAATTTTATTTCCCGACTTTTATTTTTTCGAGCAGATGAAAAAGTTGTTTTTTGACTTGTATTTTTTCGAGCAGAAATAAAAGTTATTTTTTGACTTTTATTTTTCACAGCAACAATAAAAGTTATTTTATGATTTTTATCTTTTCGAGTTAAAATAAAAGTTATTTTTTAATTTTATTTTTTTTTTCCAAAAATAAAAGTTATTTTCTGACTTTAATTTTTTGGATAAAATACAAAAGTTATTTTTTGACTTTAAGTACTTTTCGTTAATTGTCATCAACGTACTTTGCAGCTAAGACAGACCATACTCCAAGGAACACTTAAGCTGTATTTTCGTTCATACCTATCAACGTTAAGTATTTAAAGCAATATGTTTAACCGGCTAAAGTACAAAGAAAATTTAAACAGTTAATATTTATAATATTTGCGGTATACTTGTAAAACTTTTTAAGAAGTAAATTGAAGAAGTTACGTGAGGTGTGCAAATGTATAAATATTGAGTTTTCAACGTTGGTAATTATCCGCGTTGAAAGTTAACGTGCATAGGAAAAGTCATTTGTTAGTTTTTGTCTCAAACACATTTTTGTGTACTTTGAGTTTTTTTGTGAGTTAACGGATACAGTTAACTCACAGCTATATTATAAATCCCAGGTTTCTAACCAAAGTGGTTCGTGGAGGCCATCAAGGGTGAGACTCTTCCTCTTTTTGCCACTCCCGGTAGGAAATTAAAGTAAATAGGAATTTTAGATATATGGAAAAAATGGGAGTAGAAGTGGGCGTGGTTCTTTCCCTAAGAACCTTATTCGGACTATTACTAACAGTACGAAAAAGACATCAAAAAAAAAAGAAAAACAAACAAAAAATCATACAAAAAAATACAAAAAAAATTGAGTAAAAAGGAATTTTAGACAAATTGGAAAAACTGAAAGTGACGGGAAAAAAGTTCACAAACATATCGAATCATTTTTTATTTCATTTACTCATTTAATATAGTAAAAATGATTTAGATTTAGAATTTTGACTTCATCGGATATCACTAACACACTTTAGCATGGAATCCAAAATGAGCCACGAATTTGATAAAATTGAAAAAACGTGCTTGTTTTCAAATTAATTTTAAAGATTTTTTAAAATGCCTAATTTTGAGATGTCGATTACTATTTGTACCACATAATAGTTGATATTAAAGAAAAAAAAATAAATTTGAAAAGTGATAATTCGAGTTTGTGTTTGGAGCGATTGCTTTCCAGGACAATTTACAAAAATTGCTTATTTTATCAAAAATTTAACAAAATTGAATGTTTTCATCAAAGTTTACTTAGTTTTCGGAAAAGTATCACTTAAATTTGGTTATACTATAATTATCTTTATATTTGTTTTAAAACTCGTTATTTTGTGTAACTTGATCCATATAGGGTTAATGTTTTCTCTTTTCACCAAAAAAAATCCACTAAGAAATTTAGAGAATAACATCTATCTGACTTTTATTAAATGGGGATATGCTATAGAGCAGGGGTGGCAAGACTTTTTTCACTGCGTGCCAGAAACGGACAAATTCTTTTTTGTAAAAATTTTTTGCGTGCCACCTTAAATTTAGTTGTCTTTTAAAAGTCCTTTTTTAAAAATTTTTAAAATTTCTCTTAAAAATATCATCGCAGATGTACATATTTATCAGCGCTACGGATAACCCCCAAAGGGAAAAATTAAATAACATCCAAGAAATGACATAAAAATGTTTGAAGGTTAATTAATTTTGTGGGGTTTATTTAATCTTTAAATATTGAGATTATTTCATTATGAAAAAATCCCCAATGAAATAAATATAAAACAGTTTGAACATTATTGCCTTTTCATTTTTTTTTTTTTTTTTGGGTTATTTTGTTAAAAAAAGATTTAATTATTGGGCGGCATCATTTATTTAAGTACGTAAGAAACTAGTTGAAAAATGTGCTTGGGGCAAAAATTTGATATTGTTAAAATAAATCACGCGGCTTTTATCATCACAATAATGAATAAAAAGAGAATATTATGGATTTGAATAGAGAAATTTCTATTTCAGACGAAATGGCTCTGCGACACATGATAAAAGCTCAATTTCGAATTCCAACAAAGAAGGTTATTGCATTATGAAACTTATTTTCAGCCTTTAGGGTTATTTCGAAGCACCTATTTTGCCTCAAAAAAATATTTTTTTAGATTTTAGATCCAATTTTATTTATTTATTTTTGTGCAATTTTCTGGTACTTTTTATTTATGAGGCATTTTCTCATCGAAACATTTAAACTTCATTCAATTTAGAATTTTTAAATTTTCCCAGAATTTTCTGAAAATCGAATTTGCGAGTTCTGAATTAACCATATTTCTTTAAATGAAAAATGGTGGCAATACAGAGTATTTTTAATTTTAAGATTTACAAAGATTTACAAGCTCTATGAAAAATTTAACCATTATGGAGTTAAATCACACATTTTTGTAGCGAAATTTAACATTCAACTGAATTTTTTGCTGGTCCTCTAATAGTTTAAATTTTTTGAAAATATCCAACAAAACGTCGCGTGCCACCTAAAATCCACTCGCGTGCCACTACTGACACGCGTGTCATAGTTTTGCCAGCCCTGCTATAGAGGGTACAAAACTAACGAACAAGAGTAATTCTCTATAGCCCAATCTTATTTTTAAGGTTTCAAATGGTGGGGTCAAAAGTGTCCGTATGTTAATAGCAATTTTAGTGGTGTAATCGTATTAGATTCTAATTAAAAGCTTTTTTTATTATGCGTTTATTACTTTCTATTTGGAAAGACGTTATTCTGTAAATTTCCAAGTGGGTGTAAGTGAAAATATTAACCCTATATGGATCAAGTTTTTTTGATCCATTTAACCCTCTAATGCCCAAGGCCGCCATTTGGCGGTCTTCAGATTTTAAATACTTTTTGGCTAAATAATAATATTTTATTAAACAAGTTGTATTATATCCATAGAAAACTGAACTGCCTACTTTTTTTGCCTTCAAGGTTTTTTGTATAAGGAACGGTTTTCAAGCGAGAAGAATGTACGAGTAAAGTGAAAATTTTGAAAATGTGAAAAAAATTAACTATTTAAAAGAGAAAAAAATATTTGAAAAATTGCCAAAAATACATTTACGATCTGGCGTACATTACTAATAATAACAAAGCTAGTTAAGAGCCTCTAATTGTAAAATCAGTTAAAAAATTTTCTCCAGGACTCATAGGATAACGCCAGGATACGTTTTACAAATATCTCTCTAACTGAAAAACTAGCCAACAGATTTTCTTGAAATTAAACACTCAGAGGTAGTAGTAAGCAGAACTAATTTCGTCGAAATTTATTGATGTTTAGTGTCAAATTCGGCAAATTTCGTAATTTTTAAAAAACGAAAATCGCCATAACTTTTGAAATAACAACAATTGATCAACAATTCTCGGTATGTAATTTCATTTTATTGATAGTGTTATTTACAGCAAAAACCGAAATTATTTGACTACTGGGTTTCAAGATACGTCCTCAACCTTTGTTGTGCTATATCGCCTAAATAAAGCGATAAATTAAAATTTTAATATTTGTTCCATAGTATATTTTCAATGCCCAATATATGGTTTAAATATTATTGTAATCAGAAGAAAAAGCATTAGAGGGTTAAAGTGATATTTTTCCGAAAATTATGAAAGGTATTATTCTGTAAATTTCCTAATTGGTCGTTTTTTGGCCAAAAGTATAAAAATTAACCCCATGTAGATCATGTTAAATAAAATAATTGTTTTTATCCAGTTGAGATTTTTTTTTATGAATTTAATGGTTTTACAATCTCGTAGTCATAATTAATATATTAAGTTTCATGGGTTTTTCTGATCCCAGGCCACTAAGGGTTAACGATTTTTTAAACAAATGTGATACTTTTCCGAAAACTATGTAAACTTTGATGAAAACATTAAAATTTTTAAAAAATAAGCAATTTTTGTGAAATGTCCTGGAAAACAGTCGCTGCAAACACAAACTCGAATTATCATTTTTCAAATTTATATTTTTTCTTTAATATCAACTATTATGTGGTACAAATAGCAATCGAAATCTCCAAGTTAGGCATTTTAAAAAAATCTTTAAAATTTATTTAAAAAAAAACACGTTTTTGCATTTTTACCAAATTTGTGGGTTATTTTGGATTCCAGTGGGTTAATGATATCCGATGAAGTCAAAATTCTATATCTGAATAATTTTGACTATATTTAATGAACAAATGAAATAAGAAATTATTTTTTTAAATTTCGAATTTTGGGAATTTTTAATAGTACACTTTTTTTCCAAAATGGGCCATTTTCGTCCAACTTTCGGCAAGGGTTAACGTTTTCCAAAAAAAAAAAAAAATGATTTCTTCTATTTGGGACAATTTCCAATAAAGCTGGGGGGTGTAATGACAAATCCATTTGTAAGGGACACCCTAATACACACAAAGACATTATATATATATTAAAATAATCATGGTTGGTACCGCTAAAACACCGTTATCGATTCAAACCCCTTTCAACTGACTACCGTTACCCCGAAAATACTGTTACCGCAGTAACCGAAATACTGTTGTCCTTAAAATAACGTTACAGAATAATAATCTGTAAAATACTGTTACCGAAATTAGTGAAATATCAGTAATCTTAAAATACTGTTACCGAAATAAATGGACTACCGTTACCGTTATTTTTAGTTTCTGGTTTTGGTATTTGGGCGTGGTTGTTTAGTATTTTACATACTTTAAGTTGATAAATTAGTTTTGTTTTTATTTTCTTTTTTTTTTGTAAAGAAATTGGCGATACGCATTAAAATATCTGAGTATGTTACCGAAATAATCCAAAATAGCGATAACCGCATTGTTTCAGTTACCATCCATGATTATAATAAATTTTTAATTAAAAGTTTACTTACTGTAAAGCCAGGCCCGGTTTCTTCATTTGTCTTAGACAAGCACCACGCAGTAGTAGACACAATGCCTTATTATCATAATCATACATCGAGCTATCCTTACTTCGCTTTAACTCATTCATCTTTGCCTCGATTACCTGATAAATGCCATCGGCTATGCTGTATTGTTTGCTCATTACTTTAAATGTATTCCAAACATACATTAGTTCTAAGGCGGGCAAGCACAGAGATTTGTCTTGGGAAAAATAACGTTCGGATTTCTTACATATAAATTTTTCCATGGGTAATGATTTTCCTGCTATACGTTGTTTATAGGCTGGGCAATCACGCATCAATTTGTCAATGGACAATAACTCCGTCGCTGATAAATTTGGCAACATTAACATAATAGCTGCCTTTTGATAGGAATAAATAGTACGCGACCATTTGCTATTTTCCACCAAATATGATGCATACAAACTTGCTTCACGCCAGTCTAGTCTTAAGCTATTTAAATGAAAAAAAGGCATGTTAAGAAAATAAGAAACGTTTCCAAAAGGGATTTTGTTCAATTGTCTTAAAATGTCACTGCAGTGACAATTAAACATAAACATTAAACATAACACAATTAAAGATAAAACTAAAAGCGAAACATTCCCAGCATTTTGCATGACACGCGAAGATTCGTCCGGCTACTGATTAAAATAATAATTTTCAATCACACAGTTTAAGTTTAACGTTTTTGTATGTATCATCGTCGAAATGATACCAATTTAGCCAGCTCTTGTTTTGACCAAATCGATATCATTGTTCTTACGGAATCTGCCATACATACTCGTAAACGTATCTCTGTATACCTAGTTTAATGCGATAAATACCCAGTGTAGAAAATCATTACCAGATAAGTGGTTATGTAGCTACATACCTGGTAATGGTAACTAGTTAATTTTATTATTACATTTCTTGTTACTTTTGTATGGCGATGTCGCGCAAAATAATGAGTTATGGTTACACACCACCATACGAAATATTAAAAGATATATGGTTACCTATGTGCCAAAAAGAATTGACAAAAATAATGAGTCTAAAAATAGATTTTCAAAAAATTAAATTTTATAAAAAAAATATTTTTTTATTGTAAATTTTTTTTTGTAATTTTTATACTACGTGGAGAGAGCATAATAAGTTTGTGCTGATGTTTGTAACACCAAACAATATTGGACCTAGACCCACCTTAGTATACCGATCGACTCAGAATCGATGTCCATTTGTTCGTCCATGCATTCTTGTGCGCACTCTACAGGTCGCCAATATTAAAATATTTAGGTCCAAGGACGAAGCTTATTGATTTTGATTAAAATCGATCCATGTTTAGACTTAGTGCCCATATAAGGGTCCCCCTGAAATCGGCTTGTTTATACGCTGCAGGTCGAAAACACGAAAATATTTCAATGAAATTTGGTACACAGACCTATTTCGGCCCAAGGATGAAGCCTATTGATTTTTATTAAAATCAGTCCATGTTTAGACCTAATGCCCATATAAGGGTTCCTCCTCAAAATTGTTTTGTTTACACGCTGCATGTCGCAAATAGATCCATATGCGCTATGTTTTCGAACATTTTATAGAAAATTGTGACACGAGTCCATTGTATGCCATTCGAATTTCGGTTTCAAACATTAGTTGCCTTTTAACCAGACTGGTGTAGAATATTATATAGTCGGCATGCCCGACTTTAACTTTTTACTCGTTTTTAATAAAATTTGCTCGTGCGGGAATCGAACCTTGGACTCCAGATTGCCAGTCAATAGCTCTACCACCTGAGCTATCTCGACATGTAATATTTGTTAGATAAAAACATAATTGATCTGCTGAGAACAAGTCACTCTTATTCTTACTCGCCAACATACAAAAATAAAATCCGGATAGGGACATGCCTCAACAGATTATTTTTCACAATTTGTTAAATACGTTTTGGAATTTAGCATATTTAATTCCTTTAATACAAAAAATATGTGGTTACATATATCTTTACTAGTGTTAAAAAAATATTGAGTAAAAATAGATATCAAAAAAATGTACACTAGGTAAGAATAGAAGATATTTTGTTTTGTGTTTTTGTTTCAATCTTATGCATTAAACATATAGAAAACTTAAACAAACAACAAAAATCTGTTGCGAATAGAAAACTTAAACAAACAACAAAAATCTGTTGCGAATAGATTTTCGGTGTGAGTTTACGTTTATACTATGTTCAATGCATAAAAAGCAGTGTTGCCAACTCTTGAAGGTAGGAAAGCACCGTGAGCATTGTGAAAACGGGTAAAAAGGGTAAAAATTTACCAAAAATGGGGTAAAAAAGCACGATATTAATTTTTTGAAAATTTTAAGTCCAGAATTTAAAAACACATTTTAGTTTGGTAAAATCGTGTAAAAAAGGTTCAAAAATAACTAAAAAAGGGGTAAAAAAGCACCAAACTAATTAGCGTGTTTTTTAATCACCTGGATTTAGAATTTTTCATACAAAAAATGGATTTATTAAATCCAAAAAAAAGCTGGATTTAATAAATCCACAATAAAAGCACAGATATATGAAACAGCCTATTAATTTAATGTCAGAAAAAAATACGAATGAAAATTAAAAGAGAAACAAAAAAATTTAAAAACCAACAAATAAAAGCTTTTTATTAAATTTTTTTATGAAATATGTTTAGAAAAAAAAACTACACCTCACCAAATACATATTTTTCATCTTGGACATGGAGAAATAGCTCAAATAGAAATGGCAATTTTTCACTCTACAGTAAGTAATTTAATTAAATCCAATTAGTGAATATTAAATATTGCAATGGAATTTTTCAATTGTGTAAAAATATAAATTGAAGTGATAAAACTGAAAAGGCAGACTGTTTATCGCTGTTTTATATAAAATGTAATTAAAAATTAAAAGTTAAAGTAAAATCCTTCATCATCGAATTCGGTATTAAAAATTAGGGTGAAAGAAGTGTCGGACAGAAAATTTTTTTAAAATAGGAAGAATCTACCCCATCAGTTGAGCACTTTTAGAGATACTTTTTGGATTTATTAAATCCAAGTGATTAGAAAAAACGGCTAATATTTAAAAATTTTGAAGTTTAAATATAACGAAGTTGCTATTTAAAATTGTACTACAAACACTGGAAAAATGTATTTTTTGTATAGTTCGTATTATTTTTTGAACTTTGACAGAAAATTTAAGAAAAATTAAAAAAAACGCGAACAAATACCAAAAATATAAACTGTACAAAAAGCACTAAAAGCACTGCCAAAAATTTGAAAAAGCACTGTAAATACCCGCTTTTTTTAAACGGGTATTTCTAAAAAATCACCGGGTACGGGAAGGAAAAAAGCACCAAAAAATACCCGAAAAGCACTGAAATGGCAACACTGATAAAAAGAAACAAAAAGCGCAATACATCTCCTATCCTTATTTAAAACATTAATTTAGTTATGCAGATATACGTTTAGGTCTGGCTAATTCAGGCTTATATTTCACCAGAATAGAACCCAGCAAAAAATACTGCATGCCCAGAAGCAGTTTGGGAAGGGATTATTTAATCACCGTGCGCTTCCTGAACTAATTCCAGAAGACATAATTTTTGTTTGCGATGTCGCACTTGGTATGTCTCTTTTCCGCAAGTTAAATGCGCTTCTTTCATGGCACTTAAGAAGCAATAAAATCAGGCCTTAATTTTTTGTTACTACACTGAAAATGTGATCTCTGAAATTATTTTCCAAACCAAAATGAAAATCTAATTTTACATCCCTGTTTCATACATATGTGACAAGTATTGCCACATCGCGGATAATTACCGAAATCGCGAATATTTTCTTAATTTTAGGGATAATTTCAGGCTAGTGTGGTTTATGTGTAATCAGATTTATTTTATTTTACAAGAATATTTGTGTTCAAATTCCTAATTTAAGTGAATAGAATTCTAATTATGTCTACACACGAAGGAACAATCGTCGCAGAACATGTATTTCATTTTTTTTTCAACTTTTCGTAAATACAATTAAACTTTTAATTGAAATACAAACAACATGTTTGTTACTTCATTGTTGAATTTATTTCAATTAAATAGCCAATAAACACATTTGTTGAAATTCAAAACAAATTTTAACAAACGATGTTGCCGTATCAAAAAACGAGTTTGTTAAAATTCAAAGCAGAATTTAAAAATGGAATTTGTTGATTTTAATTTATTTTTTAATTAAAAAACACGCCTTGAATAAAAAATACATATTTGTTTTACAATCATATATTTTATTTAATAAAAGTGCGCCAATAAAAAATGTAACAAATATTTTTGCTCGTTATTTGCCATCAAAGTTCTTCTTAGCATCTCTATCCGGAAATTTAGGTGTATTTAGTCCAAATTTAGCTTTAACTCTGCTCATAAACGTTTCCGAAATTGCTACTCGCACCATGCCACTTCGCGGCCAGAAATGTTTGGAATCGCCCTCGATAAAGTCTCTGCCTTTTTACTTTGATTTTCTCTGGGTCCTTTTGCTTTACCCATTCCAGGCTTTCTTTCAATTCTTAGGTACTCGCTGAACTTTTTGACCACTCTGGAAACACATTGACTGGTCAGCGCACTTATGTTGCAATTTTTGTATGAGTTCACAATCGATTACTTTGAATAGTTTCAATATTTGATTTATAAACTGATAAACTGATTTTTTTTGAAACCAAGAAAATTATTTTCATTTAATTTACGAGTGTGTATAACATAGCTGTGTCGTTCATGAAGGAACTAGTTTAATTGAACAATTCACCATTTTAATCTTGTGAACTGATCATCATTGTTCGATCTTGCAACAATTTTTTGCATCTATTTCCAATAAATTGTTTGAAGTTCAAATGGTTTTTTAGTAAATAATAATATTTTTTTCGAAATTAAGAAAAAAACCAGTCAAAGTTCATAAAAAGAACATAAATTTTACCAAAACTCAATTTTTTTTATTTTAAATCACAAGACAAAAACGAACGATTGGAACCAACTAGTTCACTGGCTCGAATTGACGATAATGACCGAGTTAGCAAAGAACCTGTTGAACTTCAATAAATACGTTTGTTGATTTTTAACAAACAAGTTTGATTAAAAAAAAAAACTTAAAAATTATCATATCAATAAAATATTTAATTGACTTAATTAAAAATGTTGTTGAAATGGAAACTGAATTTTAACAATAATTTTTGTCACATAAAATTTGGTGATATTTTTATCTGTGTACAAACAAAACCCCATACGAAACATCAGTTCTGTTGGTTTGTCGAACTGATCACATCAAATATGCGCGGAAGAAAATCAAATTAATTAATTTGTTAATTTTTCATATGCTTCTGTTTTTTTAGTTTTATTTTTTTACTATCACATTTTATGTCCCATAATTATCGAAAATTTGTATATTCATTTACAAAATTAATCTAGTTTTCATTAGTGTTGCCATTTTAGATTTAGCAGATTGAGTTTGAAAATTGTATATTTATTTTATAAAAATATGCTTAATGCTTTTTAGTAGAGATGGGCGTTTGAGTGAATTTTGACCCACGCTCACGCACGCTCACGAAAGAAAATTAATAATCACGCACGACTCACGCACGAACATTTTTTATAATCACGCTCACTCACGCTGACGTGATTAATTTTAATTTGAATCACGCTCGAGAAGTACTCACGCTCACGAAATACTCACGAAAAATATGAAATTTTTTTTTATCCATGGATGGTAACCGAAACGATGCGGTTATCGGAAGGGTAACGCTATTTTAGATTATTTCGGTAACGGTATTTTAAGAGCAACGCTATTTCATTTATTTCGGTAACGGTATTTTAAGGATAACAGTTTTTTGATTATTTCGGTAACGGTATTTTAAGGTTAGCGGTATTTCGGTTATTTCGGTAAAGGTATTTTAAGGATAACGGTAGTCAATTTTTTCGATGCATCCCTCAATTTTTATTACGAAAAACAAACGAGATTAAAAACAGAACCAATTTACCAACTTAATGTACGAATAATCCAATAATCAATAATCCAGTGCAATTGCCAAAATCATAAAATTAAAAATATCAGTAACGGTATTTTAGGGATAACGGTATTTCATTCGTTTCGGTAAGGGTATTTTAAGGGTATCTATATTTAATTTATTTCGGTATCGGTATTATAAGGGTAACGGTATTTCATTTCAATAATCCAGTGCAATTGCCAAAATCATAAAATTAAAAATATCAGTAACGTTATTTTAGGGATAACGGTATTTCATTCGTTTCGGTAAGGCTATATTAAGGGTATCTATATTTAATTTATTTCGGTATCGGTATTATAAGGGTAACGGTATTTCAGTTATTTCGGTAACGGTATTTTAAAGATAGCGGTATTTCGGTAACGGTATTTTAGCGTTATTGCCTGCCAACCCTATTTTTATCTTAATTATTTAAGGAAACTTGCTTTATTGAATATAAGTTTTATTTATTTAGGGCCATTAACAATAAACATATTAACCTAAAGTTTGAGCAAACTTAGAGTTACAGATGTCAAATTCCACACAAATGTGAATTTTTTAATTTTCAGTTTGTGTTAACTTAAGGTTATTTGTTTATTGTTAATGGGGGTTAGAATTAAAATTAGCTTAACTATAAAAAAATTTTGCTAAAAATTTAACTAATATGCAATTGCTTGTGCAAATATAAATATTACTGACACTTTAGAAAAACTTTTATTTTCTATTGTTGATTATACTTGAATCGATTTCACTATCTTGCTAGATCTGTCAAAACAACAGAGTAGTATATTGGAAGATGATAAAGCAAATGGTGGTATTTGTTTTGGTTTTTTCTTTGATATTTTAAATGTTTAGAAACGCTCCTAGACGAGAAGAAGAAATTCTCATTGAATTTGCACTTTAACTTAACAAATATTTCTAGAAATACTAAAAATGTCTCCCCCTGATGATTACCTTATTGAAGAATAAAATTTGGATAGGCTTTTAATAGATTATTTTTTATAATTTGTTAATCAGGTTTTGGGATTTTAGCGCATTTAAGTAATTCCTTTAATTTAATTTTATATTTAAAAATTTTAAATAACCTAAAAAATTCACTGCAAATCTTTAAATGTTATTCCAAATTTTTGTGGAGGAACAAAATTTTTCAATGTATTGTACAAGAAGTCGATTTCTTCTTTACATAAGAACTCTGGCAGAAGTAGAAAACACCCGTTCGCTAGTACCTGAACTGACTGGAATACACATTATTTGAAGGAGGGGAAGATCTCTGGAATTTTTCCAAAATTGTAAATTATCGCAATCTGGTTTAATATAATCACGCAAACTCACGTAATAAATTTACTCACGCACGAAATTTTTTTAAAATTCACGCTTACGCACAACTCACGTGAGTGCTATCATTTTAACTCACGATCACGCGTGAATTACGCGTAATTAACGCGTGACATGAAAATTTCGTGTCACGCACGAACAAAAGATGCTTAAGGAAATAAAACATAGGTATATGTCTTCGTACACTACCTATACTCGCGGTGTTTCCTTTGTTACTGAAATCTTAGAGCGTTTAAGGGCAGAAAAGGCCAGAGAGTTAAACCCGCTTCCCGCCTCTACCATTAATCTTCCGCCTTGTAAAATGGATTCATTTGATGGCACTTATACAAGTTGGCCTACGTTTCGTGATTTGTTCACGGCTATGTACATTAATACCCGTCTAAGCCCCGTTGAAAAGTTACTTCATCTTCGTAGTTTGGTAATAGACGAGGCTTATAGTGTCATAAGCAAGTGCCCCTTGACTAATGAGGGGTTCGATCTTGCTTGGAAGAATTTAATGGACAGATATGAGAACAAAAAGAGTCTCATAAATGCTCAAATGGGAATTCTTTTCAGTATTCCTTCAATAGAGCGGGAAACTGGCCCTAATATTAAAAGGTTGCAACGCACCATAAATGATATAATTGCAAATCTTTCTTTATTGAAAGTTACCCCGGAAATGTTATACAATGTTATTTTTGTGTACGTTTGTTCTATTAAATTACCGGAACACACTTTAAGTCTTTGGGAAGAATCTGTGAAACGTAATCCCGATTTACCCGAATGGGATGAAATGGATAAATTTTTATCCTCTCGGTATCAAACACTTGAATCCGTGACCGATATAAGGCGTTCACAGTTAAATCCCACACAAAATCAATCTCGGAACTCGATTCCCGTTAACCCGAGGAAATCTTTGAAGGATTCGAAGAGGATAAATACTTTTGTGGCTAGGACAAACACGACCCAAACCGTGAGTAGATGTGCTCTTTGCCAAGAACGACATCCACTTAGATTGTGTCCAACATTTTTAGGACAAAATGTTGATCAGCGATTATCAACAGTAAAACGACTAAAGTGTTGTACCAATTGCCTTGCTACCTCCCATGAATTTAAGGCTTGTAAGAGCATTCACGTTTGTTTTTTGTGTAAGCAAAAGCATCACTCGCTTCTTCACAGAGGAAATCAAAATGTCCCGCATAACTCTTTTGATACTACTGGAAACTCGAATGTATCTCCCCATAATCCCGCTCAGGTCTCATTAAATCCCGATGATGGACCGTCTACGTCTACAGGCATAAGATCTTATCAGACTTATGCTGCCCAGGTAGATTGTGCCCTGAATTCTACCGTGCTTTTAGGAAATGCGATTTGTGAAGTTGGTACAAAGGATATTTTGAGTTCAGCCCGGGCATTAATAGACCCCTGTTCTCAAGCAACTTTTATTTCGAAACGGTTGCAAAAGAGACTTTGTATCCCTACTTTTTCGACTCCAATGGCTGAAATTTCCGGTATTCATGAGACCGTTACTGCCATTTCATCGGATAGATGTTTACTTTCAATTGGTTCTCCAATTGACCCAAATTTTAAAATTCAAACTGAGGCATATGTTGTTGACAAATTGACTGGTAGTTTACCCTCGTGTTCACTTGTTAACACAATTAATCATAGTTTTCCCGATATAACTATGGCTGACATCAGTTGTTCTCGAATGGATCTGCTTCTCGGCGGAGATATTTATCCCCATATATTATTGCCCGATGTCAGAAAACACCCGAAGGGCAATCTTATTGCCCAGAAGACAGTCTTCGGTTGGATTGTAACTGGTAAAGTAGGTCAACCCGAACCCTTGAAATCGGTTACGTCATTTTTCAACCACGTTCAACTGAACAATCAACTTTCTCGTTTTTGGGAACTCGAAGAGGTTCCCCCAGTTTCCCGGATAACTGAAACCGAAGACTATTGTGAAAAACTTTATCGATCTACCACTTATAGGAATTCAGATGGTCGATATGTAGTTTCTTTACCCTTTAAACCCGATTTTCCTACTAATTTGTCTTTGGGAAACTCTCGTAATATAGCTCTTTCTCAATTTATGAGAAATGAGGCAAGGCTTCAGAAGAACCCTGAACTGAAGTCGCAGTATGATGAGGTAATTAACGAATATATGGTTTTAGGACATGGTAGCGAGGTAAACCCCCCTTTCAATGCATCGTCCAGCTATTACATGCCCCATCATGCCGTTATAAAGCCCGATAGCGTTACTACCAAGCTTCGAGTGGTTTTTAACGCATCAAATTCATCGTCAAATGGCGTGAGTTTGAACGATGTTCTTTACCCCGGTCCTATCCTACAGGCTGACCTCACGGTCTTAATTCTCCGTTGGCGATTTTATCGTTATGTTTTTAATGCGGACATTGAAAAGATGTACCGTCAGATACTCGTACACCCCAATCAAACCACATTTCAAAGGATTCTTTCCCGTCGTAATCCTAATGAGAATATAAAGGACTTTGAGCTAAAAACTGTAACGTTTGGAGTAAATTGTGCTATACGGACACTACTTCAACTGGCCCGTGAGTGTGAGGCTCAATGTCCTGCTGCATCTGAAATTTTAAAAAACCATATCTATGTTGATGACGTGCTAGCTGGCTCGCATGAGTTAGAAGATGGTTGTAGAAGACGTAATGAACTTATTAAAGTTCTTGAGTCGGCGGGTTTTATTCTCCGAAAATGGACCGCGAATCATATACGTCTTCTCGAAACTTTACCCGACAAGAATCTGCTTGGAACAGATTTCTTGAAAATTTCAGATGCGAGCTCTACTAAAACCCTAGGCTTGCGGTGGAATGCTGTAAAAGACAGCTTCTATTTTAAACTTGTTTCGCAGCCGGGTAGAAATGTGGTCACCAAACGTGCAGTCTTGTCTGAAATTGCTAAATTATTTGATCCCGCTGGTTGGCTATCCCCGAAAATTATAGTTGCGAAAATTATCATGCAACAAATATGGAAGGACAAGACAGATTGGGATGAGTGCTTGAATTCTACCACGTTGATTCAATGGCACTCTTTTCTCGATGATTACCCGTACATTGAGAAGATTGAAATACCCCGATGGATTAATTATCACCCCGATAATGATTATGAAATCCATGGATTTTGTGATGCTTCCGAAAAAGCATACGCTGCAACACTCTACGTTCGCACCATCTCTTCCCCGTTTGAGATACAATCGCATTTGCTTGCATCCAAAACAAAAGTAGCTCCAGTAAAATATGAGACGTTACCCCGTTTAGAGCTCTGTGGAGCGGCATTAATGGCAAACATGGTTGAATCATTATGTGGCCAATTAAATCTTCCTAAATAAAAGATTTACCTGTGGACAGATTCAACCATTGTTTTGACTTGGCTTCAGAAACCCCCGTGCCATTTGCCAACTTTTGTAGCGAATAGAGTGGCAGTAATTGAGAGAAAGGTTGGAACTGAGAATTGGTCTCACGTTGTTTCCAAGGAAAACCCCGCCGATTTGGCAAGTCGTGGATCTCTTGCTCGTGATTTGATTGGAAACCCCTTATGGTGGCATGGGCCAAAATGGTTGTCTCAACCAAGGGATACATGGCCACAGAAATCGATAAATATTTGTTCCCATTTAGAATGTGTCGTTTCTCATGATACCCCAAAGAAAATAACTGATATTCTCGAATTATTTTCTGATTTACCCCGAGCAATGAGAATTATTGCATATTGGTTTCGCTGTCTTAATTTTATGCGAACACATAAGCGTTTATACGACACTCCCGATATTACTCATGTGGAGATGAAATTCGTAAGAGATCGGCTTGTTCTCGTATGTCAGCAAATTTATCTCCCCGAATATTCGATCCTATCAAAAGGACTTCCTATCCCCTCTAAAAGTCATATATTGTCTTTAAATCCTTTTATTGACCCGAATGGATTTGTTAGGATGAACGGTCGGATTGTTCATGCACCCGGGCTGACATATGATGAAAGATACCCGAAAATTTTGCCCTATTCTGCGACTTTTACGGATTTGTTCGTGAAACATATACATAAGTGTACCATACATGGTGGTCAGTCGTTAATGCTTCGAATTGTACGAATGGAGTTTTGGGTCCCGAATCTTAAAAATTTAATCCGTAAAACTATTCGTAATTGCACTATTTGTGTATTACATCAAAAGAAATCGGGACAACAAATTATGGCCGCATTACCTCCAGAAAGAACTTCTCTAACGAGACCCTTTACGCACACAGGTCTAGACTTCGCTGGACCTTTCGATATAAAATCTTATAGTGGCAGAGGTTGCCGTATATCAAAGGGCTATGTAGTGGTTTTCGTATGCTTTGCAACAAAAGCAATACATTTGGAAGCAACTGGCGACATGTCATTAGAAACGTTCTTAGCAGCGTTCACCCGTTTTTTCTCGCGACGAGGTTGCCCTTCCCATTTATATTCCGATAATGGGACAGCATTTATAGGTGCTTCTAATTTACTAGAGGTAGATCGGAAACATTTTCTTTCTCACCTTAAACGACAGTTTTTTTCCCGGGACAATTGTCAAATTGTGCAATGGCACTTTATACCCCCCGGCGCCCCTCATATGGGGGGAATTTGGGAAGCTGGCGTTAAAAGTTTTAAAACCCACTTAAAGAAGATCTCCAACTCTCAGAAGTTCACGTATGAAGAGTTTTCCACTATGCTCACTAGAATTGAAGCTTGCCTAAATTCACGGCCCTTATCTTCAATTAATGAAAACCCCCATGAAATTTTCCCTTTAACGCCTGGCCATTTTCTAATTGGTGCCCCCTTGTTAGCTCCTCCTGAACCCAGTATGTCCGATTTGTCCCTCAGTCATGCCAATAGGTGGCAGAAGCTAAAAATTCTTCACCATCAATTTGCTCTTCGATGGAAGGAAGAATATCTGAAGGAACTCCACAGACGTGTAAAGTGGAAATATCCTAAGAGGGAATTTCAGGTAGGGGATATCGTAGTAATCCGTCAGGATAACTTACCCCCGAATGAATGGAGGTTAGGGCGTAGAGAGAAAGTTTTTAAAGGTCCCGATGAGAAAGTTCGTGTTTGCGAGGTGAGAACAGCTTCAGGCATTTTTACTCGGCCCATTGTGAAGCTTGTTCTCCTACCCGTATCCGAACAAAATTAACCCGTTTATTTTTCTTTTCTTCTCCGTAGGTAAAACATGTCTGACAGCTCACGTCGCCTCAAAGTTCACCGACCCGTAGTTGAAAACCCAACATCAACAAGGACATCAACAACAACATCAACAAAAACTGCACCAGTGCCAGTGTGGCAGCCGTAGTGGCAATAAAGCCCAGGTGAATTATGGTGGAAGCGGTAGCCAACCGGCTACCATAGTTATAAACGTCCACTCTGGACAACATTTTTAATTTTTTTTCTCTTTTATTAACCCATTGGAGTTGCCTAAATTTTTAATTTTTTTTTTTTTGAATTTTTTAATTAATTGTATTTGTTTTTTCTTTTTTTTTTCTTCTAATTTAAATTCAGTTTTCCCTGAATTATAAAAATTGTTAATTAGTTATAAGGTTTTGAATTATAAATATGTACCCGTTTTTAAATTTAACGTACCTCGCACTCACTCTTTAGCTCCTCTTGTTGCACCCGTGCAAGGGGGGCGGGATGTTTACGTGCAAAGTGCATCGAACGCACCTATTGTTGGCTTAACGAAACAATCTCGCGCTCTTTGGCATTTACTCGTAGCCTTAGAGCTCTTGTTTTGTTAAGCCAACAATTTAATACTCTTGTATCAACCCGAGCGTAAGGTACGTTTCAACCCCCGTTTGCTATATTAAATAAAGAAGTTATTTTTATAACGTTTTTAGAAAATATTCTAACCCGCATTTTTTATTTATTTTCCATAATTTTCGGAAATTATTTTACGAGAAAAAACAATGATAATATATTGCTTAAATAGCACCATATATAAATATATATCGCACTATATATAGTACCATATATTATCATATCTGGAACTGAATTAAAGATTTTGTTAATGAGGTACCATATATGACCATATATTGTTTAAATGGCACCATATATGATAATATCTAGTTTAACTGTCACCATATATAATTATATATTTTTTAAATGATACCATGTATAATTATATATTGCTAAAATGCCACCATATATATTAAGATATAGTTCTATATATAACTATATATACAATAAGATCAACCATGTCATGTAATATATAATTATATATGCCATATCTAATATTATGAAGGCCGATATCTAATTAGATGAAATTATATATGGCATAATATAAGAAAAAATTTTGTGAAAAAACGTCATATATAATTATATATGGATATACATAACGACATGTATAATTATATATTGTAATATATGCCATATATGATTATATATAATTTTTTTTACTCGGGAATAGAAGAAAAAATAACTGTTTTAATTTATTTGTTGTGTGTGTCGATAATAGTCTGAACACTGAAACGATTTTCTTTTATACTTTTTTGACAACCATACAATTTCAGCATACTTTTTGTCATACTTGTGTGAAGAAAAATATAAGCACTTGTGTGATAATGTAAACGGGGCTTAAGCAGCACTAATTTCGTCAAAATTTATTGATGTTTAGTGCCAAATTCGCCAAATTTCGTAATTTTCAAAAAGCGAAAATCGCCATAACTTCTGAAATAGCAACAATTGATCCACAAATTTCGATACATAAGTTTATTTCTTTGGTACCCTACTAAAAAAAATTATATAACTTTTGATATTATATATAATTATATCCGAAAAATGAGAACATCTAATTGTATCAAATTAGATCGTACTATGATCATATTAGATCTAATTTGACACAATTAGATCTAATTTGATGGAATAAGATATAGTTTGATACAATTTTATCCGGATTTTGTCGTCATCCAAATGTATCAAATATAATATAATCATATCCAGCTAGATATAATGGTATATAATTCGATACAATTATACATAATTATATGCGGCATATGTAATTATATATAGGTCTATATATAATTGGATATTGTAATATGTTGAACTATATATTGTGCAATATATAACAATATATATTTAGGATATAATTTGGTAAAATTTTATATAATTATATCTTGGTATATATGTTCCAATATATAATTATACACAATTTTATATGATACTATATAACTATATCAAAACTTTTTTACTCGGGTAGTGTTAATTACAGCAAAAACCGAAATAATTTGACTGCTGGGTTTCAAGATACGTCTTCAACCTTTGTTGTGCTATATCGCCTAAATAAAGCGATAAATTAAAATTTTAATATTTGTTCCATAGTAGATTTTCAACGCCAAATATATGGTTTAAATATTATTCTAATCAGAAGAAAGAGCATGAGAGGGTTAAAGGTTTTTGAGATAAATTAAACAATAACAAAACAATGTTAGTTCAGATACCAACTAATGCCAATACTACACTCAAAAAAAAAGTCAGTAAAGTCAGCAAAAAATGTTGCTGTGGCAGCAAATTTTTAGTCAGGAGCGTGCTTGCAAAAAAGTTGGTAATTTCAGCAAAAGGTTTGCTGAAAATCAGCGAGCTGATTTTTACCAAAAAAATAGTAATCTTCAGCAAAAGTTTTGCCAACACTTAGTCGACTGCAAATGAAAAAAATCCTTTCTAAAATCATTAAAATTTTTGCTGAATATTAGTAGACTGAAAAAACCTCAAAAAACTTGTAGCGAAATTTTACTTTAGTTAATTTATTTGCTAAAAATTTAAATATAGAATATGTGTAGAGTTGTTTTCCTTTTTTTGTCATTTCAGTTTCCAGACAAGCTGCGTCATCTACATCTTGTCTATCTGGTTGTCGTCCACGCTATGAATGCGGTTATCAGCACAATTTTTGTAGCAAAATAAATTAGTAAGACATTAGTTCAAAATTAGTTTAGTGCTAAAAAAATATAACTAAAATTTTAGCTGAAAACGGAATTTTAGCAAAAAAATTGCTGAAAACTAGTACACTTGATATACAAGATGTTTTACTAATTTTTCTACTAACTTATTTTTTTGAGTGTACATAAATTAGTTCCACAATTTTTTGAGATATTTTTTCCCTGAAAAAGATAATTCTATTTTCAATCAATTCAAGTCCGAATAAAATTGAATCAGATTTCAAAAAAGGGAACTAAGGAATTATGTTTTCAAAAGTTAGCAATATGTCGTCCTTTTTTGTTACATATTGCAATAAGTTTTATAATACTTTTACACAAAATATGGCATATTGTTTTTCTTATATTTTGGAGAAATACAAAAATTGCAATATGACATATAATCAAATGAATCTTTGCACGATGTCAAATGTTGTGTAAGAATATTGAATGAATATTTCAGATTCATTTAGTAAAATAGAAAACTATGTAAGAATTTCAAAGATGGAATTATTTTATTATTTTTTAATATACACAATATATATCACTAAAAATGAACATTGCGTGTTTTTTGAATTCAAAAAATTCGGCATTTTTCGACAAAAAAACGGCAAATCGGCATTTTAATATTTTTCAATAAAAAATCGGCAAAACGCCGAAAAATCGGCAATACTGACAGCCCTGGTTACAACTATTACCACTAACTAAGTAACTTTCAGAACGTTGAAGACATTTTAAAAATTTCATTGAATATTACAGACAACTCGTAACAAAACATTGGTTTGACTAATAACAAATATTTTTTTGTTAAATTTTATTGAATTTTTTAATTGCACGGTGCCACAACAAAAAATTTTTGAAGGCACTTTTGAAATGACATAGTGCAGGTTCTAGGTCTAGCCTGGCACGTAGCTAGGAATTTATTTCGGGGGGGGGGGGGGGGTGGCTTTTCAATTTTTTGTTTAATTTTTCCCGTTTTTTTTTTGTTTACTGAGGAAGCTTATAAAATTTAAAAAAAGCTCCTTATTTTAAGTTAAGTGTGCTTCTTTACTTTTTGTGTAAAGTTCAATAAAATGAGAGTAATCACAAAATCTTCTATCTAAAAGACAAAATTACCCAAAAGTACGGGAACGCACAAAATCACTTTTCTAACCCAAAACTATTTAAAAGAAAAAAAAAATTAAAATGCGCATAGTTTTAGTCTTAAAAATCGCACAGAAACACATATTTTTTGCATTTAAAAGTTTTTTTGACTTCGTTCAGTTAATTTTTATATACAGAAGTTTTCTTTGTGTATTTCTTTGCTTAATTAAAATTTAGAATTTTCACAATGGTGTTATTTGTTTATCATTCCACCAGCTGTCCCTTTTACAATTTTTTTTTAATAGTAAAAAGAGAAGTTAAAAGTAGACAGAGGCAGAAAATTTTATAAAGATATCCGTAAGAATCCAAAAATATCTGTAAGGCCCTAAAAGTTTTTGAAACTTGTTTAATATTACAAATAAGAGTGGCTAATAACCATAAAGGAAAATTTAATTTCTAACGCATTTTCTAAGTTTTAAACTAAATTATATATTTTATTTCTAGGTGATTTGATTTCTAGGTGATTTCAATTTTTAAAATTTCAGTTTTTTGTCAATATTTAAAATTTTCTGCATTCCGTTTGTGATATAGAGTATATTGTTTTAGCCATTTTCTGCCAAGCATGGATTCCGTGCGAATTTTCTGACAAAATTTCGTAGAAGGATACGTAGACGTGTCTTTAGAGATATGTTGGTAAAAAATGTATTAAACAATTTAAATAGTGTATCTAGAGTTCCGCCCTTGCGAATGGTATATCACACCTTGTCATTTTTATGACGATGTATGATATATTATTTGCTTATGGGAAGCACAGCTGAGTGCTACCGGACGCGTCACAGGTTGCGGATAGTGATTCCGCAGAAATGTGGAGTAGCTGCCAATGGCAGCCGCGGACAGTCAGCGGTTACAAGGGGAGAGTCTCGGAGGGTCTTTCGAGCTCCCACTAAGTCCCGAGTTTGCCTATGATCCTTGTAACGTCGTGGCGAGCAATTGGCGCCAACCAAAAAACCAATATCCCAACCGACCATGGGCGGTATAACCCTATTGGCGCTTGGATTAAATCCCTGCGCAACCACTGCAGGCCTGGAGGCAATGTTGGCAGCCCCAACACCAGGATCGGATGCTTTGGCCCAATCAGCCATTCATCTTAAACCAAACATGATTACCGAAACCGTAAGCGGCCCTATGCTCCTTGCAGGAGTAAAAGGAACAAATATATATATATCTAGAGTTTGCTAAAAACCGAAAAATTTGGAAACCGCGGTTTCGGTTTTTCAAAATTATAGAAACCGCGGTTTCGGTTATTTTTCGGTTATCTTGTGATATTAATAGAATTGTTTTAAAATAATTAAATATAACAATATTCTAACTAAATATATGATAATAAAATATGCAGAAAAATTAAACAGTTTAATACATCCAAGATATCTTTTAGAATTCTATTGAATTTCTCACTCGAATATTTAAAGGCAATAACGCCATTTCGAAACCTTTCCCGGAGAAGAAATAAACGCGGAAATCCGTTATAAATGAATTTTTTTTCTTTTTTCGGCAATTAATTATAGTTTAAATTTTAGCAATTTGTTTAAAATAATAAAAAGTTAAAATTTTTATAAATTTCGCGGAATACGAAATAAGGCTTTTTGAAAAATCGGCGAAAATCGTAACTGAATATGTGAAACTCAATGGTCTTTACTATAAAAGAGTATTTTAAATTTAAAGTCGACTTTATTTTTAATCATACGGTTTTGTTCATTTTGTGTATGAAAACCCTACAAAAATATTCATATTTTCAAACATTTTGGTTGGTTGAAAATAAATTAACCAATCAGAATTCTCCAAAAATAAATCAAGTCAAGGCATACTGCCACCCAATATTTTAACTAAAGTCGACTTTAACTAAAATATACATTTGAAAATTTTAGATAGTAAGGGCGAATATCTCTTAAAACACTTGACTTTTTGGTGCAATTTTTTACTTTAGTTTATGTTATCCGTAATAAC
This sequence comes from Leucophora obtusa, assembly GCA_949987735.1. NCBI lineage: Eukaryota > Metazoa > Arthropoda > Insecta > Diptera > Anthomyiidae > Leucophora > Leucophora obtusa. The sequence goes on from OX465300.1 coordinate 18,205,528, forward strand.
AAAATCAAAAAATTCTTTAAAGCAGTTTTTAATGTAGAAAATGTTCATTACAATTAAATACAATATTTTGTAAAATAGAAGCTGAGTCTTTTCGAAATTCAAGATTCAATAATATGCAATTTAATTAATTATTTTAATTGGTTAAAGTATTTGTTAAAAACCGACTTATTTTTGTCGGTTTTCGATTTCGGTTTTGAGGCTTGAAAAACCGCGGTTTCGGTTTCGATTAAAACCGAACAGCAAACTCTAAGTGTATCTCATAGTTTTGTTACTTGATTTTAAAAGGGAAATTATATTTTAATACTTTTTGGACAAATTTTTAATTTCTTTGTGCGGTTTCCTTGTTCGATATTAGTTTTAAAAGGTCCCATCAAAAAACTTGGATGTAATGCTTTACAAATTACGTCTTCCACTGCTTCACAAGTATCTGTTATTGCATTTTTACTGCATTTTTAGAAGTTAATCTGAACAACATCAACAAATCACTTCTTTCATTGCTTCTAAGGTTTCCATTAGTATATTTTTACAGCTTTTTTAGAATTACTTCTGAACAACTTCCAAAAAATTACTTAAGTATTGCTTCTAAAGAGTAAATGCTCTTAAAGTGATTTTCGTATCATTTGGCTTTTTTTTTAATATTTATAATTAATTTGTTTAAATTCAATATTTTTTTAATTTTTAAAAATATGTACATATAAAAAAAATGGTGAGAATTTGCTTTTTATGCACCTGTAAAAATAGTACTGAAAACAATATTGAATTGGAGTGTACATTTGACACTTGTTTAAAAAGTACTTTTATTGAAGAGAATAAGGAACAATATCTCGCAGTAACAAAGTGGTGTTTTTATGTTACTCAACTTTCATATCAAAGAATAGCTCAGCGGTAGAGCTCTAGACTAGCAATCGTGAGGTCGCAAGTTCGATACCATATGGCGGCAATAAAAAACTTTTGTAAAATAAAAAAACATAATTTTTTTGCGAAGAATGTTGTAGTTGGAGTACTCCTCTCATATGACAACTCAATGTTAAAATCATTAGTGTTTATGTTAAATAAGAAGTACATACATCTAGATCATCAATTGTAGTGCTTTTTCTACTGCTTCGGCATCTCTTTTTTTGCTGGGGTTTTATTACAATTTTATAGATTATCGGAAAGGTTAAATATTAAAAGTAAATTACATCATTATTATATTGATTTCCAATGGAGTGCGCCATTCCAATATGATCTTAGACTAATTTCAAAGCGCAACAATAATTTCAAGCCCGATGGTTCCAACGCAAAATTATAGTAAAATTCCAGAGGATTTTGCATTTATGACCTCTTCTTTTTTATTTTATGTCCTCTTCAAATATCGCGCCGAAAGCCCAAAAATGTTGCACATTTTTATAGTTAGGAATTCTCTCGCGTTCACGAATAAGTTAAATTTCAACTGTTTATAAACACTTGTGTGATAATGTAAACGGGTCTTAAACAATATTTTTCCAAGTATCAAAAAAAAAGTAAGGGTGTTATTAAAAAAATTAATGCTTATTTATAATCATTGTAATAAGCATTGTAAATAAGTATTTTGTAATGTTTCTCAGTTATAACTATAACCCACACTAGGTCACTTGACGAATGACATTTCAGTGCATCATAGTGTTATTTTATTGATCGCTTCCATCCAGAGACGACCCGCTACTAGCTTATATTTTTTTACTCTAAAATTTTGAGTTATTGCAGAGTCGCAGCAAAATTGTTTGCTATAAGGAGGTGTCCGCAATTCGGAGTATTCGTTATTGGGTAGTTTCACTGTACGTCTATTCATTATATTGTATAAAAAAAAAACTTACCAATTGACCCACAACAGCTCCCAAAAACTTAAATGATGAAACTGTGGCCAAACATTTTGGGATTTCCACGATTTTTTATACCAAACTTGGGCTTCGTTAAGATTTCCTTTCATAAATTCCAATCGTCCTTTAAAAAATAAAAACCACACACCCTGCGGATAAAGCTGTAGTTGGGTATTTAAAATTTCATTGCAGAATTTTAAATCTCCTTCCTGATGGCTTAAGACATAGCACACGATTAAATGATAGCCCAATAACGTCATGGCACATAAAATTTGACGTAGTCCAGGTAGATTGTAACCAGTATTAAGATCTTCTAATCCGCCTTCCTTAAAATAACATAAGTCGATAGAATTAGAAAATAAATTTTCAAAAAAGATTACATCAGAAAGGTTTTTTGAAAATAATATTCAGTTAACTATTTTTGCGCTGAAATTGTGATATGTGATAAAGGTAGAAAGTTTCTTATATAATGTCATATATAGATCAGTATAAATATATATGTCCCCATATATATTAATATGTACCATATCTAGTTACATATGGTATGACAATTTTAATGCAGCATCATATATAATTAAAATTGGCTTCATCGGAAAACATATAAAGTTTTATATTGCTCAATGTTAAATTTTTTTATAAGTTGTTTTAGATATGTTTAAGTATAGCGCAATGTAAAAAAATTCTATATTTTTTTGAGATATATTTATGTATGATTTCAGAATATAAAAGGTGTACTCATTATAAGCATGTTCGTTTACTTTCTACAAGGTACTACTTTAACTACAGCTGGAAAAATTCAATACAAAAAGTAAACTTTCCAATTGTAGTAAAAGTAGTAAGAATTTCGAGAATTCTCCTAAATTACTTGTAAGCCTTGTATAAATACCATAGAGGAATTACTAAGGAGTGATACTCACAAAGTGTTTGGTCGCCATTACTGCTTTTTTGACAACTATCAGAACAATAATATTTACGAAAGTTCAAAAGAAAATACGAAAACCTTTTTCGGCATTTTTGACTTGAATTCACACTACAATATTTTGCTTTGAAGAAACATAGAAATAGCTTTTCAATTTCTTTTCAAATTTAAAAATTTTAAATAAAATATTAATTTAAAAGTAAAATACATTTATTCGTAATGTTTTTAAAAGATTAAATGTCTTCGAACGACTCAAAATTTGTACGGATAATTAAAGTCGTTTTTGCCGACTTTCTTTCATTTTGACAACGTCAGTATTGTTATTGTTCTGTTTTACGTTATAAAAATCAGTCCTTACTTCGTCCATGTATAAATACAAGCTATATTTTTATGTGTGGAATTTGACATTAAACTCATAAATATACCACGTTTACGCAGTTTACGGGTAGAATACAAGTTTATATGAGAAGCCTTAAAATGCTTGGTTACAATTGTGTACAACTTCTTCTAAATACTTAGATTTTTATTTAAATTTTGAATTCTTAACTTAAGGGTGTTATTTTCTAGTACTTTTTAATAGTTTTTGTTTTGAACCTGAAATAAAAAGCGTTATATAATTATGTCTTTCTACATCAAATTAGATATACTTATATCGGGCCAAAATCCGGATAAGATTCTAAAGGGTGGTTAAATTTTAAGGGCCGATGTTGATTTTGAATAAAACACAAATTATTTAGGAAATTACCCAACAAACAATTCGTTCAGTTTACGCACCGTTTTCGGTCCGTCATAAACGGAATCCAACTCCGTATACGCACCGTTTCCTGGATCCGTATACAGACCAGAAAACGGAACATAAGGAACGTCGAAACTGATTCGAATCCGTTGAAAATCCGTCAATGACGGACCGTTTACGGACCGGTATGTCGTGTTAAAAACGGACGAGTACGTTTAAGTCCGTTAATGACGGACCGTTTACGGACCGTTATGTCATGTAAAAAACGGACTTGTCCGCTGAAAGTCCGTCAATTCCGGCCCGTTTCCGGACCGTTATGTCGTGTAATAACGGAGTATTTCCTTGTCCATATCCTACCGATTTTTTCAAAAAAATAGACCATATGTTTATTATTTTCAATACAAAATACTTTTTTTTCTTTTTTATAAATTCATTAATAATTATTATTTATAATTACAATATTTAGCACATCTAGCTCGGTCTACCTATCTATCCAGCGCTTAGCGACCCGGAGTAAAATCCAACATCTATATGGAAAAGAGACAATAAATTAGTTATGGTTTAATTGACTGTGTACACGATGAAAATTCTCACATGTTACACACAAAACATTGTGAAACATTAAGTTTCATAAATCTTACCTTGTTACTTGATGTTGTTTGATTAATGGTGTGATAGAAAGAATTCCCTCTATTGGATATTCTCCATATATTCCCATTATAATAATATTTTCACCGACTTAACAAAAATTTTTTATTTTGTAAACAAACCGATGAAATCCGTATTTAAAGGTACGGAAACGGATACACCAATACAGAGTTAAAACGTATTGTGTTCGAAAATCTATTTATACGGTCCGTTAATGTTCCGTATACGTACAAGAATTGACGGATACCTACATTACGGACAGTTAACGTGCCGTAAAAGCCGGATTCATGAATCCGTACGTGCCGGAGAGTCCGTAAAAATGTTTCTTGGGTATTGTAATTTCTTTTTATATGATAATATTGGTATGGTTCAATTATGTATGGAACAAAATATCGGCCAAATGGCCGCCGCGACCTCGGCGGCACACCTCCATCCGAAGGTCCAAATTTTCGATGACGCTGAGGCATAATTGAGGTTCTATGCCGTTAATGTGCCGAATTATCTCATCCTTTAGCTCTTGAATTCTTGCTGGCTTATCGACGTACACCTTTTCTTTCAAATAACCCCAAAGAAAGAAGTCCAACGGTGTCAAATCACATGATCTTGGCGGCCAATTGACATCGCCACCACGTGAGATAACATGGCCATTGAATTTCTCGCGCAAAAGAGCCATTGTTTCGTTGGCTGTGTGGCAAGTGGCACCATCCTGTTGAAACCACATATCGTCCAGGTCCACATTCTCAATTTCTGGCCACAAGAAGTTCGTTATAGCGAACACCATTCACAGTAACTGCTTGGCCAACCTCATTTCCGAAAAAGTACGGCCCGATGACGCCGCCAGCCTATAAACCGCACCAAACACAAAAAACAGGTGTTTTCACATTTCCTACAGACCCGATTTGCTGAAATTTGTGCACATTTCTCCGTATTGTGGACACATTTGGTCGATTATGCTGACCAAAGAAATCACGAAGTTTACGAAATGCATTTTGATTTGAACGCCCATTTTCATAATAAGCCTGAATAACTTTAACGCGTTGCTCGATTGTGTATCTTTCCATGGTTCAAGTTGAGTTAGTCTAAAATTGAGAAATGTCAAATGAAATGCAGAAAAAAACTTGACGTTTAGGTGTGGTTCACATTCAACATCGGCCCTGAAAATTTAACCACCCTTTATATGATTCAATATATTTAGATCTTATCCGATATAGTTTTATCCACCATTTTTCGGATCATAGTATATCTCCAATTATATTAAATAAGATATCATTACATATGACATCATATTATTTTTTTTACTCGGGAAACTCAAAGCTATACATAATTATATCCGCAAAGATATAGTGTTACACTGGACTATATATAAACATATTAATCCATATTAAGTTATATAATTTCCTATATAACTATTTTTACTCGGGTATGTAAAAACACTCATATATGGACAAATATGGAAGTATATGTTATTCCATTTATGCAAAGGGGACTCTTATGTAAACATATTTGGAAGAATAAATTTTTCCATATAGGGACTCCTCCTATATGAATAAATATGGAATTATATTTAAATCCACAAACGAAAAAAATTTGGGGGCCTCGAAAACAATTTTTTTGATATATCGTAGTGGAGCTTTTTTTCCTCATGCCAAAAGCTATCGAAAAATCGATGGCACAATATTGATTGTTAAATCGACCCACCATAATGTATATATGTCTATTTCAACTTGCGATTTAAGGCCGTCCCCCACCATAGAAATGAGCCATTGGGTAAAAAAATACACCATGAAAAAAATAAAGTGATCGAATAACGAGAACACATGCCGAATCGGCCCTGAAGTTTGAAATACGATTTAAAAGGAGAAAAAATTCACTTTTTTGGCTTTATTTCAAAATACTGGCTCCTTGGTAATCGTATTTTTAGAAAATGTAAATAGAATTATAATTAAGACTGAATTACCTCTCTAGCAATGTATAAAATACCAAAATCGGTCGGAAAATGTTTTAGTAATTGCAATTTCCTCAGACCATTGTACACTCTAAAAAGTACTTGTAAATTCACTGTTATAAAGTATGTACATTTTTGTTTAATAGTACGCAAAATGCCTAATTTTAGACACCAAATTTGTATTATTTTTGTATACACATTTTTGCATACGAAAATACACATTAAATGCACTAATAGGCATTTTCTATCTATAATTACGCACATTGTGTGTAAAAATATTATTTTGTGCCTAAAATTTATATTGAACAAACATTTTAAGGTAATAAAAAATTGTCATTTTAACATTTGTAAAAAAGTAAAAAATATAAAAAAATAATATTTAAAATCGAAAATTGAAACAAAATTAAGAAATCCGCGATAAATTTATTTAAAATTGATTCGACTAGCTGAGTTAACAGTGTTGGGCCTTTGGTGGTATGTATCTAAACGATATATTGAACAAGAAAACGCAATATTAGCCTATTCTAAATTATTTATGAATTATCAGGTCTGAGGGATTTTGTTTACACATGTAGGCGCATACCAGATCTCACGCTTAATGTCTCCTCATAGGTCAGGGCTGGCAAAACTATGACACGTGTGTCAGTAGTGGCACGAGAGTGGATTTTTGGTGGCACGCGATGTCTTTTGAATATTTTCAAAAAATTTAAACTTTATTAGGAAACCAGCAAAAAATTCAGTTAAATATTAAATTTCGCCACAAAAATGTGTGATTAAACTCGATAATTGTAAAAATTTTCACAGAGATTGTAAATTGTCTTTTAAAATGATTAAAAATAGCATCATCACAATTCACATGGACCGAAGCTGTAGAATAGCTTCCGACAGAACCCAATGGAAATTTCTAATTGAGGCCGTTTGCTCTCAAGCTGGAGAATAGCGGAATATCATCATTATCAAAACTCTGTATTGAAACCATTTTTTGTTTGAAGAAATTTAGTTAATACAGAACTCACAAATTCGATCATCAGAAAATTTTCCCACTATTAGTATATTGCCAAATTGAAAAAAACCGAATTTTTTTGTAAAAAACATTCTGCCAAAATTTCTAAAATTCTAGATTAAAAGAAGTTTAAATACTTCGATGAGAAAATGCCTCATAATCGGAGAAATAAAAAGTGCTAGAACATTGCACAAAATGGAAAACAACTTGTAATAAAATTGGATCTAAAAAATTAAGTATTTTTCAGAGGGAAAATGGGTGCTACCAAATGACCCTCAATAAAATAAAGGCTGAAAATAAGTTTCATAATACAAAACCCCCAAAGGAAAAAAATGAGATAATCTGCAATGAAATAATGTTTAAAAAATAAATAGCAAAAAAAGTTAATAATTTATTTAAATGGCTATCCCCTTTGTTAGAATTTGAAATTGGGTTTTAATCGCGTTTCGCAAAGCCATTTCATCTGAAATTAGTTTTAATTAATTAATATGAAATTAGTGGGCGCTATGGTGTATGTTAGCGTGTTGAACTGTTCCCCGTGACCGCAAACATCAATTTGGAAAAATAATATGTATAATTTTTCTATCTCTCATACATATCGCAGCGTCCACCTTCGGTGTTTCCATAGCACTTAGCCCACCGAAGTGAAATAGTATAACAGGGCTATGAACTAAACAGCTTCAACAAAGTTCACCAACTCACCATCAGATGACGCGTAACAACTGTTCTAAAATTCAACATCTCGCGCAATTACAGTGTTGCCATATTTGAAACCCTTCATCATTCACCACATTTCATCTCTTCTCTATCCCCTTTCCAAAGACAACAACACAATAATTATTAGGAAGGAATTCCTGGGTGTTGCTGCTCTTTAAAAACAAATATATATGAAGATACACTCACAATATATTTTCCATAACCGATTGAGGTTTATTTAAAAAGTAATCGGTAAAGTTTGTTTTCAATTGAAGAATCAATTAAAATACATTGAAACATATTGTTTAACTTTTTTTATCAACCAATAAAAAACAAATCAGAAAAAATATGTATCGTCTGTAGGAGTTGTTATTTTCAGTCAAATATTCTATTTTTAAAAAAAATAATTTAAATAATTTCGTTGTTTTCTGTTTTAAAACAAAAAATTCAAATATTTTCGGTTTTCTTTTTTGCTAAATAGTTTGTTTATATACAAAATTATTTCAATTCAAATTACAAGAAATTCTTTACTCATACACACAAACATAGCCAGTTAAAATATGAACGTGTGTGTTGAGTATGGTGTTGTAGTGTTTTGAAAATTAACCAAAAAAACTTTCAAATATGAAAAAACAAACCACAAAATCGTTTTTTTTACGTTTAGTCAGTTAAAAATTGATGCTTGTTTTAATAGACTTTTCAATTATTTTTATTTCTTTTATGGATTGTTTAAGCAATGTTTGAAAATAAATAGTAAAATGGTTTGAATATAATGAAAAATCAGTAGTCCATTTTTTAATTGTGTTTTCTATTAATTTTATATGTATTTTAGGTTGTTTTTAACGATAAAATATTGTGAGTGTAAAAATCGCGTGATTTATTTTAGTCAAATGAAAATTTAGCCAGCGGCAACTTTTTCAACTAGTTTCTTATAATTGTTGGCGCCCAAAAATTTAACTTTAAACAAAATGAAATAACCACCAACAAATGGAATAACCTCTCAAAAAAATCAAAAGGAAATAATGTCCAAACTATTTTAACATTATATAAACCCCTAAAAATTAAATAACCCTCAAAAACTGTTACATTTCTTGGCTGTTATAACCCTTTTGGGAGTTATTTCATGGGGTTACCCGTAGCGCTGATAAATATGTACATCTGTAATGACATTTTAAAAGAAATTTTCCAAATTTTAAAAATTTAAAAAAGGACTTTTAAAAGACAAATATAATTAAGGTTGCACGCGAGAAACTTTTACAAAAAAAAGTTTGTCCGTTTCTAGCACGCAGCGAAAAAAGTGTTGCCACCCCTGTCGTAGGTGGAACAGTTTCAATTGTAAACAAACCGTGAACAAGTAAGGGGAATATTTTGTATATATGTATATTTCAAATAATAAACGTTTTACAATATTTGCAACATTTTTCTTCTCCAATACGGTTGTAGCAACCCTACGGGGAATGAGGAGTCAATTGCCCTCCAAGGACCTATCCCGTGACCGGCCAAAGAGAATGAATTAATTTTCTAAGTATTTTTTGATTCGTTAATTTCACTGTTGCTTTTAAAAAACTTGACCGATACCGAAATAAAAAATAAAATTCGCGGCATATTTTTTAAAATATATTTTTATTTATTTTACTCTTTTATTTATTTTGAACTTTATTTTTTTACGATTTGCTTATTTTAGCTCTTATTTTAAATGTTAAAGCTGTTTTAGTTTTAACAATTGGTATTTCATTTAATTTTCTTTTTAACTTAAGGGCAATTTTTAAAATTTTTATTATATTATCAGAGTTTTTGAGGTTATTTTCTAATTTTTAATTGATTTTTTAATTTAATTATGGCCAACGCAAAAAAAGAGTCAACTGCCATTAAAGGACCTATCCCGTGACCGGTCAATCGGGGGCATACTGAAGGTACTTCCACTATATTTGTGTGTGTGTTCCCTACGGGGAATGGGGAGTCAATTGCTCTCCAAGGACCTATCCCGTTACCGGTCAACCGAAGGCATATTACTAAATTAGTACAAATATGAACAAAAGAAAATGAATTAAGTTTCTAAGTATTTTCTGATCCGTTATTTTCACTGTTGCTATTAAAAAAACTTGACCGATACCGAAATAAAAAACAAAATTCGCGGTATATTTTTAAAAATATATTTTATTTACTCTTTTATTTATTTTTAACTTTATTTTTTCACGATTTGCTTATTTTAGCTCTTATTTTAAATTTCTATAATGTTTTGCTTAGAAATTTTAAGTTTTGTATTTTCAACGTTTTTTTAATGTTAAAGCTGTTTGAGTTTTAACAATTGGTATTTCATTTAACTTTTCTTTGTAACTTAAGGGGAATTTTTTAAATTTTTATTTATATTATCAGAGGTTTTGAGGTAATTTTCTAATTTTTAATTGATTTTTTAATTTAATTACGTCCAACGCAAAAAACAAGTCAACTGCCATTAACGGACCTATCCCATGACCGGTCTCTCGGGGGCATATTCAAGGCACTTCCACCATATTTGTGTGTGTGTTAATGTTGTTTTCTTTTCTATTTTTTTTCTTTTCCATGATTTTTTTATTTGCTGTGTGTGTGCTTGTTTTTTATTTCTCTTTTTTATTTGAACAGAAACGAAAAACATATAACTTAACCATCAGCCAGCCATCACGCATAAGCAACATTAGCTCAGACGGTACACTCAGGGAATTTTGTAGGTAAAATCAACTGCAAATTACAGTTAAAATAACTGCATTTGCACTTAAAAAGGTGTAGACAACATTTGCAGTTAAATTAACTGCAATCTGAAGTTATTTTTAACTGTTAAAAATCAACTGACAAATGTAGTAAAAACAACTACAAATGCAATTGAAACAACATACATGCAAATTATTGTAAAACTGTACAAACAACTGCAAATGTAGTTAAAAAACATAAATAAAAATTATTTTAAAAATTATTAATTTAATAAAAAATAAATTTATGTAAACATTCCTAACTTAATTTTATTCTATAATAAATTTAAAATTGAGAAATAAAAATTTACACTTAATGTCACTTCTATTTTTCTCTATTAAGATATTGTTGTAGATGTCCGTCTGTGAGGGATGAAATATGGTGTTGTTTGGCTTCCTTTTTTTCTCCAGGTAGAAAGGTATGAGAATATAAAAGAACTGAAAGAAAATAAATACAATATTTTTTTAACATTCCCGTAAATAAATGAATATTTTATATGATAAAACTTACCTTATTATTTTAATAAAAAATATATAACCTTTTCCGTATTACGCGTCCTCACTCTTTGGCGTTGTTTTATGACTAAGACAAGAGAAAACATGTTCTTCTCATATTCTTTCACTAGAAATTTCTAAGCAAGCGCTTCATACACATGCTCCTGTTTGCTTCGTGTGTTTGCACACACACTTGAAAATTTAAGTATTTGTAAAAAAAATTCAAAATAACTGCATAAAATAAATGTTACTACAATGTAGTAGTTTTTGTAGTTTGTTTAAAAAAATAACTGTCAAAAACATTGAAAAATTTTGCTCCAAGTAAATTAACTACAATTGTAGTTAAAATAACTACAACCGCATTACTACACAAATAACTGTCATGTAGTAACTGCAGAACTTTTCTGAGTGTAGAGCGTTTTCCTTACAAGCAGAAGGTTGAGTTATCGAGCCCTACTTCGACGCCAAGTAGATTATTTTTAATTCTTAATTTTTTATTAGTTTATTTGAAAAGCTATATTTAGACACACCACCTTACTGCCACAATGTGTCTAAACGGTGGCAATTGGTCATTTCCAATGACAACGCCATGTTAAAGTGATATGTCTCTTTCAAACAAAAAGACCGATCAACGACCGGTCTCCGCCCCCTTGGGACCTATCCTGCGTCTCATCTGGGACCGGTCCCTTTCCCCGTAGGGTTGGTGTTGTTTTCTTTTCTATTTTTTTCTTTTCAATTTTTTTTTTGCTTGTAGTGTTTGGTTTTTATTTTTCTTTTTTATTTGAACAGAAACGAAAAATATAAAACTTTACTATCAGCCAGCCATCACGCATAAGCAACATTAGCTCAGACGGTAGAGCGTTTGCCTTACAAGCAGGGGGTTGTGTTATCGAGCCCTACTTCGACGCCAAGTAGATTATTTTTAATTCTTAATTTTTTATTAGTTTATTTGAAAAGCTATTTTTAGACACACCACCTTACTGTCACAAGGTGTCTAAACTGTGACAATTGGTCATTTCCAATGACAACGCCATGTTAAAGTGATATGTCTCTTTTAAACAAAAAGACCGATCAACGACCGGTCTCCGCCCCCTTGGGACCTATCCTGCGTGTCATCTTGGATAGGTCCCTTTCCCCGAAGAGAACTAATCTAAACTAATAAAAGTTGGCTTGAAAGTGGTGGTTGGCCTATGTTAATGGTCGCGGAGTGGCTTTAAATCATAGATAAGTAACATTCAATTATATTAACACTTTCGATCTCTCTCAAACATCACAGACTCATGTAGTTATTTTCGATAAACCTTATCATGCCGAGCACGGAAAAACTAGACGAAAGTTCACAGAAATCCTGACTTTTTAAAATTTTTAAGATTATGTTGCTTTGAAACCTTAAAGATCTAAAAACAAAGTGTTAAGATGGACTGCCCGTTATATAGATACGAAAACAAAATTCCATTCGTCTAATAAAAAAAGTAAAATGTTTAAGTTTTAATTTCAGGCCTCTTTAAACTTACTTGAACTGAATGTGTTAATTTAAAATATGCATTAACGCTGCGTTTCTTACTGACGGTTTGTGAGTTAACTATTAATCAACCCAACAATTTGTTGTTAATTTGTTATAGAGTTTATACATTTTCTTTTTTGTAACAGTTAAATTAGACTAAGGCTCTCAGTATAAGAGTTTAATCACAACTGTATCGACTGTCGACCGACGACAGCAAAATTCGTCGCGAATAATTTAAATTCAGCGACAATCGACCGTCGACATTTGTTGACGTTTAGAAAAAAATTAAAGCAAAACAAGAATATGGTTATATGTTTTTCGCCACAATTCTTCACCAATTTAATTGGTTTTGCATTAATTCTTGTTGTTTTACATTTTTTTGTATTTAATTGTGCTCTTTTCCGGTAAATTATGTATTTTTATTTTCAATTATATTTCTTCTGTCAAAAAAATAATTTTTTTGTAAACAAGGTACGAATTTTTGCCACTCTAATATGAATTTTTGCAACTCTGTTCCCTTAATTAGTTAAAAAGATGGCAACTATTTGACAAATATTTTGACAAATATTTTTACGACGACAAATCGTCGGACGACATAGCGACATTTTGGTTCCCATGCAAAATATATTAATCTCTTATGTCGGTAAAATTAACTGGAATTGCTGTTAAAAAAGTGTACACTGAAATTACATTTGAAATTAACTCCAAAATAATCTATTGCAGTATAGGTACACTTTTCTAATTGCAATTGCAGCTAATTTTACCGATATGCATACTTCTTTGAGTGTATTAAAAAATGGTCAAAGACAAGATTTTTGTGAACTCTGATCTTTTTTAAAAAAATCTGACGCAACTGGAGGTAAGATTCGTGTTAAGCATACAAATCAAAATGACTTGTCGAATTGCAGTGACGGAACCTGTGTTCACATGCCATTAGAAAATTTAGTTTTTCGCTTTTAATTTTTCCACATTCACATTAATTTTTATAATTCCCCTTTAGTTGCAATTTAAATTTAAATGATTCCGTTTAACTACATAATATTTTTCTATTCTACAGCCTGGAATTAGTGAAATCAGTGCTACAAATATCAAAAATGACGAGCAGATCTGTAAATGAGGAAAATTCTCCTAATATGCAGCACAAAATACATACCCTCATATAAATAAATCTGTAAAAATAGCAGAAAAAGTTACTAAAAATTAGTTAAAGGTGATGCTGCAGAAAAACTGATAAAATTAGCAGATTTTTTTACTAAATACTAGTAAAATGAGAACAGCAAAATTAAAACTTTTAAATTTACAGAATTTTAGTTATATTTAGGCTAACTTTTACTTAATTGAAAATAGCAAATTGTACTGTAAAATCTGCTGAAAATTTTGCTAAATATTTGTAGACTAAAAATAGCAAAAATAAACTGTTATATCTACAAATTTTTTGCTATTTTTAAGCTAAATTTAGTTGAATGCAAATAGCAGTCTATTCTCCTAAAGTCATCATAAATATTTGCTAAAAAATTGTAAACTGCTGTTTTCAAAACGCTCGATTTTTATTTGCATTAAAACAAATCGAAAAAAACTTCGAAAATTTAAAATTTTTTTAGGCTACTAAATTTAGCAAAATTTTTTGCTGATTTTAGCAGGTTAATTTGATATTTTCCATTTACAAAAATTTAGCTCAGAATAACTAAAATTCTGCATATTTAACAGTTTTATTTTTGCCGTTCCTATATTACTAATATATAGCAAAAATAATCTGCTAATTTAGCAGTTTTTTTTTCTACAGCATCATTGTTAACTAATTTTTAGTAGTTTTAACTAAATTTTTACGAACTTTTTTCTGTTAGTGTTTTACATTAAAATTAAGAAAAATTCATTTAAAATAAGGATGGTATTAAAATAAAATAGTTTTTAGTATTTTAATATAAAAAATAAATATTCTACAAGATTCTATCAGAAATAATGTTTTGATATTAATAAGCACTTAAACATGTATTTTTAGGCATTTTATATTTATAATTACTCCTTAGAATTGTTTTTTTACGCACGAAAATGGGTACACCGATTAAATTTCGCAGTTACTCAGTTAAAGAATTTCTCAGTTAAAACAGAAAAATTTTAAATTAACTGAAGTAATCGTTATCAACTAACATTTCAGTTAGAAATAAAGATTTTTTTGTTACCCTGAAAATATAAATTTAAATATGTCAAATATTTTAAACAAATACAAAAAAATTTAAACAAAATTTCTTTCTTAATTTTATTGATTTTGGTAATAAAAGAGCACAAAGGCACAATAAGAACAATCGCTTATTGAAACCCCGTGGAAATTGGGACACGCGGTGTAAAAATAAGTCGGGAATAAAAAATATCTGAAGATAAGTTTGATTTTTATTTAAAGAAAAAATTTTAATAATCTACTTTTTAGAGGAAAAGAAGAAATATAAAGATAAAAAGAGTTGAACTTAACACATTTCAAGACGTATTAGCAGAAGCCGTACTATTGTACAATAATTAGAACTTGTGTGGCTGTTCGTACGACATATAATTAAAATAAAGGAGGATTTTTGTCAAATGTATTGTCATATTATTTTGTTACTAAAATGTTATTAAAAATTTAAATCTGTTTTGGAAAACTCTTTTAATTGGTCAAAATTGCAGTAAATTTCGATATTTTTTTTAAATACTTGGTTACTAATTACTATATGGAAAACTTTTTAAATTTCAACTAAGATATCGTTCTTATTAAATAAATTTGAGGTGACATAATTTTCAACTGACAATTTAGTTATTTACAATTAATTTTTTTAACTGATACTCAGTAAGGGGTATTTTACCTGAGAATCAGTTAAAAAAATAGTAAACAGTAACTGAGAAATTTTTTAGGTGTAGATGTACAACCTGAAATAAAATAATTTAACATTTCATATACTCATTTTATATAAATTTACACACATTTTGTATATCATTTGCAATTTACACACATAGAGTAATATTACCGACATTATAGTAGGTAAAAGTTACCTACTATAAATAGGGTAAATTTCAATAAAAATTTATAAGAGTGTAGGGTTAAAATGAGATAAATTATGAAAATCGTAAAAAATAACATATCTTTTCAACAAATTTACAATGTTGTACCCTAGTTTCATTTCCAGGATCCACAAATATTCAGGTGTAAATTTTTGTCTCTCTTGGGTTATGATAACCTCGTCCCAGGTATGGCCAAAAATGGGATTTTTTATAAATTTGAAAATCTCTAGCTTTCAGATATTTAAAATTTTGTTCAACAAAATATAAAAAAGTGGTTACGCATAGAGGTTTTTAAATACACCTTAGAGAATAATTCTACGGAAAATTACACATATCCCTCCTTTAACTTAATAGTGACGGCGTTTTAAATTTGAAAATTTTGGAGAAAAGTGTGATTTTGGCCAATAATTTAGATAATAGTATTAATTTTTATGTTTTTGTTTTTTGTATGTTTTTCTTCTAATTCTGATACAATAGATTGTTTTCCGAAAATTTTGTAAAATTCCGATAACGTTAACCCTTTCTTTACCAAGGTCCAAAATGAAATTTTTGAAATTTTTCGATTTTTCCTGGAAGTATGTATATCAAAACAATGTGTAGTTTCTTGCGAAATTTGGTGAAAGTTGTCGAAATAACTCTGTTAACACCAAATTTTATACATAGTAATATAAAATTAGAAATTAACCCTTATAGGCACATGGAGTCAAAATGACTCCAAATTTTTTAAATGTCAAAAAGTGTCATTTGACATGAAAAGCGATATAAAAACCTTTAAATAAGCATTTTCCAGAAAAAAATATAAATTAACCTAAAATACGGCCAGTATTTTGAGAGAAAGCCAACAAAGTGATTTTTTCACCTTGTAAATCATATTTAAAACTTCAGGGCCGATGCGGCACGTGTTCCCGTTATCCGATCACCTTAAGTTTTTTCACGGTATATTTTTATACCCATAGGCACATTTCTAGTCTTGTCCAAAAATGTTTTAAAATTTTCCATATATATTTTAAAATTGTCCAAAAAGGTTTCAAAATTGTCTAAAAATGTTTTAAATTTTTCCAAAGATGTTTTCAGGTTGTCCAAAAATCATCCAAAATTGTCCAAAAATATTTTAGAATTATCCAAAAATCTTTCAAAATTGTCGAAATATTGTTTAGGATTGTCTAAAAAGCTTTGATATTTGTTGAATTGCATTTCAAAATTGTCCAAAATATATTTTAAAATTTTCAAAATTTATTTCAAAATTGTACAAATATATTTTAAAATATTACAAATATATTTTAATATATTTTATTTGTATTTAAGAAAATTCTATTTCTATTTCAAAATTGTCCAAATACATTTCAAAATTATTCAAATGTATTTAAAAATTTTAAATTTGTATTTCAAAATTGTCCAAATGCATTTCAAATAATTCCATTTGTATTTCAAAATTTTCTAAATGTATTTCAGAAAATTCAAATGTATTTAGAAAAACTCTATTTTGGAATACAAATATAGTCCTTTTAAATACATTTGGAAATTTATCAAACACATTTGGAGAATTTTCAAATACAAATGGAATTATTTTAAATGCATTTGGACAATTTTGAAATACAGATATAAAATTTTTAAATACAAATTAATAATTTTGAAATACATTTGGACAATTTTAAAATTCAAATGTAATTTTCTTAAATACAAATAAAATATTTTAAAATATATTTGAAATATTTTAAAATATATTTGTATAATTTTGAAATACATTTTGAAAAGTTTAAAATACGTTTTGGACAATTTTGAAATGCAATTGGACAAATATGAAAAGTTTTTAGACAATTTTAAACAATATCTGGACAATTTTGAACGATTTTTGGACGATTTTAAAACATTTTTGGACAATTTTAAATAATTTTTGGACAATTTTAAAACAGTTTTGGAAAAATGGATAATTTTGAAACATTTTAGACAATTTTGAAACCTTTTTAGACAATTTTGAAATATATTTTGAAAATTTTAAAACATTTTTGGACAATTTTAAAACGTTTTTGGATAATTTTAAAACATTTTTGGACAATTTTAAAATATATATGGAATTTTCTGAAATAAAACTGAAAATTGTCTAGATGTATTTCTTTTTTAACATAAACACTCATAACAGTGAGTTGTCATAGGAGAGAACTGCTCCCACTTCAACATTTTTTCAGTACTTTTTGAACGAGTGCAAAGGAAGCTCCTTTTCACAAATTAAAAGTTAAAAAAAATTCTTTACAAAAAAGAATTACACTTTTTTATTTTACAAAAGTTGCTTATTGCCGCCACCGGGTATCGAACTTGCGACCTCACGATTGCTAGTCTAGCGCTCTAGCAGCTATTCTTTGATATGAAAGTTGACTGGCATAAAAACATTACTTTCCCAGTAAAACCTTGGTAATGACTGGTCATTACTACATGGATTACTCAGATCTCATATCCCCTTACCCTTTGAATTACTTTTAAACTGAATGTAATGAGTTACCGATAATTATATCCCACACATTACTATTTTACAATAGCTGAAACAAATAATATATCTCCTAAATCATTAAAAACCATAACTATGGCGTAGCGTGGTGGTTAGCGTTTTTGCCTGACAGACATAAAGTTCGCTGATCAATTCGTGTCTGCTTCCATTGCTTTTTTTGTAATTTATATTTAACATCTATTTATAGAAATATTGATGTTCATTATGCAGTATTTAATTAATCACAAAAAGATTTATGAAAAATAGAAAGAATTGAAATATCGTTATCCTTAAAATACCGTTACCGAAATAAATGAAATATCGATACCCTTAAAATACCGTTACCAAAATAAATTAAATACTGTTACCCTTAAAAAACCGCTACATTTATTTTTAATTTTCTACTCTTGGTAATTGCACGTGGTTATTGAGTATTTTTCGTACATTAAGTTGGTAAATGGGTTCTGTTTTTAATCTAGTTTATTTTTTGTAAAAAAAATTGCGGGATGCACCAAAATAACTAACTACCGTTACCCTTAAAATACCGTTACCGAAATAACTACAATACCGTTATCCTTAAAATACCATTACCGAAATAATCAAAAAACCGTTACCGAAATAATCAAACCGTTAGTGTATTTTTACTGCTTTCAACTTCAAACAATCGCTTCTTTCATTGTTCCAAAGTATCTTTTAGTATATTTTTTCAACGGTTTTAGATTTACTTCTGAACAACTTCCAAAAAATCACTTCAGTATTGCTTCTAAAGAGTAATTGCTCTAAAAGTGATCGTAAAAAGTGATTTTGGTATCATTTGGCAACTCTAAGCGGAGGGTCCTGGGTTCGATTCCCGGTGGGACTAAAATTTTTTTATTTTTTTGTATCTTTTTTATTTTTATCAATTTTTGTTTTAATATTTATAATTAATTTGTTTAAATTCAATATTTTTTTAATTTTTAAAAATATGTATTAATAAAAATGAGTAAAAAGGTTAAAGTCGGGCATGCCGACTATACAATACCCTACACCAGTCTGGTTAAAAGCCAACTAATGTTTGGATCCGAAATTCGAATGGGTTAAAATGGGACTTGTGTCAAAATTTTCTATAATGTGAGTCAGCGAACCAAATTTCATTTAAATATCTTAATATTTGCGACCTGCAGTTTGTAACCAAGCCAATTTTGGTAGGACCCTTATATGGGCACTAGGTCTGAACATGGACCGATGTTCACCAAAATGAATAGGCTTCGTCCTTGGGCCAACATAGGTCTGTGTACCAAATTTCATCAATATCTTAATATTTGTTGTTAACTTTATTTTAAAATCGCTAAAAACAAATAAAAATTTGGTCATGTTTAAGGCACTGTCATTTTAAGAGTGGCGACCATTTGTAGAAAAAAATAATGCAATAGTTAAGGAAATTTTATAGGAATTCCAAAAATATACAGTTTTTACAGAACTGATCAGTACTCGCTAAATTTTACTATGCAATTTGATAGAAGGTCGATATCGCTTATTTTTCATTAAAAGCCACGCCTACGTAAAACAAGTGAAAAATAAAAATACGGATATCACGTTAAAATTCTACACAATTTTCTATACTATCTCCTCGGATTTTGGGGCGAATCTATCCACTATTTTGATCTTTAAAAATAAAGACAACGAGAATAAAATTAGAAAAAAACTTTAATGTCCCTATTATATTGCACATGACTGTATCTTATATTTGCGACCTGCAGCGTATAAACAATATAATTTTGGTAGGACCCTTATATGGGCACTAGGTCTAAACATGGACCGATGTTCACCAAAATCAATAGGCTGCGTTATTGGGCCAACATAGGTCTGTGTACCAAATTTCATCAAAATATCTTAATATTTACGACCTGCAGCGTATAAACAATATAATTTTGGTAGGACCCTTATATGGGCACTAGGTCTAAACATGGACCGATGTTCACCAAAATCAATAGGCTGCGTTATTAGGCCAACATAGGTCTGTGTACCAAATTTCATCAAAATATCTTAATATTTGCGACCTCTAAAGTGCGCACAAGAATGCATGGACAGACAGACAGACGGACATCGTTAAATCGAAATAAAAATTCTGAGCCGATCGGTATACTATAAGGTGGGTGTAGGACCAATATTTTTTGGTGTTACAAACATCAGCACAAACTTATAATACCCTGACCATATAGGGTGTAGGGTATAATGACCACATAGTGGTGTAGGGTATAAAAATGAAGAGAAATTGCATTTTATGCACCTGTAAATATACTGAAAACAATATTCCAGTGGGGTGCACCTTTTACACTTGTTTAATAATTACTTTTATTGAAGAGAATAAGGAACAATATCCTACAGTAACAAAGTGGTGTTTTTATGCCAGTCAACTTTCATATCAAAGTATAGCTCAGCGGTAGAGCGATAGACTATCAATCGTGAGGTCGCACGTTCGATACCCGGCGGCGGCATTAAAAAAACTTTTGTAAAATAAAAAAAATAGAATTTTTTTTAACTTTTAACTGGTGAAAAAGAGCTTCCTTTGCACTCGTTCAAAAAGTACTGCAAAAATGTTGAAGTGGGAGTACTTCTCTCCTATGACAACTCAATGTTAAAATTATTAGTGTTTATGTTAAAAAAGAAGTATATCTAGATCATCAATTGTAGTGCTTTTTCTACTGCTTCAGCATCTCTTTTTTTGCTGGGTTCTTAAAGGTTTCAAAGCTAATATAGGGTTGTTCAACAGGGACGCTACAAAAGTATTTCTCTTCGGTAAGGTTTGCCATTTCATGATCGAAAGATATACGAGCCAACAACGAGTCGAAATTATTAAAATTTACTACCGAAATTCGGAGTCAGTGTCCTCAACGTTAAGAGCGCTACGTCCAATTTATGGTCATCATAATCGTCCTAGCAGATCAACAATTGAGCGTGGGGCTACGTCAAATCTATGGTCTATGCCAACAAGCCAGCGACGATTGATGAACTTCGTACGAATATCGAACGTGAAATTGCAGCAGTATCGGCCGATTTATGCTTGAAAACCGTCGAAAATTGGGTTCAGCATCTGGACTTCTGCAAGCATGCCCGTGGTGGCCATGCAAAAGAGATCGATTTCCATACATAATGGCATCGAACGTACTTTCACAGGAATAAAGAATTTAATTGATATCCACAACCGTTTTTGTTTTATTTAAACTTTTTTACTTTTATAGCGCTCTTATTGAAAAACCCTTTATTTCGTTGGAAACCCTTAGATTTAATGACTGCGCTGCATCTTCTTGGAAGGCTTTCAACTAACTTTCGACATCTTTCGACAGGAATATTTTTCAAAATATTTTCAACCTTTCGAAAAAAATCATCTGCATTTCTGTTGTTTTTCTTCTATTTTTATATCGGCCCACAGATTTTATATTGGGTTCAAGTCCGGGCTCTACGCAGCCCAATCTAAAACATCAATATTTTTTAGGAAAACCATTGTTTTACGGTCTTAGCCGTATGCTTTGGATCATTGTCCTACATAAAAATATAATTTTCCGGCATTTTTTGATCCGCAAAATGATTCCTTGTATTAGATAATATGCTTTTACACAAGTTCAGGTCCATACGTTCATTTATGCGACAAATTGGACCAACGCCGTACCATGAAAATGCTGCCCAAACAATAATGTTGTCTCACACTGCATTTCTGATAAAACGCGAACAATCGCGAATTTAAATCGACTCTAGATTAAGATATGTAAGTTTGACATTTAAATCACAAACATCACGGTACAAGAGAGTCACAAATTAGTTCTTTTTTATAGAATATCCTTGAAAATAGGACATGTCTGGATATCTTGAACATTTTATATATACTGATGAACGCCCCTCAAAAAACCTTTGATATGATACCCATATCGAGTATAGTGTCTTTAGCTAAAATGCAAAATTCTTCCAAAAACTAAAAAAGACCTTTTTTAAAAATGGTCCAGCTCGTGAGATCTCATTGCTGGACCCGAAATATTTTGGGAATCATTATAGAACAAACCAAGGTTTATTTTGAGGGGGGGGGGGGGATTTTTTTTTTACTTTTTTCCTATACATATAAGGTGAGTCGCTCTAAAGCCTGGATCAGCCAGACGTAAACGTAAACGTATCTCTGCATAGCTGAATTAATAAGTTAAATAAGAACAGAAGATGTGTTGTGTTTTTTGTTTCATTCTTATGCATTCAATATAGAGCAAACGTAAATATACAACAAAAATCTATTCACAACAGATTTTCGTTGTGTATTTACGTTTGCTGTATATTTAATGCGTAAGAATGAAACAAAAAACACAACACATCTTCTGTTCTTATTTAATTTATTAATTCAGCTATGCAGAGATACGTTTACGTCTGGCTGATCCAGGCTTAATGTTCATATATGAATAAGTATATACGTAGGTGTAGGTGTGCTTTCAGCTCCATACATATATGGTTGAACCATAAATGTTCATTAGAGGGTACCACCTTTTTATATATTGGTTGCCGAATGTAAGGGTCGCCTTTTTAAATTTTTATATCCTACACCACTACGTGAAGAGGGTATTATAAGTTTGTGCTGATATTTGTAAAACCAAAAAATATTGGTCCTAGACCCACCTTATAGTATACCGATCGGCTCAGAATTTTTGTGTTTCGATTTAACGATGTCCATCTGTCCGTCCGTCTGTCTGTCCATGCATTCTTGTGCACACTCTACAGGCCGCAAATACGAAGATATTTCAATGAAATTTGGTATACAGACCTATGTCGGCCCAGGGACGAAGCCTATTTATTTTCGTTACAATCGGTCCATGTTTAGAACTAGTGCCCATATAAGGGTCCCCCAAAATTGGCTTGGTTACACGCTGCAAGTCGCAAATACGAAGATATTTCAATGAAATTTGATTGGCTGACTTACATGGTTCCATAATTTTGATTTTTCCCCTTAAATTAATTGCTGGAGCCGCGCATGACTATTGAAATAACTTAAGATACCCTTAACCTCAAAATACCCTAACGAAATTATTTAAAATACAGTTAACCCTTAAAAACCTAACGAAATAATATAAAATACCGTTGACCTTAAAATACCCTAACGCAATTATTTAAAATACCGTTAACCCTAAAATAACCTAATGAAATAGTTTACAATACCATTAACCTGAAGATACTCTAACCAGATGACTTAATTTACCAGTGTAGAAAATCATTACCAGATATGTGGTTATGTAACTACATACTTGGTAATGGTAACTAGTTACTTTTGTTATTACATTTCTTATTATCTATTTGTAGACTCAATATTTTTTAAACACTGGTAAGGATATATGTAACCACATATTTTTTGATTTTTTGTATGTTGGCGAGTAAGCTTACTTGTGTGCAGCAGGTCAATTGTGTTTTTATCTATTAAATATTACATCCCAGTGTAGAAAATCATTACCAGATATGTGGTTATGTAACTACATACTTGGTAATGGTAACTAGTTACATTTGTTATTACATTTCTTATTACCTTTATATGGCGATGTCGCGAAAAATAATGAGTTGTCGTTACACACCAGCATACGAAAAATCAAAAAATATATCGTTACCTATGTGCTTACCAGTACTGACAAAAATAATGAGTCTAAAAATAGATTTTCTAAAAAATAAATTATAAAAAAAAATATTTTTTATTGTATTTTTTTTTTTAAATAAAATTTACTAGTGCGGGAATCGAACCTGAGTCTACAGATTCCCAGTCAACAGCTCTACCATCTGAGCTATATCGACATCCCAGTGTAGAAACGGTAATGACATAGCATTATTTTTTGGAGTACCAGTAATGACACCCACTTACTTTCTGCATTATTTTAAAACATATAATAATGAGTTACTGATAATGACTTATTTTTATCATTATTTCAAATAGAAAATAATTTTTTAGATTTTTTTGAAAATTTTTTGAAATCTATTTTTAGACTCAATATTTTTTAAATACTAGTAAGGATATATGTAACCACATATTTTTTGATTTTTTGTATGTTGGCGAGTAAGCTTACTTGTGTGCAGCAGGTCAATTATGTTTTTATCTATTAAATATTACATGTCGATATAGCTCAGATGGTAGAGCTGTTGACTGGCAATCTGTAGACCCAGGTTCGATTCCCGCACGAGCAAATTTTATTTAAAAAAAAAAATACAATAAAAAATATTTTCTTTATATAATTTTTTTTTTTGAAAATCTATTTTTAGACTCATTATTTTTGTCAGTACTGGTAAGCACATAGGTAACGATATATTTTTTGATTTTTCGTATGCTGGTGTGTAACGACAACTCATTATTTTTCGCGACATCGCCATATAAAGGTAATAAGAAATGTAATAACAAAAGTAACTAGTTACCATTACCAAGTATGTAGTTACATAACCACATATCTGGTAATGATTTTCTACACTGGGATGTAATATTTAATAGATAAAAACACAATTGACCTGCTGCACATAAGTAAGCTTACTCGCCAACATACAAAAAATCAAAAAATATGTGGTTACATATATCCTTACCAGTGTTTAAAAAATATTGAGTCTACAAATAGATTTCAAAAAATTTTCAAAAAAATCTAAAAAATTATTTTCTATTTGAAATAATGATAAAAATAAGTCATTATCAGTAACTCATTATTATATGTTTTAAAATAATACAGAAGGTAAGTGGGTGTCATTACTGGTAGTCCAAAAAATAATGTTATGTCATTACCGTTTCTACACTGGGTTATTTTATTTATTTCTCCACAAGATCATACATCGAATATTGACTTTCAGCTTTTATTGAACACCTTAGCTGCATACACACACAAGATTTCACAAAGAGACAATCCGTAATATTGTCAAAAACTTTTAAAAAGGTCACCTTAATGTACTACCAACGAAATAACTTAAAATGCCGTTAACCTTAAAATAACTAAACGAAATAACTTTAACCCTAACGAAACAACTATTTAAATAACGTTATCAGTTATCACCATGAATGGTAACCGAAACGATGCGGTTATCGGTAAAGGTAACGCTATTTTAGATTATTTCGGTAACGGTATTTTAAGGGTAACGCTCTTTTATTTATTTCGGCATCTGTTTTTTAAGGATAACGGTTTTTTTTAGTTATTTCGGTAACGGTATTTTAAGGAAAAAGGTTTTTTTGATTATTTTGGTAACGGTGTTTTAATGTTAGCGATATTTCAGTTATTTTGGTAACGGTATTTTAAGGATAACGGTAGTTAGCTATTTCGATGCACCCCGCAATTTCTTTTACAAAAAAGGCACGAGATTAAAAACAGAAGCAATTTACCAACTTAAAGTACGAAAAATACTCAATAACCACGTGCAATTACAAAAACAGAAAATTAAAAATAAGGGTAACGGTAGTTTAGAGGTAACGGTATTTCATTTATTTCGGTAACGGTATTTTAAGGGTATCGATATTTCATTTATTTCGGTATCGGTATTTTAAGGATAACGGTATTTCGGTTATTTCGGGCACGGTATTTTAGGGGTAACGGTAGTCAGTTGAAAGGGTTTTGAATTGATAACGGTATTTTATCACTGGTTATCACTAACCCTGTGCATCGTTTGCCAACCCTGGTATTTAGTAATATTGAAAAGAAAATAAGAGAATTTTGTTTGGCATTTATTTCAAATTCAAAGAAAGTTTATGCAGTCCTCAAATCGGTTGCGGATAGTTGTCTCAAATGACAGGCATTGACAAAACTCTACTTTTTGAGGGTCGTGGTTCAAATCTGCGTTACAGCCACTATTTTATTATACCCTACACCACTACGTGGAGAGGGTATTATAAGTTTGTGCTGATGTTTGTAACACCAAAAAATATTGGTCCTAGACATACCTTATAGTACACCGATCGGCTCAGATTTTTTTTATTTCTATTTAACGATGTCCGTCTGTCCGTCCGTCCGTCTATGCATTTTTGTGCGCACTCTACAGGTCGCAAATATTAAGATATTTTGACGAAATTTGGTACACCGACTTACCTATTGATTTCGGTTGAAATCGGTCCATGTTTAGACCTAGTGCCCATATAAGGGTACCCCCAAAATTGTTTTTTTACACGCTGCAGGTCGCAAATACGAAGATATTTCAATGAAATTTGGTACACAGACCTATGTCGACCTAAGAACAGGGCCTATTGATTTTTGTTGAAATCGGTGCATGTTTAGGCCTAGTGCCCATATAAGGGTACCCCCCAAAATTGTTTTTTTTTACACGCTGCAGGTCGCAAATACGAAGATAATTCAATGAAATTTGGTACACAGACCTATGTCGACCGAAGGACGAAGCCTATTGATTTTGGTTAGAATCGGTCCATGTTTAGACCTAGTGCTCATATAAGGGTCCCCCCAAAATTGGCTGCAGGTCGCAAATACGAAGATATTTCAATGAAATTTTGTTCGCTGACTTACATGGTCCCAAGGAAAAAGCCTGTTGATTCTAGATAGGATCGCTCCATATTTTGACCTATCGCCCATATGGGCTATATTTCCGATTTTCTCTTCTTTTATGATTTTATAGAAAATTTTGACACAAGTCCGTTTTAACCCATTCAATTTTCGGATCCAAACATTAGTTGGCTTTAAGTCAGACTGGTGTAGGGTATTATATAGTCGGCATGCCCGACTTTAACCTTTTTACTCGTTTTTTATATATATAACTCTATCTCTTTTTAAACTTTTATTAGGTAAACTATTTTTTTAAATCATGGGGAACTAACCCATAATAAGTATGTAACCATAATAACTTACTCTGGGTAGTTAACCTTAGTATGAAATGTCAGAATAAAACAAAAAGGAAAAAAAAAAATAAATAACAAAAAAATTTTTTAAAAAGGGAAAATTAGAGAATTTTTGGGCTGTTTTTGTGTGTTTTGGGTTATAAAAAAAATAACACACTTCACCACGTCGTTTTTCTTAAGATTCGCGGTCGCTAAATAGGTACTGTAAAATGATTGTGCTTTTTACATACTACGTGCTGTGATTTAGTTAAATCTATTTGGTAAGTCCATAAAATAAAAGCGGATTATTTAAACCATTTATTAATATTTCGTGCAGACCCAGACAACCGCGGACCGAATCACGTATAAAATTACAAAAAAAATAAAAATAATTGTATTAGTACAATTTTCGTGATATTAAAGCAATTTATTTGATTAGTACATCAAAGTGAGTAGAAATATATTTGCCGTGCATGATTTTACACCTTTTTGTAATTGTAGGTCAAAACTGCATGTTGTCCATATAAAATAAATGTTGCTTGACACGTTTTTTGGCAACTCTCGGGGTTTTTCTCATGCTTTTACACATGTAAAACATGATTTCTTCACATTTTGTTAATTCACGAGTGTTTTTAATGCGCTTTTTATATTTAAGAACTATTTTCAGTAATCTTTTACTCACGTACACTAAAATTCTGCAAATCGTTGATAACATACCTTAACAAGACTTCAGCTATTTGGGCTTTGATTCACTCAAAAAAATAAGTTAGTAGAGAAATTAGTAAAACGTCTTGTATATCAAGTTTTCTAGTTTTCAGCAATTTTTTTGCTGAAATTCCGTTTTCAGTTATATTTTTTTTAGCACTAAACAAATTTTGAACTAATGTTTTACTAATTTATTTTGCTAAAAAAATTGTGCTGATAAATACAATTATAGCGTGGACGAAAACCAGATAGACAAGATGTAGATTTCGCAGCTTGTCTGGATGTAGTACAGACAACGGAAATGATAATTAAGAAAAAAAACAACTCTACAAAATTTCTATATTTAAATTTTCAGCAAATAAATTAACTAAAGTAAAATTTCTCTACAAATTTGTTGAGTTTTTTTTTCAGTCTACTAATATTCAACAAAAAGTTTAGTGATTTTAGCAAGGATTTTTTTCATTTGCAATCGACTAAGTGTTAGCAAAACTTTTCCTAAGATTACTATTTTTTGTGGTAAAAATTAGCTTGTTGATTTTCAGCAAACACTTTTGCTGAAATTACCAACTTTTTTGCAAGCACGCTCCTGACTAAAAATTTGCTGACACAGCAACATTTTTTGCTGCTTTACTGACTTTTTTTGAGTGTAGTTTATTCTTTCTAATTTATAGCCTTTGATAGCCTGATTCTAAATCCTGAAATGCAAGTTACCCAAAATTAATGACATAACTTAAAGAAAATCTTTACTGGAAGATAAATTTAAGCTGGTCGGCACCGTGGCATACACTCTAATAAAATTCCGTTGAAGTTTACCCAACGTATAGTAGGAAACTGTACTCCTACTATAAATTGGGTATGCGTAACTGAAAATTACGCACATTGATGCACAAATAATGTGAAATTTTGAAATTAGTGTGTTATTCTATTAAATTTGTGCGTAAAAAAGCATGTTTCAAGTATAAATAAATGTACGCATAAAATACGTAAAAATCCATAGAAAATAAAAATCGCCCATAAATGCGTAAATTTACCAGCGTAAAGTTACCACAGCTGTTGCATAAGTTATGTTCTACATTTATGGCCGTTAAACTATAAAAGCCCGAACGTTACGAAGGAAAAGGAAGTTGCGCATTAGCATTTGTGAAGTAAAGTTGTACTTTAACATTTGTGTTGTTAAGTTGTGTACTAGAGTTTGTTAATTGCGTATTAGCTTTGTACAGTCAGTTGATTATTAGCGATTTTGTAATTCAGTCGGGCTTTAATAAATCGTTTTGTTAAAATTAGTAGAGTTTGCGTGAGTTGTATTTAAAGTAATACAGAGTTAAATAAACAAGTGTAAAGCTAAATTAACTCTTTCACTACCCTTGTACACTACAGTGTACACATCTTTAAAATAATATATAAAATTTAATAGTGCGAAAAAATCTTATAAATATATTACATATTTTTTTCTAATTTGAGGACTCTTAACAAGAATCTGAAGTCAAAATAACGATACATCCGCAAATAAAAAGTCGGTAGTGAAAGGGTTAAATTAAAGAAAGTAAGGAGCACCAACCCGGTTTATCTAAAGTAGATAAACGAAAGTTTTAACAGTTAAAACGTAACAATTGGTTTCAGCGTTGGGATTAGTTATTTTGATTGCAATAGAAAAGAACCCGGTTTATTTAAAGGAAATAAACCAACGTTTTTAAAAGGTAAAAACTTACCACTCAATTAATAAATGCTTTGTAAAGTTATAGCTGGTTTACAAAACGTCATTTTCATACAAAATTTGTTCAATAAACCTCCTACAATTTTACAAAGCGTTTATGAATTTAGGAGTAAGAATATGTACATATGCTTATTAACAACCATACCTTATTACCGGAAAATCCTATAAATTCCAAAATCTTTACGACACGAGCTGGAAGTAATGAAATCATCAGATTAAAGGTTCCCATTCCCATTCGTACTCCACTTTCAAAATGTACTTTCGATTTTTCAGATTCCCATTTGCGGTTATTAAGTATAAGAGCACATTCTCTGAAAATATACAAAAAGTAAAAATCATCAAATACAGCTTAAAGTAAATGACACCGAAATTGACGTAACCCAATTTGAGAGATTTTTGGATATTTTTGAAACAAACTTTGCACATAAGCGGATTAATCGAGTAGCTTCAAAAATTGAAAAAAAGTGTTCCACTCTCCCCGACAATAGCTGATATTGTATTAGATACCCCAGTGCCCAGTGTAGAAACGGTAATGACATATCATTATTTTTTGCACTACCAGTAATGACACCGACTTACTTTCTGGATTATTTAAAAAAATATAATAGTGAACTACTAATAACTAGTTACTTTTCTCACAAGTTCAAAATGAAAAATAATGTATTAATAATGACTTATTTTTATCATTATTTCAAACATAAAGTAATGTTCTAGTATTTTTTATAAATTTTTTTGAATTCTATTTTTAGACTCAATATTTTTTCAACAGTGGTAAGGATATATGTAACCACATATTTTTAGATTTTTTGTATATTTGCGAGTAAGCTGACTTGTGCGTGGCAGATCAATTATGTTTTTATCTATCAAATATAATATGTCGAGATAGCTCAGATGGTAGAGCTATAGACTGGCAATCTGGAGTCCCAGGTTCGAGTAGCACACGAGAAAATTTTATTAAAAAAATGTGAACAATAAAAAATTATTTTTTTTATAGAATTTATTTTTTTTTAAATCTATTTTTAGAATCATTATTTTTGTCAATACTGGTTAATACAGTTAATGTTTATAATACGTTCGATTATACCCAGGAAAATTTTCTGTTCCAAAGAATCGGTTATACAATAGCTACTTTTCATTCACAACCCCTTCTACTGTCGATTCTAACACCGATTCTTTTTGTTTGAAATTGTCCCAAAAGCAACCCATTCTATTGCTCCAAAGTGGAACCGGTTGCTCTAGAATCAGTTCTGGAACTGGTTCTGGAACTGATTCTACGTCACCCACACCTTCCATATAGGATCCCAGGAACTGGTTCCGGAACCAGTTCCATGCAATCGGTTGCAGGGGAACCAGTTGTAAAATGGGTGTGGTTGGCTACCGATTGTAAAAAATTTTCCTGGGTAACGTATGCCAGCAAAACTTTTTGGGAAGTAACGCGAATAAGTAATGTTATATGCAAAAATATATAAACGTTGAGTTTTCAACGTTGATAATTATCCACGTTGGAAGTTAACGTGCATACTTAAGATCTTTTCTGAGTCAACGGATATAGTTAAGTTGAAAACACAGTTACAAATAATAAAATATAATTAAAATTATATATATATAAAAAAAAAAACCTTTTTTTATCATTTTGATCAAACACTTTAAAAAGTGTACTCTGACATATGGATTTAACTGCCTTTCCATATGTCAAAATTCCAAATTAAATACTCTCCCGGCATTTTTTGTTTAACTGTAAACAATTTTGTAAAAAAGTGCTTGGAATGCACTTTTTCGAATATTTTGAAGACGCTTTAAGGGGGTTATCGAATCTAGGAAAAATTTGTTTTCGAATTTGTTTTGTATTTTATTTGGATGAAGCATTCTTTTCTCTATATGCTCCGAAAATTCCAATTCAATTCTAAGAAATTAAATTTCCACATGTTTTTTTGTAAAATTTGTGTGTAACACTTTTTGTGTGCATTTTTATTAACTTGTTTTTATTAGAAATCATATATCTTATAACACTACAGAATAAAAAAATAAAATCTACATCAAAAGATGTAAGAATTGCAGCAGTTTTCAAAGAAAAGCCAATGACGATTCCTTGATGGATGTTGAAGATACGTCATATGGGGCAGGTGCTGATGGCTTAATATAAGTTATAAAAGTAATCAATATATATAAAAATGGGGAAAAAATACGAAATAAATTAAAAAGTGTACAAAATTATAGCATTTTTACAAAATAATATGAGTAGCATCCCAACGGGGAATGAGGAGTAAATTGCCCTCCAAGGACCTATCCCGTTACCGGTCAACCGAAGGCATATTACTAAATTAGTACAAATATGAACAAAAGAAAATGAATTAAGTTTCTAAGTATTTTCTGATCCGTTATTTTCACTGTTGCTATTAAAAAAACTTGACCGATACCGAAATAAAAAACAAAATTCGCGGTATATTTTTAAAAATATATTTTATTTACTCTTTTATTTATTTTTAACTTTATTTTTTCACGATTAGCTTATTTTAGCTCTTATTTTAAATTTCTATAATGTTTTGCTTAGAAATTTTAAGTTTTGTATTTTCAACGTTTTTTTAATGTTAAAGCTGTTTGAGTTTTAACAATTGGTATTTCATTTAACTTTTCTTTGTAACTTAAGGGGAATTTTTTAAATTTTTATTTATATTATCAGAGGTTTTGAGGTAATTTTCTAATTTTTAATTGATTTTTTAATTTAATTACGTCCAACGCAAAAAACAAGTCAACTGCCATTAAGGGACCTATCAAATGACCGGTCAATCGGGGGCATATTCAAGGCACTTCCACCATATTTGTGTGTGTGTTAATGTTGTTTACTTTTCTATTTTTTTCTTTTCCATTATTTTTTTATTTGCTGTGTGTGTGCTTGTTTTTTATTTCTCTTTTTTATTTTAACAGAAACGAAAAACATATAACTTAACCATCAGCCAGCCATCACGCATAAGCAACATTAGCTTAGACGGTAGAGCGTTTGCCTTAGAAGCAGAAGGTTGTGTTATCGAGCCCCACTTCGGCGCCAAGTAGATTATTTTTAATTCTTAATTTTTTATTAGTTTATTTGAAAAGCTATTTTTAGACACACCACCTTACAGCCACAATGTGTCTAAACTGTGGCAATTGGTCATTTCCAATGACAACGCCATGTTAAAGTAATATGTCTCTTTCAAACAAAAAGACCGATCAACGACCGGTCTCCGCCCCCTTGGGACCTATCCTGCGTATCATCTGGGACAGGTCCCTTTCCCCGTAGGGTTGTGTTATCGAGCCCTACTTCGACGCCAAGTAGATTATTTTTAATTCTTAATTTTTTATTAGTTTATTTGAAAAGCTATATTTAGATACACCACCTTACTGTCACAAGGTGTCTAAACTGTGGCAATTGTTCATTTCCAATGACAACGCCATGTTAAAGTGATATGTCTCTTTCAAACAAAAAGACCGATCAACGACCGGTCTCCGCCGCCTTGGGACCTATCCTGCGTGTCATCTGGGACCGGCCCCTTTCCCCGTAGGGATGTATGTATAATAATATATCTACCATCGTTTTTAAGACTATTAGGTTTAATTTATCAAATGCCCATTAACCGATTCGTCCCAAATTTGGTGGACATGTAGTCAGCTAGGAGATATAACTTTTCTTTATTCACAAGTTTTTGAAATTTTGCTGTTTTCTTAGCTTAAAATTAACTTTAGACTTCAAACGCGTTTTTCTCACAATCATGAGTTCAAAATCGGCTGCCACTGTTGGTGGGTTAACCGATTTTGATCCGGTTGTTTTCTTTCCTAGTCAACAAAAAACTGTAGTCCTTGTCGTGGCCCTTTTTTTGAATTTCGGTCAAATAAATTTCATATTCCCAAGTAAAATTTGTTTTTTCTTACCTTTTTTGGAATTTTCAAGTTTGTGTGCCAACTTTGTTTAAAAAAATTTAAAAAGTAAAAATCGGTCACGATACGGACTAGAGAATTTATCTGGTATTAAGAATCACTTTACATTTTTATTTTCCAATAATTAATGAAGGCTGTACAGTGGCAGCCGATTTGGCCTATTTAAAAAAGGCTAATAATGAAGTGGGGATTTTTGTTGGAGAAATTTAGAACTAATATTTTTTGAAAATACTACAATAACATATATTTTAAATAAAAATATAATTTAGTAAAAATATTGTTATTTGAATTTTTGACAAAAAATTCTGTTGTTATAGTATTTACCCCTCTTAGATCATGTTTTGACAGTGTTTTTTAAATAATCGGTTATATATTCTTTAAAAGAAGTACTGCTAATGTAATTTTTACAAACGTTAGAAAACTGCTTTAAAGCAATGTTTTAACAGTGTTTTTATTTCACAAACGGTAGTAAATTTTGTATGAAAAGCACTCCTAAAATACTGTTTTTGAACGTTCTAAAAGCAATCCAAAATAATGTTTTTCAACGCTGTGAAAATGCTGGGAGAGCACTCATTTGGGACGCTTTGCCAACGCTTGCAAAAAGCGTTTTTCCAGCATTTGTTTTACAAAAATTTCGGTGGTTTATAAAAAAAACCACTGGCAAAGAATGGTCTGGTCTAAGAGTGATATGCCAAGTTTTGCAACCAGTGGTTATCCAGTGCTACCTAGCCAATGCTATCAGTGGTACAAAAACCAATTCACTGGTAGAGCAATGATTTTATAAAAATGCTGACGCTTCGTTAAAAAAGGTTTGTAGTCAGGAGGTTCCAAGTTCAAATCCGGTTGCAAGCAAAAATTTTTTTTGGATTTTTTTTAATTTAAAATCAATTTTTTTGTTTGTGGAAAAGCTCCTTTAAGACCAACTTTTTTTTTGGTCTCCCAACGCTGGCATATTAGTTCCAAAAAACTGTTTGCCAGTGCTAGCTTTTTCGCACAGCCAGTAGTTGTCCAGGACCAAAAAAAAAATACATATGAATTTTTTTTAATTTTATTTTGGAGAATATATTTCCAGACCACCTATTTATTGGTTTTGCCAACGTTAAAAAATTTTGGGAATGGGAAAGCACTTTTTTCTAGCACTTGTACCACCTGTTAAAGTGCTTTGTCACCGCTTTCCCGTTTGTATTTTTCTGAGTGGGTATGTTTTATTGTCTTTAAAGTCAAAATCGGGGTAACGGTTAACAAATAGCGAGCATTTAAACTTTAAAGATATTATTTGATCTTGATTTCTTTTAATTTTTTTTTTTTTAAGTTCTTTCACAAAAAGCATTGCTAAAAGCTATTTAAAAAACAAACGGGATCAGTATATATAAACTTTTTACGTTTTTTTATCGCATTTTTGAAAAAAAATGGACCATATCTTTATCAATTGGAATATATTTCGGCAAATTATCAAAGGTTTCTCGCAGGCAGCAGTCAGAGTACAACATTCCGTTGTCAATTAAATTTGATATTCCTAAAACTTTTGGAAGATCTGATAAGTTATCCCACCATGAAAGAAATTGTTTTAAATAACAACAGAAATGTTGTTGTAAAGTGATTCGTCTCCGAAATTATATCGTTGCTTCAAGTAAGTAACAGCGTTTCTTAGAAACTGATTTGAAAGTTTTTGTTTGGTAATAGGAAATTTTTTTTAAAATAGTTGCAACTTTCCTTCTAAAACTCATCTTTTAACCGATTTTTAAGGCAATTCAAAAGATTACTAATTACCTAGCAAAAACAAATGGTATGTATGCCTTCTAAATGAATCACTTCCTTCATTACATCACAAAGAATTTCTCCCTTAGCAAGGGGTTTTAAACAACATCTAATGCTGCAATAAATATATGCTAGTCAGAAGTTCTTATTCATGGGTGATAAGAAGTTAATATTTTGCATGGGGGTTAAATGGGAACGTGCTGGCACAGAAATCATAGGGTTGCGGGTTTAAATCCTGGTAGGTGGAAAAAAATTGGAACTTTTTTTACACAAATACATAATTAACTTTTTGTTGTTTTCATTGTAAATTTTTTTTTGTTAAATTTTGTCCTCTCAATTTTTGAAACGATTTAAAATTTTTATTTTTTTTTTTAATTTTCTATTAATTTATGTATACCCGAGTAAAAAAGAGTATATATAGCATATATATTTTGATATTAAAATATATGATAATATAAAATATTGTATGCGTTTTTATTGTTTTTATATGATGATATATTAGAAAAATGTAATCATATTAAATCATATATGTATAATTAATTTAATATGTAATCATATTAAATCATATATCAGTATTTGCGTTATTGCAAATTATTTATATATGAATATATAATTGATAAAACCGTTAAAAATTGTATATACCAGTGAAAAAACGATTAGATTTGATCAAGTTAGGTTTGATCCAATTGTATCTATTCATATTAAAGAGTGAATAACAACGTATAAAATTAAATATAAGTTTATCTGCGATTCCGATTTTCAAAATTTTCTTATTCGTTGCCTTATATAGTCATATCCTAAAAAATCTTTTCTCTTATATCATTTTATATGCCATATACAAATACATATACTTGATCAAATTATATCTCGTTGAAGATAAATTTTTATATTGCTCGAACAACACTTTATAAAACTAAATGTGACCCAAGAAAATTTTAGATAAAATTATTTACTATCTCCAATCGAACAAAATGTATGTTGATTTAAATACAATTATATACTTAATACATAATACAAAATTAAAAAGCTGATCTTATCTGTTATGTTGCATCTAGGGTGTCTAATGACCCAGGATTTTTTCATTCCTGGGATAAATGAGACATACCAATGTCACACTTTTACAATATCTAATATTAAATCTAATGAAAGAAATTATAAGAAAGGTAACTACACAGAGAAAAAATTATAGTTAAATCAATTACTATGGCCCGTTAACTTATCTCAATTTATACCCTGGTTAAGACCTCTACTACACTCATACAAATAAGTCCGTAAAAATAACAGAAAAAGTTACTAAAAATTAGTTAAAAATGATGCTGCAGAAAAACTGTTAATATTAGCAGAATCAGTTTGCTAAATATTAATAAAATGAAAACAGCAAAAAAACTGTTTAATTTACAGAATTTTAGTAATATTTGAGATAAATTTTTGTTAATTGCAAATAACAATTTAACTTGCTGAAATCAGCAAAAAAATTGCTAAATAATAGTAAAATGAAAATAGCAACAAAAAAAACGAGTAAAAAGGTTAAAGTCGGGCATGCCGACTATACAATACCCTACACCAGTCTGGTGTATTGTTTGGATCCGAAATTCGAATGGGTTAAAATGGGGCTTATGTCAAAATTTTATATAATGTGAGTCAGCACACCAAATTTCATTAAAATATCTTAATATTTGCGACCTGCAGTTTGTAACCAAGCCAATTTTGGGGGGACCCTTATATGGGCACTAGTTCTAAACATGGACCGATGTTCACCAAAATCAATAGGCTTTGTACTTGGGCCAACATAGGTCTATGTACCAAATTTCATCAAAATATCTTAATATTTGCGACCTGCAGCGTATAAACAATATAATTTTGGGGGGACCCTTATATGGGCACTAGTTCTAAACATGGACCGATATTCACCAAAATCAATAGGCTTCGTCCTTGGGCCAACATAGGTCTATGTACCAAATTTCATCAAAATATCTTAATATTTGCGACCTGCAGCGTATAATTTTGGTAGGACCCTTATATGGGCACTAGGTCTAAACATAGACCGATGTTCACCAAAATCAATAGGCTGCGTTATTGGGCCAATATAGGTCTGTGTACCAAATTTCATCAAAATATCTTAATATTTACGACCTGCAGCGTATAAACAGTATAATTTTGGTAGGGCCCTTATATGGGCACTAGGTCTAAACATGGACCTATGTTCACCAAAATCAATAGGCTGCGTTATTGGGCTAACATAGGTCTGTGTACCAAATTTCGTCCAAATATCTTAATATTTACGACCTGCAGCGTATAAACAATATAATTTTGGTAGGACCCTTATATGGGCACTAGGTCTAAACATGGACCGATGTTCACCAAAATCAAACTTGTTCGTCCTTGGACCAACGTAGGTTTGTGTACCAAATTTCATCAAAATATCTTAATAGTTGCGACCTGTAGAGTGCGCACAAGATTGCATGGACAGACAGACAGACGGACGGAGGGACGGACAGACGGACATCGTTAAATCGAAATAAAAAAAAATTCTGAACCGATCGGTATACTATAAGGTGGGTCTACGACCAATATTTTTTGGTGTTACAAACATCAGCACAAACTTATAATACCCTGACCACATAGTGGTGTAGGGTATAAAAACTGTTAAATCTACAAAATTTTTGCTAAAATTTTCTGAAATCAACAAAACTTTTGCAGATTACTAGTGGACTGGAAAAAGGTAAAAAAGGAGCAAATGAAATGAAAATTAATAAATAAAAAATTAATTTGTATTTAAAAACATACTTGGGACCAGTTTATTGAATGTGTCAATTAATTGAAATTTTTTCAATTGGCATTGTTCAATGCCTAAATGCCCATTTATAATTGATGAAAGAAGTATTTGTTTTCGTGTTATAAAAAAAAATTAATTAAGAAAAAAAATTAAAAATTCGCGTATTTCTTATATTTTTTTTATATTACAATGCTTTTTCTTCAATTATGTGTACATTTCATTACCATTGTTTTCATCAATGCAAATTGAAAAAATTTCATTGGCATTGAATGGTGATGAAATTTGTTGGCATTGACATTGAGATAAAGTAATGTCAATTATATTTCAATGCCAATGAAAATTTCCCAAAAATGATTTTTTGTAAAAGTGGTAATATTTATAGACAATAATATGTTAACCATAACAACCCAGTCAGAAATCGCCAGTGGTACAAAAAATCAAGCACTGGCATGCCACTGGGTAACCACGGTGTTAAAAATAAATGACTGGCAGAACACTCATTTGGGACGCTTTGCCAGCGTTTGTAAAAAGCGTTTTGCCAGTATTTGTTTTACAAAAATTTCGGGGGTTTATAAAAAAAAACCACTGGCATAGAATTGGCTTAGAGTGATATGCCAGGGTTTGCAACCAGTGGTTATCCAGTGCTACCTAGCCAATGCTACCAGTGGTATAAAAATCAATTCACTGGTAGACCAACGATTTTATACAAATGCTGACGCTTTGTTAAAAAAAGGTTTGTAGTCAGAAGGTTTCGAGTTCAAATCCGGTTGCAAGGAAAAAATTTTTTTTTGATTTTTTTTAATTTAAAATTTTTTTTGTTTTATAAAATCAATTTTTTGTTTGTGGGAAAGCTCCTTCAAGACCAACTTTTCTTTTGCCCTCCCAACGCTGGCATATTAGTACTGGGAAAGCAGTTTTTGCCAGTACTTGTACCACCTGTTAAAGTGCTTTACCACCGCTTTCCCGTTTGTATTTTTCTGATTGGGAAAATGTATTTCAGATACCCTTCTTTTGATTTTCATTGTTTGCTGATCGGATATGTACTTCCATTTCAATTTAGCTTTATTAAAAAACGTTTTGCATTATTTTTGGCGAGTTAAAAATATGCAGTAATTTTTATGAGTCATTTAATATTCTGTTTATAAGCGCTCCAAAATTGGTGGTTTAGGTTACAAAAAATTAAGCAAAATACTGTAAAGTTAGCAAATTTATTGTTAAAAATTAGTAACTAAATTCAGCAAAAAAAATAGCAAAAAAATTTGTAAGTTAGTAATGTGGAGGTAGCAACAAAATTAACTAAAAATTAGTTAAAAATTTGTTAAGTTGAAGTACTAACAGTTTTACTAACTTTTCTACAAACTTTTTTCTATGAGTCTAGCTTAACCACTGGTAAACATATTTTTTGAATAACTTATCTAAATTTTAATCAAGTATTTCTTCTAACCAATGCTAAAATTTAACTATAGAAATTTCTGTGGTTAAAAAACTTAACCAAGGCTATTTTAGAACAATTCACCCTACATAAGATATGTATTTTAATAAATTAAACTTGTAATGATGATTAATAAAAAAAATCTAAAGCGCAGCTTTAACCAAACTTTGACTAAGAATCGTTTATGATACATATAAGTATTTTCGATGGCATTTCCATCCTATTTAGGATTTAGGTTTCTGTGATAGCTTACAGAAATTGGCCTCATATAAGGAAATAGGAAAAATTTATTTTTTTATTGCCAAAATCTGTCTTGAATAATTAAAACCAAAAATGGTGTCGGTAGAAGCTTGATACATACTTTTAGTATTTTACTTGCTGATTCCAGATCTCTATTCCGAATTCTCTATCACCTCTCAATTTTGAGAAAACCGTGATTAAAAACGCGAAAAATAGCTTTTTACGTATTTTAAAATACTATACAAAACGCATTCAAATAGCTTAAGACTTTTTCTTACGATGGTAGTAAAGAATGAATTTTGTTCTCTAAAATACATAGGACAACATTTTTTTAATTTGTGTACCGTTATAGTAAAAAATTCTTTTGAAACCCACTCTCATAAAAACAATTATTTCATCAATTTTGGGTAACTTACATTTAAGAATTTGGAATCAGCGTATCAAATTCAAAATGAATCATGTATCAAAGCTCAAGACTACTGAATGAAGTACAGGGTGGCGCAAAAGTAATGTCATAATGTGAATTGCCTACCATTTTGTTAGAAATGAAAAAAATGAGTTCTGTTTTCACGAAAAGTTTTTTTTGAAAATGTAAAATTCATTACATTAAGTTGAAGAAATTATATCGGTCAAATGACCACCTCCCGAGTTGATGCACATTTGTGCTCGTTTTACGGCATTTTGCATTGTTGCTCGCAAAACATCACCAAACAGTCACTTTGAGGGGATGCAATGGCTCTTCTTGCATTTCATGTGGGTTCTCTGTGCCCCAGAAACGCATATTTTGTTTGTTAACATAACCACTTAAATGAAAATGGGCTTCCCCGCTCATTATGATTTTATGATTTTTGCACTAAAACAACAAACCGAAAATTGGTCAAATAAGGAGTAACAATAACTCCACGTTCTTCAGGTATGTATCGCTCCATTGCTTGTTGTCAAATAATTCTCTAGCTATCTACAATATAGATGTCAAAGCACAATGACATTTGACGCCATTTGCAAAAATTCAAGCACATTCACATTAAGACATTACTTTTGCGCTACCCTGTACAAGACTACTGAATTTAATTCTTAAATGTAAAAAAGCGCATAGAAATCACTCTCGAATTTACGAAATGTAAACCAATCTTGTTTTAAATATTTTCAAAGTATGTGAGGAACTCCTGGGCAACCCACAGTTTTGACTCGCAATTACAAAAAGATACAAAATCATGAACAGCGATTATTTTTCTACTCACTTCGATGTGCTGATCACATAAATTGCCTTAATTTAATAATACATCACAAAATTTACACTATTTTTTTTTAATTTTATGCGCAAATCGTTCCGCGGTTGTCTCGATCAGGACGAAATGCTTATTAACAGTTCAAATAATCCACTTTTATTTTATAGACTTACCAAATGGATTTACT
This sequence comes from Leucophora obtusa, assembly GCA_949987735.1. Classification (NCBI taxonomy): domain Eukaryota; kingdom Metazoa; phylum Arthropoda; class Insecta; order Diptera; family Anthomyiidae; genus Leucophora; species Leucophora obtusa. The sequence goes on from OX465300.1 coordinate 18,246,285, forward strand.
TAAATCACCTCTCGTAGTTTGCAAAAAGACACAATCATTTTATAGCATTTAGCGACTCCGAATCTTAAAAAAAAACGACGTGGTCAAGTGTATTATTTTTTTTACGACCAGAAACACACAAAAAACCGCGAGAAAAACTTTTAATTTTCCCGTACTGAAAAAAATTTTTTTGTTATTAATTTTGTTTTTATTCTGACATTTCATACTAAGGTTAACTACCCAGAGTTAAAATATTGATAAGTTATTATGGTTAAATTTTCAAAGGGATAAATATTTAGTATTGGTTAGTTACCCATGGTTAAGGCAAAGTTAACTTCTCGAGAAAAGTTAAGGGGCCTATATCAGATTTTAATTAACATTTGATTTTTTACGAACACTTTGTAAATAAAGTATGAATACTAGAGCTAGTGTTATTGTCATTACTTAGTAGGATATTTTATTTAAGAAACTTTGAAACAAAATTTTATAATTGGTGGCTATAATACTGATCCTTATTAAAGTAAATTATAGTTAAACTTTTTCATAATTAAGTTAATCCCAAGTAAAAAAAATTGATATGGAGCCATATGAAGTTATATTTAATTATATATAATCTTTTATGTAATTAGATATAATTATATCCGAAAAATGAGAACGTCTTATTGTATCATATTGTATCGAATTGTATACAATTGTATACAATTTGGTACAATTTGATACAATTTTATGCAATTCGATACAATTGTATCCGAATTTTGTCCTCATCCAATTACATCAAATTATTTCTTTTTGTATAAAATTATATAAAATGTTATAAAAGTGGACATAGTTTGATACAATTATATCTAAATATTAACCTTATACTTTTTATCATATTATATAGGACCATATCTAACAATATACAAAAATTATTTTTTTAAATAAAAAAAAAGTTCAATTACTTGTAATTGTAATTGTTTTTTTCTGAATTGCAATTACAATTAATTGTAGTTGAGTTTTTTTTCAATTACAATTACATGTAATTGAGTAATTGCATGTGTAATTAATTACAAAATGTAATAGCAAATTGAAAGAAAATAACTCAATTAGGCTAACAATGCTATTTTTATCTTCTGTTATTACTGTTTTTGCTGTTATTTTGTTTTAGTTTTTGCTGCTTCCTATGGAATTCAACTCTGATCGACAACTTATAAAGCACAGAGAACGACAACGAAAATATTTCCTAGATAGTAGTTCGCGATTTAAACTGTTAAACGAACTGTTCTAGAAAAAGTGGAAGTCATGTATGTTTTATATTTAGCCCTTCTTTCAGAATATATTAAGTAGATTTTGTCATTTGTACAACCAAAGATGAACTTTGTCGGACGGCGTTTTAATAGAAATCGAGTTTTTCAAGTACAACATATGTCGGATTTATTTATTTTCTATTGAGCGGGAATTCCCGGGATCCCGGGATATTCAGAAAAAAATCCCGCTGTCCCGGGAAAAGAAAAACCCTATATACAACCAAGATATAAATAAAAAATCAGTCAAGTGTAAGTTATAGAATAGAGAATTTCGTATAGAGCTTCAGTGTTGTTAATGTTATGGGTGCGTAAGCCATTTTTGACTCATGCTCCTAAACAAAAACAAATTACTCACGCACGAGCATTTCGTTTCTTACTCAGCACACATGAGTATATTAAAAACTTACAATCAGAAAATTCTCACGCAAAACAGTAAAAATTACTAAAAACATATGATGCAAAAAATAAACTCATACACGAATCATGCACGGATTATTCTTACTCACGCTCACGCACGAATCACTTAAGTATAGTAATTATTACTCGCGATCACGTGTGAATAACGTGACTCACGAACATTTCGTGTCACGCGCCAATCCCTAGTAATTACTAAATCTCAAACTAGTTCAAAATCATTGATAACATGGAACCAAATATAATATAATGCGGTTTTATATGGACCTTATATATTTTTATATAAAATCACTTTGAAAAAATTGCCTATGTGGGATGATATATAATTATAGATGATTTTATAAAGAACGTTATAAGTTATATATGGGTTCATATTCGTCAATATATAATCATAACTAACACAAATTATAAAATATTTTTTATATGGATCCACATAGTTTTATATTATTATGTATAGTATCATACTAAATTATATATAAACGTATATGTAATTATATCTTTTATATGTTACTTTATGTACTTACAAATAGCATATACATATATATGTAGGCCAGTATGTAATAATATAAAATCACATATGTCTCCATATTAAAACCTTTGAGGAAAAAATATCTAATATATGACTATATAAAAGTATAAATGCTTGAATTTAAAAGCATATGTGGCCATATGTAACTATAAGTTACTATATGCAATTAGATAAAATAATATGTGATTATATCAAAACTTTTTTACTCGGGATGTGTTTTTCGATTTTAAAAATAAGCAGACACTTTTTTGTATAAAATGAAGAAAACCTGAGATTTGTGTGATTTCAAAGCTATTTCTATCTTAATAAACGGTGTTTCTGTATGATTTAAATTTTTTTCTTCTGCGTAGTTACTACTAACTGATACTGGATTATATAACCCACATAGAGAGAAGTTTGCTGTACCAGTTTTAATGAAATTTTTTAATAAAATAATAAAGTTTTCTTGAAAAGGTAAATGAAAAATTTCTTAAATTTGGTGAAAATTCTTCATATATTTTATGAATTTAGTTTTAATGAAACTTTTTCATTAAGTGTATGAAACTTTAATTAAATAAAATGAATATTTTCACAACATTTTATCAAAAATTCCATTAATTTAATAAAATGTTTCAATAGACGAGGGCTCAGTGAAATTTCATCGGTTATGTGCAAAAATGTATTAATATCATTCAGATAATTCTCTCAGTTAATTAATTGGTCGTTTTTCTACACTATAAATATTCATATAAACAAAAAAAATGTAATGCAATTGAATAAGACAAAAACTCCGATAAAATTGGATGAAATTATATCAATTCAAATATATTTTTTATTCATTTATATACAATTTGATTAATCCATTTTCCGGATTAAATTTTATATAATTTAGTATGATGGCAAATAAAAAAAGATATGCTACCGAATAAATTTTTTTTCACGGGTATAAATACATACGAAGAATATTTTTGATTGTATTTTATATATTACAATATATTAGTTAATCTCAGACACAAGTTCGAAACTCATTGCATGGAAAAAATTTTTATATGTTTTATTCAATTTTTTCATTAAATTAATATTTTCTGACCTTTTTTTATTTTTAAGTTTTTTTTTAATTTAAAAACTCTAATTTAAAAAAATTAACATTTAAAATCATGACCCGGCTCGTAATGGGTTATAAAGTTTAGGCAATGTTATATATTTTGTTCTGGTCCGATAAGTTATAACGACAGAAGTCGCACCGCTCGTTTCTGTCTACACATCTTGTGAATTTTTCAGGCTACAACTACAAAATAATAACGAACTCAGCTGCCAAAAAGGGTATAAAAGGCAGCACATCAAAGAAATGTGGATCAGTTGCTGGCAGCCGCCAACGCGTGCACAACTAACAAGGTACATCTCACTAATTATCCTTTTTTTATTCTAGCTCTTGAGGACACATCCTGCCTGTATCCTTTGAGGTCCTGCCCATATCCTGCGAGGTCCTGCACACATCCTTCGAGGTCCTGCGAAGATCCTTTAAGGTCCTGCGAAGATCCTTTGAGGTCCTGCGAAGATCCTTTGAGGTCCTGCGAAGATCCTTTGAGGTCCTGCACACATCCTTCGAGGTCCTGCGAAGATCCTTTGAGGTCCTGTGAAGATCACTTGAGGTCCTGCACACATCATTCAAGGTCCTGCGAAGATCCTTTGAGGTCCTGCCACATCTTTCGAGGTCCTGCGAAGATCCTTTGAGGTCCTGCCACATCCTTCGAGGTCCTGCGAAGATCCTTTGAGGCCCTGCGAAGATCCTTTGAGGTCCTGCCACATCCTTCGAGGTCCTGCAAAGCGTCGAGTGTGTGCCGAGCGTTGGTCACCTCCTTTCTCAGCGTCGAGAGTGTGTCGAGCATTGATCACCTCTTTTTAGCGTCGAGCGTTGATCACCTCTTTTCCAGCGTCGAGTGTGTGTCGAGCGTTGGTCACCTCCTTTCTCAGCGTCGAGTGTGTGTCGAGCGTTGATCACCTCTTTTCTAGCGTCGAGTGTGTGCCGAGCATTGGTCACCTCCTTTTCAGCGTCGAGTGTGTGCCGAGCGTTGGTCACCTCCTTTTCTGCGTCGAGTGTGTGTCGAGCGTTGATCACCTCTTTTCTAGCGTCGAGTGTGTGCCGAGCGTTGGTCACCTCCTTTTTCTGCGTCGAGTGTGTGTCGAGCGTTGATCACCTCTTTTCTCAGCGTCGAGTGTGTGCCGAGCGTTGGTCACCTCCCGATAGAACCCGACCAACAGACCCCGTGAGCGAAACTAGGTTGTCCTTCTCCCTCTGAGGCCCTCCTTTTCTTTTCGTCCCGTTAGTCCTAAGTGTTTTGTTTGTAGATATAAGCCAATAAATTGAAATTTATAACGTTTAAGACCACGCCTTTCACTCTCTGTCACTAGATCAAACAAATTTCTGTGACGATCCCTACCCCCGCGAGCTTACCCCAGCTAACGGAGGAAACTCGTCGTTACAAAGTTTTGAGTGTAGAAATAAGCCATTGAATATTCCCTAGTAAAAATGATTTTTATATAATCAGATATGATTTTTATATAATCATTTATGATTTTATACAATTATAACTTGTCGAGTTTTGTGAAACATATATTTTTATATGATTATATCAAAAGATATTTAATTATATAAAATTATATTAACCAGATCCACCATTTTCCGGATCAAATCATGGATGGGTTAATATAATTATATAAAAAATATATTATTTGATCCGAAAAATGGTGGATCTGGTTAATATAATTTTATATAATTAAATATATTTTGATATAATCATATAAAAATATATGTTTCACAATACTCGACAACCCGAGTAAAAAAGTGTATATAAAATTATATGTGAATGGATATATTTGCAATATGTAACTGGATATAATTTCATCCAAAAAATGGTTATATTAAATTGTATCATATTGGATATAATTGTATTTACAAGGATACAAAGTTATATCAAATGATAAACTTATATCCGAATTTTGTCCCGATCAAATTGGATATAAGTTAATCCAATACGATATGATTAAATTTAAATGATAAAAAAAAAACTTTGAATTGGAGGGCAGCAGGATTTCGGGTCCTACACACTCAGGGGTGTGATGAAAATCGAAAACGAACAGTTTTTCAATTTAGAATAATTTGTTTCGCGAAAATCAAATTGGCTTCAAATTATTATTTATCGTTTTTTTTTTGACGCCGGACATCTAAATTAGGAAATAAAATATAAATTGAAAATCAGATCGTTTTCGTTTTCGATATTCATCACATGCCTGACTGTCAGCCGAGGGCTACTGTTGATAATGAGTAACTATTAAAGACGTTAATGTATAAATCTGTTATTCTTTAAATACTAGATAATTTTTTATCAAATATGGGAATTTTCTTTGGACTTAGAGTGGAGAAATACCACTCAAAACTTATCGGACCAGAACAAAATATATATATCGTTGGGGAGGTACTTGAAATACCTTTCCAATGATATGCAACATGCCTAGACTTATTTACCCATTACGAGCCGCGCCATGGTTTTAAATGTTAATTTTTTTAAATTGGATTTTTTAAATTAAAAAAAAAACTTTTAGTAGTAAAAAAGCTCAGAAAATATTAATTTAATGAAAAAATTGAGTAAAGCATATAAAAAATTGTTTTTGATCAAATATTACATTAATCTCGAATATATAAGTTAATCTCGAACATGGGTCTGATATTAACTAATATATCGTCGGCTTGCCTGCAAGAAGTGCTATGTTTTTGGTTTTAACAGGTTTTCAGGATAGCGAAAAAACTGATTTATATTATCCTTTTAAGATATTTTATTGACATCATATGCCCTAATGATTCACGACCTTATTTATTACAATCATTATTAAGGCATATGATGTCAATGAAATATATTAAAAGGATAATATAAACCAGTTTTTTCGCCCTCCTGAAAACCTGTTCAAGAACACATAACACTACTTGCAGGTAAGTTATATAAAAAATAAAGTTAAAAATATTTTTCGTATCTATTTATATATAAAATTTTGGACGGTTTTATCAATAATATATTCCTATATATACAATTTGCAATAAAGCAATTACTGATATATGATTTAATATGATTACATATGAGAAAATTTCTAAAAAAATTTCTAATATATCACCATATAAAAACATTTAAGGTCGCACACAATATTTTATATTATCATATATTTTAATATTAAAAAATATATGTTATATATACTCTTTTTTACTCGGGAAGTTATAATTGTATAAACCCGAGTAAAAAAGAGTATATATAATATATATTTTTTAATATTAAAATATATGATAATATAAAATATTGTGTGCGACCTTATATGTTTTTATATGGTGATATATTATAAATTTTTTTAGAAATTTTCTCATATGTAATCATATTAATTCATATATATGTATTTGCTTTATTGCAAATTGTATATATAGGAATATATTATTGATAAAACCGTTCAAAATTTTATATATAAATAGATACGAAAAATATTTTTAATTTTATTTTTTATATAACCATATCGTCGGCTTGCCTGCAAGTAGTATTATGTGTTCTTTAACAGGTTTTCAGGAGGGCGAAAAAACTGCCCAGGTAAAAAATTACAAAAAAAAATAAATATTAAAGTGCTTTCCTGATAACACCGATATATTTAATGTTTTGCAAAGTATCGAGATAGCACCAAGACCACACAAAAATCAAGTGTTTTCCCTGCCACCAAATTATGTGCCCTCATCACTGAAGAATTTTAAATTACTCTAAAAATAGATGATTCTTGGAGTTATTGTATTGTGGAGTAAAAAATTATCTAAATGTCCACTCTTCTTTGAAGCTTCTTTTAAAAACAAAATAATGTTTTAGGAAAAAAAGCGCTGGGAAATCACCCTTTTCAAGCGTTGGTAAAGCGTCCAAATTTAGTGGTTTGCCAGTACTTCTCTTTGTAAGACCTCGGTCTACTTGTGCTTTGCCAGTGCTTCTTTTCTGTTACCACACATAATTTCTACCTGGGTGGTTTATATTATCCTTTTAATACATTTCATTGACATTATATGCCTTAATAATGATTGTAATAAATAAGGTCGTGAATCATTAAGGCATATGTTGTCAACAAAATATCTTAAAAGGATAATATAAATCAGTTTTTTCGCTCTCCTTAAAACCTGTTAAAACCAAAAACATAGCACTTCTTGCAGGCAAGCCGACGATATATTAGTTAATATCAGACTCAAGTTCGAGATTAACTAATATATTTGAGATTAATGTATTATTTGATAAAAAACAATTTTTTATATGCTTTACTCAATTTTTTCATTAAATTAATATTTTCTGAGATTTTTTACTTCTAAAAGTTATTTTTTTAATTTTAAAAATCCAATTTAAAAAAATTAACATTTAAAATCATTGCCCGGCTCGTAATGGGTTAATAAGTCTAAGCATGTTGCATATCATTGGAAAGGTATTTCAAGTACCTCCCCAACGATATATATATTTTGTTCTGGTCCGATAAGTTTTGAGTGGAGAAATAAGCCATTGAATATTGTTGTAGATCATCTTCAGCTCCATAAATCGGGAACTATGAGCCTCCAACAAAAAAGAAGTGCATTGCCGGGGTAACCATTAAAATTTTATTTAAAATAAAAAAAGCTTAACATATTTAAAAAAAATTTCTAAGTCCAAAGAAAATTCCCATATTTGATAAAAAATTATCTAGTCTTTAAAGAATAACAGATTTATACATTAACGTCTTTAATAGTTACTCATTATCAACAGTAGCCCTCGGCTGACAGTCAGGCATGTGATGAATATCGAAAACGATCTGTACAATACCAATTATATTTTATTTCCTAATTTAGAAGTCCGGCGTCAAATAAAACGATAAATAATAATTTGGAGCCAATTTGATTTTTGCGAAACAAATTATTCTAGATTGAAAAACTGTTCGTTTTCGATTTTCATCACACCCCTGAGTGTGTAGCACCAGAAATCCTGCTGCCCTCCAATTCAAAGTTTTTTTTCATCATTTAAATTTAATCATATCGTATTGTATTAACTTATATCCAATTTGATAGGGACAAAATTCGGATATAAGTTTATCATTTGATATAACTTTGTATCCTTGTAAATACAATTATATCCAATATGATACAATTTCATATAACCATTTTTCGGATGAAATTATATCCAGTTACATATTGCAAATATATCCATTCACATATAATTTTATATACATTTTTTTACTCTGGAAATCATAAATGATTGTATAAAAATCATATATGAATATATAAAAATCATTTTTAATAGGGTTGTTATAGATCATTTTCAGCTCCATAAATCGGGAATTAGGAGCCTACAACAAAAAAGAAGTGCATTGCCGAGCTAATCATTAAAATTTTATTTAAAATAAAAAAACAATATATGTATTTAAAACAATTTTCTAAGAAATGATCTACACTAACTTGCTGCTAACTTTTTTGCACACAAATTCCCATAAGGGAAAGCTGGCAGCTAGTTAGTTAGCATACGCTTTTTCATTTTGAATACGGGGGCTGATCTTTAACCCTAGAAGTGCATCGCTATTTTTCACGCTATTTGTAAAGCACGGTTGATGTTAGTCGAATCGACTAACAATGGACTTCTAGGGTTAAAGAATTCAACAATAACGGATTTATACAATAACGTCTTTAATAGTTACTTATTATCAGGGCAGCGACTTTCATGCACTTAAAAATGGAAAATATACGCTTAAAATATGCAGTAAAATGCAATAAAAACCAAAAAATATGCACTAAAAATCCAAAAATAAATGCTTAAAATCAAAAAATGCACTTTACATTTATCGATTTATAAAAATCATATTTATTAGTCGAGAGTGTTTAGTTAAAAATTAAATGCAATATAAATGGTATTGGATCAAAATCATTTTTGAATTAATGACTACAAACATGCATTTGCATGAAAGTCGCTGCCCTCCATATTATCGACAGTAGCCTGCGGCTGCTAGTGTGCAGAACGTGAAATCCTGCTGACCTCCAATACAAATTTTTTTTATCATTTAAATTTAATCATATCGTATTGTATTAACTTATATCCAATTTGATCGGGACAAAACTCGGATATAAGTTGATAATTTGATATAACTTTGTATCCTTGTAAATATAATTATATCCGATTTGATACAATTTAATATAACCATTTTTCGGATGAAATTATATCCAGTTACAGATTCCAAATATATCCATTCATATATAATTTCATATAAACTTTTTTACTCGGGTATGAAATTTTATGAAAATAAAAAATTAGAAGATAAAATGTAACTTAATAAGATATTTTTTTGTTAAAATACCAAAACTGTAAATTTAAAGATTTGTTTGTATTTGAAAAATTGTAATTTAAAAAATCCATTTCGATCAAATTGTTACTAAATATATTTATTATTACACTAATAGAAAACGCCTGTAAACATTTTAGTAAGAACTACTAAATATTATTTAGTTAAAAATTACATTGCATAAGAAACTATTTTCTGTCTATTAATATGCTGCAATTTGTAACTTTTAATTAACTAAAAGTTAACTTAAGTGTTACTAAAATTTTGTAAATGTAACTGTTTTATTTTTCCTCTTCTTATGTTACAAGTATTTAGCAAAAAAAGCATTTTTTTATAAGGCCATTTTTAATCAATTAGCTTTTTCTCATATTTTTAAAGCCTTATTCCTTTCTATGAGTGTAGTATTTATATTTTTTATAAAAAATAACATTAAAAAAAACAACTTTATATATTTTTGCAATATATTATCTATTTTTGTTAATAAAAATAAAGAAATGAAGATAATAATGCTTTAATGAACAAGACTGCTAAAAGTCAGCTATCATGTATAACAAGCGATAGCACAGGGGGTAAAGCGTCTGCTTGAAATGCCAACAAGTGTGGATTCAAACCCCACACGCTTCATTATGATTTTCTCCTGCAGATAAGCCAAATGGCTTTGCGGGACTAGAATTAAAGAACATGTTTGAAGTCTTTTTTAATTAAATTAAAATAAAAAGAAGTGAAAAATAACTTCCTTATCATTGGTTCAAATATACATAATTTGTTTTTAAAAAGAACAACTTCCTTCCTATGACAAGCCAATGTTAAATTCATCGGTGAATAGCCCATATTAGAACAACTTCCTATTCAACAGTTTCAATGCTTTAACTACTTCTTTTTCCTCACTTTTTTGCTGGGTGTCCTGTGCAGAAATCACTTTCTAGAGCTAATACTGCTGAAAATTACTTTATTTTAATAAAAAAAGATATATATAATTAACAAAATAATTATTTTTAAAAATTAAAGGAATTTTTCTTTAACTGAACAATTTGTAGTTTAGCTGGTAACTGGACAAGACCCAAAATGACTGGACAATCCAGGGCATTCCAGGCCGTCTGGCAACCCTACTTCCACCACTTTATGAATTGATAACTTCCAAGCCCGATGCTTATTTACCGGCAGTTTTAAATATCGGAATATATAGGTTGCATTTTTTTTCTACGTTTTATGTCTTTTAGAAAGTTTGTTTAACCTTTAGAGTATTTTTCCATACTAGGTTTCAGATTTCTGGCTTAAAGAGTTTCCACAGGTAATTAAATGGGGTTCTTTACACCTTTTGCCCCTCCCCGGAGCACTCAATTTAAACGTCTTTACAATTTAGCAATCAGTAGCAAACTGATATCCCTGTTATATTATTTTGCTTAGGTGAGGTTAAGTGCTATGGGAACACCGAAGGTGAACGCTGCGATATGAAAATCAAACATATATTTTTCCAAATTGATGTTGCGATCACTGGGGATCGAACCCGCAACCTCACGTGTAACAGTCCAAAGCACTATTCATTACACCACAGCGCCCACGAAACAAAGCTCATTTTTCTGTTTGGAAATTAAGAACAGTTTGGTATTTAAACAGATATTTCTAAGGTTAATGCTACACTCATAGGAATAAATCTGTAAAAATAGCAGAAAAAGCAACTAAAAATTAGTTCAATACGATGTTCCAGAAAAAACTGTTAAATTAGCAGACATTTTTGTTAAATACTAGTAAAATAAGAAGAGCACAAATAAAACTGTTAAGTTTACAGAATTTTAGTTATTTTTAAGTTAACTTTCAGTTAACCGCAAATGACAAATTGTACTGTAAAATCTGCAGAAAATTTTCATAAATATTAGTAGCCAAAATAAAAAAAACTGTCTTATCTACAAAATTTTTGTTATTTTAAGCTAAATTTAGTTGAATGCCAATAGCAGTCTATCCTGTTAAATTAACAGAAATATTTGCTAAAACAAATTGTGAACTGCTGTTTTCAAAAGGCTCGATTTTTATTTGCGTTTAAAAAATAAAAAATCGAAAAAAAACTTCGAAAATTTAAATTTTTTCGTGATTTTTTTAGGCTACACTCAAAAACATAAGTTAGTAGAAAGGTTAGTAAAACGTCTTGTATATCAAGTGTAATAGTTTTCAGCAATTTTTTTTTGCTGAAATTCCGTTTTCAGCAAAAGTTTTAGTTATATTTTTTAGCACTAAACTAATTTTGAACTAATGTTTTACTAATTTATTTTACTACAAAAATTGTGCTGATAACCGCATTTATAGCGTGGACGACAACTAGATAGACAAGATGTAGATGTCGCAGCTTGTCTGGATGTAGTACAGACAACGGAAATGGTAAAAAAGAAAACCAACTCTACACAATTTCCATATTTAAATTTTCAGCAAATAAATTAACTAAAGTAAAATTTCGCTACAAGTTTTTTGAGTTTTTTTCAGTCTACTAATATTTAGCAAAAAGTTTAGTGATTTTAGCAAGGATTTTTTTCATTTGCAATCGACTAAGTGTTAGCAAAACTTTTGCTGAATATTACTATTGTTTTGGTTAAATCAGCTCGCTGATTTTCACCAAATCTTTTGCTGAAATTACCAACTTTTTTGCAAGCACACTATATTGAATTTTAGAACAGTTGTTGCGCACCATCTGATGGTGAGTTGGCGAACTTTGTTGAAGCTTTTTAGTTCACATCCCTGTTATATTATTTTACTTCAGTAAGGTTAAGTGCTATGGGAACACCGAAGGAGGTCGCTGCAATATATATATGAGGGATAAAAAAAACTCATACATATTACTATTTTTCATAAATTGATGTTGCCTTGGTTGGGGCTCGAACCCGCAACCTCACGTGCCTTGAACCCGCAACCTCCAACGCGCTAACCATTACACCAGAGCGACAATTAATTGTTGTTTACAAGTTTTGTTAATGTTTTAATTATTTTTACAAAATCGTCTTCGTGCAACAAAAATATCTAGTACTGACGCCGAATTATAAGTACCCTATTAGAAATGATTTTTATATAATCATTTATGACTTTATACAATTATATCTCGTCGAGTATTGTGAAATGTATATTTTTATATAATTATATCAAAAGATATTTAATTATATAAAATCATATTTACCAGAACCACCATTTCCCGGGTCAATATATATATATGGGTTAACATAATTATGTCTAAAAATATACTATTAAGTCCGAAAAATGGTGGATCTGTTTTATATAACTGAACATTTTATATAACTAAACATATTTTGATATACCGGTCTGAAATGAGCGTCTTTTTGTGAAAATAAAACACTAATTTTTAATGGGAAATAAAAAACATTTTATTCAAAGTATTGGCCATTGCTGGCTACACATTTTTGCCATCTTTCAGGCAATTTGTGGATTCCACGCCAATAAAACTATTCATCTTTTAAAGCAAACCAATTAGTCACCCAATTTTCGACTTCCTCGTAGGAAACGAAGTGCTGCTCAGCCAATGCGTGTCCCATCGATGAAAACAAATTGATCACTTGTTGTCGGTAGCGATCTGTGTTAACGGTTGCAACAGGTTTCAGGAGCTCTTGGTACACCACACCTTTCTGGTCCCACCAGACACACAGCATTGTCTTCCTGCCGAAACGATTTGGTTTTAAAGCAAAATTTCACAAGTGCTTTTTCCGTTTTCCATATGTCTGTCATTCAATTCATGTGGCAATCATTATCCAGACTTTTGGATCTTCCCATAGCATTTAAAGGGTTAGAAATTGTTTTTTGTGCAACATTAAACATTTCTGCCATTTGTTGCTTACTCAAAGTGTCATCTTCATCCAATATTGGCACATATGAATAAAAATAGATATTACTAATAGGGGGAAATGCAGGGTGTTTAAGCAATCACTTCACAAATCTAGTCTGCTTGGGAGTAGACTAGAAATTTAATTTTTTCATTTTCGTTTACATTTCAAGCTATTCTACCAGCCAATTGCTAAATTTGGAGTTAAAAGCCATTCCTAAGCCCAAAGTACTTCGAAGTAATTACTACACCCAAAAAAGTACGTGGTCGCATAGTCAACAAAATCCATAGTCAATTTAGATTTTTTATAAATCAACTATAATAATCAATAACAACTATTGGTGTAGGCATTAGCAACCCCGTTATACATAGTCGATTTTGTAATTACTACATAATTGTGAAATTGTCAAATAGAAAAATAAATAAAACAGCCAAAATTAGAAAAAAATCTTAAAAAATATATAAATTTCAAATAAGAGATGTTCCAATACAATTTCCCACCTATTTTTCTCGAATTGCAATTAATAAGTTTATTTTTCATTGGAGATAAAATTTAAAATCAAGTCCAAAACTAAAGGTAAATAATTGCAAAATATACGAATTTCCATACAATTAGTTACAATTTAATTTTAAATAATTTATTCAATTTTTTTCATAATTTACAAATAAGGACCAAAAGGAAAATCCTATCTGCAGAATATTGAACATTATCTTATTAAATGGTATTTGCAAATAATTTAAAATATTATGTTTTAATTAAAATAAAAATATTGCGAACAATTAATTTGATTAAACTTTTATTTATTGCAAAAAATAACTTAAAATATAAAGATTCGTGGTTTCTATTGACCATTTTTAAATTAAATATAGTCGTTGGCTACCACGTTTAGATTTAATTTCCACTAGGAAATCATTGGCATTAACTTTTTCCATAGTTAATTTCTAGAATTTAATTAAACATAGTTGCCTTCCACTACTTCATATCAACTATGGCATAGTGGGGGTTATTTCACCTATGAAATAGTTGAAAATATAGTGATCAGTAACTACGTATATTTAAGGGTGTAAGTTTTATTCACATGACCCATTCTTTGCAATTCGGCGTCTTCAAACTTTTTTCGTGGTCTTCCACGTTCTACATTTCTCACATCAAAATCGTTATCTCTGAACCGTCGAAACCATCTTTTGCATATTGCTTCTGATAGAGAATGTTCACCATATGCCTTGACAAGCATTCGATGCACTTTTCTTCAAATGAAAGAAAAAAATTAATGCTTTCCGCAAATCATCATTTTCTGGTACAAAATTCGCCATCTTTAACACGATGAAAAAATATGATGTTGTTTGTTGACTGATTTCATGTATACTGAATATGTTTGGCAGATGTCATTGCCAACACAAAAAAAAAATTTAGGCTCGTTCACAATAAATTATCCCTATGGAGTAGAGGTTTCCAAACCGGTTAACCGAAACCCCAGTTTTTTTTAATATTTCGGGTTTTTTGCAAACCGGTTAAACGAAAATTTTAAATCTCGGTTAACCGAAAACCGGTTTATTTTCAACGGTTAACCGGCTTTTTATTTTATTTTATTACTTTTTTTTTAAATTAAAAAAGATAAAGGTGCGAATTGCTAAAAAATGTTGGTTCATACAAATTCCAACCCAAAAAAAAAATATTTTATTAATTATTAATTAATGAAAGTTTGATATGAAAATAAGAAAACTTATATTTTTATCGAACCATTCTCACGTTAAATTGTTAAAAAAGAATGCTAACTGTTCACGCCAGCGAACAATGGTAACCCTAACCTACCAACGCCCCCTAGACTCAGTAACATCAGCTGTTGGCATGCGCAACTGCAGCCAACTTTACTTTGATGCTAGTTGACAGTTTTTATATATAGCGCGAACACTGACACAACAAACAAAATTTCTTTTGGCAATAAACCCAAAAATAATACATACAGTGCTAAAACAAGTGGAAATAAAATCTGTTAAAACTAAAACTAAAATATTTTAAAACTGTATTCTAAAATATAAACTCTAAAAGCCTTCAATTTAATTTAGTTAATATTAATAAAAAATAAAATTTATAACGTTGAACTCGAAAACTCGTTGTGTTTTATTCCCCCCCTAACCCGAAATTACACATGGTCCAATCGAACCGCGATATGTTCTAGTGAAAATGGATAAAAATCTAATAAAATATATATAAATATAACCCTTACAACAAACAATACAGTCCACGAACAATAACAATTTCACAAAATTCACAAACATAGAAATTACCCACCCAAGTTTATAAACTTATCACAAGAGAAATTAACAATAACAGCAAAAAAAACAAAGTGATCTTGTAAAAAAGTAAACAATTACAATAACACTAAACACAGTGCTTGAGTGTATTTTTGAAAAAAAATATTTTTAAGAAAAGTTAATTAAATTAAAACCCACCCTTAATAAAAAAAATATTTTTTGAAAAAAAAAAAAAACATTAGAAAACATTTCTTCTTAAATACCTATACGCAAAGACATTTAGAAATAGCACAAAAAACAAGTGCAACTTATTTTACAACAAAAACAACAAGTACCCATTACAACACACTGCAGCTCCACTAGCGGGAAGACAAAAAACAAAGAGGAGACGAAAAAACACAAGAGTACAAGTAAGCTACTCTTGTGAAGGTTTGTACACCCTATACCCAGCAAACAAGGTTAGTAAATATGTTTGTAATTTACTAAAAAATTACCTCAAACCCATTTAACCCAAAAATTTTGCACTTTTAACCCATAATTCATCGCAATCAATATAAAAAAGTTTGTTCTTTTAACCCACCCACCCTTTTCGCAGTTTTATTGAAAACTTTTTTTGAGATTGCGATCGCATAACTGATATTGACTATTACATTGTGTAGCGCATATCATTAAGAGTAAAATACCCAATAGGAAATTTTGTTGGCTATTAATTTTTTTCGTTCTTACCCAATTGTTATTTGGAAAATTGTATTTTACCAAATTTTACGTCTTTGAAACCCGTTTTTAACCCGCATAAGCCCGCAAACTCGTGGTATAACCCATTTTTACCCAGAAACCCAATTAACCCTTTTTGTGCCGTAACCTGAATTTACCCGCATTTTATAAAAAATTTATATTTTACGCACAATTAACACTTTAACCCGTTAGTTTACCGCAAATTTACGCACAATTAACCCATTTTGTGCCGGTTACCCTATTTCACCCATTACCCGTGCATTGAGTTGTTCATTAACCCTTTTTTACCCAAAAGCTGTGCAATAAATTGTATTTTCACCCTAAAGTCAAATCTTTTCATCTGGAAAGTGGATTTTTAACACGTAAATCCAATTTTATTATAAATTACGCGTATTTTTTGCAATAGAATGTCGCAATTGAAAGCTTGGGTCGACGCAATCCGCAGCTATATCCATGAGGATTTGGAACTGTTAGATGAGGACTTTAAGGAATTTGGAGAAGGTCGTCCAGCAGTTATTAAACTTCAAATTCGGGAGCTTAAAGATATATGGTCCAGAATATCCACCCTTTTTGATAAGATTTACCAATCTACACTCCTGGAAGACCCAGAGGAATATAAGGCCATGAATCTTAATGAACTCGACCGGGAATATTTTGGAGCCAAAAGCTTTTATATGCGTAAAATGGTCCAGTTGGAGGAGGCGCATGAGGCTGCTAAGAATCCCAAGAATTTGTTTACCCCACCCACCCAAACACCCACTCGAAACCCCACCCTTTTACCCACAGATATTTCGGAAGAAAATATTTTTGAATCATACTACCCGATTAATGCTATGATGGTACCCACCCAATTACCCGCTGCGGTTCCCGAGAGTGATTTTAATGATTCGATATACCCAGTTGCAGATGTAATTGAGTACGATGGGCAATACTGCGAATCAAATTTGTCCACAAAACCTAATGAAGCCGAAGTTCACGGGTCCACTACCCTTACCCAAACCTCACCCACCCCACATTTTAAGATTGAGGTAATCCAAAATTTGGATGATATTCAGATTTTAAAATCTGAGGTTCAAAATGAAAATTTGAACAATGTTTTGAGTCAAGATACCCAGTTTGTTGGAATCTTGAATGGACCTTGTGAAAATGAACACAAAACTGGAACTTATGTTGCAGTTGAACCCACAAACCCTAACCCAACCTCCGTACAGATCACCCACCCGATCACTACCCAAACTTTGGGAAATGTTAAGTACGTTGAGGATATTTCGGCTAGCTCGCCTACCCATAGCGAAGCTAAATGTACCAACTTACCCGATGATCGCGTATTAATTACGGATCAAAATACCCCTCCTGAAGAGTATATTTCTGGAATTCGTCAAATGGCGAAGGAAAATTCATTTTTCTACAGGATTCCCAAATTGTACCAACACACCCGTTATATGGTTCCTCGATTTTTTTCGGGGCGGGGATGTCCTGCCGCTAAATTTCCTGAGGGAATTACAAAACCGCGGCAGAAACCCCTAAGATATTATATAGATCTGTGTGAATCTACACAGAATATATTGGAGGAAAAGCTCATTCTACATATGGAACTATTCTGGAGAGGACCGTTCAGAGTTGAGATAAAAAACCACAAGCAATTTATAAACTTTGGCACAACTATTATGTATAATTTCATCAACCCTTTTACCCAAGGTCAATTTGGTTTTGGTACATTTACATACCCAGGACGCAAGTGGAAACGCAAAGTTCAGTGCTTCAGATGGATGAAAGATTGCCGTTGGATTTTGTTCATCAAGAGGAACTTTTACTCGACTTACAACGCAAGGTTGTGGTCTTTCCCACCCATCAGTCTAATATTTAGACTTACTTCCACTTTTTTTTTGCCCAATTTACCCTCATCCGAGAATATTTGGCATTTTCATAAGTGCAAAATGGGGTCGGATACTCGAATTTATGGGAAATATTACCCATGTCAAATGGCGCATCCGAATTTTTATTCAACACTACCCCACACTGTTTACCCTTCACCTGAACATATGAAAATAATTGTTTTTTTTTCATTCACAGGTTTGCCTGGCCCGGGAGGATGTTCACGCCAGTGAACAATGGTAACCCTAACCTACCAACGCCCCCTAGACTCAGTAACATCAGCTGTTGGCATGCGCAACTGCAGCCAACTTTACTTTGATGCTAGTTGACAGTTTTTATATATAGCGCGAACACTGACACAACAAACAAAATTTCTTTTGGCAATAAACCCAAAAATAATACATACAGTGCTAAAACAAGTGGAAATAAAATCTGTTAAAACTAAAACTAAAATATTTTAAAACTGTATTCTAAAATATAAACTCTAAAAGCCTTCAATTTAATTTAGTTAATATTAATAAAAAATAAAATTTATAACGTTGAACTCGAAAACTCGTTGTGTTTTATTCCCCCCCTAACCCGAAATTACACACTAACAATTACACCTTTTTTCGTTTTTTTGGATTTTTTCATGTCTCTTAAAAAGAAATATTGTTTATTAAATGAAACGTAGAGTGAAGTACTGGAAATATAAAAAAGTTTTGAAATAAAAACAAAAAATTCAATAGCATTCACACTTATTGTTACTTCCTGAATATCAGCTTCGGCCGACAAGATCAGTACCGAAAGTTTCATAATTTTGTCCTCCCAAATCTAAGAAATCTACCGAAACTCCCAAACCTTTCTCACAGTGAATCTCTAAAAATAAAAATATAGATCCTGAAGAGTAACGGTCAGATTTTAATATTTTCAACATAAAAACTCTCTTGAAAAATTCTAAGAATATATTTGTCACTCTTGCCGTTTTTTAAACTATATTTTCACTTTTTTTATTTTAATTATTGGAGTTTTTTACTGCTTTTTATTTTTAGTTGGTTAACCGGTTTAACCGTTTTTTTCACACATGGTTAACCGAAACTCGCTTTTCCAAAATAGTTCATTTTCCGTTAACCGACAAACCGGTTTTTAAAAAAGTCGGTTTTTTGCAAACACTACTATGGAGACATTTGTATCTTGACGCTCACTTCAGACCGGTACACCCTAATCATATACAATTATACTTGGTGTTTCATATGATAATACTCAACGATGTATATATCTATAAAATCATAAAAGGTTATATAAAAAATATTTTTATTCGGGTAGTTAAACAATTTTATTTTCATTATGTTACCACTTTTTTATATCATATATATCCACAAGTTTTAGCAAAATTGAAAATAATTAAATTTTTACATATTCTTATGTAACCAATTATTTTAGAAATATAAGTGTCACCTTTGTGAGTAATCACTTATTCTTTCACTATGAGTAACCGTGCTGGTAACTCATTATTCTAAGTTTTTTTTTCGTAAGCGAGAGGGTTATGATCACTCATGAATTTTGGGACATCGCGAATAAAAGTAACTAAATAAGCAAGTAAATAGCTAGTTCTACCTCTATTTATGCTACTTACTCGCTAAGTTACTTTGTAATATATGTTTTTGCTGGAATAGGTAGTTAATAGGGACAAGTAACAGGTCAATTGAAAAGTCCTCGGCTTACCATAGTAAAACACATTTTTTTTTTGGCAAAATTCGTTTTTTTTTATTCAACATAGTTCCCTTCCAGGGTGATACACTGATTATAGCGACCCTCCAACTTTTCGATACCATTTTTGTAGTACGATTTGTCATTCGACGAAAATTTCTTCCCAGCGAGCATTCTTTTGAGATCTGAGAACAGGAAATAGTCGCTGGGGGCCAGATCTGGAGAATACGGTGGATGCGGAAGCAATTCGAAGCCCAATTCATGGATTTTCGCCATCGTTTTCACTGACTTGTGATACGGTGCATTGTCTTGGTGAAACAGCACTTTCTTTTTCTTTAAATGCGGCTGTTTTCCGGCGATTTCGTCCTTCCAACGGTCCAATAACGCTATGTAATAGTCGCTGTTGATGGTCCTTCCTTTCTCAAGGTAGTCAATGAAAATTATTCCATGCGCATCCCAAAATACAGACGCCATAACCTTGCCAACCGACTGTTGCGTTTTTCCATGCTTTGGAGCGGGTTCATCGTGTACAGTCTACTCGGATGACTGTCGATTGGACTTCGGAGTGAAATGATGGAGCCATGTTTCATCCATTGTCACATATCGATGCAAAAACTCGGGTTTATTACACTTGAACATCTCCAAACACTGCCCCGAATCATCAACTCGTCGTTGTTTTTGGTCAAAAGTGAGCTCGCGCGGCACCCACTTTGCACAGAGCTTTCTCATACCCAAATATTCGTGAATGATATGATGTACACATTCAGTTGATATCTTTAGAGTACCTGTTTTTTTAATTCAATTTCAATTTACGGTAATTCGAAATTATTTTGTGGATTTTTTGATGTTTTCGTCCGTAACAACCTCTTTTGGGCGTCCACTGCGTTCACCGTCTTCTGTGCTCATTTCACCACGTCTAAACTTAGCATACCAATCCTTGATGGTTGATTTTCCTGGGGCAGTGTCCGGAAACTCGTCATCAAGCCAAGTTTTTGCTTCAACTGTATTTTTTCCCTTCAAAAAGCAATATTTTATCAATTCGCGAAATTCCATTTTGTTAACAATAAAAAAAGTTGCTTCACTCAAAATGCTATTGTTGAACCGTGTTCAACCTTATGGTTTTGTATATATATTTATTTATATTTTTTCTCTTAAAAAACCAGTATTTGTTTTTTATCTCACTTATTGATCTTAATACTCATTTACGTTCTCCTTGAACTGAATTTAATCCGCTACTTGAATAGCGCCTTTTTTTGTAAATACTTTTTGTAAATAATAATGTTAAGTTAGTCTAAGAATACTCATCAATAAAGCAAGAAGCTTTAAATTTTATTAGAAAAAACAACCCTTAGCGTTTTTTCCTCAACGGGGATTTTTCATTTGCTTGGAAAGGGAGTCACCCTGCCCAACATAATTGGTCCTTCGAAAAAGTCCTAGAATAGGCTAGGACAGGAAGAATTAGTGACTTGGAGTCTACTAATTAAAAAAATTGGCAGTTGTCCCCCCTAGTGGCAACTTCAACATCAACAACGAAAACAGACAAGGGAGTCTGTGTTAATAAAAAAGGTACTTCATCGTGCATTCCGGCAGAAGGAAGTCATAAAATCAAGTGACACATCATTGGACATCCCGTTCTTGTGAAGCTGTCATCATCAACAAAAGGTTTAAAGTGCATATATCTGCAACAACAAAAGTCTACGAGGCAAAAGAAAAGGTATGTATGTACTGTGTTTTTTAGTGATTTTGTGCGACATTTTTTTTTCTCTACAAAAAGAACGAAGAGGCTTAGATTAAAAAAAAAAAAAAGCAACAAACAAAAAAAAAATTTTAAAAGAAAGCTGCCATTTTCAAGAAAAAATTCTAACCTCAATGCAATTATAATATAAAAAGTTTCATATCAAATAAAATCCCACTAAATTTGTATTTAAAAAGAATACCCATCACTAACAAAAGAACAAAACAAAACATTCACCACTGATAAAAAAACTACAAACAAGAGTGCAAGAGTTAAAATACAAATTAACTTGTGCCGCTGCATAAAAAGAAATTAAATAATCGTGTGACTTTAAAGGAAAACAATAATAATAAATATTTCCAAAATATTTTAAAGTGGTGAGAGAAAATAAAAACACTAAAATAAAATACAATCAGAAAATATAAAAGACAAGTTTAAAATACAAACAACAAGAAAGTGATAAATACTCAGCCACTGCAATAATAAATTTGTGTATAAAGAGGAAAAAACGTCATCAAACAAAACATTAGTTATTTAGTGCATTCCTTTCAACAACAAATAAAAAGAGTGGAAGAAAATCAGTGTGTTTTTTTAAATATTATTGAAAATATTTGCCAAACAATCACTATAATAATCCAGTGCTTTGCTTTAACGAAAAGGGAAAAATTTAAAACAAACAAACAACAAAGGAATAAGTGGCAAAATTGACTGTGAAAAGAAGTTTCAAAAAAAAATATTCAATATTAATTATTTTAATCCTAAATGTAAAAAGAAAATAGAAACAGCAAAATATTAGTGATTTAGTGCATTGCTTTGAACAAAAACAAAAAATACAACAAAACTAAAACAAGAAAAAATACTCCATGTATAAAAAATACATAAGAGGGGAAAAAACAAATCAACTGATCTTTACTGAAGGTAATAGTGTTTGGTTTTTGTGAAAACAAAAAAGCAACAGTAACTGTGTAACGTCATTTACTACATAATAAAGGCAGCAGAGTTTCTCAGGGAGCCACAAACGAGGAACCTTTTAAAAGGGGTGAGTGATTTATTGAAATTATTGAATCTTTGATATTGTATGGAAAATATAGTGGGTAGTTTTTTGGAAAACGGGAAAAATAAAACTTAAAATTTGGAAAATCTGGTTTCATAGATTAGTGAGGAACGAAATTCACAAATACATATCAACAAAATTTTTTTTTCTTGGAAAAAAAAACTACAATTATAGTGGTGTAATTTTTGAAAATCAAAGGAGAATTTCATATTGAAAAATTTTGCAATTAGAGTAGCACGAAATCTAAAATTGTCTGAAAAAATTTTCTTGGAGAAAATTTTCACAAATTAAAGTAGCCCAAACGTATACTTAATTGGAAAGAGAAAAAAGATTTTTTATTGGATAAATATTTTGCAGATTAGAGTGGTGCGTTTTTTTGAATTATAAACAATTTTTATATTGAGGATAAAATTTTACTTTTATTAATTTTTCGTGGGGAAATTTATTGGAACAAAATCTTTGGTGAGATTTTTTGGACAATAGGGTGGAACGATTTAACGATTTACAAAATAATTTCTTGGAGAAAGTTATTCCAGTTAAATCATTTGGTTATTCTTCACGAAACCAATAAGGGATTGCGATAAGGGGACAATTCACATAAAATACCTCAAGTTTGATTTTAGTCAACAGGGTTGCTTTCGGTCAAAATAGTAAAAATGACAGCGTCAAAAAGAAGATGTAGATTCGATCTGAAACAATTAGCTGTGTTCTGCACTAACTTCGAAAGAACCTGTCCCGAAGATTGTACGTTAGCGTTTCTTGATGTCAAAAGGCAAGAATTAGAAAGAAGATGGGCCAAATTAGTAGCGTCGTACGAAGAATATATAATAGAAGATAAAGGGGCACAAGAGGATCAAAAAGATGAAATCTCTTTAGCATATGAGGGGTCTAGTGATTTATATCAGTCTTTGAAAATTAAAATATTGGAAAAAACCAAATCGGTTACTGTTCGAACAGATCAACCCATTATTAACAGATCTTCATTAAAATTGCCAGCTTGCGAAATACAAACTTTTGACGACGGTTACTCCAAGTGGCCAGCCTTTAGAGATATGTTTCAGGCGGTCATTGGAAGAGATCCATCAGTGGCTCCAGCCCAAAAATTATATTATTTGCGTAGCAAAGTGAGGGGGAAGGCCTACCAAGCTATAAAGGATTTTGACTTGGTAGATGATAATTTTGAACTGGCCTGGGAAAAGTTGAAAAATAGATTCGAAAATAAAAGGCTTTTGGTGCAGGATCAAATGAAGAAAATTCATGCGGTCTCTCCAGCTCAAAACGAAAACGTCAAATCTCTTAGAATTATTCAAAATGCAGTTAACGATTGTTTATCGATTTTAAAAAATCATAAAATCGAATTGCCTGATTATGATCCATTCATGATTCATGTAGTTGTTTCAAAACTTTCTGATGAAACCATGAAAGAATGGGAAATGTCTTTGAAAAATCATCGTGAGCTGCCCACATGGACACAATTAAATGAATTTCTCTCGGAGAGAATTGAAATTTTAGAAACGATGACTGATAGGAAAAAGCCTCCGCTTAAAGAAAGCCAGTCTTTAAGAACCCAAGCATTTCACGCCCGGGCTGAGCAAAATTATAGCTGCAAAAAATGTAAACAAAATCACCCTTTAAGAGTTTGCAAATCCTTCAAGGCCATGTCGCCAAACGAACGTCAGAAATTTGTTTTTGCGAATAAGTATTGTGTTAACTGTCTCTCGCCTACACATTTCAAATCAAAATGTCTGAGTACCGGTTCGTGTATTAAATGTCACAAAAAACATCACACAATGTTGCATATTGAAAACCCTGAAAATTCAAAAAGGGATAGTGTGCCAAAGGGGCATTCACAGTCAAATCCCCAAGATAACGAAAGGGCTTCAACATCAGGCACTCAAAACGAAACCCACACTTTCAATACTCAAGTCGAAAATTTATCTACTTTTGTAAATGTACCAGAAGATAATATCCAGGCTTATTTTGTTCGACGAGAAGGAACTACAGTGTTACCGACAGCGCTGATTCATATAGAAAATTCTGGAGAATTATTTACTATTCGGGCTCTGTTAGATGCAGCAGCAGAAAGAAGTTTTATTACAACACGTATTCAGCAAAAGCTTGCAATACCCCTCGAGAAACATTGTCATCAAATATCAGGTTTTGGTGGAATGGTAGTGGGTAGTTCTAAAGGTAAATGCTATGTTACCGTAAAATCGAGAATTTCTGATTTTAGAATAAAAATCTTAGCCGTTGTCGCACCCAAAATAGCTAATGTTTTGCCCTCCCATCCCATTAAACTTCGAAATTATGCGGAAATTAAAAATTTAACACTAGCCGACCCACATTTCTATCAACCTGCCGCTATTGATATGATAATAGGAAGCGATATTTTACCTTTTATCAACCTTAAGGGAGTGCGACAAAATATATCGGAAAACTTGGAGGCCCGAGAGTCACATTTTGGCTGGTACTTATCAGGCCCAGATAATATCAGTGAAATAAATGCATTTTCTACTACCGTATCTACTTCGGATGATCTTCTTCATGATCAAATCAAAAAGTTCTGGGAACTTGAAGAGGTCGAAAAAGACCGTGCCACAACTGAAGCTGATAACTTTTGCGAAAATCTTTTCACAACATCTACTATTAGGCAGTCGGATGGGCGTTATGTGGTACGTTTACCTTTTAAAGAAGAGTATCCAAGTGAAATATTTTTGGGTCAATCAAAAACTAGCGCTCTGGGTCAATATTTTCGAATGGAAAAAACTCTCGAAAAGACTCCAGATTTAAAAGAATTATATCGGCAAGTTCTTCAAGAATACATCGACCTGGATCAAATGGAACCAGTGACTCACCATGAAAATAATGCTGAAAAACAATTTTCGTTTTTTCTACCACACCACGCGGTTATTCGACCCGAAAGTAAATCGACGAAAGTTAGGGTGGTCTTCAATGCCTCTAAGAAAACGAATAGTGGATTTTCATTGAACGACGTTCTTCATCAAGGCCTAACTCTTCAGACCGATTTAATGCAAATCGTGCTTAGTTGGCGCTATTATAAATACGTTTTCACAGGCGACATTGAAAAAATGTTTCGCCAAATAATAATTCACGAAGCTGATCGGCCATATCAGCAAATTTTGTTCCGTAATGAAACAGATAGTTTTGTAAAATCTTTTCAAATGAAAACAGTCACATTTGGGGTGAACTGTGCGCCTTTTTTGGCTATACGAACTCTACTGCAGTTAAGTGATGACTGTAAATATTTATATCCAAAGGCATCCACGATTTTGAAGAGCGAAATTTATGTGGATGACATTTTGTCTGGGGGACATTAAGATTAGATACGAAGGCACTACGCACCGCGACCAATATAGATCTTTTGTGCTGCCTAGAGTTCCCTATAGATTCAGGCTACCAATAAAGCCATTAATCCTGTTAGGAGAATTTCCCCAAACGTCCGAAGATGACACAAAGCGGTCACCCAGAAATCTGAGTCTCCTGTCGCACAGTCTCGGACATTCGCAGAGAACATGCTCCGATGTCTCTTTTTCCAGCTCACAAAACCTGCAAACATCAGTGTCTGACCGGTCCTGTTTGTGAAGCTGGTACCTGAGCCTACAGTGCCCAGTTAAGTATCCCGTCAGGGTCCTAAGGTTACCCCTGTCAAGTGACAATAGTCGCTTTGATACTCCGCTGGACAGGGAAATAAATCTTTTGGCCTGTCTTTGGCCAGTAGAAGTTTCCCAATGTTTTGCAAACTCAGTCTCTCTCCACTGCCTGAGTTTTTCCCTAGCATACCCCCTAGGTATCCCAAAGAATGGTTCCGGACCGATGAAGGGTCGTCGGGCTCCACAATTGGCTAGACAATCAGCCCTTTCGTTACCCTCGTGCCCTTCATGTCCAGGAATCCATCCCAGTGTAAGGGAGTTTCTCATACCGAGTTCGTTGAGAATTTCCACACACTCCATGACCAGACCAGATGATACCCCGTAAGCTCCAAGAGCCTTTAGCGCAGCCTGGTAGATGCGGGATCTAGCCGTGCCTCTCCGCAGGCACTCTCTCACACATACGCAGATGGCGAAAATCTCCGCCTGAAAGACGGAGGGGTACTTGCCCATTGGTAGAGCACGTTGGAATCTGGGTCCAAAGACACCTGCCCCCGTGTCACCATTAGCTTGTTTCGAGCCATCAGTGAACCATATCTGAGCCCCCTCTTCGGGCTTCCAAGTCCGATTGGTCCACATATGCCTGTCAAATGACATGATGTCAAAATACCTGACAAAGATCTGCTCTGGGATCATTTTGTCCGCGACCCTTAAAATTGGGTCGTCTATAAAGATCCCGGCGATCTTCATGTGTCCCTTTAGGTCCCCGCTCCTCATGTCCCCGACCCCCCGGAGACGAAGTGAGCCCAAGCTTGCAGCTTCGTTCACGGAGATATGCAATGGTGGAATACCCAACATGGCCCCAATGGCATCCGTTGGGCACGATCCCCCAGCCCCCGTAATGCCAGTACACACCAGCCGATACAACTTCCTCAGAGTATCCTTTGCCGTTGACTGCTCAACCTTTGGCCACCATGCTAAGGCAGCATAAGTGATCATAGGTTTTACAATGGTGTCGAATGACCAGTAGACCATGTGTGGTCTTAGACCCCATGTTCTCCCAAAGAGCCTCTGACAGGCATAATATGCCCTGGTGGCCTTCTTGGTTACGGTGTCCAGATGATCATTCCACGTAAGCGATTTGTCCAGAGTCACCCCTAAATATTTCACACTATCCGAGAAGCCTATCGTTTTTTCCCCAACAACAGGTTCGGTCAGGTTGACCCTTCTTCTCCTTGTGAACGGTACCAGGATCGTCTTCGTTGGGTTGATAGTCAACCCCTTTTCCCGACACCATGAGTGAGTAAAGTTCAGAGCCTGCTGCATACGATCAGAGATGGTCCTGTCATCCCAGCCGACAACGGATATGACAAGATCATCGGCGTAGCCATAGGTCCTGAAGCCAAGGTCGTTCAGACCCTCAAGCAACTCATCAATGACCAGTGTCCACAGTAAAGGCGATAGCACACCTCCCTGTGGACATCCTCTGGTCGGATTCACGGTTCTACTAGTAGAGCCTATGTCGAACGTGATCTCTCTTGAGCTGAGCATCTCCAATGTCCAATTTATGATCATTGGAGATATGCCCTTTCTCATCATAGATAGCCCGATCGCATCGTAGGACGTGTTGTCAAAAGCGCCCTGTATATCAATAAAAGCACAGAGGGCAATGTTCTTTGCCTCCAGTGCCTTCTCTATCACCGTGACAACATGATGGATAGCACTTTCTGTAGACTTACCCCGTTGATACGCGAACTGGAGCTCGTGTATCGGCTTACGCCCGAGATACGTGTCCCTAATGAAGTGGTCCAAAACTTTCTCCATTGTCTTAAGAAGAAAAGAGCTGAGGCTAATTGGTCTATACGATTTAGGCAGTTGTTCGGATTTCCCCCCCGCCTTTGGAATAAAGACCACCTTAACCCCCCTCCAATTCGTCGGAATATGACCCAACAGAAGACTGGATCTAAATATCCTAACCAGTTGTGGGGCTATTATATCCACCCCCCTCTGCATCAGACATGGATAGATCCCGTCGGGGCCCGGTGATTTAAAGGGCTTAAATCCATTAATCGCCCATTTCACTCTGTCCTCTCGAAAGACGGCACCAGTTAGGCGTACATACCTTCCCGTAAGGTTTGGGATTCTTTGAATCGCTACAGACCCGCGGGAGGCTACGCAGCCTGGAAAGTGCGTGTCTAACAATAGTTCACAGGTTTCCTCAGGAGATCCAGTGTAGGGTCTCCTGAGAGTGCAAAGACCATTCGTGTGATCCTGTGAAAGGGCCTTCTGAAGTCGCGTAGCTTCCGGAAGATCTGAGATCTTCTCACAGTAGCTGCGCCACGTGGACCTTTTGGATCTACGTAATTCCCTATTATATTCAGTTAGAGCCGTCTTGTAGGTGACCCAGTCACCTGTTTCCTTGGCTCTGTTGAATAGTCTCCTAGCCTCCCTTTTGAGCCTATCCAGACCATCGTTCCACCATGGAACGTCCCTTCTCACCTTCCTGGTCTTTTGAGAGCAGCTCGCAAGCATACTCTTGAAGAGGCAAAAACGAAACAAAGTCAAATAACTCAGGCTTTAAATTCTGCAGGCTTCCCCATGAAGAAAATGACAGCCAATGACAGTTTTTTACTGAAACACTTGGCGCGGGAGGATCTTCTTGACGAAGATTTTTTGAAGTTTGACGATTCCAGCACCATCAAAACCTTGGGGATTCGCTGGAATGCGAAATCAGACTTTTTTTATTATGTTGTAGAACCGAAACAAATTTCGCCCTCCTCTACAAAAAGGCAGATTTTATCGGTTATAGCGAAATTATTTGACCCTCTAGGCTGGCTGGGACCAGTTGTGGTAATAGCAAAACTTTTGATGCAAGAGTTATGGGAACTTAAGGCGGACTGGGATGAGGGTATCCCACCGCATATACTCCAAAATTGGAACACATTTTTAGAAAATTTACCACAAATTTCATCGTTAAAAATTACTAGATGGGTACATTTTACACCGACTCATCAAATACAAATTCACGGTTTCTGCGATTCATCAGAAAAGGCCTATTGTGGTGCAGTCTACATGCGAACTTCTACGTCTGATGGAGAAATCAACTGCAATTTGCTAGTGGCAAAAACCAAGGTTGCACCGATAAAAAAGATTACAATCCCGAAACTTGAATTGTGTGGAGCGGTTTTACTCTCAAAATTAGTAAAAGGTCTAATGGAAAATGCAAAGTTCTCCTACGACGGACTCCTCTATAGTCCTTGGTTGGCTACAAAAACCACCACAAACTTTGAAAACCTTTGTTGCAAATCGTGTAACAAAAATTATTAGTATTGCCAGTAATAATCACTGGAAACATGTGAAAACGGACGACAACCCAGCGGATTTAGGTACCCGTGGTTGTACTCCTCAGGAACTCATAGAGAGTAAATTGTGGTGGCATGGACCCACCTGGCTAACCCAGCCTACTGAAAGTTGGCCGAAACCACGAACTTTCGATCCAACAGATTTAGAAACCAAAAAGGTATCAACTTTTCATCTAAAAACTACCCCAGTAGACACAACCAGCAAAAATACACATTTTCAGGCAGATGACGTTTGCGACATATTGGAAAACTTTTCATCTTTCGCTCGATCTCTAAGGGTCGTAAGTTATTGTTTTCGTTTCATTAATAGCATTCGAAAACGTCCATTTAAAACTGAGAAATTTATAACTACGGAAGAAATTCGATTCACCAAAAATCGCCTAATTTCGATTGCTCAGAAAAACCACTTCTACAAGGAGTATAAATGCCTGCAAGAAAAATGCCATATAAGCAAAAAGAGCAGACTTCTTACTTTGAGTCCTTTTCTCGACGAAAGTAATCTATTACGTGTTGGAGGTCGACTTAATAACTCTGGATTAAGTTTTGAAGAACGCCATCCCATAATAATTCCTGAAAAATCCCGCATTGCTACTCTTTTCGTCGAATATACTCATACAATTCTGCTTCATGCTGAACATCACATCATGCTACGGGCTATAAGACAAGGGTTTTATATCCCTCGACTTAAAAATCTAGTACGAAAATGTATTCGAAATTGTAAAACGTGCACTATTTACAAGCATAAAGTTCAAAATCAAATAATGGCCGCACTCCCCCCTGAAAGAGTAACTTTTTCGCTGCCCTTTACATACACCGGTATTGATTTCGCTGGACCGTTCAACATAAAATCATCAAATTTAAGAAACGCAAAATTGATTAAAGGTTATGCAGCCGTATTTGCATGCTTCTCCACAAGAGCAGTTCATTTGGAAGCCTGCTCAGATCTTTCTACGGACGCATTTCTAGCTTGCTTTGACAGATTTACCGGGCGTAGGGGTTTCCCAAAAACTATGTTTTCTGATAATGGTCGAAACATTCTTGGAGCTAGTCTCGCCTTACTTAAAACTCATAACGAATTTTTGAAAACAACGGAGAGGGCCTTAGTAGAAAAATATAGTGCCCACGGATTCACATGGTCGTTTATCCCACCTTATGCACCCCACATGGGGGGCCTCTGGGAGGCTGCTGTAAAAAGCATGAAATCTCATCTGAAAAAGGTAGCTGGTAATCTCAACTTTACGTTTGAAGAATTTTCAACAATGTTAGTCAGAATTGAAGCTGTATTGAATTCCCGTCCAATGTCCTCATTGACTGAAAACCCATCTGAACTACTTCCTTTGAATCCAGGTCATCTCTTGAGAGGTGCACCACTTATCGCTCCGCCTGAAGCCCCTGAAGAACCACCATTAGAAAATTTAAGTTTCATTAAACGCTGGAACCGTCTAAAGGCTCTTCAACATATCTTTGCCCGTCGTTGGAAAAACGAATACATTACAGAACTTTAACGAAGAGTCAAATGGAAAATTGAACAACACAATATAAAACCAAACGACTTCGTCATCGTGAAAGATGATTTATTACCACCCACCGAGTGGCGTCTGGGACGCATTACCAAAGTAATATATGGAAAAGACAGAAAGGTACGAGTAGCAGAGATCAAAACACAAAATGGAACTATAATGCGCTCGATTGCCAAACTGTGTC
The DNA here is from genome assembly GCA_949987735.1 of Leucophora obtusa. NCBI lineage: Eukaryota > Metazoa > Arthropoda > Insecta > Diptera > Anthomyiidae > Leucophora > Leucophora obtusa. Next base: position 18,277,669 of record OX465300.1, read on the forward strand.
TTTTGCCCATATGTAATACCACACCCGAGAAACCTCATGAAATTCTCCAAATTAATCCACCAGATTAAAAATTGAAAGCCATGTTAAAACAAGAGAAAAAGTCGCTAAACAAAATTTCTAATAACACAGTATATATATATTTTCTTTTCATCCTCTCTAGCCATCATCATACCTCGATTCGAATTGTGCATTTATTTATTATCAGGGTGAAGAAATGGAACGTTTTTCTAAGTCGTCCCCACGTGTGAGCAGCACCGCTACTATGGCGACTTCCATTGCGGGATGACGCAATCACAGTCCCACCACCTATCAAAAATGCAATTAGTTCAACATTTTGAAACGATGCTGCCCCACGCACATCCTGGCATTGCCACTTGCCGTACAATCGATGTAGTAGTCCGACGCTTGCTTCTCTTATTAAGAATTCGATGATTCATCCCAAGGAAACCCTCCCGAAGATGCAACGATCAATTTTGAATGGGTCCTATCTAGAGTTTGAAACGTCTACTGTTGTCACCAACATCTTCGCGCGGGAGGATGTTGAACCGTGTTCAACCTTATGGTTTTGTATATATATTTATTTATATTTTTTCTCTTAAAAAACCAGTATTTGTTTTTTATCTCACTTATTGATCTTAATACTCATTTACGTTCTCCTTGAACTGAATTTAATCCGCTACTTGAATAGCGCCTTTTTTTGTAAATACTTTTTGTAAATAATAATGTTAAGTTAGTCTAAGAATACTCATCAATAAAGCAAGAAGCTTTAAATTTTATTAGAAAAAACAACCCTTAGCGTTTTTTCCTCAACGGGGATTTTTCATTTGCTTGGAAAGGGAGTCACCCTGCCCAACAGCTATAATTCACAAACTAATGATCCGACAGCTGTCAAATTTATACACGCGTCTTTTGAAGGTTAGGGCTAGCGTCATGTATGTGTCAGGCCGGGGACTTCTCAATTGCCCTGTTATTTAGGAGTACTATATCTATGCTATATCCCATTTTATGATTATTCAATAAGAAATATGAAAAAATAACCCCACCTACATGTGAGTCTGATAACGCAGACACAAAAATATAACAGTGTTGTGATTTAAATGAACTACCAAATTGTCAAAATTGGAAAACAAAAATTACTGAAAATAAGCATGTAAAATTAAACCAAAAACGTATGAAATTAATTCCTATGATAAATCACAGGCTATCATTACCGCTCACATATCGAAAACTTTCCTTCCGGTTTATATGAACAGAAAACATGGCGTGGGAAATGGGAAATTTGCTTTAAAGTCAAATCAGTTCACATTGAAACAAATAAAGTCCTCAGAGAATATACAAATTTGTTTTGAAAACAGTGAAATTTGCTTAAAATTTTGTTGTGGAAGTGAGCTTAAGAGTCCCCCTTTATTCTTCTTCCTCTGTGGATAAATTGAAATTCAAAAAATAAATACTTCAATTCCAATATAAAAACAAGTTAACCTGTTTAACCGACTTTCGTACTAAGTGGTTTGTTGAGTACGGGCATTAAATAATAAATTGGCATTTATTTTATTTTGTTCCAAGAGAAAAGTGTCAAAAAAGATTATTGGATAATACTTACTTATAACTACTATAACAGTGGCGTATTTTCATTGCACCTTTAATTAGACTTGATAAAGTTTCGTCTTCTATAAATGTTAATAGAGCTCTGAGCAATAACGCCTCGGCCATACATAGCTCAGCATGTGCCTCTTCATCGCTTAGATAGCTATAGTTTACCTAAAAAAAATAGGAAATGTTAAGTTTAAAATGGGATCGTATATGAACATATATGATCATATATCGGCTAATATATGTCCACACATAGTACAATATGTTACTATATATGGTCTCATATATGGCCATATATGTTCGGAACTGAAATTTGGGGGTATATGATCGTATATGATCATATATGTTCATATATGATTAATATATGATCATATACGGCCATATACCCATATATATATAGGACTACATATGGACACATATGATCAGTTATACCCACATATAATGTACAAAAAGTTGGGGCCGCGAGCGTGGGCGTATATCTACGAGCTAGGATGTCCCTTATCAATTTAATGGCTTTACAATCTCGTAGTCATAATTAATATTAATTTTCATGGCTCTTTTCTGACCCCAGGCCACTAAAGGTTAAAGATATTTTAAACAAATATAAAGATAATTATACAGTAGTTTTGATTTAACTGCCTTGTTTTAAGTGCACATTTGCTATAACTGCACAAAATTTTGGTTTCATTTCTATTTTACAAAATTATGTACGCAATTGTCTTCTTTAAGTGCACTTTTTGTACCTGCGCATTTAAGATAACTGCCTCATATTTTTGGCAGTTTTACATTATTTTCATAAAAAGAAGATCACCGTTAGCTGCCTCTTGTGTTTTGCTTTGTTTTTCAATTCTAGGAAAAAAAAAACACACATAAAATAAATGTGTTGTCAACTTTGTTTGTGACAAAAATATTCTACTTTAGACGTTTTTTAACCATAACGAGTAAAAAGGTTAAAGTCGGGCATGCCGACTATACAATACCCTACACCAGTCTGGTGTATTGTTTGGATCCGAAATTCGAATGGGTTAAAATGGGGCTTGTGTCAAAATTTTCTATAATGTGAGTCAGCGCACCAAATTTCATTAAAATATCTTAATATTTGCGACCTGCAGTTTGTAACCAAGCCAATTTTGGTAGGAACCTTATATGGGCACTAGGTCTAAACATGGACCGATGTTCACCAAAATCAATAGGCTTCGTCCTTGGGCCAACATAGGTCTATGTACCAAATTTCATCAAAATATCTTAATATTTGCGACCTGCAGCGTATAAACAATATAATTTTGGTGGGACCCTTATATGGGCACTAGGTCTAAACATGGACCGATATTCACCAAAATCAATAGGCTGCGTTATTGGGCCAATATAGGTCTGTGTACCAAATTTCATCAATATATCTTAATATTTACGCGTATAAACAGTATAATTTTGGTAGGACCCTTATATGGGCACTAGGTCTAAACATGGACCGATGTTCACCAAAATCAATAGGCTGCGTTATTGGGCCAAAATAGGTCTGTGTACCAAATTTCATCAAAATATCTTAATATTTACGACCTGCAGCGTATAAACAGTATAATTTTGGTAGGACCCTTATATGGGCACTAGGTCTAAACATGGACCGATGTTCACCAAAATCAAACTTGTTCGTCCTTGGGCCAACATAGGTCTGCGTACCAAATTTCATCAAAATATCTTAATATTTGCGACCTGTAGAGTGCGCGCAAGATTGCATGGACAGACAGACGGACGGACAGACGGACATCGTTAAATCGAAATAAAAAAAAATTCTGAACCGATCGGTATACTATAAGGTGGGTCTACGACCAATATTTTTTGGTGTTACAAACATCAGCACAAACTTATAATACCCTGAACACACAGTGGTGTAGGGTATAAAAATAGCAAGATCTGGTGCAAAGCACAAAGTTGTCATCATTAGGTTCATTTGTTTAGTTTGTTTTCAGTCTGTATTGGTATACCTGCTCATTAAACCAGGAAAACAATTTGACTTAGCTGGGTTCTTGGCTTACATGCACAAAAATTCTTGCAAAAGTTGGTTGTGCAGCTAAGTCAAAATTACTGTAGTCTAACCAAATTTAAGTGATACTTTTCCGAAAACTATGTAAACTTTGATGAAAATATTAAAATTTTGTTAAATTTTTGAAAAAATAAGCAATTTTTGTAGAATGTCGTGGAAATCAATTGCTTCAAACACAAACTCGAATTATCATTTTTCAAATTTATTTTTTTCTCTTTAATATCAACTATTATGTGGTACAAATATCAATCGACATCTCCAAATTAGGCATTTTAAAAAATATTTAAAATTAATTTAAAAACAAGCACGTTTTTGCATTTTTATCAAATTCGTGGGTCATTTTGGATTCTAGGCTAAAGTGGGTTAGTCATATTCGATGAAGTCAAAATTCCATGTCTGAATCATTTTTTATTATTATTATTATTATTCTTTATTTCAGTCTATGGATACAATATTATCCTTACAGACTAGCAATTTATATCTAAAACTAATTATTTATAACAATTTATTTAAAAGAGTTTTAAACTTAAAATTAGAAATACTTAAATCTAAATTTTCACAAAGATTATTGAATAACCTCATTGACTTAGTAATTGGTTCATTCAAAGCATAATCAGTTCTATGAATATCTACATGGAAAAAATTATTTCGCCTAAGAGTTCTCTGCGGAACTATAATTTTAATTAAATGCAATATATCAGGACAATCAATTACACCACAGAAAATGCCGTGCAAAAATAATAAAGCCGTAATTTTCCTACGAGATTCAAGAGATTTCAAGGAAATCCAAGAACATCTATGCTCATAAGATGTAAGGGGAGTTGAAAAATTCAAAAAAGAAAAGGTAAACTTTAGGAATTTTTTTTGAATTCTTTCCACACGGTTTATGTGGGTTTTAGCATTAGGACTCCAAATGAATGAAGCATATTCCAATCTAGAACGGACAAATGATGAATATAAAATTTTTTTAGTATGATAATCAAACAGATTACCAGTGTTACGGCGAATAAAACTTAGGAGAGAATAAGCCTTTGGTACTATGTAGTTCAAATGACTACAAAACGTAAGCTTAGAATCAAATACTACTCCTAAATCTAAAATTTCAATAACAGATGACAAAACTTGACCACCCATGGAATATTGAGCTAACAAGACGTGATGGCATCTATGAAATGTCATGTAATGGCATTTAGCTGTGTTAAAAAAAAGGCCATTAAGTTCAGACCACAACACCACTCGATCTAAGTCATCCTGCAACTCAACTATATTAATGCTATTAAATATAGGCTTAAAAATCTTAAGGTCATCAGCATATAAAAGGTAATTACAATTCCTAAAACAATGGCAAATGTCATTAATAAAAATATTGAAAAGAAGTGGACCTAGGATACTACCTTGCGGTATGCCAGAGGTTGGAATGAAAAAATCGGAACAGACACCATCAATGGAAACTGTGCAATATCTACCAGTTAAGTAATAACGGAACCAACTTAACATTTCCGAATGGAAACCAATTTTACCAAGTTTTAATAAAAGCAATTCATGCGGTACACGGTCAAATGCCTTAGCAAATAGTGTGTAAATAGAATCAACTTGAACACCTTTTTCGAAATGGGACACACAAAACTGGGTGAAAACCGCTAAATTTGTAGTCGTTGACCTTCCGGCCATAAAACCATGTTGAGAAGGAGAAATGTAATTTTTTAAACGAAAAAAGAGCTTATCATAGACGATATGCTCAAAAACCTTCGCAATATTCGTCAATTTAGAAATTGGCCTATAATTAGATACATCATTCTTATTGCCAGTCTTGTGATTAGGAAAAATAGTTGTATATTTCCATCTCTGAATAAAAAAGCCAGTTGCTAAAGAGCGATTAAAAATCAATTTAAGTGGTAAGGTTATAGAAGAAGAACAACTTTTCAAAATAAAAGCTGAAATGCCATCAACATCGCATTTAAAAGAATTGGAAAGTTTAGAAATTCCCGTAGCAACATCTTCCTCTGAAATTTGTAGCGACCCAAAATCAAAAAATGAATTTATAAAATTTAGGTCAAACCCATTATGAAAAACATCATCATTAAAATTACTCTGAAAATACTTAGCAAAAAGGTTAAGTGAACCTTTCAATGTGTTTGAAGTTAAACCATTGTAAGACATTGAAGCTGGAATTGTGGAATTTTTCCTCTTTGAATTTATGAAAGTCCAAAATTGCTTAGGATTCTCCTTAATTGAATTATTTAGGCTCATTATATACTGGTTATATAAAAACTTGTTTAAAAAATTAAATTCTCTCTCGTAATGAAGAAAGAGTTTTTTGTCGGAGGCATTATTTGTGGACTTAAATTTCTTGTGAAATTTATTTCTAAGATTTTTCAACTTCTTTAAACCTTTAGTGTACCACGGGAGTTTATATACTTTCGGGTTAACCCGAGGAATATTTGCACGAAAAATGTTAACTATATTAAACAAAAATTGTTCATAACAAATTGAAACAATTTCACTATTTAGCAAATTGTACCAATTTAAATCATTAATAATAGAATTTAAATTATTAAAATCGCAATCATAATAATTATAACGAACATCATCGATTTTGTTATTATATGCATATTCATAGAACTCTATTTCAACTTCCAAGGCACTATGATGAGTCGTGGAAGGAGAAATAGGAAAAGCAGATTCACATAATGAGTATTTCAAGTCCGAGCTAACAAATACCAAATCAAGTAGTTTATTCAATCTATTAAAAACTGTATTAATCTGATGCAAATCTATACTAAAAGATGAATCAATAAAATTTATTTCAAAAGATTTGTTGAGATTACTAGGCAAAAATAGATCTGAGTTTGGAATTTCAGACCAAATGACATCCGTTAAATTAAAATCACCAAATAAGCACAATTTATCACCATAATTAAAACTCTCGGCTAGGTGAACAATATTTGAAGAGTGAGCAGCATACAAATCATCAGAACTTTTCGGTGGAATGTAAGAAGCACAGATATAGAGATCACCAGTTAACGCCTTAATAGAAACGCATATTTGATCGATCAATGTGTCATGATTGATTAGTGGAATTGCCTTACAACACAACGATTTCTTGACTGCAATTAAGACACCACCTCCTTTACTACAGCCGGTTTTCACTTTATCTCTATCTTTACGATAGACAACATATTTGAATGGGTTGAAGAATTCTTCATCATAGAAGTCAGTATTAAGCCACGTTTCAGTGATAATGAAAACATCAAAGTCACATTGAGAAGTGAAGATATTAAATAACGTTGATTTAGTCCGCATTCCAGAGACATTTTGATAATACATTTTTAATGTATTACAATCATTATTGGTTGCTGTTAGATGATCCGCTCCGGCGCCACCTGTTTTGGAAAAAACTTAAACGGCCGAACCTTTATATCAGACGTCCAAAGTTCAGGTTTAAACAATTCTTGGTAATATCCAGGAGAAATGCCAAGTTTGAAATTTATGAATTTAAAGTCATTTAAAGAAGCATCCTTCTTCACCAGTTTGTGACATAATAAATGTGTTTTATCTATGTCAAGATGCTTAGCAACATAATCAATTATATTCTCCTCAGTAACCGTTGGTTTAAAAGAGGATAAATGTACCCATTTCATTTCAACCACAACATCTAATTCACAATTATTGTTATGCCCAACAATGACTTTACGGGATTTATTAGACTTCTTTCTCTTAGTCACAACTTTAAAATTAGCATTATCAACATTATCCACATTTATAACCGAAACAGTAGCATTACCATTGTCATTGACAGGAGCAACACTCTGAATATTATCAGTTGGAAAAACAACGTTTTCAGCATTTAAAACTGCTGCATTAGCAGCACCACTAGGCTTATTAAGAGTAGCCACAACTACATTATCATGTTTATTAATGATCTCTACATTTTTAGTAGTAACCAGGCTTCGTAATGCACGCACATGTGCGCACATGCACATGTGCAAAAATTGATGTGCAGACAAAAGATGCACATGTGCATGTGCAAATTTTTGTTTATACTTCGCACATGCACATGTGAATGTGCGAATTTGACTTCATATCATATTTGACTTCATATTTGCACTTCGCACATCAAGATGTGCAAGTGCAGATACTATTCGCACATGCACTCCATGTGCGATGTGCGAATACAAATTCGCACATGCACATGTGCGAGTGCAAGTGCAAGTGCATATGCACGTGCATTAAAAAAACAGCTAACATTAGAAAAAAATCGCTAATATTGTCGAAAATCGCAAATATATAAAAAAAATCGATAATAATTAAAAAAAAAATGCAAAAATGGATACAAAATCGCCAAAATTGAAAAAAAAAATCGCCGAAATTAAAAAAGAACTGTCCAAATTTTCAAAAAATCGCCAAAAATTAAAAAAAAAATTGACAAATATGAAAAAATCGCCGAATTTAAAAAAATCTTTAAAATTTAAAAAAATTGCATAATTTAAAAAAAAAAATTTCAAATTTTAAAAAAATCGCCGAAATTTAAAAAAATCGCCGATATTGGAAAAAATCAGAAAAAATCGTCAAAATTTTAAAAATCGTCAAAAATTTGAAAAAATCTGCAAAATTTAAAAAAATTGCCAAAATTGAAAAAATCGTTAAAAATTGGAAAAAAAATCGCCAAAATTTTAAAAAATCGTCAAAATTTGAAAAAAATTCCAAAATTTGAAAAAACACTAAAATTTGAAAAAAAAAAGTAAAAATTTGAAAAATTGTGAAAAATTTGACAAATCTTCAAAAATTAAAAAAAATCGCCAAAATTTTAAAAAATTTCCAAAAAGTGGAAAAAAATCGTCAAAATTTGAAAAATCGTCAAAAATTTGAAAAAATCGTCAAAAAAAAATTTAATTTAAAAAAATTGCCGAAATTGAAAAAATCGTTAAAAATTCGAAGAAATCGCCAAAATGGAAAAAAAATTGAAAAAAACACTAAAATTTAAAAAAAGTCAAAATTTGGCAAAATCTTCAAAAATTAAAAAAAAATCGCCAAAATTGAAAAAAATCGTCAAAATTTGAAAAATTTTCCAAAATTGGAAAAAAGCCCAAAAATTGGAAAAAATCGTCAAAATTTGAAAAATCGTCAAAAATTTTAAAAAATCGTCAAAAATTTCTAAAATTGGAAAAATTCCCAAAATTTAAAAAAATCGCCAAAAATTCAGAAAAATCGCCAAAATTGAAAAATCTCCAAAATTTGAAAATAGTCATGTGTTGAAAAAATCGGCATAATTTGAAAAATTCGCGAATATTTGAAAAAACTGCAAAAATTAAAAAAAGTAATATTTAAAAAAAATCGTCAAAATTAAAAAAAAAAATCGAAAATGGAAGAACTGTCAGAAATTCGAAATCATGAAAATCGTCAGAATTAGAAACGATGAAAAATTATATGGTGAAAATTTGAAAAAAAATCTTCAAAAATTAAAAAAAATCGCAAAATTCATCTTCGCATTTATTTTTTCACAGATGACTCGCAATGACTTCCCTGTTCCAAAACCGTAGTCCGTTTTCATCTAACTCATTTAGTTTTCGAGATACGGGAGATATTCCAAATAAAAGCGCTTTTCTCTCTACGACGCTTAGTTTTCGAGAAAAACGCGATTTTAAAATCTAGCAATGCAAGTCAAAATCTAGTTCCGCTATCGGGGTATTGGTGGCGAGTGTTGAACTTTGGTGCACTCAGTTTTCCTCTAGCTCTTCTAGTTTTCGAGATATGGACGATTTAAATTTTATATAAGCGATTTTCGCACTTATTTTTTCACAGATGACTCACTATGACTTCCGTGTTCCAAAACCGTTGTCCGTTTTCATCTAACTCATTTAGTTTTCGAGATACGGGAGATATTCCAAATAAAAGCCCTTTTCTCTCTACGACGCTTAGTTTTCGAGAAAAACGCGATTTTAAAATCTAGCAATGCAAGTCAAAATCTAGTTTCGCTATCGGGGTATTGGTGATGAGTTTTGAACTTTGGTGCAGTCAGTTTTCCTCTAGCTCTTCTAGTTTTCGAGATATGGAAGATTTAAATTTTATTTAAGCGATTTTCGCACTTATTTTTTCAGAGATGACTCACTATGACTTCCGTGTTCCAAAACCGTTGTCCGTTTTCATCTAACTCATTTAGTTTTCGAGATACGGGAGATATTCCAAATAAAAGCCCTTTTCTCTCTACGACGCTTAGTTTTCGAGAAAAACGCGATTTTAAAATCTAGCAATGCAAGTCAAAATCTAGTTCCGCTATCGGGGTATTGGTGGCGAGTGTTGAACTTTGGTGCACTCAGTTTTCCTCTAGCTCTTCTAGTTTTCGAGATATGGACGATTTAAATTTTATATAAGCGATTTTCGCACTTATTTTTTCACAGATGACTCACTATGACTTCCGTGTTCCAAAACCGTTGTCCGTTTTCATCTAACTCATTTAGTTTTCGAGATACGGGAGATATTCCAAATAAAAGCCCTTTTCTCTCTACGACGCTTAGTTTTCGAGAAAAACGCGATTTTAAAATCTAGCAATGCAAGTCAAAATCTAGTTCCGCTATCGGGGTATTGGTGGCGAGTGTTGAACTTTGGTGCACTCAGTTTTCCTCTAGCTCTTCTAGTTTTCGAGATATGGACGATTTAAATTTTATATAAGCGATTTTCGCACTTATTTTTCCACATATGACTCACTATGACTTCCCTGTTCCAAAACCGTAGTCCGTTTTCATCTAACTCATATAGTTTTCGAGATACGGGAGATATTCCAAATAAAAGCGCTTTTCTCTCTACGACGCTTAGTTTTCGAGAAAAACGCGATTTTAAAATCTAGCAATGCAAGTCAAAATCTAGTTCCGCTATCGGGGTATTGGTGGCGAGTGTTGAACTTTGGTGCACTCAGTTTTCCTCTAGCTCTTCTAGTTTTCGAGATATGGACGATTTAAATTTTATATAAGCGATTTTCGCACTTATTTTTTCACAGATGACTTCCGTGTTCCAAAACCGTTGTCCGTTTTCATCTAACTCATTTAGTTTTCGAGATACGGGAGATATTCCAAATAAAAGCCCTTTTCTCTCTACGACGCTTAGTTTTCGAGAAAAACGCGATTTTAAAACCTAGCAATGCAAGTCAAAATCTAGTTTCGCTATCGGGGTATTGGTGGTGAGTTTTGAACTTTGGTGCAGTCAGTTTTCCTCTAGCTCTTCTAGTTTTCGAGATATGGAAGATTTAAATTTTATTTAAGCGATTTTCGCACTTATTTTTTCACAGATGACTCACTATGACTTCCGTGTTCCAAAACCGTTGTCCGTTTTCATCTAACTCATTTAGTTTTCGAGATACGGGAGATATTCCAAATAAAAGCCCTTTTCTCTCTACGACGCTTAGTTTTCGAGAAAAACGCGATTTTAAAATCTAGCAATGCAAGTCAAAATCTAGTTCCGCTATCGGGGTATTGGTGGCGAGTGTTGAACTTTGGTGCACTCAGTTTTCCTCTAGCTCTTCTAGTTTTCGAGATATGGACGATTTAAATTTTATATAAGCGATTTTCGCACTTATTTTTTCACAGATGACTCACTATGACTTCCGTGTTCCAAAACCGTTGTCCGTTTTCATCTAACTCATTTAGTTTTCGAGATACGGGAGATATTCCAAATAAAAGCCCTTTTCTCTCTACGACGCTTAGTTTTCGAGAAAAACGCGATTTTAAAATCTAGCAATGCAAGTCAAAATCTAGTTTCGCTATCGGGGTATTGGTGGCGAGTGTTGAACTTTGGTGCACTCAGTTTTCCTCTAGCTCTTCTAGTTTTCGAGATATGGACGATTTAAATTTTATATAAGCGATTTTCGCACTTATTTTTTCACAGATGACTCACTATGACTTCCGTGTTCCAAAACCGTTGTCCGTTTTCATCTAACTCATTTAGTTTTCGAGATACGGGAGATATTCCAAATAAAAGCCCTTTTCTCTCTACGACGCTTAGTTTTCGAGAAAAACGCGATTTTAAAATCTAGCAATGCAAGTCAAAATCTAGTTCCGCTATCGGGGTATTGGTGGCGAGTGTTGAACTTTGGTGCACTCAGTTTTCGTCTAGCTCTTCTAGTTTTCGAGATATGGACGATTTAAATTTTATATAAGCGATTTTCGCACTTATTTTTCCACATATGACTCACTATGACTTCCGTGTTCCAAAACCGTTGTCCGTTTTCATCTAACTCATATAGTTTTCGAGATACGGGAGATATTCCAAATAAAAGCCCTTTTTTCGAGAAAAACGCGATTTTAAAACCTAGCAATGCAAGTCAAAATCTAGTTCCGCTATCGGGGTATTGGTGGCGAGTGTTGAACTTTGGTGCACTCAGTTTTCCTCTAGCTCTTCTAGTTTTCGAGATATGGACGATTTAAATTTTATATAAGCGATTTTCGCACTTATTTTTTCACAGATGACTCACTATGACTTCCGTGTTCCAAAACCGTTGTCCGTTTTCATCTAACTCATTTAGTTTTCGAGATACGGGAGATATTCCAAATAAAAGCCCTTTTCTCTCTACGACGCTTAGTTTTCGAGAAAAACGCGATTTTAAAATCTAGCAATGCAAGTCAAAATCTAGTTCCGCTATCGGGGTATTGGTGGCGAGTGTTGAACTTTGGTGCACTCAGTTTTCCTCTAGCTCTTCTAGTTTTCGAGATACGGACGATTTAAATTTTATATAAGCGATTTTCGCACTTATTTTTTCACAGATGACTCACTATGACTTCCGTGTTCCAAAACCGTTGTCCGTTTTCATCTAACTCATTTAGTTTTCGAGATACGGGAGATATTCCAAATAAAAGCCCTTTTCTCTCTACGACGCTTAGTTTTCGAGAAAAACGCGATTTTAAAATCTAGCAATGCAAGTCAAAATCTAGTTCCGCTATCGGGGTATTGGTGGCGAGTGTTGAACTTTGGTGCACTCAGTTTTCCTCTAGCTCTTCTAGTTTTCGAGATATGGACGATTTAAATTTTATATAAGCGATTTTCGCACTTATTTTTCCACATATGACTCACTATGACTTCCCTGTTCCAAAACCGTAGTCCGTTTTCATCTAACTCATATAGTTTTCGAGATACGGGAGATATTCCAAATAAAAGCGCTTTTCTCTCTACGACGCTTAGTTTTCGAGAAAAACGCGATTTTAAAATCTAGCAATGCAAGTCAAAATCTAGTTCCGCTATCGGGGTATTGGTGGCGAGTGTTGAACTTTGGTGCACTCAGTTTTCCTCTAGCTCTTCTAGTTTTCGAGATATGGACGATTTAAATTTTATATAAGCGATTTTCGCACTTATTTTTTCACAGATGACTCACTATGACTTCCGTGTTCCAAAACCGTTGTCCGTTTTCATCTAACTCATTTAGTTTTCGAGATACGGGAGATATTCCAAATAAAAGCCCTTTTCTCTCTACGACGCTTAGTTTTCGAGAAAAACGCGATTTTAAAACCTAGCAATGCAAGTCAAAATCTAGTTTCGCTATCGGGGTATTGGTGGTGAGTTTTGAACTTTGGTGCAGTCAGTTTTCCTCTAGCTCTTCTAGTTTTCGAGATATGGAAGATTTAAATTTTATTTAAGCGATTTTCGCACTTATTTTTTCACAGATGACTCACTATGACTTCCGTGTTCCAAAACCGTTGTCCGTTTTCATCTAACTCATTTAGTTTTCGAGATACGGGAGATATTCCAAATAAAAGCCCTTTTCTCTCTACGACGCTTAGTTTTCGAGAAAAACGCGATTTTAAAATCTAGCAATGCAAGTCAAAATCTAGTTCCGCTATCGGGGTATTGGTGGCGAGTGTTGAACTTTGGTGCACTCAGTTTTCCTCTAGCTCTTCTAGTTTTCGAGATATGGACGATTTAAATTTTATATAAGCGATTTTCGCACTTATTTTTTCACAGATGACTCACTATGACTTCCGTGTTCCAAAACCGTTGTCCGTTTTCATCTAACTCATTTAGTTTTCGAGATACGGGAGATATTCCAAATAAAAGCCCTTTTCTCTCTACGACGCTTAGTTTTCGAGAAAAACGCGATTTTAAAATCTAGCAATGCAAGTCAAAATCTAGTTTCGCTATCGGGGTATTGGTGGCGAGTGTTGAACTTTGGTGCACTCAGTTTTCCTCTAGCTCTTCTAGTTTTCGAGATATGGACGATTTAAATTTTATATAAGCGATTTTCGCACTTATTTTTTCACAGATGACTCACTATGACTTCCGTGTTCCAAAACCGTTGTCCGTTTTCATCTAACTCATTTAGTTTTCGAGATACGGGAGATATTCCAAATAAAAGCCCTTTTCTCTCTACGACGCTTAGTTTTCGAGAAAAACGCGATTTTAAAATCTAGCAATGCAAGTCAAAATCTAGTTCCGCTATCGGGGTATTGGTGGCGAGTGTTGAACTTTGGTGCACTCAGTTTTCGTCTAGCTCTTCTAGTTTTCGAGATATGGACGATTTAAATTTTATATAAGCGATTTTCGCACTTATTTTTCCACATATGACTCACTATGACTTCCGTGTTCCAAAACCGTTGTCCGTTTTCATCTAACTCATATAGTTTTCGAGATACGGGAGATATTCCAAATAAAAGCCCTTTTTTCGAGAAAAACGCGATTTTAAAACCTAGCAATGCAAGTCAAAATCTAGTTCCGCTATCGGGGTATTGGTGGCGAGTGTTGAACTTTGGTGCACTCAGTTTTCCTCTAGCTCTTCTAGTTTTCGAGATATGGACGATTTAAATTTTATATAAGCGATTTTCGCACTTATTTTTTCACAGATGACTCACTATGACTTCCGTGTTCCAAAACCGTTGTCCGTTTTCATCTAACTCATTTAGTTTTCGAGATACGGGAGATATTCCAAATAAAAGCCCTTTTCTCTCTACGACGCTTAGTTTTCGAGAAAAACGCGATTTTAAAATCTAGCAATGCAAGTCAAAATCTAGTTCCGCTATCGGGGTATTGGTGGCGAGTGTTGAACTTTGGTGCACTCAGTTTTCCTCTAGCTCTTCTAGTTTTCGAGATACGGACGATTTAAATTTTATATAAGCGATTTTCGCACTTATTTTTTCACAGATGACTCACTATGACTTCCGTGTTCCAAAACCGTTGTCCGTTTTCATCTAACTCATTTAGTTTTCGAGATACGGGAGATATTCCAAATAAAAGCCCTTTTCTCTCTACGACGCTTAGTTTTCGAGAAAAACGCGATTTTAAAATCTAGCAATGCAAGTCAAAATCTAGTTCCGCTATCGGGGTATTGGTGGCGAGTGTTGAACTTTGGTGCACTCAGTTTTCCTCTAGCTCTTCTAGTTTTCGAGATACGGACGATTTAAATTTTATATAAGCGATTTTCGCACTTATTTTTTCACAGATGACTCACTATGACTTCCGTGTTCCAAAACCGTTGTCCGTTTTCATCTAACTCATTTAGTTTTCGAGATACGGGAGATATTCCAAATAAAAGCCCTTTTCTCTCTACGACGCTTAGTTTTCGAGAAAAACGCGATTTTAAAATCTAGCAATGCAAGTCAAAATCTAGTTCCGCTATCGGGGTATTGGTGGCGAGTGTTGAACTTTGGTGCACTCAGTTTTCCTCTAGCTCTTCTAGTTTTCGAGATACGGACGATTTAAATTTTATATAAGCGATTTTCGCACTTATTTTTTCACAGATGACTCACTATGTCTTCCGTGTTCCAAAACCGTTGTCCGTTTTCATCTAACTCATTTAGTTTTCGAGATACGGGAGATATTCCAAATAAAAGCCCTTTTCTCTCTACGACGCTTAGTTTTCGAGAAAAACGCGATTTTAAAATCTAGCAATGCAAGTCAAAATCTAGTTCCGCTATCGGGGTATTGGTGGCGAGTGTTGAACTTTGGTGCACTCAGTTTTCCTCTAGCTCTTCTAGTTTTCGAGATATGGACGATTTAAATTTTATATAAGCGATTTTCGCACTTATTTTTTCACAGATGACTCACTATGACTTCCGTGTTCCAAAACCGTTGTCCGTTTTCATCTAACTCATTTAGTTTTCGAGATACGGGAGATATTCCAAATAAAAGCCCTTTTCTCTCTACGACGCTTAGTTTTCGAGAAAAACGCGATTTTAAAATCTAGCAATGCAAGTCAAAATCTAGTTCCGCTATCGGGGTATTGGTGGCGAGTGTTGAACTTTGGTGCACTCAGTTTTCCTCTAACTCTTCTAGTTTTCGAGATATGGACGATTTAAATTTTATATAAGCGATTTTCGCACTTATTTTTCCACAGATGATGCGAAAATCGCTTAAATAAAATTTAAATCGTCCATATCTCGAAAACTAGAAGAGCTAGAGGAAAACTGAGTGCACCAAAGTTCAACACTCGCCACCAATACCCCGATAGCGAAACTAGATTTTGACTTGCATTGCTAGATTTTAAAATCGCGTTTTTCTCGAAAACTAAGCGTCGTAGAGAGAAAAGGGCTTTTATTTGGAATATCTCCCGTATCTCGAAAACTAAATGAGTTAGATGAAAACGGACAACGGTTTTGGAACACGGAAGTCATAGTGAGTCATCTGTGAAAAAATAAGTGCGAAAATCGCTTATATAAAATTTAAATCGTCCATATCTCGAAAACTAGAAGAGCTAGAGGAAAACTGAGTGCACCAAAGTTCAACACTCGCCACCAATACCCCGATAGCGGAACTAGATTTTGACTTGCATTGCTAGATTTTAAAATCGCGTTTTTCTCGAAAACTAAGCGTCGTAGAGAGAAAAGGGCTTTTATTTGGAATATCTCCCGTATCTCGAAAACTAAATGAGTTAGATGAAAACGGACAACGGTTTTGGAACACGGAAGTCATAGTGAGTCATCTGTGAAAAAATAAGTGCGAAAATCGCTTATATAAAATTTAAATCGTCCATATCTCGAAAACTAGAAGAGCTAGAGGAAAACTGAGTGCACCAAAGTTCAACACTCGCCACCAATACCCCGATAGCGGAACTAGATTTTGACTTGCATTGCTAGATTTTAAAATCGCGTTTTTCTCGAAAACTAAGCGTCGTAGAGAGAAAAGGGCTTTTATTTTGAATATCTCCCGTATCTCGAAAACTAAATGAGTTAGATGAAAACGGACAACGGTTTTGGAACACGGAAGTCATAGTGAGTCATCTGTGAAAAAATAAGTGCGAAAATCGCTTATATAAAATTTAAATCGTCCATATCTCGAAAACTAGAAGAGCTAGAGGAAAACTGAGTGCACCAAAGTTCAACACTCGCCACCAATACCCCGATAGCGGAACTAGATTTTGACTTGCATTGCTAGATTTTAAAATCGCGTTTTTCTCGAAAACTAAGCGTCGTAGAGAGAAAAGGGCTTTTATTTTGAATATCTCCCGTATCTCGAAAACTAAATGAGTTAGATGAAAACGGACAACGGTTTTGGAACACGGAAGTCATAGTGAGTCATCTGTGAAAAAATAAGTGCGAAAATCGCTTATATAAAATTTAAATCGTCCATATCTCGAAAACTAGAAGAGCTAGAGGAAAACTGAGTGCACCAAAGTTCAACACTCGCCACCAATACCCCGATAGCGGAACTAGATTTTGACTTGCATTGCTAGATTTTAAAATCGCGTTTTTCTCGAAAACTAAGCGTCGTAGAGAGAAAAGGGCTTTTATTTAGAATATCTCCCGTATCTCGAAAACTAAATGAGTTAGATGAAAACGGACAACGGTTTTGGAACAAGGAAAAATATTCGAGAAACAATTTTTGTCGATTTTCACAAATTTTTACGACTTTTTCAATTCTGGCATTTTGCAATTTTTTTCCAATTTTTGGCGACTTTTTGAAATTTTGATATTTTTTAAAAATTTTTCAATTTTGGCAATTTTTTTAAATTTTCCGACTTATTCCAATTTTTGACGACTTTTTGAAATTTTGACGATTTTGGTAATTTTTTCAAATATTGACAATTTTTTTAAAATTTTTACGATATTTCGCAATTTTGGCGATTTTGTCTAATTTTTGAAGATTTTTTTATTAAATTTTGACTATTTGGGCAATATTTTCAAATATTGACGATTTTTTCAGTTATCACGATTTTTTCAAAATTTTTTCAAAATTTTTCAATTTTGGCAATTTTTCAAAATTTTCCGATTTTTTCCAATTTTTGAAGACTTTTTGGAATTTTGTCGATTTTGGTAATTTTTTCAAATATTGACAATTTTTTCAAAATTTTTACGATATTTCGCATTTTTGTCTAATTTTTGACGATTTTTTTTAAATTTTGACTATTTGACCAATTTTTTCAAATATTGACGATTTTTTCAAATTTTGTCGATTTTTTCAAAATTTTTACGATATTTTGCAATTTTGTATAATTTCTGACAATTTTTTTTAATTTTGGACAATTCTTTCAAATATTGACGATTTTTTCAAGTTATGACGATTTTTTCAAAATTTTTACAAAATTTTAAAATTTTTCAATTTTTTAAATTTTTCAAATTTTTCGATTTTTTCCAATTTTTGACGACTTTTTTAAATTTTTGACGATTTTTTTTAATTTGGGGCAATTTTTCCAAATATTGACGATTTTTTCAAAATTTTTAATTTTTGGCAATTTTTAAAATTTTTGGCGATTTTTGGTGTTTTTTTTCAATTTTGACGATTTTTAAAAATTTTTGCATTTTTTTTTCTTGTTTCGGCGTTTTTTTCTGATATTGAAACTTTTATCAATTTCAGCGATTTTTTGCATCCATGTGCGCGCACATGTGTGCACATTTTGCACATACACATGTTGATGTGTAATGTGCAAGTACCAGTCTGCACTTGCACATGTGCATGTGCGAATTTGTATTCGCACATCGCACATGGAGATGTGCATGTGCGGATAGCATTCGCACATGCACATTTTGATGTGCATGTGCGAATAGTATTTGCACTTGCACATCTTGATGTGCGAAGTGCAAAATATTTTCGCACATGCACATGTGCAAGTGCAAAGTATAAAGTCAAATGCGCACATGCACATGTGCATGTGCGAAGTATAAACAAAAATTTGCACATGCACATGTGCATGTGCGAAGTATAAACACAAATTTGCACATGCACATGTGCAAGTGCAAGATGTGTGAAAATGTGCGCACATGTGCGTGCAAATACGAACCCTGGTAGTAACATCATTATTATTATTACGAACAATAGATTGAGAGACTACATTATTTGCATCAACATTAAAGGAATTTGTCTGTGAGGAATTAGCAAAAATCAAATTAGAAGCCAAACCGGTTTTTGGTAAAGGCAAACTACGATGAGACAGAGGTTTAACGTTGTTATTGTTGGTATTATTGTTATTTTTGTATAGCAAATGAATAAATGAAATAAAATATAATTTTTTTGTAATTTACTTGTGAAAATTGTATCATCTTTCTTTAATTTGAAAAATAACTTAAACAGATAATGATATTAATTTACGATCTAGAGTCAAACTAAAGAACATTCATTTACCAGAATAAAAGATCAACTAAAAATTCCCTCATTCATCTTAAAAAAACACATTGACACGGCGTAAAATATAATTTAAATAACATACATTTAAATTTAACGGTTCGTTGTAATTCAAAAGTCTGTGGTTATCATACACAGAGTTGAATAGAACCAGCTGAGATACCTTAAGAATTAAGGTTCAAAGCAAAAAAGAGTAATAATAACAAAGGATAAAAATAGCATTGCTAGATTTCGTTGATGTTAGTCTAAGTTGAGTTGTTAACATATTCGATTTGCTTTCAACTGTCACATAAGTACACGATAATCAATTACACTATGCAACAGTCAAAATTGGGATGGGATGAAACCAACGGGAAATGTTATATTGGTCAAAAACAAGTTATACGTGTCCCGGCGTTTCTCTGGGTCAACCCTAGGAATCGAGATATATCCTTTTTTTGACAAAACTCGAGAACCACTAGTCCGATTTTGCTCAAACAATATTAAAAAAATTAAAAATTACAATTCCTTTAATCTGTTCATATAACGTTTTTCTATATACTCAACAGTTTTGCCGGTAAAAATATATGTTTGTTACCGCTACCATAAAAATCAATAACCTTTTGTTTATTACTTTGTTTTAATATTTTAGACAAAAAAAATTTTTTTCTTCATACATTTATTTTTACCGGCAAAACTGTTGAGTATATAGAAAAACGTTATATGAACAGATTAAAGGAATTGTAATTTTTTTAAAATTGTTTGAGCAAAATCGGACTAGTGGTTCTCGAGTTATGTCAAAAAAAGACCACCAAAGTCAAATCGATATATCTCGATTCCTAGGGGTGACCCAGCGAAACGCCGGGACACGTATAACTTCTTTTTTACCGATATAACGTTCCCCGGTAGTTTGAACCCTTCCCGATCACTGACCCCTACCATTTGTCTCACAGTGTTATTAACCCATTCAAGGCAAACGACACTGATGATGGCTTTGTAGCGAAAGCCGAAAATACGTATTCTGTCTTGCTGGCCTTATCGAATTCTTTCAAATTTTTATTCTTTGTAATTTACTTGTGAAAATTTTATCATCTTTCTTTAATTTGAAAAATAATTTAAACAGAAAATGATATTAATTTATGATCTGGAGTCAAACTAAAGAACATTCATTATAATTTTTTTCTCTATTTCGAATTTTGGCAATTGTTTTTTCAAAATGGGCCATTTTCGTCTACCTTTCGGCACAGCTTAACGTTTTCCAAAAAAAAATCGTTTTCTTCAATTTGGGATCATTTCCAATAAAACTGTGTGGTGTAATGACAAATCTTTTTAAGGGACACCCTAATATATAGGTATTTATAATTGCAATTTAAAAAAGAACAATTACACGCAATAGTAATTGAAAAAATGTCAATTACAGTTACATTTTATTGGGAAAAGAAATAATGACAAAAAGCGCGAATTGGGGATCACCCCAATATGACGTATTCTTTTTATGCTTGGCCACGCCTATCCCAACAAATTTTTTGCAAAATTTTAACAAATAACATTATCTAATTCTAAATGTAATTGACAATACAATGAAATCACTTTCAATTACATTTAATTGTAATTTAAAATTTTCAAATTACATTAAATGTAATTGAATTTTTTTTAAACTTTCAATTAAATGTTCAGTTAAAAATTACAAGTAATTGTAACTGAAATGTAATTGAAATCCCTAGATCTGGTTTTTATTTTGATGGACAATTAAACTAATTTATATTTAATCTATTAACGAAGAAAATAAGAAGACATTTCCTAAAGATAAGATTACCAAAGCCATTTTTTAATTTCACTTACGCCGTTTTCGGGTTCAGTACAAAACTAGTCCCCAAAGGCGTAAGACTCTTGGCTTTGTAAATAATACAAAGCTTTGAAATTTTTCTTGATATACTAATTCAATAACAAAAAAGAAAGCTTAACCTGAACATTTTTTTTAAAAATTTGGTTTATTTTTAATTTTAGAGAGTTTTTTGCTTCTCCTGTAGAGTTGTGTCGTTCATGAACGAACTAGTTCATTTGAACGGTTAAATTCATTGAACGATATGACATCGTTCACCATTATTCGTTCTTTTCATTCATTTCGTTCTTTTTTTTAGTCATAGAAAATTTGTATCCCTTTCTTATTAATTTTATAACAGAATTAAATGTTTTTCTTAATAATTTAAAATTTAATAATTTAATAATTTAAAATTTTTAATAAAATTGGAATTTTCTGACGCCCTTAGTCTATGCACAATAAAATTAATATAAACATGTAACATGTAGTGCGGCAATAAATTGTTGAACGAACGACACCAAGCACGAATCACTGTTCAGACACAGATCATGACAAAAAAGAACGATACCAAAAAAGAACGATTGAACGATTTAAACGAACTAGTTCAATGAATTTTGTTGAACCATAAAACCGAGTCACCAAAAAGAACGATTAAGCCCAACTCTATATTCCTAGTTTGCAAATAATAAATCATAAAACTGTATTTTATCTCCAATGCATAAAAGCATAATAACTGGAAAACCATTTGGAATTTTTATTTCAAATTTTAAATAGACTGAAATAATTACACATATTTCTGTAATCGCAAGAAAAAATATTTTTTTTTTTATCTAAATATACATTTATAATACCAGAAAAATTTACGGTAAAACAGTTTTTACGCATTTTTTCAGTTGTTTTAAAAACCTTGTACACAGAGAGAATTCCTTGGACGAGTTTTAATGAAATTTTTTCACCAAACTAATGAAGTGTTCTTCACAATAGGAATGAAAAATTTCTTAAACTCTATGAAAAAGCTTCATATTTTTAATGAATATATTTTTAATGAAACTTTTTAATTGGTCGTAATAAATTTTTAATAAATAATATGAAATTTTTCATTAAATTTTATGAAAAATTGCATTAATTTAATGAAAAGTTTTAATGGACGAATTCCAGTGACAATTCATAGATCTAATGCAAAAAATCTTTGATATCATGCAGATAATTCTCTCAGTGTAATAAAAATATGTCGTTTAATTTTATTAGCTATTTTCAACAGTTAAAAATAACAATGTTTTTATTATTTTAAAACCTGCGTCGCCTTTTTAACTGTATTTAGCGGAATAGCGGAACTAGATTTTGACTTGCATTGCTAGATTTTAAAATCGCGTTTTTCTCGAAAACTAAGCGTCGTAGAGAGAAAAGGGCTTTTATTTAGAATATCTCCCGTATCTCGAAAACTAAATGAGTTAGATGAAAACGGACAACGGTTTTGGAACAAGGAAAAATATTCGAGAAACAATTTTTGTCGATTTTCACAAATTTTT
The DNA here is from genome assembly GCA_949987735.1 of Leucophora obtusa. Taxonomy (NCBI): domain Eukaryota; kingdom Metazoa; phylum Arthropoda; class Insecta; order Diptera; family Anthomyiidae; genus Leucophora; species Leucophora obtusa. Next base: position 18,300,161 of record OX465300.1, read on the forward strand.
ACGACTTTTTCAATTCTGGCATTTTGCAATTTTTTTCCAATTTTTGGCGACTTTTTGAAATTTTGATATTTTTTAAAAATTTTTCAATTTTGGCAATTTTTTTAAATTTTCCGACTTATTCCAATTTTTGACGACTTTTTGAAATTTTGACGATTTTGGTAATTTTTTCAAATATTGACAATTTTTTTAAAATTTTTACGATATTTCGCAATTTTGGCGATTTTGTCTAATTTTTGAAGATTTTTTTATTAAATTTTGACTATTTGGGCAATATTTTCAAATATTGACGATTTTTTCAGTTATCACGATTTTTTCAAAATTTTTTCAAAATTTTTCAATTTTGGCAATTTTTCAAAATTTTCCGATTTTTTCCAATTTTTGAAGACTTTTTGGAATTTTGTCGATTTTGGTAATTTTTTCAAATATTGACAATTTTTTCAAAATTTTTACGATATTTCGCATTTTTGTCTAATTTTTGACGATTTTTTTTAAATTTTGACTATTTGACCAATTTTTTCAAATATTGACGATTTTTTCAAATTTTGTCGATTTTTCCAAAATTTTTACGATATTTTGCAATTTTGTATAATTTCTGACAATTTTTTTTAATTTTGGACAATTCTTTCAAATATTGACGATTTTTTCAAGTTATGACGATTTTTTCAAAATTTTTACAAAATTTTAAAATTTTTCAATTTTTTAAATTTTTCAAATTTTTCGATTTTTTCCAATTTTTGACGACTTTTTTAAATTTTTGACGATTTTTTTTAATTTGGGGCAATTTTTCCAAATATTGACGATTTTTTTAAAATTTTTAATTTTTGGCAATTTTTAAAATTTTTGGCGATTTTTGGTGTTTTTTTTTCAATTTTGACGATTTTTAAAAATTTTTGCATTTTTTTTTCTTGTTTCGGCGTTTTTTTCTGATATTGAAACTTTTATCAATTTCAGCGATTTTTTGCATCCATGTGCGCGCACATGTGTGCACATTTTGCACATACACATGTTGATGTGTAATGTGCAAGTACCAGTCTGCACTTGCACATGTGCATGTGCGAATTTGTATTCACACATCGCACATGGAGATGTGCATGTGCGGATAGCATTCGCACATGCACATTTTGATGTGCATGTGCGAATAGTATTTGCACTTGCACATCTTGATGTGCGAAGTGCAAAATATTTTCGCACATGCACATGTGCAAGTGCAAAGTATAAAGTCAAATGCGCACATGCACATGTGCATGTGCGAAGTATAAACAAAAATTTGCACATGCACATGTGCATGTGCGAAGTATAAACACAAATTTGCACATGCACATGTGCAAGTGCAAGATGTGTGAAAATGTGCGCACATGTGCGTGCAAATACGAACCCTGGTAGTAACATCATTATTATTATTACGAACAATAGATTGAGAGACTACATTATTTGCATCAACATTAAAGGAATTTGTCTGTGAGGAATTAGCAAAAATCAAATTAGAAGCCAAACCGGTTTTTGGTAAAGGCAAACTACGATGAGACAGAGGTTTAACGTTGTTATTGTTGGTATTATTGTTATTTTTGTATAGCAAATGAATAAATGAAATAAAATATAATTTTTTTGTAATTTACTTGTGAAAATTGTATCATCTTTCTTTAATTTGAAAAATAACTTAAACAGATAATGATATTAATTTACGATCTAGAGTCAAACTAAAGAACATTCATTTACCAGAATAAAAGATCAACTAAAAATTCCCTCATTCATCTTAAAAAAACACATTGACACGGCGTAAAATATAATTTAAATAACATACATTTAAATTTAACGGTTCGTTGTAATTCAAAAGTCTGTGGTTATCATACACAGAGTTGAATAGAACCAGCTGAGATACCTTAAGAATTAAGGTTCAAAGCAAAAAAGAGTAATAATAACAAAGGATAAAAATAGCATTGCTAGATTTCGTTGATATTAGGCTAAGTTGAGTTGTTAACATATTCGATTTGCTTTCAACTGTCACATAAGTACACGATAATCAATTACACTATGCAACAGTCAAAATTGGGATGGGATGAAACCAACGGGAAATGTTATATTGGTCAAAAACAAGTTATACGTGTCCCGGCGTTTCTCTGGGTCAACCCTAGGAATCGAGATATATCCTTTTTTTGACAAAACTCGAGAACCACTAGTCCGATTTTGCTCAAACAATATTAAAAAAATTAAAAATTACAATTCCTTTAATCTGTTCATATAACGTTTTTCTATATACTCAACAGTTTTGCCGGTAAAAATATATGTTTGTTACCGCTACCATAAAAATCAATAACCTTTTGTTTATTACTTTGTTTTAATATTTTAGACAAAAAAAATTTTTTTCTTCATACATTTATTTTTACCGGCAAAACTGTTGAGTATATAGAAAAACGTTATATGAACAGATTAAAGGAATTGTAATTTTTTTAAAATTGTTTGAGCAAAATCGGACTAGTGGTTCTCGAGTTATGTCAAAAAAAGACCACCAAAGTCAAATCGATATATCTCGATTCCTAGGGGTGACCCAGCGAAACGCCGGGACACGTATAACTTCTTTTTTACCGATATAACGTTCCCCGGTAGTTTGAACCCTTCCCGATCACTGACCCCTACCATTTGTCTCACAGTGTTATTAACCCATTCAAGGCAAACGACACTGATGATGGCTTTGTAGCGAAAGCCGAAAATACGTATTCTGTCTTGCTGGCCTTATCGAATTCTTTCAAATTTTTATTCTTTGTAATTTACTTGTGAAAATTTTATCATCTTTCTTTAATTTGAAAAATAATTTAAACAGAAAATGATATTAATTTATGATCTGGAGTCAAACTAAAGAACATTCATTATAATTTTTTTCTCTATTTCGAATTTTGGCAATTGTTTTTTCAAAATGGGCCATTTTCGTCTACCTTTCGGCACAGCTTAACGTTTTCCAAAAAAAAATCGTTTTCTTCAATTTGGGATCATTTCCAATAAAACTGTGTGGTGTAATGACAAATCTTTTTAAGGGACACCCTAATATATAGGTATTTATAATTGCAATTTAAAAAAGAACAATTACACGCAATAGTAATTGAAAAAATGTCAATTACAGTTACATTTTATTGGGAAAAGAAATAATGACAAAAAGCGCGAATTGGGGATCACCCCAATATGACGTATTCTTTTTATGCTTGGCCACGCCTATCCCAACAAATTTTTTGCAAAATTTTAACAAATAACATTATCTAATTCTAAATGTAATTGACAATACAATGAAATCACTTTCAATTACATTTAATTGTAATTTAAAATTTTCAAATTACATTAAATGTAATTGAATTTTTTTTAAACTTTCAATTAAATGTTCAGTTAAAAATTACAAGTAATTGTAACTGAAATGTAATTGAAATCCCTAGATCTGGTTTTTATTTTGATGGACAATTAAACTAATTTATATTTAATCTATTAACGAAGAAAATAAGAAGACATTTCCTAAAGATAAGATTACCAAAGCCATTTTTTAATTTCACTTACGCCGTTTTCGGGTTCAGTACAAAACTAGTCCCCAAAGGCGTAAGTCTCTTGGCTTTGTAAATAATACAAAGCTTTGAAATTTTTCTTGATATACTAATTCAATAACAAAAAAGAAAGCTTAACCTGAACATTTTTTTTAAAAATTTGGTTTATTTTTAATTTTAGAGAGTTTTTTGCTTCTCCTGTAGAGTTGTGTCGTTCATGAACGAACTAGTTCATTTGAACGGTTAAATTCATTGAACGATATGACATCGTTCACCATTATTCGTTCTTTTCATTCATTTCGTTCTTTTTTTTAGTCATAGAAAATTTGTATCCCTTTCTTATTAATTTTATAACAGAATTAAATGTTTTTCTTAATAATTTAAAATTTAATAATTTAAAATTTTTAATAAAATTGGAATTTTCTGACGCCCTTAGTCTATGCACAATAAAATTAATATAAACATGTAACATGTAGTGCGGCAATAAATTGTTGAACGAACGACACCAAGCACGAATCACTGTTCAGACACAGATCATGACAAAAAAGAACGATACCAAAAAAGAACGATTGAACGATTTAAACGAACTAGTTCAATGAATTTTGTTGAACCATAAAACCGAGTCACCAAAAAGAACGATTAAGCCCAACTCTATATTCCTAGTTTGCAAATAATAAATCATAAAACTGTATTTTATCTCCAATGCATAAAAGCATAATAACTGGAAAACCATTTGGAATTTTTATTTCAAATTTTAAATAGACTGAAATAATTACACATATTTCTGTAATCGCAAGAAAAAATATTTTTTTTTTTATCTAAATATACATTTATAATACCAGAAAAATTTACGGTAAAACAGTTTTTACGCATTTTTTCAGTTGTTTTAAAAACCTTGTACACAGAGAGAATTCCTTGGACGAGTTTTAATGAAATTTTTTCACCAAACTAATGAAGTGTTCTTCACAATAGGAATGAAAAATTTCTTAAACTCTATGAAAAAGCTTCATATTTTTAATGAATATATTTTTAATGAAACTTTTTAATTGGTCGTAATAAATTTTTAATAAATAATATGAAATTTTTCATTAAATTTTATGAAAAATTGCATTAATTTAATGAAAAGTTTTAATGGACGAATTCCAGTGACAATTCATAGATCTAATGCAAAAAATCTTTGATATCATGCAGATAATTCTCTCAGTGTAATAAAAATATGTCGTTTAATTTTATTAGCTATTTTCAACAGTTAAAAATAACAATGTTTTTATTATTTTAAAACCTGCGTCGCCTTTTTAACTGTATTTACCTACTTTTGTTTTAAATGGCATTTTCAGTAGATTCTACCGAAAAACTCTTTGAGTGTAGAAATTGTCTTTTACGTGGTGCTGTGAGTAACTTCTTTTTTACGAAATCGTAATTACGGTAGACTGTTGTTCTTAATAAAACAACAAATGTAATTTTTTGAGAAAAAATTTCAGAAAGGTACCTAATTTTCTATTTTGCAATTTCAATCGTTTTGAAGATATCATTTCAACGATTTTGTGTTTACATAAAACAGAACTACTGTCAAAAATAAAGGTGCTTTAAAAACTACAATTAAGCAAGGATATCTTCAAAATAATATCTTCAAATCATGATCTTCATAGCGGTTCACGGTCGAGGTCTTTTGCTTACTGATCCTTAATTGGGCAATCACTACTTCCAAGGCATTTCACTGGCTTTTCCTCCTGCTGTAGTAATTGTTGTTGTTTTTGTGTTAATAATAAAGTTGTTGACTTTTTCTCCTCATAATTAAGTATTGTTTGCTGTTTACTACTGTTACTGCTACTACCCAGGAAAATTTTTTACAATCGGTAGCCAACCACACCCATTCTACAACTGGTTCCACTGCAACCGGAACTGGTTCGGGAACCAGTTCCTGGGATCCTATATGGAAGGTGTGGGTGACGTAGAACCAGTTCCAGAACTGATTCTAGAGCAACTTGTTCCACTTTGGAGCTATAGAAGGGGTTGCTTTTGGGACAATTTCAAACAAAAAGAATCGGTGTTAGAATCGACAGTGGAAGGGGTTGTGAATGAAAAGTAGCTATTCTACAACCGATTCTTTGGAACAGAATCGGGTACTGTTACTGCTATTGGCATGATTATGTTGGTGATGATGATGAGGCGTATGTTGTTGTTGATCATTGCAATTGCTATTTGTCACACAATTTTTTTATCTTTCTTTAAACTAGCTTTTATGAATGCGGTGTTATTAGAACATAAAGACCCAGACAACAAAGACGCTGATGATGTCGGTGATAAAGATGATGATGAAGAAGTTGAAATGGAAAAGGATGTTTTACAAGAAGCAGAACGCATGTTTACTTTTGTAAAGGACGAATTTGGTATCGTCGCAATATGAGGTAGATTTTTTGCTAAATAATTTTCTTGTTTTATATTAAATATTTGTAACTGGTGTTTTTTAAGGTTTTGTTGCTGTTGTTGATGTGCTTCTGAACATCTGAATATGCCCATCGACAGCATCATCATCAACATCATTATTTTCCTCAAAAAGACGCTGTCGTTTGTTAGAATTTTCATTTTTGGCCTCTAATGGACGAAAGTTGGACGAAAATGACCCATTTTGGAAAGAACTGTACTACTATTAAAAATTCCCAAAATTCGAAAAAAATATTTTTTATTTCATTTATTCATTTAATATAATCAAAATAATTCAGATATGGAATTTTGACTTCATCGGATATCACTAATCCACTTTAGCCTGGAATCCAAAATGAGCCATGAATTTGAAAAAAATGCAAAAACGTGTTTTTTTGAAATTAATTTTCATATATTTAGTTAGAATATTCTTCTACCTTAAGTCCAAATTCTAATATGATATTGTCATATTAGATTTTATTTGTTGTTTCAAAAAGGGGGTTGATCATTTTCATGATAGACAATACAATTGTTTCATAGGTATCACCCTACTCTTCAGTTGTCTGTAATAAGAAAATGATAAGTTTTTTACTCAAACCAAGACATTACATAAGGTACAAAAAATCAACGTGACGAGAATTTTATACTTTCGTATATGAACTGTCTGATTTGGTAAAACCAGTTATAAATCAACTCCTTTTTGAAAGCAACAATTACATAAAAGTACCCTTTGGGTACTATTTATATGTATGTTTGTTGTCAATACATTTTGTAAAAATACTAACTTTAAACTCAAAACAAAATAAATATTTTGAATGAGATTTTAGCAGTGGTATGCTTGTACAATCATCCTAATTTTTGCATTAAAAATACAAAAATTGTTTTTTTGGACTTTCTATATTTTCATATATTTAGTTAGAATATTCTTCTACCTTAAGTCCAAATTCTAATATGATATTGTAATATTAGATTTTATATTTTTTATAACTGGTTTTACCAAATCATATACGAAAGTATAAAATTCTCGTCACGTTGATTTTTTGTACCTTATGTAATGTCTTGGTTTGAGTAAAAAGTTATCATTTTCTTATTGCAGACAACTGAAGAGTAGGGTGATGCCTATGAAACAATTGTATTGTCTATCATGAAAATGATCAACCCCCTTTTTGAAACAACAAATAAAATTTAATATGACAATATCATATTAGAATTTGGACTTAAGGTAGAAGAATATTCTAACTAAATATATGAAAATATAGAAAGTCCAAAAAAACAATTTTTGTATTTTTAATGCAAAAATTAGGATGATTTTTAAATTAATTTTAAAGATTTTTTAAAACGTCTGATTTGGAGAAGTCGATTGCTATTTGTACCACATAATATTTGATATTAAAAAAAAATAAATTTGAAAATTGGGTTTGTGTTTGGAGCGACTGCTTTCCAAAACATTTTACAAAAAATGCTTATTTTGTCAAAAATTTAAAAAAATTTGAATGTGTTTCCATCAAATTCTACATAGTTTTCGGAAAAATATCACTTAAATTCTAGTTTTGTAATCGTATTAGCTTCTAATTAAAAGCTTTGAAAAGACGTTATTCTGTACATTTCCAAGTGGTTATTTTTTGCGGACAAGTGAAAACATTAACCCTATATGGATCAAGTTACACAAAATAATAATTTTTATTAAGTGGAAAAAAGATTTTTTTTGATCCATTTCAAATGAAATTTTTCGTAAAATTATGAAAGGTGTTATTTTTTAAATTTCCTAGTGCATTAAAAATATAAAAATTAAAATAATTGTTGATAATTATTTTTATCCAGTTGAGATTTTTTTTTATCAATCTAATGGCTTTACAACCTCGTAGTCATAATTAATATATTAAGTTTCATGGGTTTTTCTGAACTTTACTGAACTTTACACAAAAAGTAAAGTAGCAAACTTAACTTAAAATAACGAGTTTTTTGTAACGGTTATAATTTTTTTCCTGTGTACATAGTTTTATAAGTTTCTCCAGTAAACAAAAAAAAAACGGGAAAAATTAAACAAACAATTTTTGAAAAGCGCCCCCCCCCCCCTCCGAAATAAATTCCTAGCTACGTGCCTGGCATACACTAACCCATATTGGAAACCAGAGATGGGAGTAATTAATTACTTTGTAATGAACATTGCGGGTTTTCATGACCATTAAATCTATAAAATGAAAATTAAAAAAAAATTCATTACCATTACAAAATGTAATTGCAATGAAAAAAATTTTAATTTCATTTGTTTTCTTTACATGTAATGAAACGTTTTTATAATTTTCATTACAATACGAAATGGTAGTAAAAACAAAAAATCATTTTCATTTTTTCTACACTAGGTAGACAAATGAAATTTCATTACCATTACTTAACATAATGATGTAAAGAACGTTTTGTTCTTTGTTCTACACTAAAAAATGTTCCTTTATGGAAATTTTTTTTCGCAATTTTTTTTGTCAACTAGTATGTCTCCAGTTTATAAATTTAAAAAAACCGCACTTAAAAAATATCAAAATTATGGCGGAACGGGAAAAAAGACTTTATGGCAAAAAAATTCAATTAAAAAACTTAATCAGCGATTACATTCTTCAAACAAATATACTGTGCAAAAAATTTGAAAAAACCACACTTAAAAAATTGCAAAATAATGATGGAACGCGAAAAAAGACTTTAGGTACAAAAACTGAATTAAAAAACCTAATCAGCGATTAACATTCTGCAAACAAATCTATTGATGTAAGAATTTTCCTTTTTGTAAATTTTTTTTCGCGATTTTTTTCGCGGTTTTTTTTTAACTCGCTCCCAAACTTTCTTGTATGAAACGGGTATAATAGTCACTAGAATATAAATTTAAAAAAACCGCACTTCAAAAATTCAAAAATAATGGTGGGACGCGAAAAAAGACTTTATGGTAAAAAAATTTAATTAAAACACTTAATCAGCGAGTTACATTCTGCAAACAAATCTATTGATTTAAAAATTTTCCTTTTTGTAAATTTTTTTTCGGGATTTTTTTCGCGAATTTTTTCGCGGTTTTTTTTTAACTAGCCCCCAAACTTTGTTGTATGAAACGGGTATTATAGTCACTAGAATATAAATTTTAAGAAACCCCACTTAAAAAACTTCAAAATAATGGCTGGACGCGAAAAAAGACTTTATGGTAAAAGAATTGAATAAAACACTTAATCAGCGATTTACATTCTGCAAGCAAATATATTAATGCAAAAATTTTCCTTTTTGGATTTTTTTTGTTTGCGATTTTTTTCGCAATTTTTTTTTTTCAACTAGCCACCAAATTTTGTTGTACGAAATGAGTATTATAGTCCTTTGATTATAAATTAAAAAAACTGCACTTACAAAATTGCAAAATAATGGCGGATCGCGAAAGAAGACTATGGTACTAGAATTTTTTTTGCAACTAGCCACCAAAACTTGGTATCAAATATGGATACCATAGGCCTCGGATTATGAACTAAAAAATGCTTTTAGTAAATTGTAAACCTCATATTTTTAAAATAAACTTCGACAAAAACGGCATGTAATGAAAAACAAATGGGTGTTTCATTACTATGTAAACATTAGTTAAAAGTAATGAAAATTAAAAAAAGGTTCATTTTAATTTTCAAAACAAATGAAAATTAAAAAAAATATTCATTACCATTTTTTAACGCAATGGTAATGAAAAAAAAACATTACCATTTCTTCAAAAAATGGTAATGATAAAAAAAGCTCCATTACCATTACATCAAGTAATGGTAATGAAAATGTAATGGTAATGATTTTAGCCCATCTCTGTTGGAAACACTGTTTCGTTTTCACAGATAATAAAGGGTTTTAAAAATCATAAGATTATTTAGCATCTGGACTAGTGTTTCCAAACCGGTTAACCGATTAACGGTTTTTTGTGCATATTTCGGGGTTTTGCAAACCGGTTAACCGAAAATCTGAAATCTCGGTTAACCGAAAACCGGTTTATTTTCAACGGTTAACCGGTTATTTTTTTATTATTTTAACTTAAAATCCCTTCAAAAATTAAGAAACATAAGTGGCGAATTGCTAAAAAATGTTGGTTTATACAAATTTCAGCCCAAAATCTTGCGGATGTCCAAATTTAATATAAAAAATTTTGTGTTTAATACCCAAAATATTTGTTTAAATTTTCTTGTCCAAAAATTCGTCTCCCCGAGCAAAAAAATCACACTTTAAGATCCGACTATAAATGCCGAAGCTATAACGAAAAAAATAAAAAAGACGACCCCTACGTCCGGCAAAAAAAAATTTTTTCCCTATTGCCTTTCTTTATATTCCAAGGTGTACTGCGCACTTTTTTGCATGTATACATATATATTGGGTATTAAATGAAAGATACAGTGAAGTACTACGAATATAAAAAAAATTTGAATCCTTTGAATCACCATGAACGGTCAGACCGTTATTTTTATTGATCCTGAAGAATAACGGTCAGATTTTAATATATTCAATAAAAAACCTCTCATACGTTGAAAGGTTATATAACAGATTCCGGCATTTTTCAATAAGAATACTCCTCCTGAAAAACTCTGAGAATATATTTGTCACTGTTACCGTTTTTAGACAATATTTTTCAGTTTTTTTTATTTAATATTAATTTTTGATGTTTTTTAATGTTTTTTTATTTTTGGTCGGTTAACCGGTTTTTTCATAAACGGTTAACCGAAATCCGGTTTTCTGAAATGGCCAATTTTCAATTAACCGACAAACCGGTTTTTAAAAAAGTCGGTGTTTTGGAAAGTCCAGCAATTGTAAATGAAAAATTTTTAAAGAATAAATATCAGATATTTATTTTAACTAAATTGGCAAAGTTTAACTTTATTTTTATTAATTTAAAAGATTCCCGGCGAAAAATGGTCATACACGCACAAATATTTTCATATATGGTTTAGGTATGGATGCGTATGAACAAATATGGATTTTTTATGAACATACATATATGATTCCATATATGCAAAAAGATTTCATATACAGGCATATATAGAGGCATATGTTATTTCATATATGGAAAAGGCACTCACATTTGCATAAATATGGAAGTTTATGTTCCCGGTGAAAAATGCTCATATAGGCTCAAATATTTCCATATATGGCTTATGAAATATGAATGTTTTATGATTACTCGAGTTAAAATAGTTACATATAGTCATATATAATATGATTAAGTTATATCTGTATGAATATACAATTTGATTCGAAAAATGGCTCGATATAATTGTATCAGTTGTTTCTCAGTTTTTATCTGATTGTATAAGTTTAGATTTTAACTGATTCAATTTTACCTCAAATTTCGTTAATGCATACGTATGGTCATATATGATTCATGTATGGAGATTTATGTATCCATGTATGGTCATTAGAGTGGTCCAAAAAAACATGAAAGTTGGAATTCGCGATCTCCACAATGTTGCCCCTATTCCTTAATGTCTAAAAGCTCTCTGTGCCAAGTTTCAGCTAAATCCGCTGTTATTTAGAGGTAGCACAAAAAGTTGTCTTTTAAGAATTAGTAATTTATCTCTAGAATAATTTATACAAAAAGTAGGGTTGACTTTAAATTTAATTATTTCTTAATCTCTACGCTATTATTTAACAACTTTTTTTAAATCTGGTCTTAATTAATGTGAATATAAGGAATTTGAAATCAAAACTTAAAAAAATTAAGTAACTTTTAAGTAATTCGCGGTTTTTTTTTAAATTATACAAAAAAATACATATTTTAGTCAAATTTTCGAAATTTTCCGAAAAGATGTAATTAAAAATTCAACTTATTTTTGCCTTGTATGCGCAAATTTCTCAAATCTGATCTTTATTTTAACGCAGATTATGAATCAGCAATCGAAACTTAAAAAAAATTTGTAGTTTATGAATTATTCGCGGTTTTTGAAAATTCAAAAAAACTCAAGTTTTTTGAGATATTTTCCCAATTACCTGTAAACGGTGTTATCGAAAAATGCAATTTGTTATACTTTTGCAATTTACTTACCAAGGACCTTCATTATATATAACACTGATTTTAATTTTAAAAAGGATAACAGATATCCTTGCAAATTAAGTTAAAATTTGACATTTTTTAATATTTCGCTATTATTTAGATTGCTATAATTTTATTGCTACCAAAAACCCTATCCCACATAATAGGACATTTAGCAGATATATATTAATGCAAAAACGAAATTTTCATATTGGTAAATATAAGAAAACATCCTGATCGAAGTTGATCCTTTTTTGTATGTAATTTTAAAATTTCGCGAAATCCGCGACTCCGATTTCAATTTTGATTTCATATTCGTAATGTACACCTAAAAATATATTAGATTTGATATGTCGCGATCATAATAATTATATTTAATTTTTCCATTATTTTTAATTAATTAAAAATAATAGAATAAGTACAACCTCGAAACTTCAATTGCGATGTGCTACCTCTAAACAAAACTTTTTTGGTGATATTTTTGATCAGACTACATTTTTTTTCAAAGTGGCGTATTTGTAGGGTTGTGGAGCGTGAAAATTCCAACTTTTTTTTTTTGGACCACTCTAATGGTCATGAATGCATTTTTATGAGCATGCACCATATACATTTAACATGTATGGATCCATATATGTCGATTTTTAGCTGGGTTTATAGAATTATGTTTCGTCGAATATTGTGCAATGTATATTTTTATTTGGATATAATTATATATCACATCAAACACTACCCGAGTAAAAAAGTATATATATTAGGGTTATGACTCATTTTTAACAAAGTACTAAATTAATAATAAAAATCGTGTTTGCTTGTCATTTTGGCAAAAGAATATTTTAATTAAACTAAAAAAATATAGACCAAATTTCAACCCTTTTGGTACGGGAATTTTTTTGACAGCAGCTAAAAAGTAAGATAGCGTTTTGCTACTTTACTTTTTGTGTAAAGTTCAGAAAAACCCATGAAAATTAATATATTAATTATGACTACGAGGTTGTAAAGCCATTAGATTGATAAAAAAAATCTCAACTGGATAAAAATAATTATCAACAATTATTTTAATTTTTGCATTAAAAATATAAAAATTTTGTTTTTTCGGCTTTCTATATTTTCATATATTTAGTTAAAATATTCTTCTACCCCAAGTCCAAATTCCAATATTATGATATTGTCATATTAGATTTTATTTGTTGTTTCAAAAAAGGACGATAATTTTCTTGATAGACAATACAATTCTCATCAGTTGTCCGCAATAAGAAAATGATAGCTTTACTAAACCAACCGAGACATTACATAAGGTACAAAAAATCAACGGGACGAGAATTTTGTACTTTCGGTAAAACCAGCTATAAATCAACTCCCTTTTGAAAGTAACAATTACAAAAAGTAATTTTATTTTAATGGCGGTTTTTGTTATTATCCCATTTTTTCTTTCTCATACTCTCACCAATGTTGTCAACTCTAATGTTATTTTTGCTGTTGTTCGCTATATTTAGTAATATCAAAGAGTACATCTAACAAAGGCAATCAATGGCTCTTCTGACCCTTTTTCTATTTTTTTTGCAAAAAAAAAAATAAAACTTTTAAATTATTAAAATTTAGTTTTCTTTATTCAACTGTGATATTGAACATTATTAGTAGCTCGTTAGTTCATCGTTTAGTATTGTATATTATGTTTGCAGTAAACTAAGAGACATATGAGTGGCATAAAGTCGCCTTGTTATATATAAAACATGCGCAATTATGTCGCTGCCGCTGTACGTCATTATTTCCGGCTCGTTTTTTTTCAGAGGGATAATGCGCTGTTATTCTGGGCCGACACTTATTCTGGGCCTACACTTAAAATGAATTAATTAGACTCTGTCCCACGACAGCACCGATTAGCTTTTTTTAAATGTCAAAGCGTACACTCATAGAAATAAATCTGTAAAAATAGCAGAAAAAGTTACTAAAAGCTAGCTAAAATTGATGCTGCAGAAAAAACTGACTAAATTAGCAGTTTTTTTTACTAAATACTAGTAAAATACGAACAGCAAAATTAAAACTGTTAAATTTACAGGATTTTAGTTATATTTAAGCTAATTTTTAGTTAAATGAAAATAACAAATTGTACCTGAAACTCTACCGAAAATTTTGCTAAATATTGGAAGACTAAAAATAGCAAAAATTAACTGTTATATCTACAAAATTTTTACTATTTTTAAGCTAAATTTAGTTTAATACAAGTAGCAAATATCAGCAGAAGTATTTTCTAAAAAATTTTAAACTGCTATTTTCAAAAGGCTCGCTTTTTATTTGCATTAAAAAAAAATCGAAAAAAACTTAGAAAATTTTAATTTTATTTTTTTATTTTTTAGGCTACTAATTATTTAGCAAAAATAATCTGCTAATTTAGCAGTTTTTTCTGCAGCATCTTTTTTAATTAATTTTTAGTAGTCTCAACTAACTTTTTTACGGACTTTTTTCTATTAGTGTATGGAAACAACTCTCCGCTCTTATTCTGGGCCTACATTAACTGACAAATGTTATTTAAAGATGCTTATTTATTAAAGCGTTGGAAAGAATTTTAAAAGAGTTCATCAAATCAAATAATGTCATACCTACCCTTTTAAATTTTTTCCCTATAGACTGAGTTATCGTCACTTTACGCCGATGTTTTTGGCAAACGTCTATACATTTTCGTAGTTCCTCCCCGGCCTTTGTAATGTGTTGTTGTTCAAATGTCAATATTGCTTCCAAAAATGAAAACACTGCTCGACCCATTGCATGATACATGCTCGTATGGGCATGAGGCATCATCAGATTTCGGGCATCGTCGAATTTATTATTGAAAAAATAACATATTGCCAATTTAGCTTCTTCCACCGCTTTATCCAAACTCATTTTCCCGCTGCTGTCACATTCATAACTACGAGTATTATGAATAAAAATAGTTTTCGTATGTAAATCTAAATAATATTGTAATAAAATAATGAAATAATACCCATTAGCATATCCTCTATCACAGCGCAAAAAGTCGTCGTCTACCACTTCAGCACCACATTCAGCAAAATCTTCCGAAATATCATTGACGGCGTCATAAAACTGCAAATTTGATTGGAAAAATTTGATTAGAGAGGTTGATTATTGAAATGAAAAGCGATAAGGGCAACGGCAACGGTATCATGCCAGTATGTAACGGTACACTCAAAAAAATAAGTTAGTAAAAAAATTAGTAAAACGTCTTGTATATCAAGTGTACTAGTTTTCAGCAATTTTTTTTGCTGAAATTCCGTTTTCAGCAAAAATTTTAGTTATATTTTTTTAGCACTAAACTAATTTTGAACTAATGTTTTACTAATTTATGTTGCCACAAAAATTGTGCTGATAACAGCATTCATAGAGTGGACGACAACCAGATAGACTAGATGTAGATGTCGCAGCTTGTCTGGAAACGGAAATGACAAAAAAGGAAAACAACTCTACACATATTCTATATTTAAATTTTCAGCAAATAAATTAACTAAAGTAAAATTTCGCTACAAGTTTTTTGAGTTTTTTTCAGTCTACTAATATTCAGCAAAAAGTTTAGTGATTTTAGCAAGGATTTGTTTCATTTGCAGTCGACTAAGTGTTAGTAAAACTTTTGCTGAAGATTACTATTTTTTTGGTAAAAATCAGCTCGCTGATTTTCAGCAAACCTTTTGCTGAAATTACCAACTTTTTTGCAAGCACGCTCCAGACTAAAAATTTGCTGGCACAGCAACATTTGTTGCTGACTTTACTGACTTTTTTTTTGAGTGTACTATAGATTATTTTAAAATATATTAAGTAGAAGTATAACACATATCACTTTTTTAAGGCATAAAAATACACTAATACACTCATAGAAGAAAGTTAGTAGAAAAAATAAAGCAGTTAGTAATACAACTTTGCAAGTTTCTAATGATTAGTTCAAGTTGAGTTTTAGTTAAAAATTTTGCTATTCTGGCTTAACAAAGTACAATTGTTTTTCCTTTTTTATTGAATTTTGTATTTATTTATTTATTTATCATTTTCTTCCTTAATTTAAAAATTTCATGTTGATAAAACCAGCCAGTGGCGTTGTATAAATTTGCAGTTTTTACTGCAAGATAATTTTTAACTAATCTTAAGTAAATTTTTCTTAAGATTAGTTAAAATTTTTACAGATTTATTTCTATGAGTATTGGAATAAACCTGTACAAATTGGAGAAACATTTAACCAAAAATTAGCTAAAAAGGCCCATGCAGAAAAAAACTGCTAATATAAGCGGAATCTGTTTTATGAATATTAGTAAGAAAAAAACAGCATGACTGTAGTGTGGACATTATGTTATGTTAAATTTAAGTTAAAATTATTTTCAATATTTAATTAATTTGAAGAATAGAAAGGTGTTATTTATAAACATTTTTACATGTACTAGTCTGTAAGATAATTATGTATCAGTAGACTGAAATAAATAAATAAATAAATAAATAAATAAATAAATAAATAAATAAATAAATAAATAAATAAATAAATAAATAAATAAATAAATAAATAAATAAATAAATAAATAAATAAATAAATAAATAAATAAATAAATAAATAAATAAATAAATAAATAAATAAATAAATAAATAAATAAATAAATAAATAAATAAATAAATAAATAAATAAATAAATAAATAAATAAATAAATAAATAAATAAATAAATAAATAAATAAATAAATAAATAAATAAATAAATAAATAAATAAATAAATAAATAAATAAATAAATAAATAAATAAATAAATAAATAAATAAATAAATAAATAAATAAATAAATAAATAAATAAATAAATAAATAAATAAATAAATAAATAAATAAATAAATAAATAAATAAATAAATAAATAAATAAATAAATAAATAAATAAATAAATAAATAAATAAATAAATAAATAAATAAATAAATAAATAAATAAATAAATAAATAAATAAATAAATAAATAAATAAATAAATAAATAAATAAATAAATAAATAAATAAATAAATAAATAAATAAATAAATAAATAAATAAATAAATAAATAAATAAATAAATAAATAAATAAATAAATAAATAAATAAATAAATAAATAAATAAATAAATAAATAAATAAATAAATAAATAAATAAATAAATAAATAAATAAATAAATAAATAAATAAATAAATAAATAAATAAATAAATAAATAAATAAATAAATAAATAAATAAATAAATAAATAAATAAATAAATAAATAAATAAATAAATAAATAAATAAATAAATAAATAAATAAATAAATAAATAAATAAATAAATAAATAAATAAATAAATAAATAAATAAATAAATAAATAAATAAATAAATAAATAAATAAATAAATAAATAAATAAATAAATAAATAAATAAATAAATAAATAAATAAATAAATAAATAAATAAATAAATAAATAAATAAATAAATAAATAAATAAATAAATAAATAAATAAATAAATAAATAAATAAATAAATAAATAAATAAATAAATAAATAAATAAATAAATAAATAAATAAATAAATAAATAAATAAATAAATAAATAAATAAATAAATAAATAAATAAATAAATAAATAAATAAATAAATAAATAAATAAATAAATAAATAAATAAATAAATAAATAAATAAATAAATAAATAAATAAATAAATAAATAAATAAATAAATAAATAAATAAATAAATAAATAAATAAATAAATAAATAAATAAATAAATAAATAAATAAATAAATAAATAAATAAATAAATAAATAAATAAATAAATAAATAAATAAATAAATAAATAAATAAATAAATAAATAAATAAATAAATAAATAAATAAATAAATAAATAAATAAATAAATAAATAAATAAATAAATAAATAAATAAATAAATAAATAAATAAATAAATAAATAAATAAATAAATAAATAAATAAATAAATAAATAAATAAATAAATAAATAAATAAATAAATAAATAAATAAATAAATAAATAAATAAATAAATAAATAAATAAATAAATAAATAAATAAATAAATAAATAAATAAATAAATAAATAAATAAATAAATAAATAAATAAATAAATAAATAAATAAATAAATAAATAAATAAATAAATAAATAAATAAATAAATAAATAAATAAATAAATAAATAAATAAATAAATAAATAAATAAATAAATAAATAAATAAATAAATAAATAAATAAATAAATAAATAAATAAATAAATAAATAAATAAATAAATAAATAAATAAATAAATAAATAAATAAATAAATAAATAAATAAATAAATAAATAAATAAATAAATAAATAAATAAATAAATAAATAAATAAATAAATAAATAAATAAATAAATAAATAAATAAATAAATAAATAAATAAATAAATAAATAAATAAATAAATAAATAAATAAATAAATAAATAAATAAATAAATAAATAAATAAATAAATAAATAAATAAATAAATAAATAAATAAATAAATAAATAAATAAATAAATAAATAAATAAATAAATAAATAAATAAATAAATAAATAAATAAATAAATAAATAAATAAATAAATAAATAAATAAATAAATAAATAAATAAATAAATAAATAAATAAATAAATAAATAAATAAATAAATAAATAAATAAATAAATAAATAAATAAATAAATAAATAAATAAATAAATAAATAAATAAATAAATAAATAAATAAATAAATAAATAAATAAATAAATAAATAAATAAATAAATAAATAAATAAATAAATAAATAAATAAATAAATAAATAAATAAATAAATAAATAAATAAATAAATAAATAAATAAATAAATAAATAAATAAATAAATAAATAAATAAATAAATAAATAAATAAATAAATAAATAAATAAATAAATAAATAAATAAATAAATAAATAAATAAATAAATAAATAAATAAATAAATAAATAAATAAATAAATAAATAAATAAATAAATAAATAAATAAATAAATAAATAAATAAATAAATAAATAAATAAATAAATAAATAAATAAATAAATAAATAAATAAATAAATAAATAAATAAATAAATAAATAAATAAATAAATAAATAAATAAATAAATAAATAAATAAATAAATAAATAAATAAATAAATAAATAAATAAATAAATAAATAAATAAATAAATAAATAAATAAATAAATAAATAAATAAATAAATAAATAAATAAATAAATAAATAAATAAATAAATAAATAAATAAATAAATAAATAAATAAATAAATAAATAAATAAATAAATAAATAAATAAATAAATAAATAAATAAATAAATAAATAAATAAATAAATAAATAAATAAATAAATAAATAAATAAATAAATAAATAAATAAATAAATAAATAAATAAATAAATAAATAAATAAATAAATAAATAAATAAATAAATAAATAAATAAATAAATAAATAAATAAATAAATAAATAAATAAATAAATAAATAAATAAATAAATAAATAAATAAATAAATAAATAAATAAATAAATAAATAAATAAATAAATAAATAAATAAATAAATAAATAAATAAATAAATAAATAAATAAATAAATAAATAAATAAATAAATAAATAAATAAATAAATAAATAAATAAATAAATAAATAAATAAATAAATAAATAAATAAATAAATAAATAAATAAATAAATAAATAAATAAATAAATAAATAAATAAATAAATAAATAAATAAATAAATAAATAAATAAATAAATAAATAAATAAATAAATAAATAAATAAATAAATAAATAAATAAATAAATAAATAAATAAATAAATAAATAAATAAATAAATAAATAAATAAATAAATAAATAAATAAATAAATAAATAAATAAATAAATAAATAAATAAATAAATAAATAAATAAATAAATAAATAAATAAATAAATAAATAAATAAATAAATAAATAAATAAATAAATAAATAAATAAATAAATAAATAAATAAATAAATAAATAAATAAATAAATAAATAAATAAATAAATAAATAAATAAATAAATAAATAAATAAATAAATAAATAAATAAATAAATAAATAAATAAATAAATAAATAAATAAATAAATAAATAAATAAATAAATAAATAAATAAATAAATAAATAAATAAATAAATAAATAAATAAATAAATAAATAAATAAATAAATAAATAAATAAATAAATAAATAAATAAATAAATAAATAAATAAATAAATAAATAAATAAATAAATAAATAAATAAATAAATAAATAAATAAATAAATAAATAAATAAATAAATAAATAAATAAATAAATAAATAAATAAATAAATAAATAAATAAATAAATAAATAAATAAATAAATAAATAAATAAATAAATAAATAAATAAATAAATAAATAAATAAATAAATAAATAAATAAATAAATAAATAAATAAATAAATAAATAAATAAATAAATAAATAAATAAATAAATAAATAAATAAATAAATAAATAAATAAATAAATAAATAAATAAATAAATAAATAAATAAATAAATAAATAAATAAATAAATAAATAAATAAATAAATAAATAAATAAATAAATAAATAAATAAATAAATAAATAAATAAATAAATAAATAAATAAATAAATAAATAAATAAATAAATAAATAAATAAATAAATAAATAAATAAATAAATAAATAAATAAATAAATAAATAAATAAATAAATAAATAAATAAATAAATAAATAAATAAATAAATAAATAAATAAATAAATAAATAAATAAATAAATAAATAAATAAATAAATAAATAAATAAATAAATAAATAAATAAATAAATAAATAAATAAATAAATAAATAAATAAATAAATAAATAAATAAATAAATAAATAAATAAATAAATAAATAAATAAATAAATAAATAAATAAATAAATAAATAAATAAATAAATAAATAAATAAATAAATAAATAAATAAATAAATAAATAAATAAATAAATAAATAAATAAATAAATAAATAAATAAATAAATAAATAAATAAATAAATAAATAAATAAATAAATAAATAAATAAATAAATAAATAAATAAATAAATAAATAAATAAATAAATAAATAAATAAATAAATAAATAAATAAATAAATAAATAAATAAATAAATAAATAAATAAATAAATAAATAAATAAATAAATAAATAAATAAATAAATAAATAAATAAATAAATAAATAAATAAATAAATAAATAAATAAATAAATAAATAAATAAATAAATAAATAAATAAATAAATAAATAAATAAATAAATAAATAAATAAATAAATAAATAAATAAATAAATAAATAAATAAATAAATAAATAAATAAATAAATAAATAAATAAATAAATAAATAAATAAATAAATAAATAAATAAATAAATAAATAAATAAATAAATAAATAAATAAATAAATAAATAAATAAATAAATAAATAAATAAATAAATAAATAAATAAATAAATAAATAAATAAATAAATAAATAAATAAATAAATAAATAAATAAATAAATAAATAAATAAATAAATAAATAAATAAATAAATAAATAAATAAATAAATAAATAAATAAATAAATAAATAAATAAATAAATAAATAAATAAATAAATAAATAAATAAATAAATAAATAAATAAATAAATAAATAAATAAATAAATAAATAAATAAATAAATAAATAAATAAATAAATAAATAAATAAATAAATAAATAAATAAATAAATAAATAAATAAATAAATAAATAAATAAATAAATAAATAAATAAATAAATAAATAAATAAATAAATAAATAAATAAATAAATAAATAAATAAATAAATAAATAAATAAATAAATAAATAAATAAATAAATAAATAAATAAATAAATAAATAAATAAATAAATAAATAAATAAATAAATAAATAAATAAATAAATAAATAAATAAATAAATAAATAAATAAATAAATAAATAAATAAATAAATAAATAAATAAATAAATAAATAAATAAATAAATAAATAAATAAATAAATAAATAAATAAATAAATAAATAAATAAATAAATAAATAAATAAATAAATAAATAAATAAATAAATAAATAAATAAATAAATAAATAAATAAATAAATAAATAAATAAATAAATAAATAAATAAATAAATAAATAAATAAATAAATAAATAAATAAATAAATAAATAAATAAATAAATAAATAAATAAATA